>CAKJTW010000080.1:0-1298983 GCA_917880005.1 Nanger dama
AGCACTAAATGAAGTTACATTTTTACAGAAAGACGAATACAATGATTTACAACAAAGAGAAATTCATTATCCCAAAAAGCCTTGTTTTGCTAACATCAAAACTACTATAATTCCTCAATCTAAAAGTTCTTCATAAGCATAATATTTTCATTGTGCCTAGGTTTATTATAAGTTAAATATTATTATATTGTTATATCTGTTACAAGTTTGTCAGCAAGGAAAGAACCTCGAGTGAAGAAATTTCCCCAAAAATGTGCATGAGATGTGAGCTTTTAGGTAAACTCTATTAAGAATAATTATACTTTAGAAATGTCTGTCTAAAACAGTCTCTGAAGAATTGGGGTAACTTGAATTTCTAGGGTTGTACTAAACTAAGTGATAAAAGATTATTGAATAGCTAGGTCATTTCCAAATAAAATAACATTTTGAAACATTAATTACTGAACACTAACTTCCTCTTCAGCATTACTAGTTGGGGCATAGACTTGGATAACTATGATATTGAATGGTTTGCCTTGGAAACGAACAGATATCATTCTGTCTTTTGAGATTGCATCCAAGTACTGCATTTCGGACTCTTTTGCTGACCATGATGGCTACTCCATTTCTTCAGAGGGATTTCTGTCCACAGTAGTAGATATAATGGTCATCTGAGTTAAATTCCCCCATTCCAGTCTATTTTAGTTTGCTGATTCCTAAAATGTCGACATTTCTTGCCACCTCTTATCTGACCACTTCCAATTTGCCTTGATTCATGGACCTGACATTCCAGGTTCCTATGCAATATTGCTCTTTACAGCATTGGACCTTGCTTCTATCTCCGGTCACATACACAATTGGGTATTGCTTTTGTTTTGGCTCCATCCTTTTATTCTTTCTGGAGTTATTTCTCCACTGATCTCCAGTAGCATATTGGGCACCTACTGACCTGGGAGTTCCTCTTTCAGTATCCTATAATTTTGCCTTTTCATACTGTTCGTGGGGTTCTCAAGGCAAGAATATTGAAGTGGTTTGCCATTCCCTTCTCCAGTGGACCACATTCTGTCAGTAACGCTGAAGAAGCTGAAGTTGAATGGTTCTATGAAGGCCTACAAGACCTTTTAGAACTAACACCCAAAAGATGTCCTTTTCATTATAGGGGACTGGAATGCAAAAGTAGGAAGTCAAGAAACATCTGGAGTAACAGGCAAATTTGGCCTTGGAATATGGAATGAAGCAGGGCAAAGACTAATAGAGTTTTGCCAAGAAAATGCACTGGTCATAGCAAACACCCTCTTCCAACTACACAAGAGAAGACTCTACACATGGACATCACCAGATGATCAACACCGAAATCAGATTGATTATATTCTTTGCTGCAGTGTTGGAGAAGACTCTTGAGAGTCCCTTGGATTGCAAGGAGATTCAACCAGTCCATTGCCGGGGGCCAGCGTGAGGAATTCTGCCCATAGCAAAGGTCATGAAGAAGGAGGCTTGGCATGATCAAAGGCGTGATCAAGCCTCAGGAAATCCCCTCTTCCTGAGCATCTACCCCAAAACCAGAGTCTGTTTTGTGCTCTCACCTACACCTCTGACTTTACAGGGGGCTCTCTACCATAACCATTTCTCTTGGAGAAGGAGTAAACTTGCAGCTCCAAGTTACTAAAAATTCAGGGGCATGACAAGAGTTTCAACTTACAAACTATGAAGGTTATCTAGCCTGCCTGTACAGGTCCATCCAGCCACATGTGATTGTTTACAGCCTCCCAACCATGAGAGGCACGAGATGTTTTATACTTACTAAAGGCAAATTCTTGGGGAAGTTAGAAATTATTAGTATAGTGGGTTGGTTAGGAATTATATTGGTGAAGGGTTTTTCGTTTGTTGTGGCAATAATTGCTGCTAATTCCCTGCCCTGGGTGGGATAAGGGTGTCTCAGGTCAAACCTCTCTGCTGATAGACTAGCTTGTGTGACAACCTCTCAACCATAAACAGCACAGAGAGTTTGGAGTATTAGCATAGGGCTTTTTTCATTGTTGAGTCAATGATTGCCACCAGGCATCCATATCCTTAGGCACCTGGGAGTATATTAATCAATGTATTTGGAATATAAAAAAGGAAATATAGTAGTTTTGATGTTAGCAATATTAGACTTTTGAGTTAATGAATTTTCTCCTTTGTTATGGATCACTGTACTTTGTTATAAATCACTGTGTCCTTGCTATGTAAAAATGTAACTTTATCACTATCTTAAGACTAAATAGATCTTAAGGGGAACATTGGTGAAAAGATTTTCATTTGTTGGGCTGATGTTTTGCTGCTAAATCTCCATATTCCCTGCTCTTATAATGAATATAACTAGCATATAGGAGAAATAAGTATTAACCTTTAAGATTGATCATGTTAACCTTGGGTTAAATAAATTCCTTTCTTGATTGTAACTCACTACACCCTCACCCTATAGGTGTTAGACCTCACGGCCTTTTCCAGAGATCAGTTGCCCAAGAGATCGCCAAGACACGGACGCGATGCAAACCGCAAGAGGATTTATTAGGCCGGCGCACCGGGGTTCGAACACTACTAGGGAAGAACGAACCCTGAACATTCGTTACAGAGCAATTTTTAAGCACTAAAACCACAAACAGGTACAGCTAGGGTGGAGCGGCCTGATTGGTGTACAGGTCTTTGATATTTTCAGGGATAGGTCCATTTGTTGTTAGGCCAAAATGGCTGAATGGTTTTGAGGTAAAACATCTCCCGGAAAGCCTCCCGAAGGCTGCATTCCTGAGAGATGAGCTCCTTACACATTCTTGAGATAAAGGTCTGTCTTAAGATTAACTAGAGGGCCTGTTGCCCTAAGGCTCTAGTAAATTTTAACCCTTTTTTTTTTTAATTTACCTTTCCTCTCTTCCCCTCTTCTTTTTGTCTGGATTTCAATCCTGAAATCATGGGCCAAGGTCCCCCTGAGGTAGCGCTGTAGGCCTCCAGTAAACATCACCTGTAGTCTCACAACCCCAGTGTCGACAATAGAAATCATCTATGTCCCCACAATTGCTTAAGGCTCGTTCTCTATGAGGCCCCGGGCATACATATAGAGTATAAGTTCTTAGCACACTCCTTCTGATTAGATTGGTGCAACCCCCCCCACAGTTTGAGCAGCCGCCACTGAAGTCATCAAACTCATCTACGTCAGGGGTGGACATCCGGGGAGCTTCGTGGAGGTCAGAGTGCCCTTTAAGGTCCCAGCCGGCAGGCGCCCCTATCGCCAGTTGACAGAGGTCTGGGTATAGGTCGGGCCACCAGGTGGTCAGTGGGGCAATATGAGTATTAGGACCACACGACCCTCCCCGCTTGTGAAACTACTTGCCAAGTCAGTTGTTGAGGCTGGTGGGGGATTTGACGCACTCACAGCTGGGAGGATCAGGAAGAGGGCTGCGAGTCCAAAGATCAGCAGAGCTTGAGCTTTAAGGGGTGGGAAGTACGGCGCACTCTCCATTTAGATGACGGTTCTGGAGCAGCTTTGATGTGGGAGGCGTGGATCCAGGAGGAGATTCCGTCGACCTTAACGGCAGTGGGGGGTGGTGAGCAGGACGATGTAGGGTCCCTTCCACCGAGGCTCTAGGTTCTGTTGCCCGGTGTCGACGGACGTAAACCGAGTCCCCTACTTGGAACGGGTGGGCCTCTCCTGGGGTTCCGGGCTGGCAAGCCTCCGCGAGCTGGGTCCACACTGCTCTCTGGACCAACCGGAGACCTATGAGCCTCGCGGGCGTACCGGTGAAGTCCACTTCCCAGTAAACTCCCGGTCTGTCTCCGGCGCAGCCGCTTACCTTCTTCAAGGAAGCTGCTTCCATCCGTGTACCACATCACCTCAGCATCCCGAAGCGGCTGGTCGGAAAGATCTTTGCGGGTTCCGTGGACGTCAGCCAGCACTTCTTGGCAGTTATGTGTCACCTCGGTTTGGCCGGGGTCCAGTAACAGTGTGGCAGGATTGAGCCCCGTCGCTGGTGTGAATCTGATTCGCTCAGAGTTCAGGAGCAAAGCCTGGTAGTGGGTCACTCTGGCGTTGGTCAGTCATCTCTCAGGGGGCTGTCAAATCATGCTTTCTAGGGCATGGGGCACGGTGACGATCAAGTTCTGCCCCAGAGTCAGCTTGTCTGCATCCTTCACTAGAACTGCCACGGCCGCCACTATACGTAAGCAATTTGGCCAGCCGGGCAGCCACAAGGTACAGTTTCTTTGACAGATATGCCACAGGCCGGTTCCATGGCCCCAGCTTTTGAGTGAGGACCCCTTTGGCAATGCCATTATTTTCAGCCACATAGAGATGAAACGGCTTGCTCACATCTGGGAGTCCCAGGGCAGGAGCTGACAACAAGGCGCACTTAATGTTGTCAAAAGCTTTTTGCTCGCTTTCTCCCCAGACGAAGGGTGTACTGCCCTTTGTCAGGGGGGGTACAAGGAGCGGGGCCATCTCCGCGAACCCCGGAATCCAGAGCCTGCAGAACCCTGCAGTACCCAGGAACTCCTGACTTGCCGAGGGTTCCTGGGGGCTGGTATTCTGGCCACCGCCTCTTTTCTGGCCTCCGAGAGCCATCGCCTTCCGTCTCTGAGTTGGTACTCCAGGTAACTGACCTGTTGCCGGTAGATCTGGGCCTTCTTGGCAGAGGCACTGTAACCGAGGGTGCCGAGCTCGGTCAGCAAGGTCTCAGTCCCCTTTCTGCATTCTTCTGCAGTATCAGCGGCCAGGAGCAAGTCATCTACATATTGGAGCAAAGTTACCTGGGGGTTTGTGGCACGGAAATGCGCGAGGTCCTGGTGGAGGGCTTCGTCAAAGATTGTTGGCGAGTTTTTGAATCCTTGCGGCAGCCTAGTCCACGTCAGCTGTCCGGAGAGTCCTGTAAGGGGGTCTTTCCACTCAAAAGCGAAAATAGGCTGGCTAACGGGGCTAAGTCGTAGGCAGAAGAAGGCATCTTTTAAGTCTAAGACAGTATACCACTTCCGGCTGGGGGAAGTGTACTCAGCAGGTTGTAGGGGTTAGGCACCGTCGGGTGTAGGTCGGTCACCCGCTTGTTGACTTCTCTCAGGTCCTGTACAGGCCGGTAGTCGCCTGTTCTGGGTTTGCGAACTGGGAGCAGGGGGGGTGTTCCAGGCTGACTGGCATTTTATTAGTATGCCTAATTTGAGGAGCCGCTGAATGTGAGGCAAATCCTGTCTCTGGCCTCTCTGCTCATCGGGTACTGACGGACAGATACAGGCGTAGAGGAGGCCTTGATTTCCCACCACCACTGGGGGCTGCCGGACCGCCATCCCCATGCCTGAAACTTCAGCCCCAGGCTAGAGGAGTTTTAATCAGCCATTCCTGCATATCAGTGGCCTCCGGGGAGGGGCCTTCAAAACAGCCTGTGTTCATCTTCTAGTTTTAAAGTCAGAACCTGTAGTGGCCTCCCCTTCCTGTCTGTCACCGTGGTGGCACCTTCGGTGTGAAAATGGATCTGGGCCCCCACTTTTGTGAGCAAGTCCCGTCCTAACAAGGGGTAAGGGCATTCGGGAATCACAAGGAATGAGTGGGATACCCGGCCCACGCCGAGGTCCACTGCTCTTCGGGTAGTCCATGGTACTGCTGGTACCCTGCAGCGCCCCTGTACCCAAGCCTTCTTTGTAGACAACGTCCCTTCTGACTGTAACAGGACCGAGTGTTGGGCTCCAGTGTCTACCAGGAACTGCACAGGCTTCCCTCCACCTTGAGAGTTACCCTAGGCTCGGGGAGGGGTCCGAGCCCCGTCTCCCCTAATCTTCTTCCTCCAGAGCTAGGATCTTGTCGGGAGTGGAGGGTCTTCCCCTCTTCTTTTGGGGCAGTCTCTGAGCCAATGTCCCTTTTCTTTGCAGTATGCACACTGGTCTTTATCTAGAGGTGGCCTGGTTCCCCGCTTTACTCCCCTGCGGTCTTTCTCTTCAGCCCTATCTCTCCCTTTTCCCTCTCTAATTACCGTGGCCAAAATCTTAGTTAAGTTTCTCTCTTGTCTCTTTTCTCTCTCTCTAGCTCTCGTTCATCCTGTTCTTTTCTTTTCTTCTCTCTCCTCTTTTTCTTCTTCCGTCTCCCTCTTATTGAACACTTTGTCTGCTTCTCTAACCAGACCCTGAAGGAAGAATCCTTGTAACCCATCTAGTCTCTGTAATTTCTTTCTGATGTCTGAGGCTGACTGGTCAGTAAAAGCCATTGCTATAGTTGCTCTATGCTCCTCAGACGTGGGGTCATAGGGAGTAAATCGTCTGAATGCCTCCATTAGTCTATCTAAAAACACAGTTGGTGACTCAGTGGATCCCTGAGTCACTTCTCTTACCTTGGCCAGATTTGTGGGGGCGTCTTGCAGCCCCTCAGGAGACCCGCCACCAGAGCCTGGCGATAGACCCTCAGGTGCTCCCTACCTTCCGGGGAATTGTAGTCCCAGTTGGGTCTCGTCAGTGGAAAACTAGCATCTATCTCATTGGGTAGTGCCATGGGGCGCCCATCGTCTCCAGGCACATTTTTCCGGGCTTCCAGCAATACCCACTGCCTCTCCTCGGTTGTGAGGAGAGTCTGTACAATTGTTGGCAGTCATCCCAAGTGGGCTGGTGTGAGAAAACAAGGGATTCTATTAGAGAAGTTAGCGCTTGTGGGTTATCGGAGAATGAAGGGTTATGAGTCTTCCAATTATAGAGGTCTGAGGCGGAAAACAGCCAATACTGGAGCGGCCGAATTCCATGGTTATCGGGGGGAGCCATACTCCCGGAGGGGAAGGATGGCAGAGGATTCTGGGGTGGCCGCTCGGCGGCTTCGCTTCCCCACCGCTGGGCCCAACTCCCCCTCTTCCGGGCGGGCTCGGACGGAGCAGTGGGCTGGGTTGCCAGGGCCGTGGGGCGTGGGTCCGGCGAGGGGACTAATGCCGGCGGGTAGGGTGGGGGCGTCCAGGAGTAGGAGATCGGTCTGGGTATCTGGGTATATCTTCTTGGCAGGAGCTTTCGCTTTTTCTTCTTTTTCTCTGCTGGTTTCAAGGGCAAAAATCCCCACAGCGGGTCCCGACGCTGTTCCTGTGGAAAGAACAAAGGGCCGGACCCACACCAGGGGGAGAGGACCAGGTCCTCCCATACCATAATATAGGGCACCTGGTCCGGGTGTCCGTGGGGCCCAGGGGTAAAAACTACAGCCTTGACTAGGCTGACCTATTCCTGAGGAGAAAGAACCTTCGGGTGGCCACCCTGTCTGAAAACTGGGCCATTCTGCTGAGCACAGGGTCTGCCACTTCCCCTTCTTAACCCTTACTGAAAGGTTATGTGCCCTGTTCTTAACTTCAGTCCAATGACTTGTTGTTAATGACAAAGGGGTAGTCACCGTCTGTCCCATCGTCAAGTTGTCTGGGGATGCCACAGAAAAGACAAGTTAGGAGAGAGACAAACAAAGCCAAGACGAAAGAAAAAAAAAAAGAGCAGCCACCGCGTGTCTGACCGAAAACAGAAGAAACTACAGATGGGAGCCCCACCAGAGGCTCCGCCTGATTCGGATGAAGGGGGGTCAAATTGAACCCTCCTTCCAGACTGACGTCTTGGGCGTCCCCAAGGATCGTCACGGATCTGCCTCCCAGGCAGATTTCAGAAAATTCAGAAAACCAGAGTGGGGCAGACGTGCGAGCGGTACCTTAATTCTGAGCGAAAAACAGAGCCAACACGACAGGAACACACACAAGGAACACACAACAGAGCTCGAGCGTACCTCCAAATCCAGGCATCAGGGAGATCTGAGATGGGCAAGGGATCCCGGACGAGCCCCCAAAATGTTAGACCTCACAGCCTTTTCCAGAGATCAGTCACCCAAGAGATTGCCAAGACACGGACGCGATGCAAACCGCAAGAGGATTTATTAGGCCGGGCGCGCTGGGGTTTGAACACCACTAGGGAAGAACGAACCCTGAACATTCGTTACAGAGCAATTTTTAAGCACTAAAACCACAAACAGGTACAGCTAGGGTGGAGAGGCCTGATTGGTGTACAGGTCTTTGATATTTTCAAGGATAGGTCCATTTGTTGTTAGGCCAAAATGGCTGAATGGTTTTTGAGGTAAAACATCTCCCGGAAAGCCTCCCGAAGGCTGCATTCCTGAGAGATGAGCTCCTTACACATTCTTGAGATAAAGGTCTGTCTTAAGATTAACTAGAGGGCCTGTTGCCCTAAGGCTCTAGTAAATTTTAACCCTTTTTTTTTTTTTAACCTTTCCTCTCATAGGAATGCAACTTTATTTGGAGGGTGGTGCCTGGTTTAAGAAAAACACCCTTGAAAAAAATAAGTTTTTGGTTATCAGAAAGAAAGGGCTGTAAAATGTCAGCTGGTCTCATGGCCAGAAGATGATGTAAAACCCCTAAGAACTGTTTTTAATGTAAAGCACCTGATTTTGATAAAGGTCAGTACTGCTGACCCCACGTGACTCTGTATTCATCCCTATATGTAACAAAAGGTATATAAGAAAATCTGAAAAATAAAGAAATGGGATCAGATCCTAGAAAGACTGACTCCCCTGTGTTGTTCTTTCTTGCTCCCCATTTTTCTGGCTGAATTCCCGTCTGGAGCATGGATGCTATTCCACATAAACCAAGTTATTTAGCCTCTTTTTCTCCACTAATTTTCCTACTACTATCCGTTTCTAATCTCTATATCTGTAATTAAATATGCATTTTCCAAGGACACCAACTCCGTCCCCACCTTCGAATCACCCTGGATCCACCGGGGCTGGACCCCGGCAGTCCATTCTGAAGGAGATCAGCCCTGTGATTTCTTTGGAAGGAATGCTGCTAAAGCTGAAACTCCAGTACTTTGGCCACCTCATGGAAAGAGTTGACTCATTGGAAAAGACTCTGATGCTAGGAGGGATTGGGGGCAGGAGGAGAAGGGGACTACAGAGGATGAGATGGCTGGATGGCATCATGGACTCGATGGACATGAGTCTGGGTGAACTCCAGGAGTTGGTGATGGACAGGGAGGCTTGGCGTGCTGCAATTCATGGGGTCGCAAAGAGTTGGACACGACTGAATGACTGAACTGAACTTCCTCTTACAGAGAAACTAAAGGGATTGTGGACTACAGGTCAGGAAGCAACAGTTAGAACTGGACATGGAACAACAGACTGGTTCCAAATAGGAAAAGGAGTACGTCAAGGCTGTATATTGTCACCCTGCTTATTTAACTTATATGCAGAGTACATAATGAGAAATGCTGGACTGGAAGAATCACAAGCTGGAATCAAGATTGCCGGGAGAAATATCAATAACCTCAAATATGCAGATGACACCACCCTTATGGCAGAAAGTGAAGAGGAGCTATAGGGCCTCTTGATGAAAGTGAAAGAGGAGAGTGAAAAAGTTGGCTTAAAGCTCAACATTCAGAAAACAAAGATCATGGCATCCAGTTCCATCACTTCATGGGAAATAGATGGGGAAACAGTGGAAACAGTGTCAGACTTTATTTTGGGGGCTCCAATATCACTGCAGATGGTGACTGCAGCCATGAAATTAAAAGACGCTTACTCCTTGGAAGAAAAGTTATGACCAACCTAGATAGTATATTCAAAAGCAGCGACATTACTTTGCCAACTAAGGTCCATCTAGCCAAGGCTGTGGTTTTTCCAGTGGTCATGTATGGATGTGAGAGTTGGACTGTGAAGAAGGCTGAGCACCAAAGAATTGATGCTTTTGAACTGTGGTGTTGCAGAAGACTCTTGAGAGTCCCTTGGACTGCAAGAAGATCCAACCAGTCCATTCTGAAGGAGATCAACCCTGAGATTTCTTTAGAAGGAATGATGCTAAAGCTGAAACTCCAGTACTTTGGCCACCTCATGGGAAGAGTTGACTCACTGGAAAAGACTCTGATGCTGGGAGGGATTGGGCGCAGGAGGAAAAGGGGACGACTGAGGATGAGAAGGCTGGATGGCATTACTGACTCGATGGACGTGAGTCTGAGTGAACTCCGAGAGATGGTGATGAACAGGGAGGCCTGGCATGCTGTGATTCATGGAATCGCAAAGCGTCGGACACAACTGAGCGACTGAACTGAACTGAATAAATATGTTTGGTGCCATCCTGAGATGTTCTCTATAAGAAAATAAATGTTTTTAGAAATTAAAGCTGGTATCGATGTTCACCAATCTACAGAATGCCAATATAAAGGACAGTTCATGATTGCTTAAGGAAAATAAGATGTATGTTTTTAGTAAAAAAAAAAAAAAAGTATAGACATGAAATTGCAGTTTATTAAGAAAAAAGAAAGTCTGACTTACAGGTGGCTATTTTTAAATAAACAAAGTGACTTTAAAGAAAAAGAGAGAGGTTTAGTGGAAAGTGGACCCCAAGAAAAGACTTTTGTACGTAATACAAGTTTTCTTGAAATGTTGAACTGCCTTTGATAATAGATTTTAAGTTTCTTTATCTCTCAAATGATCCATTCTATGTTTACCATTGAAATCTTTTGTTAATTTTGGCTAAGCGAGTAACTACTGTTTCACAATGATCTATATGATTCTATCTAACTGTTATAGACCCTGCTGGTATTTTTGGCAAAACTTCCTGTCACGCGAGTGTATGTTCCTTGGTTCTTTGTCTCATCACAACAAAAATTTGGAGCGACAGACATTAAAGCCCTCGGCGTGTCACAGCTCTCAGGTCTTGGACAAACCATGTTATAGCTCTTAGGCAAATCAGTGTTACAGCTCTATTTTATTTAGAAGATAGCAGGAGAATCCATCCTTGAAGTGTGAGGGCATGCCAACCCAAAGACTTGAAGAGAGTGGAGGAGCGCGTGGGGTCAGTGGGGGTGGGGGCGGAGAGAGAAAGAGAGAGAGAGAAAGAGCACACCCACGCGGGAGAGAAAGAGAGAGCGAGAAAGCACTTTGGCTCCTCCTTTTATATGTTTTCTTCCACCTGGGCCTGCCCTGTGCAAATTGGGCTTAGCCAAAAGTGCTGTTTATTCTACCTGAAGTCTTCACTCTGGTCCTCAGACCTTCTTTTGTTCTATTTTCACGGGCTTTCCCTTCCTTGTCTTTTAGCCACTGCCATTTTGGACTCCTTTTCCCTATTCTACCTACCTAACACTTCCTAAAATTAAATTCTAATGCAGTTCTTTTGACTTTTAGCTGACTTTGGGATGCTTCATAGGGCCCCTGAGACATCCCAAAGAGAGGTATTAAATGCATGGGTTCATTTGACATGCTAAATTACATGAGACGTATTGTTGGAGAATGATACATCTTGTCAGGTTACTGTATGGTTGATGTTACTAATATAGATATTCTAAAATTATGTGGAATTCATAAAGATCTGATATGTCCTGATAAAATATTGTCAATTATAATTCTAGTTATCATATTAAAGTGTTATATGTCACAGCAATGAGCAGGTTGCTTTGTCAATTGCAATGCAAATGATTTTAAACATGCCTTCTATGGTTTCACCCGGATGCTTTTGGAAGAATACTGCTAGTTCTTCAAGATTTATGGAAAAGACTTTTCTAAGATTAACCAGATAAACAAATTTTGTTATTAATAGTAAACTGGTACCAGATTGGAATTTGGTTTTCTGTCTCTGTTAAGAGAACAAAGGTTTCTTAGAATGCCTCTCTTGATGACAGATTGTGAATTTCTTTGCATTTAAGTCAGATTTGTTTTTAAAATATTTTGTTACTTTGGCAAAGTAAATAAGTATTATTTCACAATGATCTATGAAGATTATTGTACCTGTGGAGAAAGGTCATCCTGCTTCTACACAATTAATCCCTCACTATCAAACTATTGCTATGCTGATGTCCTTGAAACATGGCAGTAGTCTACTCCTAAATTGGGGAAATTAAACTGGATGAGCAGTAGCTGTAAATCAGTCAGGGCTATGAGAAATCCAAAATGGCTGCTTGACTTTTCCTGGCTTCCTGGTGAAAGACATTTTATTTGATAGGATAAAGCCTTCCCTGGCTGCAGGGTAAATGGCCTCCAAAAAAAAAGTGTTTATGTTTCACTGAACTTTGCATTCTAGTTTTGTTGTTCACTTCCTTGTTGCTATGTTTTATTGTTAAGATTTTCATCAAGTTGCTAAAAGGACACTCTAACTTTGTTTCTAAAGTTTGAAGTGAAGTCGCTCAGTTGTGTCCGACTCTTTGCAACCCCATGGACTGGCTCCTCGGTCCAAGGGGTTTTCCAGGCAAGAGTGCTGGAATGGATTGCCATTTCCTCCTCCAGAGGATCTTCCCAACCCAGGAATCAAACCCGTGTCTCCTGCATTGCAGGCAGACGCTTTACCATCTGAGCCACCAGGGAAGCCCTTACACATACCTAGAAGGCTCAATTACTGGATGTAATTTTAAGTTCGATAACAAACCGCAAGGGGAAACACTCACAGCTGGAATTAGAAATTTTATTTTACTTGAAGTTTGTAATACAAGTTGAACTGAAGACATAAATTATGGTATAAGTCATCAAAATTCGGTTCAGTCATAATGTCACAAAAAATTATTGTGCTAAAATCTTCCGACAATCCAATAAAGAAATGAATGTAAAAGAGAGGCCTTGCTTAGAACCCAACATAGTTTTCCACGGCTAACTGCACTTACTAGTTAAAACTCATCCATAGTTCTTTCATAGGGACTTCCCGTGTCTCAGATGGTAAAACGTCTGCCTACAATGTGGGTGACCAGGGCTCAATCCCTAGGTCAGGAAGATCTCCTGGAGAAGGAAGTGGCAACCCACTGCAGTATTCTTGCCTGGAAAATACCATCGATAGAAGACCCTGGTAGGCCACCATCCATGGGGTTGCAAAGAGTCCGGACACGACTGAGTGACTTCTCTTTCACCTTTATATAGTCCTTTTATAAGTCATAGTTAATTTCCAGTTAAAAACTGAAGAATGAAATGACGTGTTACTTTTAGGACATTATCCCAGCATAACGTGGTGGTTTAGTCTCTAAGTTATGTCCGACTCTTGCTACCCCATGGGCTCTCGCCTCCCAGGTTCCTCTCTCCATGGAATTTTCCAGTCAAGAAATTTTCCAGTGGGCTGACATTTCCCTCTCCAGGGGATCTTCCCTGCCATGGATCCAACCAGGGTCTCCTGCACTGCAGGTAGATTCTTTATTGACGGAGCTACCAGGGAAGTCCAGACCCCAATGTAATTGCCATTTAAAACCCTTGGCAGCGGGAGTGGAGAGCGGATCCCAGGGGCCCGCGCAGCCCTGTCGGCAGAGTCACCGTCAGACCCGGAAAATCTGTTCTGATGTACAACCAGGAAATTCACACCTGGCTATAATCATTTAACTAAGTCAGATGGCCTGGGATATATTGGGCTATACCTAATGAAAGTTCTTGACTTAAATTCTTGCTTGTGACCTAACTAATAACTGCTAGCTATATTAATTTCTATGTTGCCTATATCAGAAAATTATTGTCTCTTACATTAACAAATATGTGACTGAGCCACTGATAAACTGATGATAATATATACTGCCATATGAGATCAATGATTGCAATAATGTAACTCTAGATATGGGAAGAAGCTGTAAGACCTCGCGGCCTTTTCTCGGGAACCGTCGCCCCAAAGACCACAGTGACTCGAATTCGATGCAATCAGCAAGAGGATTTATTAGGCCGGCGTGCCGGGGTTCAATCTCCTTAGGAGGAGCGAACCTCGAACGCCAGTCGTGAGGGACTTTTATACAAAAAAAATCACAGGTAGGTGGGGATGAGGTCAGGGTATGGGATACAATGAAGTAGGGGCCATAGGTGAGGTGGAGACATTTGATTGGTGGGAAAAGTTTGCAGGTAATTAAGTTGAAACGGTTGGCTGATCACCCTGCGGCATTTGGTCAATTTTTACCCAGAAAAGTCCGACAGAGAGATACATTCTTGGGAGGGGGTTTCCTTGACCAGGTCATAAGTTATCTGTTAAGAATCGGTCAGGAGGCTCTGAGTCACCAGATAAGGAGTAAGCTATTTTCCTTGAGGCACAGCCTGCCTTCCGGGCTTAAATTTTAACCTAAGTCCTTCAAAGCAACAAGAAGGAGTATTTTCCTGGACCAAGAGGCTATTAAGATAGGTATGCCCCCAGAGACTTTTGCTATTCACTGAGCCTAGTCCAATAACAATGCTGAGTGACCAAAAATGGAATCTTTGCTAGACCTGGAAATGAGCCTTTCCAGCCCCATGGGACACAATGGCCATGAAATGCCCCCAAAGCATGGTCAAATCTGTGGCTATGAAGGGGCCCTGTCCACTGAAAACTGGCACTTGCAGACTGCCTGTGCAAAGATTAAATCATGGCCACTACAACTGCTGAACTTCAACACCCCTTGAAAAGAATTCGGGGTGGCTCTCAGAAATGAGGCACTCAATCAGTGCTCTGGGAAAAAAAAGACAAAACAGGCCTTCATATAGTCAGATGTTTTCAGGTAAAGATATGTTCTTTTTATGAGCCCAAATTCTTTCATCTTCTCATACCTACAGAAGCACTAACATCCTGTGCCAATGTCTGGTTCCGATCCTCTTGTCTAGCCTTTCTCCTAGGCATCCCGACAGTTCTTCTCTGCTTTTATGTATCTTTAGCCCTCTTGTTAAGTTTGTTTCTTTGAGAATGCAGCAAATGGATCTCCAAATGGTAACACAAAAATATCAACCTGGCCAACAGCCAAGGGTTCACCGGCCCTACTGTTGGCCAACAGAAGCATAAAATCATACACTCTTGCAAAGGTGGTTAAATCATCCAGACATTGATAACTGCACCCTTGTACTGACAGACTGTGGCAAGACTACAGGACTGCTGTATGGACCAGCCTCTCAACTTTGACAACTCTGTTTATTGGAACACTCCATCAATTACTGTGAATGGACTGTGTTCACTAAAACCTACAATATGTTCTACATTGTTACTTATAGAGTTAATAAGACTGCTTTGTGTTGCCTTGTTTCAGTGTTTTTCAGCCTAAACAATCCTGGGATGGACTGTTAGGGAACTATACAAAAATAGTCTTGTTTAGGCTTCACAGACAAAGCAGAACAGCCTCTGACCTTGCTTCTAACCTGCCTGGACTCTGCCCTGACTGGGAGTGACTGGGAGTGACTGCCTGCTGTGAGTGCCAGACTGGCAGCACCATAGATAAGATGGAGGAGAAATCTTGAGATTGTTGAGCCCCTGAAGGGGGCCTGGCCAACTAAGCCCCAGGCTTAGTCACATTCCAAGTTTTACAAGACAAAAACAAACAGCATTAACAGGAAGCCAGGCTTGCCGTCTGGTCACAGACTGACGATGATATCAGTTTGCCTTTATCCTGGGAGTATAAACAGGAACCCCAAATAGCAATCTTTGAAGTCTCGCCCACATAGTGGACTCGCTGTCTGGGAGCCTCTCCGAATTGGGACTCCAAATGTGCTGTGAAACAAATAGACTTCCCAGCGCTGATTAAGTCTGGAAGTTGGTCAAAACCCAATTTGGTGATGTATTCTCTGCTCTATTTCTCTTTTCTTTTAATGTTAGTATGTTGAAAGTAAGCTAGATAATTCTCTAATAAAAATATTATTTATTTGTATATAATGAGTGGCTTGCTTTGTTAACATACCTTTTGAACCTGAGACGAAGGTGAAAGCTTTTGGCAAAGGGGCCAGTAACAGACCCTAACGAGTGAAGTGAATTGTTTCCATTGCTTGTTTTCTTCAGGTGAGCCCTTAGTGAGTTAAAACAAGAACAGGCAGTTTGCAAATTTAGCAGGAGCAGCAGTGACTTCCTAAAGTTTAAAGTTTGCTGAGAACTCGTGCTGCAGAAGGCAGCTTGGTAGGTTAGAGGGGTCTGGAGTTGAAGACTATTTAGAACCAAGCATGGTAGCTGGCAAAGCGGAGAATTTGGGCTGAACGACAAACTTCAGAGGATCCTGTGACTGGGTGAAGAATAAGACACAAGAGTACTGACTGCTGGAGGAAAAGAGGAGGTATTCAGAGCTCAGCCTGGAGAGAAGTCTGCCTGCAACATGAGATTTCATCCTTGGCCTTGCTGGGTAGTGTTTTCATCAGTTAGCTGGGTATAGAAATCAGTAGTATGTTGTTAAGGTTTGTGGAGCACACAGAACAGTAGGAACACTTTGCAGTGACTGTGTTTGAGGATGAACGAGGAACTGATGTGCAAGAGGTCTGCAGTAAATGTAAGGGAAATGGAAAGTCCTGAACTCAGGTTCCCAAGTCATTCATTTGTTCATGCAACAGATATGCACTCAACAGTTATGAGTTGACAAATGGCTCTGGTATTTCAACTGTAAGCAGAATCAAGAGGTTTGCCCCCGTGGCCCTCACAGTGTCACGCAGAAGGCAGATGTTAAATGCAGGTAAACCAGGTCGGACTACCTGCCGTGAAGGAAAACACCACATTCGGAGAAAGAATCATATCTTAAAAATATTAGTAGATTGAGGAATGAAGGAAATTCTCTCCAAGGAAGAGGAATTTCAGCTGGAGCCTGAAGAAGCAAGTTTTAGCGAGGAAGTAATTGTGGGCAGAGAGCATTCTAGTTGGAGGAAACAGCATGTGCAAAGGCCCTGAGTCATGAAAATGGATGGGATGCTCAGGGCCCTGATCATTACCGAAGGCCAGTGTGGCTGAAACTTAGTGAGCAGGCAAAGGGCGACACCAGATGAGATTTTTTAGCATGTGGGGCAGGTGGTGGCGTGTTTGTGTTCTAACGATCACCCTGGCCGCTATGAATGCAGTACCCTGAAAGCATCCCTGTGTGGGGCTGGCCTACTGCATGCTGCGACATATGTGTCATCTGCAGTCATAAATACCCCTTCATTCAACAAATGAGTTCTGAGTATTAGGTGCTGGGCAACAAGCAATAAACACAGTCCTTTCCCTGATGGCCTTCAGGCAAGTGTGGAAGCCAAGAATAGATACACAATCACAGAAATGTCATAAAATGACACATTGTGTAATATTGCAAAGGGAAAGTCCACAGTGCTGTGTGGGAGCAGGGGTCGCCCTGTTGACCTGGGCAAAGACAGCTCTGTGAGGTCCCCTTGAGGCTGCAATGCAAAGGATGCCTTGGAGGTGGCAAGGTGAAGAATGGTTTTGGGATGTCCCAAGCAGAGGGGCAAGTGCAAAGGCTCTGGGACAGGCAGGACTGTTGAAGGTAGGAAAAGAAGAAGATGGGACAGGTAGGAGGTGGGGCTGAGAAGAAGGGGAGACAGGTAGGACCATGAGGAAGGTGGAAGCAGAGGAGAAGGTAGGAACAGAAGAAGGAGGACAGAGGCTGTGGGACCAGGCAGAAGGGGGGTCACCTTAAGCAAAGGGAGGAGTGGCCTGAGAAACCTGGAGAAGTAAGTAAGTTCCATGTAGTCCCTGCCTAGAAAGTCATGTTGGGGTTTTAGACTCTGATCTTTCTGGTTGGGAAGCAGTTAAAGGTTCTAACCAGGAGTGCTGTACCCAAATGATGTGGTGAAAAAGAGATTACTCCATTGGCAGTGAGAATGGAATGGCTGGGCCAAAAATAAAGAGAGAAAAATGGGTAGGAGGCTGTTGCCTATTGCCTCGGTCTTAAGGGGGTGAAGATGAAGATGGAGAGGGTATCATTTTGTGTAACATTTTGGATGGAACATTGAGAGATTTTGGTAGTAGACTAGCTGTGGGCAATAAGGGGTGACTTCAAGGCTCTGCATGAGAAGCTGGAGAGATGGCAGTCCCTAAAATGGGACAGGAAGTGGCAGAAGGAGCAGGTTGCTGGGAAATCAACATGCCCCCAAGAGCTCAGTTCAGATGCTGAGGCAGGGCCACAGGGTGAGCATGCCAGGCTCTCACGGATCCTCTGTAAGGCACGTGGGTGGTCCACTATAGAATTATGTATTTAATAAAAACACTTAAATTATCCATTACTGTAGAGCTGGGAAAGAAATGTCACTGCACCTAAAGATAAGATTCACAGGCCCTGTGAGCCATTTCCTGGCTCATCTCTCAGATCACACATCTACTATGTCTATATTTGCCAAAAAGTAACAAATTTTCTAGGGTTAGATAGAATGAATCCAAGTAACGTTGCTTAAAAAAAAAAGTCACGGTGGTCCAGGGGTTAGGACTCTGCACTTCCACTGCAGGGGCAGAGGTGAGAAACTAAGCTGCCATTAAGCCTTGCAGCGGAGCCCAAAAAAGCTAAATAATATGAATTGTTTCTATAGTAGTAATTCCCACCTTTGATTCTATGTGGATATGAAAATTTCCATAACCATGCAGGTGAGAATATGGCTATGTGTATTCATATTAATCCATGGCAATAATCCCCTCTCCCACCTTGTGAGTTAATTTACACGTATTTAAATGACAGGTTTAATGTCAAAGGTGATGCTGTAGAGTGGAAGACTGAAATACAGGGTCTGTCACTTTATGAACTGTGTGACCCTGGGCAAGTTATCTAACTTCCATTTCCTACTCAGCGCCAAGAATCTTAACCACCACGTTAGGGCTAACCATGAGAATTACATGAAGAATGTCACAGTCTAGGCCTAGAACACAAGAGCTACCGAATAAAAGTTGTTTTCCTTTTGCTACAACACAAAAACCCACACTGCAAAACCGAACAGAACGCAACGCTGGGTTCCAACATCAATGACCACCTTTTCCGGGCCTGCCTTCTAGACCTCAAGGTACGCACACTGTCAACCAAAATGAGAATGACTGAATCCATCGGACGATCGGGGGTGCACCCATCCCGAGTTGGGCTGCTTGAGAGCTGTCCTGCCGCTCAGCCTGAGCTTGGACCGAGGCCTGACAGTGACGTGGCGCTGAAGCCGGACTGAGGCCCGCAACCGCCCCACTGCGAGGCTCCCTGGGGCACTGGGCTGCACCGCGGAGGCAAATGTCCCCTGGCCGCCACCGTAGCCCGGAGGCCGGCAGTGCGCTCCTGTTGGTCGCCATTTTGGCGCGAAAACAGGCGGAGGCGGGGTCGGCACTGCGCGCGCCTGGGAACAATAGGAGCAGAAGCCTTAGGGAACAGTGAGGTGGCCCTTTGGGTGAGAGCCGGGGGTCCAGAGGGCCCGGTGCCTGGGCCATGTTCTGCGAGAAGGCCATGGAGCTGGTCCGGGAGCTGCACCGCGCGGCCGAGGGAAGGCTGCCTGCTTTCAACGTGAGGGCGGGGTCCTCCCCAGGGCGCTTCTGTGGGGCTGCACAACCCGGAGCGGGATGGCGGGTGTGCCCGTGGTTCCCCTCCATGGTTGTGGGAAGGTCGTGGGCAGGTCGGTTTCGGTGGCTTCCCGGAGCGCAGGGTTGCCGCCACTCTCCTCGCGCCCCCCGCCCTGGTCCCCCGCCGCCGCCGCCGCCGGCGTCCTCGCACCTGCGGTGCGCGCGGGCTGGGCGGTGGGCGCTCGCCCGGGTGAGGCGCGGAGAGATCGGGAAACGGGGTGCTAGAGCTCAGGTGTGAGTTACACCGGGGAGGGGGTGGACTGGCGTGAGGGCTGCGGTGAGTGTGGCCCCACCGGGGAGCCGGCCGTGCAAACACCCTCCCGTCCCCGCCGGGGAAGGGCGGGCAGCACGGGGGCTCCGGGGCCGGGAGGTTTGCTCGTCACTACAAGGCATCTCGGAGGCGCGACGGGATTACTCTGTGGTTTGATAGCTGTCGCAGCACTTTGGGGAATGGACCGGATAGAAGAAAGACTGGTTCTGAGTGGGTTATAAATAGACCACAGAAGAGATGGATGTGGTCCACAGCCCGGTGGGGGGCCCCTGAACACCGTGCCCTAAGACGACAGGACTGGTAGGTACGAGGACAGGGGCGGAGGTGAGAGGAGCAGCCGGGGAGTGGAGAGACCGGTGTCTCTGGAGGCTTCACTCAGGTAGCAGAGTAAACATCTGGCGGTCAGCAGGAAGAGCGTCCGGGCAGTGAGTTTTGAACAGTCAAGAGCAGTTAGTCTGACCTTCGGTTATTCAACAGATAGGGAAAGTGAGCTGCTGGAATTAAGGATCAAGTTAAAGGGCTTATCTGAACTTGGAGCGTGTTGGAAGTGGAGCCTCGACTTGAACAGTTTTCTTGAACAGATTCCAGTCTGTTATTCTTGCAACTTCAGGCACTTACCTTATCTAGAAAGTTAGGAGACTACAGCGGGAGGTTCACTGGAGACACAGAGCGCAGATGGGTTGTTGGCAGTTGTTCAGTCCGTATCATGCCCCAGTATTTGTGACCCCATGGTCTGCAGCAGGCCAGGCTTCCCTGTCCTTCACTGTCTCCCTGACTTTGCTCAAATTCATGTCCATTGGGTCAGTTATGTCATCCAACCATTTCACCCTCTGTAGCCCCCTTCTCTTTCGTCCTACCCTCAGTCTTTCCCAGCATCAGGGTCTTTCCCAATGAATATCCTCTTTACATCAGCTGGCCAAAGTATTGGAGCTTCAGCATCAGCATTATTCTTTCCAAGGAATATTCAGGGTTGATTTCCTTTAGGATTGACTGGTTTGATTTCCTTGCTATCCAAGGGACTCTCAAGAGTCTTCTCTAACGCCAAAATTCAAAAGCATCAGTTCTTCTGTGTTCGGCCTCCTTTATGGTCCAACTCATATTCATACATGACTACTGGAAAAACCGTAGCTTTGACTATAGGGCCCTTTGTCTGCAAAGTGTTACCTCTGCTCTCTAGGCTTGTCATAGCTTTTCTTCCAAGGAGCAGGGGTCTTTTAATTTTATGGCTGCAGTCACCATCTGCAGTGATTTAGGAGCCCAAGAAAATAAATTCTGCCCCTGATTCCATTTTCTCCCCATCTATTTGCCATGAAGTGATGAGACTGGATACGATGATCTTAGGTTTTTGAATGCTGAGTTTTAAGCCAAATGTTTGAGAGGGGTGGAGGCTTTCCACTACGGCCCC
Organism: Nanger dama; assembly: GCA_917880005.1. NCBI lineage: Eukaryota > Metazoa > Chordata > Mammalia > Artiodactyla > Bovidae > Nanger > Nanger dama. The sequence goes on from CAKJTW010000080.1 coordinate 20,861, forward strand.
ACCAGAGTGGGAAGACGTAAGAAGGAACCTGCCCAAAGGCACAGACTCCCCACATGTGCTGGCTTTTCAGACTGATAGTCCAGCTGTCTTTTTCGCTCAGATTTTAAGTGTTGGTTTCTTAGAAGTGTAAAATCCTGGCTTTTCTGGGTCTTAGAGGTCGTAGGTGCACCTTTTCTTGCAGTCGTGCCTGCCTTTGAGGGCTGGCCACTGGGACAGCTTAGCTGGGTTAGACTAAGAATTGATCTTGATCTGATTGACCCCTAACACCCTTGACCCACACATGCTTTTGAGAATCATTCCTCCCCAGCAGATGGTAGCTGGTTTAGAGCAGGGACTCTGCCTGGTTTATTCCAGAATCCCTCATGGTTTGGTGCTGTGTTTGGCAAACTGGAATGATGCACTTTGGATATACAGAACTGATAATTGTTTGAGTCTTTAGGAAAATTATCTTGAGTTCCCAGGGGCTTACAGCTGGAGATTGAAGCACAAAATGATGCAATTCCCAGTGTAAATTTTAAAAATCTAAGTCTTAAAAAAATAAAAATTTAAATCTGATAACTTGGTTGTATCTTTACAAGTTTATTTCATGCTTGTCTTTTCTATACCTGCCGATCTCCTAATTATGCAAGAGTTTCAACTGTTCCTTAAAATAATATTTGTGATAAAAGGAATATTTAACTGAATTTTAGTAAATCAGACTTTTCCATGATATCTTTTTAACCAGTTGATGAAAGAGAATGTAGAAGTCATGCTTTCATTTTTCATTAGAAATGATTTCTTACGTTCAGGCAGGGTTAAGTAGTGTAATTTTATAATTATACCAGTAGCTCTAAAAGTAGATGGGTTGCTTATTGTTGTTTTGTTTGGAGGTTTTGTGTGTGTTTTTGGTTGTCATTGTTATAGCATTATTGGGTTTTTTCTCTGTGTGTGTAAAAATTTTAATTGAAATATAGCTGCAGCCCTAGGCAGCCAAGGATTTTCTTTCCCCTGCAGTTTATATTTGTCTTTTTATTGTATTTCTGGAGTCAACATTCCAGGAATTGCCAACTTTTCTGTACAAGGCCAGTTAGAAGCATACAGTATGTACTCCTTTCTGTCTGACTTCTCAGCCCAGTCTGTTGATTGTATATTTTGTTGGCAATTCTTTTTTTTTTTCCAATTGTGGTAAACGCTACATAACTTAAACTTTGCCATTTTAAACCATTTTTCTGTGTACATTTCAGTGGCATTAATTATATTCCCATTGTTTCCAAAGCTATCACCCCTATTTCCAAAGCTTTTTTTCATAACCCCAGATAAACTCTATAGCCTTTAAGCAGTAACTCCCCACTCCTCTTCCCCCTCAGCCTGGTAACCTCTAATCTACTTTGTTTCTATGAGTTTGCCTATTCTCGACATTTCAGATAAGTGGAACCATACAGTATTTGTCCTTTTCTGTCTGGCTTATTTCACTAAGCAATGTTTTCAAAGTTAATGTTGTATGTATCAGCACTTCTTTTTGACTGAGTAATATTCCATTGAATGGACATACCGTTTTGGCTTATCTGTTCATCAATTGGACATTTGGATTGTTTCCATTTTTTGCCTGTTATGAATAATGCTGCTCTGCATATTTGTGCATAAGTTTTTGTATGAACTTAGGTTTGCAGTTTTCCTGAGTGTATACCTAGAAGAGGAATTGCTGGATAATATGGTAATTCTAAATTTAACTTTTTGTGGACCCACACGGCTGTTTTCTATAGGGCTGTACCATTTTGCATTCCAACCTGCATTGTAGAAGGGTTCCAGTTTCTCCCCAGTCTATCCAACACTTGTTATTATAGCCATCTTAGTAGGTGTGGAAGGACTATTGGTTTTTCATAAGGTACATAAGCATAGCGTATTGCTACAAACTTGGTAGGGGAATTAATAAGTGTAATTTTATATGTTCCAGGAAGATGGACTGAGACAAGTTCTGGAGGAGATGAAAGCTTTATACGAGCAAAACCAATCTGATGTGTAAGTTGGTAAGCTTGATATTTTAAAACAATTTAAAAAATACAATGTTGAAGTCAGATCATCTTAATATTCATTTTTAGATATGATTTTTTTTTTAATTCTCTGTGACCCTGATCATAGCCTAGCTATACAGAAGTGGGATTTGTGTTAATGATTGTTATATCTCTAGGGACCAAATAGAGCTTGGCACATGATAGATGTTCAATAAATAGTTACTGTTTGACTGGTTTGACTTGCAAGGATTTAGGGTGGATCCAAAAGAGATGAGACAGGAGCAAATAACAGACCTAATGAGTGAAGTGTGTTGTTTCCATCAGGTGAGGCCTTACTGGTTTAAAGGGAGAACAGGCAGTTTGCAAATTTAGCAGGAGCAGCAGTGACGTCCGAAAGCTTGAGTGAAGTTCGCTGGGAACTCGTGCTGCAGAATGCTACAGCTTGGTATGTTAGAGGGTTCTGGAGTTGCAGACTATTTAGAGCCAACCATGGTAGTTGGCACAGTGGAGAATCTGGGCTGAACAACAGACTTCAGAGGGTCCTGTGACTGGGTGAAGAATAAGATGCAAGAGTACTGACTGCTGGAGGAGAAATGAGTTACTGAGAGAAGTCTGTCTGCAACATGAGATTTCATCCTTGGCCTTATTAGGTAGTGTTTTCATCAGTTAGTTAGACATAGAAATCAGTATTGTGTTAAGGTTTGTGGATTACACAGAAGAGTAGAAACACTTTGCAGTGACTGCAGTTAATGGTAGATACCAATGAAGGAGGAACTGATGTGCAAGAGGTCTACAGTAAATGTAAGGGAAATGGAAAGTCCTGAACTCAGGTTTCCAAGTCATTCATTTGTTCATGCAACAGATATGCACTCAACAGTTATGAGCTGATAAAGGGCTCTGGTGTTTCAACTGTAAACCAGCAGAAATCAAGAGGTTTGCCCCCGTGACCCTCAGTGTCATGCAGAAGACAGATAGATGTTAAATGCAAGTAAACCAGGTCGGACTACCTGCTGTGAAGGAAAACACAGCACTCGGAGAGAGTAATGCACTGAAAATATTAGTAGGTTGAGAAATCCTGGAAATTGTCTCCAAGGAAGAGACACTTCAGCTAGAGCCTAAATAAGTAAGTTTTAGTGAGGAAGTAATTGTGGACACAGAGCATTTCTAGTTGGAGGAAACAGCACGTGCAAAGGCCCTGAGTCATGAAAGAGGGTGGGATGCTCAGGGACCCACCAAAGGCCAATGTGGCTGAAACTTAGTGAGCAGGCAAAGAGCAACACCAGGTGAGATTTAGCATGTGGGGGAGGTGGTGGCATGTTTGTGTTCTAGCAATCACCCTGGCCGCCATGTGGACAGTGGATGTTGGGACTGAGAGGGAATATGGTGGTCATGCAGATGATAGGAAGGGTGAGCCAGACTAGGGAAAAAGAGAACAGTTTACAGACCTATTTAGGAGGTAACTGAACAGGCCTTGTTCCAGTAAGGGAATGATATTCCTATATTCATACCATTGGGAAATTCATGATCCCCAAAAATTATGTGCCCTATCCTCCTAGTTTGGTTCTGGGCAGGACAGTCACTATCACCAGTTTCTGGTTAAAATTCTTTGTCAGAAGAAATCTATTCCTATTTAATTGCTCACATGGAAATGTGAATTTTTAAGGAAGTTCTTGTGTATTTAATCAAGTACTTTGACGTTAAGTTGGGTGTATTTTATTTGTGCAATTTCATTATAAAAAGAGCACACTGTAAACAATGTGGAGAATAAGTCTAAAGTTTGTCGAGTGGCAAAAGTGTCTGGAACAGATCTAAAAGACGTGGTACATCTGTGTACATGGTACAGATCTAGAAGACATGGGAAATACATTTTGCCTCTATTTTCAGGACCTAGAACAGGCACATACATTTTGTATTTATCTGCTGCCTTTTAAAACTCCAAAGTAAATACTTATTAATTCTGTACATATGGTTTTGTTTTGTTGTCTTTTTTTTTTTCCAATTGTGGTTAAGATACACACCAGTGACAGCTCGGTGGTAAAGAATCTGCCTGCCAGTGCAGGAGATGTGCATTCAATCCCTGGGTCGGGAAGATCCCCTGGAGAAGGAAATGGCAACCCTTCCCAGTTTTCTTGCCTGGAAAATTCCATGGACAGAGGAGCTTGGCAGGCTACAGTCCATGGGGTCAGAAAACCGGACACTAGAGTGACTGAGCACACATACTACACATACAATTGAGTGTATTCAAAACATCCATAATGTCATATCTCCATCACCACCACCACCACCTCCAGAAATCTTCATTTTACAAAACTGAAACGCCATACCCAGTAAACAACTGTCCATGTGATTGGAAAGGGTGATACTTGTCTGATATCCAAAGAGACATATATTTTATAGGGTAAAAACAAAATTTTCTCCCTCTTTGTGTGAAGGACCCTAAAGTGCAAACATCAAGAACTATTTCTTGGATGAGTGGAGGAGCACTTGACTTTAGAGTCCTTATCTCACTTTATGAGAATGAGGATTTGGAAGGATTTGATACCATAGAAAGAGGACTCCATAGGATGAGAACGTGATGTGAGACTATAATCTTATACCCCATGATATTTGATCTCTTGTCCCAGCATGAAAAAGAGATTCTAAAAGTGAGGCCAAAAGTTGTCTTTTGGAGACGATGGAAATTAATCCGTGTGCAAAACAGTGTGCCACATGGCTAAACAAAACAATGGGAGTATGATCCTAGGCAAATTAGGCAGGTATTTTTAAATCTTAGTTCCCTGACCAGGGGTTGAACCTGTGCCCTCAGCAGTGAAAGTGCATTGTCTTAACCACTGGACCACCAGGGTATTCCCTGGATCTTTTCTATTTTATTCTGTTAGCAAAAGCTCCGATGTAGAGGCAGGTACTATTTAGGTAGGTTAACTACTGACATAAATGGCTAAAAACAAGTATGAAGTTAGTTGTTAGCCGACTTTGAAAATTTAACCTGTACTCAATAGACATTCTTTTCCTTAAATGTTTTACTAGGAATGAAGCAAAGTCAAGTGGACGAGGTGATTTGATACCAACCATCAAGTTTCGACACTGTTCTTTGCTAAGAAATCAGCGCTGCACTGTAGCCTACCTGTGAGCATCTCTGTGTTTGAGGGGGTGGCAGGGAGCAGTGGAGGGTTCCTATCCAAGTGGATATCAGAAATTCTTAGAGTGGTCTCTCTTTATGAGCATTCTGAATTTTCTCTTTCCACTTAAACATTTTTTATTATGGAAAATTACAGTATTCTTAAAACTAGGGAATAATACTACAGCCCCCATGGAGCCATCATATAAGTCACAGTTCTTAACATTTTGCCATAATTGCTTCATCTTCTTTTATGTGTCTATGCTAAACATTAGACATTTTACCACTGAATAGTTTCGTATGCATCTTTAAGAAATAAGAACCTTTGGAGCCTTTTCTCACATGACCTTTGTATAATTCTCACACCTAGAGCAGTGAACATACCTTCAAGCATCCATCCAGTCTATTCTTATTTTCCATGTTGTCCCGAAGGTCTCCTCTTACGGTGGTTTGTTTGCCTCTGGAATCAAATCAGAGTCCACATGTTACCTTCTGGTGGTTGAGTCTTAAGCGTCTCCTGATCAAGACAGCTTCTGATCCAATACCATATTATTGTTCTAGGTATGACCGGCTGCTTCGGATTAGAGCACTCAGGTGGGAATATGGCAGTGTCTTGCCAAGTGCTTTACGATTTCACATGTCTGCTGAAGAAGTAAGTTAGCGCTCTTGTTCAAATTTGTAAATACAGAAACTGGCTGAGCTTCTGGCATTGTTTATGGCGGTGGTGGTTTAGTCGTTAAGTCATGTCCGACTCTTGTGATCCCATGGACTGTAGCCCGCCAGCCCTCTGTCCATGAGGATTCTCTAGGCAAGAATACTGGAGTAGGTTGCCAGTTCCTTCTCCAGGGGATCTTCCCAACCCAGGGATCTAACCCCCGGTCTCCTGCATTGCAGGTATTCTTTACCAACTGAGCTATGAGGGAAGCCCCCGGCATTGTTTTGTAATAGTATTTATAGTGTTTGTCTTTTTGTTTCAACATTTGCTTTTCAGTAGTTTTTTGTCTGTTTGAGAATGGTAGGAGTGATTCTAAATGCTATATGGAAAACTACTATTACTTAACAAAATAAAGGGTCCTGTTATTAGCTGCTAGTGATCCATCAGTGGGATTCAAAACTGGCATTATTATTTGGAGGTTTTTCATAAAATATGTGTGTGTACATACTTTGCTTGGGGCTTCCCAGGTGGCGCTTGTGGTAAAGAACTTGCCTGCCAGTGCAGGAGACGTAAGTGATGTGAGTTCTGTCCTTGGGTCGGGAAGATCCCCTGGAGGAGGGCTTGGCACTTGCCTGGATAATCCCACGGATGGAGGACCTTGGCAGGCTACAGTCCATAGGGTCACAGAGAATTGGACACGACTGAAGAGACTCAGCACGCACACACATACTTTGCTTATCTTTGTGAATGTGTGATGAATTCTTGATTTATCCAGTCACTGAGGCGCAATATTTAAGGACACAGGATTGAAGGCAAGCAAACTTGTGTAGAAAGCTTGGCTCTGTTTCTGTGATATCCTAGCCAGGTGACTCCATCCCTCCCTGTGCCTAAATTCCCTCATTTACAAAGTTAAGGTCATAGCATCTGCTGCAGTGACTTCGGACACTAACTACCTAGTTAGACCAGCCCTCACTTCAGACGCCAGCCATGGTTTGGGGGTTCCCAGGGACACTCTATCTTCTGACCAACTGGCTACAAATTCAGAGGTTCCCACTCTCCCCTCCTGAGGCTTTTAGCCTCTTGATATCATGGCAGAGAGGAGAGGGGAGCTAGAAGGAGGGCTCCGTCACCTGTGATTCATTCAGTGCAGCCTATGTCATGACACTCCAGAGTTGTGTAAGCTTCCCCAGTTGACACAACATCGTGTGCATTATTCCACATCAGTGTGCCTGGAGGGTGGTATGTCCCGATCCCTCAGGGAGAGGAAATAAAATCTTCACATTTGGGACCCTCCCACACCTCCCCTGGGTGTCTCTTCCTTTGGCTGGTTCTATTTGCAGTCCTTTCACTACAGTACAACAGTGAATGTCAGGACAGTGCTTTCCTGGGTCCTGAGAGTCGTTCTGGCAAAGTATTAAACCTGAGGGAGGGGTATACGTGTGTATCCATGCACGCACACAGTTTACTAGTGAAGATTATGAAGATGTTTTTCTGTACAGTCTTTTTGGAGTTACCTTGTTTCATCTTTCACAAAGATCTACAGTACTGGTATAGATTTTTGTGAATAATGTATGAGCCTAGTTGCATGTCTGTGTGGGGCTTTCTTTCATCTTAGTCTGTTTTCCTTGTATCGATTTCATACTGCTTAAATGATTGTAATTTTGTAACACTTTTAAGTAAGTTTTCCCATTTTGTTCTTTTTCAAGTGTCTTATCTATTTTTGGCTTTTGCATTTCCATGCAAATTTCAGACTCCTTTGTCAAGTTTGATTTTTTTTAAACAATTGGAGTTTTGATTGAGAATGACTTGGATCTATAGATCAGTTAACATTATTATAATATTGAATTGTCCAGTCCTTGAAAGTGGTATATCATTCTGTATTTTTAGGTACCAGTATACAGAATGACCAGTACCTACTGTTCTAGGTACCAGTGCCTGGTTCATAATAGGCAATCAATAATACTTGTAGTTTGAATGAATGGTCATCGTAAAGATGCATGTGAGCTGTTTTTGAAAGGGTTAGTGTACAGTTTCTGCAAATTTATTTTCTTACAGCTTTGTCAAATGGCCATCTTTATGTTTCCAGATGGACTGGTTCAATCGTTATAAAAAGTCCCTTGCTACCTACATGAGGTCATTGGGAGGAGAAGAAGGTTTGGACATCACACAGGATATGAAACCTCCAAAAGCCTATATATAGAAGTAAGTACACCTTTTTAAAAATGAGTGTTTCTTTGATGCATAGAATGAGCTGACTTTTATCCAAGGGAGGGGGTATATGAATATATACTAGTATATATAGGCATACCATAGGTTTGGTTTCTAACTCACAATAAAGCGAATATTCACTAAAACGTGTCACACAAATCTTCTGGTTTCCCAGTGCATGTAAAAGTTGTGCTTACACTAGTCTGTTGAGTATGTGTTAGCATTATATACATATTTTATTGCTAAAAAATCCTGCTATCTGACAATGCAGGGTTGACACAAATCTTCAGTTTGTTAAAAAAAAAAATCAATATTAGAGAAGCACAATAAAGCAAAAAACAAATGAGAGGAAACATAAAACCAAGCCAAAACTGTTACCTGTAGGTGATGGTGGGAATAGCATTGAACAGCTAAAAATTTTTGGCTGTACAAAGGCAATGGCACCCCACTCCAGTACTCTTGCCTGGAAAATCCCATGGATGGAGGAGCCTGGAAGGCTGCAGTCCATGGGGTCGCTGAGGGTCGGACACGACTGAGCGTCTTCACTTTCACTTTTCACTTTCATGCATTGGAGAAGGAAACGGCAACCCACTCCAGTGTTCTTGCCTGGAGAATCCCAGGGACGGGGGATCCTGGTGGGCTGCCGTCTGTGGGGTTGCACAGAGTTGGACACGACTGAAGTGACTTAGCAGTAGCAGCAGTAGCAGTACCTGTTTTAAAAGTTTTAACTTTAGAACCATGTAAGTATTTTACATATTATTAAAACAAAATGAAATCAAAGTGAAAAACCAACCCAAAACTCCCTTTGGCAGCTCCTTCAGTTTCCTTGCTGTCAGTGCTGACCTATACATATATTCAGAGATTTGCCATTTTTCTTCCTCCTCATCAGTGGACATTGGAATTAGTGGACACTGGAACCACTAGTGTGCCTCAGTAAGAAATACTAAGCCTAACTACACAGAGAAGAAGCACACAGAGCCTAATACTTCCCTGTAGGTACATGTACAGTCCCCACCTAGTTGATGGTTACTTCATAATAAAAAATAATTTAGATATTATAAAACATCAGTTTTTCTTTTCAGGTGCGGTGTCTAAAAGACTACGGAGAATTTGAAGTTGAGGATGGTACTTCAGTACTATTAAAAAAAAATAGCCAGGTATTTACTGTCTTAAGATGCTTTAAATTTTGTAAGAGTGTTGAATGATGGAAATGTTGGAGTCAGTAGCTAAATAAATATCACCTTGCCATGATCATTTGTGTCATAGGCATTAAGTTTATCTTAAGATATCCTTTTATCCTTTTTCTAAAGACTTGAAGCAAATATTGCATATAGTAAGAAAGGGTTAATACCATTTAACATCATGTAGGGATTATGGGTGTAGTCAGACTGCCTGCTCCCCACAGGCTCTAGGTGCCCAGGCTTCTGTTGTGGCAGCATGCGGGTTTGGTACTTGTGGTGTGTGGGCTCTGTGGCGTGTGGACTCTAGGGTTTGTGGGCAGAAGCCTTCCTCTTGATGAGACTTTGCCTCTCAGTATCACTCTAAAACTGGGGTGACTTAAAAGCCTCAGCTACTGTAGTGGACATTAAGAGGCTTCTAACATGTCTGAGCACATCAGAAATAAGTTTTCTATAAAATCTGTGTTATAGATCACCCACATAATATGAAATATTAAGAGGGAAACATTTCCTACCATACAGTCCTTTATTGACTCTATGGGGCATGTTTCCCATTGCCCAGAAATGAGAACAGATGTCTTTAGTAGACACTGGAATAACTGTTTAGTGAACAACTCCATTGTTTTTTTTGTTTTTTGTTTTTTTGTTTTTTTCTTCTTCTTCTTTTTTTTTAACATTTCATAGCTGTAAAACTTTAAAAATTCAGTTAAGTTAGACATCAGTCCTTGGCCCATGGGTCTTCATGACTGGTTGGCAGGAGTTCCTTTGGTCGTGGGTCCCACGTGAGGCCTTGAGTTTGTGAACTGGCAGGCACACGGTGCTGCTGAAGTGGCATCTACTTCCTTGAGTACTTGCCATACTCTCTCCTTCAGTTCACCTTCTAGAGTTCTCTACGCTGCACTTTCTAATGCACTGTCTTAAATTTTTACTCAAGTATCTATGTCTGTCTAGTCTTTGAGATTTCCTTGGTCACCTATGAGTTTGAAAAGTCTTCCTGCCTCACTCCCTGCACCTCCCCGCTCCAGAATTTAGTAAATGTTCCCTTCTGTATTAAGCATTGCTGTTTGGGAGGGAATGAGACCAGGAGATGCCGTTCCAGCTCAGAATGAGAGCAGTGTGCTCTCTGGAGACGTGGAGGATGAGCTTTAGCTGGGTACCATCTTCCTCACAGCATGTGGCTAGCATCCATGTCTTACAAAGACTTCATCCTTGAAAAATATGGGAGAAGAGTTGCGCTGTTAGTAGAGGAATGACTCTTCAGACAGATACTCAAGAGGTATAATGGAGAAGACACTCCTTCCGTTTGCCTTCTTAGTGAACTGTTGCCACATCCCTTGTGGTCTGTGGCCCAGATCACCTGCCTGGCTTTCCTGTGCATAAATCTAAAAATGCAAACACTAAGGAAAATACCTACTAGAATTCAGAAGTGTTTAGTTTAAATTTAACTTAAGCAAAGTATGAATTTGTTTATAAAATTCAGGTTTTAGTACAGCTCTAAGTAACATCAATTTCAGTTGATGAAAATAGCAAATACTTAAGCTTAGCTTTTAACTACTTCGCTGGTGCAGTTGGAAGTATTCAGCATGCATTGCTGCTTTCTAATGACACAACATGTAATTGAAAATAATGCTCTTCATTCCTCTCTCTTCCTCCCCCTACCCCTCAGCACTTTTACCTCGGTGGAAGTGTGAGCAGCTGATTAGACAAGGCATTCTGGAGCACGTGCTGTCATGACCCCTGGCCGGATGGCTGCTAAGACTCCCTCCTGGTGTGAGACTGCACCCAACCAAAGTCACTTCTCCTCCTGCCCAAGGCCCACTGCTTTCTGGTTCTAAAACTGAGACATTCTTTAACCAAGAATGCTTGGCAGAGGAATATGGTTTCTTTTTTTTCTTTTCTTTTGGATGTTAGTTTCTTTTTTATTTCATTTCTGAATATAATTCCATTAACTTCCATGGTAAACATGTTTGTGAATCTATGTTGTATGTTTGTCCTTTGAAGTATCAGTTCTCAAAAGAGAATTTGCACTCTGGTCGTATAGAGCCTCCACAGACATCCGCCCTGCTGTCCACAGCGCTACAGTGAAGTCTAAGATTTAGCAGATGCTGTGCCTAAAGAGAATGCTTCCCAGCTAGTAAACAGCCATCTTCTCATTCTGTCCTCACAACATGCAAGAGGTTTGATTTGGTATTGTATATGATTCTCCCCTTTGTGTAGTAAGTTGTATCTGTAATCATAACATTTCTACAATTCCCAAAATACTATCGTACGTTTTAGTTTCAGGAAAGTAAATATTTGTTACATGTTCGTCTCTTTTAGACATTGAGGAAGAGTTTCACCTGGATGTATAGGGAGGTCTTATGTCCCTGTGCCTCTTGTACTATTGCTGGAAGTGTGCATTGTGCAAGCCAGAGAGCTGAATTTCTGAAGTTTGTGTTTCCAAATCATATGGGCCGGTGGAGCTAGTGGTCTCTGAAGAACAGAATGGATTTTGCCCGTTTCCAGCAGTGGTGGCTGTCTGGCTTGTACCTGCCTGCAAACTTGTGTCGCAGGATGTCCATTTTGGGAAGGGAAATTGAGATTGGGGCTAGGAAAGGAATTTTGTGCAATTTCCCCCAAGAGTCACATTGACCAGAAAATCACATGAAGAGCTGATCAGCTAAGTGGAGGGCGATTTCTACTGCCCAATAAAATGATAGGCATCAGAGAAGCACCAGGTGGTCCTGCCTGCTGGTCAGTGGCCTTTCTCCACTAGTCCCCTCCATGAGCAGCCCGGTAATCTCAGACATTCAAGTTTAAAACAGATAAACCCAGTACCTGGCACTCTCTGTGCAGTGTATTTCTTAAACGGGAATATTTCTGGCTAAAATTATACTCAAGTAGTCAAGCTATGGAAAGCCTCTACCTAGGGTGTGGATCTGCATATTTTCACAACACGTGTATTAATATCTAGTCAGCAGGTGGCCCTTGGCAGATTCTTTTCCAAGCTGTGCGGCTCACAGGATCTGTTTCCTGACCAGAGATTGAACCTGTGCCCTGGGCATTGAAAGCACAGACCCCTAAAATAATTCCTTCCATAGATTCATAGCCAGATCAGATTTTCATCTGAATCTCTGCCAATAAACAGTACGGAAAATTTCCCTAGTGAATGGGATGGGTGATGTTTTAATGGGATGGGTGAGGTCAGTGGTCACTTCCTTGCATTCTGCTTCCAAGCATGTAGAGCCATGTGCAGGGGAGCCTGAGTCCATGTGAGTCAGCTGTGAGGAAGACCCTGCGGTAAAGGCCATCGCCCTGTCGCCAGCCCAGTATCATTCCTGTATATAAAGCATATGATGTACTTTTCAGATTCATTCCCAAAATAAAATAATATGTGTTCTTACTTGAAGTAAATGTATACTGGTTGAAAAATTAAAATTTTGTAGGTTTTATTGATTTATGTTGATTGGTCCTGTATAGAGTTGTGGCTAGAATTTTAAATACATGTTTTTTTTTATTTAGAAGGTAATAAGTGCACAATTAAGATAAAACTTACAATGTAAAAAATGAAAGTAAGTTCCTATTTTACCTACTAAATGCCACCATTCAGTGTGCCCACTGTTAACTGATTATGGTGATAAAGTACAATCCCATTTCAGGTGTTTTTCCAATGAAATACTTTCCAGTTTTTGTTCCTAATGTGAATGGAATCTTTTCTGTTATATTTTCTGACTGGTTTTGGATGATAAATATTAAAAAGCAGTAAATTATGATGACTTGGCCACTTTCCTATATAAAGTCATTTCTTTTTCACATTGGTTTTGTCATCTGGAACTTTCAGAAAAATGTTGACTACTGCTGCTAATAGCTGGCAGCTTATCCTTTTCCTAACTCGACCTGAATGACAGTCTTCTTCATCTCTCTACCTCATACTTCTCCAGGAAAAACTCGTAAGACTTGTGGCCTCCCTCAGTGCAACCTGAAACTTCAAAATAAATTTAAAACCGTAGTAAAACAGTGGTAATTAACAAACATGATTTTTTCCAAGTGCACTTTTGGAACTTGAGTGAAGACCATATATGGTTTCTCTCTTAACTCCCTGAAGTTATGATTACTATATATATAACTGTTGCACTATCTTACAGTCCATTTGTAACATTCTTCTTGGCCATGGCGTGTTAACCATTCATTGAACAGCAAGATTTGATTTGCTGTTATTTTATTGTGGAATTTTGCAACTTTGAGTGATGCTGTTATATAGTGCTTAGCAAGAGGGGATGGATGTGTGTGTATTCACGTATGTATCTGCTTTGTCAGTGTTTTCAGTCTTCCGTTCCAACAGCTATCTGAACACAATGGTTTTAAACCACACCTCTCTTTCTCAGTTCTGCAGGTTTGCTGGGCTCAGCTGGGAGTTTCTGCAGATTTGTTTGGGGTCCCTGATGCAGCTGCATTCCTCTGGTGACCTGACTTGGATGGCTTGGCCTCTGTTCTCCGTGTGGGCCTCTTGGGAGGTTCTCTCCAGTGAGCTGATTGGGCTTCTTACCTGGCAGCTTGGGACCCTGCAGGGTTAAGAAGGTGGATGTGCGTGCTGCTAGTTTTCTGAACGATTAGGCCTGGTAGTGGACTAACACCGTTTTCTGCCAGATTCAGTCAACTAATACAGCCCCAGGTGCTCAGTCAGTGAAGAGGCCACATGGGCCACATAAAGGCAGAGCAGCAAGCGGCCCCACCGCCAGATGGGGTGTCAGGGTTCTGGTGCCAGTTTTTAGTGGTGCACGTTCCTTTATCTATTTTTCATAGAAATGTACCTTTTAAAATAGCATTAATACCTATAGAACTATCTCAGTATGAATCGTCTCTGGAGAGATACTTGATGAATTTTTTCTTTTCTTTAGTTTGAAGTCAAAGTTTTCTACCTTTTCTTAAGTAAATTTCAGTTAGTCTTTTCTAAGCTTTTTTAATCTATATTTTGAAATGTATTACAGAATTTTTTTTTCTTTTCACTACATATGATTATCCCTAATATGTGTCTGTCTTTCCTTTTTGGTCTTAATCCTATAACTAGAAGAAGTGTCTGTAATAACACTATATTAATCCTTTAGGATGTAGTGGAGGAAGGTGCTAATTTCACATGGTCTCTTGCTTTTCACAATTGATGGTATTTTAGGATGAGTTGAATTCATTCTGTTTTGTAACTACAAAAACAATGTTTTAATACAGTACAAAATGTAGTAACAAAGAAGGTAGCCATCTACAAGTCAGAGAGAGGCCTCAGGGAAAACAAACCTGCTAATAAGTTTGGGTTTCTAGCCTCCAGAATTGTAAGAAAATAATTTTGTTTCAGTCACCCAGTCTGTAATCTGTTTTGGCAGCCCCTGCAAACTAATAGAGGGTGTTTAGTATCTTTTTTTTTTAATGTATTTCCTAATTGAGAGATTTGAAGTTTCCATCCTTTTACTATTACAGGCAGCTATATGAGTAACCTTGTACATATATTATTTTACACATACACAGCTTGGTGTGTAGGATAATTGTAATTTTGATGGGATTTGTAATTTTTATAGGAATTATAATTTGTGCTACACCAGAAATTATGAGAGTCACTCCCCTAACCATCTTTGCCAACAGTATGTTATTTCCAGTTGGGGCTGTTACAGAAAAGATGCCAGGAACATTGATGTACAAGTCTGTAACGGATGCATATTTCTTTTCCTTTGGGCAAATAACTAGGAGTGAAATGGCTGGGTCTTAATGTAGGTGTGATTTTCTAACTTTTGAAGAAACTTCCAAACTCCTCCAAGGTGGTTGTACATTTGCATTCACACCAGCAGTCTATGAGTTCCAGTTCTTCTAAATCCACTCCAATACTTAGTATGATTAGCCTTTTAAATTTTACCCATTCTAATAGGTGTGTAGCGCTGTCTCACTGAGAGTCCCTTGGACTGCAAGGAGATCCAACCAGTCCATTCTGAAGGGAGATCAGCCCTGGGATTTCTTTGGAAGGAATGATGCTAAAGCTGAAACTCCAGTACTTTGGCCACCTCATGCAAAGAGCTGACTCATTGGAAAAGACTCTGATGCTGGGAGGGATTGGGGGCAGGAGGAGAAGGGGACTACAGAGGATGAGATGGCTGGATGGCATCGCTGACTCGATGGACATGAGTCTGAGTGAACTCCGGGAGTTGGTGATGGACAAGGAGGCCTGGCATGCTGCGATTCATGGGGTCACAAAGAATCAGACACGACGGAGCAACTGAACTCAATGACTTAAAAGAGATGGGAATACAAAACCATCTGAGACCTGTCTCCTGAGAAATCTGTATGCAGGTCAGGAAGCAACAGTTAGAACTGGACATGGAACAACAGACTGGTTCCAAATCAGGGAAGAAGTACATCAAGGCTGTATATTGTAACCCTGCTTATTTAACTTATATGCAGAGTACATCATGAGAAACACTAGGCTGGATGAAGCACAAGCTGAAATCAAGATTGCTGGGAGAAATATCAATAGCCTCACATATGCAGATGACAGCACCCTTATGGCAGAAAGCAAAGAAGAACTAAAGAGCCTCTTGATGAAAGTGAAAGGAGAGTGAAAAAGTTGGCTTAAAACTCAATGTTCAGAAAACTAAGATCATGGCGTCAGGTCCCAACACTTCATGGCAAATAGATGGGGAAACAGAAACAGACTTTATTTGGGGGCTTCCAAAATCACTGCAGATGGTGACTGCAGCCATGAAATTAAAAGACGCTTACTCCTTGGAAGAAAAGCTATGACCAACCTAGACAGCATATTAAAAAGCAGAGACATAACTTTGCCGACAAATGTCCAGCTAATCAAAGCTATGGTTTTTCCAGTAGTTATGTATGGATGTGAGTTGGACTATAAAGAAAGCTGAGTGCCGAAAAATTGATGCTTTTGAACCATGGTGTTGGAAAAGACTCTTTGAGAGTCCTATGGACTGCAAGGAGATCCAACCAGTCCATCCTAAAGGAAATCAGTCCTAAGTATTCATTGGAACAACTGATGCTGAAGCTGGAACTCCAATATTTTGGCCACTGATGGGAAGAACTGACTCATTTGAAAAGACCCTGATGCTGGGAAAGACTGAAGGTGGAGGAGAAGGGGAGGACAGGATGAGATAGTTGGTTGGCATCACCGACTCAATGGACATGAGTTTGGGTAAGCTCCAGGAGTTGGTGATGGACAGGGAGGCCTGGCATGCTGCAGTCCATGGGGTTGCAAAGAGACATGACTGAGCGACTGAACTGAACTGAATGACAAATGCTGTTGAGTATCTTTGCATGTAATTATTTCTAGTCTGTGTATCTTTTGCTGGTGAGTTTGTCTAAATGGTTGCCCATTTGTTAAACAACTAGGTTGCCGTCTCATTGAGTTTGGGGAATCCTTTATGTGTTCTGGATATAAGTCCTTTATGAGCCATGTGCTTTGCAAAATATCCTCCCACTTTGTGGCTTGGCTTGACTTGTCTTACTCATTTTCTTTAACAATCTTTTGAATAAAGTTGACATATTTGGTTTTGACAAAATCAAATTCATTCATTTGTATTTTTTTCTGCTTTGGGGGTCATATGTAAAAATTTTTTTGTCCAGCTGACGGTCTCAAAACTCTATGTGGAAGTGTTACACTTTTAGGTTCTGCACTGAAGTCAATGATCCATTTTGACTCAGTTTTTTATATGGTGTAAGGTGTGGGTGCAAGGTCACAGCAGGGGTTGAGGGGGATAATATGGATATTCAGCTCCTCCAGTACCTTTTTCCTCATAAAGCACTAATGAATGGTTTGCTGTGCCAAGCACACTCTTCACAAAATGCCCCATGTGCCGGGAGCCACCACGGGAGATCCCACTCATGACAGGGTCATGTGGAAGAGAACTGTTAAGCAAGGCTTCAGAGTCCAAGGGGCTCCCTAGGCTTTCTCGAGCACCTACCCCAAAACCAGAATCTGTTTTACTGTTTCATAACTTTCACCAACTCCTCTGACATTAACCGGGGGCTAACCCTGACCACCTTTCTCTGGAGAAAATCAACTTAGGGCTATAGCTAATAAGTCTCCTGGACATGAGAGGAATATTTCAAATCAAACCCCTTTGTTAGCATTCTAGCTTGTTTGGCAGGTATATCCAGACCTACAGCTACGCATGTGATTATTTACAGCCTCCCAACTGTGAGAAGCACGGAAAGCCTAAAACATAGAGCCTTTCAGAGTTAAAAGTTATTAGAGTAGTGCTAATGCTGGTGTAGGATTTCATTATTGGGCCAATGCTTGTTGCTAAGTTCCCATATCTTTTATCCACTGTGCACCTGGGAATGCATTAGTTATAGTGAGAATGCAAGAAAAGTGTAGCCTTGAATTTAACCATATCAGACTTTTGAGCTAATTGGTTCTTTCTTGTAACTCGCTGCACCTTTGCTCTGTGAAAAACGTAACTGGCATTTTCTGAGGCTGACATAGATTAGAAATATAAAGGAAAAACACTTTGAGGGAAAATAAGTTTTTGGTTGAGCAGCCTTTATCAAAAGAGGGTCATACAATGTTCACAGGCCTCCAAGGCCAGAAGACACTGAACACAACATTATTTGTGGGAAAGGTATGCAGAAAAAATCATGGTTTCTATAAGGGCAAAACTGCTGGAATGTTGGGCTGATTCTGTATGACCTTGCATCTTTCATTTCCCTCTATGTACAAAAGATATATAAGTACCGTTCAAAAATAAAGCTATGGGTCTTGCTCATCAAAGCAGCTTGATCGCCTCGTGTCAGTCATTTTCCTCCTCTTACTCTTTCTTTCAGGCTAGTTCCCATCTGGAATACAGAGATCCTCTGTGTCTACTTATTTGCCTGGGTTTCTAAGACCTGAACTGGAAGGCGCCCTGTGCCTTCACTCCCTCGGGAGACCAGGAGGGCACCTGCGGCCTTATGTAGACGGTGCAAGTCTCTTGTCTTGAGACTTTATTGATTTTCTGTATAAACCAAGGAACATCAGCCTCTTTTCTTCTCTCCTCTATTTTCTTATCTACAACATTCTTATCTGTCTCTAAATAAATTGCTGACACCGTTTCTCCTTTGGGTTCCCTGGATCCTGCAGGGGCTGGACCCCAGCGCCCATGGGGCTGGGCTGCACCCTCAGCATGGAGTTTGCCCATCTCTGTTCCTTTCCTTGACCTCTAGAGTAATCTTCATAGTTTCCTTTTGTCTGCTTCCTTCGGATTTAATTTGCTCTTTTCTAGTTATTCAAGGTGGAAGTTGAGGTCACTGCTTGGAATAGTTGTAGAAATAGTGTTATCTGATTTGCTCCAAATTTCTGCTTTTTCTTATTTGTCTTGGCTGTGCTGAATCCTTCGCTTTTCATATGAAATTTAGGATCAGCTTGTCAATTTCTACCAAAAACAGACCTGCTAGTATTTTATATTGGAACTACATTGACTCTGTATCAATTTGGGGAGAATTCACATCCTAACAATATTGAACTTTTCAGCCCACAAACAGCCCAGTTATTTTTGTCTTCTTCCTTTTCTTTCAGTAATACTTTGTAGTTTTCAGTATACAAGCCTATCATATCACTTGCCAGCATTTCATAGTTTTGATGCTGTTATAAATGGCATTGTAAATTTCAAATTCTAATAGTTTATAAATAATACAATTGATATCTAACTTGTGTCCTGGATCCTTGCTAAACTCACTTATTCTAATAGCTCTTTTGTAAATTATACCAAGTCTTCTACACCATGGTCATGTTTTCTGGAATTAAAAGTTTTACTCCTCCCTTTCTAATCTGGATGCCTTTTATTTCTTGCCCAATTGCCCTGCCTAGAACCTTCTGGAGAGTATTGAATCAAAGTGGTCTGAACAGAAGTCCCTATCTTGTTCCTGATCTTAGGTGGCAAGCTCTCAGTCTTTTACCATTAAGTATAGTTTAGCTCTGACTTTTTGTGGGTGCCCATTATCTGGTTAAGGAAATTCCCGTCTATTCCTGGTCCACCTGAGATTTTGTCAGGAATGGGTGTTGGAATTTGTCTTTTCATTTACTGTATCTGTTGATCTGATCTGTATCTGATCATATAGTTTGTGTCTTTTAGTTTATTAGGGCCAGTAAACTTTATCTTGGACTGCAGTCCACGCAGTCTCATTTACAGCTGCTCAGTGCTCAGTTGTACAAAGGCAGGCCATGGGGCCAGCTTTCACCCGGAGCATGAAGTTTGCCAACCCCTGTTCTAGTCCTTAACTTCTACAGTGATGTTTAATATTTCTTTTCTTCTGCTTACTCTAGGTTTAATTTGCTCTTTTTCTGTGGTGGAAGCTGAAGTCCCTGATCTGAGACCTCTGTTTTATAATCCACTTACATAGTGCTATTAATTTCCCCCTAAGTACTGCTTTCCACCCCTAAAATTTTAACGTTTCATTTTCAGTCAATTCTAAATCTTTCATTGCTTGTACATCAGTTTCCAAATATCTGGGACTTTTCAGATGTCATTTTGGCCTTGAATTCTAATTTAGAAGAATCTACTTTAAAAAAATTTTTTTTAATTTTATTGGAGTATAGCTGTTAGTTTCAAGTGTACAGCAAAATGATTTATTAATACATATATCCATTCTTCAGATTCTTTTCCCATATAGATTATTACAGAATGTTGAGTTCCTTGTGCTACACAGTAGTTGGCTATTTATGTATCTTAGTATGTGTATGTAAATCCCAGGCTCCTAATTATCCCTCTCAACCACATTTCCTCTTTGGTAGTCCTAAACTTGTTTCTGAAATCCGTAAATCTGTTTCTGTTTTGTAGATAAGTTCATTTGTATCCTTTTTTAGATGAGATTATATGTATGAATGGTATCAATAACGGTGCTTGTCTTTCTCCAACTTAGTATGACCCTGTCTAGGTCCATCATGTTGCTGCAGATGGCATTGTCTGCTCTTTACTGTGGCTGAGTAATATTCCACTGTATACATGTACTCATCTTCATCCCTCTGTTGATAGATGTTTAGGTTGTTTCCACGTCTTGTCTATTGTAAATGGTGCTATGGAGAATGGATACAGGTATGGCTGAGCCCCTTAGCTGTGCACCTGAAACCATCACAATATTGCTAATAGGTTATACTCCAATATAAAGCAGGTTAAAAAAATAAGAATCGCCTATGAAGGAAAAAAAAAACCCAATAAGCTGGTTGCAGAGTACAACATTCATGTGTGGACAATTTTAACTTTTAAAAGCAGCTGGATGGAATAAATATGGATCTGTGAAAATCAGGATATATGGAATAAATATGTCAAGCTTTCCTACCATTTACTAACTTATTAATTTTTCTTTAAAAAAGTGGCGCAATTGGCACCAGAACACTGAAAAAGCAAGATGATGTTCCTGAATCTGGAACTTCAGGCTTCTCATCCTTTGTTTAACTCCTCTGAAGGTCATTAACAAGCGTATTTCTTTAATCCCTGGCCATGCTTTGCCACCCTGCATATTTACTGTCGGTTTATGGATGTTCATAATGTCCTTGCTTAACAACTATCATAGGAAGCAAATTCTGTTCACCTCAAATATCGTGTTTATTCCCCATCAATCAGGGCCCAGGCCATGTCACGGCCCCTTCTAGAGCTGTCCTCTCTCGACCACACTAGCTCACATCCACACAACTCCTAAATTCCTGCAACTCTCTCTTTGGTATCACTGAAAATTCAAAACTTACCTCTTGACATTGTTTATATATATATATTATATGTAAACATAAAATACAGTAGGTAAGAGATATGTAAAATAGATAAAAAGTATATAGAGTCCCATGAAATGAAGAATTCCATTGAATTAATTCCAGATGACTTGGTGTATTTTTTCTTGTCCTCTACAATATTCATCTGAAATTCAATTACCTTTATTAGAACTGCAAGAAATAGAGGAATAGGATCTTACCTCCTGGATCTCCCATGTTAGTACTTTCATCCACATTCCCTGGTCTCTTGCTCCTGGAGCTCTCCTTTCTCTTTGGTCTCCAACTTTTTTATTCTTTTTATAGGTTTTTCTACAATACTTCCACTTTACCTTTTTTTTGCACTATGTTTCATTCTTCACTTGTGCACTCTTTCTCAGAAGCACAAGTGCACACACAGGTTCCCAACCAGCTCTGCGTTAGGCGCCGCTTTACTGGGCTGTCTCTGACACATTTTCATATTCCACAGTATTACCACATGCCAGGAGAGGCTACTATGGCTGTCTGCTTCGCATTTTGACCCGCATCACACTACAATGAAGCAGAAGAAAGGGTCGCGAACAGACCATGTGATGGCTTGTTTAAGATGCTGGCCTTTCCTAGAACCACTTTGAACAAATTGTCTCCTGCTGTCAAAATAACCGTACTACCCAAAGCACTCTGCAGATTGAACACATCACCTTAATAGTGGTGGTTTTCACAGAACTAGAACAAAAAATTTTATGGTGTGTATGGGAATAAAAGACCCCAAATAGCCAAACAATCTTCAGAAAGAAAAGCAAGAGCTGACAGAATCAGGTTCCTTGACTTCAGACTATACTACAAGCTAAAGTAATCAAGACACTGGTACTGGAAGAAAAACAGAAATATATTGCATATATCAATGGAACAAGATACAAAGTCCAGAGAGAAACCGATGGACCTATGGTCAAGTAATCTAGGACAAAGAAGTTAAGACTATAGAAGGAGAAAAGACAGCCTCTTCAATAAGTGGTGCTGATGAAACTGGACAGCTCCATGCATAATAATGAAATTAGAACACTCCCTAACACCATACAAAAAAATAAACTCCAAATGGATTAAAAACCTAAATATATGGACAGACCCTACAAAACTCTCAACATTGGCAGAACACTCTCTGACCTAAATCACAGCAGTATCTTTTTGACCCAGCTCTTAAGAGTAATGTAATAAAAACAAAAATAAGCAAATGGGATCTAATTAAACTTAAAAGTTTCTGCACAGAACAGGTATTCATAAACAAGACAAAAGAAAACCCACAGAATAGGGACAATATTGGGAAATGATACAACTGACCAGGGATTAATCTCCAGAATATTCAAACAGCTCAAGAAGCTCAATATCAAAATACAAACAACCCAATCAAAAATGAGTGTAAGATCTAAATAGACTTTTCTCTAAAGAATACCTACAGAGGACCAAAAGCACATGAAAGGATGTTCCACATCACTAATTGTTAGAGATGCAGAAATACTACATTGAGGTATTATTTCACACGAAACAGAATAGCTACCATCAAAAAGTCTACAAACAATAAATGCTGGAGAGACTGGAGAAAAGGGAACCGTCCTACACTGTTGATGGAGATGTAAGTAGGTACAGCCACTGTGGAGAACAGTATGCAGGTTTCTTAAAAAACTAAGTACAGAGTTGCCATATGATTCAGCAATCCCACTCCTGGGCATATATCTGGAGAAAAACATAATTCAAAAAGACATGCAATGCACCTCAGTGTTCCAAATTGGGAAAGGAGTAGTCAAGGCCATATATTCTCACCCTGCTTATTGAACTTACATGCCAGGCTGGAGGAAGCACAAGCAGAAATCAAGATTGCCATGAGAAATATCAATAACCTCAGATATGCAGATGACACCACCCTTATGGCAGAAAGCGAAGAGGATCTAAAGAGCCTCTTAATAAAAGGGAAAGAGGAAAGTGAAAAGGTTGGCTTGAAACTCAACACTGAAAAAACTAAGATCATGGCATCCAGTCCCATCACTTCATGGCAGATAGATGGGGAAACAATGGAAACAGTGACAGATTTTATTTTGGGGAGCTCCAAAATCACTTCAGATGGTGATTGCAGTCATGAAATTAAAAGACGCTCACTCCTTGGAAGAAAAGCTATGACCAACCTAGACAGCATATTAAAAGCAGAGACATTACTTTGCCAACAAAGGTCTGTCTAGTCAAAGCTATGGTTTTTCCAGTAATCATGGATGGATGTGAGAGTTGGACCATCAAGAAAACTGAGCACCAAAGAACTGACGCTTTTGAACTGTGGTGTTGGAGAAGACTCTTGAGAGTCCCTTGGACTTCAAGGAGATCCAACCAGTCCATCCTAAAGGAAATCAGTCCTGAATATTCATTGAAAAGACTGATGCTGAAGCTGAAGCTCCAATATTTTTGCCACCTGATGTGAAGAACTGATTCATTTGAAGAGACCCTGATGCTGGGAAATTTGAAGGTAAGAGGAGAGGGGGATAACAGAGGATGAGATGGTTGGATGGCATCACTGACTCAATGGACATGAGTTTAAGTAAACTCCAGGAGTTGGTGATGGACAGGGAGTCCTGGTATGTTGTAGTCCATGGGGTCACAAAGAGTTGGACACTACTGATTGACTAAACTGAATTTATTAACTAATAGAAGCAATGCTGTTCATATTAGTAACAAGAAATTTTTCTGCTTGCATAAAGCTTATATCAGAATGTGTAAGCCCACTGATAGTTAACAGTAAAATAAACCAATACCTATTTATTTATTAAAACAATTGTTAATCAGCATGTTACTGAAAGAGAACATGAGATCTGGCTGCTCACTGCTCTAAAGCCAATAAACAGGCCAGGCTGGCAGAAAGGAAATGTGCTTTATTTTAGATGCTGGCAGCTGCGAGGAGCGGAGTGGTGGACGTCTGTCCAAAGGCCATTCCCACCACTGACATCCGCGGGGTGAGAGCTTTTATAGACACAGGGTGGGTGGGGGTTGGGAATGGGGGAGACGGGCTACATGCAGAAAGAGCACAGTCAGCTCTGACCTTGAAACTGGTCATCAGCGTCTGGCCAGCGCCATCTTGCTGTAGGCACAAGTCAATCTTCAGTTCCAGGGTCCGTGTGTTCCCGTCTCTTTGCGGCCAGTTCTCTGAACTGTGGCGGCTCCTGTCCTGGGTCCTGTCTGGTCACCGTGTAGTTAACCTCGCCTGGTGTTTCGGTGTCTATAAGACAGCTCACAGGGTGTGGCTCAGAATCTTCTCTACAGACCTAGAGAAAGAACTAAAGTCCTTGACGATGCTTAGTGACAGCATTATTATTGTTTAGTCTCCGTTGACTGTTGTTTCAGCATTTCTCTTTTCTCTGATTAAACTTACCTTTGACGGAAACTTTCCACAGACAAAAGGCAGGCGGAGGACATGCATGGGGAGGAGGGCCTAAGACGACAGGGTCCTGCTCAGTTTCAAGCACAAACGTACATTCAAGGAAAGATTAAAACAAGTGAATGAACTCAGCAATCACAAACGCTGCCTTTTACCCAGAACACTGCCTCTCGAAGTTCTGGTATCAGAGGCGTGGCCTGTCTGGTGATCTCTCTAACTGTCACGGGATCCTGTCTGCAGACACGTAGCATGGCCACGTGCTCTCTGAATAAGGACTTGCAAGAATGGCTACACATAGTTTTTACCAAATATTTTATTTTTAATTAAAAATTTTTGGTTTTTATATTTGTAATTTGTTTATCATATTATTTGGCTGGCGCCAGTCTAGCACAAGGGATATTCCAGGTGTGGCCTGTGGGGTCTAGTTCTCTGATCAGGGAATGAACCTGGGTCGCCTGCATTGTAAGTGCAGACTATTAGCCCCTGGGCCGCCAGGAAGTCCCTCCCATGTCCTTTCATCACTATCGACCTCCCTGGGAAGAGGTGGGAACAAAACAAGAGGAGAAGATCCTACAACACATTGATTAATTCATTAATCAAAAAAATTCAGATTTTAAGGGAAAACACATAGCATGTCCTCTGTCTGCCTCCTGTCTGTATCTGAGTCCCAAAGAGTACATTTAACAAGAGAAGAGAGAACATGTCAAAGAAGACAAAACAATAACAGCAATTAAACAAAGTCAAAGACTGTGTTCCTCAAGGGCTGTAGATGATATTCCTGTGTGTGTAATGGATAGTCCCCAAGGATCATCCTCTTCCTTTCTCCCTTCCTTCCTCCTTTCCCGATATACATGGGAATGTGTACCTCTAACCTCTGCACGGAAATCTGTATCTCTAGGAGAGAAGTCACAGAAATTGTCTCCTACATTCCCTCTTTGTATACACAGAAAACTTCATCTGACATACATAATCCACCAGGACCTGATGCTCACCACTCTGTTTGACCTTCTGTAGCAAAAAAAAAAAAAAAAAAAAAAAGAGTAGATATATCTCATATATATGTTATACCTGAATCAGGTGGCCATATACAATGATCAAAACATTGCAAATCAACTATACTGCAACATAACATCGGCATGATATTAAAGAGGAGGAAAAAGAAGCAGTGCTTTCTTTATTCCTCCCGACTTCCCTGTCAGGCTTAGGTCCCACTGCTGGACTGGGGTGAGTTTCACACAACCTGGCAGGGGGCGGGGGGTGGGGGGGCGGCGGGGCGGCCAGCATCCGCTGGATCTCAGTTTTGGGGAGCCGTCTTTTTAAATTTATTTTTTAATTGAAGGATAACTGCTTTACAGAATTTTGTTTTATGTCAAACCTCAATATGAATCAACCGTGAAAGTGAAGTCGCTCAGTCATGTCGACTCTTTGCGACGCTATGGACTGTAGCCTACCAGGCTTCTCCGTCCATGGGATTTTCCAGGCAAGAGTACTTGAGTGGGTTGTCTTTTCCTTCTCCAGGGGATCTTCCCGACCCAGGGATCAAACCCAGATCTCCCGCATTACAGACAGAGGCTTTACCCTCTGAGCCACCAGGGAAGCCTCCCACGTAAACCATATACATATATCCCCTCCCATACAGAGCCCCTGTTTGAGTTTCCTGAGCCACACAGCAAATCCCGTTGGCTATCTATTTTACATATGGTAATGTAAGTTTCCATGTTACTCTTTGCATACATCTCACCCTCTCCTCCCCTCTCCCCACGTCTATAAGTCTATTCTCTATGTTTGTCTCTCCATTGCTGCCCTGTAAATAAATTCTTCAGTACCATTTTTCTAGATTCTGTATATATGCGTTAGAATAGGATATCTATCTTTCTCTTTCTGACTTACTTCACTCTGTGTAACAGGGTCTAGGTTCATCCACCTCATTAGAACTGACTCAAATGAATTCCTTTTTATGGCGGAGTAATATTCCACTGTGTATATGTACCACAACTTCTTTTTCCATCCATCTGTCAATGGACATCTAGGTTGCTTTCATGTTCTAGCTATTGTAAATAGTGCTGCAGTGAACAGTGGGATACACGGATCTTTTTCGATTTTCATTTCCTCAGGGTATATGCCTAGGGAGTGGGAGTGTTAGGTCATATGGTAGTTTTATTCTTAGTTTTTTAAGGAATCTCCATACCACATTCCATAGTGGCTGTATCAATTTACATTCCCATCAACAGTGCATTTTCTCCACACCCTCTCCAGTGTTGTTTGTAGACTTTTTGATGATGGTTATTCTGACTGGTGTGAGATAATATCTCATTGTAGTTTTGATTTGCATTTCTCTAATAATGAGCAATATTAAGTACCTTTTCACTTGTTTGTTAGCCATCTGTAAGTCTTCTTGGAGAAATGTCTGTTTAAGTCTTTTTCCCACTTTTTGATTGGGTTCTTTGTTTTTCTGATATTGAGTTGTTTGAGCTACTTGTAATATTTTGGAAATTAATCCTTTGTCAGTTGTTTCATTTGCTATTATTTTCTCCCATTCTAAGGATTGTCTTTTCATCTTGCTTATAGTTTCCTTTGCTGTGCAAAAGCTTTTAAGTTTAATCAGGTCCCATTTATCTACTTCTGTTTTTATTTCCATTACTCTAGGAGGCGGGTCATAGAGGATCTTGCTTTATGTGGGAGCCCTCATTGACATTTGGAGGTGAGAAATCACTGATGGCTGTGACATTTCTTGTTTATTAATATGGCAGGAGATATTTTCATTTAACAAAGTAAAAACACCTGCCCTCCTAAGGCATAGAGAAATGCCTTAGGGGTGGTCATTGGAAAAGAATTCAAAACAAGGCAGCCATTAATGAAGCCAGTTTCAAGAAGTATAACTCCTATCCTTTAAAACAATCACAAGAAAAGATGTCAACATCACTATTAATATATTCAGTTCAGTTCAATCAATCAGTCGTGTCCAACTCTTTGTGACTGACCCCATGGACTGCAACACGACAGGCCCCCCTGTCCATCGCCAACTCCCAGAATTTACTCAAACTCATGTCCATTGAGTCAGTGATGCCATCCAGCCATCTCATCCTTGGTCGTCCCCTTCTCCTTCCGCCTTCAATCTTTTTCACCATCAGGGTCTTTTCAAATCAGTCAGTTCTTCATATGAGGTGGCCAAAGTATTGGAGTTTCAGCTTCACCATCAGTCCTTCCAATGAATATTCAGGACTGATTCCCTTTAGGATGGACTGGTTGGATCTCCTTGCAGTCCAAGGGACTCTCAAGAGTCTTCTCCAAAACCACAGTTCAAAAGCATCAATTCTTCAGTGCTCATCTTTCTTTAGAGTCCAGCTCTCACATCCATACATCACTACTGGAAAAACAGTAGCTTTGACTAGATGGACCTTTGTTGGCAAAATAATGCCTCTGCTTTTTAATATGCTGTCTAGGTTGGCCACAGCTTTCCTTCCAAAGAGCAAATGTCTTTTAATTTCAGGGCTGCAGTCACCATCTGCAGTGATTTTGGAGCCCCAAAAATAAAGTCTCTCACTGTTTCCACTGTTTCCCCATCTATTTGCCATGAAGTGATGGGACCAGATGCTATGATCTTGGTTTTCTGAATATTGAGTTTTAAGCCACCTTATCATGCTCCTCTTTCATTTTCATCATGAGATTCTTTAATTCTTCGCTTTCTGCCATAAGGGTGGTGTCATCTGCATATCTGAGGTTATTGATATTTCTACCAGCAATCTTCATTTCAGCTTGTGCTTCACCCAGTCCAGAATTTCTCATGATGGACTCTGCATAGTTAAATAAGCAGGGTGACAATATACAGCCTTGACATACTCCTTTCCCAATTTAGAACCAGTCTGTTGTTCCACGTCCAGTTTTAACTGTTGCTTCTTGATCTGCATACAGATTTCTCAGGAGGCAGGTCAAGTGGTCCAGTATTCTCATCTCTTGAAGAACTTTCCACAGTTTGTTGTGATCCACATAGTCAAAGGCTTTGGCATAGTCAATAAAGCAGAAGTAGTTGCTTTTCTGGAACTCTCTTGCTTTTTTGATGATCCAATGGATGTTGGCAATTTGATCTCTGGTTCTTCTACCTTTTCTAAATCCAGCTTGAACATCTGGTAGTTCACGGTTCGTACTCTTGAAGCCTGGCTTGGAGAATTTTGAGTGTTACTTTGTTAGCATTTGCTGCTGCTGCTGCTGCTAAGTCACTTCAGTCGTGTCCAACTCTGTGCGACCCCATAGACGGCAGCCCACCAGGCTCTGCCAGCCCTGGGGTTCCCCAGGCAAGAACACTGGAGTGGGTTGCCATTTCCTTCTCCAATGCAGGGAAGTGAAAGTGAAGTCACTCAGTCATGTCTGACATTTCGCAACCCCATGGACTACAGCCTACCAGGCTCCTCTGTCCATGGGATTTTCCAGGCAAGATTACTGGAGTGGCTTGCCATTGCCCTCTCCAGCTAGCATGAGAGATGAGCGCAATTGTGCAATAGTTTAAACATTCTTTGGCATTACTTTCTTTGGGATAGCAATGAAAACTGACCTTTTCCAGTCCTGTGGCCACTGCTGAGTTTCCCAAATTTGCTGGCATATTGAGTGCAGCACTTTCACAGCATCATCTTTTAGCATTTGAAATAGCTCAACTGGAATTCCATCACCTCCACTAGCTCTGTTCATAGTGATGCTTCCTAAAGCCCACCTGACTTCACATTCCAAGATGTCTGGCTCTAGGTGTGTGATCACACCATAATGGTTATCTGGGTCATGAAGATCTTTTTTGTATAGTTTTTCTGTATATTCTTGCACCTCTTCTTAATATCTTCTGCTTCTGTTAGGTCCATACCATTTCTGTCCTTTATTGAGCCCATCTTTGCATGAAATGTTCCCTTGGTATCTCTAATTTTGTTGAAGAGAACTCTGGTCTTTCCCATTCTATTGTCTTCCTCTATTTCTTTGCCTGGATCACTGAGGAAGGCTTTCTTATCTCTCCTTGTTATTCTTTGGTACTCTGCATTCAGATGGGTGTAGCATTCCTTTTCTCCTCTGCCTTTCACTTCTCTTTTTTTCACAGCTATTTGTAAGGCCTCCTCAGACAACCATTTTGCCTTTTTGCATTTCTTTTTCTTGGGAATGGGCTTGATCACTTCCTCCTGTACAATATCACAAACCTCCGTCCATATTTCTTTAGGCATTCTGTCTATCAGATCTAATCCCCTGAATTTATTTGTCACTTCCACTGTATAATCATAAGAGATTTTATTTAGGTCATACCTGAATGGCCTAGTGGTTTTCCCCACTTTCTTCAATTTAAGTCTGAATTTGGCTAAGGAGTTCATGATCTGAGCCACAGTCAGCTCCTGGTCTTGTTTTTGCTGACTGTATAGAGCTTCTCCATCTTTGGCTGCAAAGAATATAATCAATCTGATTTCGGTATTGCCCATCTGGTGATGTCCATGTGTAGAGTCTTCTCTTGTGTTGTTGGAAGAGAGTGTTTGCTATGACCAGTGCGTTCTCTTGGCAAAATTCTGTTAGCCTTTGCCCTGCTTCATTCTGCACTAGCCAAGGGAAAATTTGCCTGTTACTCCAGGTATCTCTTGACCTCCTACTTTTGCATTCCAATCCCCTATAATTAAAAGGACATCTTTTTTGGGTGTTAGTTCTAGAAGGTCTTATAGGTCTTCATAGAACCGTTCAGCTTCAGCTTCTTCAGCATCACTGGTCAGGGAAGAGACTTGGCTTACTGTGATACTGAATGGTTTGCCTTGGAAATGAACAAGATCATTTTGTCATTTTTGAGATTGCATCCAAGTACTGCATTTCAGACTCTTTTGTTGACTATGATGGCTACTCCATTTCTAAGGGATTCTTGCCCACAGTAGTAGATATAATGGTCATCTGAGTTAAATTCATCCATTCCAATCCATTTTAGTTCACTGATTCCTAAAATGTCGATGTTCACTCTTGCCATCTCCTGTTTGACCACTTACAGTTTGCCTTGATTCATGGACCTAACGTTCCAGGTTCCTATGCAGTATTGCTCTTTACAGCACTGGACTTTACTTCCACCACCAGTCACATCCACAGCTGGGTGCTGTTTTTGCTTTGGCTCCGTCTCTTCATTCTTTCTAGAGTTATTTCTCCACTGATCTCCAGTAGCATAATGGGCACCTGGGGAGTTCATCTTTCAGTGTCCTATCTTTTTGCCTTTTCATACTGTTTACGGGGTTCTCAAGGCAAGAATGCTGAAGAGGTTTGCCATTCCCTTCTCCAGTGGACCATGTTTTGTCAGAACTCTCCACCATGACCCGTTCATCTTGGGTGGCCCTATGCGGCATGGCTCATAGTTTCATTGAGTTAGACAAGGCTGTGGTCCACATGATCAGGTTGGTTAGTTTTCTGTGATTGTGGTTTTCATTCTGTCTGCCCTCTGATGGAGAAGGATAAGAGGCCCGTGGAAGCTTCCTGATGGGGGAGACTGACCGAGGAGGAAACTGGGTCTTGTTCTCATGGGCAGGGCCATGCTCAGTAAGTCTTTAATCCAATTTTGGAGGAGCCTGCCCACCAGAACCCTGTGCTCCTGGGAGGGGTGTGTGAACAAGCACCGTCTCTGTGCAGCAGGCACAGAGTAGCTTAGCAACTTCCTTGCGGGCAGCACTGGGATGAGATTGAGTACCAGGACACACAATGGGGCCCTTGAACCCACCATGGGCCCATCCAGAGTGAAGAGGGCAGTAGGCAGGTGCTGGCCACGATGCTGTGTGTGGGAGGCCCCACAGGTACCTGTTGGCTCTTGCACCTGACAACCATGGAGACCTCCCCAGGGCAGAGTAAACAGCCTGCCTCAGGCAGTGGGAGCTCCTGGTGGCCCTGCAGGGGACATGAGAAGGAAAGGCCAGGCTGGAGGGGGAGTGAGCACCCAGGCAGAGCCATGGAACTCGGGCGCGAGGGGGCCTTTCTGGTCTGAGCTGGGAGTGGACGAGCAGGTGGTGAGTGTGAGCTAGGAAAGCGGCGCTGGTGACGTGAGACTGAATCCACTTCACAGTGACAAGCCTTTCGGATGAGCCCAGAAACACGACTGTGAGACAAGTCCTGTTAAAAGAAGGTGAATGAGTCCCCCTAAGACGAGGCTCTCTGAGCTGCTTCCCCAGGAGAGGGTGAGAGGCAGATGTGAACATGCTATGAATGAGCAGTCACCCTGGGCAGGTGGCGGGCACAGGCCCCACCCACTCCATGGCTGCCCATCTGTCCTTCTGGTGGGTTACTTCGCTTCTCAGAGCCTCAGCCTCTCAGGCTGCTTGTGGGGTGATGGTAGCATCGACTGACTAGACATTTGCTCAGAATAGGGCAGAAAGAGGTCTCACGGAAATTCCACAGAACACCATCAATATTGGACTCATGGCCCCTGCTTCCTCCAGGTCTGTCTTCAGGATCCGGAGAGCAAATGTGAGCAGAGTTGTAGCAGAGCCTGGGGTGGGCTTGGTTTTGGTGGTTGGTGGAGTGACCACTCTTACACCCAGGCCCTGCCACCATTAGCTCTTCAGGCTCTGGGTCAGGGAGCCTGCTGGGTGTGGGTCCAGCTGTGCCCACCAGGGAGGCCTGGAGAACTTGGCAAGGAAGCACTATGTAGCCCTCACCTGTGCACAAGCTTCCAACCCAGGGGCCAGTGGGAACTCTTGCCCTGCACGTAGGTCTCAAATCCACAGCACACACAAGCTTCTAGCAGCTCTGTTTTCTACACGCAAAGTCCTAATACCCAGAACATCCACAGCCCAAGAAAAGGTGGCACGTCTGATCTGGCTCCAGGTGCTGGGTCCCTCCTGACTGGACGCCCAGCAGCCAGTGTCACCGAGTCAGACTGTCAGGTGGTGTCGGGGTGTGGGGACGAGAGCTCACAGTCCAGGCCCAGGAGGGGCTGACTGTCCACAGAGCCAGTGCTGCGACTGCAGGTGCGCCCTCCACCCACCCCACAGGCAGAGACCACAGCCCCCTGTACAGACTGTTACCAAGTCAGTGCTATGGACCCTGCTCGGGCCCTAGCTTGGCTGAGGCTCTCTGCCTTCCACAAGGAAGGTTTCCTTTTTCCATTCGGGTTCAAGTAGGTAATTATGAAACCACAGCTGAGACCAACTCAGCACAGAGTTTATTCAGGGGCCAAAGAGTGGAGAAGTGGAAACAAAGTTCACAGCTCAACTTCTCACCCACCTGGAGAGAGTGGCTTGATTTTAAACAGCAAAGACGAAGGGAGGAGGGAGTGAGGCTAATGCTGGGGAGGCAGGTACATTTAGGGTTTTTCCAAGTTAGTGCGGTGCCGCCTCCTTTTCACCTTTTTTGGCTCTTCATGTTGGGTCATGGCCAATGGTTGGCGGGTCGTTTAATATAATGATCGAGTTAGCAGCGAGCAGGGACATGAAGAGATCTTAATTCCCTGCCAAGGAACTGAACCTGGGAAACCTGGATAAGAACCAGGAATCCTAGCCACCAGACCAACAAGGGCTAGAGGCTAGAAGCTATTTTTCCCTGGATCTTTGCCCCCAGTGAAAAATGCTTTTACCATGGAGGCAGAAACTGTAAATGCAGGTGCAAATTTTATTGTTAAAGACAGAGAATAACAACAGGCGGGAAAGCACATAGAGAAATGGTTTGTTTAGAAGCAATGGCAGAAAAGGGTGTGGGCGTGCCCCCCCAGTGAGGGGGCGCACAGTTAAGAGGCAGTTAAGTCATTTATAGAGGGCGGTTCTTCCGGGTCTTTGTTTACCTTCAGCCCAATTATCTGGCTCCTTTTCCCACACCTGACCTACCCTGGGACCCTCCCGTGGGTGCACACTCACCCCTCAGCCAAGATGGATCTCAAAGTGAAGGCTTCTGGGAGGAGCAAGACTCACTATGGCCTGGCATTATCTCAAGTTCTGACCCACAAGAAGCCTTTCTGTGCGTGCGTAGTATCTCCCTTGTTCCAAAAGAACGGGGGTCAGAGCTCCCTGAATCCTTTACTCATACAGGCTTTTTGCCCCCTCTTTGTCTTTGCCATGACTATCATCTTAAGGTGTTTACAAGAGACAAACACTGGCTATTTACTCAGTTGTTACTTCCATTTCAGAGCGCAAACAGGAGGCTGATTGTAAATACCTAGACTGAAGCGCATCTATCTCTTCTCTCAGAAATGCTAACACAGATGTAAGCATCCAGCCTGAAGCCCACTTTTTTATGTCACATGAAATGCAAACCGGAGGCCATTTATAAATGTCTATGTCCAGTTATAAATGGAGCCCATCTATCTCTGACATCAATAATATACTAAAATCAACATACTATGAAACTTGGGGTCTGCTGAGGGTCAGATTCATTGCCATCTTGATCCTAGTGAGGTAGAAAAATATTAGGTAGTCAGTGTAGGGTCAAAAGAAAACAAGACCTTGGTTTCTTCTAAAACTCTAATTCCAGTCTTCACTTATTTTTCACATGAGCATTTCACTCTAGTAATCTATAACCATACTGGCTGTTCCAGTTTCTTGACATTCAAAGATAATGCCTCCATGCCCTCCTTGACCTGAAGACTATAAATCACCCAAACCCATGACAGGACAGTCAGAAACTGATCAAGGTGAAAAACACCAGGTGGTCCATTAACTTTAGAACAGACTCTGGTCCTTAGACAATGGCCTGATGTCAGAGAAAAGGTCAGGGGATGGAGACTTAACATCATAAGAAAATTCAAGAACTGGGAGATCGAAAACAGGGCCATAAAAATTGACACACTGACATGATGATTTTTAAACTGACTGGCAAGGGCTTGCATACATCAGAACCCTAATTCAGTTCAGTCACTCAGTCATGTCTGACTCTTTGTGACCCCATGGACTGCAGCACGCCATGCCTCCCTGTCCATCACCAACTCCTGGAGCCTGCTCAAACTAATGTCCATTGAGTTGGTGGTGATGCCATCCAACCATCTCATCCTCTGTCATCACCTTCTCCTCCTGCCTTCAGAAGGAGAATGAAGGCATTGGGGATGCCTTCAATCTTTCCCAGCATCAGGGTCTTTTCCAGTGAGTCAGTTCTTCACATCAGGTGGCCAAAGTACTGGAGCTTCAGCTTCAGCATCAGTCCTTCTGATGAATATTCAGGACTGATTTCCTTTAGGATTGACTGGTTGGATATCCTTGCAGTCAAGAAACTCTCAAGAGTCTTCTCCAACACCACAGTTCAAAAGCATCAATTCTTCAGCACTCAGCTTTCTTTATAGTCCAACTCTCACATCCATACATGACTACTGGAAAAACCGTAGCTTTGACTAGCTGGACCTTTGTCGGCAAAGTAATGTCTCTGCTTTTTAATATGCTGTCTAGGTTGGTCATAGCTTTTCTTCCAAGGAGCAAGCATCTTTTAATTTCATGACTGCAGTCACCATCTACAGTGATTTTTGGAGTCCCCCAAATAAGGTCTGTCATTGTTTCCATTGTTTCCCCATCTATTTGCCATTAAGTGTTGGGACCACATGCCATGATCTTAGTTTTCTAAATGTTGAGTTTTAAGCCCGCTTTCTCACTCTCCTCTTTCATTTTCATCAGGAGGCTCTTTAGTTCTTTGCTTTCTGCCATAAGGGTGGTAGCATCTGCATATCTGAGGTTATTGATATTTCTCCTAGCAATCTTGATTCCAGCTTGTGCTCCATCCAGCCTAGCGTTTCTCATGATATACTCTGCATATAAGTTAAATAAGCAGGGTGACAATACACAGTATTGATGTATTCCTTTCCTGATTTGTAACCAGACTTTAATAAGAACAAAGCAACCAAGGGATGCTTAACTTTGTAGTTTGGATGAAACGAGATTTTGCTATAGCTGGATGGGATCCCTGTTGGATTACCAGACCCTGTTTCATGACAGATTAGTAGGTAATTGGCTGATAAAACTTCAATTTAAAAAATGGGAGGATAAAACGGATGGCAAATAATCAAATGCAGATGAGAATCCTCTTGATTCTTTTGACTAAGTTAGTGCCAATGGGAGGAATGGCTAAAACAAAGTTTGGCATAACTGTTTCTCCTCAAAAGGACATTTAGCCTCATTGTAACAGATTAATGTATAAATGCTATGGCTGATGCTTTTGAGCTGTGGTGTTGGAGAAGACTCTTGAGAGTCCCTTGGACTGCAAGGAGATCCAACCAGTCCATTCTGAAGGAGATCAGCCCTAGGTATTTCTTTGGAAGGAATGATGCTAAAGCTAAAACTCCAGTACTTTGGCCACCTCATGCCAAGAGTTGACTCATTGGAAAAGACTCTGATGCTGGGAGGGATTGGGGGCAGGAGGAGAAGGGGACGACCAAGGATGAGATGGCTGGATGGCATCACTGACTCGATGGACATGAGTCTGAGTGAACTCCGGGAGTTGGTGATGGACAGGGAGGGCTGGCATGCTGTGATTCATGGGGTCGCAAAGAGTCGGACACGACTGAGCAACTGAACTGAACTGAAGCTGATTCTAATGTTCATAATTCTAAAAGGTGTAAAATCCTCACTGCAGGCTTCTTGCTACATGAATAAATAAAGAACATGGAGCTTCCATTTTCATGCAATTAACAAATAATCCATAGATTGCTTACATATTGGTACATGTGACTTGTACTTCATGTATAATGAATTGCTAGAATAAATCTGTTGTGGTTTCACTTGCAAAAGTAAACAAATAGGAAGCAAACAATGGGAATTTCAATCAAATGAGATATTTGATGGGGATGGTAAATCAATAAATGCACTGTTAACAATTACAATCAACACCTTTCAAACATTGGTCATTACTGATCTTACAGTCAAAACACAATGATGATTTTCCACTTCATTGCCATGTTTCCAATCCATGTAAGAATACTGATGACATTAATTGTATTCTGTTGTTAGTTTTATAAGGCTTTTCTTTAAAATCTTCATAAATTTGTAGTGGGCTTGGATTTATTAACATGGTGGAATTGGTTGTGTTATCCTAATGAATTTTGATGAGTGATTTTGGGAATTTTTTTTTTTAATATATAGGGTAACTTAGTAGTTTTGGTAATGCAACAGCTATTGCTACTAAGCAGGATGCTTAGGTTTGAGTTAAAAATTGTCTTAGGTATATTTCCTTTCTGTAATGATGGAAATACAGATTAAAATCACAATGCAATATTTGTTCACATTCACTAAATGATTATAATCAAGATCAAAATATTAACAGCATTGTAGGAAACTGGAAATCTTACACTCTGCTTGTGGATATGGAAAATAGTAGACTGTATGTACAATAGTGCAGCATTTCCTCAGAAAGATAAAAATATACTTACTGTTTACTTCACCAACTCCATCCTTGGATATATATACATCAATGAACTAAAAACAGATGTTTAAACAACAACCGGTAAACAAACATTCATAGCAACATTATTCACAACAGCCCAAAGGTAGAACCCATTCAACTATCCATCAGTGGACAAATTAATAAGCAAAATAGGGTACATGCAAAACCTTCAATAATATTCTACCATACAAAAAATACAATGAAATGGTGCAGCCACTGTGCAAGACATTAAAGAAATTCCTCAAAAACTAATAAATGAAGGAATCCAAGTGTCCATGGACAGACAATTCCATAAACAAACTGTGGTATACACATAGTGGAATATGATTCAGCCTTTAAAAGTAGGTAATTCTGACAATGTGGATGAACCTGATAGTCATTATGCTAAGTGAAACAAACCAGACCAAAAAGGACAGACATTCCGTGACTGTGCCAGTATGAGACAGTGAAATCTTCTCAAAGCAAGTCAAATTCAAAGAGAGAACAGGGGGTGAAAAGAGCTGATGTTTCATGGACACACTTTCACTTGGGGAAACTGACTTCCCATGACATCTCTAAAATCTGTTACAGAAATAACTGGAAACCATATGCAATCAAGTGAAAGTAGAAAGAAATTTTACAATTTACACCAAATTCACTCAGACTTCTCAACAGACAAAATGCGAAGCTGTATCTACAGTACCTGTTTTGCTTATGAATTTTAACAAAAAAACTAAAGTCTATCCCAAAAAGGATATAAAATTTATAACATGACCTTTAAAAATTAAAAATTTAAATTGATAAAAGACCTTATTCAGAAAACCTAAACACAAGCCACAAACAGAGAAATCTATTTACAAAATACATATCTGATAAACACTTGTACTCAAACAATACCAAAAATCAGAAACCAGCAACCTCATTAAAGATGTGCAAATGTGAACACCCGGCCAAAGAAAACATACAGATAGTAAATAAACATACCAAAAATACTAAAAAACCATGTTTCATTAGGAAATTACAAATTAAAACTACAGTGAAGTACCACTGCACACCTATTAGAACCAGTAAACTAAAAAAAAAAAAAAAAAAAAACCCAGGGGCTTCCTTGGTGGCTCAGTGGTAAAGAATCCACCTGACAACCCAAGATACTCAAGCTCAACCCCTTATCCAGGAATATCCCACACGCCACGGAACAACTTAGCTGTTTTTCCCCAAAGTTAAACAAGGTTCACCTGAGGATTGAACATTGCATGTCTCATATTTAGAAAATGGCTTTGAAAAAGTGTCCAAACAAAAACTATCAGGCAATCATGCACAGTAGCTCTACTTGGAATAGCTACAAGCTTTCAAATATCAGGATGTCTTCCATAGATGACTGTGTAAGCAAACAGACACATCCAAAGTGATGGGGAGCAAATGCTACCCCAAAATACACCTTTCAGCATGAGAATTATTTGGAGCTAAGCTTTTTTTAAGAGGACACACGATCATCTTTGAAACCCAAGTCAAGATGGCTCTTGAGTGAGTCACATTTACAAGAGAAATCTCCACTTCAAAGGAAGTCTCTACACCAGATAGAAGGAAGACAGTCTTGAGAAACTATTGATAGGAGAGGCTAAGATATAAATCTGCACAACAACCACACTCTTTCTTTCTTGTTTTTATTTTTTTAACATTTATTTTCTTATTTATGTGGCTGCACCGGGTTGACCTTCCTTGAGGCAAGCCAGATATTTAGCTGTGCCATGCGAACTCTTGGCTGTGGCATGTGAGATCTAATTTCCCAACCACAGACTAAACCTGGGCCCCCTTCTTTGGGAGTGCAGAGTCTTAGCCACTGGACCACCAGGGAAGTCCCTGTTTTGTTTTTAGATGAAGATGGTGTCTAAGGTGATATCCTGGGCCATTTCAAGCACTGACTCAATTTCCTGGATTTCTCCAAAGCACACAAGGTACACGTTACTAAACTGGTCTGCACAAATGAAGGTAGCTCATACTACCACACTGTACGCTTACAGTGATTTAAATGGTAAACGGCATGTTATCTTTTTTAATTACAATGGGAAAAAAAGAATATAGTATTGATACATAACATGAATAAACATTACAAATATCTTTAGTGAAAAAAATCCATACAGAAAAGGCCACCCAGATCAAATATTCCCCTTGACTGCTTTAAATCCACAAGGTTGTCCAAGTGACTGAAATTTTCAGTAACACGCCAAACAAAAATTAGATGAGGATGGGAAAAAGATACATTCACACACTTGGACAATTGCTGAAAGTAGAAGTAGGCCTGTGGATTACATTATAATGTGGAAACCATGTGATTTCCTGATTTCAGGGTTTATGTGCCGGTTCCACAGAAGAATGCGCCCATTTTGGATAAAACACATAGAGTATTTTAGGTGATGTGGCAAATGTACTTTTCACCATTATTAGGAGTTTTCTGTACATTTTAAAATCAGTCAGTTCAGTAGCTCAGTCATGTCAGACTCTTTGTGACCCCATGAACTGCAGCACACCAGGCATCCCTGTCCATCACCAACTCCTGGAGTTTATTCAAACTCACACCTGCTGAGTCGGTGATGCCATCCAACCATCTCATCCTCTGTCATCACCTTCTCCTCCTGCCTTCAGTTTTCCCAGCATCAGGGTGTTTTCAAATCAGTCCGTTCTTCACATCAGGTGCCCAAAGTATTGGAGCTTCAGCTTCAGCATCAGTCCTTCCAATGAATATTCAGGACTGATTTCCTTTAGGATTTACTGGCTGGATATCCTTGCAGTCCAAGGGACTCTCAAGAGTCTCCTCCAACATCACAGTTCAAAAGCATCAATTCTCCAGCACTCAGCTTTATTTAGAGTCCAACTCTCACAGCCATACATGACTACTGGAAAAACCACAGCTTTGACTAGACAGACCTTTGTTGGTAAAGTAATGTCTCTGCTTTTTAATATGCTGTCTAGGTTGGCCATAACTTTTCTTCCAAGGAGCAAGCGTCTTTTAATTTCAGGGCTGCAGTCACCATCTGCAGTGATTTTGGAGCCCCCAAAATAAAGTCTCTCAGTTTCCCCATCTATTTGCCATAAAGTGATGGGACCAGATGCCATGATCTTAGTGTTTTGAATGTTGAGTTTTAAGCCAACTTTTTCACTCTCCCCTTTCACTTTCATCAAGAAGCTCTTTAGTTCTCTTCACTTTCTGCCATAATGGTGGTGTCATCTGAGTATCTGAGGTTATTGATATTTCTCCTGGCAATCTTGATTCCAGCTTATGCTTCATCCATCCCAGCATTTCACATGATGTACTCTGCATATAAGTTAAACAAGTAGGGTGACAATATACAGCCTTGACGTATTCCTTTCTCAAGTTGGAAGCAGTCTGTTGTTCCACGTCCAGTTCTAACTGTTGCTTCTTGACCTGCATGCAGATTTCTCAGGAGGCAATGCCGAGCAAATCCTGCCACACTAAGGCCACGTCCATGTGAAGCTGCAGTTCCTTGCTCTCCAGTGCCAGGGCATCTGCAGCCTGGAGTCCCCTCTCCTGCAAAGCCAGGGAGGAAGTGGCAGCCCTGTAAAGCTGACAGCAATGCCCTGGTGCCCGAACTTCCTCTGCACGGAGACCACACCAAGCTGGACTCACTGAGACCAGTGCAGCCAAGAGGACTGCCTGGCAGACCTGACTTGGGCCTGGGTGTGCTGCTAGCCCCTGCAAACAACACAGGTTTTTAAATGGAAAAAGGACTTGAATAATCCTTTTTGTATGTCTTCTCCAGATAAGACATAGGAATGTCAACAAACACGTGAAAAGATGTTAAACATCATTACACATGATGTAAATGCAAATTAACACCATAATACCATATCCTCCAATACTAGAGGACCTACAACCAAGAAAACTAAAAATAACAAAATGTTGGTAAAAATGTAGAGAAACTGAATAGTTTCTCATGGGCAAATGAATAAGTTGTGGCGGTGGTGGTGAGAATATGTGTACAACAAAGTAAGGGT
Organism: Nanger dama; assembly: GCA_917880005.1. Classification (NCBI taxonomy): domain Eukaryota; kingdom Metazoa; phylum Chordata; class Mammalia; order Artiodactyla; family Bovidae; genus Nanger; species Nanger dama. The sequence continues at coordinate 61,444 of CAKJTW010000080.1, forward strand.
AGTTAATAGGGTAGTTAATGCTATAGACTGTGTACTGAAATGGTTTTAATGCTCAGTGTTATATACTTCTAACTGCATTGAAAAGATGAATGAAGCAGTTATGATACTTGTTACAACATGGATGAATATTGAAGACATTAAGTCAAGAAAGTCATACACAAAAGGCCACCCAGATCCTAATCATCCTGTGTGCTTTAAATCCACAAAGGTTTTGAAAAGGAGGGAAAGTGTTACCAGTAGTTGCAGAAAAAGAAAACTGAACAGCATGGGAAAAGACTTCCGTATAGCTGGGGCAAGGGTTCTGTGGATAGGATTAAAAGGTGGAACCATGAAGTTTCCTCTTTGGGGGTTTCTGTGCTGCTTCCCTGGGAGGGTATCCCAGTATGGGGTAAACACACTGGAGCATTAGATGTGACCTGGCAAATGGGGGTACTTCGTACTGCTACTTACACTATTTTACACACTTGAAATGACTGGAAGGTAAACTACTTTTCAAAAGAACCACATCAAAATCGTGCTTAAAAACAGCAGAAAAGGTATCAAACTTCATAACAGAGGCCAAGCCTTAACCAGATTCAGTTCACCCAAAGTGGTGATGCTAATTGCTCTTAACAGGAGTCCACGTGTTATCAACAGGCATGGTAGGAAGATTATAATAGGGGCCACCATGTCTTGGGTGCTGTGGAAGACTTCGATGTAGTAGAAACAGTGAAATATCTGTATTCCAGTTTTCCACATCAAGCCACCAAAAAACTGTTAGAATAAATGAATTCAGTAATGCTGCTACTGCTTCTAAGTCACTTCAGTCGTGTCCGACTCTGTGTGACCCCATAGACGGCAGCCCACCAGGCTCCCCCATCCCTGGGACTCTCCAAGCAAGAACACTGGAGTGAGTTGCCATTTTCTTCTCCAATGCATGAAAGTGAAAAGTGAAAGTGAAGTCGCTCAGTCCTGTCCGACCCTCAGCGACCCCATGGACTGCAGCCCACCAGGCTCCTCCATCCATGGGATTTTCCAGGCAAGAGTACAGTAATGCTGCCAGGTACAAAAATCAGCTGCCTTTCCATACACCAATAATGTGCCATTAGAAAGAAAAATTAAGCACTTTCCTGGTTGTTCCGTGGTTGAGAATCCACCTGCCAATCAAGGGACATGGGTTCTATCCCTTATCCAGGAAGATTCCACATACCGTGGGCCAATTAAGCCCATGAGCCACACCTCCTAAAGCCTGCACTCTAGAACCCATGCTCCTCAACTAAAGAGTAGGGCCCCCGAAGTCCGGCTCACCGCAATTAGAGAAAGCACATGCAAAGGAACAAAGAGAAATTAAGACAGCAATCCCAAATAATACCTAGGTATAAATTTAACTAAGGATGTGAAAGTACACTGAGCAGACACAAACAAACAGAAGGCTATCCTGCACTCAGGGACACAAGGAATATGGTTACAATGTCCATTCTACCCAAAGCAATATTCAAATGCAAAATAATCCTGGTCAAACTTCAATGGCATTTTCCACAGAAACAGAACAAACGTTCCGAACATTTGTGTGGAAACGCCAAGGCCTCTGAATAAAAGAGAACAGGCTGAGAAAAGAGGACAGGCTGAAGGCATCTCCCTCCCAGACTTGACCCTATGCAATGTAGCTAATTCACCAGAGAAGGGTGGAATTGGGCCAAAAATGGGCACACAGAGCACAGGAACAGAACAGAGACCAAAAATAACCCTACGGGCGTGTGGTCAGTTAACTCACAAGAAAAGAGCCAAGAACAAGAACACACACCGGCGAAAGGGCAGTCCACTCAATACACCGTGCCACACACCAAAGAACACGGCGCTCCATCTCCACCACACACAAGAAGCCAGTTCTCCACCTCAAGCCCTTCCTCTCCTGGGTCCTCTGAAGGCAGACACCCTCGGCAGTCAGTCACACACCAGCACTTTCCTCCCCACTTTTCCTCACCTTTTCCTCCCACTACCCCCTGGCAGGTCCCCAGGAGACCGACCTCCTGTCCATGTGAACTGGATGCCACAAGGTCCGAAGGCTGAATCCCAGTGGGTCCTGACGAAAGCAGGCTCCCATCAGCGTGGACTCACCCCCGGGCTGTCTTGAAGCCCAGGCTGTCAGCAAGGACTCAGATCCCAGCGTTCCACAAGCCGAAGCCCCAGCAGGTCCTGACGAGACGGGGATCCGTCAGCTGAGGGCAGAGCTACACCCATGGGCACCGCGCACTTTCCCACCTGGCTCAGGGAGGCGAGCTCTGCCTTCTCTGACAGCCAATGGGAGAGTGCAGACATGGGCCCCTCACAGGTCAGGCTCTGCCCCGCGGGTGGTTCTACAGCAGACAGTAAATGGTAGAAATTCAAACTCAAATAGAGACAAATATCTCACCATTTCTCCAAGTTACGGAACAATTAACCAGAAACCATATGAAATGACTGTGAACACAAACTGTAAAACTTATACCAAATTCACTCAAATTTACTAACAGACATTTAAAATGCAAAACTATCAAAATGACACAGAAATACAGAAGAAAATCTACATGACCTTGGCTTTGCTCTGCAGATCATGAGTTCTGAGTTTTAACACACAAAAGCCAGTATGCAGAAGAAAAAAAATACTGTGGACTTTGACAGGGCCTAAATAGGGGCTCATGGTTAAAATGGCTCATTATGTTGACCTCGCAAACAAAGAATAAAATCACAGTGACCCTTGAGACTGACCAAATTGGCCAAATGACATTCTGCTTTCCCACTGGTGCCTACTTTCTCAAAGCTAGACCACCAGATTCCAGACCTCCAGCTGCGTGACCACAGGACCCCACTACAGGCTAAAAATTAACTATCCCTTCAGAGAATTTTGCATTGGCAGGGTATAAGAAAGATCCCATCAGAAAGGGTTCTAATCAAGGGCCAGTCACCTTCTCATTTCCCTCTAATAAATTTCCTTTACTTGCCTGACTGCCCGGCTCACTCTCTTTTTCTCTGCACTCGTCTTACATTCTGGTGCCAGGAGGGAAGATCCACCACAACTAGGTGGTCCTCTCCCTTGGATCTTGCCAAGAAACAGGACAGGACTCTCCACTTGACTTGCTGGACTGACATCCACACACTGGCCCACATTTCATCCATCGGTTACAAAGGTGAGTGAAATCCCATTCTCTCAGATCCTCTCTCTTACCTCTTTTCCAAGTCCTAGCGCTAGGCGGGAGGATCCCCATGGCCCTACGGCCCTTGGCCTTGTGCCCCGTCTGACTTTGAAATAGGGGACACTCATTTCAAAGCAGACTATTATGACTTTCTGAGAAGGTCCTGGGAATGGGGATGGCTTTTCTCTCAAACCTTTCTCCTCGCTCTCTCACCCTTGTCTACCCTATTCAGCCACAATGGGAAATTCTCAATCCCAGCCCTCAAAATCTACTCCTCTAGGATGACTTCTCCAAAACCTAAAGCCTTGGGCTTCCAAGGGGAGTTAAGACCAAAAGACTTATTTACTATTCTAACACTGTCTGGCCACAATAAAGACTTGATTAATAGGTCCCAATGGCCAGAAAACAGAACTCTCTATTATAATACTCTACAGGATCTCGATAACTTCCACCACCGCAAAGGCAAGTGGTCAGAGATCCCTTATGTTCAGGCTTTCTTTGCTCTTCGCTCTCGACCCTCCCTCTGTGAATCCTGTTCTACTGTTCAAATACTCTTAGCCCTCTCTGGGCCACATGCTCCTAACACAATGTCTCCCAGTCTCTGTGACTTTTCTTCTTCCTGCGACCCTTCCGACCACAGCTCACCCTTCTCAAGGGAGCTCCCAATCCCGCTCTAGATCCAGTCCCGCAACTTCCACCTTTCGCCCCCTCCTCCCTCCCTCCTTCTCAAGCACAGTTCACAGCTGCTGCAGCTCTCAACCTCCACCCCCCACCCCGGCCCCCCAACCCCGGCGGCCGTGCTGGGGCCCCACCCTCGACCCCAAGTGTCCCAAGTTTCTACCCTGACCTCCCTAGATCCCCTCCCCATACCAGCTTTAAAGCGGGAAACTTCACAGCAGGACCCCACTTCTTTCCCTGCTCTTCTCCTCCCTTTACAGGATGCAGCTGGAGCAGAAGGCATTGTTCAGGTTCATGCCCCATTCTCCCTCATCGACCTATCTCAAATCAAAAACCATCCTGGCTCCTTCTCCTCAGATGCCAGATAATTATCTAAAAGAATTCAGGTATTTTACCCAGTCTTATGACTTAACTTGCCATGACATTTACATCATACTTTCCTCCACTCCTCTCCCAGAAGAGAAGGAAAGAGAATGGTAAGCCTCCCAGGCACATGCTGATGAGATATTCATGTCCCCAGAGATGATCCCAACTGGGATTATCAGGCAGAGAGACCTGAGTGGGCAGCCCGTAATCACATGGTTGCTTGCCTCACTGTGAGCCTTCAAAAGGCAGGACATAAAACCATCATCCTTGATAAGCTCCAGCTAGTAACTCAAGGACTAGATGAAAACCTGGCACAAATTCTAGCCAGGTTAATGGAAGCCCTACAAAAATATACAAGATTAGACCCCACTTCAGCAGAGGGCACCACTGTCCTTAACACCCATTTTATCTCCCAGTCGTCCCCTGATATCCAACTAAAAAGGCAGAAGGCCCTCAAACCCTTCAACAAGACCTTTTAAATTTAGCCTTTAAGGTTTTAAACAACAGGGAAGAACAGGAAAAGCTAGAGAAGATCAAACGAAACCAGGCCAAACACCACCTTTTAGCCACTGCTCCACATGGGCTTCCTCGTGGCCCAGAGGTTAAAGCGTCTGCCCACAATGCGAGAGACCCGGCTTTGATCCCTGGATCGGGAAGATCCCCTGGGGGAGAAAATGGCAACCCGCTCCAGTATTCTTGCCTGGAGAATCCCATGGACCAAGGAGCCTGGTCAGCTACAGTCCACGGGGTCACAAAGAGTCAGACACGACTAAGCTACTTCACTTCACTTCTACAAGCTCCAAGCCTCCATCAACCAACAAAGACAGGAAGCCACCCGGGCCTCGCTTCAAATTTGGCAAAGAAGGTCACTGAGCCCACTCAGGCCTAAAGCCAAGGCCCCTTCCAGGTCCGGTCCCAGCTGTGGCATAAAGGGACACTGGAAAGTCGACTGCCCAAACCTCCCTCTAGAGATCCAGACACCCCCTTCTGGTCTCGAGCAGGGGTCCTCTGACCCGGCTCTGCCCAGACTCCTTGGACTTGCCTTACAGACTCTATCAAATTAAAGAATTCTACTCCGAAAGACCTTAAAGTCTAAAGATAAGCCACAAACCAGGAGAAAAATATTTGTAAACCACATATCTAATAAAGGATTTAGACTCAAAACAGACAAAGACCATAAAAAACATAATAAACAAACCCATAAAAAATGGGTAAGGATCTGAACAGACTCTTGACCAAAAGATATATACAAATAGTAAACATAACATAAAAATTAAATTATCATAACACTGCTAACTGCTACTGCTAATTCACTTCAGTCATGTCCGACTCTGTGCAACCCCATAGACGGCAGCCTACCAGGCTCCTCCATCCATGGGATTTTCCAGGCAAGAGTACTGGAGTGGGTTGCCAGTGCCTTCTCCAATCATAAGACTAGGGGATTACAAATTAAGAGATACCACACTACACCAATTTGGACCGCTAAACTCCATATATATGACAATATCAACTGCTGCAAAGTGAGGAACAACAGGAACTCTCCCTCACTGCTGGTGGGACACATGCACGGCCGCTCTTTACCCAGCTGGGCAGTTTTCTCCAAAGCTAAACAAGCCTCACTTTGGGATTCAACAAAAGTTCAGTTCGTTTCAGTTGCTCACTCACTCATTGCAACCCCATGGACTGCAGCACGCAGGCCTCCCTGTCCATCACCAACTCCCGGAGCTTGCTCAAACCCATGTCCATCAAGTCGGTGATGCCATCCAACCATCTCATCCTCTGTCGTCCCCTTCTCCTCCTGCCTTCAATCATTCCCAGCATCAGGGGCTTTTCCAATCAGTCAGTTCTTCGCATCAGGTGGCCAAAGTATTGGAGTTTCAGCTTCAGCATCAGCCCTTTCAATGAATATTCAGGACTGATTTCCTTTAGGATTGACTAGTTTGATCTTGCAGGAGATCAACAATAGTGCTTTCAGTATTTAGAAACCAGCTTTGAAAATCCATGCCCAAATGCAAACAAGATGGACTTATGCATAGCAGCACTATTCAAAATAGTTAAAAACTTGAAGAAATCAGGATATTCTTCAATAGATGAGTGCATATGCAAATTGGGGTATGTCAAGGCAAGCAGAAGAGAAGGCAATGTTACCCCACTCCAGTACTCTTGCCTGGAAAATCCCATGGGCAGAGGAGCCTGGTAGGCTGCAGTCCATGGGGTCACCAGGAGTTGGACACGACTGAGCGACTTCACTTTCACTTTTCACTTTCATGCATTGGAGAAGGAAATGGCAACCCACTCCAGTGTTCTTGCCTGGAGAATCCCAGGGGCGGAGGAGCCTGGTGGGCTGCTGTCTATGGGGTCACACACAGTCGGACACGACTCAAGTGACTTAGCAGCAGCAGCAAGGCAAGTAGAATATAAGTGTTACTCACTCAGTCATGTCCAACTCTCTGCGATCCCACGGACTGTAGCCTCCCAGTCTCCTCTGTTCATGCAATTATCCAGGCAAGAATACTGGAGTGGGTTGCCATTCCCCTTCTCCAGGGGATCTTCCACACCCAGGGATCAAACCTGGGTCTCATGCATTGCAGGCAGATTCTTTACCAGCTGAGCTAAAGAGAGGAACCCAAACAGAATATACCACCCCCAAATATGCCTCTCTGGTGTAAGGATTTTTAAGTAAGCTTCGGGGAAAAAAAAATGTCAGAAAACTAAGTAGCAATTGCCCTTTTATGAAGGACATTTTCAACAGAGAAATCTCCATATTTAAGGGCTATCCTTCTTTGCATCAAAAATACAATAATTAAAACTGAAGTAACTCTAATCAGTGGAGAGGTCCCAACTTAAATCTGGAAACAATCATACCCTTCTTTACTGTGTTTGGCATAACCTGCCATAACCGACTTCACCTCCCAATGCCTTTCTTGTTTTTAGCTGAAGGTATTATTTATGGTGATGGCTTTGGACATTTCAGGGAGTAACTCAATTTTACTTGTTAGCAACCTGTATACAGGAGGTATTTGTTGTTGTAGGTGTTTTAGTCACTAAGTCATGTGTGACTCTTTCACAACCCGGTTGACTGCGGCCTGCCAGGCTCCACTGTCCATGGGATTTCCCAGGCAAGAATACTGAAGTGGGTTGCCATTTCCTTCTCCAGAGAATCTTCCCCACTCAAGGATCAACCCATGTCTCCTGTACTGCAGGTGGATTCTTTACCACAAAGCAGCCTGTGAAACAGCACTTGGATTATCTCTTTAGTTACAGCATCAAATACATATGGCACTGACTATGTACAAAATCTTAATCTGCTCCAGTGCTAAAAATTATTATCCCAATCGTGCTCATACTGCTGCAGTATCAGTGAAAAGGATAAAAAAAGAGCAATGAGTTTTTCTCCTTTCCTTTCCTGAGCACAAAGAAGATAAAGAGAACAGTGAGCAGGCCTGAACATTCCTAGTTCCTAATTCTGAATGTGTGTAACTAAGTTTGCTTCTCTGCCCCCTAACTCTGCAGAAGCTACAATTCACATTTTTCCCTTGGACTCTATGCTAAATAGACCCCCTATCTGGTGTTTACACTTACAACACCCTTCCCCTTGTAGTTACGTATCAGAAAGAAGGCTGCAGAGCCACTGAACTGCCAGACTCAGTTACTGGGTTACTGAAGCCAGTTTATGACTCTTTGGAAAAAATGCAAGAAGAAATACAGATCCTATCACCTTTGTTTCTCATCACCAACTCCTGACTGTGAGCCCCTGCCTTATATAAGCCCCTAGACTCTTCATGGGGTCGGGGGGCGGTGAGCACCATTCTTGAGGCACGAGTCTACTATGTTCCCCTCTCCCCCAGCTGAGAATTAAAGCCTCTTTTCTATTTCCTCCAAACTCTGTCTCAGCTTCAGTGGGGAGAGAAGGCCAAGATTTTGGCCAACAACAATACCAATAACCTGATTATCAAAAATCACATAATCCAGATTAACGTCACCACTCGTAGCCTATTAAGTAGTCTCACAAGCCTACCCTTGCTTAAACAATTCAATGATAACAAAGTTCCAGAAGGAAAGCTGAGGTTCTGGGCTTGGGTTTGAGACAGATGCTGGCTTAGGGAAAACAGCGGGTTCCATATCACTGACAGCCTACGGCACAGCCGTGGAACATGAAGGCCAAGAAGAAGGGCTGACTGAGTCAGGAGCTGCAACCATCTGTCCAACGCCCTTGCGGCCCTCCCACGACAGCAAGAAGCCCTTCACTTGCAAAAGGCACAGACCTCACTCATGTCCCTGGTGGTGGGGGTGCTGGAGTCACACCTGCCCCCCAGCTGCATTCCTCACCCAGGCCCCAAGAACAATATTGCTCCTTTATCCCATCTCCTCCCTTCTTTACAAAGAGCAGAGACTACACGCTACGGTGGTAAGGAAATTCTTGCTCAGTGACGCAGTGGCAGGCTCCAGGGTTATTCCATTTCATGGAATCCAGGATTAGCAGCTCTGAGAGCACACATGGGTGCATGTGGCTCCGCAAGACCGGGCAACCGCAGTGTGAACCTCCCCTGGAGAGGCCCAGTGGCTCCCATATCTTTGAGTCTTAATGAGTATGAGTGTCAAAAGTCTGTGACAACTGGGAGGCCAAAGGATTGCAGGGAGACAGAGTGCTGGATGGCTGATCTCAAGAGGGACACACAAATGTTTAGAGTATTAATGTCTCTCTTGGCAAGCCACAAGGCTGTGAGGGGAGGTCCTTTTCTCAATCATGAAGACCCTGGTAACTAACTGAAACATACTGGACCACAACCCTCGGACAGCAACATTAAATCTGGACCGTAGCCCTGGCCTGACCCCTAGCCAACCTTACACCTAAACCCTATCCTCACCCCATGGCCCTATAAGATATGCTGCCATTATCCAGTTATCTTTTAATATTTTCATGATATGGGGAAATTGTACCAAAAACTAACCAGACACTCTACAGACACCTATGTTCACAGAGTCTGACTTTGTCTACTCCAACTTCCTGTGTTTAATTACAAATAAGGTCCCCCAGGAGTGCTAAAATGGTACAGAATTCAGCAATAATACAGTGAAGAAAACACATGATCCTAACTTTTTAAAACTTACTTTAAAAGATTTTTGGAAAAAAAAAAAAAAGTAGCCAAGAATTTTAATTCCACACGGAAACAAAAGCAATTCCAAGAAGGCTAACGTGTCTTAATGACCTTTATTGGCATCTTTTGAATATCAGCTCATTAAAGTCTTTGTTTTCTATTTCTTGCATTAATCCCCTGAAAGCTCCAGACTGGCAAAAATATTAAGTACACAGCTGATTTCCATACAACACTTAATATTTATAAATTTATTATTTGTTTTGCACATGTCTATGGCTTTACTACTTTCAAGACAAAAGTCACATATAAAAATACAGACTACTCAAAACATAAAAGTCAGCCAATGTCTATGGTTTACAATGCAGACAACACAGACTATATATAATTCATCTGTTTTTGAAAACAGAAAGCACTCATACTGAACTCTACAGAAAGGTAGATACATGGGGAAGCTCATTGATGACTCTCCTTTATGTTTATAATATAGATTAACACCAAATTGTTTCACATATACTCAGTATCTATCTATATATATCTATATTTTTTTAACCAAATTCTGGTGTAAAAGTCACAAACCAACATGTAGATACAAAATGTTAGGAAGAGTTTAACATATATAGGGGAAAATTATGTCTTATGCATTGTAAAGAGTTTTTACAATCCAGCATAAAGGCAAATGTGGTTGAAAAATAGGGAAATCCATATACAATGATAGAAAAAAATTCAGTCAAGCCACTAATAACAACAGATTTCAGTTATTACTTATTTAACATTATGTCCAAAAATGTTCATGTGCTGCAGAGGTCTCTACAAACCAATTAGAATAACGTCAACAAGATCTGCAAACAGAAGCCTTAGCAAGTAAACATGACTCTTGCTTCTGTCTCTGAAAGAATGAGGCTTGACTTCCAGTGAAAGGCAGGTAAGCACAGCAATGAAGAAACCTTCTTTATAATAGCTCAACTATACCAATTTAGGGCACTGTACACATTTCCCCAGCTATGCGTGCACACAATATTCTATGATAAAATGATTCAATTTTTTTAAAAAGCATAAATGAAAAAAATAGAACTCAGTGAAGCTAGTGAAACCGCAAAGGCATTGAACTCCAACAACATTTGAGAAGCGAAGGAATAAAATTAATCATAAAATCTGGATGATCAATCTTCCATCAGCACTCTGATTTTGGATTTACTATTAAGATTTTATACTAGTCTTTGGATGAAATTGAAAAGTCTGACAAGAACCAATGTTTTGGAAGAAGCAGTGTCACCTGTAAACATCCTGCCACCCGACTAACAGGACGTCCTCTGCTTCAAGACGTGATAAGACAGGAAGCTCTCAACACACAGGCCTGGAGAAGATGGACTGCACACATCACTGTTGGGTAAAACCGTTCTACTGCAACAGAGCTACTGATCATTTATGTCTGTCCTTAAAAAAAAATTACAAAACTAACCAATCTTTTTTTCCAGAATTATAAAAGATAAAATCTATGAGTCAGTACTGTAATGAGATTACAGAAAAACAACCAACAGAAGAAAAATCCACAGGCTGTTCACATCATCCCAACCCACTTTCTGTAGCCAGTACCTTCCACATGCTCTGAGGACAGAGCCTCAGAAACTGTCACCTCAAAGCTAAATCAATGATCCTCTCTGTCACTGCGGCACAAGCAATGCAGCTTCTTTCTTAACACGACACTGATTTCCTTCTTCCGGATTTTCTTTGATGGTATTGCTCAACGCCGTTTCTTTAAAGGTAACAAAGGTATCACAGAAAATTCCTTGGAAGTCTTCTGCAATCCCATAAACACCTGGCAGTTTCACACTTTCATTCCTCCCCCATCACAATTTTTCTTTTTCTAAATTACAAGTGACAACTCACATAAGATTTCATTAATTTACTTAAAATAAGGGAGGGCTTTTCAGTGTCTCTCCACTCCAGAAAACTGAAATATTTAGTGAAACTTTCAGTCCGTTTCACTTATTTAGTGAAACTCAGCGCCAATAATTAAAAGGTTGATACTATAAAATTCAAACTTGGGCACAGGCGTGTCCCACTCAGAAAAGACTTTATACAGTTAAAAACTTGTGCTTTCTGTCTCACATTTTATAAGCAACACAGGTTAATTTCAACCTCACTTCTCCTTTTTGATGCAGTGTATCTCGTGTAAGGAACAGTCTCCCAGCTGCCTCCACACAGAGACCTCAGTGATTCCTGAGAGAGGGAAGTCAGAGCCTCCTCCAGGGGACTCTCGCCCTTCTGAGAAAAACATTCTCAACTTGTGGACTGTGTTCACGGAAGTCCGACTGAGGGACGAGCGCTCTGGAGGACAGTCAAGGGCAGACGAGCTGCAGAGAGGAGCCCCTCCGTCCCACGTGCGCCTGCGCCGGTGGCCCTCCAGGGGGACTGGGTCTCCTCCCCTGAACCACAGACCTACTTTTCTCTGTAATAAAGCAGGTAGTATTTCAGGGGGTCTGGCAGAGGGAGGCTCAGGACCTTCTCACGCAGGAAGTTCACCGGGGCTCAGGCTTGCTGTCCAGCGGGGTGGTCACCTCTTCTTCCCGCCGCTCCTCCTCCAGGTCTCCAGAGCTGTTGTCATCAGAGGGGTTGGAGATCCGACTGGCAAAGACCTCTTTGTCCAAAAAGACAATCGTTTCCATTCGGCGGCGGCGAACCCTCCTTCGTTTAAACCTGGGAGTGCTCTTCAGTCCGTTTCCGTTTTTGCTCACTGCCTCCTGGTGAATAGCCTTCTTAATGGTGCCCCGAATGGCGATACGTGCCAGGTCCTGGAGGCTGCGAACTGCCAGGGGTGCTGCGTGCAAAGAACAAGACTCAGCCTCACCTTCGTGACATCACAAGGTCTAGACATCTGAGAAAATTCTAACCTCATTTTCATTCACTGGCATTTACAAACACATGACAAGAATAGGAGAGGATTGGAGGCAAATGTTATCTATGCTCTAATTTGCATTCATATGGTATTTTTCAAAACATATTTTCAAATAAACTGGCCCTTAAATCAGATAAGAAAAGGAAGCAGCACTGCTCGGATAATCAATCAGTGGAAGAATCAGAAGCCGGGTTACAGAGTCTGGTCCTCTGGCATCAGGCTTCATTTCTGTGGTTCCTGTGTTCACTGATGCATTCTCTCATCCAGCAGAAACACAGTGACCATGGGGCTCCAGCATTCTTGTATCTATTTTAGTATTTTCACAGTATATCAGAAATTTAAGTATTTGTTTCTTTTTATTAAAGTAGAGAACAAGCAGTTCCAAAACATTTTTAGGAACAAAATCCCCAAAGCATATCAAGGAAAAATAAAATCTGGTAAGTAAATTACATGGCAATATAAAGGTTTTTCTGAGGGGAGAATTATTAGCAATTATGTTTTAAATACATTAAACTGAAAATGAGCTTCACTTTCTACCCCTTGAACCTAACTTCTCCAAAAAATAATAACCCACACTATAGAGAGGGCTCCTGTTGCCTGCAGTATCTCTTATCCAAACCACAGAGGCCCTCACAGAATTGGCTCTGCACTCGCTGCCCCGCAGGGGACCCAGGCTCCTTTTGACACGGGAGGAGCCCTGGCACTCACCTGCTCCTAGACACCCCAGCAGAGCATCCTGCTCCAATGCCACTCGGCGTTCCTCCTGCTGTGACCCCCGAGGATGCCTTCTCAGACCTCCCGACGGCCAGCTCTGGCCTCCAGCTCACCCCCAACGTGCCACTGGTGGAAGCCACCTCTTCCCCCCTGGCCCCAGCCTCTCCTGCTGCCCTCTTCCACCCAGCCTGGCATGTTCCCTAAAGAGATTCCCCTCTGCTTATGCCTACTGATTCCTGGTTTGACATCCATCCCATGGCCTCAGGTAACACAGAGCAGCCAAAGGCTCCCTGGGTTCCAATCCAGGCCTGACTGGGGTCAGAGCCTCCCACACACCCACCTTCACAACATGCCAGCCAGCTCTGACTCCCACATCCTTCCTCAGAAAGGCCCTGCGTGCCTCCTGAGTCCCTGACACTCTGGAACCCAGTGTCTTGGCTTTGGCCTTTATCTCCTGCCTGGAAAATCCCAAGGGTCTCTTGACTGGCTCCTGCCCGCAGTCTGATCACCTGCCTATCCATCCAAAAAGCTGACCATCATCAACGTGACTCTACTAGTCTAGGAACCTCTGGCCCAGGAGATAAAGTTACAAATAACTGGAATGTTCACTTCAGGAGCCCTAAATAGCATCATAGTTGTTCACTGGGCCACATGTGCTTTGAAGCCCTGGCCTTAAAACCTGCATCTCCGGTGCCCTCCATCCCATCATGATCCTGTCCAAGCGTGGCCAAGATACTGGTCTCAGGTCCAGCCTGAGCCCTCACCTTCCAAAACTCTGCAGAGGCTCTGGACAGCAGTGCCTTCCCCACTGCAGGTCATATCTGCCTACTTGCTCTGAAGGCATTTTCAGGGTAGCAAGCACTCAATAAAGTCATCTTCCCCTAACCACGAGGAGTCCGGAGGTGCCACATCTTCTACTTAAAATACGGGACAGGCTCCACCACCTACATGATGAACTCAGGTCTAAGCACCTGCCCACCCAGTGCTTCCCACAACCTGACTGCGCACATCGGGTCCTCCAGCTGACAGTCACCTGCCTCAGCTCATGCTTCTATTTTTTCTCTTTCTAGAGAGCTTCTTTTCACCTTTTAATATTAAGCACAAATGACCTAAAATAATTCAAAATAAGCTAAAAACCAATTAAATTTTTTTAATGATTTCAAATGATTTTTAAAAATCACTTGTAAAACTTTAAGGCTTCAGTGAATGGAAAAATGCTCTTTAATATTAAAAGGTTCCTGATGAATTTTGTTTCCCTTCAAATTCTAAAAAGAGTAAAAAGATTTAAAAGGTAAGTAAGAATCTCTGCACTCACGTAACTGGACAAGCCTCGACTTCCCAGACTCGGATTGGCAGGGCTGGATCAGTGGAGCAAAGGAGACAGCCAGAATCTTCTTGGTTTCCCAAGCGGAAGGGCCAGTGCGCGTTATCTTAGTCAGCTGTCCCAGAGGTTAGAATGAGAATATTCAAAAGATTTGACTACTGGTAGTTTATATTTGGACTTCCCTGGTGGCTCAGACGGTAAAGCGTTTGTCTACAATGTGGGAGACCTGGGTTCGAGCTCTGGGTTGGGAAGATCCCTTGGAGAAGGAAACGGCAACTCATTCCAGTACTATTGCCTGGTAAATCCCCGTGGACAAAGGAGCCTGGTAGGCTACAGTCTATGGGGTCACAAAGAGTCAGACACGACTGAGTGACTTCACTTCACTTTCACTTTCAATTTATATTTAAATATAATCACTCCTCAGTTCAGTTCAGTTCAATTCAGTTGCTCAGTTGTGTCCGACTCTTTGCGACCCCATGAATCGCAGCACACCAGGCCTCCCTGTCCATCACCAACTCCTGGAGTTCACTCGACTCACGTCCATATACATCTAAAAAGCACAGACACTAAAGATGAAAACACCTGGCAACAGAGGCCTCTGATGGGACGTGACCAGAATGACACCTAACTTAGTGATATTCTTGCAAAGGCACTCCAGTTCCTAGTACAGAAGTTAAGGAAACAATGAGAGAAGGAATGTGGGGAATCTGATAAGACAAGCTTCTTACAGGCTCTCCAAAGAAGGCACTGTTGTAGGGGAAACGTAGGGAGACCAGGGTGATCCTAAAGTAAAAGTCATTAGAGACACAACCACCTGCAACCTGCCACCTAGACTGAGTCCCGGCTGCTGTTCGTGGGGATGGGGGGCTACAAGAAGAGACCACCTTGCCCCCACCGAACAGCAGCTTCCATCACAAACCAGTGCTGCTTCCTCACAGGTGAGGGGCCACCCTGGACGTGGGCACCTGGCCTCACTCTCGGAGGTGCTCATCGCTGTGTCTGACGTGCTTCCAGGATGCAGCCCCCAGGGCACAGGGTTGTCTGGCTGGCATGCTGCAGTGTAGGTCAGCCAGACGGTTCCTGTGAACCACAGTACAAGGAGCCCCACAAGAACTCGACACACCATGCCACAAGAACGGCCACGCACGTGCTCCACGACCGTGCCAGGTTCTGAAGGGCCTGAACAGCTCACAGTAGTATTTCTGGTCAGCTTTGACAAGCCACAATGATTGCGCTCTCATCTAAAAATATCTAAGCTAGCAAATCCTCTAAAAACTAAGACTCTGTGTCCTGGATCTCAGAACTAAAAGAACTAAGTAGCCGTGTACCAGACAAACATCAACAACTTACCACATTCCTATGTACCAGCAAAATCTTATTTTTTTAATGTTTTAAAAGGAGAACTTCTAGTTATAATGAAGATGAAATACTTGAATATAATCAGTAAACTATGTGTAAACCTGTAAACAAAACTATAAATCCCTATTTCATGTTGGAGTAATTATCTGCATGAATACTAAAAAGATGCCTTCAATCCCTCACTCATCTAGATGTTAACACAATGTATTTCTGCAACACAACACAGACTTCTAAACTCATCTGTATAAGTAAATACGTATTTAAAACAATACTCTGAGAAAGAAAAGCAAACACAGGGGCGTCTGGCCCTATCCTGCAAACTACTAAAACAGCAATAAGAACTGGCTCCTGTGGCCTCTGAGGGAGAGGGAGAGGGTGGGATGATTTGGGAGAATGGCAGTGAAACATGTATACTATCATGTAAGAAACGAAGCGCCAATCTATGCTCGATACAGGATATAGGATGCTTGGGGCTGGAGCATGGGTATGATCCAGTGAGATGATATGGGGTGGGAGGTGGGAGGGGGTTTCAGGATTGGGAGCTCGTGTACACCTGTGGCTGATTCATGTCAATGTATGGCAAAATCAATACAGTATTGTAACATAAAATAAAGTAAAAATTAAAAAAAAAAAAAAGAACTGGCTCCTGGCGACCTGCCTCTGAAATGGCCAAGGTTAAACAGCCTCTGGTTAGGCACTCCTGCAGGAGGTCACAAATTCAGACAAAATCAAGGTAATGTCCATGGTCTGTGCAGGCTTTTCACAGCAGCACTGTTTCTAATAGTGAAAGGCTAGAAAGAATTCAAATGCCTATCTGAAACAGCCACAGCCTTATACACCCCTATCTGAAACAGCCACAGCCTTATACACCTCTATCCGAAACAGCCACAGCCTTATACACCCCTATCCAAAATAGCAACAGCCTTACACATCCCTATCCAAAACAGCCACAGCCTTATACACCCCTATCCAAAATAGCAACAGCCTTACACACCTCTATCCAAAACAGCCACAGCCTTATACACCCCTATCCAAAATAGCAACAGCCATACACACCCTTATCGAATACAGCCACAGCCTTATACACCCACCATCTGAAACAGTCACAGCCTTATACATCTCTATCTGAAACAGCCACAGCCTTATACACGGCTATCTGAAAGCCACATTCTTATACACCAACAAAAATTTTAATAAAACAGGGATAAAAAAGAATTTCTAGCTATAAGGAACATCACTTTTTAGAAAAATAAATGATGTATAAAACTTAAAATTATCAACTCTCATATGTATGAATGGGTAAGTGGAGTGTAAAAAGTGTGTACCCTCACTGAAAATTTTTTAGCTTCTACTTTTTCAGTGAAAGATAAACCAAAAACAAAAAACAAGTCACCTACAGGTGAAGGGAGCAGAGAAGAGGGCACATACACAGAATAAAATTCTGAGTATTCCTTGCTTAGACTTTGGAATCTTATAAATATTTTACAAAGCTGTGATCCTCAAAATGGCAACCTCTCAAAACTGAAAGAAAAGAAAACAAACGAGCAGTTCTTTGGGGCTAGCGCCATAACTTCACACAGAGGTATAATTCCCAGTAACTTAAAACACAGTAATTTGAACATCTCTAGTGGAATATAAGGACAATAAGGTGAGGCCCCCAAGCCACTCCTGACAAAACAAGAAAAATCCTGTGCTGGCTTCAGAAATCAAGACTGCTGCTGATGACACCATGCATTGCAGACAAACAGTAAGCCGGGTGGTTGGGGATCAGGACTTTTGGTTCGAGAAAAAGTGCTACTGATATAACTCTAAAATGTGAGGGAAAAAAACCCTGGTCCAGATCTTGATTTGGAAGAACTGATATGAATTTATGATGTCTTTTCTCTCCAAAACATCAAAGAAAAAAAAGAAAGTGTGTGTGTTGGGGCAGCGGGTGGCGCTGACTCCCAGGCATTAGTGGCCCATCAGAAAAACGAACACAGATGCACGATCAGCTCTGAGATCCCAGCTGTGATGTCTAAACACCAATTCCCACCAAACTGAAAACGAACAGGGATTATTCATTTTCAGAAAGAGTTAATTCCAAGTTTGTGGTAAAAAAAAAAAAGTACACAAAGTCTGGAACATCTTCTTACCAGAAATTAACAAAACTATCAAAGATTCTTGAGGCTGCAGAGCCCAAGAGCCAATGTGGAGAGGCAGCCATGGCCACAGTGAGAGAGTCTGAACTCTGATAAGGGTCACAATTTTTCATGAATTCATTTTGCTAAAAAATCAAGCAAAACCTCACTGGTCACTATCTTTGGCAGATGCTAGAAAACCAATTATTGAGAAAACTGATAAACAAAGGTTAATAAGAATCAGAATTTATCCTGCACCTCCTTTTATAAAGTAAACCTTCAGGGTAAACAGATAACTAACGAGGGTGTTTCTCTCCCCCTGTGTATTCTGGCTACTAAATTTAGAGAAATGACAGAATGAGAAGGTATCATTCTACGGCCCTTAACAAAACAATGGATCAGGGCCAGTCACACTGCTGGCATCAGAAAAAAGAACAGGCAAGATCTTAAATAAGGAAGGACTCTGTAACCGCTGGCCAAGTATTCAGGTGTCCTTTCTCTTCCAACATAAATCAAATCAGAACCTAGGCAAGTCCTCAGGACCCACCCCACCTTGGCCATCTCTCTAGCCTGTTTCCTCATCTGCGAAGGGATTTGTAACAAGAGTTACAAAGGAAAATGCCTGTCAACTCCCCGGAAGAGACCTCAGCAAACAGCTGAGTGCACAAAACCGCCGGTTACAAGAGGACCTGACCTTCTCTTCCAGCGGCATGACCAGGATGCCCCGACCTTGAGGAGGCTCTTCATGTACTCCTCGTGTTCCTTCTGCACGCCTGCCCCGCAGTACACCCGGTCATACTGAGAACAATCTGGAGAAATCTCCAGGCAATTGCCAGTAACAAAGGACGGTTCACAGAAGTCAAACCTGAAAGCAAAAGATGTTTTCCACAACTAAATATATCATGTTATAACAAGTCTACATAGTAAAACTACATTAAACATAGGTTATGTTTTCACTGTACAATCCCACAGCAACATAATAAAGTTAAGAGTCAGAAGCTGGGATATCAGACTTCTGAAAGAACTACGTGAGTAATAAACAGAACTCTAAAAATTCCAAAGAAAATATTATGAAAGTCAGTATCATAAACATAACCCAAGCTTAAGTCACTCAAGCTCCACGCATATCACTATCTTTGCTGTTATGATTATCTTATTATCTTATATCTTCATTATCTTTTACTATCCTATCTTGCTTTTTATCTTATTCAAGATCTACTAACAGAGTAAAAAAAAAAAAATATATTTTCTAAAAATTTTAATCCCTAAAATAAGAATTTAAATGCCTTGTTTTAAAATGGCAAGAGCTAGTTACATGGTACATTCAAAGACAACTGCAACAATTCCATTTTAGAAACAAGTACATGATAAAATGCTGCCTCTATTGGAAACATGAAAATTAAGAAAAATGAACATTTCCTTCTCTTACACTGGTGATAAATTACATTTAGGTATCATAATTAAACAAACAAACTTAAGGTCCTTAAAAACACAAAATATTTTTAAAATAACTAGAAGATATACACACATTATCACTGACTCACCTGCGACAGTTTAATCACAACTGCCAGAACATGAACAGTAATAAACTGATTTCTTTCCACTTAATCCAAAGTTTAAGTTATAACTGACACCCAGATCCATGGACAGTTTTGGTCTTACTTGTCAAAGCTGTCGCTTGTCCTGATGAAGAAGTCCAGCTTCTGCTTGGCATACTCTGTCACATCTGAATGGAGTTCTACCCCATGGTTCACTCCAAAAGGGCCTAAAAGGTTTCAGAATAAGAAAACATATAGAAACAGGACAAGAACTCCTACTCCTTATTTCTATTTCACTGACTGCAACACATTTGACTGGACATGTATAATTACAGAAATTTACATTTATTGGCCCGAAATCACCCAATCCATTCTTTAAATATGCAGACTAGCCTCTGCTCACCACATCATCAATACTCCTTACATGGCACTACCAACTCACAGCTTCCTAAAGCCTTGACCGTCTGTCCTCAGACTTTTAAAGAATCATCTTTTCGGTAAAATAGCCAAGGTCTGAAACCAAGAGTTACAAATGCCACTAAACCAGTGAATCCTAAAGGAAATCAACCCTGAATATTCACTAGAACAACTGATGCTGAAGCTGAAACTCCAATACTGTGGCCACCTGACGCAAAGAGCCAATTCACTGGAAAAGACCCTGATGCTGGCAAAGACTGAAGGCTAGAGGAGAAGGGGACGACAGAGAATGAGATGGTTAGATGGCATCACCAACTCAATGGACATGAGTTTGAGCAAACTCTGGGAGACAGTGAAGGACACGGAAGCCTGGCATGCTGCAGTCCACGGAGTCACACAGAGTCAGACACAACTTAGCAACTGAACAACACAATGAATTAAAGAAGAAACGTGTCTGCAAAAGAAAGTGGACACAGGTCTTTTTTCCAACAAAGGTCTAGATGTGGTATTTAATCCTCACAAATTAGTTTTAATCATCATCAAAATAAAACTGTAATTCCAAAGTCACAATGAAATATTTTTTAATCAAAATAAATTTATCAGGGACTTCCCTGGTGGTCCAGGGGCTAAGACTCCACACTCCCAATGCAAGGGGCCAGGTTCCATCCCTATTCAGGAAACTAGATCCCATATGCCGCAACTAACACCTAGCACAGCCAAATAAAATCAAAGAATGAAAAAAAGAAAGAAATTTATCAATAACTGAACTAAAGTTATGAGAAAGTTAGGAGCCCACTTAATAAGAAAAGTGCTTCCTCCACATACAAATGCCTCTGGGTTAAATCTCAGTGAGAACTACTGACACAAAACAGCTTCATTGAATCTCTGGGTTTTAAGAATCCATTTGTATGAAGGGCAAAACAGGCAACACTCATCTGTGTGATGGAGGTGAGTCTACTTCCCCCTGGAGGGGGTGGGGTACTACTATTGGAAGGGTGGCCATGGGAACCTCTGGGGCACAGATTCTACTCTGCTCTGTTCTCTTCTGGGTGGTGCTTACATGGGGGAGGATGTAAAAAGTCACCAAGCTTCATACTTCATACTACATTCATACATGCTTCATGCAATTCTGTCAAGTTACTATGGATAAGTTTTACCTTGATTTTTTTAAATGCAGATTTTGTTCTTTAATTAATTTGTATCTAAATTACATAATGAACACACAGAAAAAAGTGTATAATCAAAAGCTTTTTCATGTGTGCCACACGTAAGTGTGTTATTTGTCCATTGAAATGACAGGAAAGATCAAAAGAGTCAGCCAAGGCTTCATGAGAATGTGGAATTCTGAGCTGGGCCATGTGATGAAAAGATGAAATGTTCTGTGAAATGTATAGATGAGATGAACAGTATCTCAGTGGGAAACAATACTTATGAGAAGGGTTTGGAGAGAAGTTACCCTAGAATATGTTTGGTACTGAACTGATTCAGGCAGTATACTGCTAAGTCACTTCAGTTGTGTCCGACTCTGTGTGACCCCATAGACGGCAGCCCACTAGGCTCCCCCATCCCTGGGATTCTCCAGGCAAGAACACTGGAGTGGGTTGCCATTTCCTTCTCCTATACCTTGATTTTTAAAAAATCTGCATGAGAAATGAACACGGCATGTAGGGCTTTATTTAGAAGACATACATATAAAGTCACAGTGTAACACTCAACCCTACATCCAACAGAAATGCTGGTAAATGCAGCCATCTGTGCACTGCACACACTTCTCTGCTTCCACTGTTCACCGGGTCCCTTCCCAGCACAGCAGCTCCCCCAGGGGCAGGCTTCCCTGCCTCTACCGGACGACTCAGCCACTCTCCTTTCTCAACGCCTCCCACACAGAGTGGCTGTTAAAACCGCCTCTCATCAAAACACAGCCTACTTGAGAAGTCACATTTCCACTGTTTATGACACCACATCCACATTACTTCCTGTCCAATCCCACTGCTCTCTGGGTCACTTGCCAGAGATCAAGAAAACGTGCATTTATTTCCCCTCATCATATTCTCATTAGCCCCTCAGAGACTCTTACTGAGGACAAGAAGCTTCACACCAAACAAAGTAACGACACATATCCCCTGACCCACTCCAGTAAAAAGATGACTGAAAGAGGAGGAAGTACGGGTCCCACAAGCCCCCCGGATAGAGCAGCTCCCACGCCACACAACGTCAGGTTAAGCTCACAAGTGCTCTATCTCCCCCCGGCCCCCGCCCGTCCTGCCAACTGGAACCTCGAGAAAGGAGCACCCTCAGCAAGGCAAGGAGTCACAACGTAAGCACACCAGAGTGGCAGAGAGGCAGCAGGGCAGAGAGAGTAAGGACCCCAAGTCACCCTAAGCCACATGAAAGGCTGCAGGCACTGGGAGACCAGCAAGTCTTCACCTCGGCATGAGCGGCATGAAGCTGAATAAACCACAGAGGGTGCCTACGACACACAGAGTGGAAACGGTCCAGTGCCTGTATCCTTCTCCCCTGCAGGTCGGAGATTCTACCCGTGCAATCAGACCCTCAAGTTACCGCCTTCAAATACATCAAAGCACCACGCAGTGTCCATTACAGCCAAAAACACAGCTTTCCTTCCTTCAGAACTCTCCTCCCTGACATCCAGCAAAACCCCCAGAAAGCGAGAGTGGGGGCTCAGAAAAGACAAGTAACAACATCCGTCGTGAGCTGTTTCTTTTGACTTCTAGAGAATGTCAAATGCACCAGGTCAGTTGAAGATGACTTTAAGTCATCCTTTCCTAAGCATTTCATTTTTAATAGCATTTCCAACCTAATCAGTTTGATAACCCTCCCCCTCCCCCCAAATACCACCTTATCCTTAGCTCCTTCAATTTTCAGCTCCAACAGCAGGAATTACAATTCACTAATTCCAGAATGATGAAAAACCTGAGCTCTTTTTGCAAAGCAGTCTCAATCCAAGACAAGTTCAAAAAGCATTTAGCCTAAAAAAACAAGAAAACAAAAAACTACACATTTAATAATCTGAGGATATAGCCCAAATTTATATTTTATAGCCCAAAGTCAGATGATTGAAATCTCAAAACTTTACCAAATTCTGAATTATATGAACTTATAAAGCAACCAAAAATTTCATTCCATACCCACAAAAGCAACTGTGACTACTAAGATTTTCTAAAGTGCCTGTGACAACCACAGAGAAACAATGTTGTAATGTACTGCTAATGATTAAACTTGACTTTTAAGCTGTTATTACTTGAAATCACCAACATTCAGACTCTTACACTGACTTGATAACAATGTTAAGATACCTAAGCCAAAAACTTAAGATATTTAGCAAACCTTGTCAGTTCCAACAACCACGCGTACCAAGACCCCAGCAGCCTCGGGCCAGCCATGTCTTCCTCCACCCAGGGGCACCAGCCCACTTCTTCCACAGTGCCCTTTCCTAAAGCAGAGAGCAGCTCCTGGCCCTCCTCTCACAGAACTGTTCACCTGACTCTGAGTGAAAACAGACACCTGTCCCCTACTACCGCATTTAACATGAGGTAGGAATCTTTAAAGTCTTCAGTAATCTGATAACAATGTTTCAGTATTAAAATGGTCAGTTTCCATGTATAATCTCACAACTTATTTGTTTGAGAAAACAGGCTAAATGTCTTCAAACGGCATAACTTGTGAAATCTTTCCTACCCCTGGAATACATCTGAAAATAACTTACAAGTATTAACTCCTTTAGTATTAAAACAACAAAAACCAAAAACTGCTTGGAAGAACTTTAACTGCCAGGGACTTTAAAGTTAATTATTCCAGTTTAGAGACAATGACAGGCACGCTGACTGATTATATTAATCAAGAAATCACCGTAACGTCCAGATTTATACAATCTCTAGGTCCTCTGCTGTCCAGGAGGAGGCTGTGCTGGTCAGATGCTGGAGGTACCGGTGGGGGCAACAGGAAAGCTCCAGAGGGACTCTTCTGTTCATTACAGCAATTTCTCCATTAATACCATCACCCTCCAACCCAAGAACTCCGTGGACACCATGATGGCTGGGCAGGCCAAGGGCTACACCTTGGCCCCCACTAAGGACAGGCTGCCAGTAGGCTCTCCCTCCTGCACGTGAGACAGAGCCAGACTCACCAAGGATGAGCCCCACCATGGAGCTGAGGTAGCCAGTGCCACTGCCCAGGTTCAAGAATGAGAGACCAGGCTGCAGGTCCAGGGCCTCCATCACCTCTGAGTAGATGCACGGGGCAGAGAGGTGGATGTTGCCATGCTTCCATGCTAAATCTTTATATGCGTTCTCTTTAAATTCTTCGAGGTAATAGTCTGCACGGTCAATAGCTCGGAAAGCCTGCTCCACCAGCTCAGAGCGGATGTACTGCGCCTCCTTCAGATTGTCTATCAGCTCGTCGTTGTCCTCACCAGCACTCACCGCGCCTCCCATCTTTGAGATCACGCTCAGGCAAAGCTGCAGTTTTAGAATTTTGAAAAGAGCTATTCACATTAAAGGTTAGAGCAGAACAATAAAAGTTCTAAACCCACAACAATTTTAGATTCTGAATTCTAAAAAATAATACAGAGGGAATATACTTACTCAACACCCAGCCCCTTACACTACCTCCCTCCACTTCCAAGGATGCCAGACCCAGAACAAAAAAAAAAAAAAAAGAAAGTTAAATTTCAAATTATATTCATCCAAAAATAAGTTGTAACTTATAATATCAACTGAATACAAATGAACATGTGATACCTAACATACAGCTAACAACTTAAAAACATCATTAAAGAATTCAAGACTTTACTAAAAGTCATCATTCTAGAAAGTCAAGCAATTAGGATTAAAAATATATGTTGCTTATACGTCTCTTAACAAGGATTTTTCCACATATGAAAAAATAATTGAATGTAAACATGAAAAGAGGGCAGATATATTTACTAAAAAATCATTCTAAGAGGGATCTTTTTGAATATTTCAAGTGCTATAGATCTTGTAAATAAATCTTTAAAAGCAAAAAAAAAAATTAAATTCAGGTCAATAAATACTAAAAAGATATTCGTTGTTACTTTGAAATTCAAATTCAACTGTTGTCTTATATTTTGCCTGCTGCTGCTGCTGCTAAGTCGCTTCAGTCGGTCTGATTCTGTGCAACCCCATAGACGGTGGCCCACCAGGCTCCCCGGTCCCTGGGATTTTCCAGGCAAGAACGCTGGAGTAGGTTGCCATTCCTTCTCCAATGCATGGTCCCACGTGCCCATAAATATCAAGTCAAGCAAACCATTCAATCTTTGATTTGGATGTTCTGATGTAAAACTTCAGGCCAAAACAACATCCACAAAACTCTCTTCCCCCTGGAACATACTGTGACAAACACCTCGTTTTAACAGATACAGAACTGTCTCAAGGCTGCAGCTCAGGAGCAGGAGACTCCTAGAATTCCCTCAACTCCTGAGCAGTAGCTACCATACCACCATTTCACCCCTTCAGCAATAAAAAGGACATTTTTGCTCTCTTCCAAATTGCCTTCAAGAAGAAAAAGTAACATGTCCTCCTCTCTGAGTCAACTACTACTAAAGTACAATGTATCAATACATGCTTCTCTCTGAGCCAACTACTAAAGTACAATGAATCCTCATCTGATTCCTAGGGAAAATGATCCTGCATCTGTAGAGGTTTTACTCTTCCTGAACAACTCCAATTTCATACTCACCAAAGGCAATTTTCACTTCATATAAAATGGTAAATGTTTTACAAAACACTTGATATTAACTGCTGGGGGAAAAAAAAGAAAAAAACTGACATCACAAAGGCTGATATGTTTTCTGAACCAGGATGATGTCCATAATGTGACATTTTTATTATTACAAAGTTTATGCTTGCTTCTCCTCACAATCCTGAGGACTTCTAACAGCAGAATGAGAATCACAAATACTGCCTCTAGAAAAATTCCATACACACACAGCACACACACAAAACTAGCAACTGCGGTGGGACAGCATGCCCCAGGAATGAAAGTTACTGACCACATGCATGAATCTTCAGCTTCTCACAAGGACACAAAGTGTGTGAAAGGTGGGGGCTTAACAACAAGCACTCTTCCATTTTATGACTGGAGCGATTCATCTTCATCATCAAGATTTTACAGCAGAATATGAGACTTCTCAAATCACTAGGATGGCCCAGTTATTTGATTCTCACCCTGTTTTTAAGTTTTTAACCACTCTTGGTGGTTACAGACCACCACCAACTAACTCAGCCAGAGAGGATAAAGTGTTAATGAGGTCAAATTCAATCCTGGATGAACTACTTAGTTCTGAGGCTAATGCCTATACCCCTAGGCAAATCCTAAGATTTGGGTCACTAGTTAAAAGTGGAGTCCTGTTTGGTTGCTTCAGGGAAAGGTCTAGCTCTCACACATCCTCCAGGGTGGAGGTGAAAGCCACCTCTTCACCGAGAAGCCCCCAGAGTGTAATATTCTATCCTCAGAAAGCAAACACCAAGTATATGATGGGTATGTTTCACTGTCTACCAAGTATTTATCCCTTATTTTCAACTTTGCCTCACTGTAAGAGTTTAATCCACATGCAAAGGCTAGCTTTTTAGTAAAAATAACTACAATCTTTTTACAGGCACCACCTGCCAGTCACGACCTCATTTTGGCTTCACAACACTGTGAGGCAACTTGGGACTGAAAAGTTACTTTGCTCATGATTACACAGCAGTCTGTAAGGAGAGCTGGCATTCAAACACAGGCCTGTGGTTTTTACCCTACACCAAATACTGCTTTGAAAAATTCTCAAGGGAGCAAAATTCTTTCACTTTGAACACACTGGTATCCCTATCCAAAACAACAGGCTAAATAACTCTGTGGTAACCTTATCTGCTACCACTAGTGGGCTGCACATGACCATTCGTAGGCTCTGGTATTTATTATTAACTTTGCCTGGCAACCTAACACTTCCTCACACTGAAAACAATCATTGCTTATTACTAACCATCAATGTGATCAGCTCTAATGCCACCAAAAACACCAACAACCACCTCAGAGATGGCTTTGACAAACCAAATCTAAATTCACAATCCACTCTAATCCAAGTTTTCAAAGTAATGGCTATCATTTTCTGGATGCTTGACAGGTTACACTTTGCAACCCTTAATTCAACACTGCAAGTAATTGGGCACTGCCCAGCAGGACACTGCCCAGCCTTACTCTCAGGCTGCTCCTTCCAAAACCAACAGCAAGGGCACAGGGAGGAGGTGGCTGAGCAGGAGTAGGAAGGTCGCAGACTGGTAGCCGAGGAGGCTCTCACAGGGGCCAGCTAACACAGAATGAAGCTCTGATAAGGGGGCCAAGATTCACGTCTACACTCATCAGGCTACTTACTAAGGGCAACAGGGACAAAGTAATTCAGGTGGAAGATAAGGTGGGGAGACGAAAGCAAAATCACACCTCCTGCCGGAGGAATAAGGGAAGAAATGGAGATGTTTCTCACTGTGAAAACCAGAACTCCTACAAGGAATGCAAGGGATTTGTTTTCAAATACTTGAAAGTCTGCCATATACACACTATTCACGGGCCTGGAAAAACCACAGCAGTGGGACACACTGGATGGAAAGAATTTCTACTCAACACACAAGAAAGCTTTCTAAAATCGAGGCTGGAAATACCGACACGCTGTCAGAACAAGGAGTCTCTCCCGGCCAAGTGCGAGACCAGGCTCTGGTCTCAGGAGCCTCGACCGTCCTCCCACCCAAGAGAGGCAAGTCCGGATTTGAGTTATAGGAATCTGCCGGTCTACCCAACACTAACAATGCAGTCGCTTCCTTCAGCCCCTCCCTGGCCAAAAGACGCAGAAAACGTTAGCAGGCATATAAACCAAGCGGGGAGACAGGCCCTGGCAAACACAGAACACAGGCACCACAGCCAGGAAAGCTCCCTTCCCGACTGAAGACATCTTCCAGGTCTTGCCTGAAGCCAAGTCCCCAAGGCTGGAAGGGTCAACTCTCCTTAACAGACTCTTCCACCTTCTGAAAAGGCACAACCTGTTTCAAACCTAGGTAACTCTTTACGTGCCGCGCTAACGGCAAATGTTTCCTACTTTGTAATGTAGGGACGAGCTGCGCGTCTGGAGAGTTAAGTCAACCCAAGGGGCGTGAGCACTGCGCACGGAGACAGACCTCGAGACCCCCCGGGAACACGCGCCGGCTGACCCCCGAGAGGGGCGGGAGCGGGGAGGGGAGCCGCCTGGGATGAGGAGGGGCGTTCATGCCGGGGTGGGGGCCAGAGAGCAGCGGAAAAGGACCGGAAGACGCGGAGAGGAGGAAGCGCCTCGGGGGCAGGGACCTGGAGCCCGCGCCCAGCGGGAGGGAAGGTACGGAGCGGAGAGAGGAAGGGAGAAGGGGCCGAGGGGACGCACCGCCCCCCTACCCCCGCAGGCCGGGCCGAGAGCCGCGACGGCGGCGGCTCGACCTCCCCCTCGGCCGGCCCGCGGGATTGGCAGCCGGACCGCACCTGCAGCTCCTCCGCCGCCCCCTCGCCCGGGAGCCCCTCGCCCCGCCGCCTCCAGATTCGCAGCGCCGACCTCTGCCGCTGTAAACATCCGCCGCCCCACTGCGCCTGCGCGCGTAACGGCCCTAATGCGCGTGCGCCGCGGCCCAGCGCCTAAAGGGGCAACCGCGCCGCTGGAGCCGCATCTTGAGGTCTCTGCCTGCCCAGCGAGCTGCTCGAATGCGAAGGTCAAAGGGCAGCCGCAGGTGAACGCTATCACTTCCAGGCCCCAACACGGGCCAAGACCCAGCTGTGAGCACGACCGGCAGGGCTCGCTTCTGTGGAAATAACCTTCCAGGAGAGGGCCGACAGGTGAGGAAGAAACGAAAACAGAGGTGATGGACAGTAACTGGCACGGTGTTGGGGACCCACAAAACCCCTAGATTAATTTAGCCCTTCAAGAGATTAACCGAGACAGATAAATAAAATAAAAGTTCTAGATGCTCATCATCTAGAGAGATTCCGCCTAGCCCCCAAGAGGTGGCTGGATAGCCAATGACGGGTAAGACCCTCAGAAGAGGGCAACCTAAGACAGGCACAGCTGCGAGAGGGGCTGGCGAGGCTGGAGGTTGGCCGCCTACAGCTCTATGCCTTGCTCTACAGAACAACAATACAAATGTCTCGAGGGCTTAAATAAAATATATAAAAAAGGGGGATATGTGGGGCCCTAAATAAAAACCTTATAATATATCTGACTTCCCGTGGGAAAAGATCAAAAACATTTACAAGACATATGGTATAATTCTAATATTTCTCTTGATCTACTACAGTTACACAATGAAATATTAGATATAAAAACGCGCCTTCAGCCACTTTAGATATTGCTCAAGCTGCTGAAGATTTTGTAAAAAAATTTGGCTTCTAACTTTCCCAGTCTTCATTCTTTGTGGCAGAGCATGGCGGCTGTAGGCATTGTATTAGTCACTATCCTTGCCCTGATGTGCCTAGCACCGTGCCTTATTAAAGGCATTGTAAAAGAATTTCTGCACATAAAGATGCTTGTGTACCGAAACATGCTGCACCATCACCATCTATTGGAGCGCCTAAAAGATAAAGAAGAGGGAGCTGCGAAAAATTGCATGTAATGGGTTAAACCTTAAAAGCTGCCTGACCTGAGTAACAGCCCAGGCTCCCTGACCCGCCCCCTCAATAAATATCTGTCACGTTTAGGAGACGGGAACACTATGCTCTCCACACTGATCGTAAGGTATAGGTGTTAAAAGTTAAATGAGTTTGTTGTATATGATACCATGACTATTCTTGTAATCATAACTTTCTTCATCTTGTAGCTTTTGCATTTTTAAGTAGCAGTACGCTGCAATCCCTCACTACTCTATGATTTCAGGATTGAAATCATGGACAAAAGAAGAGGGGAATGAAGAACTTTAAAATTTTTAGGTTTTAAAATATATATAATAGTTTGATGTTAAAAAACAAGGCTCTTTGGGTTAAAGAATTTCTCTTTGTTATAAATCATTGTATTCGTCTTTCTGTAAAATGTAACTTCATTTAGTGCTTTCTGAGAAGGACACTGAAAACTTCTGGGTTAAAAGTTAAAACCTGAAAGGCAGAATGTGCTGCATAGAAGATAGCTTTCCCCCTTATCTCAAGGACTCAGAGCCTCCTGACTGATCTGTTCTTAACTAATAACTTAGTTTCCACTGTGTAACAGGCTTCTCCTCAAAAATGCCTTTCCTGTACTAGGCACCGCCGGGCCAGGTGGTCAATTAAATGTCTCCACTTCATCCTCAGACCCCCTTATCACATTGTTCCCTACATTCTGATCTCATTCCCAGTTGTCCTTGATCTCTCTGTATAAAAATCCCCCTCGGTGAGTGTTGAGTGTTCACTTCTGGAAACAGAAGATTAAACCCCCGGCTTGCCGGCCCCAATAAATCCTCCTGCTGATTGCATCGAGTCCGAGTCACTGTGGTCTTTGGGGCGACGGTTCCCGAGAAAGGCCGTGAGGTCTTACATTGGCTACTGTGGCTTGAGAGACGCGGAAGGGATATTCGAGCGAAGATCTGCAAGACAGGAAGCATCCAGCTGTGCCAAGAGAAGTCCAGTGGCTTCAGGCAAGGGAGAGCTGAAGTGGCCAGGAGCCCCCGGCGATCCCACCGCCTCCGGGGTCCACTCCCATACCTGCTCACCCAGCCTCACTGCTTCACTGCCACCCTCACCCGCACCGCATCTTGACCAGCCCTTCCTGGAGTTGTCCCGGCGTCGGTCAGGCTCTTTCTGCGTCTCAGAAGTGGCCTGCCACCGCGTCCTGGCCCACTAGCAGATCCTCCAGGTTACACCCCCCCCCCCCCCGCCACGCGTGCAGCCCTGGGGCCATCTGCCCCCTGACGCCGCCCATTGTGGGCTTCCTGCCTGGCCCTCCCAGTAGACTCTGAGAGCTGCCTCAGTCCTACTTTTGCTCAGCACAAACCTCACAAAGCTTTTCCAACTATTCTTTATCAACAGAACCCTTTGTTAAGATACAGCCCTGTGTTTTACCTGTTTTTCTACACCTACAGGCGTTGCTGCCTGGGCCCCTCCTGCCCCCACTTTCCTCCCCAGACTTGAGCTCCACTCAGAGCATAGTTTTCAGCACTTTCCATGGTTCCAGGGAAGGCCTGCTTCCCTTGGTGGCAGTGACCCTGAGGTTGCTGCCAACATTGTGACAGTCTCACTAGCTCTCTGAGCCTTTCCTCCCCAAGTGCCTGTGATTGTCTGCAACAGAGGCC
The DNA here is from genome assembly GCA_917880005.1 of Nanger dama. Classification (NCBI taxonomy): domain Eukaryota; kingdom Metazoa; phylum Chordata; class Mammalia; order Artiodactyla; family Bovidae; genus Nanger; species Nanger dama. Next base: position 92,392 of record CAKJTW010000080.1, read on the forward strand.
CTGAAGCCATCCTTGACCTCTCCCTGCTGTGAGCAGATGCCCACTCCTTGCACCCCAGCCTGCTTTGGCCTTGCTTCCCTCGTGTCTCCTACTGAGGCCTCTTCACTGGCCTCCCACCTCACATCTCACAGCCTTCCCTGGGCTGTGTCCAGTGGTCTTCCTAATATATATGACAGATAACGTACCATCAGTATTAGTCTTTGTAGAGCGTCATACTGAGCACTTTACAGAGCTTATTTCCTTGCAGTGGATACTAACATGCCCTCCAGGAAGGAGAGGAGCAGCCCGGATGGCGGGACTTGGCTTAACTCACAGCAGGTCCCTGTGGTTGTCCTCCTGGACATGGACACCTGGCAGAGGAGCTGCACTGTGATAAAGGCCACGCCACAATTGTGTCCAGGCACAGGCATGACCAGGTCCCTGTGCCACCAGCGTGCCCTCATGCACCCCACAGCGTGAGCCTCACTCCTCTGTCAGCACAACTGAGCTTCCCTCTGCGCTGCCACTCAACCGGTATCACTGGTTTAGACGCCCCTGCTGCCTGACAGCATCCAGCCCACGCAGTTTCCCCATCTATAAAAGAAATGTCAGTGCCCTGCCAAGGCTACCAGACACATCAGTAGTTGGGTAAGCTGGGATTATTCTTGGTCCCAGGGGTTGGGGTGCACACCATAGGGAGTGACCCCATGAAATCCCAGACACTCTACTCTCAGACCCTAGTAAAACAGAGCCCCAGGCTCTCCCTCTCCCACTCTGACCTTGCTGTGTGACCCTGATGTTTGTTATGCACCCTCCAGGACCTGTGAGTGATGAATCTTGTTCCTCGGAATTCGTTCATGGTTTTTGCTGAAGTGCATCCAGTGATCATATACGAACCACAAGGGGCAGTCCAGCCACAATTGCCCCCAGCGGCAGGAGTAGAGGGGATGTCTCTGGGGCTCACTATGAGTAATACACACCCAGAAAGTTCTAAGGCATTCCTAGCTGAGATCATTACCATCAACAGGCTGGGGTTGACACGTCAAAGAGTGAATTAACTCCAAAGTGAGCAGAAGAAAAGAAATAATACAAATCAGAGCAGAAATAAATGAAACTGAAAGCAAATCAGCTGAGGAAATGGTTGAAATCACAGGTGGTTCTCTGAAAAAAAGATTGATAAAATTGATAAACCTCTAGCCAGGCTAATCAAGAAAAAAATACAAATTATTAATCATCAGAAATGAAATAAGGGTCATCACTATGATTCCTATTAACATGAAGAGGATAATAAAAGAATATTGTAAACAACTCTAGCTTACAAATGTGATAATTAAAAAATGAACAAGTTCCTTTTAAGACACAAGTTAAACTCTTACAAGGATATATAGATCATCTGAGTAGTCCTACATCTATTAAGTCAATAATTAATAACCTTTCAAAACAGAAAGTACCAGGCACAGATGGGTATACTGGTGAATTCTACCAAATACTTAAGGAGGGAATGATACCAGTTATATGATCTCTTCTGGGGAACAGACTTCCTAACTCTTTCTAGGAGAGCAGAATTGCCCGAATACTAAAACTAGACAAAGACATTACAAGAAAGAAAGCACAAACCAATATCTCTCAAGAACATAGACATAAAAATCAAATGTATACAAATTTAACCCAATGTGTATAGAATGAATTACACACTATAACCAAGTAAAGTTTATGCCAGGGATGCAAAGCTAGTTTAACATTTCAGTGTAAACCATTACATCAATAGGCTAAAGAAGAAAAAGTCTTAGGATCATATCAATAGACACAGAAAAACATCTGACCAATCGAATACCCATTCACTATAAAGACTAAGCAAACTAGAATTAGAGGGAAACTTTCTCAACTTGATGAAGAACATCTACAAGAAACCACAGCCAACATCATACTTATTGGTGAAAAGATACTTTCCCATAAAATGGGTAGTAGGGCAAGAATGTTCTTACCACTTGTACTGTGAGCTCTAGATAATCCAATAAGACGGAAAAGGAGAAAAAAGTATACAGATTTGGAAGGGAGAAATAATTGTCTTTGTTTATAGATGACAAGATTGTCTACATAGAATGTACACCAAAATCTATTAAATATAAACAAATAAAAACCTCCTAAAGTCATAAATGATTATAGCAAGGTTCCAGAATACAATTTTAATAGACAAAAATCTGTCTTTGGAATGTCCCTAGTGGTCCAATGGTTAAGAATCCAGCTGCCAGTGCAGGGGACATGGATTCAGTGCCTGGTCTGGGAAGATCCCGCATGCCTTGGAACTACTAAGCCCCATGCACTGCCACTACTGAAGCCCACGAGCCGCCGAGAGCCTGTGCTCTGCAACAAAAGAAGCCACCACAATGAGAAGCCTTCACACCACAACTAGAGTATCTCCTGCTTGCCACAGCGAGAGAAAGCCCACAAGCAGCAGTGAAGGCCCAGTACAGCCAAAAGTAAAATGAATAAGCCTTTTTTTTTAATCTCTCTTTCCTATTTACCAGCAATTGACAATTGGAATTTTAAATAATAAACATGATAACATTTACATTAGCACCAAAAGAACCCTTAGGTATAAATCTTACCAAAACAAGTACAAGATGGATAAGAGAAAAACTACAGTACTCTGATTAAATAAATCAAAGAAAACCGAAATAACTGAATAGAGATTCTGTATTTACAGGTAGGAAGACTCAATGTTGTTAAAATCTCAGTTCTTCCCACTTTGATCTGTAGATTCAATGCAATCCAATCAAAATTCCAGCACACTGTTTTGTGGATATCAACAAACTCATTTAAAGTTTATGTGGTAAGGAAAAAAAAAGAATATCCAACACAATATGGAAGGAGTAGAATAAAATTAGAAGCCTGACACTGCTTGACTTTAAGATTTACTTTGAAATTACAGTAATGAGTACTAATGACAGTTGTGGTATTGATTACAGAATAGACAAATGGGTCAATAAAACAGAATAGAGGGCTCAGAAAAAGACCTATACAAATACAGTCCACTGTTCGTTGACAAAGGAGCAAATCAATTCAATGGAGAAAGGGCAGTCTTTTCAACAAATGGTCCTAGAACAGCTGAAACAGAGAAGTGGATCTGCACATAAACCTCATAGTCATCTCCTTAAAGTTCTAGAAGAAAGTCAGGGAGAACTTCGGCTTGGCAATGATATTTTATATATAGTATTAATGACGTGATTCATGAAAGAAAAAACAGATAAAGTGGATTTCATTAAAATTCAAAACTTCTGCTCTGTGCAAGACACTATTAAGAGAATGAAAGGATAAGTCACAGACAGAAACTTATTTGCTGAACACATAACTGATAAAGGACTTATACCCAAAATATATAAAGAACTCTTAAAACTCAACAGCAGCAAAAACTAAATAACCCAATTAAAAGATGGGCCAAAGACCTGAACAGACACCTCAGCAAAAAAGATATACAGATGGCAAATAAGCATACAGAAAGATGTTCAACATCCTATGTCATCAGGAAATGCAAATTAAAATAATGAGATATACTCCACATCTGTTACAATGGCTAAAACCCAAAACACTGGCAATACCAAACGCTAATTAGAATGGAGTACTGGGAACTCTCATTCATCTCTGGTAGGAATACAAAATAGTACAGCCACTTTGAAATACATTTTGGCAGTTTCTTACAAAGCAAACCAGTCTTATCATTAGATATAGCGGTTTCCTTGGTATTTACCCAAAGGAGCTGAAAACCTGTGTACACACAGAAATCTGCATAGGAATGTTTATAGCAATTTATTCATAATTGCCAGTTTTTGTACACAACTGTGGTACATCACAATAGTGGAATATTATTCAGCACTAAAATGAAATGAGTTACCAGGCCATGGAGAGATAGGGAGAAACCTTATATGCTTATTTCTAAATGAAAGAAACCAGTCTTAAAAGGGTACAGATTGTGTGGTGGTTCCATACATACTGTATAATATGACATTTTAGAAAGAGCAAAACTGTAGAAACAGTAAAAAGATTAGTGGTTTCCGGGGATGGGGTGAGGGGAAAGGGAAAGAGAAAGTCGTTCAGTTGTATCTGACTCTTTGCAACCCCATGGACTATATACAGTCCATGAAATTCTCCAGGCCAGAATACTGGAGTGGGTAGCCTTTCCCTTCTCCGGGGATCTCCCCAACCCAGGGATCAAACCCAGGTCTCCCATATCATAGGCAGATTCTTTACCAGCTGAGCCACAAGGGAAGCCCTTGTTGGGTAGGGGGAAGGGGGATAAATAAATGGAGCACGCAGGCTTTTAGGGCAGTGAAGCTATTCTGTGTGATACTGTAGCGGTGGCTATAGGGCATGTGCATTGTCAGAACTCATAGAATGTACAACACCATGAGTGACCTTAATGTAAGTTGTGGACTTTAATAGTGTATCAATATCGGTGTATCAGTTGTAACAATGTACCACATAAATGCAAGATGTTAATAACGGGAAATTGTTTGCAGGGAAGAGAGTATATATGAAAAGTCTCTGTACTACCCTCTCAATATTTCTGTAAACCTAAAACTACTCTCAAAAATGAAGTATATTAGTTTGTTGTTTTTTTAAAAGGAGACTTTTTTTTTTTTTAGAAATATAAAAGCTAGAAGCAGCAGACCCACACAGGAAATGATAAAGCTAGTTTTTCATACCAAAAGCAATAAGAGATGGAAACACAGATCTACACAAAAGAATGAAGAGCTCTAGAAATGATAATTATGGGGGTAAATATGTAAGATTATTTTCTTAGTGCACCTCAGTCCTGGATAAGGATGTCACCTCTTCCTTTACTTACTGTGGTGTTGCCTATTTTTTTACTATGGGGTAGAATTGCTTTTGGAGAAGGCAATGGCAACCCACTCCAGTACTCTTGCCTGGAAAATCCCATGGGTGCGAAGAGTCAGACACGACTAAGCGACTTCACTTTCAATTTTCACTTTCATGCATTGGAGAAGGAAATGGCAACCCACTCCAGTGTTCTTGCCTGGAGAATCCCAGGGACGGGGAGCCTGGTGGACTGCCGTCTATGGGATTGCAGAGTCAGACACGACTGAAGCGACTCAGCAGCAGCAGCAGCAGCAGACTTGCTTTTGCAATTACAGTAACTAAAACACGCCTCCCACTCTTCACCCCCCAGCCACCAGCCTCACTTCCGATATCTCCTCAGGTAAAGGAAGGGCTCTCACCTACTCCTGGTGTCTTGGGCCTCTAAGTGAGTTAACTGCCCACAGACGCATCAAGCTTCACTGCAGGGGGTGGACGGATGGCCAAGGTGGGGCCCACAGCCCAAGTGAACACTGATACACCTGGACCGTCTCTCCTGACTCTGGTGGTCAGAGAAGTGAGGAGGAGTCCACACCCTGGTTTCAGGCCACAGCAATGACAAGATGCAAAACTGACCACAAGGCGTCGCCACTGTGTGCTGAAAGCATCCAAAGTAGGTTGAGTGAAGAGAAAAAAATTTATCTTCCTCATTTTAAGCCATTTGTAGTGAAATTAACCACAGTTTTAGACACGAGTCAAAGTTTGCTCTGCGATTTGTACTATAAGGTGACTGCATTTTAATTTTGACCTGAAAATACTGGTGAACTTACATGTATTCAAGTATGTAAAATAAGTGGAAAGGGATTCTGAAAAATAACATCTCATCTTAAACTACCTTAAAAAAAAAAAAAGGTTAGAAATGCCTGGGCACAGGGAAGGAATCTGCAATGATTACTTTTATGTGTCCACTTGACTAAGTTATGGTGCTCCGATATTTTGTCAAATACAAGTTAGGTATTGTTGTGAGGGTATTTTTTCAATGTAGTTAACATTTAAATCAGTTAATTTTGAATAAAGCAAATTATCTGTCAAAATGTAGGAAGGCCTCATCCATGTATCTGGGGCCCTAAGAGCAAAGATGGAGATGCCTCCCCACCCCTCCACTCCCATCCCCACCCCCCATCCCCTGCTCCTGGGGCCACAGAAGAAGGGATTCTGCCTCCAAATATCACCTTTTCCCAGGTCTCCAGATTGCTGGCATGCTCTGCAGATTTCAGACTTACACTCCCACACTATGTGAGCCAGTCCCTGAAAACACATCTCTCTTGATACAGACATAAATGTAGGCTTACAGAAAGAGACACAGCTGATACAAATATTGCCTCTTGGTTCCGTCTCTCTGAAGAACCTTAGAACTGGGTCCTTCTACAGAAGGGATGCCAGGCCAGGGTCCAGAAGCCTGTCTGCAGGACCCCTGGGGTGGAAGCACCACCCCCAAGAAGCTGACACCCCCATTTCTTAGGATGCTGTTCCCAGGTTCAAGGGTCCCCTCCCCCTTATCCAGCCCCTTAGCCACCCCCCACCATGTTTTGTGACTCATGAGAGGGAAAGCGTGAGGGGAGAGAATGAGTGGGTGAGAATGAGTGGCCTTAGAGTCAGGGGCTGGTCTGGAGAGAGCAAACTCCAGAACCTCTGGCTGCAGCTGTTGGTAGACAAAACCAGGTACTAGGGAAGGGCGGCAGCAGCAGACAGCTTCAACCTGTGGTCACCAGGTGGGTGGCACAGCACTGCCCCGGGTGGCACCCGAAAGCCCTGAGCTTAGCTGGTCACAGTGATCAGACAGCAGGGGTCTGACCTTGGAGCCAGGAATGGTGGCTGGTGCTGATGGGGTTGCAGGAAGGGGAGGTGGGCTAGAGGTGTTCACAGAGTGTCAGAAGTGGTGTGTAGCCTGGGGTCTGGGCTCCCATCACTCCCTCCCACACCCCTTCAGCAGCACGTGCTATGAACCGATTTATAAAGAAGGAAGCTGAAGCATAGAGGCCGGAAGTATCCTGCTCAAGGTCCACAGGTGTGAGGTGGCCCTGGACTCACACTCTGAGAGCTGACACCTGTGTAATGTAAAAATTTGGTTTGGGTTTTTCATAAGACGTTACAAGAAATCATGACATAAACATATCAGAAACCAGAGCCCCCATGAGGGGGTCTCACCCAGCGCTCCTAACTCACCTCCATGTGTTGCTCCTTGTGCCTGTCCAGATATGCTTCCTGAGCCCTCCTCCAACCCACTGAGCGTGAAGTCTGTGCTTGGCTCCGCATGATCGCACCAGCCTGACCCTCAGCCTCTGCCAGAGCAGCTCAGAGGCTCCAGGTGACTCTCCATTTAAAGGGTTCAAGTGACTGAACAATGTTTGAAGGTCGCCAGTTCTGACCCATGGCTCCAACACACAGCAGGGTGTGGGGGTGGGCAGTAGAATCCCCTGCCCCAACACCACTGGTTACCCAGGGGTGCATAAGCCTTGTGGAAAGTGCCCCCAGCGCACCTCCAGCAAGAGTAAGGAGTGTGGATGGCCTCTGGGGCAAAGCTCTGTGGGCAGGGGATGAGCTTTGAGACCTGGAGCAGACCACCACTATTATTACCCTCTCTCACAGATGCCTCTGAGCTGGCTTCCCAGGGACCTGCGATAAAAGGGCTGGGGCGTCCAGATGTTTCAGAATGGCCTGGTCCCCACTGCAGTGAACTCATGTCTCAGCTTGTACACCCCCTGATCTGACAAGGAAACTGCCATACAGAGGGGTTGACTTGCCCAGGGTCTGGACTGCCCCTAGTGTCATAATCACAGGACACGTGGGGACTGTGAGCGGTGATGTGTCTCTGCTGCACTGAAGAATTTGGAGAGGGCCATGGACCAGGTAAAGAAACCCTCTGCACATGCACATGTCATTTCTCAATTTCAAGCTGTTCTGGACTCTAAAAGGCCCCAGTAGTCAGCACTTCACAAACGAAATGTGTTTGTAGGTCTAGTCATGATCCCAGACCTGAGTTTGGTGGGAATCATGCAGGACAGACCTTTCCCTCACCCCAGGGTCAGCACAGGGGATGAGGTCAGGAGCCCTCTGTACCCTCCAGGAACAACATGAATGTGGAGGCATACAGTGTGGAGGTGGTTCTGGAATAATCAGGAAAGTTCTGGAAAATGTGGTCCCAGGGCAAGGCCATGTCTTACTCCTCTCTGCTTATGACCAAAAATGTGTGCATTGGAGGAGACTGCCTCATGGACAAACCTGGCCACTCTGTGGGAAACCTATGATCACTCCAGTGACAGTGAATCCTCACCCAAGAACAGAAGAGGGGCCTCTGGGCCTTCCTGTTCATGGGGCCACTCCAACAGCAGATGTGAGCTGCCTGGTGGCCACCACCATCCCCAGCTTACAGCGAAGGTAGACCCTCTCCAGGAGGACCCAGAGAACAGATCAGAACATGTGGCTGGTCTGCCTTCCTCCCATCAGAGGACGTGGACTGTGTGAACCTAGAAATAAAGCTGCAGACCCCCTCTGTCCAGGCAGGGCTTCCTGAGGCTACATCACCATCTTTGTCCAAGACACAGAGGTCAGCTTCCACCTGGCTCTTCCCACACTGCCCTGGGGCATCCAGGTGCCTCAGGCCACATTACAGACATTCTGATCTGTAATGAGCCTTCTCCTCATCCTGGGAAAAAGACTCAATCTGTTATGAGCTCAAGATGAAGGGAGACAAACACTGTCTCTTTGTGGCCACTCTCACTCAGTCGTGTCCAGCTCTTTGCGACCCCATAGACTGTAGCCACCAGGCTCCTCTGTCCATGGGGATTCTCCAGGCAAGAATACTGGAGCAGGTTGCCATGCCCTCCTCCAGGGGCATCTTCCCAACCCAGGGATCAAACCCAGGTTTCCCACATTGCAGGTGGATTCTTTACCATCTGAGCCACCGGTAAAGGAAGCCCCCTTCACATTTTAAACTGATGCTATTTACAGATCAGAAGCACTGACTGCTGCTCTCTCAGGCCCTCAGCATCTGGAAGGAGGGACCTGAAGGTGGGGGGCCGAGGCTGGAGTTCACCCCAGAGCCCCCTATCAGGAGGGTTAGGCTCAGGGTCTCTTGTTTGATGCTCCAAGCAGGTCTCGAGACTTCTTAACCCTGGGGCTTCTGCCAGGCGTGGCTCCCACCTTTGAGCTGCCCCTAGCCAAGGTGTCCTGGGGCACAGCTGGACCTTCCTAATTCACAGCTTGGGCCCTGGGCCCTCCTCCTGCCCAGTGCAGCCATCCCCCTGCCCACTGTGGCCTGACAATGGGCACCTTGATCAGCCCCTCCCGCAACAGGCGGGACATTCAAGTGGAGATCCAGAAAGAGCTAGGCTGGGAAAGGCAGCCTCAGGGAACAGCGCAGGTATTCTCTGTACATGGCACACTGCTGTAGGGAGGGTGAGAAAGAGAGGGCAGAGGCCAGGGGGTGACCCAGGGCCACCGCTGCAGAGTGCAAGGGGACAGGTTGGAGGAGGGCCCAGAGACCGAGGGATGGGGAGCCATAAAGGTGTCGGGAGGGGAGAGGCCAGACTTCAGCAGCCCACACACCCTTGACGTGAGGGGACAGGGGAAAGGGGAGAGGCTAGTGGGGACAGAGGGCTGGGGGACAGAGGAGACAGCAGGGCCTCTCCCAAAGGCCAGCTGCCAGCACTGGTAGGATGCCTACAGTCACAGGTCACCTGGCCCACTGTGTGGTTTAACCTGACAGGCACTTGGCTGCTGTGGGGACTGGAGTTCTGTCAGAGAAGCCATGTACCATTTTGAAGGAGGAGCAAAGAGAAAGGAAGCGTCTGTAACACTGGCTGACCTGTACGGCAAGTTTGGACCTATATTACCCCATGTTAGGAGCCCTCCACACCCACAGATATAACAGCCTCTACAGAGCCGTAGCGGCACAGTGGTGAAAGGAAGAAAGTCTCTCCTGCAATCAGGCAGCCTCCACACACAGCCCGGTGCTCTCCACCTGTGGGTCCAGGTAAGGAGGGCAGGCAGACTCACCTATCTACCTTGGCACCCTCTCAAGACCTGGCTAAACTGACAACTTTTAAGGTATAAATTGGCAGGAATGGGAAGATGGAAGAGGGACAACAATGTGATTTAGAAGCCAAACACACAAACGTGTAGCAAATGACTTCTAGACCCAAAGGCTGGATGACAGCCCGAGTGTGGGAGTTCAGGACCAAGGCCGTCCACTCCTCAGGAAGCCAGGAACTGGCAGGTTCAGGTGATGCGGAGAAGGAAGAGGGGGCCTGTAACAAAGATGACTGGCACCGGGGAATGCTCCCCTCCCTCCAGATAAAGCCTTGAGTTGTCCTCTCTGGAAAGTGTAAAAGACCGGGCTACAGGCTGGGAGAGGAGGCCTGGCTATGGATGAGGTCCCCATAGCACAAATAAGTCCTGAGCAGCATATGCCAATGACACCAAGACCCTCCTCCAACCCTGGAGGTAGACCCTTCAAGCAAGTGGTGGAAGCAGCTTTTGGGGGGTGAACAGCTAATGTCATCATCACACTGCAGAACTATACAACCTTCTAGCATCACGGTGATGCTGCCTCTGCTTGAAGCCAGGGGGGCTACTATGGTCCCTCTGCCCACAGCATCAGGCACAGACACCAGTGGGTGAAGGCAGAGCCCCATTCAAGCTCAGTCTGCTGACCCCACAGTGGACAAACCCTCAGAAGCCCAGGACATCATGGTGGATAGAAGCCGAGAGCTTCCAAAGGAAAGATACTGAGGACCCAGAACCCCGAGACCAGGCTCCCTAGTACATCCCATAACTCTGGCAACCAAAACAGAGTTGGGAAAAACTACAGGTCTTACAGGACCAAGCAAGCCTCCTCTGTGCCATAGCTCTTCAATATCGGGGTCCTACGCACCAGCATCCACGCTCAAGGTGCTCAGTGCTCCCTCTCCAGCAAGCCCTTCCTCCGACCCACCAGCCACATCCCACACACAGCTTCTCTGAGAGGTCTTCTGGGATCTCACAGCAGGGAGTGCCACCCACGTTCCAGGGGCACACCCTTGGTGCACCCCAGCCAGCTGTGGGCCGGAGCAGCCCGAAGGGCAAAGTTGAGTCCATCGTGGCTGGAGCCCAGGCCCAGGGCCAGTCCCGGGCTGGTCTGGAACTGATCTCTCCCCGGCTGCCCTCTCACCGTGGCCCACCTGTCGCCAGCTATGCACAGAAGTCTTTACTGAGATGCAGCTAGTGGAGAGAGCCCTGCTCCAGCCCTGTCCCCACCCCCCCACAGCCCCTGGGTCCCTCTACATATGCACACTCACCTGCTCTGGAGGCTGACCTCCGGGGGCCCTCTTCCCAGTCATGCTGTCTTCCTGGGTCTTCAGACCAATCAGGCTTCATGGAGCCCACCAGCAGAGCACCCCACGATGAAGCTGGCTGGTGGCCAGCATGGCAAGCACACCTGCTCCTGCACACTGCCGCCTCCACAGGCACCGGTGCTTCTCAGGTGCTGGAGGCCTCGGAAGCACGCGCTGAGGCCACGCCCCGTGGCGCTGGGGAGAGGTTCTGGCTAAACTGGTGCGGGGGTCGGGGGCAGGGAGGTGGGTCCCCTGAAGTGCAACATTTCAGAGTCAGGAGGCTAAGCAGCCCGCTAAACACTTGGCAGGGAGCAGGCGGAGCCCTGGGAGAGGGTGGGAGCAAGACGATGCAGGATGGACGTGGCCATCCGCCCGTTCCGCCACAGTCCTGGCCTCTGCTCATCACCTGCCATCAGGCAGCCAACTTTCATGGCCCCAGAATGCTGTCACCCCAGCACCCACGGATGGGTGCTGACATGGATGGGCACGACCTGGACCACCAATCCTCCGTGCCTTCCAGGAGCCCCTCCTCGAGGCGGCACAGGTTTCACACACCCCAGCAGCTGGAGCCCCCCAGATCCTCAACCATCCGACTTGGACAGGGCTTGGGAGTAAGGCCCAGAATTCCTAAAAGTCTCCCTTTATTCACAGGTCAGGCAGGGAGCTCCAGGTTGCCCTCAAGAGCTAGATGCCCAGGGAGGTCAAAGCGTGTTGACAGTTCAGGGTGAATGTTGACTAGAAGCCCCAAACCTGAGTCTCACCTGGGAGAGCCACAGCTGACACAAAAGGGCAAAGCAGTGAGGGGCCGCTGCAGTCCCAGCCGCCTTCACAGACGGCGGAATGCAGGAGCTCCGCAAAGGCCCCCACAGGTCTCTCTGGCTCCCCCACCCACTGCCACTTTTCTCTCCCCTCCTGTCAACTCTGCCTCCCTCCGGAATGTCCAAACTTTCCGCTGCACAGGGCTTCTTCCTGAAGCCAGGAGAGGTGGTCTGGGGCAGCCCTCATTTCACACCCACCCCCCTCAGGCCAGCAACGCCAGCAGGAAGACTTCTTCTGACCCTAAGAGAAAACCCCGCTTCACACACGCGCCGTCTGTGACTCAGACCTCCGGGGAGGGCAGTTCCGCAAAGGAAACGTGGCTCTCGCGCGTGCATCACGGAGGACCCGCCCACCGCCCTCTCTCCAGGAGGGCGACCCCCGGAGCTCCCGGGACAGAGGCGGCGCCCCCACCACAGACACGGCTCCCACTCACAGTCAGAGTGGACTTTTATTAGGAAATCACCCTGCAAACACACTGAGAAGTGCTGTGCTGTGGGGTCAGCGTTTCCTGAGGAAGGAGGGTCACAGTATCAGAGCTGTCAGAGGACAGGAGCCTAGAGCGGGAGCTGCTCAGGGCGGCCTGCAGCCAGCGCCCCTCACAGCGATAGGATCAGCCATCAAGAACCGGCACACAGACGCAACAGGAGAGACACGCCAGAGCACACAGCTGCACTACACTTAAATCAACAGTGAACACAGAATGCCATTTGCTGCCATCCGTGCCTGAAACAAAGAGCCACAGGGATGAAGAGAACCGAAAAGTCTTTCTTTCCATTGGACCAAAGGGGAAATATCCCCAAATTATCAAAATTCCTCAGTTACAAAATACTCTTTAAAAACTCCATTATTAAAAGAATAAATAACAAAATATATAAAAATAACTCAGTTGCATTAAAATCATAACTAGAAGTTACAGCAAGATTTTTTGTGGCCCTTCTCATTGTCAAATAGTTAGGTTTGCTTTGATTTCATTTACTTCCCTCGCATATGTCCTGGTGTGGGGTCTAGGTAAAATAGTATAAAATTAATAAATAAAAATGTTAAATAAATAGCCAACATTAACATAAGAGGTTGTGAATATAAATACTTACATTTTGACAAAATTAAATAATTTACAGAATAATTAAACTAACTACTTTCTCATTTCATCCAGGAAGTGCAATTTCTCTACTTTTAAATACTAACTTGGAATCGCAGTCACAGTTGGCTTGGACTCTATTTACATGTTAGGAACATTGTGTTTTTAACACATTAAATCAAAATTTATCTTCTTTTGAATCTCGAATGGATCTAAAAAGAAGTGACACCTTGGTGGTCTCCAGTCAGGAATTTATCGCCTGACCTTGCTGTCACTTCCCCCACCTCGGTAAAGCTCAGCCATGACCCGGTGATGGGCAGTGGTGGGTCACAGGCCAGGTGGGCACACAGAGACAGCCAGAGGCCCTGACCTTGACCCCGACCTGGGTCTAAAGGCTGCAGCCTTGAGGGAGCCTGACCCTGAGCGCAGGGTCTGCGGGCCCCACCAGAGGTGCTTCCCTGTGGAACCAGCGCTGTCTTCAGGGGGTCCTGGGCCAGCTTCCTCCAGGCCTGTTCCTAACCTACCCTCTGGAACGCTGCTCTCTTCCACGCTTAACATAAAAGTGAATTAAAGGACAACAGGAAACACACTTGTCACAGCGGCCTCACCGCGTGGGCGCACTGGCCACTCCAGGCTGACTCGTCACACGCACCACCCGCCCGGCCAGGCTGCCCCCTCGGCCTTGACAGACAAAGGAATACTGTGGTTGCAGCTCCAAAACTTCCCTGAGAACCTTGTCCGTGAGTTTCCATTGGAGACTTCGAGCTTTCAGAAGCAAAAATAAATCACTTTGTAATACTTCACGCCCGCACTCACATTGAGAGGTGAAGGCCTCTGGCCCGGCGCGTGAGTCACATCGAGGGAGACGAGGATTTCCAGGCACTCCTCTGGCTAAACACTCCCACCCCCTCGCCGAGGCCACCCTGGGCTGCCAACGAGAAGTCACTGTGAGTGGGAATCTCCACTGGGAGGGCAGGGCTAGGGAGGTAAAAGATAGAGGTGAGTCGGGGTGCCTGGGTGCCCCGAGTCAGCATGGTGGCTCCGCACACAAGGAGGCCTAGACCTGGATGCCCCTCACGGCCTGCTTGATGCTCTCGAGGAGGTCCTTGTTCTCGGGGTTCTGGTAGCACTCCTGGTTGGAGTACATGTCGGTGAGGGTGCTGACATAGGCGTCAAAATTCTGCTCACATATCGGCTCCTGGAGAACACAACTGGTTTAGCGAGGCCCATCCACGCAGGGGCCCCAGGGTTTCCAGAAGCAATGGGAGTGGATGGGGGAGCCTCAGACCCAGGAAGCCCATGCGGCCAGAGATGAGCGCACAGACCCGGCACAGGAGCACTCGGGCTAAGGTCTCCATGGCACAGGCTGCCCAGGATGCGACAGCCAGCATGGGTAGCAACCTGCCCGGGGGTGGGGCCCTTCCAGAGGCAGAGGGGTGCCTGCCCTCCCCAAAGCCCCAGGATACAGGTGCCAGCACAGCTGGGGAGGCCACAGGGCTGCTAACTGCTTACCATGTGCGGAAGGCGGATGTTGGCAAGACTTTGGATGAGGGCCTGGCTCAGGCCCGACAGCTCCAGAAACAGGGCTTCGTTCTGCTCCTCGATGAGCTTGTTCTCCTCCTCGATATTCTTCAGGCTTTTCTCCATGGATGAGATCTGCCAGACAGAGACGAGAGCTGCTGCCTGGAGTGTCCTCCTGGGAGCAGGCCTGGCATGCCCGCTGGGCCGTCTCATGTCCCTCCAGGAGATGGTGAAGAGGCAGGAGCCCTGCCACAGTGAGGGTAGGCAGTGCCCTGGTCCCTGGGTGGAGGCGGGGGACAGTGACTGAGCTAGGGGCTGGGAGCCATGGCTTTCTGAGCCCAGCTGTCCTGTGGGGTGGAGAGAAGCACAGAAGGAGACACTGGGTTCATGTCCCAGCCCATCACTGGCTTCCTGCTCTTCCTCTGTGGTGGAAACACTGTTCCCACCTGGTGGAACATCCCCACCAGAAAGACCAACCAAGTGCCTCATCAAAACTATGAAGACAGCAGAGCAGACCACTGCCACTCTCGGCTGAGTGGACCAGCACATCAAAGATCATCCTGGGGTTTCCAGCACGAGCATGTCTTCTCTGGACCCAACAGGGCACCAGGAGGGAGTCCGAAAGTTCTCCAGGGGCTCCAAGGCTTCCACATGGAACATCAGAGGACAGAGGACAACTCCACCGGGCTGACGGCCGTGGGCAGTTTCACCTGCTCTGGGTACTGCAGGCACCACATGAGTCTCAGAGTGTCAGAGCCCTATAGGCAACGTGGGCAAGAAGCTCACCCCGGGGTCTGGCCTGGAGCAGACATGCTTGGGAGGGCAGCCCCAGCCTCACTCAGGGCAGAGGCAAGCTCATCAGTGTGGATGGCACCTCAGGCCATCCCTGGGGTGCAGGAGCCCTTTTAGGAGGGGCTGGGAGGAGCAGCAGCATCATCAGGCCCCTGTGTGGATGGGCCAGTTGTGTTCTCCAGGAGCCGATATGTGAGCAGAATTTTGATGCCTGTGTCAGCACCCTCCCCGACATGTACTCCAACCAGGAGTGCTACCAGAACCCCGAGAACAAGGACCTCCTCGAGAGCATCAAGCAGGCCATGAGGGGCATCCAGGTCTAGACCTCCTTGTGCGAGGAGCCACCATGCTGACTCGGGCGCCCAGGGCACCCCAGCTCACCTCTATCTTTTACCTCCTTACCCAGTGACAAGCCTTTGGCTTTAAAACATTTGAGCAGAGGTCCTGAACCTGCCTTCCCTGCTCTCCAGCAGGGCATGTAATGCAAAACTCCCTGGGGGAAAGTCCTTCCAAAGGACTCAGTGAATAATCTCTGTATAAGTAGGTGGGTGCTGGCCAATAAAGAGAAACCAGAGGTGCTTTCCAAGGGTACTGACACTGGGAGATGCCTTGGACTTCGAGAAGGAAAAGAGCAGGGAAGAATATGGGGAAAGCCACCCAGAAAGGCATCTCGGTGCCCAGAGACAGCCCCTGTACCCCCTCTCCACTTCCACTGCCTCTGAACTGGGGGAGACGCTGCAGGGCAGGACAGAAATCCCTGCTGATCCTCATCAGCTGGTGCTATTTTTACACCGGCTTCTGGGTAAGAGGAGGTCGGCATAAAAGTCCGTCTGCCAGAGAAAGGAGGGGCCACCGAAGACACAAGGACTCCAGCATCTCACACTCCCCCAGTACCCTGTGCCCTCCAACCCTACAGGGCCAGGTCACCTCCTTGTCCTTGGGGACATGGCCATGCGCGGCTGCTCCTCTGTGCCCCTATCTCTGCTCCAGCCCCTACTCAGCAGCCAAGGAAGGGCATGTTCTTTTCAAAATAAGAAAGTCACTGTTTTTGGTTCTTCTTTTTTGAGTGTTCATTTTGGGGAACTCAGGGATAGGATGCAGACTCAAGGCAATCTGTAACACTGTCCCTCAGCACAGCAGTTCTTCTGGGTCAGATCCTGTGTGAATTGCTTTCCTTGTAGGAATGCATTTGTCTCACAACAACCGAATAGGGCAGATTCTCCCATGATCCTCATCTGCCTGGGAGGACATCAAGGCACACTCGGAATAAGAGGTCCACCAGGTCACTTAGCAGGTGTATGGCCATGCTGGGCTGGAACCCAGCTCCAGTCAGGTTCTGATGACCCACGCTGTGGTTCTGCTCCTACTAACCAACAGGATGGTGGCTACCAGCACCTCAGGACATCTGATGGGCGGAGCACGTGCTGAGCAGAACCTTGATGAGGGGCTGGGCCCCCACCTACCCCCACCCCCGACCCCAGAAGAGAAGGGGGAGGATGGGAAGGACATCCTGGGTTTTAGGGCAGGTGGGGGCAGGGCAGGGCAGCACCACCCACCTGGGACTGCAGCTGCAGCATGGCGGCCTCCATCTCAGAGTTGGACTCGTTTAGGTCTCGAATCTCCTGGTTCAGCTGCTTGATCTCCTCGTCGTTGTCCAGCACTACCCCAGAGAGAAACCCCAGTCGTGGCTCACACAAGGGTGGGAGGGGGGTCAGTCAAGGCCTGCTTTCCAGATGGGCCTGGGGAGCCCTTTCAGAGTAGACGCCCCAGTGGCTTGTGGCCCACATCTCAGGCTGGGAAAGTGGCTGCGTGTCAGCTGTATGCCTCCAGGCCCTGGTCTTGGTGGGAAAACAGATACCTCCTGGGCAAGTGTTAATTGCTAAGTTAAAAATGGAAGCCTTTCCAGATGGTGCTGGTTTCCCTCCGCTTCCCTCTCACGAAGCCTGAGAACACAGGGCCACACACCCCAAGAACACGGCTTCTGGTGCTGCCAACAGGGCTCGCCAAGCCTCAGGATAGAGCTTTGATGGCCATGCTGGGCACAGGGCAGCCAGAGTTTCTGAGCTGATGTGAGGGGCCCTGGCAGCTCAGCTCAAGAGCTCTGTCTCCACCACGACTCACTCCAGGAGGGGCTTTGCCTCCCGACCCATCTCTTGCCTAAACCACCCACCCACTTAGGTCCCAAGGCCACATGCAGGGGGAGCAGGGGCAGCCTCACCATCACTCGTCTTGAATTTCGTGCCAAGAACCTCATCTCCTGCGAGCTTTCCCTTCTTTCCTGCAAAGGTCGCTCTGGGACAGCCAGACAAGCTGGAAGCAAAGGTCATACGTGAAGACCAATCCAAGGTCATGCCTCACAAGCCAGTCCAAGGTCACAAGTCCCAGTGAGAGCTGGGCTGTTGGAGGACTATCCTGTCTGGAGCGTTATCACTCATCCCTGGTGTCTCAGTCCTGGCTCCCGGCCTCCAGCTTCCTCACTCCTCCAACAGCGCAGGCCATTCCCAGCTCAGGCCCCTGCTCTGAAGGTTTGTTCCCAGAGGCTCGGGGCAAGCACCACCTCTCAGAAAAGACCTCCTCACCCCTGCCTGCTCTATCTTCCCCACAGTGTCCTTCGCCAAAGTAATAACGTATTTGTTGGTTTGCAGTCTGTCTCTAGCAACTGGTATTTGATGTGCTTTCGGTAACAGCTAGGGGAATGAATGAGCTAATTAATTTTAAAGGTGGAGAGATGAGGACAAAAAATGACATAGAAAAAAGGTTTCTGACAGGACCAAGCAGTGACTCCTGTGGCTTCCCAGCACAGAGAGAAAGAGGGCTGGTGGGGCAAGACCCTCAGCGCCAAGGGCAGTATCAGGGCAGGTCAGAGCTGGCCAGTGCTGCCCGGGCCCACCGCCCAGGCATGGAGGGGTCCCTTGTAGAGTAAGGAAAGGCCCGGGCCCCAAGTTCAAAGACGAAACCCCAGTAGGAGGGACAGGGTATGAGCTGTGACAACGCTTTTCAGGAAAAGCCTCAGTCTGCTTTAAGAAAGTGTGTCCCAGACAGGGCAGGGGGGCGGGGAGGGTTCTGCTCTCTCTTGCCAGAGGGACTCCATGGGATGTATAAAGGGGTCTTAGGACAGTAGACACCCGGGTGACACATCACACGGCCGTCACATGGTCCCAGCAGGTTTCCATGACTTCCCCCAGGTGGCTATCAATTTGGGTCTTTTTCCTCAAGAAACTGCTGTTCTCACCTGCGCCCTGGTCTGGCACATCCCCGGGAGCCTTGCCACAGTCCCACAGCTGGGGTCTCTCCTGCGTGACAGAAGGGTGGGGTGGGGACAATCACCTGCGGTGGGTGAGGAAGCTCCCATTGGCGTGGCCGGAGCCGTCGCAGCCCGGGGGTGGGGCAGGCGGGCCCCTCATTCTTCAGGGACTTCCAGGAGAAAGACGAGCCATTGAGAGAACCCTCTTTCTGCCTCCGAGCTGCCAGCGGGCAGCCGGATGCGCTTCTGTGAGAGGCGTATTTGCCACTGATGTGACCAAGCCCCACACAGCCTGGAACTGGGCACCTGGGCACAGAGAGGTCAGAGGTGAACACCGGGTGCTGGAGCTGGAAGAGGAGCCCAGAGACCCCACCAAGCCAGACCCAGAGACGTGCTGGGGTCCCCTGGACAAGCTAGCAGAGGGCTTGCACCCCCTCCTCAGCCTCAGCCTCACATCCTGTGTGTGGCTTGGGGGCCAGTAGCCGCCTTCTCTCCCTGTCCCTCAGCAGCAGTGACCCCAGGGGGCCTGGAGCTGACTCGGTGGCCTCCTGGTCCACACCTAGACCTTGCTGCCGGCATCACTCTGTATCACCCCAGAGACCACTTGCTGGGAGCTTGCTCTGAGCACTAGCCGTTTGTCAACGCTTTCTATGGCCGAAGACCCAAAAGTGACAGAGGATCCAGTTCACAGAGAGGTCTCTGGGATACAGACAAGTCAGAGGCAGGAAGCCCCCCAGAGGTGGCAAGGCTGGGGGTGACGTACTGCCTGGTGGCCCCCACACTCTGCCCTCATCTTGAGAGGGTTAACAGCCTGGGTAGGAAGGCTAGAGGTCCCCAGGCAGCAGGAGAAAATAAACTTCAAGTGGCAGACGTTTTTTTTTTTCTCTTTTCTCTTCTAATCCTGTGTTGTCGTGGCAACACCTGGTTCCACCTGAACTGAACTTTATCTCAGACCTTGAGCTAACCAATGTGTTTTTCTTATGGAAATGTTTTCTTAAGCTACATTAATGAAATTATGTATTTGCTTGGAAATCTCCTTTCTTCAAGATTCATGTCAATTGTTTTATGGCCAGAGATGACTCCCCTTGTGCCATTCTATCTCAAAATGCATGTTGTGGGAGAGGGCCCTGGTGCAACTCTCAGTCTTGAGGCATTTCTTTTATCTGATTAGCAGCTTGCCAACAGGTATAAAATGCCTTGCTAAAAACTAGCAAGGGGGCACTCTTTCTATCCCCTTTGATGTCTGTGTCAGCCACATTCTCTATCCATTTTATACTTTAATAAAACTTTGCTACACAAAAGCTCTGAGTGATCAAGTCTTGTCTCTGGCCACCGATCAAATATCCTCTCCTCCAGAAGCCACGAATGCCGGTGTCATTCACAGCTTGCAGCAGCAACCTTTCAGTCTCAGAAATGGACTCCTCAGCTGGGACCATCCTCACCTGTCCCCTCTCTTGGCTCTTCTTTCTTATCTAGCCCAGCCACGTGGGCCCAGACATGAGGGCTGTCCAATGAGCTGGTCCAAGACCACCATAGCCCCAGTCCAGAACAGCCCCAGTCACTACCAGGGGTGCCTGCAGGGGGCTTGGGGAGGTTCCATTCTATGTCCACCCACCACACTTGGACACCTCCCAACTGTGCAGTTTCAGAGGACTCCTGGACTGGGCCCCTCTGAGGTGCCTGTGAGGCTGACGTCACAGGATCAAAAGCCAAGTGAGAGGCGCCTCTTCAAGTCACTACACAGATGAACCCAGGCTCTGCTTTCCCATTCTCTTTGCAGAATCCTAGCTTTTACCTCAGGAGGGGCCGCAGGCGCCCCTAGGAAGGGCACTCATGACACGGCTGCAGTAACACTGCTGGTCTCTCCCTCCACACCCTGGGTCCAAATCTTCAGCGTCAGGTGACCTCTCATTAAGTCGTGTAGCGCGGCCAGGGGACTCCCGGTCAGAGGCATAGATAGCTCTTTGGTCAAGAGCCAGTGTAGCTGGGGACAGTGGGGCCTCTCCAAGGTGATGGACACGCAGCTCCCAACCTCCACATCAGAACCTCCATAGACTTTAATGGTCAGTTATCTACTTGTGGCCAAAGGGATTCACCACAAAGCGCTGACCCACCTCAATCTCAAAAGCTGCAGGCACAAGATGTCGTAAAGGGACCCTGCCTCCACCAGCCCCTACACATCACAGCCAGTGCCTGCCAGCCACGTCACTTCAAGCAGTAGGAACTGGAGCACTGATTAAAGTTTCTGCTTCCGTCTGCACTTGTGTAAAGAATTATAAATATAGGTAAAGTTTATGGCTAGGGAGGAGATCCTACAAAACAGAGGCGCTACATGTGTGGTCTCTTCTCCTTGCCATGGAGCCATTAGAAACTTCATCCATCCTATAAATGCAACAATTTCTAGAAGGCACATTCTCCACTTGGCTGCAAATTCTCAAGTTGGTTTTTTTTTTTTAAAAGCAAAGTTGACAGCACATCAGGAAGAGGAAACCCATTTTTGCCAGTTAATGTGAAAAATGCTGATCTTGATTTTAATCGTTTGCAAATGCAGCACAATTCACTTATCACACCAGCAGGATCCCTGCTAAATCCATAACAGCAATGTGTTTATATGATCACAGGCAAATTCCTAGATTCTAGGAAGAAAAAAATATTCTTTATCCACCCTCTCATTTGGTAGGCAGCATTCATAATACCAACAACCAGTATTTTGCATTTTTGGTTTAGTATTCATTACAGTTTTACTGTATAAATTAAATAAACAAGTCACTGCCTTATTACAGCAAACAGCTGGTGGGGCTGTCCTCTTTGAAGGGCATAACACTGGTCAATTTGGCCCCTTCTCTGTGGCTAAGCAGATGTTTGGGCCACAGCTGGGCTGATCTCCCTGGAGAAGCCAGCACAACTCTGGCCAGGTCGAGCCCCTCTGCAGAGGTGAGTG
The DNA here is from genome assembly GCA_917880005.1 of Nanger dama. Taxonomy (NCBI): domain Eukaryota; kingdom Metazoa; phylum Chordata; class Mammalia; order Artiodactyla; family Bovidae; genus Nanger; species Nanger dama. The sequence goes on from CAKJTW010000080.1 coordinate 113,955, forward strand.
CCAGCTGTCACTGCAGACCTGCTTCCTGTGGACCTGCTCAGCCAAGCTACTGCAGTCCCTGGCCACTAGGCTGCTGCCACTGCTAAGTCGCTTCAGTCATGTCCGACTCTGTGCAACCCCATGGACGGCAGCCCACCAGGCTCCCATCCCTGGGATTCTCCAGGCAAGAACACCGGAGTGGGGTGCCGTTTCCTTCTCCAATGCATGAAAGTGAAAAGTGAAAGTGAAGTCGCTCAGTCGTGTCCGACTCTCAGCGACCCCATGGACTGCAGCCCACCAGGCTCCTTCGTCCATGGGATTTTCCAGGCAAGAGTACTGGAGTGGGGTGCCATTGCCTTCTCCGGGGCCACCAGGCAGCCAGAGTCATTCTCTTCCAGTCTTCTCCTGCCCCGGCAAGACCCACTGCCTGCTCTACCCAACGTCAGCTCTGAAAGTCCTGGGCAAATTGGGTGGTAGGTCACCTACTTGCCCCTGTGGCACATGTACGTGGGGGAGCTTGAGGGGCAGGGCCCCTTCTGGAAGGATAAGTTTGCCGTGATACCGGCCCCACCAGGTAAGTTCAGGTCAGGGTTCATGACAGGGCAGCAACCCCCAGGAGAAGGTCAGTAGAGGTCAGGGACACTGTTCACTTAAGGCCCAGGGTGCCTCTCTCCTCCCAAGAGGACTGTCGACTCCCAGTTCAGAGTGATCCTCCCAGGCCCCCTCACTGCACATCAGCTCCTTGCAGAGGCATGGGGACACACAGATGCACACAATTCAAAGGTTCCCTGTCTTTCTAACCACCCTCTCCTCCTTGACTCCTACACTGATCCCTCCCACCAGACCAGAAGCCATGCAGGCTGTAGTGCCCGTGAGTGCCCGGGGTGGCCCACGCCCTGAGGCCCAGGCCCAGATGCCCTGGGTGCATGGGCGGCAGGGCACTCTGCCTCCTTCGGCCCGTCAAACACCACAGACCTGAGAAGTCCAGATAGGAGCCCATGCACACAAGTGTCCTCCACATAACGCACATGGCTCCCACCTGCAAGAGTGTCCCTGTGCATAGCCTGAGCACATTCATAAAAATGGGCATTGTCACAGCTGTGTTAAAGTAAACAGAGTCTAGAAGGAGCTTTTAAAATGATAAAATACAGGGAAACTCCAAGTCTACACCACAGCCAGGTGGCCAGCAGGACCCCCACTCACTTCATCAGCTCAGGGTCTTCCTTGTCATCCTTCGCAGGTGTGGCCTTGGCTCCACTTTTCTTGGCACGAGGGCAGCCTGACAAGCTGGTTTTACAAGGGGAAAAATGTCACAGTGGTTTAAGGACAGCAACTTCTCAACCCACCTGCCTCCCTCCACCCCTCAGGTTCTGTGGGCAGCAAGGCCATGTCCAGGAAGCAGCCCCCAGCTCTGGCCAGAGGGTATCCCGATCAGCTCTGAGAACATTGACAATTCAGACTCAAAGGAAGAAACAGGCTGGGGTGCAGTGGCACTAACGTGTCACTTGGAGCCTGGAACTTCATCGGCTTGAGAAGACCCCACTCTGCTGGCCCGGCACCCAGGCAACCCGGGGCAGGCTCACCTCCGGTGCGACGCGTAGTTCCCCCGTTATGTGGCCTGAGCCATCGCAGCCGGGCGTGGGGGCACCTGTGGAGGACAGCATGGCTGAGACCAGAGCTGCGGAAGTCACTCAGCCACAGACCATACTTGGCCCTTGACAGCCCCACCACTGAGGTCTCACATAGTCATGACCTCCAGGCCTCAGAACTTGGCACCCAGTCTCTCTGGGGGAACCAGGAGGGCCAGGGGAGAGAGCACATTCCTCTGCAGGATGGTGGGCTCCCAACTTGGCCTCCTGCAAAGGACCAGGCTGGATGAGAAGGCTCCAGAACACCCGTGGACCTTTAAGTGTGCTCTCGGGATGCAAACATAGCACCAAGGACTGGCTCATCCTGCTTGAGGTTGCTGGAGAAGGACCGCCTGTGCTCACAGACGGCTGCACCGAGCACCTGAGACGCACCACCCCGAGCCCTGGCAATGATGGGGCATCAACCCCGCTTGGCAAGCACCCAAGGTTTTTGAGAGGTGGCTGGCACCAGTGGAAGGGAGCTGGGGAGGCACAGAATGCAAAAGTCCAGAATGTTTGGTGAATATATCATGTCGAAGGTAGAAATCCCCTTTAATACACCAGCTTGAGCTATTTTTCCCTGAGTGTCCAGTGACGAGACATGGATCGGTTTCTGGCATCAGAGCACTGGATCCCAACCCTGCAGGTGGTCCTCGGGATGCCTCCTCCAGGATGGGCCTGCCACTCACGCCTTGTCCCTTGTGAGGGCCCAGTTCCATCCTGTGTGACCCAGCAGGACTCTGGTGCTTATCTGCCATTTCTGGCTTCATCCTCACACAGAGAGAGCTGTGGAGCCAAGGCCATTCCTCGGCACAAAACTGGCCCAGAGGGTGGCAGGGCAGAGTGCCAGCTGGGGCAGGACATGGACATTGAAGGTGGCCTGTCAATCAGTGGAGGCTGCCTTGCACCCAGGCTCTGGCACGTCCAAGGGCCCTCTTCTCCATCCTCCTCCCAGATGTCCATGGGCCAACACTGCCGCCCCCATTAGGCTGGCATGGCAACATGGAGGGGCTAGATGCCTGGGAGCCTCCTTCCTAGCCCCTCAGACCTTCTTGAGGTACCCTCCTCGTCCCTGCCCCAAGGGCCACCCATCGAGGCTTCCCTGGCCTGGCAGTTGGCAGGAGGGTCAATCTCCCCTCCTGTCAGGCTTTGGGATGACTTAGACCCCAATGAGATTATGATGCCCCCACCTCAGTCATGTGTGGTCACATTTCAACTCACATCTGGGGCAAGGAGGCTTCTGTGTTTTAATGGAAATTACCCAACACCTCCATCCAGGTAAGCATCACCCGTTCAAATGAACCCCAGCTGCCGGGACCTCCTGCTCTGACATTCTGTGTCTCCATGTGGCCTCAGGTCCTCAGGCTCCAGCTGCTCAAGAAAGTCCTCTGGACTACACTGTGAGGACCAGGGAGTCCTTCGCATGGCCCTCTGCCCTGAGGCCCAGGCCCTGTGACACCGTCTGCTAGGACAGTCCTTCTCCCTGCTCCTTCTCAGCTGAAGAACACAGGGCTCAGTGCTGTAGGCAGTGGCCAGGGTGGTGGGTTCACAGCAGCCCCCCAGCCTCTGTGGCTGTGAGCAAGATGCTTGTCTTTGAGTGACACCCTTGCAAGGTGCGGCCTCTGGCAGTGCCTGGGAGAGGGTCTTGGTCAGGGAGAGACTCGGTGAGAACACGCACATGGGGGCACTCCCATTCCAGAAAGGCAGGATCCCTCCACCTTCCTTGCCAGCATGATGTCATGGCTTTTCCCTAAGAGTCGTGTCCAAGAGAAGATGATGTCGTGTGACTGGAGAAGCAAGTGTCTGCATTGGCCACTGGCAGCGCCGGCCACCATCTCTTCCAAGTGCATTGTCTGGGCCAGAGGATGAAGCTAGGCAACATGGCTCACACCAGACCTCACTGTGCCTCTATCCATGTCCCGTGGCTGGGGCAGGGGCTATCCCCCAACCTGTGCAGAGCTCCCCCATAACAGTCCAGCAGGGTGTGTGGCTGTGCTCATAAGCCCCACATATGGAGTAGCCCATGTAGCCCATGTGGCCCGAGGCACCCAAATCCCCAGATCCTGACCACATGGGACACTGGGGAGGGAAGAATAATGCCCTTGGAATGTGATCAAAACACAGAAAACGCTTTGTCTGCGACTGTCACTGCACTCAAGTGTTGGTGGGGGCCACCAAAGAAGACTCATTTGCGAGGTGTGGCACGGGTGCCTTTGCCCTTCTGTGGATGGGCTGCCTTCACCCAACACTTTCACAAAGCCGATCAAGGTGTCGGATGCCTACTGGGCAGGGGAAGGAGAGAGGAACATGGGGGAGCCAGGCCACACCCACGCTGTGGCCTGAAGCAGGTAAGGAGCAGCCTCCACAGGAGGACACTTCAGAGGGAGTCAGGAGTGATTTTTTTCATACAAGGAACACTTTCCATCACCAACTTCCAAACAAGTATGCGTTACAGTTCTTCTCAGGCTCTCCATCTCAGAAGGGCGCTGACCCTCTCTACTGGGACCCAGACCAAGTCCGTTTCTGGACCCAGACCAAGTCCATGCGTCACTTCCAGGAACCCTGACCAACTGCTCTGCAGGTAAAGGGCCACTGAGGGCATGTGGTCACTTCTAGAATTCCACCACCCTCAAGCTGGAAAACCACAGAAACTGATCAGTTAGAAAAGTAAGTCAAATTGGAAAAGAAAACAGGAGAAAGGATCATGAGAAAGACAGTAGAAGAAGAGAGGAAGGAAAGAGGGAAGAGGAGGGTGGGGAAGAGCATTCCAAGCCCCACAGGCCTGAGGGTCTCATTGCATTTCTGGAGTTGGACACTTGGGGTCAGCGAGCGCATGTGCGAACCTGCCTCAGAACATGCTAGTGTCAAAGCTGATAGAACTACTGGAAACAGCTTCTGGTCATGAACTCTGCCCAGCTTCATCTGTGGGACTGGAAGACCACATTGGTAAAACAGGTAACGACACGCTTCTCCTGGCTCCTAGGACCAGACAGGCTCCCCAGAGCCACAGAAGTGAGGCTGGCAGGACCCGCTGCTCAGACAAACCAGCAGGTTCCTGCCCGTCTAAGTCAGTGCAGGTCCGTGGAAGCTTCCGGCAGCCGTAGCTCCTCATCTTAAAGGCACCAGAGCCCCAGATCAGGCTGAGCCGGTGAAACCTGGCCTGGATGCAAGGCCCCCAACACAGAGGCCCAGAGTGGGAGAAATCTCCTGGAGAAGGAGTGACCTGAGGGGCCACGAGGGGGCCCTCCTTCTACAACCTCGGTTCAGCCTAGGAGCACAGGGTCAGCATTTTGTGGCTCAGGGCCACGCCAGCCACGATGTCACAACTCAACTAAAAGCATAAAATCAAAGGCCACCGCAATCCCCAGCTCCAACCCCAGAAGGACGCTGAGAGCCAGGAAACCTCTGGGCAAGTGCTCCTCGCTTGAACAAGGCTGTCAGTCAGAGTGGCTGGTGCCACTGGGCTGCCCTGCCCTGGTGTCGAGGCGGGAGGAGCAGAAGCAGAGAGCAGGCACAGCACAAAGGAGGGGCGAGCATAGAGGTGAGGCATGGGCACCAGGGGCCAAGACAGAAGCAGCTGAAAGGGGTGCAGGAGGAGGGACGAGCACAGAGTTTCTCAGCCATCACCAGCATCCAGTCCACTGAGCAAGAGCTACACAGCTTGCAGCCCTCCTGAGCCACAGTGAGATTTACAAGCCACGGCCAGTCCGGGACTTCTCCCAGATCTCCACGGCAGGGGAAAGCAGGCCCAGACAGCAGCCCATCAGGGGTCCTCAGGAGAGGAAGAGAATAGGCCGGGGCCACCAGGAGCCAGAGGCAGGTCCTACGTCCTGTTGGCCCTCCCAGCCCTCAGCCCTCAGAGAGGCTGGCAGGGCCGAGGGGGGCACAGGACCCCGTAGCAGCCCTGGGCCTGAGGGGACAGGCAGACAGCAGTGTTCAGAGCAGAGAAAGACAGGCAGAGTGGCGAGAATCCCAGCCAAGCAGAATCAGCCCGTCCATGGCCCTGCCTCTCTGCCCCCCGGCCCTGCGCCTCTGGCTGGGGCCGGCCTGGTGCCAGAGCCCTCGAGAAGGCTGATTTGGGCTGGAGCCTCATGAAAGGAGTGAGCAGAGCAAGAAAGCCACCCCAGAGATGGGAGGCCAGCAGGGCAGACATACTTGAGGTCAGCAGAATGGGCAGCCATGAGGTTTCTGAGGCTCTTGTCAGCAAGAGGGCAACCAGAGAGGCTGAAAGAGAAGAGATGGGATATTGGGATGAGCCAAAGAGGGGGAGCAGAGCAGCAGAGGGAGAAGACCCACCACACAGCACCCAGGCCAGGCGGACCCAAGCGGGGGGACGAACCTGCGGTGGGAGGCATAGTTCCCAGTGATGTGGCCACTGCCGTCACAGCCAGGGGTGGGGCAGCTGGACAAAGGAAACAGAACGTCAGATCAGAGAGTGAGGCACCCTGCCAGACCCGCCCCCGGGGCTGAGTCCACTCAGGGAGGGCGGCAGCACCTGCTCCCTGCCCGTCTCGGAGCAGACCCTTCACCTCCACCTCTCCGACTGCAAGTTTCTCCCATACCACTCAGCTCAAGAAGGAAAAGGGAACCAAAGTGAAGCTCAACTTAAAGTCGAGATGCTCTGAAGCCCTCGCACTGTGCATACACACGTGTCCACGCTTGTGGACAGGGGGGTGGGGGGCGCCTTCGTGATGTGGTGGGGCCTTACCCGAGGACAAGGCCCCAGCCAGAGCCAGCTACAGGGCAGGAGGAAGCTGGCAGGGTTTGGGGCATGAAGAGGAATCCCAGGGACAAACTCTGAGCAGAGGTGAGGGCTGGATCACCTGCGGGGCAGGTGTCAGGCTTCTCACGGTCCCCTAGGGGAGGTGGTGTTCAGTGGCAATTAGCCAGCAGCTGATCCCTCTCCAGTGGCGTCTGGTTAAGCTAGCTGTGGCTGCCAGGGCTGAGGGCACCGACTCTGAGGCAGAGCACGCCGAGGACTGGCACACAGTGGGGGCTCAGGAGGCATCCACTCCCCTCAGCCCTTGTCTGCTCTGTGGGCTGGATGAAGGCTCATCCTCGCTCTTTATCACCCTGAAGGAGCAGGTTAGAGGCCAGCATGGTACAGGGATGAGGGGAACCTCCCCTGCCGTCTGGCCCGGGAAGGTCCTAGGAAAGGCAGCTTAGCCTCTGCCCATAGCCAGGGCAGGAGGATAGTCAGCGCAGGGCTGTGAGGGGCCAGCCCGGTCATCACAGGCTCCCACTAGGGTGTGCCCCTTTCAGGACTGTAGAGGCCCCCTGCAGGGGTCCTGTCGTTCAAGGCGGGGACTTACGTGAGCAGCTCCTTCTTTATGTCCTTGGAGAGAAACTTCAGCTTAAAGTTGGCCAGGGTGACCTCCCGGGGGTACTTCCGCTCCTCAAAATTCTCCTCCGACACTTCCTGGTCATCTGCTTCAGAAGAAGCAAAAGAATGGGCTGCTGGCTCTGACTGCAAAAGACCAGCAGGGAGATGTTTTAACCAGCTGGCGGGGGCCGGGCGCCCAGCCCAGGGCTGAGGGAGAGGGGCCTTTCAGAACAGGGTCCACAGAGGCGTTTTCTGGCGTCTCCTGTCTTATGCATGCAGGAGTAAGACATACTCCCAAGATTCAGGAAGTGGCACCCAGAGGGGCTGGGGCGCTCCCCTCACCTCAGCCGCTGCGCCCAAGCTGACCCAGGAACGGGGAGACACGGATGCCACCCAGGGCGGCTGCTCTGACACCCTTCATGGCCTCTGGCCTGTGTGTCACCTCCGGCCACCCGCCCTGGGTCACCTCCTGCACACCAGGGTGCACACAAAGTGCAGCTCCTTTGGGACCGTTACCACGGAGGGTCTGTCTGTTGAAATGCTATGAGGCTGAGTGGTACAATGTACAAAGTATGATAGAAATAATCACAGCAACCTTAGGGCCATCTGGCCCTGTGAGCCCAGCCGGCACGATGACCTGACTGCAACAGGCACTTTAGTAAACACTTTGACCTCAAATGCAGGGTCTGGAAGTGTTCAGTCGCCACCCAAGAACAGGGCACTATGAACACAGCGGTGAACAAGGACATTCCCCTCCATCCAGGGCAGGGAAGACATCCACGAGAGTCAGGAAGGTCAGTGCCCTGCAGGTCAGTCTGTAATGGACCATTAGCCCCAGTGGTGGATCACGATTCAGGTCTCAGGACTTGCTGTGTGTCCCAGGCACGTTGTCCAACCTCCTGGACCCCACACGTTTAAGCTGGAAACAGTAGAAGGCCCTCCCAGGATGTCTGGGGCTGAGATGAGGAAAGGCCCATGACACCATGCGATGCTGTTGCTACTGTTACTACTGAACAAGCCACAGCTGTGTGGACGAAGAGCCTCAACCTGAGTCCAGCCTCCAGGAGAAACAAGGGCCTCCCAGAATCACAGGGGCAGAGGCAGCTCCAGAGCATGAAGCACATCCCAGAGGGCCACAGACACAGGGGCCAGGGCTGTTTGGGGACGTGAGGGGGCACTGCTGCCGGAGTTGGGTAGGAGGTGATGCTAAAGGCTGGGGCAAGATGGTCAAGGAGCCTTGGGCAGAGCTAGGAGAGTCTGAACGGGGAGTCCAGAGCACAGTAGATGGACTGGGAAGGCCTGATCCAGGGGGCGACCCAATAAGACAGGGACACCTGTGCCCAGGGTACAGGGGAGGAAAGGAAGGGCCTGGGGCTTAACTCAGTTAAGGGAGTGGATGATTGACGATGGGGGGCAGCAGCAGCTTCCATGGTGGCCAGGCTCCCCAGGACCTCTGAGACCCAGGTCACCTACAGATGACACAACAGTCCTGGGAAGGGGTGAGGATGCTCAGAGGGCATGGGAAAGTAGGGCAGGGGAAATGGCCAGAGAGACCAGCTTGGGCTAGGGGCCAAGGAAAGGGGAAGGACCTCTGGAGGGGTGGAGGGGAGACAAGGTCACAGGCACAGAACTGAACAAGGATGACAGCAGATGTGGGGACATAGCCTGGTGACCCCAACAGGAACAGAAGGGCCCCACCGGGCCTCAGACTTGGCCCACTGGCAGAGAGAAGCCCTCCTGCAGCCCCGCTGACTCTCAGCCAGCCTCCCTACCCCAGGGGCTCACCCTGAGAGAAGTATCCCTCTTCTGAACCCTGACATTGAGTGGCTGCCATGTGACTGAGCCAGATGACCTAGACCTAGACCAGGCAGCTCCTCTGTAAAGTAGGGGGTGCATGTGAGGCCAGTAGATGGAGGAACCTGGCCACCTCTGAAGATGAAACTGTAGAGGGGTGGGTTCTCAGAGTAGAATCCTCACCACCACTGCCCCTCCCTCCACAGGGATCTGTCCCCAGCCCCGCCTGCCAAAGGGATGGCTCCACCCACACACCACCCTGCCCTGCCCAGACACGACCATTCGGGGGGCCTCTTGGTTCTGCTTCAGTGGCCCTGGTGGTAAAGAACTCCTCGCCAATACAGGAGACACATAAGACTTGGGTTCGATCCCTGGGTCAGGAAGATCCCCCGGAGAAGGACACTGGCAAGCCACTCCAGTATTCTTGCCTGGAGAATCCCATGGACAGAGGAGCCTGGAGGGCTACAGTCAATGGGCTCACAAAGAATCAGACACGACTTAGCACACACTCAGGGACCTGGCCCCCTCACCCTCCTGGAAGTAGGGGCTGGCAGGCAGGGGAGGGCTGGGAGGACCCCTCAGGCCTGTCCACACTACGCAGAGCCCGCCTGGAGTTGTACCCTCAGAACGGAGTTTTGCTGTTCTGGAAGCCCCCAGTGAGCCCCACCTCGAGTGGGTGGAGTCACCAGGAAAGGAATGTTCCACCAGCCCCCAGGCTATGGATGGGTCAACACAGAGGCCTGGCTTGCCGCTCCTTAGGAGGCAGTACTGCTCTGGGACTCAGACCACTGGCTGCCAGAGGTGCTTCTGAGGCCAGGCATTTTCTCCTGCCTCTGTCCAGGGAAGCAGGCGCCTGCAGTGTCCTGGGGATGGTGAGGAGAGGCTGCCACCAGAGTTCAGGGTGTCCCTCATCTGGACAGCAGGCTGGTGGGAGGCCCACAAAACTGAGGAATTTGAGGTGTTTCCTGAATCATCCCCTGAATCGCCCCTATACTCCCCACACCCTTGGAGAGCCACACTGCTGCTGACCACTAATTCTCCAGAGGTGAGACCACCTCCCTCTTGGAGGGGACAAGGCCGCAAACTGAGCCAATGGTGGAAACACCTCCAGGAAGGTGGACTTAGCTGCCCGGACAAGGGGTAGGACCCAGAGCGCCTCTGCCTGGAGATGCCAGCGTGTTTATGCCAACCCTTGGGTAAGGCAAGCTGACCGCCAGCGCCTGCTCAATGCCCCCCTCCTCCGACCTTCCGACAGCTCTGGACCTCCCACCTGGACAGCACCCACCTCCTCAGGCTCCTCCTCTCGTGGACGGCTGGGCTTGGTGTAGTCCAGAGGCCGGTCCCACTCATCCTGGCGGGAGGCGTGGCTAGACGGGGGTGAGGTCAGGGAGCTGCTGGGGGCGCTGGCACTGCTCTGGCGCTGGCAGGCGTCAGATGACTTCACGCCAGGGCTGCTGCTGCTGCTGCTCCCCACTAGGGAAAGTGCTCTCCCGCCTGCGGTGCTTGTGCATGCTCAAGTCCAGGGTTCCGTTCTCATCCACCTCAATGTCCGCGGCCTGCATTGCAAAGGTGACATCTAGGTTAGACACCATCCCCTCCCACATATCCCCTCCCACATGTGCCTTATTTTCCCTCCAAACAGAACAGGGCCAAAAAGAAGAGAAGAGCCTCTGAGAAGAAAGTATCCTGAAGCTGACATGGACTCACTCTACCCACTCCCTCAAGGCCTCCAGCCCGTAAAACCAGCCCCTGCACATGGCCACCTGTGTGGGCACAGGAACACGTGGAAGCCAGTGGAAGCCGGCATCCTGGTAGATGCGGGAACAGGTGTGTACACCCATTTGGCACCCTTAGGCACAGCGCGTGGTGCTCAGGGAGGGGAACCATCCAGTGTCTTTGGGCAGCAGGGTCAGGAGTCAGGAGAGAGAAAAGGAAAGAGTGGCACTCCCCTCACAGATGGTGGGTTTGCAGAGCCTGCTTTGTGCAGGCTGCATATAGTCCTGACTGCAAACCCCACCCGCCTTCTCTGCCTCAGAAGGGGCTCCCAGCAGGGCCCTCACCCACCTTGCTGGGCAGGTCGTGTGGCTTCGTGCTGAGGTTCTCAGGCATCTCCCAGCAGCGCGTGGAGAGGTTCAGGATGGCAGTGGCAGCCATGTGCGCGGCCTCTGCGTCGTGGGCGTAGTCGAAGCCTGCAGAAGAGGATGAGGTGCAGGGGCTGGGCCTGGGGGAGAGGCCTTTGGGAAAGGTTTGGCTGCAAAAGGGAACAACAGCAGGCTGATATACAACGCAAATGGGAGGCGGCCACAAAGACACACAGGGGAGCTTTAGGGTGGCTGGGGGCTTTGAGCACAGCTACGTGAAGGTAGGTTTAGGGCTGGGTCATCCACCCACTGCCATGAGCTCACATACCCCAATCCTCCCCCATCCTTGTCAGGTATTGAGAAGGCCACTTCTGTCTTGACCATAACTTGGGCAGAAAGGGCAAAGACAGTCTAGCATCCCTGATATTGCAAACAAAACAAGTTATCTATTGGTGAATGCTTATTGAGAGACTCAAGTCTGTAAATAGGAAGAGTGTCTGCAGTGTCACTCAAGTAGGCAAATTTTGTCACAGTATCTCAAAAGGCTGATTTTGGTATCACCTCCTCAACAGCCACAGCTTTAGTAAATAACACTGTTGATCAAATATAATGATGTAAAGAGTTGACTCACTGCAAAAGACCCTCATGATGGGAAAGACTGAAGGCAAAAGTAGAAGGGGGCAGCAGAGGATAAGATTTAGATAGGATCACCGACTCAGTGGACATGAATCTGAGCAAACTCAAGAGTTAGTGGAGGACAGAGGAGCCTGGCATGCTGCAGTCCATGGGATTGCAAAGAGTTGGACAGGCCTTAGCTACTGAACAACAGAACATGAAACATGAAGGCATAAAATGTCATCTTTTCTAATAACTGTGCTGTAGCCATAAGATCACTCTCAGGTATGATTTCTGAGTAATCACGATATCACCAGCAAATCTCCAGTGCCCCAGCATTAAGTGGGTGCCTTGCATGAAGCCCTCTCCTAACAAGTTGGAGAGATACCTGCACTCCAGCTGGCCATTGTACTGATCAGTGTTTCTAGTATGAACTCGTAGGAAACGCATCATTCCTGATTTTGGCATCTGAACATCCATCATGAGCTGCCAGTTCCAATCTTATGTACACTGGGGAAGTTTTCCATTTTGTAGGTATTATGCAAGCTAATTGGCTTGCAACTCACAAATTAGTGTAATAAGTGACCGAAAAAGACAAGGGACTTCCTTGTGGTCCAGTGGTTGAGAGTCTACCTGCCAATGCAGGAGACATGGGTTTGATCCCTAGTCTGGGGGATCAAAGATTCCACATGCTGAGGAGCAACTAATCTGGTGTGCCACAACTATTGAGCACATGCTCTTGAGCTCCCAAGCTGCAACTACTGAAACCCGCACACCTAGAGCCTGCACTCTGCAACAGAAGCCACCACAATGAGAAGCCTGTGCACTGCAGCAAAGAGCAGCCCCTGCTCGCCACAACTAGAGAAAGTCTGCACAGCAACAAAGACCCAGTGCAACCTAAGTATAGGAATAACTTTTTAGAAAGACAGGAGAGCTTGTTCTCAAAGGTTTGCAGGAATGAATTTTGTTAGTGCAATCACCCAGAAATTTTGTTGCTAATATTACAAATGGCATACTGTATCCAGCAAGATGGCCCCTGTCTAAGCATCTGTTGGGTATCCAGACTCAGCACAGTGGTTCCCCCTAGACCTCCGCCCTTGAGCTGGAATAAACTGCCTGGGAAAGGACAGCTGGGGGAGGGCACACTCAACGGGTAAGCCATGTCAGTGATGTTGGGCTTAACTCTTTGGACATGCACACCATAACACACTTGTTTTGTTTCAATGTGTAGTGAGGAGACACATCCAGTTTGGTGCTGAATGTGAAGGCCACAACGTGGGTGAGACCCAGACTCTGAGAAAGTCACCGCGGTAGACTGGGACAGCTGGGGCCCCAGATGGAGAGTCCCTACATGCTCCTGGGGAAGGGTTCCTCCTCCTCTGTCCCTCAGACTCTACACCTCACAGAGCAGTTTCCCAACTTACATTTAAAGGCTTTCGGTGAGGTTTCGCTGGTCTGAATCTTTGGGGCAAGCATGCGCTTACCAAAACCTGAGCATCAAAACTTGCGTAGTCAAAGGTGACCTTGGAGAACTTTTCCAGCTCCTTGGCCAGGTTGGCCCTGGGTGTGGTGGGGGCCACGCTGGGCCGGTAGCTTCCATATGGAGGGACCTCAAGCTGCTTCACGAAGCACATGGGCCTGGGGTGCAGGATGGAGATGAGAAGCATGAAGATAGGACACAAGGACCCTGTGCTATTCAATCCAGCACCCTCTCCCATGGCCTAGCCCAGCCATCCCTCAGAGGCCAGTGTGGACTGAGACCCAGGCAGGCCCTCCCCTGCCCACCACGACGGGTTGCCCACGGGATGTGCAGGAAGAACCGCCATGGGGAAGAAGCACTAGGAGACTTGAAGTAACAGCTCGTATCCCCTTGCAGACAGCATCAGCCAGAGGAGGGGAAAAGGAGAGCTGGTTTCTGAGGCCCCTGGCCGGGAGCCCCAGAGGAGCATCTTTAGGGTGGTGGGCAGTCAAGGTGGAATTCTGGTGGTGGAATAACTTGTTAATACAATTCCCCAGACAGGAGGGAGCTGGGACACCTGGACGGGATATGAGGGTGTTTCTGAGAATCAGCCTCAGGGCACAGCAGCTCCACTTTTCAAGGGAGTGGCCTAGCCCTCCACTGTCCTCTGCTTAAAGTTGCTTAAGATGCCCCTGGAGGGGCTGCTGCCCAGTTAAGGACAGGCATGAAAGCACTGCCGCAAGTATTCAGTCACTGTTACTGGAGCTCTGGAAGAGCTCAGATCTTTAAATGTACAAGAGATGGTGTGGAGACACCAGCCTGCACAGCCCAGGGGCCAGGGCAGGAGCAAGACCAGCAGAAGAGAAAGACCATGAGGTCTGGACCATTCCAGTGAGAGACTCAGAGAGAAGAAAAGCAGAGGCGGCCTCTAGAGCCAAGCAGTGACTTCACTCTGGAAAGGGTGGGATGAAGAAGGACCAATGGAGAGGCCCCAAGGTGCCAGGCACTGTAAGAACTTGAGCATGACCCGAAATGAGGAGCCTGTTGCCAAGAAGACCCTGGAACCACGATAAGGCCAGCTCTGAAAGGCCTTGGGAAAACGATGCCATCAGAGCACAAGCAGGCTCTCCTCCTCCACTCTGGACTGGCCAATGCATCTGAGAAGTTGCTGGCGGAGCTCTTAGCTACCCTCAAGGGAAGATGAGGCCTAAACTTAATGCCTGTGCCATGTTTTGGTAGCTTCCTCAGCCCAGGCTTCGTCCAGCAGCAGACTCAGTGTCTACGATGCCAGCAAAACTTTTTTAAGATTATCTGCACGCCCCAGGGTACAATACCCAAAACATGGCCACACAGAATGCATGGAGCCTGGGTGGAAGGCTCCAGCATCTTGGCCGCAGCTGCTACCATCAGGGCTCCTCACCAAGGGTGCAGGAAACAAACTGTCACTGCCTCGTCCAAGCCTCATGAGAAACTCAAGTCGCTAAGACTGTTGTCCCATTTTACAGGGGAACCAACTGCAGTCACCTTCCTGGGACACCACCTCCACGCTGAGCACCTGCTTGGCCCCAAGACTGGCCTTCCCAAGCCTTACCCACCTGGTGGTTTGACATTTTGTCAGTGACTTGGATCAAGGTAGGAAAATTATCAAGAAGCTAGAAGGAACAAGGATTAAGATGGAGAAAAGAAGCAGCTTCCTGGATGAAAGAAGCCAGATGGAGTACAGAGCACCCAAGGACCGGGCTGCCAGGGCTCCCCAGTGTGAGAGGGTGGGCCCTTCACAGAGATTCCTCACACACCACCCTCCAAAGCCAAGATGTGCAGCTCAATCCTCCGGTCTGAGTGTCCGCCAGGCACCTGCCAGGGAAGGGACAGGTGGGTCTCCAGACCAGGGTCTATGCCATGCCCCATGCTCACGACTGCTGAGCACTGAGCTTGCACAGGGTGTGGTGGCCCTGGTCTCCCAAACTCTTCTATCTATGACAGATGTAGAACAAGAGTCTGGAGGAGAGGACCTGTGAGTTCTAGCTCCTTGGAGACAAGGGAAGCAAGGAGTCCACTGAACAAGGACACGGTGGGGGAGAATCCCCCAGCATGATGGGCGCCAGGGAACTGGTCCTGCTGGGAGGAGATTCTGAAGGGAGGCTGGCGGGATGGGGGGGACATGTGGCCCCCACGCCAATGGGGGCTTGTGGGTGAGGTTGCACAAAGCAGATTCATTCTGAATGGCCTTTCAGAAGCCCTCTCATCAATAAGCCACATCTGCAACCACATATGGATGCACACACACTCACACACACTCACACACACACACACACCTAAACACACAGCATCTCAGGGGTCATGGGGGTGGCACTCTAGAGGCGCCTCTTCCCAGTCCAGGGTTTTAGCCCTCAGCTGGTGCAGCCCACTCTCCAAACAGAACCAGAATCTGCACAAACAAATCCTGAATCATCCAGCAGTGATATCAATACCCTCAGAGAGGACAAGGCAGGGGCAGCCTTGTGGGTGCTGGCGCCCCCAAAACTGCTGGGAAACACCAGTACACGCATGCACACCCATGTACACATGCATACACACATGCACACTGTGCACACGCATGTGCACATGCACATGCTGTACATACATATGTGCGGACACATGCATGCACGCACTCATGCATACACATGCAGCTGCAGAAAGACTAGATGCTCCCTGGGCATTTCAGGAGGCAGCCCCTGAAATCAAGCAGAACCTTACGGGGCCTTCCTGGGACAAAAGCCCCTCTGTGTCCCCATTTCTCATTTGTAGGAAAAAGGCTGTAAGCCCCTCAACCTTCCAGGTTCCAAAGACCAAGTCAGTCAGTTAAGAGACTCAACAGGGCTCCTAGCTCCTCTGGAAGAGACAGAGGGAACAATCTGACACGTATCTGAGTCCCTCTGCAGAAACTAAGACACTTGCCCAGTGGTGACAACATGCTGACCACAAGCCTGTGGACCCCAGACTGTTGGAATCATAAGGTTGAGATTCCTAAAAAACAATCACTTACCACCTCACCGTCAGCCAATCAGAAGAAGGTCCACAAGCTATTAGGCATCTCGAACCCTCTTCCCTCACACTGTCTGTAAAGACCTCACCAGAAAGCCAATGGGAAGTCGAATGCTCTGAACACCAGCCACCCATTCTCCTTCCATGGCTTTTGTAATAAACTTTTCTCTGCGCCAAACTCCAACCCAGTTTTGGTTTGTTTGGCCTCACTATATGTCAGGCAGATGAACCTGGGTCCAAAAACACCCCTCCCGGGTCTGCGGCTCATGTCACTCACCTGAGGATCCGATCCGAATTGGAGCTATTCTTGGAAGGCTCTCCAGGCTGTGGCTGTTGCTTCTCATGAGATTTGGCTAATTTTTCGGCAGCAGCAATGGGACACCCAGACAAACTAGAGACAGGATAGGAGGACAGCTGAGCCCTTCTCCAGGCCCCGCCCATCTAAGCCAGGAGCCAGACACCAGCAGGCACCCAGGGAAGGCTGTTGTTCCTATAGAGGGGCTTTTCCCCAGCTCTGTCCTTAGCCCTCAAAGCACCTGCTGCTCACTCAGTTTCTGTTTTTGGAAATTTTAAGCCAATGACACACAGAGACAAAATGCATCCTAAAGTTCTACAAGGCCCTGGAGAGGACAAGGCCTCTCCTCTGGATGGGTCTGGGGGATGGGCCTGTCTCTCACCCTGCTCCTCTCGCCTCACCACCAACCAGAGCTGCTCAGATTCTGTCACCCACAGGCCACGCACTGGGTGCTGACCCTGGAGGACACAGACCACCAGGGTCACAGCAGAAGGGCACAGGTCCTTCCCAGGAAAGCACCTAATCCAAGACACCATGGATACGGCTTCGACTGTTAGAACTAAGAAGCTGATCAACCAGGGGAGGTGACATCATCACAGCAGTGCTGGGGAGTTCAGCCTCTTCTCAGTGATTGGACCTCAAAGACTCTGGCCATCTTTCCAGCTGAGCGTCACTCACTGGAGCAAAGGCACCTGCTGCCATAGCCACAGCTGCCCAGGGCTCGGGGAAGCAGTGGCCAGAAAACAGCAGACAACAGAAGTACCAGGGTCTCAGCACCCCCGCAGAGCAACCAGGCTTAGGCCCAGATGCTGAGGCTGTGCCCCAAGCAAGAGGTAGTGTCCAGAGGCTTCCCGAATCTCCGCAGGGCGGGGTCCCCACCGGCTCTCCCCCAGGTTGCAGGCGCCCATTCCTCCAGGCTCACTCTGGTCTCTCTCAGTATCCCCTCAGAGTGGCACCAGTGACCACCCCCTCCAGGTGCTGCTCTGCGCCCACCAAAAGTCTGTCCTGACCTTGCACTCACCCCAAGGGGTGAGTGCACCCCTGTGCAGCACACAGGGGGACAGGGCAAGCCCGAGACGTGTGCCAGGTTGGGGCACCCACAGCATGCCCCCACTGCCACCCTCACCATGTCCAGCCCAGCCCCCAGACCTTCTGTGTGTGTTGCGGTTGCTGTTCACGTGGCCCTGGCCTGTGCATCCAGGAGTGGGGCACTTGAGCACGTTTTCATGCATGGCCAGGACTGCAAGACAACAGGGAGGAGCCAGTGAGCACCTCCCTCCGTGGAGCATGCAGGGGCCCCAGGCTCAGCTCAGTCAGAGAAGCCCTCCCACAGTAGCCCTGGCTCCCTAGGGCAGAAACCAGTTCAGCCTTACAATGTCCCTCCTCTCAACTTACTGCCCCTCACACAGAAGCAAGGGCAGCCTTTCTCCTTCTGAGCCCCCAGCACATAGAAAGTGGCCCCTCCCCAGCTCCAGAGCCCAGCCTCCCTCCCGTGTGCCCGTGTCCATGGCCAGCTTCCTGGGACCCTGACCCAGGCTGCCATCTCCAGGAGAATCACTGGACGCTCCACGTCCTCATGCTTATAGGGCTCAAGTATGGGCTTCAGGACATGCCAGTTTAGAGGGACAGGGCTCTGTGTGGCCATTCCCCAACGTGGGCACCTTCCAAACACCAGAGGCAGCCTGAGTCACGCAGAGCTACTCACTCTCCGGGGGATCCTGTCCTTGTGGGGACAGCCAGACAGGCTGCGGTGGTGTGGGTACAGCCCAGTGACGTGGCCGGTGCCATCACAGCCTGGTGTCGGACACTTGATCTCACGCTTTTCAGTTCTTGAGGGATCTAAACACACAGGGCCTCTGGGTCAGAGGGCAGCCAGGAAGCTGGGGGTGGGTAGTGGTGAGCAGGGAGGGGGTACTGCAGCTCACAAGCCTTTGCTCTGGCTGTCCAGAGAGAAGGATGACCAGACCGCCCAAGAGCCCGAAAGACACCAGGGCTGGACAGCAAGGGGATACTAGAGGGACTGTCCAGGGTGTCTAAGTGGAAAAGCCCACAGATGGTGAAAACCCAGACAGTGGGACTGTAGCCTTTTGAGGAAGACCACCTGGATGGCGGCTGGTGCCCTCTGCCCTGTCCTGCTAATGTCCTGCACAGCCTCAGGCCTCCACAGAGAAGTGAAGCTGTGCAGCAACACCCCTGCCAGGACTCGTCCTTCATGTTGACACAAAAGGGGGAGACAGAAGCTAAGTAACTCACCCAAACTGAAGTTGCTCAGTAGTGTCCAACTTTTTGAGAACTCATGGACTGTAGCCCGCGAGGCTTCTGCATCCATGGAATTTTCCAGGCAAGAATACTGGAGTGGGTTGCCATTTCCTTCTCCAGGGGATCTTCCCCAACCCGGTGATCGAACCCAGGTCTCCCGCATTGCAGGCAGACTCTTTAGGGTCTGAGCCACCGGGGAATTAAAGCAGCTAATAAAGGCATAGGCAGAAACTTAACCCCAAATCTCAGCTACTGACCTCATTAAGCCTCTACAGGCCAGAGAGGTTACTGTAAGTCCAGAGGCAGAAGGGAAGACCTCTCAGGACACACATGGTCCCCAGGGCATAGCCAGTGACCCAGGGAAACTTCCAATGGAGTTGTCATCCCCTTTGGTAGAATGCAGAAATCACAGACCATGCTCAGAATGCCCACCCCAGGGAGGACAGGGCCCCTGGGGGCTCTGCCTGATTCAAGTGGGAGGAGGTTGTCCTTTGACCCCCAGGCAGGCAGAGGCACCCTAAGGGGCTCACAAGCCTCTCCCAGGCACTGCCCTCCTGAGTTCGCTGCCACTGGCCTCTGGCCCCTCTAGGGCTCGTGGGCACCTGTGCCTCAGCATCAGGGTCCCTGAGGACCAGTGCCAATGCCCTTCTGGTGCTCCCAGCCCTGCCTCCTGCCTCACTGAGCACAGTCTGTGTCTGTCTGGCCAACACCCCCCACCTCCCATGACCTCCAGCCAGTGAAATCCTCAGGGCATGTCCACAGGTCCCGGGCTGCCCATGCCTGGGAGCCCAGCCTACCTTTGCTGCAGTAGCTCTTCCGGGCAGCGTCCAGGGGCCTCGCTGCCTTCCCCCGGCTCGCCCGGGCCCAGCGGGCCTTGCTCAGCAGGTGGGCATCCCTGCTCACAGACAGCCCGCACCTGCTCGGCCTTCAGAGCAATGGCCTGCTCCAGGAGGCCCAGGTTGCCACGGGTCATCATGTCATACATCTCCGACTCGTCTGTGACCGCAGACTTCTGGGAGCGCGAGTCCTCGTCTTTGCCGTCATCGGACCGCACCTCCACCAGGACCGAGTACCCGGGCTTGGGGCTGGGAGGCACCGGGCCCCGTGGCTGAGGGCTCTTTGGGGCAGGGACGTGGGGGGCATCCTCCTGGCAGATTACATCAGGAGGGGCCTCCTCCTCGTCTTCCTCGTCCTCCTCGTCATCTTCTTCGTCCTCCTCATCTTCCTCGTCCTCCTCCTCCCTCTTCCTCCTCGTTGCCCAGGATCACTCTCTGCTTACTGGATGCCTCACTGGCCACACCCTCCAGAGACTGGGGACATGGCTCCTGGGAGCGCTCACTGGTGACTTCAATCACCTCCTCCACGTCCTCCGGCTGGATAAAGTCCTCCTTCTCCCCCTCATCACTGGTGGCTTCTTCCTCAGCCTCCTGAACTAGCCCTGGCATGGCCACCTGGCCTGAGTCTCCGCCAACCAGGGTCTCTTCAGCAATTTGGCCCAAATTTAGGAGAGAAGTTGCAATGATTTCCTGATAGCTGCTGTAGCTGCCCTTGGAGGAGCCCGAGGGGCTGCTGATGGGATTGGATCCGAAATGCGCCTTTACTGGGCTCCTTCCTACACAAAATCAGAAACCATATGGGAGGCACAGGGGAACAGGGGAGGGGCGGCTGAGAGTCACCTGGAGTGTGTCTCCAGGCCACTGGCTCCGATTCCCTTCACCCCACTCCGCCACAGCCAGAGGACACCAGACCCCAGAAACAGGATCGATATAGCCTTTTTTGTCTACCTGGGGAAAACACTGCTGTACTTTTGAAACCAAGATTTTCAATGATAGTTTTGATTAACAGTCCTCCCTGTTATGTGCACTTTTTTAAATCAGGCAAATCTGTGTTTCATAAAATGCAGCCTAAAGAATGCATAAGGCTTTTTAACACTGTTTCATAACTGAGAAGCAGGAAAAGCTGTTTTTAAAGGTTAAGTCATTTCATCGCCCTGGCTGAGATGCAGTGGGTGCTCACCACACCTGGGCCCCCTGGGTGGTGGATAAGGACCCCAGAATGTGAGAGCCAGCCTGCCTGCTGCCCCTTCAGGAGGGCTGAGCCAGAGCACAGAGCTCCCTCCTGTATAAGGAAGCCAGGAGGCCAAGTCCCTGACCTGGCACACTCTTGAGTACAGCCAGGTCCCCAACAGGAGGCGGGTTGCAAGAACTCTCCCTGCAGGGCTCTAAAGTGAAGTAAGAATCCACCTCAGATCCCAAAAGGGGAGAACAACAGAAACACGGATGTATTGGAGGGGAGGGTTTGGGCCTCTGGCCTCTGCCACACCCCCAGGACTCCACAGTCTCCCAGGGTCTCAGGACACAGACATGCCCCACCTTCACACTAGTGATTGCCAAGATCTGGGGGGCCCTACAGGGAAAAAGGTGACAGCAAAGAGACTCCTCAGTTCTCACTGCCCAGCCCAGCTTCCCTGGACACCCCCACCATCTCCCTGCCCCCCAACCAGGTGGCTCTTTTGAGGCCAAGTGGGGCAGGTCTGTCCAAGACCACCCCATACAGACCCACAGCCACATCCATCTGTCCATCCGTCTGTCACACACGCAGACAGACACACATCCAAATGCACAGTGTTCACACACAGACCCTGAGCCCCCAGAGCCGGCCCCTCCCCAGGAAGTCCCAAATGCTGGACAAGAGGCACTTGTTCTCAGCAGGGCTTCCTGGCTCGCGGAGCCCTGCCCGCCCACAGGCTGTGATTCTCCGGGGCCACACTAAGCGCCTTTATTCAGGGGAGACAGAGCAACAAAGCACCTTCAGCTGGCTCGGGGCGATGAATCTCCTCCTGTGCCGACGCCTCGGCCTCGCTCTCCTCCACAGTTCCTTCCGATTCATCGGAAACAGAGGCGTCCTTCACCTCAGCGTCCTCGCTGCCGTCGCTGTCCACGCCGTAGCCCTCGTCCAGAGCCAGCTTCAGCGGGGGAGCCTTCCGCTTGGACCCCAGGTGCTCGGCCTCGGGGCCCTCTAGCTTCCTCTTCTTGGCCAGAGGGCAGCTCTGCAAACTGGGAGGGAGGAGGCCAGGCCCCCATCAGCGTCTCCTGGTCCCCCAACCCTTCACCCTCTGCAGCGCTCCCCTATCCTGAAAAGTTGTCTTTGCCTCTCATCACCTCCCTCCACCAAAATCCAAAAGCAAGACTGGCAGATCGATGTGTTCAAAATTTTACAGTAAGTGTCCACATTAAAAAGCACCAGATTGTGTTTTAAATTTCACTTCCTGCTTGTCTGGGGACCCCCTAACCTCGGGGGGCCCTGTCCATGCCAGAGTCACCTGCTCTGGGATGGCTGGGGATGGGGGCCGGCCCAGGCTACTCTGCCCTGTGCCCACTGCCCCCAGGAGCACCCAGGCCTTCCTTTTCCACCTCCAGACCCTTCCTACCTTCATCCACCCCCTGAACCGGGCACCAGTCAGAGGCCCCTGAGGTCCAGTGGGACCCTGGGACCCCCAGGAGGACAGCAGTGAAAACGGTCACCCCACCATGTGCTGGCTCAGTTCTGGGTTTGCCCACAAGGCCTTCTCTGGCTTCAGAGCAGCCCCACTGGGGAGACACCCAGAAAGGCTCAGAGTTGCATGGGAGGCCACTGGAGCTCATCAGCCTAGAGCAGATGGGGGACAGTTCTAGACCCACAGAGGGTCACAGAGGCAGGAGAGGAGCTCCACTCCCCCATAGCCCAACCTCTTTCCCAGGAACCCGTTGAGGGCCCGCCAGCTCCTCACCTTCGGTGCCTGGAGTACTTGCCACGGATATGCCCCGAGCCTGTGCATCCAGGGGTGGGACAGCTGGGGGAGACAAGCAGGAGCAGTCACCTGGGGGCGGCCTCGTGTGACATGGGGACAGAGGGTCAGAATCTCAGGGCCCACCCTAGACCGTCCCCCGGGGAGTAGAAGATTGTCTCCAAACAGTTCATCTTAGGACGGCTGCTTACAGTTTGCAAAAATTAATGAAATAACTCACCCCATTTAAATAAATGAATGGCTCGTTACAGTTTCATGAGTGTGTTTAATTAAAGCTCTGTGTGTACGAGATCAAGGAAGGATTCCTTTGTCCACAATGAGTCTCCCCACTGCAGGCAAGCCACCACCAGGTTTTCAGGACCTGGGGAGGAGGGCCCTCGAGGTGCTCCTGGAACCAGCACCCGAGTCTGGCGCATGGGCAAAGCACAAACGTGGGATTCTCCATGGCCTTCATGGGGCTGTGAGCCCAGCCAAGACTGCCCTGTGCCCGGCTCACTGAGGCGGCACCCACAGACAGGAACAGCTCCACAACATGCAGCTGCGACCTAAGTCACAGGATCCCGCTGGAGGCAGGCACAGTGTGGTGGTGAAGGCCCCGCCCAGAACCTGCAGCCTGCTGTGAGGGAGGTGAAGCCATGAGTGCAGATGACCCAGGAGCTGCCATGACACCTCAGGCGTGGGGGGCTGGGAGGATGATGCCTGGCCTCTAGCAGCTCGCACCCCGGGGGACAGAGGCGAGAGCCCAGGAGTCCTGCTCCTTCCACAGCTTCTGTCTCTCCACCAACCAGACTCTGGGAACCACTCATCAGGGCTCAGCCCACCCCACCCATTTCCCTGCAAGTTAGCTCCCCAGGACTGTGACGCGCTCAAGGCCAGTGTCCTGTGGGCTTGAGGGCATGTGCAAGGAACCGGGACAGCAAGGAGCTGACATCACCCTTGTTGTGGAGCAGCAGATGGATGCTGGCGAGATGGAGAGGCCGTGATGGGAGGAGGGGGAGCCGCAGCTCCTCCTGGGAGGGGGTCACTCCAAGGTGCCCCCAATCCAAGGATGGACAAGCTTGTCGTCACCAGGTCTGAGCCCCCACCTCCAAACAGGCTTTCCCGGAGCCAAGGAAGGAAAGCTGTGTGGCCACTGACACCTGTGGGCTCCTGGGGCCCAGAAGAGTACACCACAGTGGCCTCTGTCCAGACACACTGACTGATCACCCACTTGACTACAGACGACTGTGGGGCCCCACCAGCGTGCAGACCACCCTGGCTGATGGACCACTGAGAAACAGAACGGTCTGTTCAAGCAGAGCCCTGTTCCCCAGCTCAGCAGCAGCCTTTGGGAGAGCCAGGGTCTCTGCAGGGGACACACCCTGCAGCCCCCTTGATGGCGCCACTGAGGCTGATCTCCTGGCATTTAAAAGGAGACAGGGTGGAGAGGAAGAAGAAACAGGAGGGGCGAGGGAAGCATGCAGACTTTACTTTGCATTTCCTTTCCAGACCCAGAGGACTTCTGCCACCCACGGCCTCTCATTCTGAAATCCATGCCCCACACTTGCTGCCACTTTCTCAAGTACTAGCGTTAAAACTCCACAAAAGCTCCTTGTTATTGGGGATTTGAAGCTGAGGTCCCAATTAGTCGATTAATCAGAGTTAATCAGGCAATTAGGTGCCAGCTGCTGTGGTACTGGCACTACCCCCAAACACATCACCTGCTCAAAGCCACACCTCCGCCTCCCAGTTCAGAGACGCCTGGCTTCCAGCCCCGAGGGCCAGCTCCTCCCAGGGCAGCAGGCCAGGCATGCGCCCACATGTGCTAAGCTGCCAAGGGGCACTCTGGGAGAGGAAGCGGAAGAAACTGCTCCCTATGTGGCAGCCAAGAGAGCACCCATGGAAAGTGAAGTGAGGCCAGTCAGGGCCCCAGGGTGCAGTGCCAGCAGGTCACCTGTGCTTGTAGGGTGCCCTCCATGTGCCTGGGGCCAGAGGGCGGGGTGAAGCACCAGCTCTGGTTCAGGCCTCTGGAGCCTAGCCCCCCAGCATAGGGGATGCTGCTGAGCCCTCCCCCCAAATTCCCAACCTGGCTCCAAGTGTGGCAAAGGCAGTCCTGGAGGGCCTGCCCTCAGTTAGCACTGAATGGGGTCAGGCAACAGCCCAGGGACCTCTGAACATAAACAGTAGATCTCAGGCTAAGGCAGAGGAGCCCAGCCCAGCAGAAGCCCTTTAAGAGACTGGATTCTCTCCGGCCCCTGGAGGCAGGTAGAGAGCTCCCTACTCCTGTCTGTCCCCTTAGTGGGAGCTAGCTGGTGGATCAAGGAGAAGGCCCTCAGGTGAAGACAGGCAGGCTGGGAACCAGGGCGCAGGCAGGACAGATAGGTGTCTCTCATGGAAGAGGGAGACACCCCAAGGGTGCTCCGAGAGGGGCCTGCCCACTTCCTTCACTCCTATCCCGCCTCCCACAGCTGTAGGACAGCAGATGAGTCCATGGAGACAAGGGACAGGCTCTACTAGTTCCCCACTGGCACAAAGGGAAAGGCCAACAGACCTCTCATCTTCTCTCAGGGACTCGCCTCAAATCAGAGCAAGAACTGACGGGCTACGGGTGCGAGGGGGGAAGCTGAGAGTCCTGCTCGGTGCTGGCTTGTGTCCTAGCAACCATGATGTGAGAGCAAGCTGCTCCCGGGGTCTCTGCTTGAACGGAAGAGGGGGCCACTGTGGTGGGGGAGGGAGCCCCCACAGGCTCTGGGTCCACAGGCTCAAGTCCCTTGTCCACAGAGTGAGTCCCACAGGGGACAGCTTCCCCATGACCCGTCCTCCCATCAGATGATTCCGAAAGCATTCCTTTGCCATCCCAGGGGTGAGTCTGGGTCATTCCACAGGTCATTCCACGGGTCATTCTCCCTGTGCCAGCACCCACCACAGAGGCCCCACCACAAAGGCTCCACCAGAATAGGGGCTCATCTGCTTGTCCCACCACAGGACCTGGTGTGCCCAGAGGAAGAGTCCAGCCTGCAGCACCTGTCCCTGCCCACGGGCTGAACACACAACCTCAGTGCATTGCTCAGGGCTGAGAGGCAAGTTCCAGGTGGGCCACATATGGCTCCTTAGCCCAGAGGAGCCATTTTCCTCTGAGCATTGATTCTTCGAAATGGGAAGGATTGCTGAGAACATTTGTCACTAGAACATTTCTCCCCAGTTTTCCCATCAGATTGCATACGTTTATCACCCTTACCAAGTAAACAGGATGAGACCACGAGATCAACAAAAGTGGACAAAACCTGGATGGTCACACAATCCCTTACGCTGGTTGTGTACACAGATTTCAAAACAAATCTGTTTTGGGGTCACTTTGGCTTCAAAGTTTCAAGAGAAACCTAGCCCTTTGGTTTGCCTTTCCAACTTCCTCCCTTACCGTATCTGCTGCCAAATGTAACTGCTGTTACTGAAGCTCAAGGCCTGTGCACAGCCTCCTCCCCCTTGCTATCCCCAGGAGGTCCTCAGGTGAACATCACATGGCCCCAGGGGAGCAGCGCGTCCTCTGGGAGACCTGCTCTCCAGCCTGTGCTGCTCCGAGCACCACGCAGGGTCCCTGCAGGAGCTCACCCTCAGGCCTTGACCCTCCAGGCAGCTCCCTGGGGCCTGGTTTGGCTTCTGTCCCCACCCACCCCACCCTCCAGCCATGCAACCACAACCAGTCTTTGTGTAGGTGGGTGTGTGATTCAACTCTTCTGACTGCATGAACTGTTACACTCTAAGCCTCAGTTTTTCCACTTCACACGTGGGGCCACACTACCCCTAGCCAGTGCCTCCGTGAGAGTCCCTGAGCTCAGACGGCACGAGTGCGGCCACTGCGGCGCTTACCACCCGCGGAGCTCTGAGCACGCCTCCCAGGCCCTCTGCCCTCCCGCCTCCACGTTACAGCCTCAGAGGCTAGACACATGATGGCACGTTTGGGGTCCTCATATTCCTGACTGGCAAAGGCCCACCACTTGACCACTGCCTGGTTAAGAATAAGATGGGCCAGCCCCAGCTGTGCTCACTGTCCAGTGAGAGACTTCACCCTTGAGAATATCAATGTGGCCAATGCCCTAGGCCCGCGCAGCTCCATGGAGAGCGTCACTCCAGGCAGGGGCAGTGGCCCCACAGAAGAGCAGCCCCTCCCTCAGTGTCTGGAAAGCTGTCTGTCTCCAGCCACCAGTATGGAAGCCCACAGACCTGCCATCAGGGTGTGGGTATCACGCCTGACCCCACCGCATGGGCAGAGCAGCCCTGGGGGCAGGAGGGAGAACTCAGAGTCCCTCCATCCCTCCAAGTGGCCTCGGGCAGGTTACCTCGGTCACAAGCTGAAGTCTGGCCCCAGCTCCCAGGATGTCTATAAAATTGGACCAGGTACACTGGGGCCCTCCCTTCCTTCTCTAGTGCTCTGACCCAGATGCATCGGCACGACCCCTCTTCAGAAAACAGGGCGTGTGGGAGGCTGGCATTATTGGCCACTCACTGGACACTGTTCACTGGAGCTCTGCCTGGGCAAAACAGCCCAGGGCTGGCAGGGAGACCCGAGGAAGAGCCTAGATCCACAGAGCCTCCGATCCAAAGGCCAAGTGGGTGGTGCTGGGTGTCCCAACACGCAGACACTGCGGAGGGATGGGGGTGTGGTCTCTCTAGCCTCCCCAAGCCCCTCCCCATGCCCCCCACACAAGGCCTTAGCCAAGCCCAGGACAGATGCCTGCAGACAGGGAAGTCTGCCTCCAAGGAAGAGGGCTGGCCCTTCCTGCTTCAACCAGCAAAGCCCTGTGCATCTGTCTCCCTCCTGCTCAGGATGTGCCCCATGAGACTGGCCCGGGATCTGGAAAGTCACAGAGCTCAGCCACACACAGGCCACGGCTGCTCTCAGTCCAATGGAAGACTCAGGCGTGGGGCAGCTGGACCCTCGTCTCTGGTCAAGGAGCCACTAAGACAGCACCTTGCTGCTGGCTGAGGACCACGGTGCCAGGAGGTCCCTGGGACCAGCTGTCAGCACCTCTGTGCCCCTGCACAAGGCTGGCTGCATGGTGGCACCAGGACGCGGGGCAAGAGGACAAGGCAGGGTGAGGACAGCTGGACACAGGCCAGGAGGAAAGGTGCCTTGTCACAGAAAGCAGGGGCCTCAGAGGCAACTGGTCAATTCCAAGCACCCGGCAGGCCATTAGGACACAGGGGTCACCGGCGAGCACCACATCTTACCTGAGGTCGGCTCCGGTGGGCTCCAGGGGCGCTGAGTGAGAGAAGGAGAAACAGGGAACTTGTGTGCAAGTACAATTGAAAACAGTACATTGTCCTACAGCACAAGTGGGCTGAAGTGTGGAGGCAGTTCCCCTGAGACCTGAGCCCCACATTCCCCAGCCTCCTGGAATACCCTCTGGGGTCTAGTGAATCCACTGTCCCCCAAGCTGGTGCCCCTGCCAGACCCTCCCTGGGGTCTCCTGGATTTACAGACTCACAGAGGCCTCACAAGACAGGCTCTGTGGGCCGTCCAGGCAGGACAGAGTCTCTTTCTCTAACTGCATGCAGAAGTCAGTGTCTGGTCAGAAACCCCAGCAGATAAAGCCGGACAAAGAAGAGAAGGTGGCCCAATAGACTAGCCCCTCAGGGATGAGCCACTGGAGCAAAAACTTCAGGAGTCTGACCGGCAGACACAGGAAGCTCAGGGCGCCCAGCCCCTCCTTGAGGGCCAGCCATACACAGGAGCAGCATGTGTCCTGTGGTGGTGGGGAGGTGAGGCTGGCCAAGGGGTCAGGGCTCGATCCCTGCAGAGCAAGAAGGGCCTCAGCCCCTCTCCCCACCCACTGCCAGTTCAACCAATGACATCCCCACCCCCTCCAGCACCAAGACTAATATCCTGGGAGCAGAGAGACTGGTGATGCAAGGCTGGCGGCCTTTCCTGTCCAAACAGAGCAGGTCTAACGCAGCTTTGCTTCCCCCTCTGGAGAGCTGGGTGTGCTCCTCATTTCCACCCCAGCAGGTGCCTCTGGGCCTAAAGCCTCCCTGGTAGCCCTCTTAGGCAGCCCAAGGCTGAGGAGGCCTGAAGCCACAGGTACGGGAAGCCCCAGGTGCCCAGAGCAGGGAGGCGCATCCCAGGGCTGAGGCACTGCTCCAGGACTTTGTTCTCCTGAGGACAGCTGCTGGGAGTGGCATTTATAGCCTCAGGATCTGGGACTCTTGGCCAGAGTCAGCTGGGAGGGGAGGGCAGCACTCACCTCGGAGGGCCTTGGATCTTGTACGAGCTCTCTTTTCATCATTTTCTAAGCTCATCTGCAAGTAAAAACAACCGCGCTGTTAACAGGACCCAGCAGAACCACCCCTGTGTCTGCAGCGTGACCTACGCCATCGTCTGGCTCCACCATTGTTGGTGCCTGTGAATCTGACCCAGGAGACAAGGAACAGTTCACAGGGCAGGAACAAGCTGAGAACCAGGAGCAGCAGGTGAGGCACAATGCTTCTGGGAGGAGACCCCAGGCCCAAGCGTGCCCCCACCCCCTGTCCCCAGGTTCACGCTCGAGGAGGAAGCCTCACCCACTAAACCTCTGTTACCATCACGATGTCGTAACGCATGGTCTCCTGGTGACAGTGCCCGCCACAGACTCTGACCCCACTGTGCTGAGAATCCGGCTTCCACCCACAGTCGTTGATCCTGGCACACGAGGGCTGTCTTGTTAGAAACGGGAGCCTGGGACCTGAGTGGAACTCCACGAAGCTTCAAGTGGACGGCTCCCACTCTCTACTTGGTGCCATCCAGGGAGATCCAAGGGACACAGCCTGAGTTTGGGGACCTGGCCACTCCTACGTGAGATGGGGTGCTCCCCACAGCCAGGGGTTTTCAGGCAACACTGCCCAGTGGAATAGAGTGTCAGTCACCCACATCATATAACTTTTTTAAATGCCACCTTAAAAGCATAAAAAGAAGTAGGTGGGACTGATTTTAAAACTTACTTAGCTTGATCTATCCAAAAGATTATCATTTCAACAGTATCAATAGAAAAAATTATGACTAGGATTTTTGTTTAGTGCTAACTCTTAGAGATCCTGCACATCTCCTGGACTCAGCTCATCTGAGTTTGATCAGCCATGTGATACAGCGCTGGCTCTGGGGGTGGGAAGGAGTCGGAGGTGAGAGCCAGGCTGGGGAAGGAGTGCAGGCTGAGGGGTCATCTAGACCCAACCTGCAGGTCACCCTCCCAGAGATGCCAATTCCCCCAGGAAAGAGTGAGTGGAGCCCCCGAGGGCGGTTGGTGCCGGACATAATCCAGACCCTAGTGTCACCCAATCACCTGCCCAAGCCAATCAGAGCTCCTGCCCCCCCATTCTCTGCCCCAGACCCACTTCCATGGGAATGCTGCCCACACTGTCCTTCAGGGAGTGGAGGCAGAACCCTGGGAGGGGAGGGATGCCCCCAGGGGCACAGGTTATCACAGAAAATCCTCAGCCTGGGTCTGGGTAGGAGGTAGGAGGAGCCTTTACTCAGCAGGAAAGGAGCAGCAGAGAGGGACTTTGTCCCCCAGAAACCAACACAGGTCCAGCATCTAAGGTCCCACCCAGGAAGGAAGAGAGGGACCGTTCCCATGGACACCCCAGTTCATAAGTTGGAACTTGCAAAGTGAGCCCCCCTGCCTCCAAGCAGCACGAGCATACATGTGATTTGTTAAGGACAAAACATCACGACCTGGGGTAATCCTTGCAGCCGTCGATTGCAGGCAGTAGAGCTGAGAGCCATGCATTTACAGCCTCCCGACAGCACGGAAGACAATTACTATAATTTCTATTTTTAAAGCGGAGGTTCCCCATGGACCAATGGCTCACATTTAAAGTGAAGAGAGGAGCAGGTGTCAAAGGGACTTCATTACATTTATGAGCCTTCAAATGTCGTCTGTGCGAGCCCGGCGCAGTGGCTTCCGATGCAGCGGCACAAAGGGGCCGAGCTCTGATTGCCCAGCCACTCTCCGCTGAAATGCAATCTACACCTCTTTTTTTGTCAGTTTTCCCAAGGAAATTGGCAAGCATTCTGCTGGTTTAAAGCGGGCCTTGGCAATTTGGATTTCCTGCAGATAAATTATTCAAAGAGCACAAAATGGAGAGGGCTGCAGGATGCGTGCGGGCTGCTCTCACACTGGGAGCTCACGTCGGCGAGCTGACAGCTGTGCCGTTCATTCTGCCGAGCACCTTTCCATTTGCAATTTATCTGCATCAAATGGTCAATAAGTGAGAAGTTCTCCTCAGTGCATAGAGTTTTGATGTAAAAGGGAAAAAAACTGAACTAAGGGAGAAAGAACTAGGGTTAGCCTTTCAACATGAGCATCAGCTGTAAGAACCAGAAGCCACATCAACGCGCAAGAAGGTAAACCTCGATTTCTGAACTATTTGACTAGCTCCACTGGACTTACCCTGCTTTCCTCCTCCAAGGGCGGCTGTCCATGTCCTCTGGCCCGCAGCACCCGTGCGCCCACTTGTCGGTGGGCAGCACTGCTCAGCCTGCTGGCTGCACCACCTCTGCCACCACGGGAAGATAGGCTAAGACAATGAAACACTTCCCAATTTTTCACTGATTTATTTTTGAAAATTCTTCCCCAGTTCCAAGAACAAAACAACCATGCCTGTTTCTGAAAAGCCCTCACGTAGCTAAGTGGCCTCCTGCCTGGAGGGTGAAAGGCCCCTGTCCCGGCCAAGCAGCCTAGACATCCCCTACAAGGGGCCAGAGGCCTCGCAAGGACAGGTCTGTGCTGTCGGCTACCGGCTGCCTGTCCACAGCTGCCCTGTGCTCCCCAAACCCACTCTTTGCTCTGGTTAATACTTCAGTCACTGGCCTCAGTAGGGAAACTACGGTAGAACAATCTACAAGCACTACTCTACACTACAGAACACTACAAACACTAGCCCCATCTCTGACCAGCAAGAACGGTTTCTTTGTCCTTCCTCTGAACCTGCCTTATTGTGTCACGAGATGGTCTCAAGAGAGTGGCGATGCTTGGTTCTGTTTGTTTGTTTGTTTGTTTTCTTATTTTTAACTTCTTTTGGCTGTGCCACGTGGCACCTGGGATTTTAGTTCCCCAAGTGGGGATCAAACCTGCACCCCCTGCAGTGGAAGCCTGAAGTCTTAACCACTGGACCACCAGGGAAGTCTCTTGCTGTGTATTTTTAGTAAACCATGTAAGCTCTTCTTAAATGTAAACAGCTCTCACATGACTAGCCCCTTTCAGACCTGTCCTGCTGCACCGTTGCCAAACCTGAGTTTCCCAAGTTGGACGTTTACACACTCTGGGACCAAGGTTGTGTTGAGTGACCTTGAACCAGCAGCTTCTCGGGCTGTGATTGCGAGGACTTCAGGAAGACACAGGAAAGTGTGGGCTCTCCTCTAGGAACATCCAGTCAGGCCCAGCAGGCTTTGCACCGAACTTCACCTTTTCCCCAGAGGGTCTGCCCACCCCCTGCCGAGTTCAGGGACCTGGTGGTGGTTTCTAGAGGGGTGCCTCCCCCATCCCTCTGTCTGTATGTCTGTCTGTCTCTCTCTGACTCTCTTTCAATCTCTTTTCTTCCTGGTTCTTCCCAGGCCTTCACAACTGAAGAGCTTCCCATCTCTCCACCTTGAACCATGTCCCTGCCCATCTGCACACAGCTAAGGGCTGGACGACAGACTCCATGCTGGAACCTGGCCCTGTGTGGCCTTGGACATCACCTGCCTCTCCCGTCCCTGCAGGGGGCCCTAGCCTGAACAGCACCAGCTATGGGACTTGAGGCAGCAGGTGTCTCACTCCAGGGAAGAGGGGATGTCAAGAGGAAGGAGCTGCTCAGCCATGAGCCCAGGCAGGGGTGGGGGAGGCTCCATGGATCAGCGATGACCTGAGGACATTTCAGAGAGGGAGGCCTCAAGAAGCAAGTACCTCTGACCCACAGAGAAGGTGCACCCCTGTGTGGCCAGCACCTCTTGGGGGTCAGGCTGTGTCCTCCCTCTTCACACCCCCTCTCTCGCTCTCCCTCTGTGCCTGTTCATCTCCATCTGAAATAAGCTCACTGGTTCATGTTTTTGAGGTCAGTGTCTCCCTGCAGAGACCTCATTCACTGCTCAGGGTGTATTATGTAAGGTCAGACAAACAGGCAAACAGACAGACAAATGGGGACAATCAAAAATGTCTGCTAAGATCCTAGAGCTGGGGAAGGTGGCCAAGACCGTCAGAGCAGAACCCAGAGCCCCGAGTCACAGGAGAGTCCAGGCCCCTGAGGCCACAGAAGACCCACGCTGGCCCTGGGCTGGGGGAAACAGGCCACATTCCATTTTACTTAGAACACATCCAAAAGCCTGCAAAGCTGGGGAATTAGAATGAACTTCAGACAACTTTTTAAACATACAAGATTCTTTGAGTGACAGAGTTCTTTTTCCTCTGGGAAGACCCAAACAAGGAATTCTGCTGACTCCCGAGACCAAGCAACCTGCCTAGAAGCAAGGGATGACTTTGCAATGAGGAGGGTAGAGATACCTAACCGAATGAAACCAAGCGGTGTGGGGGAAGGAGGGGGCAGAGGAGGACACAATCTGGTCCCGTGTGCACAGCCAAGAGCGCCTCCAGCAAGCACATCACCGTTGCATAGCCTGGGGTCAGAATCCTGGGCATATCCACATTCCCACATCTGGGGAGACGTTCCCCTAAGGACATAAGAGCAGCTATCAAGTATGTCCCTTGCTCCCTCTCCCCACCAAGCCTTCCAGCAGGATCCTCCCCAGCTCCCAGCCCAGGCAGCCCCAAGAGCTGCCTTCTGCTTCGAGAAGTCCTATTGTCTCAGGGACCTCCCCTTCAGCACACATCCTGCTCTCCATTCTCGGTCAGCTAAGGCTAAACCACACAGGCACACCCCTGCACCTCCTGACAACCACCACAGCACCTCTCTGGTTCCTATCGGTGTCCCTCCCTTGGGAACATCCCAGTGTGTATCTGAAATTCTCTGACACTCCACCCATCGTTCAATCCATAAGCAGCTGCATAGATCAGCCCTCTCCTTGGGTTGTAGAAAAGACACCCCATGGAGAATTACTTAATACCCGTCTTGGGAGGGACTCTCCTGGCATCTCTAAGCATGAGATCATGGCTCACTGTAACCCCTACATTGAAATTATAGCTATGTAATAGACACCCTGATAAAGCAGCCTTGTCTGGGCCCATCTGTTTAAAACTTCAACATAAATGGAATTGCCAACTTCTGAGGGGTAGCAATCTAGCCACATACAATGAGGCCGGTCAGAGGGCACACCCAGTGCTACCCCTTCTGCTGTCAGGAGCGTCCAGTAGGGGAGGCAGTAAGGCGGCCCTGCTGAGCACCAGGCATTCACTATGCTCCGGGGTCGCATATCTCTACCCACCCATTGGACACCCATAATCTGGGGCCCAAATACTTCATTCTTCAAGGCCAAGAAGCGGTTAACCAATACCTACCTTTTTCTCCTTAAGTTAAGAAAGAAAAAAAGCCCAATGCCCAGCACTTTCACAAGCACACAACAACATAATTCTATCAGCCACTTCCACACCCACCTATGAGCTGTCCACATGCCTGGTGCTGAACTCAGATTCCAGGCAGCTGTGACTGCCTCCCCACACAGGACGCCTCCAGGCACGAGCTCCTCAGCTCCCCGCTTCCTTCTCAGGCCAGGCCTCTGTTGTATGTGTTCTGCCCTCTTGTGCCCCCACCCCTTCTCCACCTCCTCAGTCAGACGGTGCCCCTTTGGCGGCAGCCCCACGGTCCCTCCTTCTCTGGCCCACTCTTGGTCTTAGCTTCTCTGCTCAGAGCAGTAACTAGGGCCTTATCTGCCCAAACTAGAGGGAATGATCATAATGGAGCAGCTGTGAAACACTGGCCTTGGGGGAGAAAGTGAGCACGGCCACTGAGCTTTTTCCCAGCAGGTCCCACACCCTCCAGTCTTGTCACGGCTGAGCCATAGGCAAGTGCAGCCTTCCTGCCCATCACATCCACAGCACCAACCACTGTGGAGACAAAGCACCCCAAGCCCCTGGCCTCAAATCAAGGAGCTTCTTGGTCATGTGATGTCTGAATGCTTGGGGCTGGGCGGGTGAGGAGAGTGCCACATTCAGCCAGATGCAAATTTAAGGGGAAAACAAAACTAAGTGATCAAGTTAGATAACAATTTTAATGCAGCATTTTAGAACACCTGCTGCTGCTGCTAAGTCACTTCAGTCGTGTCCGACTCTGTGCGACCCCACAGATGGAAGCCCACCAAGCTCCGCCGTCCCTGGGACTCTCCAGGCAAGAACACTGGAGTGGGTTGCCATTTCCTTCTCCATCGCATGAAAGTGAAAAGTGAAAGTGAAGTCGCTCAGTTGTGTCCGACTCTTCTCGACCCCATAAACTGTAGCCCACCAGGCTCCTCCGCCCATGGGATTTTCCAGGCAAGAGTACTGGAGTGGGTCGCCAGTGCCTTATCTGTTTTTTCCCTAATAAAATGCAATTCCATTCCTCATACCTTGTTCACTGAAAACACACATCCTACTTTCCTACTATATACTGAAATTCTTCCCTAATTACATATTTAATTTATAGAGTCCTCAACTCTTAAAAATCTTAATTTCTAGTGAAAACTGAGAAAGTAACCAATTATGATGTCTTCTAAATTAATATTCTGTAGATTGGTGAACATAAATGCCTGTGATAGCTTCTAAAAACATTTGCTTTTTAAAATATCTATTTTAAAAACTTATTTATTTATTTATTAGAACATCTAAATCAGTGCAAGTATTCCATGAGGAACAAAAGAACAAAGATTTAAATAAAGACTACACCGGCATTCCTGGCTTTTCCTTTTGCACCAGACTCAAACGTGGCTCAGCAAAGCACTGATGGTCACACAGGGATAAGTGTGAGTGGAGGAGCCTGAGGCAATGCGAGGACAGACGCATCCCTGTACATTTCAGTCCCCAGATTCAGGAGGAAAGTGTCGGGCTTTAAAAGAAAAATACAAGCACCCTCAAAAGAGGTTGCCACTTCAAACTTCATAGCCCTGCCCATCTGTACTCTGGGCCGCCACTTCTTGGTGGCCATGCTCTGGGTCATGGCTTGGATCCTTGATAGAGAGTGTGTTCATGTCAGAGTATATGAGAGGTCGGAATCTGAGATCTGGGAAGGGATGCCCACCAAGCCTCTTGTCACCCCACTTCCATCTTTGAGGGTCACCTGAGCCTGGGGACCTGGCTTCGCCAGACCATGTCATGGGGAACAAGGACATCCAGAATTACAGGCTTGGTGCAGCTGTAAGAGCATGTTATATTTGGGCTTGGAGCACCACTGGGAGGTGGAGACTCCAGGCCACCTCCACCAGCCAGATCCAGGCAGGTATGAGCAGGGCACCACAGGCCCCTTTTGGGAAGATGGCAGTAAACCAAGCCAGCAGACCTCAGGAGTTCCTGCGGCAAAGGCTGCCCAGGGAGAACAGAGAGCAGGGACTAGTGTGCCTGGGGAGCCGCGTGTGATGGGGCCTCAGGGCAGAGAGTGGGCAGACGGGACCTGCCTTCACATTTTAGTTTTAGCCTACTTGGAGTCACCTGTCTTCCTTTAATGTTAAAGTGTCCAGATCATCGATGGTCCTAGCCCCCACTTACTCTTCACCTAAGCTGGACTGAAAACAACAAGACCAAAAGTCACCTCCACACTCCACGCTGAGGAGTTAGAAGGACTCCTGCCAAGACCCAGGGGCCCAGACCCAGGGGCTGCCCTCAGAGTGCCTTACCTTGCCGCGTCCACCCAGGAAGAGTCTCGGGGTCCTACAGTTGTCGGCCTTGTCTCCGTGTGTCCACCTCTGACTCAGAAGCTCGCCCCGGAACTCATTTTCTGAGAGTCAGAAAAAGAAAACCTAATGAACACCAGCTCAAGGGAGAAATAGAGAAACTTGGCCAACTGTTGTACACAGCACTTATACTGCAGAGACACCCAAGGTCATGGCTCCATGACTCTTTCAGGGACAAAAGACAGGAGCTCTTCGGGGAAAATCACTCTCTGTGTGGGACACTCCTCAGAGGCTTCTAGTGCCCACACCCAGAATCATCATCAAATAGGCTGTGGCACTATTTCGTGGGACATGTCGGGGGCCACTCCGAACAGGGGGCCAGTGCCAGTCAGGTGAGGCCCAAAGCTCTGCCTCCGCTTTGCCCAGGTGGCCAGCATCCTTTCTCTCCTGTGTCTGCCTCTCTCTAGGGCAGTACCTCCAGTTAATATTTAATTCCTCACATAAATTCACACGTCAAAGCAGAGGCTAAAGGCATCATCTGGACCGGACAAAGAAATGCATTGTGTACCTAGTCCCTGCACGGCACTCCTGTTTCCATGACAACCAGCTTTCTACAACAGCAGCTTTCAAAGGAAGGTCACGAAGTAACCAACAATAAAAACAGGAAATGAATGTGCCTGCGTTTTTCTTCTCCTTGGAGGTGAGTTTGGTTCTGTGGAAGGCAGGTCCGGCTCGGTGCCGTGACAGCCCTCATCTTTCTTCTCACATTTTCAATGTGCATTCCTGAACGCTATCTTCCTCTGACTTCACTGGTCCTGTCCCGAGCAGCCCTGTGGCTTGGCCGCAGTATCCTCTTGTCTGGAAATGCCTCCATCTATTAAAGGGCCTCCTGTGACTCCAGTAGCACAAACAGAGGAAAGCAGATGGGTTGGCGAACAGCCTAATGCATCCCCTTCAGAGGAACGGGTTAAACCACCGGCTGTGACTGCCTACTGCGCCCCTCGCCCCCACTGAGCTGTGGCTCACCTGCAGGGCCCTGAACTCGCCCTGAACAGGCAAGCACTGAACTCGGCCGAGAGCTGGGAACTGAACACCTTGGGCCAGGAACCTCGCGGTCATTAGCAGACAGCGAGAGGAAACAGGCTCACCCACACTGAGACAGGAGTTGCCTAGGGCCCTGGATCCCTAAGAGGTGTGCAGCAAACAGCGAGGGTGGTGAGGAGGGAGCAGAGAGTCCCTGTCAAAGGGGAGGGAAGGGAGGAAACTCGAGAGATAAGTCAACAAGGACGGGTCAGGTCATGGGGTATGTGCCGCACCTGAAGACAGGGACAAGGACCCTGCCCCTCGTGACAGTGGAGGCCAGAATTCCCAGCCACAAGTGGAGTTCCCTTTCCACAGGTGCCTCCCACGAGAGACCCGCACCCTGGGCTGATCTGCGAGGCTCTGGTGAAATTCCTCGTCATGGTAACATATGTAAACAGTGGTTAACCCTGGCAGGCCTCCCTGGGAACTGGAGGGAAGGGGCAACCTAAGATCTTTGAAAGAGATGGTTCCCTCCTTACAGACCCCCAGCACGTGTCTGCAAAGCGCTCCAACCCCAGAGAAGCCCAGCAGTGGGAGAGCCAAGTCTGTGCCAAGGGCCCTGTGTGTTCTGCCAGGAGAGAGCCCGCTCACAGGGGCCTCTGCTCTCTCCCCAGGAGAAGCCCCATTGAGGGAATTCTCCCCCTCACCCATGTTCCCATGGATGTCACGTGTGCACAGCCTCACACCTGCTCAGGCCTCACATAAGGGCCTTAAGGACGCCTGCCCCAGCACTACTCCCTCACAACAGCACCGCCCCAGGATGCAGAAGATATTTGCAGGAGGCACACACGCAGGACCAGAACCACGTCACAAGGATCCATAACTGATGGAGTTCTTCAACCAATCCTTCCTTTTCCTGGGAATCTTTTGATGGCAAACCACAGTCACTACAGTAAAATGTGACAGTGCTTCTCCTTTGCTGGGAGAAACCGGGGTCCCTCTTGGTCTCCCACTGGGTCCACATATGTCCCCACCACAGACCAGACCCCTCATGTATGGACGCATGGAGTAGAACAAAGACGGACATTCAGCCCATGGAGGCAGCCCCCACACCTGCAGCTGCCCTGCCAGCCATCATCTCCATCACAGGGTGGGAGGAAGAGCATCGGAGACTCAGAGTGCCTGACACACACGGACCGTGAGGAGGGCTGACTCTGTCCTCGTTATCAGGAATCGGCAGTGAAGAGGGTTTTCTTCAAGACCCCTTTCTTTGGGTTAGGAGGTCTCTTAGTGAGTTCTGAACCCCTGCTCCCAGACACACAGAGCAGAGGGGCTGCATGGGAGCGTGTGGCAAGGACAGTGGCCTTAGCCGTGACGTCCCTTCAGGACCACCTGCTCCATGCTGTCCGAGCATCTGACCCCACTCAACTCAGTTTCACAGGACTCCGGCAGACGGACAAGCTCAGAAAAAGTCACCAGGGCCCATGAGCAGCCTCATTAGAGCTGCAGGGCAGGGCATATCCCCTCCTGGGGCCAGAGTCCCGTCATGGGGCCAGACACCCATGCTCAGGGCCAGTCAGGGTCCGGATCAGGCATCCCCAGCACGTGCCACTGTGGCATACAGACTGTTCAGCTCTGGAAATAGAGACCCTAAGGGCTCATGAGAGACTCCCATCAAGATGTCTTCAGGGTCTTCACTAGATTCTACGTCTCTGGTGACTTGTCTCTCATCCAGCAAATAAAGGGGGTGGGTCTTCGCTTGGAGGGAGCCCATGTCTTGGCTCTCCCATGCTCCCACGGATGGGACCAGTCAGACCCTGAGCCCCTGCCTTACTCTCTCCCCCACTCTGTCCCTCCTGGCTGAGCCCACCTCTCCCTCTAGCCTTGACAGGCTCTTCTTCCCACTGCCAATTAAAGTGTCCTCAGGGACATCCCTGGTCCAGGGGTTAAGAATGTACCGTGCAGTGCAGGGGACACAGGTTCAATCCCTGGTCAGGGAACTAAGATTGCACATGCTGCAGAGCAACTAAGCCAGCACACCACAACTACAGTCCATGCACCAGAGCAGATCCCTGTGACACAACAAGATCCTTCGTGCTGCAACTGAGACCTGGCACAACCAAGCAAACAGTCAACAAATAGACAGTTAACAAAAAAATCTTTTTTCATAAGCAAGTGTCCTCGGGGTAGCAACTATAGCCTGTCTTCCTCTCAAATGTTTGCTCATCCCCCTCATTGGCCCTTCCCTGGGGCTTCTCAACTCTTCAACAAGCTTGAGGCATCCACATTCACAGAGCTCAATCTGTTTGGATTCCCACACCCCAGACCCAGGGCTCCACGTCTCCACACCCTTCACAATCTGATTTCTTAAGCGACCCCCGGCGAGCTGACTCTGGCCCCACTCCCCACGCCAGCTCACAGCCCTCCACCAAAGCAGCACCCTTGAAAGGTCTCCATAAAGTCCCAGTCACCTGCCCATCCTGCACCCACACCCAGTCCTCCCTCCTCCCCTGGGGTGCTCCAGCACCATCCCCAGCCTCTCCTCCCTCTGCTTCACTGGCCATCTTATCACCGCCCCCTCTGACTCCTCCCCTCCCTGCTCTCAGGCTTTGGCTCCTAGTCCTGGCCCAGAATTCTGCCTGTTATTTTCTGAATTTTACCAGTATCTGACCACTTTTGGCCTCTCGGGCTATTTCATTTGTGTCCAAAAATTGATAAGCTAATTCTAAAATTGATATGGCAGATGGAGGGACATAGAAAAGCCAAAATAATAAAGTTGGACCCAACTCATATCATACGTAGAAATTCACATAATAGATCAGAGATCTAAACATCCCAGTTAATACTCTTAGAAAGTACAGGAGTAAATCTTCTTGACTTTGAGTTAGGAGTGGTTTCTTTAATACAACACGGAAATCATAAGCAACAAAAGAAAAAAATGTATGAACTGGACATCATCAAAGTTTAACACTTTTGGAAGTCAAATAATACCATCAATCAAGTGAAGAAAGAACCCACAAACTGGGAGAAAACATTTGCCAATCACATACCTGATAAGGGACTTTTATCGAGTAGGGGAAAGCCACTAGGCCATTCAGGTATGACCTAAATCAAATCCCCTTATGATTATACAGTGGAGGTAACAAATAGATTCAAGGGCTTAGACCTAGTGGACAGAGTCATAACATTGTATAGGAGGTAGTGACCAAAACCATCCCCCACAAAAAAAATGCAAGAAGGCAAAGCGGTTGTCTGACAAGGGTTTACAAATAGCTGAGGAAAGAAGAGAAACAAAAGGCAAAGGAGAAAAGGAAAGATATACACAACTGAATGCAGAGTTCCAGAGAATGGCTAGGAGGGATAGGAAGGCCTTCTTAAATGAACAATGCAAAGAAATAGAGGGAAACAAGAGAATGGGGAAGAATAAAGATCTCCTCAAGAAAAGTGGAGATATCAAGGGAACATTTCATGCTAGCATGGGCATGATAAAAGACAGAAACTGCAAGGACATAACGTGTGGCAATAAAAGAGATTAAGAAGAGGTGGTAAGAATACACAGAAGAACTATACAAGAAAGGTCTTAATGAACCGAACAACCATGATGATGTGGTCACTCACCTAGAGCCAGACATCCTGGGGTGTGAAGTCAAGTGGGCCTTAGGAAGCATTACTACAAACAAAGCCAATGGAAGCGATGGAATTCCAACTGAGTTGTTTCAAATCCTAGATGATGCTGTGAAAGTGCTGTACTCAACATATCAGCAAATTTTGACAACTCAGCAGTGGCCACAGGTCTGGAAAAGGTTAGTTCTCATTCTAATCCCAAAGAAGGGCAATGCCAAAGAATGTTCAAACTAGTGTACAATTGCATTCATTTCACACACTAGCAAGGTAATGCTCAAAATACTTCAATCTAGGTTTCAACAGTATGTGATCCAAGAACTTCCACATGTATAAGCTGGGTTTAGAAAAGGCAGAGAAACCAGAGATTAAATTGCTAACATTCACTGGATCATGAAGAAAGCAAGGAGATTCCAGAAAAACATCTACTTCTCCTTCATTGACTATGTTAACTTTGGAAAATTCTTAAAGAGATAGGAATATCAGACCACCTTACTTGTCTCCTGAGAAACCTATATGTGGGTCAAGAAGCAACAGAGTTGGGCATGGGGCAACTGACTGGTTCAAAATTGAGAAAGGAGTACCACAAGACTGCATATTGTCACCCTGCTTATTTAACTTCTGTGCAGAGTACATCATGCAAAATGCTGGGCTGGATGAATCACAAACTAGAATCAAGATTGCCAGGAGAAATATCAACAGTCTCAGATATTCAGATGATATAACTTTAACGGCAGAAAGTGAAGAGGAAATATAGAGCCTCTTGATAAGGGTGAAAGAGAAGAGTGAAAACGCTGGCTTAAAATCCAACATTCAAAACGCTAAGATCATGACATCCAGCAGTCTCATCACTTCATGGCAAATAGAAGGGGAAAAAGTGGAAGCAGTGACAGATCTTGGGCTCCGAAATCACTGTGGATGGTGACAGCAGCCACAAAACTAAAAGACATTTGTCCCTTGGACAGAAAGCTGTGACAAACTTAGACAGCGTATTAAAAAGCAGAGACATCACCTTGCCAACAAAGCTCTGCATAGTCAAAGCTATGGTTTTTCCAGTAGTCATGTACAAATGTGAGAGTTGGACCATAAAGAAGGCTGGGCACCAAAGAATTTATACTTTTGAATTGTGGTGCTGGAGAAGACTCTTGAGAGTCCCGTGGACGGCAAGGAGACCAAACCAGTCAATCCTAAAGGAATTCAGATCTGAATATTCATTGGAAGAATTGATGCTGAAGCTGAAGCTCTAATACTTTGGCCACCTGCTGGGAAGAGCCAATTCGTTGGGAAAGATCCTGATGCTGGAAAAAATTGAGGGCAGCAGAAGGGGACAACAGAGGATTAGATGATTAGGTAGCATCACCAACTCAATGGACATGAATTTGAGAAAACTCTTGGAGATAGTGAAGGACAGAGGAGGCTGGTGTGCTACAGTCTATGGGGTCACAAAGAGTCGGACATGACTTGGCAACCGAACAACAATAACAAATTTAGAGTACAAAAAGAACTCATACTACTCCAGAATAAAAAAAATTAACCCAATTTTAAAGTGAGCAAAGGGGAAATCCCTGGCAGGCCAATGGTTAGGACTTGGCACTTTCTGGGGAACTAAGATCCCTCAAGCCATTGGGTGTGGCCAAAAACAAAGTGAGCAAAGAATTTGAACAGTCATTCATCCAAAGACAATATATAAATGGTCAATAAAAGCTGCTCATCATCTAGTCATCAGGGAAACTCAAGTCAAAACCACAACATGATCTTACTGCACATCCACTAAAATGGCTAAAAAAAAAACAGACAATAAGTATTGGGCAGGATGTGGAGACACTGGAGCCCATGTGCCCTGCTGGCAGGAGGATAAAATGGCACTGCTAACTTGGAAAGCAGTCTGCTGGTCCATCAATATATTAAACATAGACTTACCACAGAATCCAGCAATTCTACTCCCAGATATAGATCCAAGAGAAGTGAAAGTACATGTCCACACAAAGCCCTGC
Organism: Nanger dama; assembly: GCA_917880005.1. Classification (NCBI taxonomy): domain Eukaryota; kingdom Metazoa; phylum Chordata; class Mammalia; order Artiodactyla; family Bovidae; genus Nanger; species Nanger dama. The sequence continues at coordinate 156,578 of CAKJTW010000080.1, forward strand.
ACACAACTCTTCATCATAGGTTTATTTACGCTAGCCCAAAACAGGAAGCAACCCAAATGTCCATTGATTGCTGAATGGACAATATAAAATATGACCAAATGGTATTTAGCAATAAAAGCGGGTGAACCTCAACACCATCAGGCTCAGTGGAAGAAGTCAGACAAAACGATCACATATTGTACCGTTCCTCAGTTACGGAATGTCCCGAAATGGCAAACCCATACAGAAATTAGATTAGTGGTGCGGGAGCCTCGGGGAGGGGCAGCGAGCCCCGCACCCCCCCCCCCCCCCCCCGGAAACTCTTGTACAGGAAGAAGGTCTGGTGGGCTGCCTTTACTTCTCCCAGCCTGGCATCTGTGAGCCTGTGATCTGGGGCCCACCAGGAGAGCCAGTTGCAGCCCAGCTAGGGCTGCATCCAGGGATATAGGCAGAGGCTGTGGAATGGGCCGTCGGGGGCAGGGAGAGGCGTCTCAGACCCCACCCCACCCCACAACCACTCTGGGGACACAGGCCAGGAGAAGACCAGCACTTCTGCACAGCAGCGGCACCAGGGCCCAGAGCACCACACGCAGCCCCCCTCCACCACATCAGGACCCTCTTCCCACGACGAGCCAACCAGGCAGACAGGCCTTGTGTCCCACCTGTGTATCTGGCCTGGAGAGGCCAGCCTCCTCAGCTCTCACCAGGCCTCAGGAACCCTTGGAAGCTCATCACCCCGCCCTAAAGCCTGAAGTGACCACAACCACTGAAAGCCTGGGCCCTGAAATCCGGTACAGCTGTCCCCATGTCTGCAGGGTCTGCATCCATAGAGTCAACCAACATGGATGGAAAATACTCCCTCCAAAATTCCAGAGAGTTCCAAAAAGAATACTTGATTTGCAACGACTTGCACAGTGTAATGGCACCCCCACTCCAGTACTCTTGCCTGGAAAATGCCATGGACCATGGACAAAGGAGCCTGGTGGGCTGCAGTCCATGGGGTCGCAAAGGGTCGGATACGACTGAGCGACTTCCCTTTCACTTTTCACTTTCATGCATTGGAGAAGGAAATGGCGACCCACTCCAGTGTTCTTGCGTGGAGAATCCCAGGGATGGGGTAATCTGGTGGGCTGCCATCTGTGGGGTCGCACAGAGTCGGGCACGACTGACGCGACTTAGCAGCAGCAGCACAGCGTTTTCATTGTGCTGTGCTGTGCTGCGCTTAGTCGCTCAGTCATGTCCGACTCTTTTTGACCCCACGGACTGTAGCCCGCCAGGCTCCTCTGTCTATGGGAATTCTCCAGGCAAGAATACTGGAGTGGGTTTCCATGCCCTCTTCCAGGGGATCTTCCCAACCCAGGGGTCGATTCCAGGTCTCCCGCATTGCAGACAGGCTCTTTACCACCTGAGCTACTAGGGAAGCCCACGTTTACATTGTAGTAGGTGTTATTAGTAACCTAGAGATAGATGGTCTGAAATCTAAGGAGGATGTGTGTAGGTTATAGGAAATACTCCAGCATTCCATACAAGGGAGTGGAGCAGCCATGGACTTTGGAATCTTGGATGGGTGGTCCAGGACCCAATCCCCCGCAGAGTCCCAAGGACAACTAAATAAACACAGCTCCAATCCAAGAGGAAAAATTCTCTCCTACTTTCATCTCAATCCTTGTTCACCAACCCAACAGAATAAAAACACTTCCCAGACTGTCTCAAAAGCATGCTCCCCTCTGGACACTAAGAAAGCTAGCAAGGGACAGGGAAATATATCTACAAGAAAAGCAAAGCTTGTATGAGAAATAATCTGGTGTGTGTGATTACCCTACCAGTGAAAATAAATGAATAAAGATAACTGTCAGCATCACGCGGGCAGCTGGCAGGGCAGAAGAGTTTGGTCCTGAGGCTGTGAGTCCTGCTGGGTCTGTCCTGCCCCACTTCCCATAAACCTATGATCCCAGGCAAATGGGGCCCCTGAAGGCCCAGCCTGGAGTGCAGTGTAGGGCGTCCTTCGAGAGCGAGTGTTAGAGCCCACAGACGGGCAAGTGCGTGTGGAAGGGTAAGGAGCGGCCCAGCACAGAAACTAGGCTGATCAAATAATAAGCATATTAAGGGGCCTGATTTCTCACAGCAGTGAGGAAGGAGTTACACATGTGGAGAGGGAGAAATCTAGAATGTATCCTGGGGGAACTGGAGTCAGAGCTGTCAGGATGAACCTGTGGTTTTCAAGAAAATCCAGGTGTGTGTGCATGTCACACACATGTGCATTGAAAGTCTGGGAGCACGTCCACACTAGGTCCAGGGGTGGCTTCAGGCCCGAGTCTGGGAGAGCTCAAAGAATCACATGCACATCAGAAGGACACAGTTGCCGGCACTGGACAATCTTGGCATCAGAATAATGATTATAATCCACTGGATAAATATGTCAGTCTATTCAGAGATCAATAAAAATGAAACAATTGGTGGCTTGAGGAAGAATTCGACATTTCCCCCAAAATAACTGGGTTGGCCAAAGAGTTTGCTTGAGTTTTCCATAAGGTGTTAGTGTTGGGGAAAAAACAAATGAACTTTTGGCCAACCCAATACTTACTCATTACAAAGGGGAAAGTGTTGCAGCTAGAGACACTGGGATGGCAACACCCAAACCAGGGAAAGAGCTACAGCAGGCGTCGCCAAGGCAAGTCTCGCCTGACCAAGACCAACACACCATGTGGTCCCGAGCCCACTGTTGAGATGCTGTCAAGGCCCAGATGCCCCAAGTGATGGTGGTTCTGGAGAACTTCTTCATTGGAAACCCCTCTGGGTGAAGAGCACAGATTGGCAGATATACCTCCAGAGTGGGTCAGAAAAAAACAGTTTGTTTTGTATCTGAAAAATTTCTGTGAATTTGAGATTGTTTCAAAAACCATTTGGGACTTCCCTGGTGGTCCAGTAGCTAAGACTCTGAGCTCCCAAGGCAAGGGGCTCAAGTTCGATCCCTGGTGAGGGAACTAGACCCCACGTGCCGCAACTAAAGATCCCACTTGCTACAACTAAGACTCGGCACAGGTAAATAAATAAATAATTTTTTAAAATAACATGGTTGGGTGAGATTTCAGTAACAGTCAGTGGAGGCATCTGTGACGAGAGCTTGAAGCTGAGCCCCAGGGTCTCCTCAGGGCCCTCCTGCTTCCCAAGTCCCGGGACTGTTCCTAGAAGACAGCAAGGCTGAAATGTCCTGGGTCAAGGCTGGCTTCCCAGCACCTGCTGGAGAGCCGAGGACAGCCAGGGCAGGGCAGGCCCTTGGGGGAATCTGACAAGCCTGGAAATCCAAAAGGGAGTGGCACTCTTGCCCTGGACACTGCGGGTCCTGGGCGGGAGCAGGCGGGTAGGGTGCCTGGCACCCCCAGGAACGCTGACCTGGGTGGCCCTTCCCCCTCCCCCATCTCCACCCCCTTCTCTGCTCCAGGCCTGTCTGTGACCTGGTTTCCAGGGTCTGGAGGCAGCACTGGTGTACCACCCATCAGACCAGCTTTTGGCAGGAAATGCAAACAGGACTGATGGGGAAATGAGGGCAAGTTTTGCTCTTTTTCTTTCTTCTCTTTTTTTTTTTTTACTGGAATTCAGAGAGAAGTAAAATAAAGACTTGCTGAGTGGAGCAAAGACAGACCTGCTTTTGCTGAGTTTAGGTGAAAATGAGAGGAGCGAAGTGGGGGCAGGGGAGTCGGCAGTTCCATCGCTCTGCACGTTTCTCATTATTTCGCTTCTAAATCAGCCTCGCTGGTGCTTTCTCTATTCAATAAAAGCCAAACGCAAGCCACGTCCCCTAATCTCTCCAACAGCAGCTCACTGCTGAGAAAATAATATAGATGTAACTTCCAGCATCGTACACTTTCTTTTCCATTTATATGCAAATAGTGACCTTTCACCCAGGCTGTCTCAAAGAAGTGTTTCCTTAAAAATGCAAATAGCATGTTGCAAGCTGACTGTGGCTGAGTCTTTCTTATATGATTATTATTATTTCTTTTAAACTTACCCACGCTGTAAAAACAACAGCTAAACAGCCGGGCAGTAATGATGACTTTTCAAACCCCATCACAGGACTGGCTCTCCAGGCGGCCTGTCAGGGAGCCTGCCAGCAGGGGAGGGCCCCCAGATGATGAGGGGGTGGGGACACTCGCAGCCGCAGGGCAGGCCGAGTGTCCAGAGAGAGGCACAATGGTGGGAGCCAGGACTCGGGCGCCTGGGCAGGTGCAAGGGAGTGGGAGCGTGGGCGGCAGGCTGTGTGCCCCAGGCAGGCGCACAGGATTTGTCAGAAAGCCTCCCCACACAGACGGAATTCAACACCAGGGGTCAGGACGAGTGATCCCGACCTCAACCTCCATCCGGGCACACACGCTTCACCCTCGGATGAGGAGTCAGGGGCAGGCAGCTCATGGGAAGCTCTCTGTCCTCCCTCAACCCCTGAGGCCACGAGGAATGACCAGGACAGGGGGCTGGAGAAGCCCAGGAAACAGGCACAGCACTGCTACTCGGTGCATGGGGGCGCTGGGCTGGGGGCCTCTCCCCATGACCCACTGATCGACCAAGTAAGGACGCAGGCTGGGGAGGAGCCAGGGAAGGTGTCAGTCACGGCCACCCACAGCTCCCAGGGTCCCCTGAATTTCCCCTGCAGGAGTCAGAACTGTCCGGCCCAGGAGAGGGAAAACGGCCACTTCCCCCTTCCTGGAAACCACACACTGTATTTAGGCTCCTGCAGTTAACTCGACTAGAATGGGCTCTCATTGTACGAACAGAATAAAACCAAGCTGCTCCAGGGTCCCTACAGGCCTGTCTCTGCCCTGGCTCATGTCCAGTTCAGAAAGACAGGGGACCAGGCAGGAGGGTGGGAGGTCCAGGCAGCTCCTTCTCCTACCCCCATTCCTCTAACTCGAGATGTGGAAGCACTGCTGTCTGGGAGAGGAGAGCGATCCTGGGGGGCTGACGTCGTAGCCCCAGACCCAGGGCCCAATGCAGCCCCCTGCGGTGGCTGGTTTTCTGGGTAGGCATGGCCAGCAGAGATGCCCACCTATCAGCCTCCTGCACTGCTCAGGGACAGCACTCTCTCTCCTGCCTTTAAGTGAGAAATACCAGGGGGCTGCACACACTAGCTTCCCAGTTTGGATGGGCACACACAGCACGCAGGACGTCAACAAGGCAGAAGGTGGAGAGAACGTAAACCACGCTGACCAGAGGCAGTTGCCTCCAAAAGGCTCTGGGCAGTAAGGGGTCCATCACTGGGAGGGGACATGATGGGGTGGGAAGAGCCCCTCCAGGCCCTGTGCCCCCAACCCACACCCTCGCGCTGACACGCATGCTCAGGAGCTGTCGGAATGCTCTCTGGGACGGCATCAGGGCAGGAGTGGGACTCTGACTGTCACAGCAGAGCCCATTCTGGGTCCCCCAGACACCAGAGGTGCAGGCTGAGCATGAGAGCACAGGCCTCCCACGCCAGGCAGCAGGTTCTGAACCGGGAGATGCAACGTGTGACTTGCAGCTGGCTCAGTGAAGCCGGGACCCAAAAGTCTTCACTCGTGCCATCACACATCACTTTGGAGCCTTTGAGGGGTCTACAAAGTTTGCTAGCTGCAATTCAAGGTCAAATCCAACTTGCTTTTTCTCTCCCTTTGGGCTGATGTGCTGATTTTGGGTCTCTGTGGGTTTCTCTGCTGGCTTCAGTGGCATTTCCGGAAGCATCAGAGCCTCAGAATGCCGGAAGGCGGGTGAGCTCACAGCTCCTCAGGACGCTCACACATCATGAAGAGTGCTGCTTTATGTGTGTTGGGGGAGGGGACCTCACAGCCAACCTGCTCTGGTGCAAAATGAGACCTCAGGAAGCTAGGGTTGGGGGCTGGGCTTCGTGAAATAAAAGAAGATACACAAAAATCTAAGTTATTTAGCCAGAACACAACCAGATCACTAAAAGGTAATAACAGAAACACCCCCTTTAGGGTGAGGGAGGTGGTGAGGGGGTTCAGGATAGGGGGACACATGTATACCCGTGGCTGATTCACGCTGATGTATGGCAAAAACCACCACAATATTGTAATTATCCTCCAATTAGAAATAATTAATTTAAAATAATAAAATGAAGGGTAAATATAATAATAAAGAAAGATACACCCCTCAGCCTGGACAACGGAGTCTAACTTTCCACTCTGGCTGACAGCATATCCACTCAGATTGTGGAGGGAAAACTCAGAAGTGGACCCTTAAGTAGCTCTTCTTCCCACCTGGATTCAGAAGCTTCTCTGCAATGAAACATGTATATTTTCTTGTAAGAAACGAAGCGCCAATCTATGTTCAATGTAGGATGCAGGATGCATGGGGCTGATGCACAAGATGATTCAAGTAGAGGATGTGGGGTGGGAGGTGGGAGGGGGCTTCGGCATTGGGAGATTGTGTTCACCTATGGCTAATTCGTGTCAATGTATGGCAAAACAAATACAGTATTGTAATTTAAAAAATAAATAAATTTAATTTAAAAAAAAAAAAAAAAAAAAGAAGCTTCTCTGGCTATGTCCAGCTCAGCACTGACAGCCCAGGGCCTGAGTTTACAAGGACACCCAGGCCAATACCCGTGTGTGGACCAGAGCCAAGTGCGAGGGCACTGCCCACTGGGCACCCCCGAACCTGGTGGCCTGCAGGCCCCCCTCCAAGGCAGGTGGGAACACCTGCAAGGCTGATGCAACGCGATAACAGAGGTGTTTCAACAACAAAACACTTAGGGCTTGACTGTGGCTCCTGGGAGGGACACTGAGGGACCAGTATGGCATCTGTTTGGGGCTGAAAGAGGAGCTAGAGATGAAAGGAGACAGGAGCTGGGCCAGGGGGTCTCAGTGTGGCCTGGATGGGGGATGGAAAATCAGGTTGGAAGACAGACTAAGGACATCTCCCAGGCAATTGGGAAGCACCAAAAGGGCAGTGAGGGCCAGTGTGGTCCAGATGGCCTCCTGGGAGGTCTAGGGTCCAGGGAAGTCAAGCTGTGCAGGTATGGAATTCGTATGAGATGCTGCACAATTACATGTGAAAATCACTGGTTAACAAACCAATTTACTGCTCAGCAGAGTCCAGTGAGCAAGCAGGCCATTCTGAACCATTGGGTCTGGGAGCCCTAGGACAGTCACTGTCCCCGAGCACCTCAGTTATGTCCCAGGTCAGCTCTGAGTCTGTGAGATGCCTCGTGGCAGCCTTCACTCAGAAAGCACTGGGCAGCTCACGGCAAGGACAGTGGCTGAGCCACTTTATACCCTGTGGTCAAGTAAGGACTGAGAAGACTCAGCCTGATGTGCAGGAAGTTGGGTCCCGCCTGGGCCTGCACCTCAGGGTATCTGACCGGCTCGGACCATGGAAAGTGGGCACAGGAGTGAGGAAAACAGAGCAGCGAGCTCCTGCCCCCTTGGACAGAAGCTGGAGGGGCAGGAGGGCCCTAGGTCTGGAGTCTGAGCCGAGAGAGATGGGGGTGCTGAGTGCAGGCCGAGGGGAGGGCAGCCTGTCCAGCCTGGAGCCCCGGGGAGCTCTCTCTCAAGCTGCTGCTTTAGTGTGGAGTTTTTAGGCCACGAAACGGGAGAAAAGGAGAGGCCCCAGGTGGCTTCCACTGGAGCCCTCAAACCCACGTCAACCAGGATCAAGGTGTGAAGCCAGGCGTGAGGGGCTTGTCTGGCGGCAACTCGGCCAGATGGCATGTCCGGATGGACACACGCCGCACCCTGCCCACCACCCTGAACCCCGCGGTGCCTAAGGCCTGTCCCCAGCACACCCCACACGCACGCAGGCCTGCTCCCAGTCTGCCATCCTGAGAAATCCCTCACATCAGGCATGTCCACACAGACCCACGCGGCCCTCCAGGTGCCTGAGCAGCGGAAGGGGTCCAGGGGCCTCAGAGCACTAGCACTCAGGCAAGGGCTCTGGCCCTCCATGCAGGAGTAATACTGATGGAGGCAGGTTACTCCTCCTCGGACTTACTTTCAGTCCATCTGGTTAAACTGACACTGCGCTTACAAACCATAAATAATAAGGAAAGAGGGATGGAAGACGGACACCTAGACGCAGGCTCTGACAAGAGGGAGGCCGACCAAGAGAACTGTGCTCCCTGCTGGCCAGCAGTCTCCACTCTGCTCTCTCTGGAGCCAGCCCAGAACTCGTCTGAGAGCAAAGCTTTTGTAAGTCAGGTGGAAAACGCCTCCCGGTTTGTTTTGAGGGTTTTTAAGCAACATTTGGGGGAAATTCAGCCATCTGTGAAGAACAAGATGTACACTGAGGATCCCAAAGCCTGGCCAGCACCCAGGAGGGGCCCAAGAGGGCAGCAGGGTCTCCAGGGAGCAGGGCGGGCATGGGGGCAGCTCCGGGCACTGCTCTCACTCCTGAGAAACAGCATTTTCTGCCCAGGCTGACCAATCTCCTGATGACACCCGCTCCCAAAGACTGTCCCTGTAAAATTCCTGTTAAACTACTTCTGTAGACAACTAGCTTCTGGTTTATTCATGAGTGAGTGTATATGGAAGGAGAAGATAGGAGGGTTGGGAGCTGGTGGAGGGAGGGCCCCTGGCCAGGCCCCCTCTCAGCTCCCGGGCCCAGCTTTCCACAGGGTAACAGCCAGCAAGAAGCATGTCTAGACGGGTCTTCCAAGCCCAGGATGGTGTTTCTCTCTCCAGCACTCAAGGCTCACTGGTCGCCCAATCCCCTTCTCCAAAGAAGTAGGGGGTCAGGTGACAAGGCAGCCCCCACCCTCCCAGCAGCCACCCTGGGCCCTACCTCTCTGTCCACTCCAGGCCTAGTGCTGACCTGGCTGTTCTGGTCACTTCAGGCCCTCCTCCCTAGCTCAGGCCATTGGAGGAGGGGGAGGGTGTGAGCAGACCCTCCCTCACTCTCTCTTCACCAAAGCGGAAGTGCCTCAGCCCCCACCAGCCATCAGGGCAGCAGCCGGAGGCCCTAGGGGCACTTCTCACAGGCTCTTGGTCTGCAGGTCCCCTCATCCTGCCCTCTCTGCCCAGCGCTTAGCCATGCGAATCAGCACTCCAAACCATACAGCCTTTGCCCAGGCCAGGCACCACCAGCAGGGGGGTGGGCTGCACACACACACACCCCAGGCCCCCAGCCAGTTCCCAGAGTTGGCTCAGACCCCCTTGCCCCCACTCCATCACACAGAGTCGCCCGGGCCCTGTGGGCACATTCGGTGACTCCAGGCCAGAGGAGGACAGTGGGGTCCAGAGAGGAAGGCCCCTGACTCTAGGCAGCATCAGAGAGAAGGCCCACCCCAGCCAAGGACAGGGGACAGGCCAAGCTTCATGCAGAAAGGGTGGCTGTAGGTCAGCTCCCTGGTGGGGTCTGAGTGCCCAGAGCAGGCTCCTGTGCCAGCATTCTCTCTGCTGGCCTCTCCCTAATGCCTCTGGGCACAGACAAGACTTTCCAGGACAATCTTCTGTGACCCCAGGGACAGAGCTTCTTCACAAGCCCAAAGACTCTGCCCTTTGTGTGGGGGCATCTCAGAGCAGGTCCTCCTCCCTCAGGCATTAGAAGCATTCAGGGTGACAGGTGACCGCTGCTGCTGCCAGAACCTTCCAAGAGAGCCTGGAGCATCGGCTCCTAGTATTTGGGGCTGCCTCCAGGCCTGTGGGAAATGCCTGAGGTCACAAGGACCACTACATCCCCCCTGCTCTGCCTACTTAGGTAGCCCCTCTGCCCTGAGTGAGTTCCCAGGGTGAGTGAGTTCTGGGGCCATCATTCAAAAGGACCAGAACCCAAGGAGTTGCAGAATAAAAGGCCTCGATGGCCAGCTCTGAGGCTCCACTCAGCCCCTGGATCAGCAGACACCCTTGTGAGTGTCCAGGAGGTCGGGGCCCCCATCTCCAGCTCTGCAGGACAGAGGGATCAGGAAGCTACTTCCTTCTCTTTGCAAACAAACTGCCCTGTAAACCCTAAGCAAGCCTCCTCTGCACAGCCAACAACTCCGGTCCAGCCCTTCCCACCGGCACCACAAAACTCCAATTGCTGCTCCCCCGTTCTTTTGTTTACCATTAATCAGCAGGGCCATATGGAAAGATGTGAGAGTCACAGCCACAGGGCCAGGGCGGGGAGATCTGGTGGTGAGGAATCTGGGCCTCTCCCCAGCACCCGCCTGGCGTCCCTGGGCCAGGAGGCCAAGTCCAGGCACATTCTCTCACCAGAAACTGAGGTTTGCCTCCTCCAGGTTTGCCCCAGTGCTCTCCTGCCTTTTGTTCACTCAGCCACTAGCCTCAGTCCTCAGGTCTCTCTGATTTTTTTCTTTTAACCACTGGAGCAAAAATTCTCAACTCCATCTCCCAAAAGGATAACAATCACGGCTGTTATCGCCATTAAAGTGACACAGTCTGATGGCTCAGGACCGAGCCCATACCCTGCTACCAGACCCTCCTCTCAGAGGTTTTGTCTCAGAAATTAAACCCAACTTTACCAGCCAATGATGTCCCTGGACGCAAAGGTAATGCCAAGAGCAGAGAAGCCCTCTGTGACTTAGAAGGAGCAACTCTCGCGACAAGGGCACACCACACCATAACCCAGGAGCTGCTGGCGGCTTGTTTATCTTCCTGATTCACAAAGAGGAAAGCGAATCCAGCGGACAAAGTCCACGGCCCGGAACACATCACCTTAGAGGCAAAGGCAATATATCTTTCAAGGCTCACACAGACTTCTTGGCTAAGCCCGATTTGTAGTTTTAAATACAAAAATCCAGTTACTAACACCATAAACAAACACACTTGTGACCCCGATCACAGAGCGAGAAAGGAGCGTAAAGGGAACAGTGAGTCTATCCCACAGACACGCACCCTTAAGTTTAGAAATACGTGACACGCGAAGACAGGGCACTCACATGACCATCTCTACTCCGTCTTGGGTGGGGGGCACAAATGCGGTCTGGACGGGCGTCCCCGCTGCAGAGCGGTCTTCTGCCTAAGGAGCCAGCGTTCTCCCAGGGAACCCAGCTGCTAGGTCCCCTGGCTGCAGATACAACTGTGTTCCTCTTCCAGAAAAGCACATAAAGTTTTCGTCTCAACACCAGGTCCCCCAGTGTCTTTTCTGTCAGACGCACAATGTGTTCACTAAATTCTCGGAGAAGCCAAGCGCTTGAGCAAGCCAAGGAGGGACAGAGAATGCGGAGGAAAACAGCCGCCGGCAGACCCAGGAGGAGGAGAAAGCCTCGGTCCAACAGAGCGGCTTTAAAAAGCCATCCTCAGACCTGTTCTTCCAGCAAAGAAAGCCTTCATCTTAGAAATTAACTCTGCGCGCGCCCTCTCCCCATCTCCACCCGAGGGGAAAAGCCAAGCACTGGGCATCTGCCTTTGTCAGCAAAAGAACATAACATTGACTTACCTTTCCCCACAGCTATTGTCTGTCCTCTTTCAAAATGACATCACGGAAAGCAATCATGAAATTTACATGGGGGAGTGCGGATGGACGGGAGGAGAGGCGAGGCGGCTGCCTCGCTTCCAGCGGTCACATGTGGGGAAGCCTGTGTGCGGGGTTTCAATTAAATATCTTCTCCCTTTAGTGTGCGAACTCCTAAGCCAGCTGAAGGCGACGTCTCATTTACTTAATGACCGCTCTCATTAGCAGCGGTGGCACGGGCTGGCGGAGAGACTCCTTTGTAAATACGCTACCCATGAACCCTTGGGGCTCCAATATATCTGTTTACTCTCCGAGGTGAAAATAAATTTACAGTATAGCATCAGAAAGATGGATCTGCTGACGGGGAGCGAGAGGTGCCCAGGCCCTCAGAGCCCCTGTCTCTTGCTTCAAGCCTCAGCCAGCAGAAGGTGCCCGCGTTTGCCCACACTGATTCATAATTAATATGCAACACGATTTGGAGTTTTTATGCAAAACACACAAAGGGCAGTATGCGTCACAACCACCAGGCTCACCCCCCTCTGCTTTCTCCACCAGTGGTTCAGTCCAATAATTCCTAATAGCAGCAACCGGAATGACAGATGCCCTGGGTTAGCACGGCTGCAGCGAAAGTACTTTACAATATTTATTGGTGGTTAAGAATATGACCTACCATCATAAAGAGCGGACTGCAGAATTTATTACTCAGATGAGCCAGGAAGGGTGCACAGTGGCTCATCTGCATATCTAAGTACCAGTGACTTAAATGGATATGTATATATTGTTTAAGTGCATAAGGTTCTTATGTCCACAGACCAAAAAAGAGTCATATACACAAAGAGCAGATGAGGAAAAGAGACTTTGCCTTTATCACACGTTTCCTTTTTGTTTCCAGTCTGAAAATCATAAAACACTCTCACAGAAAGCCTGCGCACTCTGGAAGACACATTTATCCTATACCTTGAAACCTCTGAGTTTTTCCCAGCCAGAAGGAAGCACACCACTCAAGTTCCATCTTTTTGAGTTTTTTTCAAACTGCCTGCAAGTAGCTAGCCAATGAAAATCAGGAGAGAAAAAAATTGATGACACACACAATGGAAGTGCCCACCCACTCTTTAAGTAATCCAACTGTCTACTTTCTTAGGTGTTAGGCTTGTATTTTTTTCCCACACTTAGGAATAAATGTAGGAATTTCCTCAGTGAGAGTACCCAGGAGCTGGGGATTCTTGCTTATTATCTGAAGTCCCTCTTCTTACAGACAAAGCTAGCAAACAATTGTTCATTATCATAATCCAATTGTCCAGAAACTGCACTGTGAAACATGACACACGCCAAACTCCAGACACTTGCACAGAACGGACTGTCATAGGCAGTGGAGACGGCCAGAGGGACTCGTGGCCCAGAAATTTAGTGCAGAGATTGCGACAGGCAGCAAGTATCAGTTTTGGGTATGTTATGCAGGAACACAGTGTGTGTGTGTCCCATGTCAATCAGCACTGAAGGGCTCAGGCCACCAAAAGCAGGAGTGAGACAGAACCAAAACATTTAGCTTTCTCTAAGGGAATGTTTTTGAAGGGCAGCGGAAAACCCTTCCGCAAGCAGTTACTTTCTTTCAACTTGCAGAGCTGCTCCCACATTGCATGTAAACCAAGGAGATTCATGCTGAAAATAAGTATGTTCAGTTCTTACACACACATTATTCTCAACAAATAAAAGACAAAATGCACTCAAAGCAATCTCTTAATTTGAACAATAGGAAATAAAGGCAAACCCTCACTGGTCAAACTCAGGATGAAATATTAATCAGCCAGATGAGAACAGCTTGTGGCCTGGGCCACAACTGCCTAACGTTGTTTTTATTCTTTCCTAAGCTCACACCCATTAGCATAGAAGGACACGTTCAGTTAAAAGCTCTCTTGAAAAGCCATTTCCTGCCTCCTCTGGACACACTGCAAGAACTGGGATATTTTACATCCTAAACCTTTGGCATTCAGAAATTCTATTAAACTCTTATCGGCAGACTGCAGGCTCAGACAGCCCTGCGCACTGTTGTTCCAGGCTGAAGACAGAATCAAGGGAGAGCCAGTGCTGAATCAGCCAATTCCCCCACAATACCCAGTGTTTCATGAAAGCATGTAATTCAGACACGGAACACTCAGATGCAGGAAACAGCAGCAAGCAAGAGGTAACTTAGGGAGCGATCAGTGTGTCTGACAGAAAGACCTGGGATGGCAGGTAACAGACTCCATCCGCTCACACACTCAGGAGCCTGCAGCTCTTACACCTGCCCGCTGAACAACAGGCTCCCGGGGCAGGCAGCCTGGTGGTCCGGGTGCGGCCTCTGGTATCCACCTGAGTCTGCTCAGGGGAGCGTTCCAACGAGCTCAGCAACTTCAAATTGCTGCCTGTTTCTGAGAACCTGGGAGAAGCCCTGGGAGCCTCCCCCAACCCCAGGAGGTCATCGCTGCAAGAGCCGGTTCAGAAGACAGGTTTTGATGAATAAAGGTTCAAAATCTCCCTCCCACTCCACCATGAGAACAAAGGAAGGGAGCCAGGAAGGGACTTAACCGCAAGTTTTAAGGTTTCGCAGCTTTGTCAGCCTGAGTGGTAGAGTCCAGACGCGCCTGGATCTGATCAGCACGTTGGACAGCGCTCCCTCGCCCGAGGGCTCTTTGTTCGCGCAGTCAGGACTGGCACTCGACAGGCCTCGAGCCCGGCGGGGAGAGGCGATTCCAAACCAAGTCTCCCAGCCTTGCGTGTAAGTGACAGCAGCAAGGTGTCATGAAAATTTTCCCTCTTACACAGGGGGAAACTGTCAGGATTTCTTTTTAATCATAAAATATTTCCTTTGCCATAACTAAGCAAGGAGAGCATTTGTTCCTTTAAGCTTTCTTTCATAAAAGATCTGTGAGGAAAATTTGGAAGATCCACAGGGAAGCAACTTCTCCTTGATTGGAGGGTTCTCAAATGCCACAGGGGAGAAAAATGGGCAGATTTGCAAAAGCAAACTTGCAGCACTCGCTTAGGAACTGTTTTGTGGGAGCTGGGGGCAGGCTCAAAGATGGCTTAGCTAGTAAGATCATTTCAAATAAAGTGTAATTACTTGTGCAAATCTGCACACAGACATTCCAAGTGTCAGTTCATTTGCTTCATAAAAACTCTTTCAAGTGATTTTGGTCTAAACTTTCTGCATCTGTAATTGGCACCACCTTCTCCGGTGACCAGCTGGGGGTGAGAGTTTTCTTGTTTCCCTCTGAAAGCGTCCCTGCAGATGGGCGCCCGCCTTAAAGCTGCAGACGACAATTAGGGCCGTTGTGTGTGGAGCCGCGATGGTCAGCATTAATATTGTATACGAACAGCTGAGGGCGAGGGGGGTGCTGCCCCAGGCAGGCTCTGGCAGATGGAGCAAACAAAACCGAGAACACTCTCACCAGCATCCTGGGCTGACTCACACACACTCACACACACTCTGGCTGTACCATGGAGAGTGTTTCGTGCTGAGACAGCAAACACACCAACCCTCTGACACTGTGTGCACACTTAGACACACAAACACACACTTGATTGGGAGAGTATCACACTGTTAAAGTCTCCCCCACACACAGTAACTTTGCGTGTGATGGAAACACAAGCACCAGCGGCCCCAGTGAACCATTTGCTGCAGTGAGTCCCGAGTGGACAGGCAGGTCACACACACACACCCACCCACTGCCCTCCCCACCTCCCGCAGGCAGGGCAGCCTCCACGGGCTCTGCAAGCCCCTCCATCAGTCTCTGAGGGCCCTGGCCTTGCTCTGAAGGGAGCGTGTGTCTGTCACCTCCTCAGCTGCCCAGAAAGAGCACTGAGAGCTGATGGGGACACACAGCTAATTAGTCCTTTTGGCGTCTTGGCAGAAACCTGTGAACAAGCCGGGGAGGGGTACTCGGGGGTTGGGGGGGTGGGGGTACGCACCCAGGAAGGTCCCGCAGAGTGTCATCTTGGCTAAGCGGGCACACCTCCACTCAGAAACTTGCCCTGTGCGGTCACTTCATGCTGCAAAAGTTGTGGCACAAACTTCTGTGTCCAGGGCCCTGGAGAGCTCCCTTCTCGTGCAGCCAATCGGGGGCCAGGGAGCAAATAATCACAAATTGATGCCCTGCCAATGAGGCTCCATTCCCCACACAAAGGGGCCCCAGGCCCCAGACAATGAGCCCTGCCTGCAGGTGGGAGGAGGCAGAGACACAGCCTCTTCTCACTAAGGGACCAATAAGTGAGGGAGGGGAGGGGCTGTCCTGAAGGTGCTCCCCTTCCCCTTCCCCTCCCCACTTTTCTGCCTCGCTCTCCCCTATCCCTACCTTTCTTCATCCTCTCACTTTCCTCTCCCTTCTCTTCACCCCAGAGCAAGTTAGGTCAGAAACCTGCCTGAAGACCACTCAGGACAAGTGGGTGGGGTCAGGTCTAATTGGTCTTGACCTTCCCCAACACAAACATTGACAATGAGGGGGCAGGCCCTTGTGGCCCCTGAACAATGAATGCCCCACCACCCAGGTGTGAAGCTTGAGGGGAGGAGGGAAGGTGAAGAGAGGACCAGCTCCCTCAGGGATGGAGGGTCAGGAGGGGGCCCACAGAAGCAGGGCAGGGTGGGGGGTACATGGGGGTGGGGGGTGGGTTAGGCCTCTCTGTGGTGACCCCTCATGACCCACCCCATGCCCGTGACCCTTTGATGCCCGTGGAAGTCTTTGGAGCAACAAGTTCAGCCATCACCAGACCTGGCTGAAGCCCCCAGCTTCCCTTGATGCTGGGTGAAACTCCCCATTCACCCCTCAGGTGACAGCTCAAGTCTCCATCCCATCCTCAGCTTGAGTACTCCCTGTCTGTGCGCAGCTGTCTGCCCCCTGATAGGTGAGGCCCATACAGCCTATGGCCACACTCAAGTTCCATGGGAAGCCCAGGAGATGGGCCTGAGGACAAATCTCCTGTAAAGGTGGGAAGGGCAGATGAGACCCAGGGCCCCTCTGACCTTCCTCGAGGGCAAAGGCCTTAAATCTGGTCCCTGCGGTTGTGGACCCCTCTTTACGAAGCCCAAGGGTAGTGAGTCACAGGCCCCAGGCTACCACATAAGCTGGAGGGATGGGTGCCGGGGCCGGGCTTCACTCTCCTGAAGCCAGGAGGAGGAAATCTGGACAGAACCCAGGCTATCCCATGTTCCCTCATAGCCCTGTGACCACCAGCAAACAGCTGACTGTCTCCACGCCTGTTGTGAGGTCTCCAGTGAGGGCAGCTGGGCAGGAAATGGACAAGCATGTGGTCCTAGGGGAGCTGCGCACGTTAGGATACAGGCTGGGTGAAGGACCAGGCTCCTTGAGGATCTGTTGAGTCCAATCAAGGGACACAGGGGACTCCAGGGTTTGGCCTGAGCCCTGAGAGGGGCAATGAAAGGAACGGACAACGGAGAGCAGGTATGTGGGAACTGAAAGCCCTACTGTCCCCAGGTCATGGGTTCAGTCGGAGGTTCAGGGCCAAATAAGACTAGAAATAAAGGTGAGTCACCTGGTTAGAGGGCAGCAAGGGGAGGGGCAAATGTGCTTAGAGCCTAGTGAGGGGAAGGAGAGGGGAGGGCAGGGGCAGATGGAGGAACAGGGGCTCTTGGGGAACAAAGGTAAACAGGGAAGAGAGGCTGGGGCTGGCTGGGAGGTCCCCTCCATGTCTGTCATGGTCCCTCATCTGCAGAGAGAGGTATGCTTACAGAGAAGTTACCTCCATTGAGTTAGCCAACCCTCCTGTGACTCCTCTGTAAAGCAAGGGCATCAGGAACACTGTCCACTGCCCTGCAGGTCCCCAGATGGGGCCGCACCTGTTGGCTGCCGCTGAGTCATTGCTTACTATCTCTTATCACCTCCCATCCCCGGCCTGCCAACCTGGGAGACCACCAGGAAGACCAAAAGGCTTCCTCCCGGCACCACAGACACCAGGTCCCTGTGGTGAGTGATTCCTGAGTCCACTAGGCTCCCAAACCCTAGGGGAAATGCATCCTTGGACGGAGTTAACTAAGGCTGATGACAGAGTAATAACGGGAGCAGCCTGGGAACACTTACGATGTTTCCCTTAATAAAACCAAATGACCTTGTAAGCCAGCACATGACAAAAGCGCTTGGGCAAGTGCAGAGTCAGCTAAGACAAAGTCAGTGTCTTCTCTGAAGGCCTGGGGGGCTGCAGGAGGCCCTCGGACTCCTTAGTTCTGCCTCCTCCAACTCAGTGTGCTCAGAAATAGCAGGAGCAGCACAGTAGTCCCGACATGAGATGTGAACTCTGAGGACTGAGTCAGAATCACATTCCAACCAGACCCCCGGGGACCTGTGGGTCCCTTAGCATTTGAGGAGCACTGGCCCTGAGAGGGCTCCCTGCCCTTAGGGCTGTCAAGCATGGCAGCCACCCCAGCCTCTCTTGGGTGGGGGCACTTATAGCTCCTCCCTTCCCTGACCAGAAGCCAGGTCACTTGCTGAGCACAGCCACTCCAGCCCAGGCAAGCCCTCGGGCTCCCTGGCCATGTTCCCAGTGAGACTGACACAGGCCACAGTCCTGCGGGACCAAAGTGACGCAGGAGCGGGGCCTGCTCCCAAGGTCAGGCGTGGGCTCCTGGGGCCAAAGGTGAGTGGGCTGGCAGGGCAGTGGGCACCGTGGCCAGCAGCACCATTTCTGGTCATGCTTTAGGAGACCCTCGTGTGTGTGTCCAGATGTTCCCTGGGGTGTGCCCTGTGGTTCCCCCTACTGGCTCTGCTAATAGCTAGCACCTGCAGGGGCCCAGGCACCGCCCTGCTTCCACAGGCTGGAGGGGGCCCAGAGGTGATGACTTTGAGCCATGAATAGTCCTGCCTGCTGCTCAAGAGACAGAAGAGGCAGCACTCTGGCAAGAGCAGTCTCCTGGGGACACAGGCCCTGAAGCGGCTGGATTCTGTGCATATTGATGCAAGGAACGCAGCTATTCCCAGATCGCAGGTTGCAGAACCCTCAGGACTCTAGATTGAGTCTGGAGCCCAGTGGTCTTGGGGTCTGTGGAGCTCTCAGCAGATTCAGCTCAGGCCAGGGGGTAACTGAGGTGGGGAACCCAGCCCAGCCCGTTATCTGGGTCCAGATGGACCCAGAGAGGCCTCATATCCCCTCCCTGCAGTCTGGTATCAGAGGGCTGCTAGCTCACAGTGAGGGGCTCACAGAGTGAGGGGATCAGAGTAAGGGCATCGGAGAGCAAGGGGCTCAGACAGCAAGGGGGTGTAGTTACAGCTCCACGTCCACCCCCAGGTGTGTAGCCCTAGGAAGCTGACAGCAGAGTCTGGTAGCCGCCTGCCCGCCCACCCCCCACCCCCCCCCCCAGCCAACTCTGGCCATCTGGAAGGAAGGAAGGAAAGAAGAGAGAAGACAGAGGGACCCAGACCAGGGAAGGAGCGAGAAACTGGCCCATGGACTCTGCAGGATGTCCAGCTGCTCAGGGACCACAGCCTCTTGAGGGCTCAGCGCTGCCAGGACCGAGGGGCGAGAGGAGGACGTACAGCTACAGTGCGGGAACAGGAGTGCGAGGCAGTGCGGGGTGGAGTCCAGGGTTAGGGATGAGCACCGTGGTGGACACACAGGGACACAAGGGAGAAGCAGCAGAGAGAGGAGGCAGAAATCAGATGGGCTCAGACAGATGGACAGAGATGAGGGAAGCAAGAAGGCCAGTGTCTGCGAAGGGGTAGGCGGGAGACAGGCCCCAGGGCTCGGGGCCGGCAGGTGCCCCAGGAAAAAGCGAGGGGCGGGCTAGGCGCCTCCCCTGATCCTGTCCTTCTTGAGGGCTTGCACCCTGCAGGGGTCGTGTCTCATCTGATGTGCGCGTGCATGTGTACGCACACGAGCAGGAGGACAGAGAGCTGCAGGCTCTGTTTAAATGGCTTTGGAATTCTGCTCTCGGAACAGATGGCCTCAGAGATAAAGCCGCCCGAGAGCCTGGGTGAGAGCGAGGCCCTGGCGGTTGCCATGGTAGGCCGGGCCGGTGGCCTCTGCTTATTAGCGGCCACGAGAGCATGGCCCACAAATGTCAACACGGGCTCTGGGGAGGGAGCCCCCAGAGAGCCCCAGTGGGGAGACACCCTCACTTGAACATCCAGCCCCCACAGCAGCAAGAATGGAATGGAGCTTGGAGGAACCAGTGGGCACTGGTTGGGCACAGGCTGAGAGGCTTGAGGACCCCCATCCCAAGATTCAGCCCTGAGATGCCCGGGCTGGACCCAGACACACTGATGCCAGGTGGTTCCAGCTGCACCCCAAATTGGAAACCAAACCCAAGCTGGTGTCAGTGCTACACTCTAGTATAACTGGTTGGCTTCCCTGGTGAGTTGATAAGTAAAGCCCCACCCTACACACAGTGCCCTGGCGTGAGGGCCAGGGTCCTGGAGCCCAGAAGAAGGGGCACCTGGACTGCTACCAGGGGACAGATCTTGGTGGAAGCTCCCTCCACCCTCATCACCCCAACAGGCACAGGAATCCCATCTAAGGAGCCAGGTAGGACACCCATGAGGAGGGGGAGCCATGCAGCCCTGCCCTGTGCAGGACTGACAGTTTGGGGGCCCCTTGCAGACCTGGTTGTTCCCAGGGCAGAGCCAAGACTGGAGCCCAGGAGTGTCTGGAGCCAAATCCTGGATCTGGGCTTTTGGCCCCACAGGGAGAGGCCTAGGAGGCCCCTTTCCCAAGCTGGGGAAAATTTCAGGGTGAGGAAGGTCCTACCTTAGGCTCCCAAGGGAGCATAGTGCAAGGAGAGGGTAACAAAGTGGGTGGTGTTGAGGTCTCAACCTGGTCCCTGCCTGGAGCGAGCAAAAGGCATCTGACGGAGCATGAGAAGAGCCAGAGGCAGGAGGCAGTGGAGATGGCCAAGGGGGCCTGGGCAGGCACCAGGAGGAAATCCACCAGGGCAGCCCCAAGGACCATGGACTGCAGGGCCTCCAAGAACCAGGACTGCCCAACTTACCAGGTGATCTAGACTAAGCCAGGCCTAGCAACTATGCCCAGGGTCCCAGGGCCACAGCGTCCCCCAGGCCCCAACCAAATTCATGCTCTAGACATTCCATCTGGTTAGAGCCTCTCACTGGTTAGAGCAATCGGGAACCTTCCAAACCCTGTACTGTCCTTCCTTCCCTCCTGCACACAAGAGCAGTGCCCAGAACCTACTGGATGAGGCTTTGATTTGTCCATGCCATGAGGGCATGAATGAATGCATAGATGAGTGGGTGGGTGGATGGAGATAGAGAGGTGAGTGGATGGATGGATGAGTGGGTGAGTGGGTGGGTAGATGATGGTTAGGTGAGTGGATGGATGGGTGAAAGGGTGGGTGGGTGCATGGATGGAAGGGTGGGTGAGGAGATGATGGATGGGGGAAGAGTGGGTGGGTGCGTGGGTGAGTATGTGGATAGATGGATAGGTAGGTGGATGGGTTCGCAAGTGGGTGGATGGCTAGAAGTATGGGTGGGTAGGTGGGTGAATGCATGGATGAACAGATGGAGGACAGGAATTGTACAAATAAATGAATGGATGAGTACAAGGTTTGCTGGTGCAGATCAGTACAAATGGGAAGGGCTACATGCAAGCTCAGGCACAGGGACGAATCTCACTGGGGACCACAATGTGACAATCTACTGGGCCCTAGAGCCCTGTGTGCCCCTGACCTACCTCCCTGACCCTGACTCTACTACACACACCTCCAGAGCCCAGAGACACATCCAAGCAAGGCCACCCAGTGCCAGAGGCACATGTGATAACATCAACCTGAATCCCACACATCAGGCATCCCTGAGTCTGCAAGACAAGAGGAACAGGCTGGCAAACATGGCCACCCCCAGCCCCAGGAGCACAGCTGGGGTAGGAAATGGAGAAGAGGCTGCTGGGAGGGGGGTGCCATGAGCCCTGAGCCACCCGGGTCCTTCCCCGGGTGGTAACCAGGAGGCCTCCAGGCTGTAGGAAGACAGAGAATGCCAAAGCTGTGTGACAAAACTCAGGGTGTGTGCCGACATCTACCTTCACATTTCACCCAGTTCACGGTCAGCTTTCTCATGAGATAAGTGCTGGGTTAACACACGTTTCAGATGAGATGGTGCTGTCGCCCACAGACCTGCCCAGCTCACCAGCCTGTCTGGCTGAGCGTCACCCCACCTGGGGGAGCCCCAGAAGTCTTCACGGGAAGGTTTTGTGAAAGTGCAGACTGGGCTAAGGGTCCTCCAGCAACTGCAGGGAAGCCCCCAACCCGTCCATCTGCAAGCAGACACAGGCGGCAGTTCACACAAGCCCGAGCAGGCTGTACCCCATCCCTCTGCTCCATTTTTGACCAGGTGCTGAGGCTGATGTGGAAAGGCTCTCAGAGCCCACCAACACCAGAGCCCACCTCCCCCAACAGCACGGGGCCCGGCTGCAGCCCGAGCTGGCAGCGAGGGAATAAAACCCACTTTCTGAGGGGCCTTTGTCCCACCACCTGTGCTCCCGTGCTGCTGGCCTCCCAGTATGGCCGCTGGCTCCACCCCCAACCCCTCAGCTGCACCAGGCGGGGGCACCTGTATGCAAATCCCGTAGAGCACAGGGGGAGGGAGGGCTGGGGAGGAGGGCGGGGAGGAGGGCAGCCTCAGGGAAGACCCTGGAGACCTTGAGGTGACATCCATATGCTTGGGGTGGCCAAAGGCCCCCACCCCAAAAGGGATGAGTAGGATCCCAGGAGCAGAGGCTGTGGTCCCCCCTGGGCCTGGAGACCCCGTGGCTGAGGGACAGGATACTCGGACTGTGGGCTTGCTGTGACTTGGCATAGCAGTCCCTGCTGAGCTTGAGGCTACGGCTGCAGGAAAACACCACGATGGGCCCATTTGCGTTTGTGCCCAATAGTGGCAGGAGGGAGAGCAGTGACAGTAAGCACCTCCAGCAGACGCCCACACAGCTACTCAGTGCAATGTCACTGTACTTCAGGTAAGACTGATCTGACCTGCTTTATAGGCTCACAGAGGTCAGAGGGCTTCTCTGAGGGTCGTGGAATCAAACGACAGGGGGAGCCACGGCCCAGTGCACCGTCCTGCTTCAGCCGAGGTGGGCTCCTTGGAAAGTCAAAAACCATGCCAATATCCCCCAATATCTCCCACGGGGCACAGGAGTGCAAGACAGAGGCTCATGCGCACACCGTGTACACCTGGGGTTTGGGAGGTGGGGGCCAGACAGGCACAGAGTCCTAAGACCACACAGAGCCCTGTCACTGGTCCAGTCACCCCAGCCCACGACCTCAGCTATGTGTGTCGGCCTGACCATGTCCCACGGGATGTCCCTCCCTCCACAAGGCAGGGCCCACTGTCCTCCAGCACCTCCTTGGAAAGGGCCTGCCCAACCTCTGATATACCTCGTGCCTAGAAGGATGCTCACTTGTTCTCCACACTGGGAGCCTGTGTGTTTCCTGGGGGACACTCGAGTACAAGATGTGCGTGTCCACCTGTGCGTACCTCTGCCTGGGCACGTCTGTGGGCATGTGACAGTGTACACACCCTGCACAAGGGTGAGTCCACACTTATGAGTGTGTGTGCACTTACGTGTGTGCCTCCTGTTCTGTAGTCACTGTGTGAGCATCTGCGCACACCTGTGTGCATATCTGTGCATGTGTGCGTGTGCATGCACACCTGCATGCACACACCATTCCTGCCCCTGCACAGGGGAGTGGCTGGAAACAAGCACAAAAGCTACAGGGCTAGCCCGTCACCATGGGAGGGCCCCATGTGGGCCCACCCCATCAGCTGCCATCTAGTAGGTGTGTGCCCAGATTCAGGCCAAGGTCCACGGATGCCCACTGCCCTCAACCCAGGGCCCATCATGTTGCCTACATACGACCCCTTAGACTGTGAGCCCTTCCTCCACACAGGCCGTGAGCTCCCCCCAGAGCAAGGTGTCCTGGGTCTCAGCTCCCAGCAGTCCTTATGCCTCCTGACAGGTACAGCTGTCCACTCCAAGGAACAGGCCGCAAACCTGAGGCCACCAGTCACAGCCCCCACCCCACATCTGCCCTGGGAGCCACGTGAGCTGGGCATCTGGTCTGCTCTGCTCAGGCTGGGTGCCTGTCTGTGCTTGAGGGGTCTCCCTCAAACCTGAGCAGAGGCTATGCCCCAGCCCAGAGGTGCCTGCAGCCGGACTGCCTTCTGCAGACGATATCCCCAAGTGTCTCATCTCCTTGCCTCTCCTTATGGTTCCTCACATTCACCCAGTGACATGGGGCTGGTATGTTGGAAACTGCTTCATCAGGAAGTGAAAACCTTGTAATGGGGACAGCCAGGACTGGGAGAGAATGTCCTGGCCATTAGACATCTCCGGAGACCCCTCCGCCTTCCTGTGTTTGTGCAGGAGGCTTGGAGGAGTGGAGAGGGGAACAGGAAGCAGCCCTTCACCACCGCCAGGCCCTCAACCCCGGAACAGGCACAGCAGGTCAGAAAGGAGATCCATAGGTGGTCGCAGTTTTCCCTAGAATTTTGCTGGGTTGTGAGCTCTGCTCCCCTGCACCTCTCAGCATCCCTGCTTTGGGGAGCCCTCCCAGTGTGCGCTATGTCACTTCAGTCGTGTCTGACTCTGCCATCCCATGGATCGTAGCCCTCCAGGCTCCTCTGTCCATGGGATTCTTCAGGCATGAACACTGGATTGGGCTGCCACGTCCTTCTTCAAGTAGCAGCTGTGGGACACAGGACATGTTCCAGCCCTGCCTGATGGGGCCCAGAGAAGGCTGCTGGCAGCGGGGCTGCAGAGAGGCAGAGCAGGACGGGGGTGGCTGGATATAGATGTCAGGTTAGCGGCTGGGGGTGGGCCACACTGCCTTTATCTCCAGACCTTCCCCATGTCCACAGGGAACCCTATTAGCCCTTCCTTAGCTGGAGAACGGGGTGGAGGGTTACCCCTCTCCTGGCCCATGCCCAGCACCTCGCTGCACCCTCCCAACAGCATCTACCACCTGCCAGGCCCCTGGGCTTCAGGGTAAAGCACAGGCCTCCATCCACCCTCCCTGGAGTGGGACCATATACAGGAGGGTAGCTCCCTCTCCCCTACCAGGCTTTGCTCCACCCAGCTCCTTTCCTAGGCGCTTCCAGACTAGGTCAGCACCCTCAGTGTTCTCTTGGGCCCAGCCCCCATCCTGGGGGCCTTTATCACTGATGACCGAGTATTGTGTCATCACTCGTCCAGAATCCAGCTCCCGGAGGACAAGGGGGCAACAGGGGCCTGTTTCACCCAGTGCCCAGCTGAGGGCCTGCCCCAGTCTTGGGCCAGGGTAGAGAGGTGAAGGAAGACAGGACACTGTAGACAGAAGGTAGACTGCTGACCCCTGTATACATCCGAGGGAGGCTGCACTGGTGAGGGGTCTCCCAGTGGAGGCCCCCAGTTAGGCCTTTGCTGAGAGGTTAGGGGGTGGGGTGGGGTCAGGAGATGGGGGAGGGTTGGGTGGGCACCAACACAAAGGGCTCTGTCAGTGAATTCAGATCCCTGCACCTGGCCTGCCCCCATCCACACCCTGGAAGAGAGGCACAGGCCTCCTTGGAAGGGTGTCCCCAGCAGGGAGGGGTCACCTCCTCCAGGCAGCCCCCTGGACCCCAGAAGGCCTCTGCCACATGCAGGGGCAAAAGTGTCCTGTAGGCAGAGGACAAAGTCCTGAACAGAGGCTGCCCTACCAAGGGGTGCCGAGCTGCAACTCCTGGAGGCCATGGAGTGGGGGCAGAGGCTGGTACATCCCCCCTCCTCAGAAAACTGCTGCAGGCTCTTCCCTCAGCCGGAGACACAGAAGTGAGAGCAGCTGTGACAACCACGAATGTCACATACTCAGTACCCTCGGCAGAGGTTTAATCCCCCTTCTCCTCCTCCCCCCTACTCCCCCTTCTCTTCCCCCTTGTGCCCGCCCCCAACTGCCAGGAGAAGAGGGAGAGGAAGGGAGGAAGGAAGAAGGCGGGAGAGGCAAGAAGAGGGGCCCTGAGTTTGCACCCAGCATCCTGGCTCAAGTGCTGAGCTTCTAACCAGCATGCTTACTCTGGCCCCTCTGTTAGCAAGCCCAGGCCCCGGGTCCCAGGAAAGGAGGACCCTTTCTAGTCCTTGCCCCCATTCACTCCCACTCTCAGCCATGTCTCAGGGTCTGCCCCACCCCCACCCCACCGCAGACCCTCTGGAGAATGTGAGGCCGGAGCTGAGTCTCCGAGGAAGAGGACCGGCCAGGCTGGCTCAGCAGCTGCCAGGCTGAGGGACGAGCTGGACCCATTCAGCTGATTCCCCTAATTGCTTTAAAGTTGTACTAATTGAACTGATTGAAAACAGAGCCTGGGGGGTGAAGGAAAGGAAAGATGGGCTGGAGAATTCAGCACCCATCCCCCAGGCCAAGCTGAAACCCCTCAGCTGCCCAGGGCCTTAGGCAGGGCAGCTCTTTGTTTCCTGACTCCCTGCCCAGCCCTAGCCCCTGCCATATTGGAAGGGGTCAGACTCAAACCCAGACTGGACAGAGCTGACTGGACAGGACAGGACCCAGTGTCCTTACACGTGCAGAATCTACGAGAGGTTTTGAGGTGAAACATCAGGCCCCGGGGGCCACATGCAGCCCAACCCCCATCCACCAGCACCCTTGACAAGCATCAGTCCTCACCCCGTCAGCTGCAGGCCCAGGGGTGAGCACCAGGGCTCCTGGACCCTCAGACCCCTCAGCCCTCTGTTCACCAGGGCACTTCGGCGTTGTGTGACAGTTTGGCTCCCCTACTCAACCAGGAGAGCCAAAAAGAAGCTTGGGACTTCCCTGGTGGTCCAGTGGTTAAGAATGCATCTGCCAATGCAGGGGACACCGGTTTGATCCCTGATCTGGGAAGACTCCACATACCGCAGGGCAATTAAGCCCATGCACACACGCTCAGCAACAACTGGAGCCCACATGCCCTAGAGTCTGTGCTCCGCAGCAAGAGAAGCCACTGCAGTGTGAACCCCACCCACCTAGGGAGTAGCCTGCACACAGCAATGAAGACTCAGCACAGCCAAAATTAAAATAAGAAAGAAAAGCATCTTGCCCTAGATGTCCCCTGGAGCCCAAAAGAGGGGACAGGGACCAAGTGGGAAAGGGAGTGGGTAGGGAAAGGGAGTGGGTCATTATCCCTCACCAGCTCAAAGCACAAAAACAGGCATGGGGTTTTGCTTCCCCCATGTGCAAGCCTCCACACTCTCTGTCAGCACAAAGTCTATGATTTCCTTCCTAAGCCTCTCTTCTGATACATGCACTCAGCTGCCCAAAACTGCAGTGGGCTTGCCCAGTCCAGGGAGGGCCAGTCATGCCCCAGCCCAGATAGTGTTGCCCCAGTCACAGCCACCAAGCATCACTGTAGAACTAGGGACCGCGCACAGCCCCGTGACCCAGCCCCCACCCCCCGACCCCCCGCCCCAGCCCCAGCCACTGGGGGTGCCAGGAGTCATGACTATGGTCAGCTTAAGCATGGCATGGAGCCAAAGCCTGGGGGCTCCCCACATGACTCCACCAAATATACCCACTGGTCTCGAGGCCCTGCCTCTTTCCCTTTTAATGGAGTAAGACTCTTGTGGGGGGTGGGGGGGCAGTGGACCTGGAGTCCTTTCCCACTAGCCAGCGTCAGTTTGGACAACCGCCCCAGCCATCCAGGTGCTCCAATCATGTGGGATCTAAGAAATGAAGGGGCTGGTGGGGTGGGAATAGTTCACTCCTTTCCTCCTGAGAGACTCCAATCATGCAAATCTATCCTCCCAACTTGGCCTGGCAACACTGCTGGGCCCCCAGCATGAAGGGGGGGCCCTAGGGGATCTGCACACAGGATGTACCCAGCCAGTGTCTGTCCAGAGGTGCCTGGAGAGGACTCTAGAAACCCCACCCAGAAGGTCACTCAGAGCATTCAGACACTGAGGCCCGGGGCTGTCTGGTGGGGGCAGGGGTCAGCATGTCTGCATGCTGCTGGGGAGGCCTGGGCCACCCAGAGAGTCTACAGCTCAGTTCCACTCTGCCTCAGCACCACACAGGCTCACTCTGGGGCCAGCCTGTGGAGGGGCCACAGGAAGGGGGGACCTGAGCCCCTGAGGGTCCAGCCTAGAGAAGGGTCCTCACCTTGCCCAGGACACAGGAGGTGGTCAGGGTGGGACAGAGGTGTGAGCAGGTCTCCTGGGGGGATGGAGGGGGGATGGAGGCAGGAGCCGAGCACTAGGGTCACTGCTTAAGGAAATAGTGAGCCCTGGGGACCCAGGTGTCAGTTTACGACATTCCCAGTCTTATAGAGAGGTGGATGGAGAGACCCCCGACACGCTGGGGCTGGAGGATTGTGATAAAGGTGGGGAGAGAGAAGAGGTGAGGTCTGTCTGGGGCTCTGAGGTCAGAGAACCAGGAGAGAGAAAATGTCAGAACAGGTCAGCATGGCGGTTCTGTAGGGCCTCCTGCATTGGGCCTGGTCCCAACGGATATGAGAAAATCTCAGAGCAGGGGTGGCAGGACAGAGTGGGCTGGGGCGGGGGCAAGGCTGCCCACCAGGATGGGGGGTGGCAGGCATGGCCCAGGGGACGGCGGGCCTGGAGACAGACATTTCAAACAGCAGATTTGGAAAGTGGGGATATTGGGAACACGGAGAGAGGGAGTTGGAGAAGGAGCTGATTGGCAAGTGAGTAAACAGCAATTGCTTGATGAAAAAATGTTTATGGTGCAATTAGCAGCTGCGCCATAAATAAAAGTTTAACTGTGTTTATTATAAACTTGTTGAGCCACAGGAAACAGCTCTCCACGACTGAGCCAGCCTTTAAAACTCTGTTTACTTGGTGAAACGTCTTGTGTACAATGCATAATTAAGGGCCCTCTCAGCCTCGGAACGCAATCTTTCTTCAGCTCTCCAGCCCTCTCAAACCCATCTCTCTGTGCCCAGTCCTGTTCTGAGCGGTACCAGACCTCCAAAGCCTGGACAAGAGCCACTGATCCCTCCCAGGGCCCCTGTGGCCTCTGCTCCCAATGCTGGGAACATGACATCCCGCCTGGGCTCCAGGTTCCCAAGTGCCCTTTCCACCTGGGTGTGATCCACTCAGCATAACCCACCTGGCCCTCTCCACTTCCTCCAGATGCCTTTGCCCTGGACTCTTTAGCTCTTCTTCCTTCCTAACTCTGCTTGGAACCCCCAAAGTCCTCCCTCTGCCCAGCCCCCGCTGACTGCTCACTCCCTCCACCACCTGGGGGTCAGCCTCCTTCAGCATGTTGCCTCCTTGTCCTATCCCCCATACTCTTTGAGCATGAAAATATTCAAACATATCAATGATGACAAACACTCAGGGCTCTGCCATCCTCCGCATAGGGAGCGTATCTGAAATTGGTTTGTATCATCTCTCTGCATGTTTTCATTGTTTTACCACCTACATACATAACCAAGAAACACGCATAACATTCCCTGCAGATTACATTTATATGATCACGCTGAACAAAATCCTTTGTAACTTGCTTTTACTGCTCAGTATTATTTTTGAGGTGTATCAGGGCTGACCTGGCTGATTTTAACCCACACCTGTGTTTTCTTGCTCAGGTCCACTTTTTGTCACAATGAATCCATTTTTAGTGACCCTGTCTCCCTGCTGCTGGGTGCAGCCAATGACCCTGGGTGCCTCGGGTGGCCCAGGTACATGGGCAAGGCTCTCACTGAAGCATCCACTCATGTCTACTCACTCGCGCTTGCAGTATCCACATTCAGATGGGGCTCCCCTCCTTCCTTCAGTCATGAAACTTTCCACCCTAATCCCTGAACTTGCTCCCCACGCAGGCTCCTGCCCATACCGCAGGGTCCCTGCGCCGCCTCTTGGAAGAATTGCCCCTTGGTTCTGCTGCATGTGTACTGGGTGTTTTTAGAATTTTTCATCACAGAAGGAAACAGGCAACGTTGCCACACAGAAAACAGGAAAAACAAGTACCTTTTGGTGTCCTGAGGCAGGCTGTGCAAGTTTGTGTCTCTCCCCCAGGCAGGGGTACCTGGAGGTGGATGGAGTGTGGGGAGGGGATTGAGAGAGACCTGGGAGCTGATCGATTTAGGAGTCCCCAGGGTAGCAGGACTCAGCTGACAGGGAGAGAAGGAATGTGCCTGCTGCTCACAGTCCAGCCACTCCCAATCCTACCCCTGCCCCTATCCTTCCCACCCCCAGACTGACCCTCCTAGCTTCCCTACCACCACCCCCACCCCCTGCAGTGCAGGGCTGAGAACTAAAGGTGTTATCTCCAGCCCCATGTGGCTACCGGCCCACGGACCCACCTTCCCCTCTGTGGGAAGAGTGGGAGGATGGCCCCAACATCCGGTCAGAGGGCCACCAAACACAGCACTCATCAAGCCTAAACGATGGCAGAAAGGTGAGCTGTTCCTTTAATTTCTTCCCAGGCAAAGCCTCCAGATTACAGAAACAGCATTTTAATTTAAATTCTGATTCCACATTCATTCACAGAGCAGCTCTGAGCAGGGATTTCATTAAAGGCTTTAATAGATTTTATAGGACTTGTCACATCCGGAAAGTGATGGAGCAAATGCATTTTCTCTGCTTCCAGAATTTCAACAGCAACTCAGAAAACAAATTCACCATGAAAATGCAGAGCAAGGAGTTAGGAGCCTCACTCTAGGTAAACAATGCATGGGTCCTTCCTGCCCCAAACACCAGGCCATGCCCACCATAGAAATCAGAGAACAGTTAAGGCCCAGGGTGTGCAGATGATTGTGTCGGGAACAAGGGGGTTCCCAGTGGCAGCAGGCCCACAGGATAGAGGCAGACACTTTGCCAGGGAGCAGGCAGCCCTCTGTGTCTATGGCTCCCATGGTTTGGGGCAGGGGACCCAGGCACTAACACACAGGGCGGGGGCAGGTAGGCAGCTACCACTCAGCCCAGCCTCGACACACAAAGTGTGTGGTCAGCTTGCACAGGTTTGTCCCCAGGGAGCCCCACAGTCCTGGTGTTCTGGTATCCGGGACAGCCCAGGCAAAACAGGGTCAGCCCCTCAGCCGCCTTCTGCTTCCCCGAGTGCAGCTGTCACCAGCAGGACCAGACACTGTCCTCAGGTCCCCTCCCCAGCCAGGGCACTGGTGGCCTCCTGTGGATCCTGGACCCTTCCCACGGGCACCCCAGGGAACCTTCTCTTTTGACCTGGCCGGGAACTGTGGGGGGCACTTCTTTGTGAACCACATCCCATGTTGTCCCCACTCTGCTCGTTGCCACCTTCA
Source organism: Nanger dama (assembly GCA_917880005.1). Taxonomy (NCBI): domain Eukaryota; kingdom Metazoa; phylum Chordata; class Mammalia; order Artiodactyla; family Bovidae; genus Nanger; species Nanger dama. The sequence goes on from CAKJTW010000080.1 coordinate 187,144, forward strand.
GTGGCCCTGGGGTCCCCCTCCCCAGGACACCAGGGTGCAGTCATCAGCCAGTGATCAGTCATCATCACTGGACCCAGGCTCCTCTTCTCCCCGCAACATCTGCACCTCACGGCCCCTCCCATGAGGACCTCGCCTAGACACTGAATTTCTAAGTCAGGACCAGTGTTAGGGAATCATCAAAGCAGAGAGCCAAAACAATTATTTTAAGAATTTGGTTTTTTTTTTCCCAGGAGGAGGCAAACAGTCACCCTGGGAAAAACTGCCAGTGCTCGGGGCTTCACGGTGTTTTCCTGTTGAACTTTATGTCAAGGAGTAGCATCACTTTTGGCAAGAGCTTGACACAAGTGTGCTGAATGAGCAAACGAACAAAGGAGAGTATGACTCAAGGGGCAGCACAGGGCACTACCTCCCTGGGAGGAGCAGGGACCCTCCCCACCCCAACACACCCTGCTCTGTTCAGTTTCACACACCAGCCTCGGGCCCCCACTGCTCCAAAGACTGGTTCACCTGGGATCCCAGAGCAGGAAAGGCCATCACAGGCGGGCACAGCTCGTGGTCAGCTCATTCCACACGGACCCTTCCCTTGGTCTCTGAGCCCTCTAGCCCCCTAACCCCATCCTGCACCCTAGGACGCTCTGCCCAAGGCCACCAGGCAAGTCAGTGTGTTGCCACAATAATCGGTGCACCGCCCTGTGCTGTGTCTGGTGTCCAGCCAGTCCCAGCTGCCCAGAGCCGGCGTGACCTCAGGTGGGCCAGTGGGCTATTGGTGGGGGCTGGCTAACAGGGAGCCCCCGGGAGCCCCACAGCCCTCCTTGCACAGGCCTCGCTCTCAGGTCTCAGCTCCTGTTGGGCAGGCTTCTCAGGTCCCCTCGGGTCTAGGGCAGACCCCACTTCTCCTGAGTAGTTGCTCTATTCCCTGACCACATCTTAATCCCTTTATTCAGCTCTCCTCAAATTTCCCAATTTGAGGATGATATGTCTCTAACTGGACCCTGACACAGATCCCTAACTTGGACCAAAATAAATTCTAAATGGGTCAAAGATGTAAATGATTAAAAATAACCATAAAAAGTACTAGAAGGGAGCATGGAGAGCATACCACGAGTTCACAAAGCCCAAATCGTGAAAGACTGGTTACCTCACTTGATTTAAAATTGCCTACATGGCAAAACTCAGATAAATAAACAAAGCAAAAGTCAAATAACAAGTGAGGAAAAGTGTTTGTAAGTATTTAGGGATAAAGCCTTACTATGTAAAGAGTCTGTCCAATCAATAAGACAAGGTCCAACCACCCAGTAAAAAAATGAGTCAAGGCTGTTACAGAACAAGGGAAAACACAACTTTAAAATAAATTAAAACTGTTCAACCTGACTCATGGTAGGAGAAATGGAATTCTGAAGAGCGGGGTTGCTCTTAGATTGGCAAAGATGCAAAGCTTTCCTAGCATGGTTATGTTGGGAGGGTGTGGTGGACAAACAACTGACCCACTGACACGGGCAAGTATCAGGCGAACTCTGTGAAGGTGGTCTGTGAAGCACGGTGGCAGACCTCAAAGTAAAGCCCACTCACACGCGCACGGCTCTGTCCTGAAGCCCGCCTGCCACCTGAAAGGCGCAGGTTCAGGGACACCACTGTCCATGAAAAAAAGATCAGTGAAATGTCCATCAACAAGGACTAACCAGCACTGTGGATGGGACAGCCTTACTGTTCGTGATGCTCAGAACAGCCTGGGGTCCACAGGCCACTGACGGAGGGACCACAGGTCCCTTGGGCTGAGAAGCAGGGGAGGGGTGGCAGGTATGGGGTGTGGGAGAAGTGCGGGGTGGGGGAAGTAGGGGAGAGAGAAGCGGGGTGGGAGGGGCAGTGGAGAAGTTGGGGAAGGAGGTCTGTTTCAACCATAACCCTCCTTGTTGTACCCTTTTCTTCCTGAATCATCTGCGCTAATGGCCTAGCTTCCCTCCCAAAAAAGTAATAATAAAATATATTAAAATATTTAATTGCTTAACCCCCAATCCTGCAGTGTATCCACTCAGCACAAGAGGTTCTGACCCTGGGGCCTGGAGGGGGAACACCCAAGTAATTCTGAAACGCTGGGGGACCAGGGCTGGGGACAGCCCTTCTGAGAATGTTGTGGGTGTCTTCCACCCGCCCCAACAAGAACCGTGGTAGCCATCATAAGGGCAAACTCGGGGAGACACTGAATCCCTCTGAAGGCTGAGTGGGCAGCCGAGGTCTGGGGACACAGGGAGGGGGTCCTCAGGACCCTGTGGGATGGGTCAGGGCCATCTGGGCCCAGTTCTGTGTGGTCGGGCTGACAGCCCTTTCTGGAATGGCTGTGGACCCCAGGGAAGAAATGTGGCCAAGTCCCTGGGGCTCCACTGGCACAGACAGAGCTCAGGCTGGGGGATTACGAGGCTGGGCAAAGAGAGGGTCCCCACAGGATGAGAAAGGGCCCACCAGGCTCGTCTCCTTCCAGTGCAGTCCTTACTTTGAGCTGTCTCACCCCTCCCCCACCCCCAGCCTCACCTGCTCCCCGTCACACTCCTCCACTCCTCCCTAATCCTAGGACCATAGCTCGAAGGCCACCTCTCAGGGCTGGCCCCTCCAGACAAGCCTGTAGCACAAGGAAGATCAACTCTGAATGGGAATTCCTGGGGGTGGGTCCACTTGCCCCGGAACCCCCAGGGTCACGCCCCTCAACGGGAGCTCACTCCTAGGTTGAATGAAGTCCTGCCACCAAGCCTGGGGTTCCACCACAGAGCCTTGGTTGGGTATGTCCAGGCTAGACTTTGGGCTCCTGGGCTAGGGCCACAGGACCTTCCCCGGGTCGCCCCTCGAGGCCATCGGTCCCAGGTCCTCTGCAGCAGTGCTCCGAATTGGCCACTGGGGGTCAGGGTTGAGCTGCATGAAGGGAACCCAGCAGTGCAGGAAACAGAAAGACCCTTCCCACTCACACACCCAGCCGGGGGAAATGGCTACAGCTCCAGTGACCACCAGGCAAAGCTGATCCAAGAGGGCCTCTTGGAAGAAGGGGGCTTCGAGGAGCTTCCCTTACAACAGAGCTCCACAGCTTGGGCTAGTGGCAGGCCTTCTGGTCTCCCAGTTCCCTGCATAGGCGCTGATTTCCCCCCCACCCCGAGACCTCTGGGGAGTTCTCTCCCCTGCAGCTCCTGATCTGTCAGTAGCTTCTGCTCCCTCACAGCTGACGCAAAGTCAGCGTTCACTCCGAGCACCCACCTGGCCATCCGAGCCCAAGGCTGGAACCCGGACCAGGCCCAGGGCAACAGGGGCAGGGGGCACTGGATGGGGTTCCTTTCAACATCACAGAGCCCTCACCCCATCATCTCAGCTAACCTCTCCAAACTGAGGCTTGAACACTGTAATTCCCACCCACACTTCCAACTGCCACCTGGAGGTGTGGACAGACCTCAGGAGAGACCTGTGTCCACAGCACGAGCACCAGCTCTGCTGAGTCCATGCTCCTCCGTGCTGGGAATGAAACTGGGCTGTGAGTTTTCAGCTGCTCCAACATCTTCCAGGCTCCTGGGAGCACCAGCGGGGATGGGCTCTGGGGCCAGCTGCCTGGATGTCCTCCCATGGACACTACTGATGGTGGCAGCTTCACTAGCAGCTAACCTGTCTGTTGTGCTAGGACAGTTAGCACTCTCCAGGGATGTCCGCCAGAGCCCCTGCCCTCACCTGAGTAGTCAGCGAGATGGGGGTGGGAGTGCGGTGGAGAAGCGCGAACCTGCGGGGCTCCGCCAGTGCCTGGCACACAGCCGGTATGGAAACCAGAGACAGACCAAGGGTATCAGCAGAGGGGCCTCCGCTAGGACAGGGTCGCCATGGTGACAGGGGCAGGCTAGGTGGAGGTGGGGGACAGGGATGTCTTCTGGCCACACCATGCAGCCTTCCCTCTAGGGAAAGCGTCCTCTCAAGTCCACCTGGGCAGGCCACCCCACCCCTGGTAAGTGGTTCATCCAGGACCAAGGGGTTTCCTGGAATGCAGATGTTCAGGGCTGAAACGTGGACAGTCACAGGAAATCTGGGAGGGCCGGCCAGCCTCCCTCCATAAAGGGGACACCGGAAGTCACAGAGTCACAGGCAGAGAGGCTCTTAAGAGGACGTAAAGTGGACACCAGGCAATGCGCCTGAGTGAGAACTGCTGGGACAGGGTCGCCATGGTGACAGAAGCACCCACACGTGGGCAGGGGCAGGTGGGAGCCGGCACTGACGCTGACTCACCAGGGCTGGGCATGGGGCCCGTGCCTCCTCCAGACCCGGCTGCTCCTGGAGCATTAAGAATAGGTCTGGGAAGAAAGGACACCCAGGTCCTGGGCTTCACATGCAGCTCCGAGGACACTGATCACACTATGGGCCTCAGTCCAGTGAGAAGAGAGAAGCCCACGGAGCACCCACAGGGCCTCTGGGCACAGGAAGGTGGCCCTGACCAGGGCAAGAGGCCACCATGAAGCTGGGTCCCGGCTGACCCCCACACATCCCCAGGCTGGCCTGGGCTCTGCTCTGTTCCAAGGCAGGAGCCATGAACACTATGCCCACAACCCCTGCTGACCCTGATCTCCCCTCAGGGACCCTCCCAGACAGCCTTGGCTTTCCCAAGACACCCTCACCCAGCCTTGCCTCTGACTTCCTCTTTCCCATTGCCAAGTCCACCACCTGCGACGCAAGGGGGCAGTCTGCACAGGTGAAGTCCCCACTCACCCCTGTGTTCCCCACTGATGCCAACTGAAGCTAAAATTGTGGTGGGCAAGGTAAGGGGAGCTACCTGTCTAAGTTCAAACTGCTGTCCTGTCCTCTCCCGGCACCAAAAAGACAGTGCCTAGGGCCCTGAAACTGGACTGTCCCCACAGAGCTGTAGGACCCCGCAGGCCAGGCCAACCGGGTCAGCAGGCTATCCCTCCCCTCCCTCCCGCGACCCACATTTAGAGGTGGATGGGGGCTGAAATCCCAGGAAGCTAAGCTGTGTTCAGGCGCCAGGCCTCACCTGTGCCCTGCGCCAGCCCAGTCGCCCTCATGGCCTCCATGCCCACAGCTGTGGGAAGCCTGTGTTCTAGCAACCTCCGGATGCTGCAAACCTGTTCTGGGTCTTCATCTCTTGCTAGAAGCTCCTCCCACCGCTGTCCCCAAGGACACATGAAGCTGAGTGCTCTGTGATGCTGACGGGATGGCCCCAGACCCCGGCCCAGCACTTTCTGGAGGGCGGACAGGGAGGAGAGATGTGTGTCCCACAGGACACATGGCCAAAGGGCCCAGACGAAGGGTTCCCAGACCTGAGTCATCACTCACAGCTCCAACCAGCTCAGTCCCTGGACCAGAAGCCCCACGCCATCCCAAGCCAAAGGCTCCAGGCTGGGCACAGTCACTGCCCTAACGGGGCCACTGGGTCACAGCAGCCCCTCCTGACACCACTGCCAGGGTGATAACAAAGGAGCCCCCAAGAGCCCTAGACAGAGGCTCTGCCCCCAGGCCGGGCCCACAGAAGGGCATCACTGCTCTGTGGACCAGCAGGGCTAAGCAGGGGTCCAGGGCAACCCCACCCTTAGGAGGCCCACAACCCACAGCTGAGGCTGTCTCCTTCCCATCCTGGAGGCAACCCCCACCCTTACCCCTCGCTCAGGTACTGGCCCAGCCCTGCTCAGAGTCCTGGATGCCACCTCCCTGGGGACCCTCAGCCAAGCCCTACCTCCTTCCTAGCACTCCAGCACTTCCCCCTCTGTACTGCCGCCCCCCCAACCCTAGGTGTGGCCCCTCCAAGACTCCCACATGCTGCTCTGAGATCCTCCCACAAGACACTCAGAACCTCTCCCAGTCGTGAGTCTGGCAGGTCCTCAAAGCCCTGCAGACACCAGGCCTCTCCAGGGTCCCTCACAGCAGGACCCCAGAGGCCACAGAGAGGGCCTGGCAGTGGGCAGTGCCCTGGCAAGGGCCCCTCCCCAGGTTCTGAACCTTGTGGGAGAGCCTTGGACACGCCAACGAGACGCAGCAGGGCGGAGGCTGCTGCCACGTGCAGACCCAAGGGGGCCCAGAGGTGCATTAACGAGCCACGTGTGCATGTGTGTGTGTCAGCCTGAGGGGAGAACGTAAACACAGCATGTGCTGGCAGCACGCTGCAAACGTGGGGCATGAAACACACACGTGTTCACCATACCCGTGCGACAGGTGCGTGACCGTGGGGCTTCCAGCCTGCCCTTGCTACCTCCCCATCACGGATCTCCCTGCCAGAGATATCCCACTGCCTGCACCCAGCGCCCCCTGAGGAGGCCCAGCCTCTCAGTGACTGGCCTGGACCGCCCAGATGGATCTAAAGACAGAGGCAGGACGCAACCATGTGCAATCTGGAATGAATGCGTTGTTCACACAGCCGCTGGGGATGGAGGGCAGGGCGCTAGGGTCTGTGCTGGGAGGGCATGTGTATCTGTCTATCTGTGTCTGTGTGTCCGAGCCTGGGGTTGGTGCCAGGCAAGTGTGAAGGAGTAGGGAGCAAGCAAAGCCAGAGGCCCGGCCCTGCAGGACCCAGTGCCCTAGCCCTACCAGCTTCGTCTGTCCTCTTCGTCCCACAGGGGCACCATCTGAGGTCAGCAAGTCTGGCTTCTGGAGCATCCCAGACTCTCTGGGCCCAGCTGAGCTGTGTGGCCTCTGTGAGGCCACGTGAGAGGACAAACACTGCCCCCTCCAGGGTCATCAAGATGCCTAGCCTCCTGTCTGACTCACCTGCCCACCAGCCTGCAGTAAGAACCACAGGTGAACCCAGAGGCCAGGTTCATGGACATGACCTTTCTGGGTCTGGCTCTGGCCAAGCACTCTGCCACTCCACACACACACTCCCACCACCCACACACATGTCCACAGGCCCAGCCATGCCTGTGACCCTTCTGGCCTGCGAACAGAGGCACCTGCTCCCTCCCTGAATCCCAGTCCCGCCTACGCACTGAGTGACCAGGGAACTGGTCCACAAACACTCCATGCACACGAAGACTTCCCAGGAGACGGCCTCACACTCACATCAGGGGGAGCACCTTCTGGTGGGCCCAGGAGGCCTGTCTCTGGTTGCTGGAGTCTGAGCAGGAGCGGGGGGACAGGGCCTTACCCCAACCCCTGGGGAAGGAAGTGGGAGTCCCCTGTTAACACACCTAACAACCCCCCAGGCTGAGAGGGCTGGCACCCAGGGAGCCGTGGGCCTCCTTTCTGTATCCTGCTTTTCAGCATGGGGTGGGGTGGGTGGGCAGGGCAGGCTGGGGGGCCTCCGAGCACACCCCAGCCCAGGCTGTCCTTCAAACCCCTGCATTCTGAAGGTCTCGGACGGAGTGGGCGCCCACGGCCAGCTGGACTCTGGACCCATCCTGACCGACCTTCCCACCCCACCCGAATCCCAGGCCAGGGCTCCTGCCCAGGCCCCTTGTTCCCCAACCCCTCACCCAACAGACCTCAGCCTGAGGACCTGACCCACCCATCCTTTCCTCTTCAAAACTGTCAGGAAGGCCAAAGCCAGTGTCCCCGAAGGAACTAAGGCCCTGCCCCCCTCAGCCTCCCTTCAGCCCTGTGTCCACAAGCAGACCCCCCGCATCCCTTGCCTCCCAACATTGACCCTACCTCCTCGATCTCAGCACAGGTATCGCCTTCTCAGCAAGACCACCCTGTGTATGGACGGCAGCTCTGCTTTCTTTCTCCATCTGCTCCTTACCTCTGATTACACCTGCGTTGCACTTGGCACTTCACACTGTCGTTTACTGCCTCTCCCGCTAAAGAGTCAGCCCTAGGAGGGCAGGGGTGTTCCCCCTCCTGTTCACTGCTCTTTTCCTGGACAAACACTTGAAGGGCAGATGAATGACTCTGGGCCGAGGACTGGGATATCTGCGAACTGGCTGAGCAGAGCCCCCATAGGATCCTAGCCTGGCTGCCCCAGGCCTGTCCCACTGGCCTTGAGCCCAGGGCCTCCCTCCCAGCCTGACCCAACCGAGTGTGCCCCTGCCCCTGGAGCAGCTTGGTGCCCACTGGTGCTGAAGTGCTCAAGAGGGAGAGGCAGCCGGGCACCGAGTTCTCTCTCTGCTTCCCTGGAAATGAGCCCAAATCACCTGTCTCTTCTCACTGAGTCAAGCCTCCTGGCTATCTCATTAGAGGCAGCACTACCCGCAAGGCCCGCCTCTGAGCCCTGAACCTGACATCAAGAGAAGGGACAGGCCTGGACTCCGGCGCAGGGCATCTGCCCCCACCCAGCGGGCCTGCCTGGACAGAGCCAAGCCCAGGTAGCCAAAGCACAGAGGCACGCGGGGGAGCACACTCTCGCTTCTGCCTGAGGACATAGATGTGTGTGTGTGCGTGTTCTGTGTGTGCATGCACGTGAGATGAACGGTCAGGGTCAGATGGAAGGGGGCTGCCACACCAGGCACACGACACACAACTAAGAAAGCCGCTGGACTGAGCTTGCTTGTGACTCACACTGTCCCTGGTTTTCCTGCTCTCTGGCCACACTGGGCAGGGGCAGGGTTGGCTGCACCCCTCCCTCCTCCCTTACTCCTCCCTTCCCTGAGGGTTGGTGAGGTGGTGGTAGGGTTCGCAAGGACCTGCTTCTCCCCACCCACAGTGAGCTGCTGTACAGAACACACACACAGCCCACACAGACTCCCAAGGATTCCCACCACCTGGCCAGGCCCCCAGCCTGGCCCAGCCCCCCAGTGACAAGGCGGCCACCTCCCCACCTCTCCCTCCACAGCCTGAAAGCCCTCATAGGCTAACTGAAACAGCCGATTCATTTCTGAAAATGGAGCTCCTCTCCCCATAAAGACACATACACAATGCCTGACCCACGTGCAGAAAAAGCCCCTGCTGCTCCAAAGACTCAGAAGCAGAGGCTGGGGCACCCCTCCCCCTCCCACTGCTGCACCAGGGGATGAGGGACTTTTGAGTGATGGGCAACTGGGAGTCCCTATACCTGCAGGCCTAGTACCTCCTCCTCAACCCCTCAACCCCTACTGCCCCAGGGACCCCATCCTCTCAGATTCCCCATCTCCAGATGTGACAGGCTAGGTGGGGAGCCAGAGGCCCCCAGCACAGACTCAGGAAAGCAGAGGTCAGACTGAGAAGGGCTCAGAGCCCCAGACCAGCCATTCACTGGTGGGGTGAGCGGGGACCCCAGAATCATGGTTGGCCTCAACGAGGCCAAGCAACTGTGCCTCCAGCAGCTTGAGGGGAGACGTGCTTAGAAACCTCAAGTCTGGAGCAAGTTTGGGGGTGCCATTCAGTGACCCACAGAACTGGGGCAAAGAGAAGGAGGGGCCTGAGGGTGAGAACACCCATCACAGGCCCAGGTCATGGGCCCAGAGGGACCACAGTCCAGAAAAGGAAGCAGGCCTGCCAGGGTGGGGTGATGGCCTCAAAACCCTGCAGGCAACAAGCCACCAGGCCCCCCCGAGCTGGCAGCTCACAGACCCTTCGACCCAGATGTCTACCCGAGGAACTACCTGGGAAGGCAGTAGATACTGTCACGAGGGCAACGTCACGGCAAAAGCACAACCAGAGACTGCCCAGCCTTCCACACACCAGAGTGTCAGGTGTGTCCAGCAGAGAAAGAAAAGCAGAGTCGGCTGGGAAAAAGACATGAAGCGGAGCAACATGCAAGTCTCACCACCTGTGCAGGGTCCTGGGGCCCCTGCTGGTGACAGTGGGCCTCTCCAGGAGGGACCAGGCACCAGGTGAGACGGTGCCTCCACTTATGAGGTTGTTCACAGGCACGTGTTCCTCTTTTAACAACAGAAAAGAGCCTGGGTTGTGTGTGGGCCACAGATTCTATACCCATGTGAAGGCCCACAGAACCCCCGAGCCCCACAGTCAGCCAGGGACCTAAACAGACTCTCTCAGACACAGGTACAGAGATCAGCACAGAAAGCCCACGCACACAGTCATGCATACACATGCACGCTCACAAGGTCAGACATGAGACCCACCCAGATACACACACATACAGGGAAGGATGCCAAGGCCCACAGGGACCCACAGACAGAGACACAGAAGCTCACAGGAGCCCGCAGGCCCACCCATGCCAGGAGGCCCCTGCAACACACACCTCCTGACACATGTGCACACTTATGCACACACACACCCCCAGGGCTGCCCACTGGAGAGTCCAATCAGACAAGTGAGCCCCACAGTGATCCTGGGAATGAGACCGCTGCCTCGGCTCCCCCATCCAGGGCTCCACAACAGCCAGCCGGCTCCCCGATCCAGGGCTCCCACAACAGCCAGCCGGACCGCTTTCCTCCCCACCTCCTCCCCCCCCCCCCCTCTCCCCTCCTTCCTCCCTCCCTCCCTCCCTCCCTGATGCAGCAGCGCTAGAGACCTTGCGGGAAGCCAGTTCCTGCTGAGGCTGCCAGTGAGCAGGTCCTGAAAACTCCCCAGGTGATTAAGGATGGTCTAGGATCCTGACTGGGGTCCATCGGTGGAAGCCACACCTCCCCCGTCCACCCTTGACACTGCCTGAGCTGGCCACCACCAGTGCCCACCAAGGACACCAACTTCCAGCCACGTGTCTCCGAACAGGTCAGTGAGGAAAAGTGCAGGTGGCCACATGTGGAGGGTCTACAGTGTGACTGGGAGGGCACCGCTCCAGGCCTCCCCACTAAGGGGGCCAGGGGTATACTGGGAGGTGCATTTTCCAAATGCCTGCCTTGACTTTATGTAGTGTGTGCTTTGGGGTGTGGCTGGGACAGGAGCTGGGGTGGGGGGGCAGACCCAAGCCCTCCCTTCTGAGGGATGTGGTCAGCAGGGGCTGGGTTGGAGGCAGATCAGAGACCACCCTTCCCAGAAGGGTTGTTGGCAGCCGCTTTCTGCAACAGGGGAAGGGGCTTGGGGAGGGAGCTTGATCAGCTAGAAGCGTTGCCCAGGAGAAGGCATCCCCAGCACCCACCCAAGCTCTCTGAGGCCACTGGACAGGGTGGAGAGAGGCCCCATGTGCCCATGACCCTGGCAAAGAGGCCACAGCCTCAGCCAGAAAACGTGAGGCACCTGCTGTTCTAAGCTGTCAGTCAGGTCCCAGAGGTTCTGGTTCTTTCTTTCTCAAGATCCAGCCCAAGGAGGCCCCTGCCCAGAACCCCAGCTTGGAAGCACCTCCCACCTTCCAGGGCACAAACTGTTACGGCCTCGCCCCATGATGGAGGCCACAGGGCCAGAAGGCCTGGAAAGCACAAGCTCCCCCTCCCCAGGTAGCACAGGCACCAGCCTCTCATGGGACAATGGCACCAGACACAATGTCACCTTCCCCGAGCCACTGCCTGCCCTCTACGTGCTGCTGCCAGTGGTATACTCCATCATCTGTGCCGTGGGGCTGGTGGGCAATGCAGCCGTCATCTGTGTGATCCTGAGGGCACCCAAGATGAAGACGGTGACCCACGTGTTCATCCTGAACCTGGCCATCGCCGACGGGCTCTTCACCCTGGTGCTGCCCACCAATATTGCTGAGCACCTGCTGCAGCGCTGGCCCTTTGGGGAGGTGCTCTGCAAGCTGGTGCTGGCCATTGACCACTGCAACATCTTCTCCAGTGTCTACTTCCTGGCCGCCATGAGTATAGACCGCTACCTGGTGGTTCTGGCCACGGCACGCTCCCGCCGCATGCCCCGGCGCACCGTCCGCAGGGCGAAGGTCGCCAGCCTGTGCGTCTGGCTGGGTGTCACAGTCGCAGTGCTGCCCTTCCTCACCTTCGCAGGCGTGTACAACAATGAGCTGCAGGTCACGAGCTGTGGGCTGAGTTTCCCGCGGCCCGAGAGGGCCTGGTTCCAGGCAAGCCGCATCTACACTCTGGTGCTGGGCTTCGTGGTGCCCATGTGCACCCTCTGTGTGCTGTACGCAGACCTGCTGCGGAGGCTAAGGGCCCTGCGGCTCCACTCCGGAGCCAAGGCTCTGGGCAAGGCCAAGAGGAAGGTTAGCCTCCTGGTCTTGGCCGTGCTGGCCGTGGGCCTGCTCTGCTGGACGCCCTTCCACCTGGCCTCAGTTGTGGCCCTGACCACAGACCTGCCCCAGACACCGCTGGTCATCATCGTCTCCTACGTGGTCACCAGCCTCAGCTACACCAGCTCCTGCCTCAACCCCTTCCTCTATGCCTTCCTGGATCACAGCTTCCGGAAGAGCCTCCGCACCGCATGTCGGTGCCAGGGGGCATAAGCGCCCCCGTCATGGCCTGCAGACAGTAGAAAGGTTCTGTGCCTTTCAAGGACCATCCCACCGTTCACCTTCCATCACTATTTCCTCCAGACAGAGAAACACCCATGAAGCCCGGCCACTGAGCCTGCAGAGAGGGTCATGGACCTTCTAGATCTGTGACTCTGCCCCTGGACAGCCCCTGGGCAGTCAGCTGTAGAGATTCGGGTCTGACCAAACCCTCCCCTCACTCTGCCTACCCGAGGAGATGATCCTCGCACAACAGATATCCTGGGGGACACCTCGGGCAACAAAGCCAGGTTGTTGTTCAATCGCTCAGTCATGTACAACTCTTTGAGACGCCATGGATGGCAGCATGCCAGGCTTCCCTGTCCTTCACCATCTCCCGGAGCGTGCTCAAACTCATGTCCATTGAGTCGGTGATGCCATCCAACCAGCTCATCCTCTGTCATCCCCTTCTCCTCCTGCCTTCAATCTTTCCCAGCATCAGGGTCCTTTCTAAAGCCAGGGGTTGCTGCAGAAGCCAAAGACACACATCGAAGGAGGCCACGAAGCTCTCACAGCCGAAACCCAGGTGACATTCCACCACGAGCCCTGTGCTGCATCCCTTTCTGGCTCCCAGATCAGGGGTCAGGGCCCCCCAAGCACCCCATGCCCCTTGTGCTTTCTGCACCATTGACTGTGACCCCCTCCTGTCCTGCTATGGGACCCAAGGCTCTTCTCCCAGGACTTCTGGACCCCACCAATAACAGGGGGCATCTGTAACCTAGAAGGGCTGGCACCTGGACCCTTTCCTCCCTGATGTGTGGCCTGAGGGGCAGACTTGTGCTGAGTCTGGGGATGGAGTGGAACACTGATGGACTGGCTGCTCAGAGACCATTTCTGCCACTGGGGAGGGGGACAAGGGCAGGCCTCTGAAGACAGCCTTGGTGGGCCTTGGCCAGGCCCCCCACTCTTGGCCCCAGAGCCCCCAGGTGCTCCCATGCCTGGGGCTCCAGCTTTACCATTCTGTGAATCGCCCGCCTGAAACCCAGTAACCTGGGCCCTTGTGGGGCCTCAGGTTGGCTTTGGTCCTTGTGACACAGCTCTGGCTGGTCTCTCCAGCTGGCAAGCAGGGGCCACCTTTCACCACCTCATGAGGTGGCTACCAGGGTGCCTGCCCACTTCCCCCAACCCAGGCACGTGGAACAGCTCAGGCACACCACCCCCTCCAGCCTGAAACAGGTCAGCGGCTACCTCCATCCTCTCATCTTCCCGACCACATCGTATTAGCAAGCTACTGCTTGATGACAAATTTCCCCCAAAATTAGCAGCTCAGAGCAACTGTATTCGCTCACAAAGAATGTGGGTCGGGAACCCCAGGGCAGCTCTCAGCTGGTTCCAGTTCAAGGTCTCTCCTGAGATTTCAGGCAAGACTTCAGCTGAGGACCCAGGCACCAGAAGGCTGAACTGCGGCTGGAGAAGCGGCTTCCTCACAGGCCACTGGCAAGAGGCCTCACTTCCTGGCCAGGTGGACTGTCCACAGGAAGCTCGGGCATCTCCCGGACATGGCACCAGGTGGGTCTCCAGGGCAGCATCGGAGAGACAGCCAGGGGGAACCTCCACACCATCAAGGCCTGTCTGGGAAGCCACTCTGCTACTTTCTGCTTAGAAGCGAGTCCGCAAGTCCCTCTCGACACACTCAGGGGCTGTGACCTTCTCCAGCCTCCACCAGCTCCCCCAGCCTCTCCAGGAAGAACCAGCTGTTCTCCAAGAAGATCGGCTTCCTCACAGCCTCGCAGTCACACCTCTCCAAGCAGCAGCCGTAATTACCTCGTCTGCGCTCATCCTGTGCCCCGTGAGCTCCTTGAGAGGAGAACTGAGACTCCCACACCCCAGCTGAGACCCCAGAGGCGCCGCAAGGTGTAAATGCGCTCGGCGGGAACGCGGAGGGCGGAGGGCGGGGGGCTGGGCTGTGTCAGCCGGAAGCCACCGAGAACACGGGGGAGGGGAGCCGCGCGAGGGTCTCCCGCCCCGTCCCCAGGAGACCATCTCCTCAGCACTGGAGGGGCCAACCAAGCCTCCTCAGCGGACCCCACACTCTTTGTTCCCCGAGGTGGTCCCCCGACTCCCACAGCCGAGGCGGATGGGGCCAGCCAGGCGGTCCACAGGCCTCGCCCAGCCGACCGGAGGCAGGGTCTTCGCGCCAGTCACCATGGGTTGGGGAGCCAACCAAGACAGAGGGAGGGGAGAGTGAATTACGGACCCCCGGGGAAAACACCACCCCCCTCCACCGTGACGCCAGAGACGGGCTGGGGAGCGGCGAAGGGGTGTCCCCACGCTCTGGGCTCCTGGTCTCATAGAGAACTCTTCCTCTACTCCAGTCCCCAACAACCCCCGGCTCCCCCAACCCCCCAGCCCAGCCCCCACTGCCGGGACTCCGGTCCAGCACCGCCCGGCAGGGCCAATGGGTGGCGTCTCCGCGGGCCACAGCGCCCCTGGTGGTCAAAGTCCGGAGCGCCAGGTGAGCCCGCAGCTTCCCCATCCAGCCCATCAGCTGACCCTTCCTCAGTCCCGCCTCCTCCGACAACCCCAGGAGGAGGATTGCGGTCCCTTCTGCGCAGGCAAGGAAACCAAGGCTCGCAGAAGCCGGGGGACTGACCGTGCCCAGCTGGTGGGGGCGGGGCAGGGACCGGGCGGAGGTGCGGATACAGGCTAGGGGAGGTTGGGAGCGGGGGGTGGGGCTGGGGAAAAGCGGGGGGGACCAAGGTGAGGTCGGGGTGCAGGTGGGGAGAGCCAGCGAGCCAGGGACCCCCTCCCCTTCCGAGGCCCCTTGGGCTCCTGGCCGGCTCCTCAGTGCCCCCAGGACTGGGAAGAGCGCAGACGATCGCTGTGGCGTGGGCCTAGTAGGCAGGATCAGCGCAGCTTCCAGGAGCCCACTCGGAGCCGCCGCCTCTGCTGGGACCTGAGTGTCCCCTCTCTAACGCCCAATGAGTGGCTCCTCCCTCCTAAACTTTACTCTGTTGCTAAAATTTTGTGTTAACTGCAATTTGCTTGTCATTAAAACATATGTAAAACCGGACATTAGCCCCTCTGCCTGTGCCCAAGCACTGCCATCCAGCCCTGTCTCTGACAGGGTTTTCTGCCCAAGGGTCAGCCCGCGTGGTACTGGGCCATTGCAAGGACCAGGAGGGTCTCTGAATCTCAGGGCCACCAGAGGAGCAGTGCTGTCCGCCTGTCATCAAACTACCTTGGAGCCACCTGAGGAAAGGGGGAGGGGGCGAGAGTGAGGCAGGGGTCTGCTAAGACTAAATGCAGGTGAAGAGAACCCGGCCCCCTGTGGGGAACCGCCCACCAACTGGATCCACAGGAGCCACTGGCTGCAGCGGCACAGTCGGTGCCTGTTTGGAGAGAAACTGTGCTGAAGCAAAGGAGACAGGTCCCAGCACATCATGAACTATTCAACCCCTTCCCAGAGTGGAGGCCTCCCAGGAGGACCGTTGTCACATACAGAGCCTGGGCAGGTGAGGAGCAGGTTGGCATCCCATGCCCCAACCCCAGAAAAGCTACTCCCAAAACCCCCACAGGGTCAGAAACACCTTGTGGGCAGAGCTCTCTGACCAGCATGCAGGGGTTTATTCTGACCCTCTGTCATGACCCTGGGGACAGTTCAGGGCAGTTTACATGCAGGGTAAATCACACTCTCGGCATGCACAGATACACGGAGACATGTTACACAGGCACGGGCGGACACATCTTTCAGCACTGGCAAGAAAATGCCACAGTTGTAGTGGCTCTGGTCCTCCCAGCCTCTCGCTGCTGGTGGCACAGAGAGGCCCACCCTCCCCAGGAACAACCCCACAGGGCCCAGAACCCCCAAAGCACGAGAGGCCAGTCCAGAGTCAGCATCTCCCCCTCTCTGCCTCAGGTCACCTGGCCAGGTCTGCAGCTCACCTGGCAGCTGTTTCAGCAGCCAGTCTGCATGGAGAGCCTTTGCCACGTCACCGACCCACGCGCTTCATCTACAGACCAGGAGGGTGCTTCTCTAGGTGGCCATGGTGGGCAGGGTCCCCACGCCCAGATAGTCCTTGCAGCCTTGCCCCAGCTCTCCTACCAGCTCTGCATACGAGGCTGTCCTCTGACTGGGCACTGCTTAAGACAAGTTGTAACAGTAGGAAGGTCCCCCACAGACACTTGGAGGCCTGAAAATGAAGTAGTGGTCAGTCACTGGGGATGCAGAGCACAACCTGGCCCACTACCATCCTTCCAAGGCCACCAGAACAGACAGGGCAGAGGGTTCTGCTGGCTGCCCAGCCGCTGACCTCGGATGGAGTCTGAAAGGAGGGATCTGAGGGGGAGGCTTAGGGCAGTCCAGGCACTCCAGAAAGATCACTGCAGAGCCCTCCCCACTCCCTGCAGCTGAGACCAGGCACGAGGGCTGCTCCACAAATGACGAAGGCCTGCAGTGGTCCTCCTGGGCACCTCGCACACCTGAACAGCCATGTCTGCGGTGCAGTGGTTCATGTGTTCTGGAGGAAACAGGCTTGCCGAGAAACCTCCAAAGGAAGTTCCACTCTCAGAACAAGTCCCACTGCCCGAGGATGCCTGCTGGACTCTCTAGGCAGTCCCATGCCTGTCCAGCTGCCCAAAGGAGACACTGCAAGGCTCCAAGCAGACAGCACACAGCATGAGGGCACAGGGTCTGTGCAGCTGCAGTTACACCTCCAGGTGTGTGTCCATCCACAGCAAAATGTTGAGGGAGAGACCAGAAGGGCCCATGAGGCTTGACAATGCCAGCATACCTCTGGCCAGGCAGTCTCACCAGCTGAGTCCATGCATCTGCCCCCTGCCCTGCACTAGTAGGACCAGGGCCTTGAGGGCGGCCATACTGCTCTGACCTGTCCCATGATGGCAGCAGACCCTCCAAGGCCACAGGGCAACCCATGGAGGCTGGTAATGCACAGTGACAGTGCATCAGCCTAGAGAGCGGTGACCTGTGTAAGCTCTGTGTTGGGTGTGGATGGGCTCTGCGGGCTGACAGGCACCATGGGCAGGTCCACGCCTAGTCATGCTGGCCGCGGCACTGTCTCAGAGGTCTTGTGGGCGAGAGCCACGTCCTTGGCAATGCTGCGGACGCGGTCGGACACCTGCATCTCCCGTCGCAGGGTTGATGCACAGCAGAACTTCCGGAAGCAGGCTTTGAAGTTCTCATCCAGGAAGGCATAAAGGATGGGGTTGAGGCCGCTGTTGACATAGCCAAGAGCTGTGCAGAAACGCAGGATGGCTACCGCGGTCTCACTGCCCGGCTGGACACCCAACCCTTGGACCAGCACGAAGACCTGGACAGGCGTCCAGCAGCCCACGAACACTGCCACCACCACCAGCACCAGTCGCGTGATGCGCCGCAGGTTCCGGTCCTTCTCGCGGGAGCCCGAGAGCAGGCGGACGCCACGCAGCCGCCGGATCATCAGGCTGTAGCAGATAGAGATGATGAGCACGGGGATGATGAAGGAGAAGAGGAAGATGCAGACGGCAAATACGGGCCCCCAGTAATCCTGTGGGGTGGGGATCTCCACCAGACACTCTATCTCTGCAGGAAGAAGAACGGAGTCAAGGCAAGTGAGCAGGGAGGGAGCCACCCAGAGCCAGGGCAGCAGGAAGCTGGGGAGGAAAGGCCACTGCACTGACCTTCATCCTCAGCCTGTGCCGAGCCCATGATGGCAACAGGAACACCGACAATGGAGGCCAGGGCCCAGATGGCCACGTTGACAGCCTGGGCCTTGCTGGATGTCCGGACGTCGAGGGCGCGGATAGGGTGGCAGATGGCCACATAGCGGTCCACGCTCATGGCAGTCAGCGTGAAGGTGCTGGTGAACATGTTGTAATAGTCGATGGCAATGACCGTCTTGCACAGGGCATTTCCAAATGGCCAGAAGCCCAGGAGGACATCTGTGCCCTGGAAGGGCAGTGTCAGCAGCACCAAAGTGTCTGCCAGGGCCAGATTAAAGATGTAAATGTTGGTAGCTGTCTTCATCTTGGTGTGTCTGCAGAGAGGATAGGAAAGAAGGCTTCATTTGGCCTGTGAGACCTGGCAGCAAAGGGCAAGGGGCCCTTCTTCTTGGCCATCACAGGGGGCAACCACTCTGACCCCTGTCAAAATGCAGTCTCCTGGGCCCGGCCCAATGAGGCAAATATTTTAACAAATGTCTCAAGTGCTTACAATATACAAAACAATTCACAACCTAAAGACTGGTCTGCCTTGGAAAAGATGGGTTTGTGGGCAGACCAGTATATGCCTGACCCTGCATGAGAGCAGAGGGAAGAACTCATAAAACAAAGAACCTGTCCTCCTCCCTTTTAAGGCTACCCTAAGACCCTTCTTGGACCAAAATGCTGGCCTTCCACCACAGAAGGTTTCCAGGGACTCCAGAATCTGTAAGAGCACACCAAACCAGGCCTCACTGTTGCTTAGCAACTGGGACAGAAAATGGTGACAAGAAGGGGATGGATGCTAATGGGGTCTGATTGTATCCAAGAACTTGGCACAGGGCTGGGGAAATTGTGGGTGCTTGATATCTGCTGAATGAATTAACAGTTCTGATAGTAGTGATGGTAGTAGTGTTGATGATGGTGGTGATTATGGTGGTAGAGATGGTGGAGATGGTGGTGATGATGCTGATGGTGGTGGCGGCAATGGTGGTAGTGGTGGTGATGGTGCTGCTGCTGCAGCTACTCTTACTGGTGGCAGTGATGGTGGGGGCGATGGTGGTGATGGTGGTGGTGGCAGTGATGGTGGTGATGATGCTGATTGTGGTGGTGGTGGTGATGCTGGTGATGATGGTGGTGGTGGCAGTGATGCTGGTGATGATGGTGGTGGTGGTGATGGCAGTTGTGGTAGTGATGGCAGTTGTGATAGCAGTGGTAGTGGTGGTGATGGTGCTGCTGCTGCAGCTACTCTGACTGGTGGCAGTGATGGTGGGGCCGATGGTGGTGGTGGTGGTGGTGATGGTGGTGGCAGTAATGCTGGTGATGATGGTGGTGGTGGCGGTGATGATGGCAGTTGTGGTGATGGTGATTGTGATGGCGGTGGTAGTGGTGGTGGTGCTGCTGCTGCTGCTCTTATTGGTGGCAGTGATGGCGGGGGTGGTGGTGATGGTGGTTGTGATGATGATGGTAGTGGTGATGGTGGTAGTGGTGGTAGTGATGGTGGTGGTGCTGCTGCTGCTCTTACTGGTGGCAGGATGGTGGGGGTGATGGTGGTGGTGGTGGTGGCGGTAACTGAGGTGGCAGTGGTGATGGTGGTGGTGGCAGTGATGGTGGTGATGATGGTGATGGCGGTTGTGGTGGTGATGTGGTTATAATGGTGATGGTGGGGGTGATGGTGGTAATGGTGTTGGTGGCAGTGATGGTGGTGATGGCGGTTGTAATGGTGATGGTAGTGGTGATGGTGGGGGTGATAGTGGCAGTGATGGTGGTGATGGCAGTTGGGGTGGTGATGATGGTTGTAATGGTGATGGTGGCAATGATGGTGGGGGCGATGGTGGTGATGGTAGTGGTGGCAGTGATGGTGGTGATGGTGGTAATGGTGGTTGTGGTGGGGATGGCTGTTGTAATGGTGATGGTGGTGGTGGTAGTGGTGGTGGTGCTGCTGCTACTCTTACTGGTGGCAGTGATGGTGGGGGTGATGGTGATGGTGGCAGTGATGGTGGTGATAGCAGTTGTGGTGGTGATGACGGTTGTAATGGTGATGGTGGCAGTGATAGTGGGGTGATGGTGGTGACAGTGGTGGTGGCAGTGATGGTGGTGATGATGGTGATAGTGGTTATGGTGGTGATGATGGTTATAATGGTGATGGTGGGGACGGTGGTGGTGATGGTGGTGGTGGCAGTGATGGTGGTGATGATGGTGATGGCGGTTGTGGTGGTGATAGTGGTTGTAATGGTGATGGTGGCAGTGATGGTGGGGGCGATGGGGGTGATGGTGGTGGTGGCAGTGATGATGGGGGCGATGGGGGTGATGGTGGGGATGGCGGTTGTGGCGGGGACGGCGGTTGTAATGGTGGTGGTGGTGGTAGTGGTAGTGATGGTGGTGCTGCTGCTGCTGCTCTTACTGGTGGCAGTGATGGTGGGGGCGATGGTGGTGATGGTGGTGGCAGAGGTAACAATGTTCCATGTCAACCAGGCTACCATGAGGGAATCTGGGGTTTAGTTCTGCATCTTAGAGAGGGATTAAGAATAATCCCAAAGAGGCCTTAATTATGACAGAATAACAATGATAATGATGATGGCACATGCCTGTGCCAAGTTCTTCATTTGAGTTTTATCTCATTTAAGATTTCAAAACTGCAAGTTTGATGCCCACTCTGTACATGAGGATATTTAGGCTCAGAGGATCTAAATGGCCTTCTCAATGCCATAGAGCTGACAAAAGGAAAAGTGGGTCAAAAGAACTAGGAGAGAAGCCACAGACAGGAGAAAAGATTTGCCAAAAACACATCTGATACAGGACTGCTAATACTCAACAATAAGAGGCAACCTGGTTTAAAAATGGGCCAAAGACCTTAACAGAACCTCACCAACGAATATATACAGACAGCAAATAAGCACATGAAAAAACGCTCCACCTCATATGTCATCAAAACAATAGGAATTAAAACAACAATGAGATACCACCACATACCTATAGAATGACCAGCATTTGGAGCTCTGACCCACTAAATGCTGGTGAGGACATGAAACAGTACAGCCACTTTGAAAGACAATTGGTAGTTTCTTACAAAGCAGACTCTTTCCATAAGATGCAGCATCACCTACCCTTTGATATTTACACAAGGGAGTTGAAAACACACCCAAATAAAAACCTACATATGGATGTTCACAGCAGCATAATTCCTAGTTGCCAAAACTTGGAAGCAACCAAGATGTCCTCCAGTAGGTGGATGGATAAATAAACTGTGGCTTATCCAGAAAATGGAATATTATTCAGCAATAAAATGAAATGAGCTATCAAGCCATGAAAAGGCGTGGAAGAAACTTAAATGCATGTTGCTAAATGAAAAAAAGCCAATCTTAAGAGGCTACAGACTGCATGATGCCAACATTCTGGAAAAGGCAAAACTATGGAGAGAGTAAAAAGATCAGTGTTTGCCAGGGGTTGGGAGGTAGCAAGGCTGAGGAGGATTTTTAGGACAATGATACTATTTGGCATACTAACTATAACTGTAGATGAGTGTGCAAGCTCAGTCGTGTTCAACTCTTTGTGACCCTGTGGACTAAAGCCCACCAAGCTCCTCTGTTTGTAGGGTTTTCTAGGCAAGAATACTGGAGTGGGTTGCCATTTCCTTCTCCAGGGGATCTTCCCAACCCAGGGATCAAACCCACACCTCCTACGTCTCCTACACTGACAGGCAGGTTCTTTTACCACTAAGTCACCTGAGAAGCCCTATAATTGTAGATACATGTCATTATGTATTTGTCCAAACCCACAGCAAGTATAACACCGAGAGGGGAAACCTAATGCAAACTATGAATCTGGGGGATTATAATGTGTTGATGTAGGTTCATCAGTTGTGAAAACATCCTGTTCTGGGAGGGATGTTGATAATGGGGGAGATTAGGCCTGGGGACCTGACGGCAGGGACTATATGGGAAACCCCTGTACTTTCTGCTTAATTTTGCTGTGAACCTAAACTGTTCTAAAAAATTGCCTTTAGAAAAGAGCAGGGGCAGGCTTCCCTGGTGGCTCAGTGGTAAAGAATCCACCTTCCAATACAGAAGACACAAGTTCAATCTCTGATCAGGGAAGATTCCACATGCCACGGAGCAACTAACCCTTGCACCACAACTGTTGAGCCTGTGCTCTAGAGTCCAGGAGTTGCAACGACTGAGCTGTGCACTACAACTACTGAAGCCCACGCATCCTGGAGCTCATACTCTGCAACAAGAGAAGCCTCTGCAACGAGAAGCCCATGCTCCGCAACTAGAGAGTAGCCCCCACTTGCTGCAACTAGAGAAAAAAGTGCATGTAGCAATGAAGACCCAGTAGCTAAATAAATACAATTTAAAAAGAAGGGACAAACCCACCCCCAGGTGCCACATTCACCCACAGCAAACCCTCCAGCCACAAGAGGCACGTGAGTCTGGTACCATGGTCTCAGCAATGAGGGAGGGGCAGCTGCTCCTTGCAGGTCCATGTCTGAGTGCACAAGTGATACACACCAGCACATACAAACGTACAAGGGCATGTTCAAACACATGCACACATATGGACACAGACACAGACACAAGGGCATGTGTACATGCACTGTGTGGCACACTCACCTGTGCACACATGCATGTGTTCATGCTCATTCGTGTCCATGCTCACACAAACATGTGTGCTCACATGTACTGTGGCCATGCACACAGATGCATGTACAAGGTGCAGTACACACTGAGTATGCACACACCCAGATGTGCACACACTCTCATGCATGTATTTGTGAACACTCAGATGCTCACATATACATGTACATATATGCACAGACATACACATGTGTGACCCCAAGCAGTCCCAATGCCATCCCCACACATTGTTCCCACCCTGTCCCCACACTCTGCCCATGCCCTTACCACTCCAGTTCCCCATGCTGTGCTCTCACGCTGTCTTGGCCATCCTTCCACGCTGCCCCCACACTGCCCCCTACGATGTCCCCTAGCAGCTTGGCTGTCACTCTTGACCCCATGAGCATTCCCATTCTGAGCACCAGCAAATGCTGGAACCAGCCCAGACAGGAGCAGTAAACTCAGCCCTGGAGCTGGAGGAAGGGTCTTCATGCACCTCCCTGGCATGGGCCTGGGCCACACCGACAAGAGCTGCCTCCTGGGATCACTGGGGGCCCATGAGGTACTTGCGCAGCCGCTTGGTCAGGAGCCTGGCCCAGGGCTGAGACCTGGAAGTCATCTCTCAGGAGTCAGGGTGACATGCCTTCTGGGGCAGAGTGGCACCTCCTCCTGCACCCAGACTACCCCCTCCCCCAGTCAGGTGCCTCCACCCTGAGGAACTTAGCACCCAGGGCCTAAGGACTGACCCTACCCAGTGACAGGGTGACCAGGAACTGAAGGGGGAGGGGCAGAGCCCCTGCCAAACCCACTCAGAGCAGGCCCTTCTCCACGCCCCCTTGCAGCTGCCCAGGACTCACCTGCAAGAAACTTGGGAGAGCGGGGACACCCAGCTTACCTGAGAATGACGTACATGACGAGGCAGTTTCCCAACAGCCCCCCCGATGCACACAGCCAGGTAGAGCCCCACAATGGTGACCTTGAGCCCAAGGGGCAAGAAGGCGCCGTGGCTGGTATTGAGCAGCAGGTGGGGGGGCAGCAGGCTGTGGTTGGCGCTCAGGAGAGACAGGTTGCCCTGCAGGTGCTCCTGGTAGAGGACCTCCCAGAACGGGGCAGGGAAGAGGGACTCCATGCCAACACCCAGCACAAAAGCCCACAGTCCCTGGGAAAGCACAGGGACACGTGAGCCACAGCACCCCACACCTACCCAGCCCCAGGCCACAGACATGGAGATACACATATGTGCACACAGAGATGTGTGCACACACACACAGTAGCAGCTGGAGATATGCAAACGTGTATGCCCATACAGGGACACGCAAACACAGGCGACATGTGCACACTCAGGGACACAGTCTCAGCTGGCCTGCGGTTCTCTTATGGTGTGCGTGGAGGCGGTTACACCAGGGACAAATGTCCACACACAGGGGCTCACGGACACATAACGCACACACACATAAACCCACCCTCATGCACATGCAGGCACAAAAGCAACAAAGACACACCCAGAAACACCTGGAACACAGGACACAGGGCAACCAGTGCAGGGCTCCACCCGCCCTTCCCCAGCCCTGCCTGGGAGCCACAGCCACCTTGGGTCCCCTCCACACCAGCCCTCAGCGGCTCAGCCTTACCTCGGTAACCTCCGTGGAAGTTGGGACCCCAGAGACCCTGACTCCTTTGGCCAACACCAGAGCAGGGCTCGGAGCGCCTGCCTGACTCAGCCCTGGGTCTGGATGGGGCTGCGGCTGCCGCACAGTGGCAGCTGCTCCTGCTCCTTCTCAGACGCCAGACCAGACGCAGCAGCCTGGTGCGGAGCTGGGGGAGGGGAGGAGGCTGCAGCTCCACAGAGGGAGGGGCCGTGCAGGCTGGAGGAGGGGACCCCAGGCTGGAGGAGGACAGATGCAAGGGCCAGGGTACACCCTCAGAGATGAACAGACCAGGCGTGGACACACGGACACAAGAATACAGCTGCACACAGGAACGCAGACACATGGATGCACACACACACAAAAACACACAGGGATTTGGGGACAGACACACAGGACACACAGAAACATCCAAAAACATGGAACAGAGACACAGGGGGACGGACACAGACAGACAGACATGGAGTCTTGTCTCAGAGACAGGGCCTTGCATGGACTTTGACCTGCCCTGGCTAGGAGTTTGGTGCCCAGAACACTGCCCCTCAGCTAGGCTTCCAGAGCTGGTGAGCCAGAGTGGGCTAGCAGGTGGGTGGATACATGGCAGGGCCCCTGCCAGCCAGCCCCTAGCAGATCAGAACCTCATAAACAAGCAGGATGTCTGACTGTCCAGTGTGCCCCTGGGCTTCCTGTGTGCCAAGCCCATCATGAGCACAAGCTCATCCATCCCCACTACCCCTGACCATTGCTCTCAGCATTACCTTTGTGCCCACAAGAGAAGTAAGCCTCAGCTTCTCAAGAGTATGAAGCCACCTGTCGAAGTGGCAGAGACAGGGTTCAAACCCAGGTCTGTCTGCCACTTGGAGACCCATCAAGGGCAACTCTGCCACAGCTGAGTCCCAGAGAAACATTTGGGTGTCATTCCCTCACAGCCTGGGCCCCCAGCACCCACACCACTGAACATGCCTCCTTCCCAGCACTGGGGTCACATGTCATACAGGTGACCCCTGAGCAGAATTGCCCCTACCCAATCATGGGGTCATTCTTCCCTACCCAGGCTCTGCCCACACAGCCCAGACCCTGCTTGGAGCATGTGTCTCCAAGGATGGGGACCTGGTTGCTAGGCAACTGGCAGCAATGTTGCTAGGATACCTGGCGAATCAGGAGAGGACAGAGCACAGATACCCTAGGATTCAGCATCCCAAGCTGTCCCGGGATTTCTCTCTGGATCTTCACTGCAGTCAACTCAGGGACACATGCAGAGACACAGGGCACAACCACAAAGGCAATCAGGACACAATGACTCACAAACACACACAAAGATGCCCATACAGGCACCTGGGGAAATGCAGACACAGCTATGTGCTCAGAGATGCACAGACACATGGGCCACAGCCACGCAAACCCACACCAGGGTGCATGTGAGGCACATGGTAGACATGGAAGAAGAAGCAGATCAAGGCCTCAGACACCCCCGGGACACACACCTGCATCACATTCTCCAGGTGAAGCTTGAAGCCCTTGGGAGCCCGGCAGGGCAGGAAGCCAGGGGGCTCAGCCTCCTGAAGCCTCCCCAACTGAAGTGGACTCCTCAAGGTCTGAGCAGCCAATACCCTCCCACCCCCCCACTGTCTGGGCCCACTTGGCCAGCAGCTTCTGGAGATGCGTTTCCTAATGGCCTTCAGCATGAGGTAGGGGTTGAGCTAGAAGGTTGCTGTGAGGCTGAATGTGAGTTCTGGTCTGGACAGACCTCCCAGGAAGGCGAATCAGATGGAGAAAGCACAGAGGGTAGTTGTAGGCTGACATCCGGCCCCTCACAGGGCAGTCTCAGTCCAAGGACAGGGTGGTGGGTGGCCAGGCTGGGGTGCTGATGATATCCTCTGGAGATGGCAGCCCCCAGCGCTGGACTCTGGAGTGTTCTCACAAAGGGGGCTGGCCCAGGAAATGGCCTTGTCTTTCTGGACCCCTGCATAGCCAGGATGAGACACAAAACATATGTGTCATAGGTGGGGCAGCAGGGAACACATGTGAGCATTTGCATCAAAGCAAGACAACCCCAAACACACATACCACATGCAGTCAAAACATAACACACAGGGGCACCAGGGACAGCCCAAGACACACAACTTCCACAAATAACAGCACCGATGTCCACAAATGCAGTGACAGCCTGACCAGGGTTGCACTTGGAGGCCACAGGCATTTGGGGCAAGACACAGGTCCCAAAGTGCTGCTGACACTCACAAACACCTCACTCTTGC
Organism: Nanger dama; assembly: GCA_917880005.1. NCBI lineage: Eukaryota > Metazoa > Chordata > Mammalia > Artiodactyla > Bovidae > Nanger > Nanger dama. Next base: position 213,518 of record CAKJTW010000080.1, read on the forward strand.
ACCAGGAACCCAGGCCTATCAGCGCCAGATGGCATACTGGCTGCTGCCCCTTGGTCCCCACATGTCTTGCCACCCCTGAGCAGGGCACAGGAGTCAAAGCACAGTTGCTGGCAGCCTCCAGGGAATTCAGCCATCCCCAGGGAATTCAGTCACCAGACTAATGGTGCTGTTAAAAGGTAAAAGGATTTTCATAATTCTGGGCTTCTTCATAAAATATTACTTTTTCCTTGTGATCTTAACTTCTTAATATTTACATACAGTGACAGAGAATTGTAGGTTTGCAATATCATGTTCAATTTTGCAGCCATTTAATAATAGTTATATTATTTTGAAGTTTTATTTTCAGGCCTTGGCATTGATCAGCATGCCCTTAAATCTCAGCATTTCCATCTGCCCTTGACAAACACAAGACCTGGACACAGAAACAAGCAGGAGATGTAGCAAGGTATCTCACAGTGGCTGGCCCAAACAGCAAGAGCAGCTCCCATCCCAGGAGAGTAGGGAAGATGGTGGAGGAGCAGGAAGAAGCTCCACTCAGGAATGCAAGCTCTGCCAGCATCGGGCCCCCTCGGGAATCAGAAGGAGAGAGTGTCAAAGGTTCTCAGTTCTACAAAAACAGAGGGAATCCCTCCTTGCAGAAGACTGTGCCCATTCTCCACACCCCACATCCACACCATAACTCCCACTCCTACAAGCCTCTTCCCCCTGCAGCACCCTGTCCTGGACCCAGGGAATCTGAGAAGAAGCCCAGATTTCTGGCTCAGAGAACTCCCTCCTGGGGGAGCACCAAGTAAGGGCTAGAGGTGGTCCCAGCCCTGGTTTCATATATCCAGGAGGCCTGCCTGAAGGAGGCAGCCTGCTAGGTCAGCCTGCCTAAGCCCTCACTGATTCTTGTGGAGCCCAGAGACGTTTGTCTTCAAAAGCCACCAGGTGTAGAGTCACAGATGTAGAAAACCAACTTGTGGTTACCAGGGAATAAGGGGGAAGAAGGGATAAATTGGGAGATTGGGACTGACATGTACACACTACTTTAGAAAAAAAGTGGATATATGTACATTTATAACTGATTCACTTTGCTGTACACCTAACACAACACTAAATCAAGTACACTCTAACACAAATTTTTTTTTTAAAAAAGCAGCAGCCCCCAGGTGAAGCTGAGTCCCAAGACCTAGTGTGTTTGTCTTAGTCGTTTAGTCCTGCCTGCCTCTTTGTGACCCCATGGACTGTAGCTCACCAGGCTCCTCTGTCTATGGAATTCTCCAGGCAAGAATACTGGAGTGGGTTGCCATTTTCTTCTTCAGGGGATCTTCCCAACCCAGGGATTGAACCCAGGTTTCCTGCATTGCAAGCAGATTCTTTACCATCTGAGCCACCAGGGAAGCCCTATTCTAAAGGAACCAGCCCAGCAGCAGGAAGGGGAAGGTCCCAGGGACTGCTTCTCATAACTTGGGGGTGGGAAGGATGGACTGTTCCATGCAGCTTCAGGAAGTGGGTGGACGGCATGCCAGCTCTGGAGATATGAGGCTACCGAATCAGAGTTTACCGTCTCACCGGAAGCCAGAGCAAACTTTCAAAAAAACAGTGGTAACCATCAACAGCCTCCTTCCAAAAAGCCAGAACCCCAGCTGAGACCCACCCCTCCAAAGCCAAGACAGTCACTCCGCTCAGAGGCTCAGGTCATGAGCTCTCAAAGAGCACCATCCACGGGCCCAAGTAGACAACCAGGAATGAAAGGGAGAGGCATGTCAGCACTGTGGGAACCACCAATACACGAACAAATTATGGACCTAATGCACTAATTCTGGCCTAACATAAACTGAAATGAATCCATGGATTAATGAATCTGGAATAAACTGATGAGTACATGAATAAATTAAAGAATCAAATTAAGTGAATCAGTTATAAAATATTATAAAACTCATAAATACGTAGATAACAGGAATCTAGGAGCCAGGACCCAGAGATTCAGGGTTCATCAAAGCCTGAGTTTTAGTCTTAGACCCCTAGACCCCAAACTTGCCTGGGGAGAGGGGAGAACCCCATGTTCTGCTGTGGGAGGTCTCTGGAGCCATGCAGAGGGGAAAGGGGCTCAACTTGGAAGGCCTCCTCAGAGCTGTGCCCCTTATCCTCCAAACTGGCCAGCAGACAGCTCTGCAGCCAGGAAGCTGAGCCCACAGCCCGTGGAAGAGCGCCTCTGGGGCTTCTCGGAAAAGAGCCCGCACTCTGTAAAAGCTGTGGTCATCTCCCCCAGGGTCCTCACAGCTGGGAAGTCCCTCGGCCCAGGTGTCCAGGGCATCTTCGCTCTTGGACCAAAGCTGTAACTGCGTACCTTCTGAGGAGTCGCCCCGCCCCTGCTTGCATGGGGGAGGGGCGGGTCTCCTGGTTACCGAGCAACCGCGTCTACAAGTTCCTGAGAGTCCGGGCTGAGTTGGAGGTTCAGAGAAGGTGGAAAGTATGGGGTGTGGGGAAGGGATGCAAGGGCGAGGGGCACTCCACTGCCCGCTGCTAAGGATGGGGTGAGGGAGGAGCGGCCGTTAGCCTCTGTCCCAGTGTAGGCCGGGAGCTGGCCTGGGGTCTGTGGGATGGGCTGGGTGAGGAAAGGAGCCCTGCAGGGACTTTCTGGGTGTTTCCCTTTCCCACCTCGTGGGCCCTCCCTCCCCACCCCCTATCTCCTCCCTGGGCTCCACTCTCCTTTACCCCATCTAGACCCAGAGGGGACAGACTGGGAGGATGGCCTCTCTCCCCACAGCAAGCCAGCTGTCCACTGGACTCTGAGCACACAAGTGAAACCTCCCACAGACAAACTGACCTACATAAGAAAATCAAACACACACACACACATCTCCCAGAAAAGCATGAGTCGTCTGCTCAGATACAGACGACAACCTATATCTCCAGTCAGATGGGCCTAAGGCCGACGCAGGTGGTGGGACTAAACACAGAGTGTCCCGGCATGGGGAGCGTCCACCAAGCCTCACCCAGAGCAGTCTCCAGCAGTCTCCACCCCTGGTCAGTGCTTGAGGTCAACTCAGGGGTCTCAGCCTTTTCTCAGTGGACAGAGAAACAGCCCGAAAGGGAGTGGATTAGAAAGTTCTAGAGAACTGCCAGAGTGAGTAGGGAGGCTGAGCTGACTGGGACGTGTGCGAGGTTGGGGTAAAGGTGCAGAGATCAGAGGTCCAAGCCCTAAAGTGGGGTTCCACAGGGCCCAGAGGGGCCGGAGCTGGGCGCCCAAGGTGGGCCCAGGTCAGGCCAAAGGGGCGGGCGGCAAGGGCTGGATGTTGTCTTCCCTCCACAAGGCTCGAGGATGCAGCCGGAGCCAGCGAAGGAGACCGGGAGGAGGGGCCCGCGGGAGCGAGCGAACAAGGTCGCGCAGGGAGCAGGGGCCCGCGTGGGGCGTGCCCAGGCGGAGCCCCCAAGCCGGGCTGGGCCCTCACGCTGGAGGGGCTGGCAGGCATGCGGCCCGCGCAGCGCCACAGCCACCTGCTCTTCGGCGACCTGCTTGAGGACGTGGGCGCGGCCTCTTGCCTCTTCCCGTGCGAGTCAGCAGAGGCGGGGTACCGCATGCCGGACTCGCGTGCGTGGACGCTGCAGCTTGAGCCACCCGCGCAGCGCCAGGACCGGCTCCTCGGCGTCCTTAAGGCCGCCGAGGCCCGCGGCCGTGTCCGCGCGCTCCGGCTGCGCTACGCCCGCATGCGGGTGAGGCAGGGACTGGGCCTGGGCGGGGGGACTGCCTGGACGGGGAGCGCTACAGGCCAGGCGGGGCACCTGTCGTCGCTAAGACTCCGCAACAGCCCGGCTCCGACCCCGATCCCGCAGGCGGAGGAGATCTCGCTCCTCATTCAGCGCCAAAGGTCCGCGCGCGCCGCCATCCGGCTGGAGCTGTTCCTGCCACCGCAGCTGAAGCCCACGAGGATCCCAGACCCCCTGGACCGGCAAGAGGTGCCCGCAAGCCCGGGAAGGGGCGGGGAGGAAGGCCTGCCCGCCCGCCTCCCCGCACACCGGGCCCAAGCCCCTCTTCCCCCCGCAGAGGAGGCGCGTGGAGACCATCCTGGAGGAGAAAGTCCACGGCAGCATCTTCCAGCGTTGACAGCGACCCCACAGCGCAAAACCGCGCCCCACCCTCCTACATAAACTCTCATTTCCCAACCACCCCCTGGTCTCTACGCTTCCCCTCTCTAAGTACCCCGGCGGAGGGAAGGGTTTAGAATGGATGCTGGGTCTGCCACGTCCTATGTCACGGGACATCAGGGTACATAGGGTGCGGCTTCTCCAACAAAGTGTAAAGATGCAAATTGGAGGACATCAGATTAACAGCGGGCAGAGACATTCCGAACCCCCCAAATCCCATGCTGCTCCCAGCAGGTAACCTGGTGCTCTGTGAATTCGTGGGGGTCTTTAGTCTGGCTGTGTCAGGAAGAAGAGCCTGGCTGAGCAAGAGTTGCAACCCCAGAAGTGAGGGCAACCTCAGAGAGAAAGCAGGACCCCTAGACCACAGGCCATTCCATCAGAGGGTCAGAGAGGAAGCTGACGTTCTGGGCAGGAGAGTGACTGCAAGCACCAACGCTGACCTTTAGACAAGAGCCAACGCTGGCCTTCAGACAGTCAGCTCTGTCTAGGAGGGTCTTCAGAAGACAGGGAGACTGGGGGAGGGGAGATCTCTTAAGGCAGACCTCTGCTTCTTCTTGAGTCACTCAGTCATGTCCAGACTCTGCAACCCTGTGGACTGCAGCACGCCAGGCTCCTCTGTCCTCCACCATCTCCATGAGTTTGCTCAAATTCATGTCCATTGAGTCACCCAGACAGAGAGTCACCCTCGGTTTTCCTTTCCATCCTGATAGTCCCTCTCTGCCCCTTTGATTCCCCCTTACTGGAACACACACACATACAGAGGACAGGAAGGACACCACCCCTGTCCCACTCTGACAAACCCACATCCCGCAAAACCTCTGGATTCCAAAGAACATCCTTAGTTTCTGGACAGATTTCCCCTTCAAGAATTTACTTTTCTCCCCCAACACAGACTCTTTGCAGAGCCTGGGATTTCTCTTAGCCAGCTCTCCTTTTTCCTCCCTCTCAGCAGTCCAGCAGGTTATCACAGAGGTGGGGACCTCACACAAGGCCATCCCCTGCCAGGAGACTCCAGCAGAGTCACCAACCTGCAGCAGAGAACTGGTCCACATCCAGGGGTGCGTCCTCTACCAACAGAGGCCAGAGCTGGGGTCAGCAAGGAGTCCTGTTCGATGGCAGCCAGTGCCCTCCTGACCGGGCTCAGGATGGGGACCCGAACCCTCTGTGTCCCCAGCAAGCCCTAACCCCACACATGACACTTGGCCAGTTCTGAGCTGTTGCGCCCTTGGCCTTGATCCAAGCCAGAACTGTGTGTGGAGCTGAAGTCTGGAAGCTCCAGGAGAGAGGAGGGACTTCTCTACAGGAGGGTAGGCAGAGAGAATAAGGAACAAGGGGAGAGAGGGTGACTTTGGCATGGGACAGAGCAATGTCTTTGTCCCAGAGCAACAGCCACTTACCTGCTGACACGTGCAGGATGCCAGCTGGCCCTGGCTCCCCTGGTTAAGCTCCCTGCATCTGAACCCCAGCATTCCATCTCTGGGGGAAGTGCCAAGCACTGGAATGATTTCATCTGTTTAGTAAAAGCACATTTTACTTCATCATTCCTCTGAGCCTCCATTTCTTTATCTTTAAAAGGAAGCCTTAATGACCTCACACGGCATCATGGCCCCAGGTGAATGCTCTGTAAGAGAGGGGTCACTCTAAACAGGCAGGCACTGAAGGGCAGAGGACGAGAGAGGTGCACACAGTCCTGAGGAGCTGTCCAGGTGAAGGCTCCACCCTTCACCTGGAGCTCTGCACCAGGTCGGGGCTGGGACGGGGGTAACTTTGATCACTCCACCATGAAGGCAGCCTTGGTCCGGAGAGAATACCTGGGAAAGTAGCCGAGGACATTGCTGCAGGGCCTGGAGGAGGCTTCTGCTATGAGAAAGCAAAGCATGCAAGCCACAACCCAATGACTGGGATAAGGGATTGGGATGGGGGGGGTTCCCGAGGGCTGGGAGCTCATGCTCTAGACAGAGGGTCCTGGGTTCAAATCCTACCCCCAGTGTTACCCCAGGAGAGACATACGCCAACCCCCACCACATCCAGCTGCCCCACACGTCTCAGGATATAGGTGGAGATGCCATGTCAAGCATCACAGCATAAGCATGGCTGTTTGGCCTGGACTAAGTGTTGGCCCATCTTTGAAGACCTTACCTCCTGGGACTGTTATCTAGGATATATAAGAAGCAGCCACCTCCCATCTGGGCAGGCTTCTGGCCTCTGCTCCAGCCCAACCAGCCTGTCAACATGACAGCCAAGTCCTCTGAGGACACAGCATAAGAGGCCCCCCAGCCTGCGGGCCTCTCCCTCCTGGCCTTGGCCTGCAGTCTCTCCAGCTCAGCTCTGCCTAGCTGCTCTGCTGGCTCTAGTTTTATCCTTTGCCAAGCAAGATGCGGGTCTGAAACACCCGCTCTCTGCTCTGTGGTTCTCCTTAGCCGTCCTCACCTCTCACCCAGTCTGCAAGTCCATTTCTTGTCTGCTCCATGGCTGGTCTGTCCTGCCCACTGCTGACATGTAGAGAACACCCAGACATTTGCAGGATGAAGACAGTGTGTCAACTCTCCCTTCCCTTCATATCCCCAAGAGCGCTGAAAAATGTGAGCATATACAACTTTGTGTAACTGGAAGGCATTTTGTGAGCAGGCCCAGGGACCAAGGGACAGGAGCTGTACACTCTCTGAGGTCAGGGGACTCAGACACTCTGCAGACCACTTCCAGAGCAGGGTCAGGGCCGTCAAACACGGGCCCAAAGCATGCTGGGATAAGGAATTTAACTCACATCTGTACAGAGTCATAAAATACGAGATTTGGCCAAAGAGACAGGCATTCCTGTTAAAGGGGAGGGTGTGGCTTTAAACTTTAGAACATTTTAGGGCAACTGGAGGGGTTGAAAAGGACTCAGCCGGCCACGCGGACAGGGACTTTGGCGACTCCGTATATAAGAACCACTGCCCACCCCCTCCACCCCGGCCCAGTGGCGCCGCAGCCCAGGAACCGCCTTCCTTGGGAAGGCCCTACAGCACGGTGACTGACAGCACGCCCTTAACCGCGTTTCACAGCTAAGGATACTGAGTGCCAGAGAGCCTAGGGACGGCCCGGGAGTGACCACGCGGTCCAGCCCTTTCCAGCCGCCTCTCCCTTCCTCAAGAGGGGCAAGCAGCCTATGGAGTCGCCCCCTTCCACCCCCCTCTCCCCGTAACGGGCAACGCTGGACTGGCCCCACCGAGAAGAGCTGGAGGCACGGCCACACCCCCAGCTGCCGCAGTACCTCCAGCCGCACCGGGAGCCAGAGGCCCCAGCATCAGCACCTCATCTCCGCGGGCCACTCAACGACAATGGGGACCCAGGCGCCGCGCGCGAGCGGTGGGGAGGGGGCGGGTGGGGCGCGGAGCCGGCAGAGCTCTGGGCGGGGCGCGGCAGGCGGGGCGGGGCGGGCCGGGCACCTCCCCGCGCGAGGAAGTCCCGGCCCCGCGCTTTGGGGAAGTGCGGCCGAGGCGCCTGCGCACTGCAGCCTGCGCCCGCTCCCCGACGATCCGGCCGGACCTCGGAACGCGCGGGCCGGCGGCTGAGGCGCGAGCGGCTCGGGAGCGCGGCCGGTGAGTGCGCGCGCGGCGCCCAGGACGGCAGCCCTGCCCCTCCGGCCCGGGGCCCGTGGGCTGTGCGGGGCGGGAGCTTCAGAAACTGGCGCCCAGATCCGCGCCCCGAGGACTCCCGCCGAGGGGTCCACGTGGACCCTGGGCCGCGGCGGGACTGGATGCAGTCCCCGCGCGTGGGGAGGGGGGCGTTGCAAGCGGGTTCCCCTTTTTCTGCAGCTCAAAGCCTGGGGAAGTGATTGCTCAAAGTGGGGGGCCGGAAGAACCCAGGTTTCCGCGTCTCCCGTCCCCCCTTTAGCCTGGTGGGGAGGGGCCGAGGCGGGACACCCGTACTGCCCCCGCCCCCACTCCGCTGGATCTGTCAGCCAGTCATCCCCGCCAGTCGGAGGGGGGGCGCTGCGCCCCCGGCCCGAGCTGATCGGGGCTCCCGGCGCCAGCCTCGTTCCAGAACGCGCAGGAGGACCTCCTGCCGTCTGACTTGAGTCCTGCTGCTGCAGTGCACGCCCCTTCGGCAGCCAGGGTGGGGCCCAGAGAGACCTGGCCCCTCCCGCCCCCACCTCGCCTTTGGGTCGCTGGTGAGTGGGGCGCGTGGCGAGTTCCTTGAGGGTAGGGTGGGGGCGTCAGAGGCCAGAGAAAGGGGCAGACTTCCCCAGGCCAGACCCTATTAGCCGGGGGGGGGAGCCTCGAGAGAGAGAGAGAGAGAGAGAGAGAGAGAGAGAGAGAGAGAGAGAGAGAGAGAGAGAGAGTGGGTTGCCCCTGCAATTGCAGAGGTGGGCTGGGGCGAGGGTCACCAGGGCTAGGAAAATTGGCCTGCCTTGGAGCCGCTAGGCTGGGACGTCCCTACCAGCCCAGTGGTGGAGGGCCGGGGCAAAGCAAACAGGAAAGGTGCTGAGGAGGACGAGGAGAATGGAGCCCCTCTGGCAACCCCCTCACAAAGGTTATGGCATTTTTTCCTGGGATTGTCACATTTTCTTATTCTTTTTTGGACTGGGCGGGCTCGGGGACGTTCTTTTCCTTCTGTGGAGCAGAGCAGCAGCCGCTCCCGAGGGAACCTCTGTCCCCAGAGGCCAGACTTACTGCCCGTCCAGCTTCTCCCATCCTAGACTTAGGGGCCAAAGCCTGAATGGGGCTGGGGAAGGGGAAGGAGCCCCCTTCCACATGCCCGGATGAGGGGCAGGAGCCCTGATTCTGATCCTGTAACCCCACCGGAGAGAGAGCAGGTGCCCCAGAGGCATAAGTGGTCCCAGCCGGCCTGAGGATGGTGCAGGGAGCCAGGTTAAGGGGGTGGGCAACAACGTCCAGGGCCTACAACCAGGGCAGAGGGGCGGCCTCTCCCCCTCTCTGCCACAAACTCAGCCCCCAGCACCTTGGCGCAGCACTCTCAGGCAGGTCCCCTCCTCCAGTTCAGAGCTGATTTGGAGAAGGCAGCCTAGGGAGTTTAATCTTCAGGGAGCTAGGGGGCGGTGGGGGGGGTGGGGCCCTGCCCCCACTCACAGTGGGTGGAGATGCTGAGGAGGAAGAGCCGCTCTGCCTGGGGAAGTCACAGCCCGGCTGGGGTACAGCTACCAGACCTCAGAGGTTGCCACACCCCTTCCTTTCCCTAGAAACTTGACCCCTGCGGGAAGGCAAGCTGTGGGGCTGCTGTTTCCCCATCTTGTCTGTTTGCTGGAAGCTTGAGGGTCCACCTTCCCATGCTCCAGGGAAGCCAGGCAGGCAGCCAAGGGCCAAGACCGCATGGGCCCCTCCACCTGGCCCCCGGATCTGGATCAGGGCAGGGGCCTCTGCATGCTCAGACTCTGGAGACAGGGGTGCCCTCAGCATGCACGTCTCGGGCTGTCACCTCTGGGCACCAGCACCTGGCCAGGAGACGGGACGCCGGTGTTGCCCAGCCTGCGACCGTCCTGGGGCCCGTCCTGCAACATCGTTTTCCTCTCCTGCCATCGCAGACCCCAAGAGGCCAACTGAACCAAACAGGCACTGAAAGGCCAAAGCTGAGGAATGGGGGGCAGCAGAGAGAATGTTCATTTAATGAGAAAATAAAGTGAAACCAAGTCGTGAGCCTCTCGCGGCAGGGTTTCAGAAGGTCCGCGCAGGGGGCCGCCCCTACCCCGGGGAAAGGGGCGGGATGCCTCACCTGAGCCGAGGTGGGGGTAGGGTGAGGGCCGGTGGGAAGTTCAAAACTGCCTCCTGGAGCCTGATTGGCCGCCCTCGGTCCCCGCGTTCCCAACAGGGGCCGCTCATCCGGGTGGGAGTGGGCACCCTCCGCACGACCGCACTGCAGAAGGGGAAGGTTCGCCCCGATGCCGCTCCGAGCGGAAAGGACCCCGCGGTTCCTACCCGCCCGGGAGCAAGACGCGCCACCGCCCGCCTGCGGCAAGGCCTGGGGCCGCAGCGGTTTCCGCAGCCTGGGGGTGGGGAGGGGAAAGGAGGCTGGGAGACCCGGAGGTGCCAGTCGAAGGTTGGGTGCGGAGCCAGCGTCCGGGCTGAGAAGGGGGCAGTGCCTGGCGGCTCTCAGCCGTGCTTGCTGCACTGCCCGCACCTTCAGGACGCCCTGCCTCAGCCCCAAGCCCTATTCCAGTGCTCCGTGCCACAGGCCTAGTCTGCTCCTTCTGCGGAGTCCCTGGGAGCAGGTGGGGGCCTCCAAGGCCCCGAAGCCCTTAAGGACTCCTGGTGGGAAGCAGCCTCCCCATCTCCCTCCACCCATCCCCTGGAAAACCTGGGAGGGATGTTCCGAATGTCTACCACCACCCCTGAGAGCCTCAGACTCTGGGGGCCTGCAGCCCCCTGGGAGGGACCAGGAGCCGGAAACCAAGAAAGAGGAACCCCTGCTTCCGGCTTCCCAGGGAAGGAGCAGATGGGGGTGTCCCAGAACCTCCTGTGGAGAGCTTGTCTGGGGTCTCCTCCTTCCTGATCCCCATCCCCTCACATCTGCGGTGTAGACTAGAGTGGGGGTTGGGCCTGGGCAGAGTAGTCTGGAGGTGGGAGGCCAGGGAGGCAGGTAGGGAGGGACTCAGAATGCCTGGCAGCATGCCAGCCAGGGAGGGTGTAAGGTTCTCCCCGGCCTCTCTTCTCAGACCCCCAGGCTGTGGTGACAGAAACAGGTGTCCTGGAATAGGCACCACGGAGCCCTGGCAACCTCCTCCACCCATCCATGCCCACCCCACCTGAGGCTGAGAAGCAGGTGGGCTGCCTCCACCCTGGCTGCTGCCCCTTGGGGGTGGGGGGCTAAGGGCATGACTAGGGAGTTCAGAGACCCATGGACATCTGGGAGGCCACAAGGGTCATAGCCCTGGGAGGGGAGCATGGCCTCCAGCGGGCAGTTGGGGCTGGAAGCGGGTGGTAACCATGGGCTTTGCCTGGAGGCTGAGGCAGCCCTGTCTTCCCCCAGCAAACAGGGCCAGAGGAGGCGGACCAGCCCCCCTCGATGTCCAGTCATGATGCAGCCCCCCGGCTCCCCCAGGCGAAACCCCTGCTGCTTGTGCTGGTGCTGTTGCTGCAGCTGCTCTTGGTACGTGGGCCTGGGGATGCTTGATACGCCTGGCGGGGAGTGGACACTGAGCAGACCTAGGATCCAGGACCCTGGTCCTTAGCCCTTAGGAGGCTTTAGAGGCATCACCTCCAAGTAGGGTACCCTGCCATCCACAGCACTTATCCAGAGGCTTGGTGACTAGTGGTCAGTGCAGGTGGTATCCACACGCAGGCACCTGGCGTGCATGCATGTGTGTGTGTGTGTATCTACTGTAAGCTAGCTGTGTTTGTGTGTCTACTTAAACGAGGGGGTGTGTGTGTGTCTACTGCAACATGCAGGCACCTAGCGTGCACGTGTGTGTGCGTCTCTGCTGTAGGCTAGGGCGGTGTGTGTGTCTGTCTTGTCTCTGCAAGCTCGCCCAGACTGGCCCTGGGGACTAAACCAGAACAAGAAGAAAGCAGGGCCTACAGGCAGCATCAGGTGGCGAGGCTTTGGGCAGGGACCTGGCCCTGGGACAGTCGCTGGGTGGGGTAAGGCACTGGGCCTCCAGGGGTGAACTAGTTTCTAGGTATATAGGGAACCTGTTGGCAGTTTTGTGCATTGCAGAGGCGTATGGCCCTTTGCAGGTTCTCAGTCCTTGGCTGTTGAGTAGACAGCGCTGAGGGGACCCAAGGGGGATCAGCTGACCAGTGAACAACTGAGACCTGAGCCCAGGCCTGAAACAGAGAAACTGCCTGGGGTTAGGGATGAGAGGCCATGAACTGTGAGGATCCACTTAGCCTTTGCCTGTAGGGACCAGGAGAGGAGTTTGGCATCTGAAAGGTAGGGTAAGGAGGGAACTGAGTTCTGCCCAAACCCTGAGTCTGAGATGACCTTAACCGTGTCAGTGACCCTGGTGAGAGGTCTGGCTGGAGGTGTGGACTTGAAGCCATCACCGATGCTGCGCCCGGAGCTAAGGAGGGAAGCAGATCCCTTGGGGAGAGTCAGGGGTCAGACACATGGGCTGGGCCTTCACCACATCAGTGGGGTCTGTAGGAAAAAGCAGCGAGTGTCTAGGTCAGGGCAGGGAGGGAGGAAGGCAGACACCTGGGGCCTGTGAAGCCCCGAAGGCAAGAAGACGTCCCAGGGCAGGACCGAAGGCTGGGAAAGAAGCAGACTCACCTGCGACGGGTTCACCCGTGTGTTGAGAACCCCGAGGCCTCCTGCCCATTCTAACACCTGTGTGCGGAGTGTCCTGCATGCATACGTGTGCCTGGAGGGCAGTGCCACCTTCCCCTCTGCCCACAGGAACGAAGAACGGAGGCGGGCCTGGCGAGCCTCCCGGGAGAGCAGGCTACAGCCCCTCCCCAGTTGTGAAGTCTGGTGAGTCTGGCCCTGGGGTTCTGCACGGGAAGGGGCGGAGCCTGTCACAGCTGGCTGATGCCCGAATGCCCCCCCGCAGTGCCACGCCTACACCGACCCCGACCCCGGAAGAGGTGCGGAGCTGGGCGCAGTCCTTTGACAAGCTGATGCACAGCCCAGCGGGTCGCAGTGTATTCCGGGAGTTCCTGCGCACGGAGTACAGCGAGGAGAACATGCTCTTCTGGCTAGCCTGCGAGGAGCTCAAGGCTGAGGCCAACCAGCATGTGGTGGACGAGAAGGCCCGGCTCATCTACGAAGACTACGTGTCCATCCTGTCCCCCAAGGAGGGTGCGCCGCGCCGGGCCCAGGGTGGGAGGGTGGGGGCGCCTCCGCGCCCCTGACCGCGGCCCCTGTCCTGCAGGTGAGCCTGGACTCCCGGGTGCGGGAGGGCATCAACAAGAAGATGCAGGAGCCGTCGGGCGCACACGTTCGATGACGCACAGCTGCAGATTTACACGCTGATGCACCGAGACTCCTACCCCGCTTCCTCAGCTCCCCCGCCTATCGCGCCCCTGCTGCTCCAGGGGGCCTCCCAGTCCTCCAGCGAGGCCTAGGCTGCCCACGTGGCCGCCCAGATGTGGGACGCCTCCCGCGGCAGAGACTCCTTTCACAAGAGTGCTTCAGCAGGTGTCAGGCACACCCACCGGGCCCAGCACCCCCGGGGTGGTCCCAGGCAAGAGTGGCAGGTGCAGCGCCAGAGGCCCCTTCCCCATCCCGGGGGACGCAGTGTCCCAGGGTCCTGCTGAGAGGCAGGCGTGAGTGCCTCTGGGCCCAGGCGACCTTTCTTGAATCAACCACCCCTGCCTCTGGCCACGGAGCCCTCCTGCTGGGGTTCGCACGTGGGGAAAGGAGGTACCCTCCCTGGAAGCATCCTGGAGCCACAAACCTCACAGGGTCCCTGGGAAACCCTTTCGTGGAGAGCAGACCTTCTGTTTAGTTCTGTGATACAAGGAGACCTCTGCCTGGTGCCATATGCACCCCAGGATTAGACTGAGGACCTCAGAACTAGGCTCAAGGCAGCAGGACCTGATTTCTCTTTTATATGATCATTGAGTTTAAACCAGGAAATATGGCACTGTGTGTCTTATCAAAAAAAAGAAAATGTTTTCATATTTAACTCTGCTCCTCTTACTCCCAAAATAGAATCTTATTGAAGATATTTTTAAAGCAAAAGTCTTTCCTCTCTGAGAGGATGAGGAGTTGTCTGGGACCCCCAGCAGGGGAGCAGCCCTGCCCAGTGCAGGGACCAGGTGCTCAGCCCTCCCCATTTGAGGGCCTGTGATCAGGCAAGTGCAGCCCCCAAGGCACCTTGCCATCAAAGCTGGCAACACAAGAGATACTGGCCAGGTCCTTGGCAGGCAGGGTCCCTGGCAGGTATCAAAGATTGTCTCCAGAGGCTGGGCCAGCTGGGGCAGGACACTGACGAGGTGACCTCTCTGAGAACCTGGGTGCCATGCAGTGGCACCTATACTGTGTCAGAGGCCTCACAAGGTACAGGCTTGCCACTCTGATCCCTGAATTTCCAGTTGGTAAAGCAATTCAGAGCTGCACCGGGGCCCAGGACCCTCATCAGGGGTCCACCCCCATCCACACTGCCTCCACGAGCAGTGGGGTCAGGGGCATCCTGAAGGGTTGCAGGCAGGCACAGTGTGAGCCCAGATTTCACCTCCCTGCATGATCCCTGGGTCCTCTGTGCACCCAATGCCCCTCCCACCATTCATGCTATGCATGCCCAGCCCTGCCCCGCCATGGGCACACACTGGCTATTCCCTCCAGGGCTGTCCCACCGGGCCGAGCCTGTGTCACCCGGCTCCATGGAGATGGGCTGTTCCCACAGCAGTGGGGGGTGGGGAGTTGGGGTGAAAGACCAGAAATGAGGGGATGGGGACCCAGCTTGAAGCCCAAGCTTGTGCGTGGCCCACCAGGACCAATGGCTAGGGACAAAACGGTGGCAAAAAGAAACATTTAATGATTTGAGGGGAAAGGTGCACTGCAGGTAGGACAGGGGGCAGAGTGTGCTGCCTTCTGAGGGCAGGTTTCCAAGAAGCTGTGTCTGTATCTGTCAGCAGAGGATGGGGAAAGAGCACTGGCCACGGCTCAAGGCTGCAGGCACACGTGCACAAGGGCTCAGCAGAACTGCAAGAAACAGACAAGAGGCAGCAACCATGTAGCCTGCAGGACCCCAGAGGGCAGGAGGCAGGGCTGGGGTCTCCATCCACCACCTTCACAGCTCCCAAGAGACTGGCTGGCATGGCCATCCCCAAATTCACACTTCAGACAACCACCTTCAAAGAACAGGACGGCCTGGGCTCACCCCTACCTTCCAGCGGTTCCCACACTCATTGCAGACAACGAAGGTGGTCATGGGCTCATCAGAGCTGCGGGTCTGCACCTGTGGGGAGGGCTGTGATGGTGGGGTACCCAGCCCCAGGACCTCAGTTACTGGCAGCTGGAGGGCCCTGGGAGCAGGACTTTCCTGGAGTCACAACCTGGGGAGCAGCCCCTACATCCTCAGGCAGCAGTAGACTCATGACACCGTGGCCCTTTTGGATGACCTGGGCTGAGCCTACCCAGTGACCCCAACCTTGGGGCCACCCCAGCTGCTTTCTGCTTACAGGGCCCCCTGACATCCCTTGGGGCCCCATCAGTGTCTACCTCCATGACTCAGTGTATTCCCACTGCCACTACTGGGCACCCATCTTCCTGCCAGCAGCAACACAGTTGGGCCAGGGGCCCCCAACTTTAGTGACCCAGAGCACGCTATACCCACCACTGAAGGCTGCTTAGTGGGGACCTCGGCAAGGAGGAGGCCCCAAGCGTGAAGGCAGCTTCCAGCCCTGTCGGAGGCTAAAGTCAGACCTGAATCTCAGCATCTCACACAGCGCAGCCCACGTGTGTCCATGCAAGTGGGACCCAGCTGTCAGCAAAGGCAGGGCGGGGCCCCAGAGGCAACCAGCGCTTACCTGCGTGTAGGTGCAATTCTTCTTTCTGCACTTGCCGCAGGTAAACAGGTCCGTCTGTGTGCCACCTGTGCGTGCCATCTGGTGCTCGCGGATGGCCTCCTTGGTCATGGCCTTGCGGATCTCCTTCAGCTCGTCGCTAGCCATCTCCTAGGGCGAGGGGCACATGTTTAGCCCGCGGCCCCCAGGGCCAGCCCCCTGCACCCTGGTAGGCTCACCTCTGAGGTCATGACAGCAATCTGCTGGGGCGTGATGGCGCCACACAGCACGTTGCGCCGCAGGCCGGGGTTCTTGGCATCCTTTAGGTTGGAGAGGCGGCTCCGCACGCGCGGTTTTGTACTTCATGTCTGTGTTTCCCACATCCCGGAAGATACGTGCGGGTGTTTAAGGACCTGTCCCAACGCCAACACCCTGCCCGCCAACCCGTCCCTGGGCTATTGAGGGCCTCTCTGTGGGGACCGTGTCAGAAAAGCCAGCAACAGGGGGCCCGGACAATGACACATTCCTGGCTGAGGCCCAACTGCAGGCGAAGGGTCTGGGACCCAAGTCCACTGCAGGCTCGTTCAGACTCCATAGGGTTTAGGAGGGGCCCTGACTGCCCAACTCCCTGTCGAGGGGACCAAGCAGTGGCCGCAGGGCCTGGTTAACCCTGCAACCCCCAGAAACTTCAGCCCATCCAGCACCCAGCCCCCATACAAAGGATATATTCTTCAATCTGGCCTGCCAGGCACTCGCAGTCTGCACCAATGGCCACGTGGTCATCTGTAAGAAAGAGCCCTGACCAACTGCCTGTCAGCTCTAACCCCCACGCCTCAACCTGTGTGGGATCCCCGCCCCCAAGGGCAGCAGCAACCAGTTGGATTCAGGCCTCTGTAGGCAGACAGGGCCTAGGCCTGGGAATGGAGTGTGTGTCAGGAGCCAGGACCCTGAGGTGTGCTGGGTGGCCCCAACCCAAGCACTCACGGTCTGTCTGCAGAGCAGCGGTCAGCATCTCACGACACTTGGTTCGCACAGCGTCACAGGTGACTGGCACCGGGGAAACGTGGTGATCCTTGGTGTCGAGGGCATCCTGGGCAGCTCTGGCCTCTTGCGGCTGGAGAGAGGCCCACTCGGGCCACATGCACCCCCATGAGATGCAGGCCCCAGAAAAGCCAATGTCACAGCCATGATGCCCCCAGAACTCGTCCGCTCCACTCTGACAGCAGCCCACAACCCTGCCCATCTGCAGTCAGCTCCAGTGTGTCCATGCAGTCCAGCCAGAGGCAGTGAGGCTCACTGGGTGGGGCACAATCCCAGATGGGGTCTCTGCCTCAGGGAGGCCTGGAACACGGGGCCACAGTGCCTGATGCAGACTGCCAGGTTGGGGCTAGGGGTCATCCAAAACCTGGTACCACTATACAGGCAGCCTCACCCCTTGCAGGTCTGGGCACCCCCTGTGTCCAGCCAGCCCTCCTCTCACACCCCTGGATCTCGTGACCCCATGATCTCCATGGAAGTCAGTGGAAACAGGCAGCTTCCTGGAGGAAAAATAACACGTGCAGGTGGGCGGATGAGCCCATGACTCTACAAGGCCATGCCATGGATTCAGGGTCAGCTTTTCCTGGCCCTTGGCCACTGCTGCCCAGTGAGGTCAAGAGCACAGCTACCTCTCAGCCACAGCCATCACCAGGGTGGCAAAAAGGCCTCATGGCTTCAGAACCTGCATCACACCACAGGCTGGGGCATCCCCAGGGAAGAGACTGACATCAACAGACACCAGGCCAAGGGGATATCCAGAGTTGGCCAGTGAGAACCACCCCTGGAGCTGGGGATGAGAGCAGCAGGCTCCCCCAGGCCTGCTCAGGGTATATGTCAGCCATGTGCAGCCAGGCAGACTCAGCCTCCCTTTAGATGCTCGGGGCTGAAAAGACCCAGAGGAATCTCTAGAGGGTCAGTGTGCAGCAAGAGGCTAACCCCAGGGAGAGTCCCTTCCAAGGAGCGGGAAGGACCAATGTGTTTTGGGGATCTCAGCCCTCCCGCCCCAGGGCTCCCAGAACTCAGCACCTTGGTCTGCCAAGAAAGCGGGGACATGGAGGGGGAGGCATGTGCCTTCTGGACGCGCTACCTGGGGTCCTGGGCCTCGGAGGCCTCCTTGGAGGATGACGTGGGCAGAGACCCGCCCCTCCTCCGCTCCCTGGCTTTGGCGTCTGAAGCATCTACAGGTGCCAGGAAAGAAGGAAGGGCTGGCCGGGAGAAGGCAGACCAGGAGGGCAGCGCAGGGCCAGCGAGGGGGCAGACCACCACCAAGGCAGAGCCCCAGCCCTTGGACGCTGCCTCCAACCCCAGCTTCCTGATAAAGACCAGGGTCCTCTCCCCCAACCAGCGAAGGTCCTGGAAAGGCCTCCTGAGTACAAAAACTCTCCGCAGAGTGATAGTCCCCAGAGATGGAGCCCAGGACATGCAGCTCTTTTTTCTGAGGGTTTGGACAGAGCCCAGAAGGAGCTGGGAAGGTAGGGGCGCCTCAGGGTCCGTCCAGTGGTGGCATACCAGTTGCCCCACAGCCCCACTTCCTCTGAATGGCTGCAGACCACCCACCATCCTCCTCCTCTTAACCCCATGTTCTTCCTACCTGTTCCTCCTCCATCTCCCCTCCAAGCTCTCCTCCCTCAGGTCCGGGGCTGCCCCCTGGCTGCCCTGACACTTTTCCCACATGACCTCCCCTAGCTCTGTCAGGTCCCCCTCCAGGGCTCAGAGCAGGCCCCCTCCACCTCTCCCCTCTCTCCTCATGGGCCCCTCTCCTCCTGGTGCTTCCTAGACTGGGCACTCCCTGCTCCTGGACAGCACAGCCAGCACCCTACCCAGTGCTGCCCAGCGAGGGGGCCAGAGTTTTGGGTGCCCCTTCCCCCGAACTCAGCCCAGGCTGCTTGACCCATACCCAGGAGCTTCTTCCAGGACTTGATGAGGGACTTGGCTAGTGTGACGACCTCTTCATCTGAGCTCTGCTTCCGCAGGGCATTGACGGACATGCCAACACGGGTGGACTGCAAGGCAAGCGGCCGGGCTGGGGGCAGCGGGCAAATCCTCCCCACAGACCCATGGTGACTCCCATAGGGCAAGGCTGGGGACCAGTAAGGGGAGGGGGCACCCTTCCTGAGAGTGACCGTTCCATCTGCACGAGCCTCAGTGAGAAACACCGTCAGTTTCTCTTGAATGCCCATTCCTATCTCATGGAGCAACAGAGAAAGGCAGGGACCATTTCCTCATGGGCAGGGATTCATGCCAACCGAAAGCAGGGCAGGGGCAGGAAGCCCCAGCAGGTGCTGGGAGCTGGGGGGCTCATGGGGCCCTACCTGCAGCAGATGCAGTGTGACAGGCATGGCCTTCAGCTCCCGCAGCAGATCCATGGCTCCCTCCTGGAAGAAGGGAGGGCCCACGTAAATGACTCTCAGCTCTTGGTGGGCGAGCCCACCTCATCCTACACACGAGGGTTGGGGAAACAAACACAGGCAGTGACAATTTGGGGACCCACCTGGGTCAGATGCCCCAGGAACGCAAGCATGCTATAGGAAGTGGTTTTGCACTTAATCCCAACCCACCACCACAGGACCAACAGGGGAAAGGGCCACAGCCCTCCCTGGCAGGGGGTGCCATACCAGGAAGAAACACAGCCCTGAGAAGTGCCCACTCCTGCCTGGTCCCATGTCCTCTGCCCACGAAACTCTGGCAGCCTCTCCTCAGCGCCCCTTGCTGAGGCCAAGACTTCAGGGGCCTCTGCTCTCCTCACATGAACCTCCACACCCTACTCACTCGCTCCAGCCGTGTCACCTCTCCTGGCCCAAGAGAGCCCTGTCTCCCTTCTCTGACCAGCACTCTCGCCCACATCTGCTTCCCTCTGGGGCACACACACACGAGCCACATGACGCCACAGCAGACAGCTCCCTGGGGCCCTTCAGGACCGCTGGCCCTGCTGCTCCCACCACCAGCAACACACCTGCCCCCATCTCCTCCTAGAGCTCTGCTGAAACCACAGCTCTGTAGTGAGGGGGAGGCCTTGCACCACCCAGCCTGCTCCAGGCTTTGCCTTCCTCCACAGAAGCCTCGGGGAACCCACCAGTGAGGTTTCACATGTGTGTGTCTGAGGACATGGGGGAGGCAGCCACCCAAGGCAGCCCTAGCTGTGGGAGGGACACAACCTGCCCCTCCCCAATCTGGATGGCATCTCTGCTCAGGCTGCAGCCTACCCCTCATCACCCCTGGCAAGTCCTGCCCCTCAGGCTGCAGAGTCCAGCCCCGTGGTAAGCTCCTCACAAGGGACAAATGGTCACCAGAGACAAGGGCACAGCGCAACTCAGCAATCACCTTCCCCAAAATGATGCTCCAGGCTGCAGGATACCAGCTTTCTGATGCCTCTGGACCAGGGAGGCATCAAACAGGATTCCCAGTCGTGGGTCCCTACTCCCCAAGGGGCCTTGAAGGCACTGGGACCCACCAGAAGTCTCTTGTTGGCTCTCACTCACCGGTCCATGGTGCCTCAAACCTCCTCACGCCCTTCCCAGTCCATACCTGTCCCCCTCCTCCTTTTCCCCTGGGCTTGCCTCCACGCGGTGCTCCACCTAGGTGTCCCCCTCCCCTAGCCCTGCCCGGCTCCACCCAGTCCTCCATAGGTCCCATGACCCATCTCTGCCCCGACCTGGAAGGCATTTGATTTGTCTCCTCTGGGGAAAACAACTTTTTCTCTTGACATCTCTGGAAACAGCCATAGACATTCCCACACCCCTGCTCTGGGCTGCCCACTGCCTCCCAGGGGTGTGAACATTGTGCAGGGTTTGGTGACGAGGCAGTGTTGTTGCTTGATAGATGAACGACAGCATAGGAACCAGCCCCCTTCACCACCTGGGTGGAGAACCCTGCCCAAAGACCGACTCAACCATACTTAGCCCAAAAGCTAGCCCCATACCACCAGTGAAGGCACACAGCCCTGGGGTGGTTGGGCAGGCATCTTAAGCCCCAAGCTGAACCTCCCCCCACAACTCCCACCACCACTCACCCACCCCAGGAGCTGAGTCTGGGGAGAGAGCAGGTTTTGTTTATTGAACCTCTCTAGGAGCAGCAGGACCCTCTCCCCCTAGAGGCAGGTACCACCCAGCAAAGATGCTTCCTGTGAGGGTACACAGGTCACCTAGGCCCAAAACTGAGAGAGGCCTGGAACTGGAGGCCCATCTGCTAGGCCCTCTGAGCCCCAGCTCAGTTTTTCCCAAAGGTTCACTGGCCTAGGGACAACAGAGGACCAGCCTCACAGCAGCATAGCTGGCTGGAGTCCTCGGCCCCGGGATTCCCAGGGCAGGCTCAGGGCCTCCTAGGGCTCTTCCCCAAGGTGCCTACGCATTTGCTCACTCCCTAGGAGCTGCTGGCTGAGCCATGGCTATGGAAGGGAAAGAATTTATTAGGGCAACCTGCTTCTTGGGCGACTGAACAGACAAGGAAAAAAAAGGCCTTCCCACCCAAGAAAGCCCTCTGGCCGGCTGGCTGGAGAAATGAGACGTCGGGGCCACCGCAGCCCCAGACCAGGCAGAGGTAGGGGAGGCGCCACAGCTCCAGGGAACAAGGGGTCCAATCTCACACTCCAAACTCTTGAAGGCGGAGAAAGGATGTGGGAGACCTAAGGTGGGACAGAGGGCTCTGAGTCGGGGTGGGCCTTGGCAGGGAGTTCTGGGAGACTCCGAGGATGCCTAGGATAGAGAGGAGGAAGGCCAAGGCGGCGGGCGGCCAGTCAGGGCTGTACAGGCCCGGACTTCAGCGAGGCCTGGAGGGGGCGGGGCCGAGGAGGGTCTCCGCCAGGCCGGCCTCCCGAGGGGGTCTGGAGTGAGGGGTGGAAATGGGCGAATCCCAGGCCTGCGGGGTCTCAGCCTGACAGCTGGGATCTGAGTCCAAAGCGGGTGGTTCCCGGGACAAGGTCCAGGTCGGATCGCGGCCTCTGCCGTGGGTGCGAGGTGAAGGGTAGGGCTGGCCCAGGATAGGAGTCTCGGCCTCTGGCGGGGGTCTCCCCGCATCCTGAGAGTCTCTGCCAGGGCGGAGCCTCGTCCTGCCCTTCGAATGGTCACCGCGACCCTGACGGGGGCTCGGCAGGCTCGGCGGGGGGCTCGGCGGGGCGGGGGTCCCGGGGTCCTGACGGCCCGCGCCCCTCACCGCGCTCTTCTTGGTCACCATCTTGTCCAGCCTCCGGGCGATCCGCGCTATCTCCTCCTCCTTGCCCATCATCGCCTTGGGGGCAGGGCCCCCAGTGCCCGCCGTGCCAGCCTCAGCCTCCCGGCCCGGACCCCGGCCCCGGCCGCCGCTGCCTCCCGCACCCTCCGCAGTAGACGCAGCCCCGCCAGGGGCGGGAGACCCTCCGTTCAAACCCCCCGGCCCCCGCGACGCCGCGCTGCATCTTGGGACATGTAGTTCTCGCTCTCGCCCACCCTGCGCGAGCCCGCCCAGCTCCCGACCACAACTCCCAGGAGCGAGGTAGGCGCGCAAGGCATCCTGGGAAGTGTAGTTCTGACGCGGGCCGCCTCCCAAGGCCTGCACGCGCGCGGGCCGGTTAGTCGGCGGAGGGCGCTGCGGCAGCGCGGGACCCGGCCGTGCGTAGGGGCCGCAGCGCCGAACGCTGCACTTTCCTGCGGACACCGCGCGGGGGCGACCCGGGTCCGACGGCAAGAGGCCGCTAAGGCACGCCTGGGGTCGGTCCCCTCTCCCCACTCCTTGAGCTCTCCTTCGCCACCTTCTTCAGTCCAGGGGTCGGCTGCCCGATCCCAGTCCTGCGCCGAACCCCTGAGCGGTCTGGCTGGAATTGTGGTCTCGGGGACCCTGGAGGCCTCAGTCACTCAGTCACTTCAGTCGCTCAGTCCTGTCCGACTCTCTGCGACCCCATGGACTGCAGCATGGCAGGCCTCCCTGTCCATCACCAACTCCCGGAGTTTACTCAAACTCATGTCCATTGAGTCGGTGATGCCATCCAACTCATCTCATCCGCTGTCGTCCCCTTCTCCCACCCTCAATCTTTCCCAGCATCAGGGTCTTTTCAGATGAGTCAGTTCTTTGCATCAGTTGGCCAAAGTATTGGAGCTTCAGCTTTAGCATCAGTCCTTCCAATGAATATTCAGGACTGATTTCCTTTAGGATTGACTAGTTTGATCTCCTTGCAGTCGAGGGACTCTCGGGAGTCTTCTCCAACATCACAGTTCAAAAGCATCAATTCTTCAGTGCTCAACTTTCTTTAAAGTCCAACTCTCACATCCATACATCACTACTGGAAAAAACATAGCTTTGACTAGACGGACCTTTGTTGGCAAAGTAATGTCTCTGCTTTTTAATATGTTGTCTAGGTTGGTCCTAACTTTTCTTTCAAGGAGCAAGCGTCTTTTAATTTCATGGCTACAGTCACCATCTGCAGTGATTTTGGAGCCCAAAAACTAAAGTCTCTCACTCTTTCCACCGTTTCCACACTTTCCCCAAGTATTTGCCATGAAGTGATGGAACCAGATGCCATGATCTTAAGTTTTCTGAATGTTGAGTTTTAAGCCAACTTTTTCACTCTCCTCTTTCACTTTCATCAAGAGGCTCTTTAGTTCTTCACTTTCTGCCATAAGGGTGGTGTCATCTGCATATCTGAGGTTCTTGGTATTTCTCCCAGCAGTCTTGATTCCAGCTTGTGCTTCACCAAGTCCAGCATTTCTCATGATGCACTCTGCATATAAGTTAAATAAGCAGGGTGACAATATATAGCCTTGACGTACTCCTTTCCCTATTTGAAACCAGTCTGTTGTTCCATGTCCAGTTCTAACTGTTGCTTCCTGACCTGCATACAGATTTCTCAAGAGGCAGGTCAGGTGGTCTGGTATTCCCATCTCTTTCAGAATTTTCCACAGTTTGTTGTGATCCACACAGTCAAAGGCTTTGGCATAATCAACAAAGCAGAAATAGATGTTTTATGGAACTCTCTTGCTTTTTTGATGATCCAGCGGATGTTGGCAATTTGATCTCTGGTTCCTCTACCTTTTCTAAATCCAGCTTGAACATCTGGAAGTTCGCGGTTCACATACTGGTGAAGCCTGGCTTGGAGAATTTTGAGTATTACTTTACTAGAGTGTGAGATGAGTGCAATTGTGCAGTAGATTGAGCATTCTTAATGTTGAAGCTGAAACTCCAATACTTTGGCCACCTGATGCGAAGAACTGACTCATCTGAAAAGACCCTGATGCTGGGAAAGATTGAGGGTGGGAAAAGGGGACGACAGAGGATGAGATGGTTGGATGGCATCACCGACTCAATGGACGTGAGTTTGAGTAAACTCTGGGAGTTGGTGATGGACAGGAAGGCCTGGCATACTGCTGTTCATGGGGTAGCAAAGAGTCAGACACGACTGAGCGACTGAACTCAACTGAACTAAACTTGAGCATTCTTTGGCATTGCCTTTCTTTGGGATTGGAATGAAAACTGACCTTTTCCAGTCCTGTGGCCACTGCTGAGTTTTCCACATTTGCTGGCATATTGAGTGCAGCACTTTCACAGCATCATCTTTCAGGATTTGAAATAGTTCAACTGGAATTCCATCACCTCCACTAGCTTTGTTCGTAGTGATGCTTCCTAAGGCCCACTTGACTTCACATTCCAGGATGTCTGGGTTAGATGAGTGATCATACCATTGTGATTATCTGGGTTGTGAAAATCTTTTTGCATAGTTCTTCTGTGTATTCTTGCCACCTCTTCTTAATATCTGCTGCTTCTGTTAGGTCCATACCATTTCTATCCTTTATTGAGCCCAACTTTGCATGAAATGTTCCCTTGGTATTTCTAATTTTCTTGAAGAGATCTCTAGTCTTTCCCATTCTATTGTTTCCTCTATTTCTTTGCACTGATCACTGAGGAAGGCTTTCTTATGTCTCCTTGCTATTCTTTGGAACTCTGCATTCAAATGAATATAACTTTTCTCCTTTGCTTTTCATTTCTCTTCTTTTCACAGCTATTTGTAAGGCCTCCTCAGACAGCCATTTTGCTTAATCCCCAGAACTTTATCCTGGTTTGTCCTGGGGAGAAATCAGATGGGGTCTGGCCTCGAGGCTGGCTCCCTAACAGTGATGGCCCAGACCCTGCCCCAACTGGTGCCTCCACTAAGGTTGAGTCGCTGTCTGGCATGAACCCTTCTTGACAGCATAGGTGATGCTTCTGAGAGGCCTTTCTTGATCCTCTCCTTCTGACTCTAGTGTTAGGGACCAGAAGCTGTTTGTCGGACATACATCTGCAGTGCTTTGCTGTATGCTGACCATATGGGTTGACACTCTCTCCCCTGTGCTCCAGGCTTGTCAGAAGCCATGGCTGAGCTCAGCATCTCCAGAGGCAGGGCCCTACCCACATCATCAAGGCCCCTGGCACCTTCCTAACCCCATCCAGTCCCAGGCTTTGAGTGAGGGAGGCTTCCAATGTGTGGCTGGGTTGGACGTTTTAAGACACAAAGACTCAAGCATGACCTCTGAGCTGGTTAAGAAGGAAGAGCCTTGCCCCTTATCCCCCAGGGTGGGTGGGGCCTCAGGGTTTTGTCCTCTGTCCTCAAATGGCAGAGGCACAGGCCTCCCAGCCAGCCTGGTGGACACTAAACATTGGGCACCCTGAGGAGAGCAAGGATTTGAAGGATTGGGGGCTGTATTACAGGGGTTTGGAGTTTGTCCCCCAGCCAGTAACCATATCCAAGCTGCTAAAGGGGCAGGGGTGACCACAAGTCAGGGGCCTACTAGGGGGATGGGAAAGATGGAAACAGGGCAGGTCTATGAGCCGAGGAGGGAGACTGGGCCAGGTGGGAGGGAGAATAGGACAGGGTCTCAACCTGGGGAGTCAGAGACCATCCCCTGACAGAAGAGAAACCCATAGGAAAGCCTCCCGGTCACCTCTGCATTGCTCTCCAAGGGATGCATACTGTCCCTTCAGTTACGAATGAAGCCGTGAACATGTCACAGCAGGGCCAGGACTGACCACAACACAAACTAGAGCCCCTTTATGTCTCAGCCATTGTGCTGATGCCCCCAGCATCCTGCCACGCTCACTGCCGCCCTGAGCTGCAGCGATAAAGAAGCGCTTGGGTTCTATATCCCACAGTTTAGAAAATAATTTTCTGTCTTTCAGTGTAATTGTTTCCATGGCAACCTGGGCTCTTACTTTGGGACAAGGAGGCAAGAGAGGGCTGTCAGCTGCGCACAAGGGCCCTACCCCAGCCCAGCCAGAAAGGAAAACCCAGACGGCCTACCTTGGGCCCTCCTCCTCCTCCCTCTGGCAAGGACCACAGAGACAGCTCATGAGGAGCCAGGCATGGCTCAGAGGCTCTTGACAGGCCACCAAGGCTGCAGATGAACGGAGACCAAGACACCAGTGATCAGGAGGTGTGGGAGGAGGGAGGGTGATTGGGAAGAGTGGACAGGCAAGTGGAGGGTGGATGACAGAGGAGGTGGGGGCTTCCTGGCTGGACCTGGGGACCACAGCCCTTTGCCCAATGATGGGAGCCCTAAACCCTGACAAGGTGCAGTCCCATATGGAAGCCACCACCTCAGGGGGAGGAGTGTGACGCCATGCAGGGTCTAGGCCCGGAGACCTGTCTTGTGGCTTGCAGGTCCCAATGATGAACAGAGGCCTCTAGGTGGCGGGAGCGAGCCACAGATGGCCTGTGGGCCAGGCCCCTCCACCCCCACTCCTGCCAGGCCAGGAGGTCCAACTGGTTCTGGCTACAACCATGAAGCAGCCCAGGTGAGATTGTGGTTAGTTCTGGAGAGAGACCCTCATGTGTGGATTCTAGGGGTGAGTCCCACTCTGGCCAGGGCTCAAGCTTGAGTAGTAGTGACTGAGTAACCTCCAAACTCCTGACTTTCCATCCTAGAAGTCCCTGGTCCCCTCATGAGTTCATGACCCCCAGAACCTTTCTCAGGATAGTCACCATCCACCCAAGACCCCTTGGGCCCTACTGAATCTTGGGAACTTCCTCCCCCAAGGAATTTCCCCCAGCAAGCTGCCTGGGCCCCCAGATCCTCCCACCCACCCCCCACCCCAGAAAGCTGTGCCTGCAGGGTGAGCTCAACACCGTGAGGTGAACCTGGCTGTACCCACAGCAGGGTGCTCACTGAGGCTCCAGACCCTACATCCTTTTGCTGTATCTGGGGTGTTGGCACACAACCCGAGTCACGCAAGAGTTGTGTCCCACCCTGCAGGGGTCTTCCACACTTGACCCCTTTATGGTAAGAGATTCATGGGTCTGCCCACAGGGGCCCTACTCTGTGGGGAGCCTGGCCTGTCTCGGGGGCTCTGTGGGCAGATGCAGCCCTGGCAGCGGCCTGGGGACACCCCAACAACCCTTCAAGGTCCATCCCACACAGACGGGCTGCGCTATTGGCCCAGAGGCCTGTCCCTCCCCCATCCTCAGACCACGGAAACATCGGAAGCTCAGGCCATTTATTTTTCTATTTGTGTCCCCACGTTTGCCCGCCCAGAGCTGGCCATGACCCCTGCAGGTCGAATCCTGCTTCCCTTCTGGCTGGGGCAGGGACCTCGGTGGGAAGCCCAGTGCTGCCAGACTCACACGGAGCCCCCTCCCCCTTCCCATGGCCACAGGGGTCGGACAGGGAGATGTTCAGTCCCAGAAACCCCCACTCCCTCTGCTGCGCTGTGGGCAATGCTTCCCTGATCCCAGTGCCCAGCTGTTTCTGTACCTTATTCCATCAGGCCCTCCAGCCCACCCGTGGGCCACAGGGCTCTGACCCCAGCCAGTCCCATTCAAGCCTCTCTCAGGTCCTGGCCTCTCAGCTCAGGCAGGGCAGTGACCAGGGACCAGATCCAGCCTGAGTCCTCCATCCTGCATACCAGTGCACATCTCATCTGGCCAGTGCTCTCTCTGGGCCTCAGTCTCCTGGTCTGCAGAATGGGAAGAAGCACCGCCCCCCAGCAGCCTCTCCTGGAAAGTCCCAGCCCCGCCCAGGGATTGGCCCAGGCCCAGCTCCCTCCCCCAGAAGCAGCACTTTGGGAGGCAGGAGGCACCCCCCAGAGGCCAGCAGCAGAGGCCCTGGCGGCCTGCTCCAGGCTCTCTCTAACAATGCGCTTCCCCCACACAATTCCCAGAAACACCGCCCTCCCTGCCCTGCCAGCCCGCCAGGCTGGCGGCCACTCCACCCTCCCCCTCCCCAGGGGCCCCAGCAGAAGCAGGGTCAGGGGCCCTGATGAAAGCAGGAGGCTCCCAGGGGTCCAGGCACACCAGCCCTTCCCTGGTGGAAAGAGACAAAGGAAATTCCTTGGGGGCAGCAGACCAAGGGGCCCAGGAGCCAGGCCCCATCCCAGAGAGACCCCTGCCTTCTCTGTGGGTGGAGAGGTGGTGAGTACTTCCTTCTGCCTGCACTGGGCCACCTCCACACAGCAGCATGGAGTGGAGAGCTAAATCCAGTCACGCTGCTCCTCTGCTCAAAACTCTCCCAAGCCCCCATGTCTTCTTCAGAGAAGAAAGCAAGATTCTCCAGGCCTCCCACAACCCTGGTCCCCTCTCAAGCATGTGCCTGCCCCAGGGCCTTTGCACATACTGTTTCCTCTTCACAGAACACGCTTCCCCATGTGTCCTTTCATTGCTTTCACATACTCTTCAGGGTTGGCTCCACGGTCCCCTCCTGAACGGACAGGTAGTGAGAACCCTGGCACAGCCCCCTCTCTCCTCCACAGCCTGGCACCCTGGATTCTGACTTTTTGTGGATTTGTTGATTGTCTGTCACTCCTACAGAACAGAAGCAGCACTTGGGTCTGTTTTGTTCACGGCTACACTCCTATCTCCTGGAACAGGGCCTGACCTTTTCAGGTGGGTCAGTAGCCAATGGTCATGCTGGGCCTCATGGTGGCTTCTCTCCTGAGCCTGAGAGAGAAGGGGTGGCTGGTCCCCAAGACACAGGCCTGCCTTCTAGCCCAGCTGGCAGTCACAATTGGTTCGACCATCAGAGCCACTTGTTACCAAAGCCAGGGTTTCAGTAGAAAAGAACACACAGTGGCAGTGCCCACCAGGCCCCGTGGGCCAGTGACCACCTGGAGGGCTTGGCTTCTCCTCCATGCTTCCCAGGGCAAATGAGGACTGTCAGCAGAGCCTGGCGTGAGAGAAGAAGGGCTGGGCCAGCCCAGAGCAGGGCAGTCATAGGGTAGGGGCTCAGGATACCCAAGTGTGTCAATATACAGCCCCCCACACAGGGCACACAGAGAGCCCACCTCTGTCCCACCAAGAGTCTCCAGGGAACCAGGGCACCACTCCTGTATTACCCAGGCCTGGGCGCCAAGGTCTGAGCAAAGACTCCTTCCCCGCGGCTGCCTGAGCCCGGACTGACTGGCATGGGGGTGGAGCCAAGGGCAGAGCATTAGGCCTGGCAGGCTAGCTGCGCCGGACAACTGGACAGACAGAGTGTCTGGCGCCTGCTCAGCCAGGCTGGCCCTCTGCTCTCTCCTCGCAGCTGTGGCCTTCCTTCCTGAGCTGGTGTTTCCTGGCTCCTCCCTGCTGTTGCCATGGAAACTGAGAGCAGCTTGGGGGCTCCCCCTGCCCCCCCGCCTGGTTCCCACGGAGCCCCCACTGAGCACCAAGAGAGGCCCACACAGAATGCAGGACACTGGAGAACAACCATGGCCACAATGCCCCAGGGCTCACCCTGCTTGGGACCCCAGCTCCAATCCAGCACAGTGCCCCTGCCAGACCCTGACACCTGGGACATCAACAAAAGTGATCTAATATGACCGGCCACAGCCTGTTTGCCCCGGTGAAGCTACCGTCCCAGAGGACTCCTCACACGGGCTACATTAGGTGCCCCCACCCCCAACTCACAAGTCCCCTTCAACCCAGAGAAGCCCCCCCACCCACTTGGTCCTGTTAGTCTGAAGCACTCAGGGGCAGACTCAACCCCTGCACCATAGCCCTGGGACCTGCAAGGGTGCCATTCTCCCACATGCCCCACAAGCACCCCCACAAGCACACTGACACCTAAGTTCCTAGACCACCCAGCTCTAACCAGGATTTCCAGGTCCCCATGACAGTGACAGTGGCAAATCGTGCCCTGACCCCAGCATTCCTGAGACACTGCCCTGTGAGCATGAGCACCGCGCCTTGCACCTCCATGGCCCTCTGCACACCAGGACTGAGAGCAGGAAGGTACAGGCTGGACAAGCCAGGCACCCCCGTGCCTGAGCTCCAGCGTCCCCCAAGATTAGGCCTGCTGCTGGGCGAGTCATGCATGCACATGGGGAGTGTGCCCACTTGGTTCTAGGCCATCGGGTGGCCTCCCCACCCCCATCCAGCCTTTGGGACACCTTCAAGAACAAACAGGAGGATCTGGGCCAGGCCTGAGCCCTGGCCTCCAGGGCCACAAGGCAGGGCCTGAACTGGGTGGCCTGGCTCCAAAGCCCGGGAGTCAGGAGACCAGAGACCTCTCCACCTGGACCTGTAACTGATGGGGACCCTGCTCCCGCCCTCTAGGAGCAGGGAATTCCTGCCTCTAGGGACTCAGTAATTGGTCCCAGCCCTGCTCCTGCTCCTACAGCAAGCCAGGCATGGGAGGCTAGGAGCCTGTGAGGTCTATGCCCCGGGCAGTGCCTGGGAGGTCCGCCACCCCCAGAGCCCAACAAATCTCTCACTCAGAGGCACTGAGGGGATTACCCAGAATCCCTTGCAGGCTTTGCCCAGAGCCTAGGGGTCCAGTCCAGGCTGACAGAGGGAGCGGGTGGAGGGCCAGGAAGGCAGTGACCACTGGATGCCCAGGCCAGCCTCTGCTCACAGAACAAGCTTGCCCGCCATCCCACCTCCTGTCTGGGGAGACAGGGGGCTGCAGACAGGACCTCCCAAAGTGGGCAGCCTCAGACTTAGACCAGGTGGGTCCTGGAGACATAGGAACGCCTTCAGACTGTGGATGGACTGGGGGCCATAGCTTGGTGGCCAGAGAAGTCTTTGGGAACTCCTCCCCTGGTAGATGTCCAGGGCCAGACCTCCACTCCCCGCAGGACCTCATCTCCTATGGCAGAGTCCAGCCTCATCCCCACACCCAGGCAGACAGACACAGACACAGACCACACACAGACACACACCTCTGATGCCCAACTGGTCACACCCCGACAGCCCTTCCACAGCCCCAGGGTGTATTGCCAGCCCAGAGGCTCCAAGGTCAGGGCCACCCTGACTGCAGCTCCCACCCCACTGTTTTCCCATCTGGATGGTGGGCCAGAGCTAATGTCAGCCTTGCTAGGCAGCACACAGAGGAGGGAGCCTGACCCCAAGGAGGTGGGGGTCACCTCAGGAGGCTCTCCCCTGCCTTGCTGAGCCCCAGCTCACAGGACGTGACAGCCAGACACCTGAGTCCTGGAGCTCGGCCAAGAGGGAGAGTCAGTGGCTGGCGCCAGGCGAAGCAGCCCTCCTGGGGTGTGGGGCCTTGGTGGTGAGGTAATTCTGGTCACGGAGCTCCCAGCAGCTTGAGCAGCTCGGTTCTCAGGGACTGCAGGGGGCCAGGCAAGGCCCTGACGGACCTGAAGATCCACCACACAGTCAGGGGCTGGAGTGGAGGAACTGGAAGCCACCTCCCAAGCCCAGTGGTGATCAACTCAGACTCCTGGCTGAACCAGGCCTTTGACCCCACACCACACTCAGAAGGCTGCAGGGTGATGTCACCTCTGCCAGATGCTGGTCCCATGGACCCATCCTTCAGCCCCGTCTTCCTCACATGTCTCTTCTTCCAACACCAGTCCACCCACATTGGTCAAAGGGAAACAGTCACATCTGGGAGTCACTGTACACCTGTCCAATCTCAGGACCCCATTCTTGCCTACCTCCCAAGAAAAGCTAGTCTTCCCCCAAGACTCAAGGGGACCCCCTCAACTGTCTCCAGTCCATCAGCATGGGCTCAGTGTCCATGAATTAGGCGCCAGAGCCTGGGAGATGTGGAAACCCAATAGCAGCCACCCAACCCTACATGACAGAGCCTGCGCTGAGGATGGAATGCACACCCAACTGACCTCATGGCGGAGGAACACTGTGGGGGTGCTGGCCTTTCCCGGGACAGCTCAGG
Source organism: Nanger dama (assembly GCA_917880005.1). Taxonomy (NCBI): domain Eukaryota; kingdom Metazoa; phylum Chordata; class Mammalia; order Artiodactyla; family Bovidae; genus Nanger; species Nanger dama. Next base: position 245,118 of record CAKJTW010000080.1, read on the forward strand.
AGCAGCTGCTTGCGGGAGCTGTCAGACCTACAGGGGACCTGCCCCGTCATAAGCCCTGACTGTGGCCTAGAGGGACTACCAGGGACAGAGGATCCAGGAGTTCTGGCCACCCACACCTAGGATCACCATCACCTGAGGTCACACACCATGGAGCTCTCAACACATGGGATGGGGCTCCTGACGAGGTAGTGGAGCTACAGAGCTCAGACTGTCAGTGGATGTGCAGGAGAGAAAACTTATCCTACACCCCCCACACACACTCACAGCCCCCTTAGAACCACCCTCAGCATGGGGGCAGGGGAACACCCCTCAGGGTCTGGGAACCCAGACACCTTCTGGAAGGGGTGGGAAGGGACTTCAAGGAGGCTGGCAGCTCCTCTGGACACTCTCAGGGGTCTGATGGCCCAGAGGAAGGCCCCTCCTCCTGCCACCTGACCCAGCCTCACTCCTGCAGCAGCGCTGGCCTGGCCCACTGGACTGGGTAACCAGCTACTTCAACTGGTCAGTCAGGCTCTGGGGAGGGGGATGAGGCGCTGGGCTCCACCCACTGGACCCCTTCTCTTGCTCTGCTATAGGTGCCTGTCATCTACCCTCTCCTCCAGGTACTCAGCTGCTGCGGTTTGCCGATTTTCCAGCGCTTGCAAGTGGGGGTGGGGGACACAGTGAACATCTCCCTTAACTCCATGAACAGACCTGGGGAGCGGTGGGGCTTGGGGAGGCTCAAAGTTCCCACAGCTGGAAGTTCCACGTGTGGGTGAAGGACGAGTGAACAGTGACGCCCGGGGTTACTCAAAGCAGCTCTCTCAAGACACAAAGCACTTTTCCCAAGGTGAACTTCCCTTGGAGTCAGAATCTGCTGGGAAGGCAGCCGCCCCCGCCCCCCGCCCCCAGTTCCTGCCCGGGGGTCTGATTCTGAAAGTCTGACAGCCCCCATAAGGCCGCCCCCTACCAAGCTTCGGGCCACATCAGCAGCCCTCTCCCACTCAGGGGGTCTTTCCTTCAGAGAGGGTGCGGGGGGCGCCGCTTCGAGGAGGCCGCGGCGGAATCTCGTCCCGCGGAGAAGAAAGGGAGCCCCGAGGAGGAGGGGGGCGGCCCCGGCCCGTCCCGGCCCGCCCTGTCCTCCACGCCGCCCATTGGCCCCCGCGCTGCTATATCTGGGCGCCCACCCGGCGAGAGGCCACTGCCGTCCCCACCGCCGCCCGCCCGCCCGCGCAGCGCGTCCGACCCCGACGTGCCCGCCGCCCACCCCTCCGCGCTCCCGCGCTCCGTTCCCGCCCAGGCCGCGCCCAGCTGGAATGCAGAGATCGCCGCTCGGCTACGGCGCACAGGACGATCCGCCCGCCCGCCGCGACTGTGCATGGGCCCCCGGCCCCGGGGCCGCCGCTGAGCCGCGCGGCCTCCCCGCCGTCCCCGCCGTCCCCACCGCGCCCGCCGCGCCTGCCTCGCCGCCTAGTCCGCCGCGCAGCCCGCCTCGCAGCCCCGAGCCGGGGCGCTATGGTCTCAGCCCGGCCGGCCGTGGGGAGCGCCAGGGGACCGATGAGTCGCGCATCCGGCGGCCCATGAATGCCTTCATGGTGTGGGCGAAGGACGAGCGCAAGCGGCTAGCGCAGCAGAACCCAGACCTGCACAACGCGGTGCTAAGCAAGATGCTGGGTGAGTGGCCGCGAGGCAGGGGCGGGAGCTGGGGATGGAGGGGCGGGCGGGGTCCCGGGGCACCTCATGCTGGGGCGCGCGCTGGGCTCGGCTGTCAGCCTGCCAGCTCTCCCGACGGCACCCAGCTGACCCGCGCCCGCGGTCCGCAGGCAAGGCGTGGAAGGAGCTGAGCCCGGCGGAGAAGCGGCCCTTCGTGGAGGAGGCGGAGCGGCTGCGCGTGCAGCACCTGCGCGACCACCCCAACTACAAGTATCGGCCGCGCCGCAAAAGCAGGCGCGCAAGGCCCGGCGGCTGGAGTCCGGCCTCCTCCTCCCAGGCTTGGCGCCACCGCCGCCGCCGCCGCCTCCCGAGCCCTTTCCCGCGGCTACAGGCCCAGCCCGGGTCTTCCGCGAGCTGCCGCCGTTGGGCGCCGAGTTCGACGGTCTGGGGCTGCCCACACCGGAGCGTTCACCGCTGGACGGCCTGGAACCCGGCGAGGCCGCCTTCTTCCCTCCGCCCGCGGCGCCCGAGGACTGCTCTCTGCGGGCCTTCCGTGCGCCCTACGGCCCAGCCGAGCTGCCCAGGAACCCAGGCGGCTGTTTCGGGGCGCCGCCGGCCGAGGCGCTTAGGACCGCGCCCGGCCCCGCCGCGCAGCTTTGCGGCCTCTACTACAGCGCCCCGGGCGCGCCGGGCCCGAGCCCCTACCCCGGCCCTCTGTCGCCGCCACCCGAAGCCCCGCCCCTGGAGAGCGCCGAGCCGCTGGGACCCGCCGCCGACCTGTGGGCCGACGTGGACCTGACCGAGTTCGACCAGTACCTCAACTGCAGCCGGACTCGCCCCGACGCCGCCGGGCTCCCGTACCACGTGGCGCTGGCCAAGCTGGCCCCCCGCACCATGTCCTGCCCCGAGGAGAGCAGCTTGATCGCCGCGCTATCCGATGCCAGCTCTGCTGTCTACTACAGCGCCTGCATCTCTGGATAGGTCGCCCGGGGCACTGTGCGATGGCGCTCTCTCGCAGGCGGAGTTGCCACTACCTGTCACAGCCCCGCAGGAACCCGCGACGCTGGGCCTTGGCCTGGTCGAGGGCACCCCAACGGGAGGGTCCCCACGTACTGGGGCTTGGCCGGGAAGCTCAGGCCTAGGACGTGTGGGCTGACCCTGCTGGGGCTAAGCTTAATCCTTCTCTTGCTGTGTATTTCCTAGAACTAGGCTGTATTTTTTACTTTGCCTTTTTTATATTCATAAAACAATATATTTAAGTTTTAATTAAACTTTTTCTCCCAAGGGGTTTCAGTGATGCAAAGCACCAATGTAGCAAGGGCTTTTAAATAACATTTGTTTGCTGTAAAGGAGGAGCCAGGAGCTGGGTCCCCCTGGACCAGGAGAGGCCACAATAAAGCACCTCACCTTTCCTCCGAACTCTAGTGTCTGTGGTTGTTGCAGGGGGGATGGGGGGGGTGTTGGGGGATCCATCCCTCCAGGACACTACCCCAGGCAGCTGGTGGGAGGCAGGAGGTGTGGGCACTCCTCACCCTCTCAGCTCCCATTCCCTGCCACTCTCTGTTTTAACTCAGGCCTAATAAGGGTCAGACTACACCCAGAAATCCCCCTATACTCTCACCCAGGTTTCACCATCCTCATCTCATCCTTAAAACTTTCTTCAAGCCCAGTAACTGCCCAAGACAGCACCTCTTTCTGAAGGAGGCTGGTGAGGTTGACGCCTATCTGCAGACCTGACATCCTGGACCCCAGTCCATCATTCTCACTCAACTCAGTGTCCCAAGAGACAGTAGCACCATGACCAATCCCTGCGGCCCCCAGGGTGACCTGTGCAGGCTCTCCAGTGACATATGGCCAATGACCAGAGCATGGAGCTCAGGCGTCCCATCTCAAGCTTCCCACATTGGAATCCATCACTCTAGCCCTGTGCCCCATCCCTGCAGGACCAGATGCCCTTTCCATACAGCCTCCTTGGTCCCCCCAGCACTGGGGAGCCCATGAGTTCACGGAAAGTTTGCAATAATCATCTTGGGCAATTATTTCCTGGAACAGGGTCCCAACACCGGTCCTCCACACACCCACACTCTTCTCAGGGCCACATAGGTCTTCCAAGAGGTCTTCCAAGAGAAGGGGTCATGTGTCCCCCTGGCCTGTCCTCCCCCAGTAGTGTATGGGACTGATCTCTGGCAACCCTGCCTGACATGGCACGTGCACCCTGGGACACGGGCATCTCACGACAATGTGGGCTGCTCTGTGGCTGCCATTAGCCTGAACCTGATTGTATGTGAACAAGTCTGCATATGCTCTGAGCATGGCAGTGATGCTGTGACAGTGTGACCATGTGACTCAACGTGACCTTCCATGATGACTGTGTGTGACACCCAGTGTGTCTGTGCACGTGTGTCTCTCTGTCAGCTTGGGTGTCAGTGCACAGGGGTCCACTGCCTGAGTGTGTCTGAAGGGGTGAACAGGCCGTGGGTTGTTCTTATTGGTGTCCTGCCTCCAAGGAATCACCTCTCTAAACTGGCATGAGCCTCAAAGCTCAGTGGGTGGAATGGGGGAGCGGCACCTGGGCCCCCTTCACACCCATCCCCACCACATTATAAGCAGGGCCCAGAGACCTCCAAAACAAAGGGACAGAGAAAGACAAACTGAGGAGATGGATGTGGACGTAGAGAGAGGAGCCCCGGGCAGGTCAAGGCACAGACAGAAATGGCCTCCAGGACTCCAAGGACAGTGCTGGTACACAGGAAGAAAGCAGGGAATGAGGCCCAAAGGGACACAGGTGGTCCTGTCCAGCTGCATTCGTCATGGCCGGGGGCAGGGAATGAGGGGAGCTCTGAGACACCAATGCCAAGTCCCGGGCTTAGGCACAAAGGCCATGTCACCCATTAGTGTGCACACTCAGCTCCCATGGCCTCCGACTCCCACTTGGGGTGGGCCTGGGGGACAGATGACCCATCCACTGGAACCCCAGGTCAGCTGGGCCAAGGTGTGCCCCCACCATGGGGGTAGTCTCTGTAGGAGGCATACCCACAATAGCCAGAGTCTAGTAGCTTCTGCCCCCTGACCCACCCCCAGGGCAGACCCCCATATCTTCACCCCCACTCCCTGGCCAGGACACGGCGAAGGGAGTGCCAGCCCAGCTTCTCCTACCGCTGAGAGACCCTGCCTGGGCACAGGCATCCACCTCACCTGTGCCCCTATCCCAGAGACACCCATGGACACACACAAGAGGCTGACTGTCTCTCCTGTACAGGGAGCAGTTTTCTAGCATTCTCCTCACCTCACCCTTAGGGTGGGGGTGGGGATGAGGGCCCCAGGGTGCCCAAGTGGGAGCAGCCAAGCAGCTTGCCCCCCAGAAGCCTCTCCCCCACTGCCAGGGTAGGAGGGGCGGGGGTCTCAATTTGGGCCAAGTCCTTGGAGTCAGGGGCTGGGGGAATTCAGGAGTAGAATCAGGACCTCAAAAAACACACACACACACACAGATGGCAGCTGTTTTCAGAGAGAAGTGAACACCACACAAGACCCAGGGCAGACTGGCCTCCCTAGGGCCTAGAGACCCAGGCCTCCTAGGCAGGACCACAGCCTCAGGGCCTGGGTGGTTCCAGACCTGGATCAGGCTTTCCACCCCTCCCCTCTTGGCCCCACCCACCTGCTTCCCCTAGGGTCAGGAGAAGGGAAGTCCCCACCCCCAGCTCCCGCTGAGTCAGGCTCACCAGGAACAGACCCAGGCGACCTAGCTCCTGGCGCGAAGTTCTATCAGCCTGGCCTGGCTAAGTCACAGCTCTCACGCCCAGGACCCAGCCTAGCACTGGAGTGACCTAAGCCGAGGTGTGGAACCCTCCCCGCAAGCTGCCCAGAGGAGGAGGGGTTATGCCTGAGAGCAGGTACAGTGCACCCTCTCTCCCCAGTAGACATGGTCATTACCACCTCCACAACCTCAGTAACATCCCCAACACAACCAGCCACACACCATGCCAGCATCAGGGCTGCTCCCAACAAGGCCAGGCAGGGCAGGTGAAGAGGGACTTAACTCTTCACTTGATGGACAAACACCTTAGACAGTCCAGTGACTCAGCTGACAGCCTACAACACCTATGTTGTTGTTTAGCTGCAAAGTCCTGTCCGACTCTTACGTGACCTCATGGACTGTAGCCTTCCAGGTTTCTCTGTCTATGGGATTTCCCAGCAAGAATACTGGAGTGGGTTGCCATGTGCTCCTCCAGGGGATCTTGCTGACCCAGAAAAGGAACAGTGGTAGCCTGCATTGGCAGGCGGATTCTTTACCACGAGGTGTTTTCAGTATTTACCACGAGGTGTTTTCAGTAAAGTAACATAAATGTATATCTCTAATGACCAAGTCTGAACAAGGAGATTAAGTATCTTAAATTAATCTGCACAGCAGGTAGGTTGTTTACCGTCTGAGCCACCAGGGAAGCCCAATACGCTGGAGCAGCTATCCCCAAAGGAGGGGATCCAGAGCAGCTGACCTCCCATCCCAACAGGTCCTCAAAACCAAGACTTGGTCCTCTACCCGCCCGCCCACTGCCACTTCTGCCCCAGGTTGGGGATGGGCCCTATGGAGCAGGCTCTAGTCCCGTCCACAGAGGGTTTGGGCCAAGTATGTGGGGGTTCCTGATCCAGGATTGCGGGGAGGGATGGGAACACCGATGTTCCTCCTCTTTTGTGTTTCAGAGCACAGCCCACTCTGCTTCCTCCCACCCCCTCCACCTCTGCACAAGCACCCAGCCTCTCAGGGAAGCCCAGCAAGGCTCCCCACCCTCTGCCTTATCTCCCAAGACCCCATCGCCGCCCCCCGTCTAGCTCCAACCACCACAACACCGCCCCCACTCTCTAGGACCCCTCCCTTCCCCTGTCACCTCCCCACGACCCCGCCCTGTCCCCCCATGACTCCAACCCTTGCCTCCACAAACCCGCCCCTCCCCCACACAACTCCCTTAGCCCCACAACCCCGCCCATCCCCACGACCCCGCCCCGTCTCCCACGGCCCTGCCCGCCCGCGCGCGAGAAAACAGGAAGGGGCCCGCGGCGGCGGCGCTGGAAGGAAGCTCAGGAAACGGCGACGGGTGCGGCGCTTATCTCAGGCCGCAGCCGGACCCCTGGCCTCACGCCCCGCGCAGGGCTGGGCAGGGGGCGCGGCAGCGGAGTAGAGGCCTGCTCACCTGGTTGGGGCCCTGGCTGCCTCACCTTCCAGCCACAGTTGTCACAACCGGGCCATGTAGAGAGGCGACAGGGCTTCACTGAACCAGGCTGTGCCTCTCCAGCCCGGTGGGTGACCCAGGGGCCAGCGTCCAACCCCAGGGCGCCCCCACCTCCCCCACAGCGCACAGTACCCTCCTCCCCTAGGCCCTGACCTCCCCATTTCCCCCAAACAAGGACTCCTTTCGCCCAGCAGGTGCGCGCTCTCTGTTGGTTCTTCCGGGCTTTAACTTGGGGATGGGGGATGGTTGTTTGTTTCTGTTTACAAAGCTAGGTCTTTTCCTGGAGAGGGGGCAGGATAGGGACTATCCTAGGGCGCCCCCCTACCAGGGTCCCGCAGGCCCGCAGGCCGCTGGCAGGGACAATGGGCGCCAACACCTGGCACTCCTCCCCCATGAGTATATGCTTTGCTTCCTGGAGTGGGGGCCTCCTGTGTTTCCGCATCAACCATGGCTGCAACAGCCCTCCGTGCACACCTGCAGGCGAGGACCCAACACTCAGGCTCATAGGCAAGGGCCAAGGGCCCTCAGGTCTGGTGCAGGTGTTTCCTTCCTGGCTTTGGTAGCCCCCAGCGCCAGATGCAGGGTCTGGACCGACTCACGTCCTGCCTGAGTCCTGGCTCTGGGAACATGGGAGGTGCCTCTGTTCAGAGTGGCATGGCAGGGACTTGTCTCTCCTACCACCTCCTGGTGCTCAGCTGGGCTGGGGTGGTGGCCGGTTGGGGAGGGGACATGTGGGAGGTGCTGTTGGGGCCCATGAGTGGGCCTCGGGCAGGGCAAAGCACTCTGTGGTTCTCAGAAGAGCCAGTACTTTGGGTTGGCACTGACCCCAGCCCTATGGTCTGCTGGCAGCCTGGGAAGGGGCAGAGGTGGGAGGTAGGGAGAGAGTGGGGCCCATGGGCGGGGCAGAGGAACACACAAGTGGCACAGTTGGGATTAACTTCTTGGTTTTCTGAATCCAGAGATGAGTTTGCTGGTTGTCCGTGTTCCAGATGTTCTTTCAAAGGCTCCCAGTCTGGGGAGGCTGTGGGACTCAGACTACCCTTCAAAGCCTGCCTGGGCCCTCTTTGCAGCACTGTGCATGGGGGCGGGTCTAGCTCCCTGGCCAGTGCCCTGCTGCCCCATCTGGCACCCTGCAGAGCCCCTCCCTCTGGGCCCCAGCCTCCACCCCGGTGGAAGCTGCTGAGAAGGCACGAATGTAGGGCAAGGCGCCACAGGGTGCAGGCCCCAGCCCCACCAGGTGTGTGCTCCAGAAACAGTGCAAGAGCCAGGCTCAGGCCACATGCCTGGGGCCAGGCAGATGCCTCGCATCCACAAAAGGTGGGACTCATCCACTGCACAAACCACCTATACTCTGCCCTTGGTGGCCCCATGACCCATGGCCCTGACCTCACCATTGAGTCTCTTTCTATCTGTCTGCTGGTCCTTCACTACCAGGGCAACTCTGACAGGAGCCTCCAGGGAGAAACCGCAGGTCCCAGCTGCAGGAACACTGTCTGCCCCTGTGGTTGCAGCCCAGGACCCAGACGGAGATTGTGGCCCTGTAACTGAGGCCTCTACCCCTCCTCCCAGCTCCCCTGAAATGGGTTTGCTGGAAACTGCCTCAGGCATGGGTGGATGGAAGGGCTACCCATTGCGCACCCACCATGGCAGCAGCCATGACTGCCCAGGAGGCCACACCAAAGTGGTGTTAGGAGCATTCTCCCCACAGGCCCTGGGGCTGGGGCTGAGAGTCAGGTGCCCTTTAGAAGCGGGGGGCACAGGGGAGGGGAAGCCTCTGTGGAGGGCCTGTCCCCTTCCTGTCCCTGCACTCAGATCCTCAGACTCTCTTACTGATCTTCTCCAGGCCTGTCTCCCCCAAGCATTGTGCGCCAACCAAAGTGGGCCTTTCCCTCCTACCTGGATACCTGGCCACAGCCCCAGACTTACATAGCAGCAGTCAGCCATGTGACTGCTCCCCTCAGCAGCTGCTCCATCAGCGTTCCCCAACTTCAAGATGAGGACTCACCCAGGGATTCAGGTCAGCACTGTGGGGTTGCCTGGACCTCACCTCATTCACATCCAAGCCTCTCCTTCAGCCTTAACTGCACAGGCCTCCTGCACAGGACCCCTCACACCCAGAGCGTGCTCTCATGGCCTGGTAGCCGTTAGGTGAATGAATGCACCCTGAAGTCCCCACACATGAGTGTCCCTCTGCTTGGGACCTGGCTCTCATCGCAGCTCTCACACTTCCTGGCTGAGATTTGGGGCAAGTCCTGAAACCTCCTGTTGCTTCAGTTTCCTAGTTATGAACCATGGGCAGTAGTTGCTGCTCTGCTCAGACTGAGCGTGTTTACACCAGAACACTGGAGGTGATCAGGGGCAGCTGTGCCCTACTGATGGCACCAAGATCTGTCTCTATTTCCTGGTTGTCTCTGTTCTGTCAGGGTGCCCCCGGGCAAGGCTGCTTCAGTACCTACTGGTCCTGTCCACCTGATGACAGGTGTGCCTGCCAAGCATCCGCCTTGGCTAGGTGCTCTGCCTGCCCTGCTCCCCACTTCTCCACAGGCTGTGATCTGGGAGGGGCCACAGACCTCCAGTCCTAGAGATCGGACCCCCCACCTGTCCAGGCAAGCATAGGGTCCCAGAGGGCAAGACGGTGGGTCCCTGGCTGGTCTGTCCAGTCCCACAGAGGGGCTGCTGCCACACTTCCCAGGCCGCAGGAAATGGCCTGGTCCAGCTTGCAGCCAGGGCCACAGCTCGCTTCCCTTCAGGCCCGTTTCCTTTATCCGGTTGTTTTGCTCCGAATTCACAAAGCTCAGCCTTCCCCTCCCCTCCATTTCCACCCTTCCCCCATCCCAGAGTGGAGCAGGACGGATACGCTGCTACATTTAGGGCCAGCAGGAGTCTCCCACCCCCATCCCCTCTATCTCCCCCTCCACATTCCCGCCCCCTCCCCATGCAGCACCGGGAGGGGAGTCCCATGGCGCCCCCTGCTGGTCGAGTCTGGGAGCACCACCCCACGGCTCTGCCTTGCTCCGCGAGTGTCGGTGGACCGAGGTGCGGACCGGGGTGGCCGGGCCCCACAGTTGGCAGGCGAAGAGAGGTGGAACCGGGCCGGAGCACCAGCTCAGTTTATTGGGGCCTCGCTCGGAGCAGAGGGCGGGCCCCTTCCGGGACAGCTCGCCAGGGGGCACTGCCTCCAATCCCAGGCCCTGGGAAGAGTGCGGGCCGCAGCGAGGGAGGGGCTCTTTCCCAGCCCCGCGCGCTCGGGGTGCTAGGGAGCCCCAGGAGCTGTCAGTGGCCGCGGCGCGCAGCGCGAACAGCTTCTCCCAGCAGGTGGCGACGGCGTCCAGCGCACGCAGCAGGAGCCGCCTCCGGCCGCCCGGACGCCAGGAAGGGCGCGTCTCCGGCCGCCAGCTCCGCTGTCGGGGACGCGTCGGTCAGGGCGTGGGGCACGGTCCCCACCCTCTCCTCCCCACTAGCTTGTGTCGGGTCCCTGGGAAGGGGGGCCGCGGCCGTGGGAGCGGGCGGGGACGCGCACCTGGCGCAGCTTCCGGCAGTGGCGTCGCATCACTGCCTCAGTGCGCACCGCCACAGTCCACGCCGCCTTCTCCAGAGCCCCACGTCGGCCCCCGGCCACTGCCCCACGTAGGGTCCGACCCAGGGCCACGATGGACAGTAGAATACTGTGCTCCTGGGAGGGAGGAAACGAGGGACTGGGGGAAGAGCCTGGTGGGGAGGGGGCTGGAGGGCTTGGGTGGGAGGTGTCTCCATACCTTCTGGGCGCCACATGAGACTCCCACCCGGCCCCGCCGTCGGGAGACCGCGTCTCCAGTCAGGTTTTTCTGAATGAAATGGAGGTGTCTGAAGCCCGGTCCAGCCCCTTCGACCCTTGGCCTGGTCCACCTCATCGCGGCCTGCAGGTCCTCGAAGATAACCGCGCGGTAGTGGTGAAGCACGTCGGGGACGCTGCAGGGGCCGATCCCGGCTCGGCCCGGAGCGGCCCCCAACAGCGCCAGCAGGAGCGCCCAGAGCGCGGACTTGGGAGGCCCCTGGAAGGGATACCGGCTCTAGGGAGGGGCCGACCCTCCAACAGCGCTTCGGGTAATGTGCTCCCCTCCACCCCGTCCCCCGCCCCTCCCAGGGACTCGATGAGCTGGTATAAAACAGAGATACTGCCATCAGTTCAACAAATGCTCTAGGCACCACTGCTCTGGCAGGTTTGGGGAAAGATAAGCATTAGTACCGGCAGCCCTGCTCTGACCAAGTACCAAGACTGGAGGGCAGGGCTGAGCTAGGTCTTGGTACAGCAAAAGTACCCTCCATATAGCCTCGCTCCTCGCCATGCCTGACCCATGCCCATCAGAACTGGGCTCTCCTCTGCTGGGCACCCAACCCCTGGCACTCTGCTCACCTCCAGATGCCCCACAGGAGAGGGAAGAATCTGCCCCCTCTATCGCTGGGCAGCCCCCCCCATTAGTGGCTTGCTACCAGCTCTGAGAACCATGGGAGCTGGGGTCTCTCTGCACCCCTAGCCCAACCAGGACAGGGGTGAGGGCTCAGAGTTCAAGGCCACACCCCTTCAGAACGGGAAGGCTTGGGGAAAGCCAGAGGTGAAGGGAGGAAGGGGACAATGTTCCACCCCACCAGGCCTCTCCTCCACTAGAATAGGGAACTGGCTCTCATGGATAAGAAGCTACCACCCCTAGCAACAACCCCCCACCCCCAAGAAGCCCAAACATCAGCTGCTTGTTGAAAGGCTCCCAGCCCCCAGGCTGGAGTCACACAGCGGCTGGAAATTAATCATGCGAACCCAGCGAGACTTGGGACTCAGACACAGAACTTGACTGTGAGACTTGGGACTCAGACACAGAACTTGACTCTGCTTCCCAGCCCAGTAGAACCTGACCTCACAGGGCTGGAGCTGGTGTCCACGGGAGCTCTGCCTGAGGCACCAGACAGTGCTAGCTGGGGGAGCACATGCGATTATTAGCTGTGGCCCCTTCTCCAACTCCCCCCTCCCCAGACAAGCTTCACATAATGGCCAATTCAAAGTTGCCCCTCTGCCTGTTGAGGGCCAGAGATCATAGTGAGAACAAGAGCCACTGGTGCTGGAGGGATGTCCAAGTAGGGTAGGTTGGTTGCCCAGGGGGTCTTGGGAAGGCTTGTTGGCCCATGAGCAGGGCCCAAGGCTGAGGCCGTTCAGCTCCCGAGGACAGGGTGGCCCCAGCACAGGAGGGCAACTCCCCCTCCCTCTGTAGCTGCCAGGAAAGACAGGCAGGAGCACCCAGGCCAGGCGGCGGTGACAGGAACCAAGGGGGATTTCCCAGTGGGGGCACCGAGGGACGGCAGCCCAAGACAGCTCCACCCCGGCGGCCCACAGCTGCTCACCATGGGCCTCTCAGGATCAGGCTCTCCCTCACTCCCGCCAGGGGACCTCGGACATGATCCTGGGGTCCTCAGGTGGGGAGTGCGGCTGCCACTCCAGGTCCAGTTCTGAGCCCGGCCAACAGAGCTCCCCTGGACGCAGGCAGAGGCAGGCGGACAAGGCTTTTGAAGTTGGCTCCTCTGAGCAGAGGAGGGGAGGGAGCAGGAGTGAGGCCCAGGATCCCAGCCTCTCCCCCTCCCTCTCCCCACCCCCTATCCAATCACTTCTTCAATTAACCTGACCCTGAAGCCCAGCCCTAGAGGGCTGTCTTCCCATCCAGTGGATCTTGGATTAAGCCATCAAACAGAGAGATCTCCTCTGCCAAGGCAGGGGTAGGGTGCTAGGTGGGCATGGAGCAGGGTGGGGCCCAGCTGGCAGGGGAGAGGAGCCAGGAGAGGCAGGGGCCTGCCAGCACCCTCCTCCAGGACCTTCCTTGGTGGTCAGCAGGTGCTGTCTCTTCCAGGAACCTGAACGCCGGCAGGACCAGATGAGCAGAACTTCACCTGCCCAGCCCCCAGCTCCTCCCACCCTGACGTCCGGGGGTCCTGCCCCAGCAGGTCCCAGGAAGGGGGACTTCCCAGCACCTCGCTGGCCCAGCGCTCAGCCGAGATGCCTCCTGCTGCTCATCCCTCCTGGGTCAAGGGGGTCTTTCGCTGGGAAGCTCATGGCCACTCGCCCAAACCATCTTGCAGGGAGCTGGACCACAGCACTCTGCCGGGCAGCCTGTGGATACCATCCTGCCCTGCCCCCAGCAGAGCTTCAGAACAAGGGGGAGCCAAGGAACTCAGCCTTGAGCTGGAACTGAAACATGTCAGTGGAAGAAAAGCTAAGATATGTGTTCCCAGGGAGAAAAGCAGTTTCACCACCACCCCCAAGGCGTTGAGAAAACAACCCCCAGGCAAATGAGAAAGACATTTGCAGGTGCCATCAGATGCTCTGGAACCCTCCGGCCCTGCAGGGAGGTCCTCACCTGACCTGAAGTCAAAGGAAGTGTCCAGGAGAAGCCACACCCAACTGAGAGCTCCAGCTGCCTGTGGCCGGAGCCTGGGCCTGTTTCCACATCTGTGGAGGGACAGGCTGGCTTTCAAGCTCTTAGAAGGGCAATGGGCAGGACCCCTCCCACTTCCTCAAAAAATGACCGAGGAAACTCCAGAGGCTCAGTGAAGACACCCAGGAACCTCCCCATGGCTGTCCAGACTGGCCTCACGGAGGACAGGCAGGATTACCAGTCTCAGACCACCCTGAGGCACCAGCACTTCCTGAGCCCACAGGGACAGTCTGATCCTGCCCCGGGCTGGACCCAGCAAGGTCTGTCCTCTACAGGCAGATGCCCGCGCCCTAGGTGTTCACAGGAGGGCGTGCCCCCACCCTTGGCAGCCACAGGTCAGTGACTAACTCCAACACGAGGCAGAGAAGCCCCTCTGGGATCACTTCTTACAAGAATGTGTGAGAACAACGGCCAGCCGCCCTTCTTGTCACAAGTGACAATCCACCCACTGCTTCTGGACCACCCTTGACCTCCAGCTAGATGCCTCTACCCATAGCCAACACACCCCTTTCCCAGAGAGCTGGCTAGTTTCCAATTGGACACAAACCCAGGGATCCAGAGCCCAAGGAAACCTCCTGTCCTCACATGGTGGAAGCATATTCAAGTCTCCAGGTAAGCAGTGCATTTTCCGTCCAGAGAATGGGTCCAAGAGCTTTAGGGTAAAAATCACTAACTACAAATTAGCAAAAATGAACTCCCCTGCGAATGGGAGTGACCCTCTCACATGCCGAGGGCCTCTTCGCCATCCTGTGGTAGAACCTCAGGGGCCAGGCCCAACAGCACTCAGGAAAGTCACTCTCCTGGGGTGCACAGAGCCTGCCGCTGGGGGACAGGAGGCACAGACAGGGCGGGAGAAGACCTGCACATGCAGGCACTGGAGTCACCTGGCCAGCTGGGCCCTCACTGTTCCCACACACAGCTACCCAGAACACAAGTTCCTGCCTCCATCTCCAAAAGCCCTGGAGAGTTGCCCAGCTCTGCTGGTGCTTCCTCTGCAGGGCACAGGCTCTTACAAGGCCTGGAGAGCTAGCCCTATCCAGTGTGAGGGCCAGACTGGGACGGTCAAAGCACATGAGGGGAGGATTTGGAGAAAACCCGCTGCCACAAACCCCATGACTACTAGAAAACCTTTAATCAACAACCAGGACAGCCACCACCCCCGCCCTACCCCCACCCCTGCGCAGGACACTCAGAAGGTGTTCTTGATGCGCGCTGCAACCAGCACCAGGATCTCCCCGATCTTCCGTTGCCAGTTGGCAATGTCCTTGGACGTGGCGCACCACAGCTCCCCATGCCGGGGCTCGGCGTTCTCGCAGCGCCTCCTCACCTCCTCCCGCTGCTCCTGGGTGGGATCGCAGGTGCTTGAACCAACCCACTCCCACTGCACTCTACCAGGCCTCACACCAGTGCCTGCCCCCGCCCCCCAAAGAGGACCCACCTTCCACATGGGCAGGGGAGAGACCCCGAGGGCGATGGGCTCTGGGAAGTCTCTGTCCAGCAGGACAGGATGGCTGTGACACAAAGACAACCCTCAGGCCTCCAGCTCCAGCCCTGTTTCTGCCACAGCCCTGAGTCCCCATCACAATCAGCTTGCTAAAAGATGCCCCGAGCATCTAAATTTCAGGCTGAGAGACTCCAAGGCTACAGCCAGAAAGCAGCCATGGAAGCTGTGTCAGCCGCCAGCACTTCGTTTGGGACTGGTGGGGTGGGGGTCATGGGCAGCAGGCGCCTCACCTCTGTGCCGTGCTGCAACTCAAACTTGTAAAAGAAGGCCCAGGCATCCCCCAGATCCGAATCGATCTTCACAGTGCGGTGGAACCACTCCCGGGCCTTGGTGATCTTCCGCTCGCTCCAGAACAGCCTATTGAGAAGCAGCAGGAGGGGACCAAGTGGCCACAGATCAGTGCTGGTGATGCTCTGGGGCCGCGGGGAGCCACGCTGGGGGCAACCCTGGCCTGCTCAGGTCACAGCAGGCTCCATGGTGGGCTAGACCTCAAGCCTGGTGACCCGCTACAATGGCACAGAGTCAGGCACAGGGACTGCTGGTCTTGACCTCTCCCTGGAGAGCTCAGGCTCCATTGGGGTGCCAAGGGATGAGGCCTGGCCACCCAGAAACCCCTCCAGGTCACTACCTGAAACCCTCCTTCCTTCAAGTGTCCACCCAAGGCATTTCTCAGAAAACCACCCACAGAGCAAGAAATTATCTTCCTCTGAGTAAAACATAGAGAAATGAAAGTAACCGATCGGACAAAAAATTCAATCAAGGCTGTGATTAGGGAAAGAGATGTTTCTGCCTGCTCCTCCTTTTCACCTTCTGGAACATTCTGTCCTACCAGGCATCTCCAGGAGCTGAAGCCCACACTGAAAACCTAGTCTAAAAGCAGACACAGACCCCTGAAACCAGGCCCAGGAGAAGATCCACAGCATCAGAAACCGAGTCAGGGTCCTGGGAGCCTTCCCCACGTGCCAGTGAGGGCCTGATGGGCACGCTGACAGCTAGCTCCACCAACTCTACAGTCAAGTTCCAGAGCAGATGTGCACTAGGCACCTCCAGGCAGCTGCCTTGGCTGGTCTCAGCTACAAAAGGGAGTAATTTCATGCCTGATAGCTTGATTGTTTTTAAGCCTTGTGGTATTCTTAATTGCTCAGTGTCAGATAAAGTGTGATTTAAAGAGCACAAACCCAGATAGCAGCACACAGAGCACCAGCCTGGGAACAGCAAGGAGGGACCTGTTTACTTTACAAAGCCTTTTACGAGGTTTTATGGCAGCCCTATCGGAGTGGAGCAGGAGGTGGAAGCACAGGCGAGAGGGAAGGAGCCCCGGGGACCCAGGTGGGGCCTCAGAAGTTCGTGGGAAGCCCCACACGCAGTGCCCTCAGCCCCACAGCAGCTGGAGAGGAGGTGCTGGTGGGCACTGAGGAAGCAGCTGGGCCAGCAAGAGCACACAGGAACCTCTGGCCCCACATACCCCCTACCCTAGACAGAGCCCTGACAAGCCCTCCACCCCAAGCCCAGTCACTTCCCAGCCTGACCACACCCAACCACAACCCTGCACTCAGGTTCCGCTCCTCTCAGGCCACTGTCTTCATTTGAGAAGGGAACAGAGAAGGTTCAGGAGGTTCTGAAGGCCCTCCACACCTCCCCAGGGAGCCCCGGGCCCAGTACAGTACCCTGCACAAGCTGACAGTGGGGGTCACCTGCTCACCTCCTCTTGTCCTTGAGGGAAACACCCTGAAGGACAGGTGGCCTCCACACCCCCAGGCACACCAAGAGCCTGACCAATGGGCCCTAGATTGTTCCCAGGTTACACAGGTCAAACAGTCTGGCTTTTGGCACTAACACAATGGAAACAACTGTCTTGCTTATAGCTGCTGAACCAAAACAGGTTCACTTGTAACCTAAATTCTGTGTGACCAGTGTCAGCAGGCCTGTGTCTGTCCTGCAACCCAAGACCCATGTTGGAATAAACTGAAAAGTGCCAGAGACAGAGAGCGCAGAAACCTGAGAAGGAACCAGGACAAGGGAAGGTCGGTCAAGGGCCCCTCCCAGGGGTCATAACCAGGGAAGACTGCCTTGTTCTGGGGACCTGGAGACCCCAGCAAGAGGACTGGCACTGCCACCAGGACCCCCTACTCACTTGGCCACAGCCAGGAGCACGTGAGGGTCATGCTCACACTTCTTCAGGGCGTCCACACTCTTGGTCTTCCGCTGGGGCCTCGCCTCCAGGAAGATGGCTTCAGACCACAGGACCCCTGGAAATCCAGACATGCAGATGCCCATCTCAGCCATCATACACAGGGAGGTCTTTGAAGACTCAGGATATCCCCATCTGTGCCTCCTGCGTGGCCGTGCTGCCTATGCCGCCCCCTACTCCATACCCCTCAACCTCCACCCAGCGGCCTGCCCAGAGCCACAGGGCCCTACTGGCAAGGCCATGGTATCATCCTGGGGGCAAGGAGGCTGGAAGTCCCAACAGCCTCCAAGGTTTCATACTCACTGACTAACTTCACAGCTGAGAATTCACTGTAACAAAGTAACAAAAAGTGCTACCAAGGATTTATGCAGAAACATAACCTGGGATTGATACCAGCCTAGAGATCGGCCTGAGGCCATATATCTGACATAAACCCAGAAAATTCTACAATGCTACTAAACTGTTCATTGTTAAGGATTCAGTGATAATGAAAAATCCTCACAGAATTTTCACTGTAAAAAAGGGGGACGAGACAAAATACACAGTATGACTTGATTTTGTGCAATAATACAAATTGTAAAAATACAAAAAAGCTAAAAAGCAGTGATTTCCGAGTACTGGGCTCACAGCAGTTTTCATGTTCTCCTTTTACTCCAAATTTATTTATACTGCACATGCACTAACTTACAGACTTGGGGTAAAACAGTAAAAATTAACTTCTAAAAGAAACAGAAATGGTAGCATCTCAGAACATGCGGTCCAACTGCCCACACTGAAACTTGAGTTCAATCATCTAAATGACCAAGCATAACGGAGGAATTTTTGTGGCTTAATCTGGCACCTGCTGCCCGCAGCCTGGGGTGGGTGCTCACCAGAGTTGGGGCACTCCTGCAGGGCCTTGGCCATGAGCGTGCTGGCGATGTTCTTCAGCCCCGCACGGTACTCCAGCCGCACAGACTCCAGCCTGCAGAGAGAAACCCGGGCAGGGTAGAGCACTGTCCACTGGCAGGCAGCCTGACAACAAGCAGAAGGTCCTGAGGAACCTCAGTAGCTGGAGTTGTTTGTGCTGCCCAGCAGCTTGTCCGCCAGAGAAGGGAGACATGGGTGATCCCCACCCTCAAGCCTATGGGCGGCCATAAACCTGGAATCTAAGGTCATCCAAGTAGGAGTGAAGATGGGCAGGATAAAGACAGGCCTGCTGGTGGCTGCTGGGGCACCTCAGGGCACTGACACCCTGAAGCCCCACACCTGGAGACTGTGTGCACAGCCTCCCATGGACAGAATGCAATGTTTATCTGGCAAACTCCTATTCATCCCTCAAGGTCCCTCTCAGATATTCCCTCTTCTGTAGAGTCCACTTTCTTGGCACCATCCACCCCAATGGCCCCCATTAGCTCTTGGTTCCTGGGCACCTCAATTCCACCACAAGCCACACTGTGTCCAACTATCTTCAGGCTCGTGTGAACACTCTCACAGCTGGAACAGGACTCCCCCCACAGACTGCACCTTCCCACGGAGCCTCAGCTGAAAGTGCTGCACCGCAGACTTGGTGTGAGTGCAGTCAGCTCCTGGGGGCACGGGAACTCACCACAGGCCGGGGTTCTTTGGGTTCTTCAGGCGAGACTTCTCTAGAATGGCCCGAGCTCGGGTCAACTGCCCAACCTTCTCCTCCAGCCGGGAAAGCAAAAGCCACAGGGGGTGGAGTGGGGACATTTCTTCAACTGCAACCACAGACACAAGAGAGAAGACTCAGTGGGTGTCTGTGACGCTGTCGGCACCTCAAGCTGAGTCAGGGCTACATTTGCCCTCAGAGACCCAGC
This sequence comes from Nanger dama, assembly GCA_917880005.1. Classification (NCBI taxonomy): domain Eukaryota; kingdom Metazoa; phylum Chordata; class Mammalia; order Artiodactyla; family Bovidae; genus Nanger; species Nanger dama. The sequence continues at coordinate 263,945 of CAKJTW010000080.1, forward strand.
CACTTCACATCCAGGTCTGTCACTATGTACACAGCTGTGTTGTACACACGTGTGTGTATGCGGCGTTTTTGTGAGCACACTGTGCCATACGCATGTGCACAGGGGTGTGGACTCAGGAGCCTGTGCCTTTTTTGGGCAGTAGTCAGTACTCTGCTGAGCACAGCAGTTACAGCCTGGCAGGGGCAGAAGGCTGGGTGAGGAAACAGACTGGACCTGAGCCCACAGCTCCCCTGAGCCTGGGCCCAAGTAGGCTGCAACAACTCCTATCTGAGGTGAGGTGCCCCGTGTGGGATGGAGGCTCACCCCCTGGTTGTAGGCTTCCCGGGCCTTCTCCACGAGCTCCTCCTGCTCCTCAATCTGCCCCTTCATCATCCAGAGCTTGGGGAAGTCCTCATAGTGCTTTAGGGCCTCCTCGCACAGCTCCTGGGCGGCCACAAGGTTCCCCAGCACCCACTCCAGCTTCACGGACTTCATGAAGACCTGGGGAGCAGACAGCCTCAGCTTGGCTTTGGCATTTGCCTCACTGAGAGCTCAGCACAAACGTTGTCCCATGTCTTTGGGACAAACTGCAGCTACATACATCAGTGCATTTTAAAGCCAAGAGTGAACAAATGAGCTTTGAGCACATGACCTTGGGGGTAGTTAATAGTGAGCAGGGGCTTCGCTTACCCGGGCAGTGGGCGCACTGCTCCGCGCTTTGGCCAGCAGCCGGCGGGCCCGCTCGTACTCGTTGTTCTCAGACTCCAGCTTCACGGCCGCCAGCCAGATCTCTTCGCTGTTGGGGTTGGCCTGCAGAGGAAAAGCAGCATCAGCCATGAGGGGGCAAGGGCTCCCCCGGTTGGAGGCAGCCAGTCCAGGCACTGGGCCATGCCGTGCTGTGCTCTGCAGCAGGACAGTCTGATGCAGGCATGTCCTGGACTAATCGGCAACAGAGCCTCAGGACATGGACTTCCTCACAAACAAGCTGGCCTGGCTCACTGGCACAGATGTGTGGCAGCTGCAGCACTCAGGCCATGCTGCCAGTCGCCACCCTCTGCCTGCTGCAAAAGTTCAGTCATGTCCCACCTGCATGGATCCACCCCCCAATCCTGTCCGCTCCAAGCCTGGGGATGAGGAGCTGGCCACCCAGTGTGTCAGTGTGGAAGGGACAGAAGGATGCCTGGGTTATCACAGACTATGCGCGGAGGGTTTCCAGGGTTGGGACTAGGCCACATACAACCCAGAGTCCAGCAGACATATGGGCAGTGCCCTCCAATCTCCCGAAAGCACAGTCACCTGCTGGCCACACTCAGCCTGACCATGTCCCCAACCTGAGGAGCAGCCCCATGGAGACAGGTAAGGAGAGGAGAGCGCAGGACACAGGCAGCACTGCTTGGTGGTGGTGGGAAGGGCCAGAACCACCCGGAGAGCAGCGGCGTCCTCTACCCAGGGCACCCAAACAGACATGAGAGCAAGGGAAACCCAGGCCAGCCCCCTCCACACATTCACTCAGGAAGCGACAGGCGTCAGTATGCCAGCCTAGATGAAAACCACAGAGTGACATCGTCTTTCCAGTTAGCAGAAAAGCATGCTGGAAACCGCTAACTGAACTGTGCTGTCAAAAACTATTAGGATGTTCCATGTGACAATAAAAATCAGAGAAAAACGCAGAGCTCCCGGCACCAACCACGATGCCACCCTCCACAAACACAGCTCCACCCACTGACAGCCTGGGCGGCAACGGGCGGCCCACGTGGGACCCAGTGCAGATGCCTGTGCTCAAGTACAGGGACAGGACTTCCTCCTGCAGCACCAGACACCCTCACACTCACGTAGGAGGGGACACCATGTGGGGACATAGCTCTCCGCTGGCTGTCCCATCCTTCTTGTCTCCCTGAGTCTATGTTGTGGAATACTGAGCCCAGGGTCACACTGCATGGGAGCAAACGAGAGGTAGGTATCCATCACCTGGGCCATTTTCCTGCTCTCAGACCCCTTCAGGGCCCCAGCTGCCCCCAGAGCACCCAAACTCCTGGGTCGGACCACAATCAGCCTCTCAGGTCAGCTCCTGTCAATAATGCAGGAAGGGCACAGGGGAGGCAGGCACAGGACCCTGGAGCCCTCGGGCCACAGCCCACCCCCTCACCCACCTGGAAGGCCAGAGCCAGGATACTCCTTGCCGCAGGCACATCCCCGGCCAGCCACTTGGACTTGGCGCCCATGAGCCATAGCACCTCTGCTTTGGGGCAGTGGGCCACGGCCCGCTGCAGCAAGGCTTCCAGTGACTCTCTGCAAGACAGGGGGACGGTCACCACAAGCACACGGGCCACTCGCAGCCAGGCCACGAGCGCTGAAAAGACAGTTACTGCTTCAAAGTTCGATGCTGTAAATGATTTACCAGACTTTTACAATGGGGAGAGTGTGGGGAAATCTTTTCTCTCCATAAAGGCTCTAAAATCAACTACTGAGGAGGGTGCTACAAAGCCAAGCATTGTTCAAACAGCAGAGCCTGATGGAGCTTCTCAAGGGAGCCTTTTATAGCCGGGGTGTCCCAGAGGCGCGATAACTTCGCAGTCTGGGAGCCGGGGGCCTTTTCATCTCTAACCACAGATCCGCCAATAAAGATTACAACCTGTACCTACTCTTTGGCATCCAGAGAAACTGTCTTATTTCTGGAAGGAAGTTATTTTAGGTCACTATCAAGCAAGAAGCCCGGGTTTCAGGTATGAAGCCCCAACCCTATGTGGCCCACCACCCTGGCACACCCCCAGCACAGATGTTCTCCTCAGGTCTCTGCAAGATCGAGTGAGCACACAGAGGTGCTCTGTGTGGTAAGAAGCCTGACACCAGAACAACAAAGCTTGGCTTCCTCAGCCCACCACAGACGCCAGACCCAGGGGATAGGAAGTGCCCCTGAACCCAGGGACGAAGACATGCGGGCAAGGCCCTGCTCTGGACAGGACAGTTGGGTGAACTTGCACAGTCATTTCAAAATGTGCCCAAAGGAGTTAAATGCAAGACACAGAGCAGCTAGTGGGGGGGTGTGGGGTGGGAGTAGGGGGACAGGAACATCAGGAGACAAGACTCCTCAAAAGCCTGAGACTGAATGAGACAATAGCAAAGCAACAGAGGCCCCGTGCTCCCAGCTGCAGCCCAGGTGGGACAAGCAAGGCCCAAACACAGAGGGTGCAGTAGAGGATCCAGGCAGAGGCTGCCCACCTAACTGCTGACTGAATTGCAACATCTAATTCAATCAGCACTTAGAGCCAATAAGGCAGACTCAAAAGGTTTTTTCAATTAAAGAGAACAATTAAATAAAATTGTCACGGACCTCCTCAGAGCACAAAAACCAGCCCCAACCCAAATCCAGCACAGCTGAAATGAAAAACAGGCCTGCCTGGGCCCAGATGCTGCACCGCCCACGCTGCTAAAGCCAGAGCCCCACAGACGGGGGGCCTCCGGGCCCCAACCCTGGCCCAGGGAGCCCTAGGACCCCAGTGCTCCCAGGTCACTACAGGCAGATGGGCCCTTCAGTGCCTTGGCTCCTCAACTGTACAGCAGCAGGAATGCTATCGCAAAAGGTGCCAGAAAGACAGCTTGGTTGAACGGCCCAACTGCCACAGGAGAGTCCACCCCCTCATTGCAGAGGCCTGACCTCCAATGAGGCTCTCGCCCACCCACGGGGATGAGAGGCCTAAACGCAGAACAGGGTGGAAGACCTGCCACATACCTGGTACCGTGGTTCTTCTCAAAGTATGCAGCCCGCAGCCACACACTCTTCTTGCTAGGGAAGACCTGCAGGGCGTAGGCGTAGATAGCTCGGGCACACTCCAGGGCATTGTGGGCCACACACTAGATGGAGGGAGAGGGGAGAAGAGTGAGGGGATGGGGACAGGAGTGAGGGGGCTGGGCGCCACCAACCCAGGAGGGGTACCCACCCCACGACTCCTGACCCACACCATGGAAGCCCATTACAAAGACTCTGGGGCTTCCGTGGTAATCGCTAGGACTCCAGGGGGTTGGTGGGCCGGCCTGCCCCTGGGGTAATACTGAGCTCCAAGGGCTTCTGCTCCTCCTGCAGGCCACACAGCGCTGAGGACAGGGCTGCTCCAACCCAAACAAAGACACAACAGAGAAACAGGAGAAAGTCTGAGAGGGCTTGAGGGTTCTGCTCCCCAATCTGACATCTGCAGGATGATACCCACTGAGGTCCCCATGTTGTCAAGAGAGATGAGGTAAGTAAGGAGGGGCTCAACAACCAGAAGGAGCTGGGCTCTGCCGCCCGTTTGGCGATCTGCTCCCAGGGTGGAGACTGCGGGAGACTGTTAGGTCATCCTTCACAATCTTCTGTCTTAATGTCACATAACAAAAAGCCTTTAAACCACGACAGCTGACATTACAGTGTCGTTAGTGCTCACAAGGCACAACTTACAAATGAGACACCAAGTGAGCAGCAGACAGACAGCAGCCACGGCCTATGTCCAGGGACTGGAGGACGAGGTGAGTGCCCGAGTGGACAAGGGAAAAAGGAAAGCTCTACCGGCAGGAGTCCAACTAAGCATCTCTCATCAAACACAGGTGCCATGATATTTAGAAATCCAGCACCTGACACATCCTACGGTAGTAACATGACTCAGGCCAGAAGGAGCACTAACCGACGCGCAAACAAGAGGGCTGAGTTTGCTGAGAAATGGCACGTTTATGGAGTCTCAGGGTCTCCCCACAGAACATGAGTTACAAAGGTCTGCAGCAGCCTCCTATGGAGGAAGGTGGCAGACACCCCTGAGCTCTCAGAGCTGAGTGTGCCCCCCACCCACCCAGCAGGACAGAGTCCCGCAAAGAGGAGAACTCGCTCTGAGGACACAGTGTGGAGCCCAAACCAAGGGGTCCGTACCCTCAAGAAAGTCCAAACCATGAACAGTGATGACATGGTCCCTCCCCGACCCAGACTCAGGGCCACGGACCCTGCACATGTGACCCTGGGCAGTTTCTCCACCAAAACCCAAAAAGCATTCAGTGAGCCCCTCAGTGAGATTTGAATAAGGCCCCAGATTATATCCTGGTCCTCATCAACGCTGATCTCCTGAGTTTGATAGCTGTGCTGTGGTTGCACAAGAGAAGGTTCCTTTTAAAGAAACACACACTGAAGTGTTTAGAGGAAAAGGGTCACCACATGTGTGATGTGGTCTCAAACACTTCAGGGAAAATAAAGGCCTCGTGTGAGCAAGCATGTGCACATGTGGAGAAGCAAAAGGTGTGTAGTGAAGTCAGTAAATGTAGGGGCATCTAGGGGAAAGGCATAAAAGAATTCTCCACACAGTTTTGCAACTTTTCTGTAAGTCTAAAATTATTTTAAAATAAAAGGCTATTAAAAAGAGAGGATCACATTTAAGGTATTAAAAGCCTTAAATATGTTTATCAATCTTGAGCCCATAATCTCGTCTCTGGACCACCACTCAAGGGAGTCTCCTCAAAGTGCATGCTTTACATGCAGGTGTTTTCTGACATGTAGGTTACAGCAGAGATAAGGGGATGAAGAGCTGGGGTGAAGAGCTGGGAAAGGATGGGAACTGGGCCAGGTCAGGGTAGTGAGCGCTCATACCCCACCTCTGCAGCACACCCCAGTTAATAGAGAATTATGCTCCTTACAGTTGTGACTGTATTTAAAAATCAGCAGATCAGAAAGATATCCAAACCACACCCCATTCCCCACAACACACTCCCACTAGCCACACTCACGCTGTCGGCATCTTCCATCCACGTGTGCTTCCGGTCTTCCTCCTCAATGCCAATCCCGATAACAGCACGCATAACTGCCTGGCAGGTGGCCACACTCCCGGCCTTGTCACACTCCTCAGCATCCTGAACGAGGGCACAGAACTGAACTCACTGCCCGGAGCTACAGGGGCCTGGCAGACAGACGCTAGGCCCGAGGGAAAGGGCTGCAGGAACGGGCCCTGAGGGTGCCAGAACACTCAGGGCCCCGACGCTGCCACCCACTGTAAAGCATCCTTTCCTGCCTCACAGCAGGTTAAGTGCTCCATACCCCCAACCTATCCATTTAACAAATATCACAGAAGCACCTAACGTGTACCAAGTGCTAGAGTAGGCAACCTGGTAGCCACAGGAAAGCTCCAAAGCAGTGGGACTAACATGTTCATACAGTCACACATGTTCATACCGTCAGCCTGGCTCCAGATTCAAAATGGACAAAAGGAAGAGCTGCTCTAACCCAAGAGAAAGAGCTGCTGGGGGTATGAGCCCAGCATAAGGAAAGTGGGACAGTCTGGGGAGAGATGAGCCACCGAGGCGCCCTGGCATGCAGGGAGGCAGGGTGTTCAGCAGAAAAGGACTGGACTTCAGGAGAACAATCTTCGGAACGAGCAGAGAGGACAGCCATGGTTCAGAGATGAGACACCAAGTGTTCTGAGCCTCCTGTGTGGCAGGCAGACAGGGCCAGCAAGGCAAAGAACAGGGCTCGCTCACAAACATCAGACTGCAACATGGAGACACAGGCAGAGATGGGACGGACGCAGGGACAACCTCTATCGAGGGTAACTTCAAGCTCTCTATCAAAACAACACTCACAGAGGCTGACCCAGTAAAGTGTTTTAAGGAATATATTCCCATTCATGCCAAATGATGGGTGCACCAGGACACCATCTGCAATGGCTAACAGAGTAAGAAGCACCCTGCTACTGCCGTCACCAAGAGACCCTAGGCTAGCAGGACAGGCTGAGTCAGGCTTCCCTTTTCCTGGCTCTGAAGGGAAAAGCATCCCAGGCAGAGCAGAGCTAAGGCCAAAGGCTCAGGAGGTGGCCCAGGCCAGCCCTCCGCTGGGGGCAGAGCACAGAGCACCTGGCACAAGGGAGGAGAGCTGCCCAGGGAGATGGCCTGGGCAGCCAGTCTGCACAGCGTTCCCCACAGTCTCCACTGAGCATAAACCAGCACCCGAGGGAGGGAAAGAACTATCCAAAATGATGAGCAGGAGCATTTCTCAGAACACAGGTGTGTCCAGGACAGCACCTGTTCCCACCAGCCAAAGCAGAGACCCCCAGGAGACACAGGACCCTGAGCAGAAACCCGGAGAGGCTGCCTCTACAGAGGGCTGAGTCCCAACCTGCCCCACTGACTGCGGTTGGTCCCACCCAGCAAGTGTTGAGGCAAGACCCACAGGGTCAGAACACCTTCAGTAACAGAACCAAGCTCCAACACCAGAGCCTAGAACGTTCACAGAGGCAGAAAAGCACACGGCACTCAACAAGGGAAAATGCGACAAATGAAAGGTTATCAGGGAAAGACAATCCATAATGAGGGGAGAACATCTACCAAAATCCACTCCGACGGGCCCAGACAAGGACACTAGAACAACTATTATAACCATGATCCACAGGTGGCAAATTGCTGTGTGGCAACATGAAACAGGTCAAAGAAGGTTTTTAAAACAGTTAAAATTCCTGTTAGTGAAAAAGGCAAGATCTGAGATGAAAAATGTCCTCAATCACAGCAGATGAGACATTACAGAAGAAAAGATTAGTGAAACGTGAGGACAAAGCAACAGAAGTCATATAAGATGAATCAGAGCATCAGTGAGCAGATGAGCTCACATCACACCCACAGGAAAGACCAGACGTCTCCCAGAACCAGAGGGGGCTCTCACCATTGTTCTTCAGCATGTCCTGAGGCCCTAACCAGGGCAATCAAACAGGAATAAAGGCATCCAGGGACTTCTTTGGTGGTCCAATGGTTAAGAATCTGCTTTCCAATGCAGGGGGACATAGGTTTAATTCCTGGTGGAGGAACTAAGAACCCACATGCCACATGGCAACTACTGAGCCCATGCACCACAATGAGAGAGAAACCCCATGCACTGCAATGGAAGACGGTGCGTGCCACAATTAAGGCCCAACATAGCCATAAATAAATAAACAAATATATTTTAAAAGGCATCCAGATTGGAAAGGTAGTAAACCTGTATTTGCACACAACATGATTCAATATACAGAAAATCCTAAAGAATCACTGAAAGTATTATAATAAATGATTATGGAGGACATAAGATCAATATTTAAAAATCAACTGTACTCCTATATACTAACGAACAACCTGAAGATGAAATTAAGAAAAAAAACCCATTTATGACAGCATGAAAAATAATAAAACACTTTAGAATACATAAAATAAGTGCAATACTAGTATGCTAAAACATTATCGAAAAAAATTTTAGAGGCTTGAAAGAGGAGAGTGAAAAAGTTGGCTTAAAGCTCAACATTCAGAAAACAAAGATCATGGCATCTGGTCCCATCACTTCATGGGAAATAGATGGGGAAACAGTGGAAACAGTGTCAGACTTTGTTTTTGGGGGCTCCAAAATCACTGCAGATGGTGACTGCAGCCACGGAATTAAAAGACACTTACTCCTTGCAAGAAAAATTATGACCAATCTAGATAGCATATTGAAAAGCAGAGACATTACTTTGCCAACAAGGGTCCGTCTAGTCAAGGCTATGGTTTTTCCAGTGGTCATATATGGATGCGAGAGTTGGACTGTGAAGAAAGCTGAGTGCTGAAGAACTGATGCTTTTGAACTGTGATGTTGGAGAAGACTCTTGAGAATCCCTTGACTGCAAGGAGATCAAACTAGTCAATCCTAAAGGAAATCAGTCCTGAATATTCATTGGAAGGACTGATGCTAAAGCTGAAGCTCCAATACTTTGGCTACCTGATACAAATAACTGACTCATCTGAAAAGACCCTGATGCTGGGAAAGATTGAGGGTGGGAGGAGAAGGGGACGACAGAGGATGAGATGGGTGGATGGCATCACCGACTCGATGCACGTGAGTCTGAGTGAACTCCTGGAGTTGGTGATGGACAGGGAGGCCTGGCGTGCTGCGATTCATGGGGTTGCAAAGAGTTGGACCTGAATGAGTGACTGAACTGAACTGAATTGAACTTTTGGTCCAGTGGTTAAGAGTCCACCTTGCAATGCAGGGTACACAAGTTCAACCCCTGGTTCAGGAGGATCCCACATGCCACAGAGCAACTAAGCCCGTGGACCACTGCTGAGCCTGTGCTCAAGAACCCGAGTTGCAACTACTGAAGCCCTGAGCCCTAGAGTCCATGCTGTGCAATAAGAGAAGCCACTGCAATGAGAAGACCGTGCACCATAAAGAAGAGCAGCCGCCGTTCACTACAGCTAGAGAAAGCCCATGCGCAGCAACAAAGACCCAGCAGGGCTCCCCAAATTAAATAAATAAATCTTTTTTTTTAAGAAAAAGTTTTAAAAGAACTAAGTGAATGGAAAGACATCCCATGGATTGGAAGAGTTACTACTATTAGGAAGGCAATAGTCCCCAAACTGATCCACAGATTCTATGCAGTGTCCATCAACATCCCCTCTGGCTATTTTGCAGGATCTGACAAGTTGATCCTAAAGGTCATGTGAAAACACAAGAACCAAGCACAGCCAAAACAGTCTATAAAGAGCAAAGTAGGAGGACTCACTTTCTGATTTGAAAGCTTCCTACAAAGCCACAGTATGCAGAACACAGTGGTGCTGGCACAACACAGATGCACAGTCCAGTGGAGGACAGCGACTTGGCAGTGAACTTCCACATGCAGGACCAGCTTCCCCACAGTGCTGGACTGTGGGGGAGACCAGCAGGGGGAGACCCAGCGGAGTCAGGTGATGGGCCATGCACTTATAAAAGCATGAAGCTCGACTCTTAGTGCAAATGGAACACAGACCTAAATGTAAACACCAAAAAAATAAAAATCTTAGAAAACAGAGGAGCAAACCCTCATAACCTCAGGTTACAGAAAGTTTCTTTGATACGACACCTAAAGCACAAGTAACAAAACAAAATAATGAACTGGACTGTATTAAGATTGAAAAACTTAATACAAGCAACACATTCTAAGTGAAAAGACAATCCACAGAATGGTTGCAAATATTTGTAAATCACGCAGTCTGATAACGGATTACATACTTGTACCTAGTATGTAAAAATTCTTGTAACTCAGTAACAGATAATAAACAATTACAAGATAACCCAACATACAATACTAAAACTCACTGAATTATACACTTTAAATGGGGAAATTTTACAGAATGTTAATTACAGCTTAATAAATTGTTAAAAATAAAACAAAAATGATTTTTAAAATGAATAGCTCTTCATGAGCTCCGAGACAGCTCAAGTAGCCTAACCTACAGGTAATTATAACTGAAAGAGGTTGAGTAGAACAAACAGGGGACACACATTTTCCAAATTTGATACAATTTGGAAATCCACAGATCCAAGACATTGAACTCCAAACACAAGAAACATGAAGAAAACCACACAAAGCAAATTACAATCAAACTGCTCAAGAACAATGATATAAAAAACTCTTAAAAGCATTTCTAAATCTTTTAATTTAGAAACATTTTTTAAAATTTAATTTAAAAAATTTAATTAAAAATTTAAAAAAAGATGTATGTACAGAAGAGCAAAGATGATAGCAGGTGTCTCACCGGAAACAAGGCCAGCAAGAACAGTGTCTTTAAAAAACACTGAGAGGAAAGACTGCCAAACCTAGAGCTCCACACTGAGAGGAAACGTGATGAAGTTTCCTTCAACAGATGAAGTAAACAAAGATGAAGTAAAGACTCTTTACAGACATTTAAAGACTGGAAGAACTGAACATCAGCAGGCCTGCTTGTAAAAAATGGTTACAAAGTCCGTCAGGCAGAAGAAAGAGGATACCAGCTGGAAACTGGATCCACACAAAGGTATGAGAATGTCAAAATGGGAATGACATGGTTAGATGGCACTGAACAAATATTAATAAAGGGGCTGAATCCAGACAATGAGACTTCAGGGGTATACATGAAGCCTTGCTCCCATAATTTTAAAGTATGCCCACCACAGGAAGGGCAGAAGAAAACAGTACTGCTGCAGGGGCCCAGGAGCAGGACACAGCATCCCGACACCCTCTCCTTGGCGGGAGGGAGGTGCCCTCAGCGACGACACCTGGAGCAGCAGAGGGGCCACTGGGAGGAGGGTAAGTAGAACAGTGGCAGCAGGGGCACGAGACGGAGAGGGGCAGGATCTGGGCCCTCTTCCAAAGCTGAGAGGCAATGGTGAAGCACAGGGGCTGGCCGTAGGGCTCCAGCTAACAGAGCGAGGCGGATGCAGGTAAAGAGGCACTTTTCCTTGCTGCCCAAGCAATGGCTCATGCAGCGGGAGAAGACAGGAGACTGCACCTGGCCTGGTGGCTGGGTTAGAATACCTTCAGAGACCTGGCTGGCCACAGTCGAGAAGAGTGACAGATGCACTGAAGCTCATTCTCTCTTAACCCATATTCTCTTCTGGAAAAGCGGGGCTGACCGTGTCAAAACGGTAGTCTCCCCTGAGCTGCTCAGGCTTTCACACCACAGAAGCCACAAGGCGACAACACGAGAGGCCACCCCACGCCTGTTCTGCCTGCCAGCGTGAGGATGCATTTCTCAGTGACCACCCCGAAGTCCCGGCCCACCAAGAGACTCCAATGAGCAGGAGGGCATCCGTGCTTCAAGTGGACACCACAGCACCTGCTGACCTCACCTGGATCCACTGCTCACGGTTAATCTCCACGCCATTGGCGCGCAGGGAGGTGATGGCACGGTCAATGATCTTCTCCACCATCTGCGTGTTCCCGTTGGCCTCCTCCAGTTTGGCGGCTGTGATCCAGATGTGGCGGTCTGTAGGGATGTTCTCCCGGGCCTTGTTTAAGACCTTGCGGGCATTCTCGTAGGTCTCCAGCCTCGCCAGGGCAAGCCAGAGCTGCGCAGAGAGACCCATCAAGTCAGAGGCATCCTCTACGGGATGCAGCACGAGCTCTCAAGGACCATTTAAACAGGGCCCAGGATCACATGCGGTAGCACTTCCTGCTCATCCCAAAGCTGTTTGGTTACACTTCTGACTGATCTAGTGGCTAGGTGACAGGCCCTCAGTCCCACATTCCAATCACTGGTTAAAGGTACAAAGTATTAGGACAGAAGGTAAACAGGACAGGACAGTCACCTCACAAACTGAAAGGGCACGGGTGTTCAGCTGCCTGGAGTTCTCACACCCCAGCTTTTGATTCTCAACATTTCATCACCAAAATTGTGTATGGGCTCTATTTATTTTTATGTAAATAAATTAAGATTAATTTTGTTTGGAGAATTTCACAACACACATAAGATAATTAAAGACAGGCTGGACATCACAGACCCGCGACCAAAAGTCACTTCAGAGAATGCTATGAAGCAGAAATCTAAAACTCAAGAAATCCAAGTGGCTCTGAGGCAGAGCCACCCCCAGCTGGGAAAACAAGCATCCCCACTCCCCCACCACTTCACCCTCAGGTCCCACTGACAAACCTGGAGCTGAACCAGAAAGACTGCTCCCTGCAGGAGAGTGCTCAGCACAGACCTCTCCCTGGTGAGCTCAAGGCTCCAGGCCCCCTCGGGGTGGAAGACTCACCTCCACGCTGGTGGGGCAGCACTCCACAGCTCGGCTGAGCATGATTCTAGCATCTTCTGGCTCTTCCAGCTCCACAGCCGCCTTCCACAAGCGAACTGAGTTTGGAACATGCTCAAGGGCTGGGAAAGGTCGAACAAGAAACCAGGTCACAGAAAAAGGGAAGCAAAAGCAGGACACTGTCACAGAGCATGCAGCTACCAGCACGGCCAGATGGTCTCTGCCCTGGGGACAGGCCAGGACTTCACATGGATCCCTTGGGTCTAGACAGACACCAGAGAGACCAGTACAGACACCCTGAATCAGCAAGCAAGGTGGCAGAGAGGGCTGTGCATCATCTCACGCCTGTTCACACTTGAAGATCAGCATCAGAAAATGAGGCACCTGCCACCCAGGAAGGGCCAGCCTTGCAGGCCACATGTGAACCGTGGGGGAAAAACATGCCAACAACTCTGGGGTCCACGCCTGCCCAGGTCGGCAGAGTAAGGGTCCTCCTTGCATCCCAGGGGATGCGAGAGCAAAGGAACCACGTGATGCACCCCGGGTGCAGTGGGGAACGGGGGGGCCATCAGGAGAGGCCAAGACATCCTGCAGTCCAGAAACTTCCAAATCTCTGTTTAACAAGCATAGCCCTTCCTTCAGATGCAATTTACCAAAAAGGCCAAAACACTAGACAGCTGAACACAAAGCCCCACAGCAAGGCACTGGGGAGGACGAGGCAAGGCCTCTGGCAGCTCCCGGCAGGAGTTACGGTGACTAACAGCTGATGAAGGCAGGAAGCCAGAACAGCACCCAAAGGAACTCTTCTTTCTAGAAAACACATGGGCCAAGCTCGTGGGAAACAAGACACTAGATTGATTCCATGATGCAGCATCAGTGGACCCACAGTCTCTCATGTTCCTCCTCTAGTGGAAGCAACTCCCCTTCCTTACAGGCCTATAAATGGGGCACTCCTTTTCCCCGCTGCAGGCCCTGCAAACGGTTGCTCCTTCTTTCCCACAGCCAAACCAGATGGCAGTGGCTCCAGGTAGCCACACAGCCCTCTGGCTCCCTGAGCAGGAAGCAGTACATACCCAGATGCTCTAGACAACTGGGCTGGAGGAGGGGAGATACCCCAGGACCCCCAGGGCCTACCCCAAGTCAGTTTCAAAGGTTCCCAAGGTCCAGGGCTCATAGGGACCTCCCTAACTATGACAAAAAGCAAGCTGCCACTCCAGAACCACCTGCCATGGAAGACAACGCCCCAGGCTGGGGCCCAGGCCTCTGCAAGGATCACAGCGCCACCACTGCCTGCAAAAGAGGTGCGGCCAAGGGCTCACCCCCTGGGCTTCCAAGGCCTGACCACACCCATCACTCAGTCCAGCACTGGCTGGTGCCAGATGAGGGACCCTCTCAGGAGGCCACATGTGGTGACAGAGGTACTTCTCACTCTGCCAGGACCCAGGGGCCAGGAGGGCTTCTGACAGGGAAGCAGCCCCAGGTTACATGTCACCATGCCTGGAGGAGCCTGGTCCCTGTCCCCAAACATTTGAACTTGACCATCCAGAGGTCTTGTCCCAAAGGACAACGTCTCCACCAAGATTTGTGGCCACGGTTCTCATGCAGTGGAGGCTGAGGCTGACCCAGCTCTCTGGCCTCCAGGTATTGCTGGACCAGCCTAGCTGGCAGCATGAGCCCTGACCCCTATGGTGAGACCAAGCTGCCACCATGTATGGGAGGGGAGACTGCAGCCACAGCCCCGAGCATCCTGAGGCCTGGCAGTGCCGTCCCACTTCCTGGAGTGACAGTCACCAGGAAGCAGCTCAAGAAAGCAAGACTACCAAGGGGATGGCCCCTCAGCACTGATATCAGAGGAGGCCTCCCACCTCGCCTGCCCCTTTTGCAAGGTCACACTGCATTCCAGTGGACTGGGGGTCATTAATTTCACCTAGTGATGGGCATAACACCCAGAAGTCCCCACTTCTCAGGAAAGACTGGGAACTCTTCCACTGGCACTATATCAATAGCCCACAGGACTAGAACTAAAGCAGACTACCTCTGAGCAGTCCAGCTCTCACTGGGGTGCTGCCCAGAAACTAGCCACCATGCTGGGTCAAGGTCATCACCAGAAGCTGTAGCCTGCCAGAGAGGAAGGGCCAGCCTGGGCAGGAGTGGAGCAGTCTAAATTAAAAGCCTGCAGGCCCAGCAAGGGAAATGTGCTGCCGCCCCTGTGCTCACTTGCAAGCTAAGAGTGCACGGTCTGGGGGCAAAACCACTTCACACTCCAGGCCTGCATGACCAGCATAGAAACATGGAGCTGACACCTTCATCATGAGTGCAGCCCACAGGAAGTAGCTACAGCTGGGCCCACGTGTGTCCTCACGTATGACAACACACAGTTCAAGGTCAAGTACCTGCCCTGTGCCACTCAGTCACCTAAGGTCTCAGGCCTCAGAGCAGCACATGAAGCTCAAATTCTCCCAACACAGGACCAGGACGGCAGCTGCACTAGCTGAAACCCAGAGCTCACGCAGACACTGAGGGCCAGCACACAATCCACCCCAGTCACTGATGGAAGGAACTGTCCTCCAGTCTCCACATATCAGATCCTTCCCACAGCAGCGTCAGGGTTCCCTGGAGCTAAAGCAGGCATCTCCAGCTGTGCCCCCGGCACCTGGAGAAAGAGCACTGTTCGTGGAAACACTTTGATGATGGGTCAAGTCAGGACCAGGCCTGCAGAGCAGGGCAGAGGCCAGCTGAGGATTCCACGCTCTCCCTACTTTGGGGAAGCCTGAGGGAAAGGAGAACAGTGGGGCCCACTGCCCTTGAGACCCCAGACAGCATGGAAACCAATCACTCGACACCCCCTGGCGCCCGCCTTCCAGGCCTACTTCCCTCTCCAAATCTGAAGCCAACTGGAAGTGAATCCAGGTAATCTGGGGGTGAACAGGGAGTGGCCACAAAGCCATCCTGACCATCCATCACACCGTGGCAGGGGAAATTCAGGAGAGCATTCCTAAACAAATAGTGCTAATTACCCAGAGTTTACTGTGTCTGTCATTAGAGAACTATTTTGCTGGCTGAAAAGGGATGAGCTGATTTTTATAAACCAAGACAGGTGCTAACTTTCCGCCCCAGCCTCATTTTAAGTGCAACGGGGCTGCAATCAAGAAACCAGACCCAAGAGAGGACAACACACTGGAATGTACACATACTCACGCACGTTCAGGGTCACACACAAGGTGGCCACCACCTGGCCCCTATCAAAACAGAGTAAAGCATCAGAAGCTGCAGTCCACAACCCCAGCGCCTCCGATGGCTCATGCAAACACACACCTCAGACCACCCACTACAAGCTACCCTCAATTCCATAAAACACACCTATTTTACCCATGTTACAATTCAGGGGGAGCCAGCCACCAGCACAGACTTACTCCAGGTCAGGCCTCTGACCAACAGGTGCTGAATCTGGAATGAGCATCACCAGCAGCACCTCCCCACAGCTCCAGTCAAGGAGCAACACTGTTCTTTGCTCGCTTCTGCAATAACAAAAGACAAACTACCCACAGAAGCTGTCTTGGCGGTGATTCCTGGGTGGACTCAGTTTCCCTGATGTGCAAACCATTCAGTGACATGAGCCAATGGCACATAAGCCAACACACTGCCCTGCAGGAGCTTCACAAGATGGGAAGGAACTAATTAATGTGCTTCTGTGGTGCGACCACCCAGGTAGTAAAGACTCAGAACCAAGTGGCACCTCCTGCCTGCTGGGGGTAAGAGACAGGACAGCCAGCAACCATGAAACTGTTTCAAGCAGCTTCCTTACTCGGCACAGCGGGCCCACAGTGTGGCCCACTGGGGACACAGAGCAACTGCTCTCACGCAAGGTCATGTAGTAGGAAGAGGCAGGTGTGAGGCCCCAACCCAAGCACCGCAACCAGAAGTTTCCCTGAAGACTGTCCAAGGGCAGGACCAACATAGCCCAAAATAAAGCCTGAAAAACGTCTACCACTCTCGAACCCTGCCAGTAGAGCCCGAGCATAGCAGTGGTGAGGCAGCTCCCCTTGGCCAGCACTGGGGCAGGGAGGCGGCACCCCTTCACCTTCGGGGATGCAGCCCGGCAGGGCTGCCAGACCCCTAAGGGAAGCTCACCTTTACGAAGAACTCGCTTTTTGGCGCGGATGTCTGTCTCCAGCTCTGCTGCTCTGATGTAAATCCTAACGGATTGTGGGAGGTGACGGACAGCTTGGGCCACCACGGCCTTGGCTGTGTCCCCAGGCTGCAACCTGGCGGCCTCCAGCCACACATCCTCACTCTGTGGGACAGAAGAACATGTTGGTGAGGTATGTCAGGCTGGCCAGGTGATAGGCACCCCTGAAGGGCACACACGAGTCTCAGAAACAGGAGGGGCTGGGTCTATCAGACCCATAGGCACGCCTGCTCCAGACACCCCCTGAAATCCCCACACGTGGGAATGTGGCTACAGCACATCCGTGCATGAGAAAGACATCACCATGCTGTGAGGAGAGGACAGTCAGCCCTCTGGGGAAGAAGTCACCCCATGGACAAGGTGAGGACACACAGGCACGCAGTCATGCATCTGCTGGGGAGTTACAGATCAATGTTCATGTCTGGGGGAAGAATTCACAGGACGCCTCTCACTGTCAGGGTGCCCTAGCCTTCACAGTCAGCCTGTAGTTCTGAGGGTCTCAGGACTTTCTAGAACTGATCATCACACCCTCTAAGGGTGAGGCCCACCTCCAGGTTCTGACATTAGGAAGGGGAAAGGGCTGACCAGTCTTGCTCTCTATCATTAAGGTTATCTGTTGAACAAGTGGCAGTCAAGTTTTCACTCCAAGTGAAAATAAGCAGGAAAAGCTGTTTCCTGCTTTCCCCCCCTCCTCTCCCCTCCCCGTCCCACTGCCTGGAGCTTCGACACCAAAGGGGGAAAAGAATCCCCTCAAAGTCCAGCTCACTTCCACAGCCTCTGGCGCAGCCTAGATGCCAAAGCCCCTTAAGGGTGTGGTGCAACTTCAGGGAGGGTCCCTACCTTGGGGCACATCTCCGTCCCTTTCATGATGAGGTTCCGAGCCACTTGCAGCTTGCCAGTGACTTCTTCCAGGCGGGCTGACGCGATCCAGGCTGGTGGGTGGTGAGGGTTTGTTTCCCGAACAGACTTGAGGAGCAATCTTGCCTTCTTGATGTCACTGTGCAGGCAAGAAAGCACAGGGTCAGACTGCTATGTGCTGCGTATGGCCCTGGCCAGAGGAGGCACCCGCATGGACACAACATCCAACTGTCACATCAGATGTCCCTGGTGACAGAACTAGTGAGAACTTGGTCGGCACCTTCCCAAGCCTACTGCACCTCTATGCACATAGGCACCGAGCACCAGGACTAGGTCAGAAGCATGGGAAACAATTAGCAAACTGCTCACTAGTTTGGTATACACATAGATTCTGACTGTTACCTGTAACAAATTTAACATACACATACTTTGAATGGAAAAATCAATCAATTCCACTGTTTCTTCGAATAGTCACATTTTGGCTGCATATTTTTCAAATAAAATCCAATAAGTTCCCAGGAACCTGAGCCTACCCAGTCACCAGCCCTCCAGGGTACTCACTTGATGTCCCCTCCGTGGGTCGGAATCATGGAATTCAAATCCGTCAGATAGCCTTTGGGGTCAACCACAGTCTGCCCACTCACCGAGTCAGACACCTGCAAGACAGGCCGAGCCTAGTTGGTTGAACAGAGCCAGGAATGCCTGGAATGAAGTCCTTGGAGGGTCCCTAAACCCCTTCCCATAATCCCAACTATCAGTGGACACAGAAACTTTTAAAGAAAGAAAACAACTTACTCAAACAATAGTTTGTAACAATAATGAGCAAATTTCACCTATACAGAACAAAAACTTACATTAAAAAAAGGAAACCATAAAGTCTTGGCAGGAAAACCCAACGGAACATAAGGCCAACTAAGAATGAGTGAAACCCAGAAGTCAGAGTTCTTTACATTTTCACACAGCAATTCACTGTAGTATTCTCTCAAGTTGTGAGTCACAAGAGACTCTCCTGGTGGTCCAGTGGCTAAGATTCTACACTCCCAATGCAGGGGCCCGGGTTCAATCCCTGGTCAGACAGCTAGATCCCACAGGCTGCAACTAAGACCTGGCACAGCCAAAAAATTAATTAATTGTTTTTAAAAGCTGTGAGTCTTAAAGTTGCCATGACAACCACACACACACACACACACACACACACACACACACACAAAGCCTGGGTAAAAAATTATCAAAATTGCAGCAAGACAAGAAAAGGATGAAAGGAAAAGTGATACGAAAGAAGAAATAAAACTCCCTTTGTTTGCAGTTAACAAGCAATGAGAAGGAAAAAAATCAAACTCCCTCCATTTGCAAGGTAAGGTAACGGATTATCTCTGTAGAATATCCAAAAGAATCAACAAAAACCTCCCAGAATTAACAGGTAGTCACAGCAGGGCTACAGAACACAAGGTTAACACCTATCTCTATCCCACACACCAGCAGGGAACACTCAGAATCTAAAAGTAGAAACACAACAATACTTAGAGGAGTTCCCAAAACTGTGAAACACAATGCACCCTTACCACAGGTTTGAACTACATGGGTCCACTTACACTTGGATTCTCCTCCTCAGCACGTACCAGAGTGCTATGCAATTTGTAGTCAGCTGAACCCACTGCTGTGGGACCACCCATATGGACAGTCCTTGAGTGCACACAGACCAAAGCCCCTAAACCCCACAAAGTTCAGGGTCAATCGTACCTAGAAAATTAATCTAACAAATACATGCAAGATCTATAAGAAGAAAACTACAAAATCTTAATGAATGAAATCAAACACTAAATCAATGGAGAGAGTTTTTGTGCTCACGTCAGAAAGCTTAGTGCTGTCATGCAATGTCAGTTCTTCCCTCCTTGATCTGGAGATTCAATGTGTCCTCAGTCAAAATCCCCACAAGTTACCTGCAATACTGACAAGCTGATTCTAAAGTTTATACGGAGAGGAGTTAAGAGATCCAGAGCAGCCAACGCAACACAAAAGCAGGAGGACAAACTTGGAGAATACAACCCAACTTAGAGACTTATTATAAAGGTACAGTAATGACGAGAGGGTAGTAATGGGGGGAAAAAGACAAATTTGTCAACAAAACAGAGAACCCCAAAATAGTTCCACACAAGTTCAGCCAACTAATGTCCAACAAAGGAGCAAAGGCAACACAATGTAGAAAGACTCTTTGTTGACAAATGGTATGAAACAAGTGGACACCCACATGCAAAACACAAACTGAAGGGCTGCCCTTGTGGCTCAGCGGTAAAGAATCAACCCCAATGCAGAAGACCTGGGTTTGATCCCAGATCCAGGAAGATTCCACATGCTTCCACTAAGCCTGTGCACCACAACTACTGAGCCTGTGCTCTAGAGCCCAGGAGCTGCAGCTACTGAGCCAATGTGTCACAGCTACTGAAGCCTGAGCATCCTAAAGCCTGTGCTTGACAAGAGAAGCCACTGCAATGAGAAGCCTGTACACTGCAACTAGAGAAAAGCCTGAGCAGCAATGAAGACAGAACACAGCCAAAAGTTAATTAATTAAAAAACAAAACATAAATTGAGACACAGATTTTTACACTCTTTACAAAAGTTAACTCAAAAGGAATCACAGAATTTCCCTGGTGGTCCTGACCCTGGTTAAGTGGTTAAGACTCTGCACTTCCAGTGTAGGGGACACAGGTTTGATCCCTGGTCAGGGGACTAAGACCTGATATGCCATGTGAGGCAGCCAAAAATTTTTAATTTAATTAAAAAATAAATTAAAAATTAGTATGCTATATGCAGTTTAAGTTTTTAAAAAAGGAGGGGGAATTACAGACTTAAATAAGATGCAAAACTATAAAACTCGTAGACAATAACATAGGAGAAAACTGACATAACCTGAGGTTTGGCAATGACCTTTTAGATACCACATAAAAGGCACAATTCAAGACGGGAAGAACTGATAAGCTGGACTTCATCAGAATTAAAAATTTCTGTCTGTGAAAGACACTGTCAAGAGAATGAAAACAGGCCACAGCCAGGAGAAAACATTTAGAGGAGACATATCAGATAAAGAATTGTTATCTAAAATACAAAGAAAACTCTTAAAATGCAACAGAACAAACCACCCAGGGAACTCCCTGGCAGTCCAGTGGTCAGGTCTTAGTGCTTTCACTGTCAAAGGCCCAGGTTCAATCCCTGGAGGGGGAAATAAGATCCTGCAAGCCACATAGCACACCAAAAAAACCGAGTTCTTAAAAAAAATGGGCCAATGACTTGAACAGACATCTCTCCAAAAAAAGATACAAATGACCAACAAGCACATGAAAAGATGTTCACAGATGTTCAACATCATGAATCAGGGAAATGCCAGTGAAAACCACAATAAGCTACCACCTCACACCCATGAGGACAGCTACTAGGAAGATGTCAGAAAATAACCAGTGTTGTCAAGGATGCAGAGAAACTGGAGCCCTTGCACAGTGGTAGCCTGCTGGAAAACAGTATGGGGGTTCTTCAAAGAAGTAAACCGAGAATTAACACATGATCCAGAAATCCCACTTCTGAGTTTATACTGAAAGGAAGTAAAAACAGGGACCTGAACAGGTATACCAAGGCTCATAGCAGCAACTGTCACAACTGCCAAATGGTAGAAGTGTCATGACAGATGAAGAGTAAACAAAATGTGGTTTATACATACATACAACAGAGTACCATTAACCTTTTTTTTTTAATATTTATTTTTTATTTATTTACTTGGCTGCCCCAGGTCTTAGTTGTGGCACCCAGGATCCTCAGTCTTCATTATGGCAGGCAGGATCTTTAATTGTGGTATGTGGGATCTAGTTGCCTGACTATGGATGGAACCTGGGCCCCCTGCATTGAAAGCTCAGAGTCTTAGCCACTGGACCACCAAGACAGTCCCTCACTCAGGCTTTAAAAAGGAAGAAAATCTTGATACCTGCTACAACATGCATGAGCCTTGAGGACATAAATGAAGCTAAGTGAAATAAACCAATCACTAAAAGTCAATCACTGTATGAACCTATTCATGAGGTCCCAGAGTAATCAATTCAGACAGAATATAGGATGTGGGCCAAGGGATGGGGAGCAAGAGCCTCAGTTTGGGAAGACGAGAAAGTTCTGAGATGACGGTGGTGATGGGGCACAATATGGATGTACTTAATGTCCTTATCCTATACACTTAAAATTGGTTAAAACTGGAACCTCCTTGGTGGTACAGTGGATAAGAATCTGCCTGCCAATGCAGACGAGATGGGTTTGACCCCTGATCCAGGAAGACTGCATATGCCGTGGAGCAACTAAGCCTGTGTGCCACAACTACTGAAGCCTGTGCACCTGAACCTGTGCTTTGCAACAAGAGAAGCCACTGCAATGACGCCTGAGCACCGCAACGAAGAGTAGTCCCCGCTTGCTGCAACTAGAGAAGGCCCACGCACAGCAACTAAGACCCAACACATCCAAAAACAACCAAAGAAAGTTTCAACGATTGAAACTGTAAATTTTTATCTTAAAAAAATATTTTAGCACAAAAAAATTACAATAAAGTCTTCTTTAAAAAAAAAATCCCATATTTTACACAGAACAATAAACAACAAACTAGATCCATGGAACATAAATGACACTCAGTTTCACCATGAACAAGTATGCAGAGTAAGTGGAGGCTCTTGAGCGGACAGGCTTTGCCCCTCAGACAGGCAAAGACAGAGGTCAGCTCCCCCATGTTGCTGACTGAGTACTAGATATCCTGACTTTGAGAGACACTTTGGCACCTAAGTGGAAATATGCCAACCTAACAATGCCACTTTAAAAATATTATTTTTAAAACGTTTAAAAAACGGTCACCTAAATCTGCAAAGACAGAAGCACGAGAAGCTCATCAAAACACTCTGTGATCACAAAAATGTAGAAACCACCCAAAGAATCTATCAATCAAAGACTAAACCATGATACTCACAGTGAACTACTTTCCAGTCTATAAACATATATTTAGCAATACAAAAATGTGCAATTTTTTGGATCAGTAAGCTGTTTTTCCTCCTATAAAATATTTGCTCTTTATAAAAACTCAAGTATAGCAAAAGCTCAATTTAAATTTAAAAATTTCACACTGCATCAACAGGAATGGTTGAGTAGTTCACTCTGCTGTTTTTATGTTTCTCATATGTGTGAATCTTTTCTGTAAAAACGTTAAACACAAAGTGTTCCCCGTGGTGTGGGTGTTCAGATCCATCTGTATGGGTTCACTCTCTTCAACACACACACTACTCTGGGCCTGGTTTTCATGAGCATGACAACTCCTTCCTTATTTGCAGATTCTTTTGACTTTATGGTGCTTTCTGTTGTGCAAAAGTTTTTAATCTGTACATAGTTAAATTTGAAAGCATTGTCCTTCACTGTTTCTGACAAGAAGGTCATAAGGTGAAAGGGTCTTTATCCAGCCAAGGTTTTCTGGAGCCAGGAACTAAGCACATACCCCATAAGGACAACTCACTCAGGTGTAGGAGGGACACACATGTTTTAATTTTCACATAAAGAGGGAAGAGCATTAAGTGACATAATCACTAAGCACATGGCTTGATGTGAGTGCATGTTTGGGCTGCTCCTCAGGCAGCCCCGTTACCTGCCACAGACCCCCAGGCCCTGAGGGAGCAGGAGAACCACACCAGGCAGCAAATTTGCTGCTGGCGCCAAGTACAACACACCTGTACCCACCCCAGAGGACCAGCCTGGGGCAGAATCCTACCACTCTGTGTAACTGGACACATCACAGGTCTGTTTAACACATGACAAAGCACTTCAAAAGGTGAACTTCTCACAAATGTATATAAATTTAATAAGCAAAAACAAAATTATTTAATATAATCTATAGGAAAATAACGCATGACACAAGCTCTCACCTGGCTCAGCCTCATGTCCATCAGAGTGTTCCTGGCTTGGCCAATCTTCCTCATGTCCAGCTCACCTGTGCCAGGTGTCATCAACCCAGGTGTCATCCCACCCGGGTACGGGGTGTTCAGTCCGCCTGGATAGGGTGTGTTCAGGCCTCCCAAATTGCTGCGGGAGCAAGGACAAAGGCTGGCCTGCATTTTCATGCATTTCATTCTCATCTCTCCAAAGTCTTTCCACTGGAGCCTAATATCTGAACTGTCAGACGGACCCCAGCCCCTGCCCCTCCCACCCACTGCTCCCACCACTGGTCTGTGTGACCACACGGAAGGAGCCCTGTCCACTGTCTCTGTAGAGGCTCACAGTTTGCCGGGGATCCACTGAAGTGTGGTTCTCTCCAGTCTGTAAATGTTTGGCGAAGAAACTGTCGGGAACTGGGGTCAGCTTCTCATAGCGGGGATTCCGCTGGCGTTTGTTTCTGGCATCGCCAACCTCAGGGATGCTTAGCCACTCTTCTTCTGTGACTTCTGCCAGTTTCCTCTGGAAAACCATGCACCCCAAAACATTAATTCTCTGGCAGAATTTCACAGGCACCAGAAAAACTACCTTCTCCCTGACCCCTGTCACCCAAACACGGTGCCTGAAGGAAGGGCTCTGATGCAAACATATTTCTCTACTTCACTTAGAAAAATCAACCTGTTGGATCTGCTCTGCTTCACTCAGATGTAAGTTGTTCTGTCAAAGCCCAGAGGGCAGGCTCAGAAAACCTGACTTTTAAATGACACTGCTACAAAGTTAAAAGAAAATCAGCCCCTCTGTCCCACCGGCTCTGGTGAGGAGCTTTCTGCATGCAGGGCCCTTCTCCCACCCTCTGAACAAAACACAGAGCAGAGCTTCATCACTGAGCCCCACAGGCTCTGTTTCCTGCTGGAAAGGGCATGAGGAATAGCAGGTCACCCGTCTGCTCACTTTGAGATCTGAAAACTGCTGCTGAATTTTGGGACGCTCCATGCGATATTTCTCAATTTCTTCTTTCTCCCTTTGCTCCCTAGAAATAAAATGTGTGTACACATTAGAAATCCCGAATGTCCATTCTGAAACAAGTCACTTTAGTATCCTTCGTAATTAAATCACCAACAAGAGTAATTTCACATACTAAGCAGCTAAATCAAATCTATTTTAAGGCAACAATGGACACATGCACAAATAACTCAATTTGCTACCTGATAAAAACTAAAGAGTTGTCTTATTATAATAAACATTTGCATTTGACACAAGTATGTGCTGTGCTTAGTTGCCCAGTCATGTCCGACTCTTTGTGACCCCATGGGCTGTAGCCCGCCAGCCTCCTTTGTCCATGGGGATTCTCCAGGCAAGAATACTGGAGTGGGTTGCCATGCCCTTCTTCATGACACAGGTATATTTACTGCTTTAAAATTCTACAAAATCTCAAAGGTAGGGCCATCTTACGATACTTATCTCAGGAGGAAAGATGAACCACAGTCCTAGCTGCCCATCCAAATGGGTTCTTGGTGACTCAGGCCAGGCTGATGTGAATACAGAGAGCAGAGGGCAACGACAAAAAGAGTCAACCAAGTGAGCTAAACCAGAGGGACGTCAGTCCAGTGGTAATGACTTCACAACACTGAGATTCACGCTTTCCTCCATAAGGTTAGATAGGAATCTGAATGTACACTGACGAATGCCGTGCTTGGAAAAGGCAAAAACCTCTCTGTGGACCAGAGATAGTCCATCATCACAGCTCATGGTTTTCTGGCCAATGACAGTCCATGTGATTTGAATCAAACCTTGGGCTCCAACTTCTAATCTACCAGAAACACTGACAGGGCAACAAAAGGCACCCTAAGGAAGTGGGTAGTCATTCAGTAAAGGGGTGGGGTGCGGTGTGTGTGCCTAGGGGACGTGCCCAAGAAGCGGTTCTGACTATCCTGATTGGGAAAGGCAGTATGATGATAACCAGCTATCAGGTTAACAAAGATGGACCACTCAGTGCCAAGACAAACTGACCTGAAAGGACCCAGCAAAGCCCACCTGCAGAAGTAGGCCAAGCAAATGCGCAAACTGAACAGTGCAGGCTATGTGGCCTAAAGTTACTTAATATAACTTTCTGAATGTATACATGTCACTCAGGTTTTCTTAAATGAATGAATTCCAGAAGATTGCAATCAAATCTTCTTTAACACACAAAACCACTTAATTACAATACATATAAACTCAGGCACATTAAAGAATGTGCTTTTAAAAAAAACTCCTTTGGTGCTCACTTCAGCAGCACATACACTAAAACTGGAACAATACAGAGAAGACTAGCATGGCCCCTGCATAAGGATGGGGCTTCCCAGGGGGTGCAGTAGTCAAGAATCTGCCTGCCGATGCAGGAGATAAAAGAGACACGAGTTTGATCCCTGGGTTGAGAAGATCCCCTGGAATAGGAATTGGCAACTCACTCTAGTATTCTTGCCTGGAAAATTCCTGGACAGAGGAGCCTGGCAAGCTGCAGTCCATGGGATCGCAAAGAGTCAGACACCACTGAGCACACATATATGCATTGATGCATGTGCTATGATGACACACAAATTCGCGAAGTGCTCCATATTTTTGTATTGTTATATGGCAGAAACCAACACACTGTAAAGCAATTTTCCTCCAATTAAAATATAAATTTAAAAAATAATAATGATACTCTTGATTAAAAAACTTCTCTGAAAAACAGAAGTTCATGCCTCTAATAAGATATTCAAAAATTAAAAATTCTACATATGAGAAGAGAACTCTATGTTTAATGAGCAGTAGAAAAAAAAGTAAACAAAACGTCACCTGTCACCTTCCAGGCTTATGAATAAACATTACCCTTTTACCTAAACTTAAAGAATGTGCCTGCCTGTTCTAATAGTCCACAGTGAGAATGCATTCTTTATGTAGTAAAAAATATAAAAAATTTATAAAGCAATAAACTTATTTTAATAAGCAATAAAACTTATTATAGTCCTGTGTTTACTTCGCATAAATTTCCCCAGTAAAGGACAAGGAACCAGAAAGCTGCCACTGAGGTAACAAGGACAGACATGCCAGCCCAAGATCAGTGTTACACACCCAACTGAGCTACCAGAGGGAAAACATGAGGGCCCCGTGTGGGGCAGGGAGAGGGTGGGTCTTACCTAAGCCTGCCTGAGCCTCTTGCCCTCCAGCTCACCGCAGTCTGTCCCTACTAGCCCAGCCCAACAACATGTGCAACAAGACTCTCCAGACACAGCTGCCTGCCGAGGAGGATTTCGATGGTCATTTGCTATCTTCAGTGAATCTCCAAATTACTTAATATACACTCATCAGTATCACTACACCCATTTCAAAGATGGTAAACACAATGCACAGTCAGAATAATCTGCCCAATTCTGTGGATTTCCAGAAAGTCAAACAAGGAGCTCCTAAACTCTCCCTCTAGTCCCTCTAGTCCCTAGGCCCTGAGGCTACTGGGAAACAGTCACAGACCGAGCCATAGACAACCTCAAAGCTGAGCAGACAGATGTCTTATTCTTGCAACTTTTCCCCAAGTCTGAAATAAATCAAAGTTTTTTTCGGATTTCTGCAGCAGTCCAGTGGTTAGGACTCCACACTTCCACTGCAGGGGTCACAGGTTCAATCCTGTTGGGGAATGAAGATCCCACATGCTACACAGTGTGCCTAAAAACAAACACATTTTCCCCCCAAGTAAGATAAACACAGAGTGAAGAGTGATAATCTGTCTTACCTTCTCTCTTTCCTTCTTTCATCCATCCTTTTATCCAGGGCTGCATAGATAGCATCTGCTTCCTCATCATCTTTTTCATAGGGCCCACTTGAGAAGAGACTCCCAGCATAGCCATTAAACTGAGAACAAACAAAATTCTTAGAGGAACAGCTTCTTCTCCAATACAACTCCCACTGGCAGCAACAGAACACATCTAGCTGCAAAATGCTAGCTCAACAATTTTTTTCAAGTAGTTAAACCCAAATTGAAGGATAACAAAATAGCTGCCCTTCAAAATTGTCAAGGGCATGCAAGAGAGTGTATCTACACCAATCAGAGGAGACTAAGGAGACACAAGATGCAGGGTGGGATCCTGGATCAGGTCCCAGGGAGGAGTAAGACACAGGTGGAAAAACCAGGGGAACTGAGGTAAGATCTATAGGTTAATAGTGCTCTGCCAATGTTAATTTCCTGGTTTCAATAATAGTTCTAGGGTGCATAGAAAACTAAATTCAATATCCTGGGATAAACCATAATGGAAAAGAATATAAAAAGAATGTATATAGTATAACTGAATCACTTTGCTGTACAGCAGAAATACTGTATTGTAAATCAGCTATACCTTAAAATAAAAATGAAAATAAAAATAAGTAAAAACTTTAAAAAATAAAAATAGGACTTTCCCTGGTGGTCCAGTGGTTTCCAATGCACTCACAAGCAGAGGGTGCTGGTTCAGTCCCTGGTTGGGGAACTAAGATCACACAGGCCGTGCTGCACGACAAAGAATAAATAAATAAATTTTAAAAAACACAATAATAGTACTGCTGCTGCTGCTGCTAAGTTGGTTCAGTCGTGTCCGACTCTGTGCGACCCCATAGACGGCAGCCCACCAGGCTCCCCGTCCCTGGGATTCTCCAGGCAAGAACACTGGAGTGGGTTGCCATTTCCTTCTCCAATGCATGAAAGTGAAAGTGAAGTCGCTTAGTCCAACTTTTAGTGAGATGAGGATAAACTGTGAAGGGTATGCAGGAAGTCTCCATACATACGATTTTTGAAACATCTCTATAACTTTAAAATTATTTCAAAATTAAATTTTTATTTTTGTTATTCAAAATTAAAACTTTAAAAACCTTTTCCTCTGAGGAAAAATACCATCTGTTGTAATATATCTATAGAAAACCTCAAAGACCAAACAAGAATTAACTAAGAAGATGAGAACTAACGCAAATGAAGACAAACATTACCACCAATTCCACTTATAACTCCCCTCATTAGGGTTTTCCTGGTGGCTCAGTGGTGAAGAATCTACCTGCCAATGCAGGTGACATGGGTTTAATCCCTGATCCAGGAAGATCCCACGTCTCAGAGCAAGCAGCCCATGCACAACTCTTAAACCTGTGCTGGAGAGCCCGGGAACTGCAACAACTGAAGCCACCACAATGAGAAGCCTTTCCACTGCAACTGGAGAGTAGCCTCTGCTTGCCACAACTAAAGAAAGTTCATGCAGCAATGAAGACCCAGCACAGCCCCCCAAAAGAATAAGAAAAATTAGTTTAAGAAAAAAATTTTCATCTTTAAAGACCAGCCAAGATACAACGTCAGTGTGACAGTTCTAATATTAGCAAGTGCATCTCTTCTGAAGTAACCACAAAAGGGCACATTTCGTTGTATTTGTCCTGCTCCCCCTCACACTCTGTACATGCTGTCCCCTAACCTTGAGTAGCTGAAACATTCAATATACCCGTTACTCCAAGACCCTCATCAAATGCCCACAGCAG
This sequence comes from Nanger dama, assembly GCA_917880005.1. NCBI lineage: Eukaryota > Metazoa > Chordata > Mammalia > Artiodactyla > Bovidae > Nanger > Nanger dama. The sequence goes on from CAKJTW010000080.1 coordinate 292,906, forward strand.
TGTCCCACACAAGTCACCTCATCATAATTGGTGTCATTAAGATCCTCATCATCGTCATCTGCAGCCTGGCTCTTCTTCATCTGGTCCCCAACAGTCCTCTTGCCTGGGGGCGCATGGCGGTCATCCACAGGATCGTTGGCATCCCGAGCAGGCCCGATGTCTGAACGGGTGGTGAAACCAGTGGCGCTGCAGGAAACCCCAAGGCGCCCATTTATCCTGTGCCAAGACGCTTAACAGCTGTCACCTAATGACACCTTTTTCTAACTCCTCTGGGAAATCTTCAAAGAGCCCGGAGACAGTGAACTCCATACAGCTTTGCTCTCACACACCACCTGTCTGCCCTCTTCAGGAGAGAAACCTAAGGAGGTTCCAAGATTCGCCTGGGCACCAGACCTCCCTGCTTCTAGGTCCCAGCCTCCCATTTCCAACAGCCTGCCAATCAGCCCTCTCTCCCAATCCACCAGGTCCTCAATCTAATGTGGCCCACTCGGCGTTCCTCCTTTGTGCCCACCCTACAGCTGCTCAGGGCTGTTTCAGTCAATGGTGACAGTGCTCACCCAGGCACAACAGCATCAACTTTGCTTCCTTCTCCCTCTCATCTCATTAGAAAATACCCTGATGCTGGGAAAGATTGAAGGCAGGAGGAGAAGGGGACGATAAGAGGATGAGATGATTGGATGGCATCACTGACTCAATGGACATGAGTTTGAGCAAGCTCTGGGAGATGGTGAAGGACAGGGAAGACTGACATGCTGCAGTCCACGGAGTGGCAAAGAGTTGGACACGACTGAGCAACTGAACAACCACCCTCCCATCTGTCTCCAAATTCTACAATCTCTACCGCCAAAATCCCTCCTCTCATTCTGGCTACTCCCACATGTAGCTCTCCTTCTGATTCAAAGCAGCTCTGAGCACAGTATACTGAGGCATCTGCCTCACTTATGCCTACAGGGGCTCTGGTCCCTCTGCTCCTGCAGTTTCAGCCACACAGATTTCTCCTAATTCCTTCTTCCTCCACACTTCCATCTTCTTTCTTAACTGCCCAACACAAAGGGTCAGTTTCTTCTTTGACCTTGCCACAACTGTACACCCTTACATCCTCCTTCTAAACTTGGCTCAGATGTTGGTGGCCAGAACCCCAGAGTTGTAAATCCCTTTCTCTTTATGTACTTATTTACACAAATACCTCATCTCTCCTGTTAAACTGCAAGTCCACTGAAAACGCTGTCAATTATCTTAGACTTACGTGCGCCCCAGATTCTAACGTGCATAACGCTGGACATAATATTCGCAAAGAGAAACCCAATAGTCTTCTTGACCAAACTAGTAACAAACAAATAGGATGATGATTGCTCATTTATTCAACAATATACGGTAAGCACCTGACCTGGGGGACGCAGTCCCAAGGCTCACCAATGCCACCCCTACACTCGGGGAGTAGAGACGCTGAAGAAGCAGCAACATGCAGAGGTGAATGAGGTATCACGGGGAGCGGCCAGAGGACTCCAGCCCGGCTCGTGGGGAGAAAATCTGTCACGGTCAAGACAGGGCTGGGAAGTCTGAATGGCCTAGGGGTTAAAGTAGCCATGGCGCTCCGACTGCATGACGGGGGCTCGCGACCTTACCACTGCAGACTGGCAAGACGGTGCTGCCACCCACCTTGGGAACTGAAATCGGGACCAGAGCCGGCGCACCAACACCAACCGTCCCGCCACCCCGGGGCAGACAACCTCCCTCGGGTCTGCCCTAGTCCAACGCGCTGTTCTTCCCACAAGGATCAGACTGAGCCCAAACCATCCCTGCTCTCGTCCTCCCAGTCGCCGTCGGCGAGCGCCCCGACCCAGGCCCCTTCCCTCAGCGCGCGGCCCGCTCCAGGCCTCACCCTCGGCCCAGCCCTGGCACGTAGCCGAGAGGGGCGGGCATGCCCAAGAACGGCTTCTTCTTCTTGTTCATGGCGCCGGTGACACCAAAAGCCAAGAATGTAAAAGACCCTGGCCGCGGCCAGAAGCGAAACACCACAGACTCTTTAAGTTCCGCCGCAGGAAGCAATTGCCGCCTGCGTCACCGGTGCCCCGGAAGCAGAACGCCCCGTAAGATGCAGCCCCGCCCACCGTGGATTCCCCGGGCGGAAGTTCACAAAACAAGACTTCCGGCAGCTTCCAGCGGCTCCAAGCCGCGGCTAAGGGGCGGAGACGCAGAGCGCGAGTGCGGGAGCGCCGGCTCCTGGCCCCGCGGGCGAACGGTGTCTTGATAGGCTAGCCCTGTGAGACCTCCGAACTGAGCAGGGGGCGTCCCTGCTTAGAGTCTGTTCTCGATGCATTTCTGAGACCTTTCTGTACTAGCAGGACCTCTTTCTGTACCAGCAGAGTCCTCTTCTTCCCTGAGCCACACACTTTGCCCTTCAGAATCGTCCTGGCCCTGGGTCAGGGCCTAACATACCTGAACGGGCTGCACACCTAGGCCGTTGTGTAGAGCTTGGTGGGTTGTATGTGTCATGATCGCTGTGCCCCCGTGTGCAGTCTTACTGCCCTGGCTCTCCACACTCAGATTTCTGGGCCCAATTCAGGCCCTTCCCACACTCCCACTATACCCTGAACATCCCCGTGACTCCGGAGAGGGTCAGAACCCAGACCCTAAACAGTTAATTGATGAAAATAAATGCAGCAGAACAAGCCAGTATGTGGGCATGGGTGGTCACATCATGTGGGTGGATTCCTTGTGTGTTCGTAGGCACAGATGCAAGTCAGACCATCTGTACTCATTTGAGGTGGACATACAAGACTGTCCTGCATACATGTCTGAGTGTCCGTGTGCACCTTTGCTGAGATGGCTGTGGAACACTCTCTGGCCCCCACATATACCTGGGGAGAGCCATCAGGTTGTTGGCAGAGCAAGCAAAAAGCTGGTCACGAGTCTAGCCTACTGGAGGAGACAGCTGCTAGCCCAACCTAGCACTTCTCACTGGAGTTCCGAAGCAAGCACAGTACGTCTGCCTGCTGCAGCCTCCTCGGAGTTTCTCTCTCCTGTCTGTCCCCAGCCGACCCTTTATTGACACCACGTCCTGGGCACTGAGTCAGATTCCAGAGCTACAGAAGACTGGAAAGAGACCCTGATGTCCTGAAGTTCACAGTGTGGTGCGGGCTGAGACGGTCAAACTGGTTTATCTGGGGAAACAAGTGCCCATTCCAAGGGAGACCTCCGTAGAGGTCTGCAGAATGCATGAATAAAGGAATGGGTAAGTAAACTGACATAGAAGAATGGAGCGGAGGGGTGGGTCTGGCCATTGACCTTAGCCCCAGAAGGCAGAGGGTCCCAGAAGAAAGTAGGACCCTTTCCCCTTTCGGTCCCTGCCTCAGGTGCTCCTGCGGACGCCTGGATGTCGTGCAGCTGCACAGAGTCACTCGTTCTTGGAGTCATGCCCAGGTGCGCACGGCCGCCTCTTGCCCTGGCAGCCGCCCTCCGCGCTTGCAGATCCGCGCGCCGCCGACACCCCTCGGAGCTCCCGGAGCGCGCCCGGCTCTCAGGGCTCGGCGGCAGGTGCCTCGCCGCGCAGACTCGCCGGGCGCGGGGACCGGCTCAGGCGCGGGGCCGGCTGGGGCGGGGCGGCGGCGCGCGTTCCCCGCCGGCCACACGGGCCGCCCTGCGCCCGGCGAGGGGCGTGTGCACCGGCGGGGGGACTCGTGGGCCCCATGTTCACGGAGCTGAGAACCAAGCCGAGCCCCCGCGAGGCCGTGCCGGGGCTGTGCGCGCCGGCTTCGGGGAGCGTCGGGATGTGGATGGTGAGCGGGGCTGGATCGGGGCGCGAGGCTATCGCTGTCTGCGGGCTCTGAGGACCAGAAGGACAGGGGCAGGTCTGGCGTACTCTGAACGGCCCCTGCGGTCGGAACAGGGGGCGCGTCCCGGCCGAACCGTGTCCCCAATGTCTTTGTCCCGCGCTGGGGTTGCGGGCGCGGCCGTCAGGGCTTGGGGGTCGGCGCGCCCTAGCTTGGGGGAGGTGACCCCCTGGGCTCCTGTCCCCAGGCTAGCACCGCCCTGCGGTCACCTTTTTCTTCGCGAGGAGTAAATCTCCCTCGGCCCCTGCAGTGGGGCCCAGAGGGGGCCAATGCCACAGACGGCTCGGGAGCCCCCACCCCATTTCCTCCTGGAATTCTGACATTGGGGCTGGAAGGGAGGGACTGACCGACCGACGGACGGAGGAGAGTCCTCCCCTGGCGTGGAGAGGAAATGGGTGGGGCCTGGCCGGCCCAAGACAGGTGCGGCATGGGCAGAGACTTCCAACTGATTATCCCGCCCAGAGGCCACACCAGGCGAAGCCCTGAGACCCGAGCGCCCATTCCCTCAAGATGCTGGCTTAGAATGAGTCTCCTTCCGCCCCACTAGAACCCACCTAGGCTAGGCAGCGGCCACACTGGCCACACCCTCCGTCTGACCCTAGACCTCAAATTTAGAGTTACCAGTGGCCGTCCAGTTCCAGAAGGTTGCAGGAATGGCAAGGAAAGAGTGGGAGAAGGATGTGGGTTTCCCTCAGTGTTGAAACCTTCTGGGCACATCACCGAAGCCCAGCCCTCAGTGAGGTGAGGAGCTGTGTCTGTCATAACGAGGGTTTCTCACCCCGTCCTGCTGACAGGGTGGGTGGAAGACCCCGGCCTGGGATCCCCATCCTGCCTGCTGAGTCAAGGCCTGGATGCTGGAAAATGGGGCAGGCTGGGCCCAGCTTTCTGTCTGTCCCCAGGGTGCTGTTGACTTGTGGATACCATACATCCATCCACTCAGTCATTTACAATGTTTCTGGACACTTTCTGTGTCCAAAGACCTGTGCAAGGCTTTGGGTGGGGCTCTGCCCTCCCCTGACTTGTGTCAGCAACCAGCACAGAAATGACCATAAAACTAAAATGTGACGAGTGTAATGAAGTTGGTGTGGGAAGAGAAAGCAGGTGTCAGCTAAGGTCCCTAAGCACGTGGCTACAGCCTGCATGTCTGTGCTGAACAGTGCAGGAGTGCCAGGAGCTGCCCTGGGCTGGGGGCCTGCGGGGATCGGGGGAGCAGGAACCTTGTGGGCTTGCCCTGAGTTCAGCTTCTTGTTCATGAGTCACAGGCAGTGAGCACAGCAGAAAGAGGCCGAGCCTCAAAGGAATGCCAGGGAGGGCTGCAGGGACTGGGTGCCTTTGACGATGTGGGCAGGCAGCCCAGCCATAGGGGTCTCAACACCGCACAGGGGCTTCCAGGATGCTCGGGCCAGCGTTTCCTCGCATGCAAGTCCTGTGTGCTCACCCTGCTCGGATGTGGCTATGCCAGTCCAAGGAGGGGTCAGGGCTAACCCCAGCTAGTGCCTCATCTGGCTCTGAGTGTGAAGCTCCCGGGCAAGCATGCCTCACTCTAACTGAACAGAATCCAACAAGGGACTTCTCTGGTGGTCCAGTGGCTAAGACTCTGTGCTCCCAATGCAGGGGACTCAGGTTCAGTCCCTGGTCAGGGAATTAGATCCCACATGCTTCAACTAAGTCTCAGCATAGCCAAATTAAAAAAAAAAAATCCATCCAGCTCACCAGAGCATGGACTGTGCTTCCCAAAGGTGGTGTCCTGAAGACAGCTCTTGCACACTTCCTTCTGTTTAGGGGGCTGGTGAACCCATAGCTAGGAAAGTGCTTCTCCCCTTCAGTGGAGGGAAGATGGGCTGAGCGGCAGGAAGCCAGCTCACAGGGAGATGAGCCCCTGTCCCTGACCGCTGTGACCAGGCACCCCTACTCTGCAGCCACTGCTCACTTCAACTTCTGCCGGACCCTCCTGGATCACACGGTGTCGGCCGAGAACATCCCCTGCCCTCTGCCTCGGACACCGGGTACTAGCCTCACGTGGCACGACTCTCGAAGCCAGAGGGCAGCTGGCGGCCGGCCGGTCAAGCTCCTACAGCAGCCTGGCACCGAGGCCCCCAGGTATCCACCCACCCACTATACCCACCTCAGTACCTGCCCTGCTTGCCACCTCTCTCCACCAGCCACCCCTCTCCCCACAGGGCCGGCTGTACTCTGACCACTATGGCCTATACCACACGAGTCCGTCCCTGGGTGGCCTGACGAGGCCCGTGGTCCTGTGGAGTCAGCAGGACGTCTGCAAGTGGCTCAAGAAGCACTGTCCCCACAACTACCTCGTCTATGTGGAGGCCTTCTCTCAGCACGCCATCACTGGTGCCTGGGGGGTGGGGACTAGGGTGTGGCAGGGGCGTGGGGCTCCTTCCCCATGCCCTCTTTCTCGGTTTCTTCTTCTGGGTCGTCATCTCGCCCAGTCCCTCTGTTTCTGCTGTTATCTGGCTTTGCTCTGCTCAGTCTCCATTCATCCTTACCGTCCCTTCACCTCTCTCCCTCTCTTGCCTTGTCTCTTTGAGTCTCTGAGTCTCTGTCTCTGCCCACCCCACCTATGTTTTTGTCTGTCTCTGCCTTTGCTTTTGAAGCCCCGTGGATGGTGACCTGGGCTCCACCCCTCTCTTCTCCCCTCCTTCACAGGCCGGGCGCTGCTGCGGCTGAACGCAGAGAAGCTGCAGCGGATGGGGCTGGCGCAGGAGGCGCAGCGGCAGGAGGTGCTGCAGCAGCTGCTGCACCTGCAGGTGCGCGAGGAGGGGCGGAGCCTACAGCTGCTCAGCCAAGGTCAGTGGGAGGAGCCAAGAGAGCCAACCCGCTCAGACAGGCCTGAGGGTGGGGGACTGGGCTTGGAGGAGCCCTGGAGTGCAGGGTGGGCAGACTGACCTCAGGAGGGTGGCCCGGGACCTCAGTAAGGGCCATCCTGCACCCAGGCAGAAGGGACAATGCCAGAGGCCCCCGACTCTCCTTACCCCCATCCACCTCTTAGCTTCCTTCGGAAACATGTCCTAGCTGCTGCCTAGGCTTGAAATCCGGACCCCAGCACTGTGACTGGAGCCCCAGTGAGGAAGAAGCAGAGCTGGCCTTGCAGCCCCTCAGACCCTGCGTGGCCAAGCCTAGCCCAGTGGACAGGTGGGACCAGCATCGCCACCGCCAACCATCTCTGGTTGTGCGCTCCGGGCTTGCCTGGGAGTGGGGTGAGCGGGTAGGCAGGGGCCGCCTACCAGGTGGGGTCCTTCCTACCAGGACCTGAGCCAAGGCCCACCCCCTGGTGCTGCGGGCGGCATGCAGGGCAGCCACCTGGAGCCAGAGCAGATCTGGACATCCCCCCAGACTCCCAGGGAGCTTGTTTATTTATATTCCCTTAACACACGTTGAAGTCCGCCCTCCACTGCCTGCTGAGTCATGCGTCTTCTAGGCAGCCTGCCCTCTCCCACGGCCAGAGGTCTGCCCCTTGCCCCATTCACACCCTTCCCCAGCCCTGAGAGGACTGCCTGCACAGGTGGAATGAACTGCCAAGGCTCCCTTTGGTGTGTGTCCCTCCCCTGTTCCCACCCAAAGAGTGGTTATCAACACAGGTCCTGCCGGGCACCATGTCAAGTGCTCTCACTCATTTCTGAAACCCTTACTATGTTCCATCTACTCATGGGGACTGGGACTCACACCCAAGACCTGACAGACACAAGGAGGACCACACCCAGCACCAATACCAGGCTCAGCTATGTCCTGGCCTTAGGTTGCAGGATGGCTCTGTCCTCCCAGGGTCATGGAGACTGCCTTCCAGGCTTAATCATGGGTGGGCATTCCAGGAAACCTGGATCCACACAAGAGCTCTCTTGACAGTAGCACCCTTTGCCCACCCAGGGGAGACCTAGCCAGCATGCAAGCATGAATGGAGACCCATGCAACCATTCAGTGGGTCAGAGGGCCCCAGATTTGGGACTGGTGCAGCTGAGCAGAGGGAGAGCTAGGGTGGTCCCAACAGCCCCCACCTCTTGTTCCTCTGCCCACTCACACCCCAAGGGGACTCTGAAAACCTCGGGTTAGTTGGTGCTGAGCCATGAGCCCCTAAGCTGTGCCCTGAGCCGGCCTCAGGATGGGAGGTTGGTTGGTGCAGGTCTCACATGGAATTTGAACAACTGGCCTGGTGTCTCCCCCTGTGCACCCACCATGGGAAGCCCCTCGTCCTTCCCAGCTGCCCTGAATATCCCTAGCCACCTCATACCATCATGACATGACCCTTTCCCAGGGATCCTTCCTCTATCCCCTAGTGCCTCCTTGTCTTGCCCCCTCAACCTTACTGTGCTTCTGTCTTGTCTTCCTTGTTTTGCGTTTTTATATTCTGACAAAAGAATCAGAAATAAACTTGGTTCTCAAGTGCCCGGAGTGTGGTGTCTGACTGAGACCATCCAGGCATGTGGGGTGCTGCTCAGAGCCTTGGTAGGGGGCACAAGCCTGGGCCTGGGAGGAGGAGGTGCCCTGAACACCTGCCTCCAGCTGGGGCCACTAGGGGGCAGTGGTGTCCCACCCTGGCTGAGCACCTGTTTACCCCACCCAAGACCATGCCTGCCTTGCAGGTGGGCTGCACCGAGACACAGACACAGGTGTGTTAGGTCCCTAGGGCTGCCTTAACAAATGACCACAACGAGGAGGCTTAACAGAAACAAGCTTTCTCATTGTACTACAGGCCACAAGTCTGAAATCCTTGGGCAGCACTCCTTCCAGGACTCACAAAAGAACACCTCCTTGTCTCTCTCAGCTTCTAGGCGCTGTCCCTTGGGATCCCTGGGCTCATGGACATACCATTCCATCCTGAATTCTGGGGTCCCATCACCTCTGTGTCAAGTCTCTCTCCTACAGGGACACGTCTTGAGAGGTAGGGCCCACCTGGATAAGCCAGGGTGATCTTGTCATCTCAAGATCCTTAACTTAATCACATCTGCAAACCCCTCATTCCAGATAAGGTCCTACTCATTGGTTCCAGCGACCTGAAATGGATGTCTTTTGGGGGTCCCCATTTAGCCCCTCACAGAAGGTAATGCCCTGATATAAGAAACACACAGGTCACAGTACATGCCCCCATACGTACCCACACAGCAACCAGGCACACACAAATACTAATAGGCCCCTGCAGCCTAGACACATAGGCACCAACACAGCAACATATAGACCCGTGTCCAGATGTACAACACGGTGACACAGGGTCCCAGCATCCTGTGACCTCCTAGCACACAGAAAACACCAGGCACAGTGCACCCCCAACACATGACATCACATGTTGCCCTGTGGCCTGGACACACATTCACTAAGACCTGGACAACCATTTGGGTACTAACATACAACAGGCATCTTTCCCACCTAGCATGGGACACAGACACACCCTGACACCCTGATGTCTTGACACACGTGGTCACGTAGACACACCTACACAGAGGAGTTGACACGCCACACATGCAGACTTATACGGGGAAAGTTATAGCCTTGGATGCATCAGGGCATACACAGTGACTACCTCCCCAAATCCTGCAGGTCATGACCCCAGGGTGGGCACAGTGAACCAAGGAGGGATCACCCAGGCTTCTCTGGCTCTGATTTCCAGAGGAAGGACTGACTGAGCGACCCCTCCCCCAACACAGAGGGCTCTGCCCTGTCTCTGCCCCAGAGTGGACATGCCTTGAGAGAAGCAGCTCCAAAGGGTCCCTGGGAGAACAGGATGCACATCTGCCCAAGAGCTTTGCGCCCTGCCCACAAGTGCAGCCGCACCTGCTCCAGTGTGGACAAGCAGAGGCGGCGGAAAGGGCCTCAGGGAAGGGGGAGCTTCTTGTGCCTCCGGTTCCAAACTACTCCCCTACTCTACTTCATTCATTCCAAGTCATGGTGAGGTGGGTGCGCTGTCACATCCAGACCTGATACCAGCAGCCCCGGGAGGGCCCAGTTCTGGGGCACAGAGGAGCAAGGCACTGGTGGCTGGTCTAGGACCACGCCCCCAAATTAGCAAGAGGATGATCAGCAACCCCAGGAAAGCCCACAGGCCTCAAAATGCTCTGGCACTGCCAGGAGCCAGGCCATTTCCCAAGGGTGGCCACAGGCAGACGTAGTTACAGGGCTGATTGGAAAAGAGGCTGGATCCTGCTTGGCAGGCTCAAGGCCCCCGGGGCCAGGAGTTAAGGTCCCAGAAGAGCGCGGCCTTCAAGGCCACACCTTCCCAGGGCCAGGTCGTAGAGATGCCTAATCGCTTCCATCCGTGCGCGCTGGGTTTGGGACAACAACCAGCGCCCTACCATGCCTCAGTTTACCCCAATGCCTGAAAACCTCCTCTGGCCCGACGGAGGCGTCACTGGCCACTTTACTCTGGCGGCCCAGCCCACGCAGGGACGGACAGGCAGCGGGGTTAAGGAATGGCTGAACAGGACCCCTCCCCCGACCCGTCTCTCCCGTCGCCGAGCAGGAGCAGGAATACCGCGAGAGTTCGCCCCCTCCCCCAACAGTAAAACTGTCAAAGGTGGGAGGGGCGGGAGCGCGCATGTGCGCAGCGCGGCGCGCAGCCTGCGCCGCCCGGACCCTGCGCCCCTCGCCCCGCGCCCTGGCCCGGCCCGGCCTGGCCCCGGCCTCCGCCTGGCCCCGGCCTGCTGGGCGCCGCAGGTAAGCGCCCCGCCGCACCCTCGGCCGCGCCCCCGGGCGGCCCCCGCGCCGGCCGCGCCCCCGACCCTGACCCCGCGCGCAAATCGGGGGCCGGGCCCCGAGCCCCCGCCCGCAGCCCCCCTCCGCGCCCGGACCCCCGCGCCTCGCCCTGCGCCCCGCGTCGGCGCCGCGTCCCTGCCTCCTCCTTCTCCAGAAAAAGTCGCCATTTTGGTTCACTGCCTTTGGGCCCCCCACCCAGGCTCGCGGGATCGGCCCTTCCGGGGCCAGGCCGGGCCCGCACCCACCGCAGGTGACAGGTGGGTGGCGAGGCCAACCTCCAGGTGTGCGTCCCCTGGCCGGCCTCATCCGCGCGCCCGGGCCTAGGCCGGGGTCCCGGGCTGAGCGGCCTGGACCGCAGTCCCGCCTCCAGCGTCGCCTGCGGTCAGCGCGTGGCACTCCTTTCCATCCCAGTGAGGGTCCCACCTCTGCGACCCTGCTGGCTCTTCAGGGAGGGTAGAAGCCCGTTCTCCTCCTGGAGCGCGAGTCACAGGCCTTGGATGGAAGGAGGGTCTCTGCCTCCTAGGCCAGCTCTGGCCCCCGACCACCCAACTCTGAATTCTCCACCCAGGCTGGAGGAGGACTGGAAAGGCCGGGCTCAGCAGGTACACACACCACTGGTTTCTGGGGTCATCGTGGGGTTGGGGTGACTGCTCTTGTGTTGTCTTCTTGGAAACATCAGTTTGAGCACTTCCAGAGAAGTTTGTTTAGAGCCCTCCCGGACCCTTACCCGCCTCCCTCAGGCTCTGGATACAGGCCACCCTGTGGCCATGGGCAGTGACTGCCCTGATCTCTGACCTCATCCTGCCCAGACGGCCTCTGGACCTCCTAGGCACAGCAGATCCTTCCGTTCTCCTCTGACAGAAGTTAGTGAGGGGACTTCTCTGGTGGTCCCAGTGGTTAAGACTTCACGCTTCCAACTCTGGGGGCTCAGGGTCCATCCTTGGTCGGGGAACTAAGATCTCACATGCCATGAGGTGTGACCTGAAAAATACAAAAAGAAGTTAGTTAGAAATCATCAGAGGAAGGATCACCTGCCCACACACCCCTACCACCTTCTGTGGCCTTGAGAGTCCCTGTGGGAGGACCCACTGGGCTGGACTCAGAGTCGCTCCACCTTTCAGAGTCTGTGGTCTCTGGAGTGGGGCTGGTGGGCCTGTAGGTTGGGGACAGAGAATTTCTTGAGGGGGGAGGTGAGGAGGCCAGTCAGGTGAGGAGTGATGGAGGGGTCCAGCATGAGGCCTCCATCTGGTTGGAGGGGCTGCAGCTAGAAACAAGGTGGAGCAGGGGCTCTGGGAGGGCAGTTCTGCTGGCACAGGGACTGGAGAAGGTATGTGTGCAGTTAGGGAGGGTGGGGCCCTTAGCGCCCACCTTGGCTGTTTAGACCGTGTCCTGGGGAGAAGAATGCAAGGGTGTCGGCTCAGGTCCCACGCATGGCCTTGGGTCTGGGCAGGGCTGTGGAGGAAGGTGTTCTAGGTGCCAGGCCAGCACAGCTGTGACCCGCAGCCACACTGGTGTCATAACTGGCCCCCGAGGGGTGTCCTTGGCCTCCCTTCCCTGGGGCTCTCTGGGGTAGTGTGTCTGGAGACAGGGAGCCCTCCGGAGTAGGTGAGTGTCTCAGGACAGGGCTAGATTGTTCCAAGCTGATGGTGTCTTCTGGCCATCCAGGGAGACTTTGGCTGGGCAGCCCCTCCCGAAACCAGAACTAATTCCCCTACCCCTAAACTTTCCCTTGTGACTAAAAGCACAGGCCAGCAGGCTCCCCCTCCTCAGTCCAGAGTGTGGGCCTGTCTGGGGGTGGGATCAAGGGCAGCCCATTTTCAGGTCCTGAGTGGGCCCGGCGGGTCTGTCCACTTGCTCTGCAGAGATGACCGATCCCTTTTGTGTTGGAGGCCGCCGGGTCCCAGGATCCAGCAGGAGCGGGCCTGGGAAGGATGGCAGCCGGAACGAGGTCCGACTTCCTGTGCTCCATGAGCCCCCAAAGCTGGGTAAGAGGAGGCGGCCAGTGGTCCTGGGCAGCCAGTGCTGGGTGTAGGCCTCCCCGGATGTCAGGCTCCTGGGTGCCCAGCCTGGCCTCCTGAGAGGCTTCCTGGGAGGGGGCAGCTGGGACCCAGGGTTCCGTGACCAAAGCAGACCACAGCCTCCTGCCTCCCTGTCTCCGTGAGTGCAGGGAACATGAGGCTCATTCCAGGCAGGACCAGCCCCCCGGCTGGTGGACAAGGCTGCGGGGAATGCATTCTCTGAGCCTTGATGTGTCGTGTGCTGCAGGGCTGCCAGTGGTCCGGGCTGGGCAGACGGTGCCCAGCCAGGCCGCACTCTGCTTTGACCTGGAAAGTCCAGCTGGCGACAGGACGGAAGGGAAGAAAAAGGGGCGTCCAAAAGCCGAGAATCAGGCACTCCGAGACATTCCCGTGAGCTCCCCGAGGGCTGGGTGGGCTCTTGCGAGGTGTGCCTGGAAGCCCACTGCCTTGCCGGGCTTGCCTGCTGTGGGTCTAGCGCTGAGCCACCTGCCCACATCTGCCTGCTGCTCTGTGCGTGAGGGCTTCAAGACGGGGCCCAGTGGACCACATGTGGGAGTCCTGCAGACCTAGGGACAGTACTGAGTCTGGGGCTGGCTGGTAGAGGCCTGGGTGGCTGCAGGGTCAGCAGCCTGGCCTTTCCCACACCTAGCTCTCCCTGATGAACCAATGGAAAGACGAATTCAAGGCGCACTCAAGAGTAAAGTGTCCAAATGCCGGGTGCTGGCTGGAATTCCCCAGCATCTATGGGCTCAAGTACCACTACCAGCGGTGCCAAGGGGTAAGGGACTGCAGCCTGGGAAAGGGGAAGCCTGGGGCCCACCCTACCCTGGCTGTTGGCTTGGGAGTGTCCATGTCTGCCCTCTCCACCCAGGGTGCCATCTCAGAAAGGCTGACCTTTCCCTGCCCCTTCTGTGAGGCTGCATTCACCTCCAAGACCCAGCTGGAGAAGCACCGGATTTGGAACCATATGGACCGACCCCTGCCTGCCCCCAAGCCTGGGCCAGTCAGCCGGCCAGTCACTGTCAGTCGGCCGGTTGGGGTTAGCAAGCCCATTGGAGTAAGCAAACCTGTCACTATCAGCAAGCCCATTGGCATCAGCAAGCCAGTGACAGTCAGCCGGCCTGTGCCAGTCTCCAAACCAGTGACAGTCAGCCGACCCGTGCCAGTCACCAAACCAGTGACGATCAGCAGGCCTGTGCCAGTCACTAAAGCTGTCCCGGTCACTAGGCCCATACCAGTCAACAAACCTATACCAGTCACCAAATCTGTACCAATTGCCAAGCCAGTGACAGTTAACAAACCGGTGCCAGTCACCAAACCAGTGACTATCAACAAGTCGGTGCCGATGACAAAGCTTGTAACAGTTACAAAACCCATGCCAGTTGCGAAGCCAGTGACAGTCAGCAGACCCATCGTGGTCAGTAAGCCAGTGACGGTCAGCAGGCCCATTGCCATCAGCAGACACACGCCACCCTGCAAGGTGGTTCTGCTGACCAAGTCTGAGAACAAAGCTCCCCGGGCTGCAGGGAGGAGCAGCGGTAAGAAAAGGTATGGGGGCCCCTGCCGGGTTGGGACTGGGTGTCCCCAGGGCAGTCCAGGGGTAACAGGGCCCAGAGCGGGTCCTCCTGTCTTTACTCCCTGCTCCCTGCAGGACTGCGGATGGCCTGGACGCCTGCCCCATCCCACCCAAGCATGCGAGGCCAGAGAACGGAGAGTACGGCCCTGTCACCCCGGAGCAGAGCTCAGCCTTCCAGCTGAGCACAGACCCCAGCAGCAGCCCCCTTCCTCTGGGCAGCAGACCCTCAGGGGGCAAGGAGGTGTCAAGGGCTCCAAGCCCCGGGTCCCCGCCTGAGGAGGGTGCAGAGCGCATAAAGCACAGTAAGATGGGATTGGGAGGCAGCGGCCAGGGTGAGGTCAGCAATGAGCTGGCCTGAGCTTACCAATGGTTATTTAACCAGAGTCTTGGCCTCTATTTTCTCTCTCCTGAGTCAGGAAGGAAACAGAAAACACCCAAGAAGTTTACGGGTGAGCAGCCGTCCATCTCAGGGACTTTTGGACTCAAAGGTGAGGCCTAGACTAGCCAGGCACCCTTGGGGGCCGGACACGCTGTGGCCACACCCTCAGCCGACACCTACCTTCCCTGCCTGTGTGCACAGGGCTGGCCAAGGCAGAAGACAAAGCCCGCATCCACAGGGCCAAGAAACAGGAGGGCCCGGGCCCTGAAGACACGCGGAAAGGGGCCAGCCCCCACCAGCGCTGTCAACAAGGAAGTGCCAGCTCCTGTGACCCACCCAGCCCCAGGTAGGGGCTGCTGAGTGGCGAGGCACAGGCCAAGTCTTGACGATGGGGGCAGATCCTGAACCATGGGGACAGGGACTGAGTGTGGGCTTTGGGTTCTGTGCTTGGCATTAAGGTCATCTGAGAGCTCCTGCCCCTCACCTGAGGCCCTGGCCTTGCCCTACAGGTGGCCCTGAGGAGCAGTGGCAACGGGCCATCCACGAACGGGGGGAGGCTGTCTGCCCCACCTGCAATGTGGTCACCCGCAAGACCCTCGTGGGGCTTAAGAAGCACATGGAAGTGTGTCAGAAGGTAGGGCTGCCCCCTGGCTTGGGAGGGGAGGCACCCGGGACCGACCTTTCACCAACATGCCCATCTGCAGCTGCAGGATGCACTGAAGTGTCAGCACTGCCGGAAGCAGTTCAAGTCCAAGGCTGGCCTCAACTACCACACCATGGCTGAGCATAGCACCAAGGTATTCCCCCAGGCCCAGCTGCCATCCATGCTGCCCACTGGCCACGGGTCTCCTTCCCCTCACCTGCCCGGCTCTGACCACTGGCCTCTCACTAGCACAGCTTAGTGGCTCCCGTGCCTGACTAGGGACATCCGTGGCCCCGGGCAGGGGCGGGCCCCGTGGTGGCAGGGGCACTGAGGCTGGCCTGCCCCTCAGCCCTCTGATGCCGAGGCCTCGGAGGGGAATGAGCAGGAGGAGCGGGAGCGGCTGCGGAAGGTGCTGAAGCAGATGGGCCGATTGCGCTGCCCCCAAGAGGTGAGTGGGCCTGCAGGTGTGGATGCCAGGTGGATGTGGCCTAGCTGCTTACCACACTCACCTGCCCCCTGGAACCCCAGGGCTGCGGGGCCGCCTTCTCTAGTCTCATGGGCTACCAGTACCATCAGCGACGCTGTGGAAAGCCGCCCTGCGAAGTGGAAACCCCGTCCTTCCCCTGCACCCACTGTGGCAAGCCGTACCGCTCCAAAGCAGGCCATGACTACCACGTGCGCTCAGAGCACACAGCCCCGGTGAGTGGCCACAGCCTGGGTGCTCATTCCTCAGGCCCCTGCCCTGTGGGCTCTCTCTTTCCTCCTGGGGGACTGGTGTGTCGGGGGAATGAACCTGTGATGGGCGTCTGTGTCCCCAGCCTGCTTTCTCCTGTGTTCTCTGTGTGGCACATGCCATGTGGCTCACCAGCTCACCCAGCCTCCCCTCCACAGCCCCCTGAGGAGCCCTCTGACAAGGCCCCTGAGGCTGAGGACCCGCTGGGTGTGGAGCGGACTCCCAGCGGCCGTATCCGCCGCACGTCGGCCCAGGTCGCTGTGTTCCACCTGCAGGAGATCGCAGAGGATGAGCTGGCCCGAGACTGGACCAAGCGGCGAATGAAGGATGACCTGGTGCCCGAGACCGCACGGGTGAGCCCTCCTCCCTGTCTCTGAGCGTAAGGCCCCTGGGAGGAACCTGGGCAGTCCGCCCACCTCCTGGGTGCAGACCTCCCATCTGTGGAGGGGAATGTCTGGGTCACCTCCAGCTCACCCTGTCAACTGCTGTGTCTGTAGCTCAACTACACGCGGCCAGGCCTTCCTGTGCTGAACCCTGAGCTGCTGGAGGCGTGGAAGAACGAGGTCAAGGAGAAAGGCCACGTCAACTGCCCCAACGATGTGAGCTGGGCAGTCTGGGCAGGCGTGGGAGCTCTGGGACTCAGGACAGAGGGCCCAGGGCTGGCCTTGGTGGGGAGACTTCCATGTGGCCCGAGTTTCATAGGCAGAGAGGCCTTGACCTCAGCCCTAGCAGCTCAGCCTGCCACACCCTCTGACTCCTGGGATCATACCCACCCACCTGCCTCAGATGGGCCCCAGATCCCCGGGCTGGGCAAGGGGTGCATGGTGGTCAGTGGGCTCCTGCTGGAGAGCCTGCCCCCACGGTCACCTCCCACCCCCAGTGCTGTGAAGCCATCTACTCCAGCGTGTCCGGCCTCAAGGCCCACCTGGCCAGCTGCAGCAAGGTCAGTGCCCATGCCCGCTCAGCCGTGTGCTCGGTGCTCCCAGCTGCTCCCCAGGGTCCCATACATCCTGTGTGTCCCCCTGGCCCTTTGGGGTCCAGGGCCAGCACAGCCCAGGACACTGTCCCCCAGCCTCAGCCTAGACGTAAGTCAGTCAGTCATGCTTGGTCCTGTTATGGGCTCTTCATCTGTGCCTATACACGTGGGTGGTCTACCAGGGTTGGGGCTGACCTGACACCCTCGGCAGTGGGCTGTGACTCTTCCCTGGAGCACCTGCCTCTTGCCACCCTCGCTGTGCTCCCCTGCAGCCAGGGCACCTTGGTGGTCCCATCACAGCAGCCTCGTGGGTCTGTGAAGCCCACCCAGTGGGCACCCATCCAGACAAACCTCACAAGTGTGGGGGTCCCAGCTGCATCTGGGAACTTCTGGTCCTCCAAGGGCCAGGGTGGGGGCCAACCTCTGGGAGTTGGACTGCCATGTGCCTTACAGGGGGACCACCTGGTGGGGAAGTACTGCTGTCTGCTGTGTCCCAAGGAATTCAGCTCCGAGAGCGGCGTCAAGTACCACATCCTCAAGACCCACGCGGAGGTGCGGCTGGATGGACGCGCCCTGGAGGGGCAGAGGAGGGGGTTGGGATGACAGCTCTTGTTGCCTTTGCTTGAGCAAGTTGCCACTGTTGAGGAGGCTTCTGGTTTCTCTTCAGAGTGGCTTCCCTGGAAGCTTGGGTGCCCGAGACCCCAGGGCCCCTCTGTCTGCCTTCCAGCATCCCAGACCCCAGGGTCTCCACTGCTGCTTCTTTCCTCAGAACTGGTTCCGCACTTCAGCAGACCCGCCTCCCAGACACAAGGGCGTGGACTCCCTGTGCCCAGAAAAGAGAAGAGTCCAGCCGGCGGGAAGAAGCGGGGCCGCAAGCCCAAAGAGCGGCCCTCCGAGGAGCCCGCCCCGGGACGCCTCCCCGCCAAGACGACTGGCCAGCAGCAGGCAGAGACAAGGGGGCCCGGGGCTCCACTGGCCGGAAGGTGGGAGCCGGCAAGGCACCTGAGAAGTGAGCTTGGAGCCTGGCAGGTGGGTGGGGCCCGGCCCCCACACTGGCCCGGCCCCTGTGTCTGGGGTGGGGCACCAGAGCCTCCTGCCCTCCAGGTCTCCACCCCTACCCTGCCTGTTTGTCTGTCCAGCAGCGGTGGGCAGCCCTCTCCTCCCTGAAGGCAGCCCCTTCCCAGGCAGGCTGCTGCAGGATGCCCTGGGCTGGGGCTCCCAGGAGGACCGGGCAGCTGGGGAGTGCAATAGTCTGGAGGGACCATCATGGGCAATGGGAGAAGGGCTACAGCCTGGGCTTCAGGTGCAGGCACTGCGGAGCAGGCATATGGCCTTCTAGCCCTTGGCACATGAGCTCCATGCCCCATTTGCTTTGAGTCCAAGGCTCAGAGGGTCCCTGGGTAGCCCGTTGTTCTGGGCTGATGAGGATACCTGAGCGGCCTCACCTCTTGACCTGACACTGGAACCCCAGCACCCCCAGCTACCTCCCAGGACAGACCCCAAGTCTGACAACTACCGTGCTGACCTGATGGCCCACCCCACCCGTGCCCCGCTGCCTTCTGGTTCCTGCACTTCTGCGCTCTACCTCTCTAGGCCCACCCTCCCTTGCTGTGCAACCCCTGCTGTGCTCAGGCCCCTGCCCCACTGGCCTGTGTCCATTGTGATGGGGGAGGCTGTCTTGCTCCACTGTCTCCAGTAGTGCTACCTGCTTGAGGCCAGCAGAGGCTCTTCTGCCATCGCAGAACTGCTGAGCAGGGCTGAGGGGCTGTGTGAAGCGAGCTCTGGCCTCAGCCTCCAGCTTCACTAATGCCACTGGCCTAGATCACATAGCCCAATGGATTTAGGGAGGGCCAGTCTGGGTTCCAGGGTCACCTGGGGCCCACAGGCCTGTGGAGTGGGGACCTGGGGCCTGGCTTAAGTAGTGACCACTGTGGGAAGCAGCCTCAGTCTGCTGGCCTGGGTTGACCCATGGCCAAGCTCCCGTGGGAGCCTCCTTCCTCCTTTTTTACCTGCTCTTTCATTTCTGGTTGTGTGGCCTTTTGATGTGAGAGCCGAAGGCCAGGGGTGGGAACTTGGTCGAGGTCACATAAGTTGGTGGCAGCACCAGGGCTCTGTCTTGGCTCCCTTTGGTGCCCTGAGGACAGCGAGGTCTGTAGGTTGGGTCCAGTGGAATCCAGGGCACTGAGGATGCAGCCACACCTTCCCGCCGTGGCATTGCTGGGGCAGGGAGGGTTTCAGAGCTGTAGGCTTGGACGGAGGCTGTTTTCTACTGGGGGTGGGGGTGGGCTGAGGGCTTGGCCTTGCCGATCCTGGATGATGTGAATTTTGATATTTGCTTGTGTGCGTGTGTCTCCTGGGTGTAGTGGATGCCAGTCTCGTTGCTGTGACAAGTAACAAACCTTTTTTTAATTCTGTTTTTTATACAAAAACTCACCACAATCTAACATTTTGGTGCTAAGGGTTTCCTGGTGCCGACGGTGGATCTAGGGGCTGGGCTGGGGTCCCTCCCCTGCTCAGGGAGGCAGTGCTAACTGGGCATGCCTGCCCCCCAGGCTCCTGTCCTCATCCCACCCCTGGAGAGGAGAGTCCAGTGTGGGCTCAGCTCTCCTCACCCTGCACCAGGGAGACAGCTGCCAGGAGGCTTGGGGGCCGAGGCGCTATACTGCCTGTTTCTAGCTTCTTCACTTGACCGGAGTGCTCTGACCCTGGGCAGTCCTGGCTTGTGTGCTAGGGAGGGATGTGGAAATGTGGACTCCCCCTACTCACACACACCTGATCTGATCGGCAGGTAGAGGCCTGGGCAGGGGCAGGAAATCCAGGATCAAATATTGAGGCAGGCAGTACAGCTTCAAGCAGGAGGGCTTTCCTTCCCGTATTCCTGGGTGTCGCTGGTGTATGGCTGGTGGAGGCAGAGGTGGGTGGGCAGCCACTGGAGGGGCAGCTGTGGGGGGCGCCGGGGAATAGGCGCTGGTAGGGCCCCACCTGCACGTTGTCCTTGTCATCAATGGCGGGAAGAGGTTGGACCTCAGCACCTCGGCAGGGGATGGCCGCCTGGCCGGCCTCTCAGGTACTTGGCCCTTGGGGAGTGGGGGCTGGTTTTGGTTGGGGGATTAGTTTCACTGTCACTCCTGCCATCCACGTGCGATCTCTGATGTGGGAACCTCACCGGACGTGTGGGAAGAAGTGGGGTCCTGGGTAACTTGATGTTTAGCACTTTAACCCCCTTCTTTTGTCTTTAAGGCATGGGGACTGCTGGGTGGGGACCCCTTTCTCCTTTTCCCCTCCCCGCTCGTCCATGCTGGTGGGTGGCAGTGACAAGCTGGTCTGTAGAGCCCTCCTCCCACGGCAGTGGAGCCGTTGGTGGCTTGGTGGAATCTGTCCACGTCCCATTCTGTTGGGAGTGCAGCCACCTAGCCTTGATTGACACCGTCAGTGAGAGAGACCCAGTGGCAGACAACCCCTTCTGTGTGGTGGGCATGGACCCTGCCTGAGACCCCAGGCCCAGGGCACGATGCCAGGTCCCTTTCTAAAGATCTACCTCTGGCCCAGCCCACCCCCCTTGCCCTGAGAAAAGGAAAGGGTTGACTCAAGGGACCGAAACTTCACACAAAATAGGATGCACTTTTTTTTGCTCGTGCAAGGGCAGATGAGTGTCCCCTGGTGTGACTGATGGCCCTCCTGGCCATAGCCCCCTCCTGTCCCTCTAGTTTGGAAGGGAAAGAATGGGTGCACCCTGACCCACAGAGGGGAGGGCTGTCCCTGTGTGTTGTCCTCCGTGGGATCAGGCAGCTGTCCTGAAGGCCTGGAGTTGTGGAGGAGCCAGCACCTCCTGCCTGTACTTTGGGTTTCTTGGTTTGGGTTTTTTAATGCCAGTTCTCCGTATTAAGTGCATTTTGAAAGAGAGGTTCCAGCTATCACTTGTAACCATATATATACATATATATTCTATCTACAAAGTGTTTATTTGCAAGATGTTTTTGACGGTGAGCTCGGGCCCTGCCCGCCTTGTGACCATCTGTCCCTGGTCCTCGTCCCCGCCCCGGTCCTGGGAATGGCTCGGGGCGGGCCATCAACTGTATGTATTAAAAATAACTGTATCAAATAAATGTTTATTGATTTTTTTTCATCGGTTTTGTGTAGACGAGTTTGTGGAAAAGCGTGGGCTGGGGTCCTTACCTGCACACCCGCCGCAAGGCCTCGTGAGGCTTGTAGTTTGAGGGGCGCGCGCGGCCTGGTGGGACTTGTAGTCCGCAGAGCGCGCTGGAGGGCGCGCGGCGACAGGCCCTGAACCATAGCTCCCGACAGCCTGAGCGGCCGTCCCCCAAGCCCCGCCCCCACCCCGCCCGCGGAGAGGCCCCCAAGCTCATGGCTGCGCCCCCGGCCTCGGCCGATACCCCCGACCGGCGCCGCCGCCCCTCGCGGCTGGAGACGGGCCAGACCGGCCGGAGGGGGAAGAGCGAGACCACGTGTGAGGACCGGTAGGCGCGGCGTGCCCCTCGTGTTCCGTGGGAGGAGCGGCCCAGGGATCCGGTCCCCGTGGCCTGGCAGGGGTGGGCCCTCACGGAATGCCGCGGCCAGGGCCTGTGTGGGGGCTCGTTCTGTCCCGAGCCAACGCAGCGCCGGGCCTACGGGCACCGGGCTGGACTGTTAGCCCGCCGGATGCTCCCAGGTGGTCAGTTCGTTCCGGGACCCATACAGACTCGGCCTCCCAGCTGAGGCCAGAGGTCGTGATGCTGGGTGGTGCGGGGCACGGTGTCTTCCAGTTCCCGCCTAGGCACCCAGACAGTCGCGGCTCTGGGGACTTTGCAGGAGGGGACATTGCGGCGGAGAGGCGGGGTTCTGTCGCCTGGCTGGGAGGCAGTTACCGCTCACAGCCTCTGGGCCCTGGACCCAGAATCAGAGCAGCGCTCGGGAGGGCTGGTTCTTCACTTCCGGGTCTGAACACCGCCCCACCCCCCGCCCCGCCTGACCCAGCGCTGCCACAGGCTGGGTTCAAAGAAAAACTTTTCAGCCTGGCGGTCGTCTGGAAGGTGCCAAAGTGCCATGGCTTGGGCTGCTCAGGACTGGGCGCTGCCAGCAGAGCTGCTGGGCGAGCAGGGAGAGGGTCTCAGGCCCCCTGCGCCTGAAGGAGCCTCTGGTGTCCCTCCAAGCTCACGGCCTCCTGGTGAGCAGTGATCCTGGCTCGGGTGACAGGGTGGAAGGGGAGGGACCTGAATCTGTGGCACTTGTTAGTTCCAGAGAATCTGATGTGTCGGAGAACAGATAAACTCTTGAGAAGAGCGCCCTCTGCAGACATCGGTTGGCGGCGGCTGGCGGCCCCGCCTGGTGCACAGATGGAGTAGTGGACCTAGGTGCCCCTGGCAGGGCCAGGGTGATACAGTGGTCTTTCTCCTAAAAGCGTGGTCCCCAGGGGACAGGAGGGGAGCCAGGGCCTGTGGTCAGTAAGCAGAGACCAGCACACTCTCCCACAGAGCCCATGGAGCAGCCCTGGAGCTTCTGGACATCCAGGGAATTTCTCATTACACCCTGCCTTCTCTCTTCTCTGGGATATTCCTCAAGCACGTGCTCCCCTCCCCCCGCAATCCCTGCACAGCCCTACACACACACACACCCCTCACGCAGTCCCTGCACCCCCCCCAACCCCACAACCCCGGTGAAGGTACCAAAGCTGCCTCCCTTCCTTGTCAGGGTGTCTGTGCAGGTGCCTCCGCACAGAGGCTCTCGCCTGACCTTGGCTCCACTTTGCCTTCTGTGGTCTGCATGAAGGCTTCTTGTGCGCCTGGCCTTCCGGAAGGGACCGACTTTTCTTTTGCACTGGAGGTGCTGGTGGACTAGTGAGCACCCTTTGGGCTGTCTCCTGGTGGGGTCCCGGTGGACACAGGTCTGGGGGGCTGCCACTGGGCTAGTGGAAGGAAGCTGGCCTACTTACTCAAAGCAACGGGAAGGAGGGGGTCCCATAGGGGGATTCCCAGTGGGTAGGGTGGCAACCCCAAGTCCCTGGAGCCTACTGCACCCCTTCAGGACCGCAGTCCCCCGGCCCCAGTTCTCTCTGCCCAGATTTCTGTTCCTGAGCTTGTCTGGTCTACCTACCCCCAGACCAGGCCCTAGTGGGACAGCTACTCTCTCCTCTGACTTCCTTTTACTCACTCGCCCAGGAAACTCTCCTAAAGCAGGATGGGGCTCAGGGCCCCCTCTGCAGCCCTGAGACTGAGCAGGGCAGGTAGGGTGAGTGCAGGAGGGAGCAGCTCCTGGTGGGTGGGGGGCAGACCTGTTACCCCAAGGTGGTGCCCAGAAGGGGCTTCCTCTGAGCCCTGAAGCAGAGTAGAAAAGCTGGTGTAAGAACTGGATTAATTACAGGGAGGAGGCTGGGGACCTGGGATGTGAGT
Organism: Nanger dama; assembly: GCA_917880005.1. Taxonomy (NCBI): domain Eukaryota; kingdom Metazoa; phylum Chordata; class Mammalia; order Artiodactyla; family Bovidae; genus Nanger; species Nanger dama. The sequence continues at coordinate 316,152 of CAKJTW010000080.1, forward strand.
GAATACTGCAGCCACACACCAGAGGGCCTGCTCTTCCTCCTGCTGCTGGCTTGGGGCGTGGCTGTGACCCTAGTTAAGCACTGAGCACTGATGATGGCCCTGAGGGATGTGCTAGAGCCTCCGTGGGGGGAGGTGGGGGTGGCAGGCAGTTATTCTTGGAGGAGGCCTCAGAGGGGTAGAGTTTCAGGTTGTTTATGCTTTCAGGAGGCACCTGGGGCAGGGGTGGGGCCCTCAGCTCAGCTCCTTGCTGATAGCTCAGCCTAAAGACACCTTTGCTTTCCCTGTCTTGGGGTTGGGGCCCCTGCACTCTGCAGCCCCTGGGAGGTGGGGTCTGAGACTTTATCCAGGGTGTTCTGGATGGGGTTCCTCAGCCAGCCCTGGCCGGGCAGCATGCCAGCCTGAGCGCAGGAGGGGCAGCTCACCCCGATGCTGGCCTGAGTCTGCCTGGCTGTTCTCCTCGGCAGGGTCAGTGCTATTAATATCAGGCCAGTGCACAGCCCCAAGCTGGTGATCCTCTTATGCCTGTGGCCTCGGCCCCTGAGGTTGGTGGTGAGTGCTGTTGCTTCTCTTGGGGCCTCTCACCTGTTGGCCCCCAACTCCCAGTGGGCAGCCTCTGCCAGTCAGGGCTCGCACCTCACTACAGCTCCGCACTGGTTGTGTTGCCCACCCATGGAGGGGCAACTCAGGAGGCTCCTGAGCTGTCCTGAGGGACTGCTGGGAGCCTAAGAGGCAGTGCAGGGACACCCCTGCACATACCTGGGGTCATCCTGCTGTCCCGGTCTCCCTCGTGTCCTGGCCATGAGCAGCCCCCCAGCTTACCCTGGCATCCGGGTGTCAGGGTGCTGGACCCTCGGAGCAGAAGGCAGGTGAGTGGTAGGCTTGCCGTCTTCTGGTGAGGATTCCTGTCTTCACTGTGTCTCGGCTACCTCCAGCCCCGTGTGCTGTCTGGTGGACACCAGGGCAGATAGGCCAGGCAGCCAGGCAGGCCTGCCACCTGCAGATGTCAGCTTTGCTTGGGGCTCTCAGTTATTGGCTGACCTGTGTCTATTATGGTTTGTAATCCTTTGGGTTGACATTGCCTTTAGTCCTTGCAGATGGCAGCACCCTGACATCTGAGAGCAGGCAGGTGAGGCCTTGCATGACTTTCCAAATCAGAGGTTGTTTTCTTGCCAAAGCGGGGAGAGGGCTGCTCTGGAGGATGCAGTGAACGGAGAGCCTGGCACTTGGTAGGTGGTGGGGCCTGACTTGGCTGCGAGCTGGATGCTATTCAGACCCATTGCCAGCCCTCGGTGGGCAGCTTTCTGGCAAGGTCACCCCTGCTTACCTTCAGCTCTTCCCTGAGAAGGCATCCCTCCTAGGCTGTCAGCACTGCAGGCCTCGGGAGCAGTGGTGGTGGTGGTCATTGTCACCTCAGTGGGATGAAGGTCAGTCACCGAGAAGGGTGATGCTCCTGCCTGGGCCCCAGCTTGGAAGGAAAAGTTGGGGGACGGTAGTAGCACTCGCCCAGGCCTCCTGTCCCATGCTGGTCCCGCAAGGCGGCTTGTCTGTCCCAGAGCCTGCTTGGCACAATGGCTGGTCTGTTGGCAGAGCCTCTGCCTCTCTGCAAACCCAGTTTTCTGTGTTGGCGTTTCCTTTCCGAGTAGAAGGCACAGACTGGACTTCTTTTTCCTCTGGGGGCATGTGGAGCTCCTCTCCCCAGCTACGGGCCATAGGTCACTTCCAGGGACCTGGGGGTTGCTCGCATGTTGTGGGGGCAGCTATGTTTGAGCCCCAAGGCCCTGTGCTCACTGCTGGGGGCCAAGCGCAGCTAGCCGGAACGGCCAGCGGTGCCCTCCGATCAGGGTCTGGAGACGTCCAGCTTGGTGGAGTGTGATGCTGGGCAAGCCAGCCCTGCCCCATCACCTGGGTGTCCTGCTGTGTGGTCTGTGCTCAGCTCCACAGACGCGTCGTAATTGCTTCCTCAGAGCCGCAGAGGTGACACTGGGGGGCAGAGGCCAGGGAACCTGGGCTTGCTCCCCACCCACGCCATCCAGATGACAGAGCACTAAGGCAGCCTGGTGCTCTGTGTCCCCTGGGACAACGCTGCACCTCCTGTCACATCCAGCTGACGGTTCTCAGCTGCTTCAGTTGTGCTGACAGGGCCCTCTGTGCCCTGGAAGCCGTTGGTGTGACTCGTCACGTGTTAGCCCTGAGCTAATTCCTCCCTCCGCCTCCCCCCTCCATATACACGTGTGCACAGACGTTGTCCTCCTGCCTCTTGGCAACACGGGGTGCGCCGGGAGCCACACAGCTGGGAATGCCAGGGGAATGCTAGGTTATCCTGAAGTGAGCCCAACGGCCCTACACTCCTGGGGACAGGACATCTCCCAAGGCCCGTTTTGCAGCGCCCCGTCCTGACCACGTCCTGGCCATGTCCTGGCCACGATGACAGGCCATAGCAGTGATGGCAAGCTTTGGGGACAGAACAAGGGTTGGTTTGGTTTTTGATCATGAAGGGGCATGTGCTCATAAAACACACACACCTGAAGTCCTTGCCCCTGACCTTGGTGGCTGAGGCCGCTGCTTGCTGTCTGTGCCTCCACCTGACAGGCGTGTGCTGGCCTTTATGGCTCGTGGTGCTCTGCCTCCTCACCTGATGGCACGTCGAGGACGTCTTCAGTGTGTGGCTCCTTCTCAGGCTTTGACCTGTATCTGAGCAACATCTACCACTGGGGCTCTGGCTGCAGGTGGACATGTCCTACGCGGGTTGTCCAGAGTGCCCTGGTTCCTTGCCTGGATTGTCCAGCCTGTTTTCCGCATCTCTGGGGCAGGTCTGCAAGCTGAGGCTGTGAGCAGTCTACTTTCTCTCTCAGTTAATGACTGGAAGCACCTTCTCCCTAAGCTGCCTTCACATGGGCCTGTGTCCAAGCCTCTGTCTCCTGTCTGACCTCTCAGCCAGGCTGAGCCTCCCCTGTTGTCCCCTCAGGCCTTGGGGCCTTGAGCCAACCATCATGTCCATGCCCCTTTGGGGGTATAAACCTGCCAAGAAGTCAGCACAGCTCTGCTCACTGGAAAAGGCCCCAGTGGAGTCTCCTTCCCTCCCCCAGGTCGAGTTTCCACCCCACCTCAAGTGCAGCCTTTGGGGGCCTCCACCCTCTTCCCTGTACTTGGCACGGTGCCCTCGCTCTCCCTCCTGCTCCATCCTCTCCCTCTTGAGCCCCTCCCTCTGTGCCCGGAAGGAGGACAGGGATTGGGTCTCACAAAAGGAGAGGGCTGCCCCGAGTGTGTTGGGGGAAGGAACACAGTCCTTGATGGGTCTTGACTGTCCTTGGTGTGACCGCCTCCCATCTCCCTGACACCCAGTCCACGTGGGAGGAAGAGGTGGGCCAGGACAGTGCTCCACTGTGTCCCCTGCTGTCCCCTGGATGGATGGGCTGCAGCCGGGTGTGCTGTGCCCCTACACAAGTCTGCTCACTTTCACCATGCCTATGTGCGGGCATGGGGGCACCATATGGACTAGTCACACTAGGCCTGATGTGGGGTGGCTGGGGGCTGATGGCCCTGGGCCAAGATGACCGTGTCTCCCTCCCCAACAGCAGCAACGCGGAGTCCCTGGACAGGCTGCTTCCACCTGTGGGCGCAGGGCGCTCGCCGAGGGCGTACCACCAGCCAGTGCAAGTCTGAGCCGCCCCTCCTGCGCACGAGCAAGCGTACCATCTACACGGCAGGGCGGCCACCATGGTACAACGAGCACGGCACCCAGTCCAAGGAGGCTTTTGCCATTGGTGAGCATGGCCGTGGCAGGAAGGGTGCTCCAAAGCCACCATCTGGTGGGACCCCTGAGTAGAGGGGTGGGACCCACCTCAATGTCCAATGCCTGCGCTGGTGTCTTGTGACTAGCACTGCTTGGGCCCCTCGGTCCAGGTCAGAAGAGGCTGTGTGGGAGTGGCAGGCACCACTGGGACTCATCTGTGAGCTGGGCTGGGCCACTGTGCTCAAGGTCTCCACCCCACCCACAGGTCTGGGAGGCGGCAGTGCCTCCCGGGAAGACCACCGTGGCCAGAATGATCATCGAGGCCCTGGATGTGCCCTGGGTGGTCTTGCTGTCCATGGACTCCTTCTATAAGGTGCGGGTGCCCTGTGGTGCAGGCTGCCTCTGGGAGGCTCGTGGCCCCCGCCCTGGCCTGAGGCCTGAGCCTGCAGCTGCCCCCAGCTCCTCCCCTCCCCCCACCGCAGGTGCTCACCCAGGCAGCAGCAGGAGCAGGCTGCCCACAACAACTTCAACTTTGACCACCCAGATGCCTTTGACTTCGACCTCATCATCTCCACGCTCAAGAAGCTCAAGCAGGGCAAGAGCGTCAAGGTGCCCATCTATGACTTCACCACCCACAGCCGGAAGAAGGACTGGGTAGGCCATGGGCTCAGCTGTACTGGGCTGGCGCAGGGGCCCCAGGCCGCTTTGCTTTGACACACACGGTTCCTTTGCAGAAAACTCTGTATGGTGCAAATGTCATCATCTTCGAGGGAATCATGGCCTTTGCCGACAAGACGCTGTTGGAGGTGAGGACAGGCTCCAGGCGGATGACCCGGGTCCTCCTGCAGGAGTGGCCTTAAACATGCTTTCATCCCAGTTCCCATCCTGTGCTGAGGCCCAGGGTTGGGTGAGCCACCTTGTCTCCTGAATCTCACACAGCCCCTTTATGTCACGTGGCTTCCAAGTCAGAGCCACATTTGTGGGGGGATAGGTTCACGTGTGTGTGTGTGCACATGTGTTTTCTTTCCTGGGAGGAAACTAGCCTCCCATGTGGGCACTGTCCCCAAGGGCATCCTGTCCCCTGGGAGGCTCTGGGCAGCTGCCCCGCATGTAACACCCTCCAGTCAGGCTGAGGGTGGCTCCTTTCCTGCCCTGAGCAAGGTCTTTGCACGGTTGGCTCTGCCCTAGGCCTTGCTGCTTGTGCTGGTCCTGAGTGTGAGTGTGCTTAGGCCCTGGGAACCCCACTGCCTGCCGGCCATACACACACACTCCACACATGATGCACACCAGACACAGATTCAGCCACACCACACCCTCCCCCACCCCAGAGGGGCCCACACCATCCAGACCCCAGAGGAGCCCTGAGGGCCTTGTCCACTCTTGGGCCCACACCCAAGCCAGGGTCTCTGCCAGAGGCCATCCCCTGTGGGCTATGCTGCCCTGCCAGTGTTGGCCCTCAGCTGCTCACTGCACCTACCTCCCATAGCTCCTGGACATGAAGATCTTTGTGGACACGGACTCTGACATACGCCTCGTGCGGCGACTGCGCCGTGACATCAGCGAGCGGGGCCGCGACATCGAGGGAGTCATCAAGCAGTACAATAAGTTTGTGAAGCCCGCCTTCGACCAGTATATCCAGCCCACCATGCGTGTGGCAGACATCGTGGTGCCTCGGGGTCAGCCTGCAGGCCCATCTGGCAGGGAGGCGGGAGCGGGGGGCACAGCCAGACCTTATCCTCCCTCCTCCCCCGAAGAGTAGGGACAGGACCTCACCCTCCCCCCTTCACCCCTAGGGAGCGGGAACACAGTGGCCATTGACCTGATTGTGCAGCACGTGCACAGCCAGCTGGAGGAGGTGAGCCACGGCTGGCCCCGCTTCCACACCCCACAGCCCCACCAGCCGGCCCCTACCGCCACTGCCCAGGGCCACCTGCCCAAGCAGCCCCATATTTACTGGCCAGGGGCAGCTGGGCTCCCTGAGGGAGTGTGGGCCTTGCAGGGATGGGTACAGCCTATCCCTTCCAGCCCTTCTGGGTGACTGGGGTTTTGGCACCAGGTCCCTTGTCCCAAAAATCCTAGGTCACACACCACAGGCTGGCCACGGGGGCCACCCATGCCTGGGGTTGGCTTCACAGTGGGGTGCTTGAGGCCTGCGGAACAGAGCTCCAGGGTTCCTGGCTCTGACATCCCGCCCAGAGGTACCCTTGTCGACCACAGGAAGCTGACCCTCTCCCATGGCAGGCAGCCCCTAGGACCCTCCCCTCCGGGGCTATGGTGTGTCTGCTCTTGGGTGGGGGGTGGCCTGGCTGGCTGAGGCACACGGTGGCGACAGGCCATGCCGTCCCATGACTTTGAGGTGAGCAGTGCTGCTGTCTCTGACACCCACCCCATTCCCTTGTGTCTCCTTGTTGCTGCCGCAGCGTGAGCTCAGTGTCAGGTAAGAGTTCCCACACCTGTCTGCGCAGATGGAGGCATTTCCAACATCCACAGGGAGCTTGGAGTCTGGGCTGTCCCCTCCCACCATGCCCACCCTCTGTGGTGGCCCTGCCCCAGGCACAGAAGGGGTGATGTGGCTCCCACACTGCTTCTACCTGCCCTTGCCAGGTAATTCCAGTCCCAGAGAGGTCAAAGGACCTGCCCCACATCACACAGTACCCTGACCTCTCTGGAGGCTTTTATCTGACTTAGTGCTGGTTGTATCGGGTCCAACTCCAGGGCACAGCTATCGTGAGCCAGCACTCCTGGGCCCCAGGGCAGTGCCACCAGCCCATCCTGCAGCTGAGGGCCTGGGTCTGCCCCTTCTCTGCTTGAGCCAAGAAGCCAGTCTACTCCCTAAGCGGTGGTGAGGCACCTACCCCGCTTCTCGTTCCGTGCCCCTACCCCCCGCCCCCCACCCTGTGGGATGCTGGCCTACCCTAGCACTGGAGGCCAAGTGCAGAGAGCCAGGTGGAGCCCTTAGGAGTTCTGGGCTGAGTGTCCTTTCCGCCCACAAGGCGGAAGGTGGTGCCCTGTCCCTACACAGTAGTCGCGGAGCCAGGAAGCACCAGACCGAGCCCCGAGCCCCAGCTGCGTTGGAAATGCCTCCAGGCCGGTCGCCGGCCTCCAGCTTCCTGCCCACGCATCAGTCTCCGCTTGCCTCTCACCCAGCCCAGGGCTCCGGCGGAAGTCTTGGTTCAGAGACATAAAAGTTTCCAGGAAGCGTGGCTGCCTTGGGTGGAAGGGACCTGCAGGGCTGCCTGCTGTGGACTTGCGGGTGCTCGCAGGCCCAGGGGTGCGAGCTGCAGGGTCTTCCTGCCACCGCCCGGCCTCCCTCCTTCCCCAGGCTCCTGCTCTTCCCCAGTCCAGCTGGTGGCTGCGGGGACCACGGTGCTGCCGCTAAGTGGTCTTCTCTCTTTCTTCTTTTCCTCTTTGTAAACCCTGGGGTTTCCTGCCCTGTTCCCTCCCTGACCTACTCTTCGCCTCTTCACCTGGCGGGCAGAGGAAGCTGCGCTGGGATCTGTGAGGACAGAGTGCTCTGGCCGTGGTGCTGCCCGCGAGCTGTGTGCCGGCGCCCGCAGGCCCCGCCCCCACCCCGCAGGCCCTGCCCCTCTCCGCTCCAGGCCGTGGCATCAGGGGCTGCGAAGCCAGCTCTGCCCCCTCTCCCGAGGGGGCTGCGCATCACCTTGGGGAAACTTAGGCGGGGCTTGGCCTCAAAGCTCGGCTGTTTTCCCTGGAAAAGAGGTCCTGAGGTTGGGGACCAGGTGTCCAACTTGGCGGCAGAGATTCGTCTGCCAGGACCTGGACCAGGAGGGCACCTGGAGCGGGGAGGGAGGCTTGCCCACAACCCCTGCTTCCAGCCTAACGGTCAGCTGCTCTGCCTTCCACCGTGTCCTTTAACCCTTGCCTGGCTGTTATGGGGGAGGTTATCCTGGAATGGGGGCCTTCCTCCACATCAACTACTGGGAGGATAGCCCCCACCCAGCACACTGAGGTGCGCACCACCACTATCCCCCCCGCCCCAGCCTGCAGCGGGAGGGTAGGGCTCTGAGGAAATGCCCTCCTTGAGTTCCCAATCGGTTTGTGTCCTCAGGGCTGCTCTGGCCTCGGCGCACCAATGCCACCCCCTGCCCAGGACACTTAGTGTCCTCAAGAGCACGCCGCAGGTGCGGGGCATGCACACCATCATCAGGTGAGCCCTACCCCCTTCCCTCAGGGCACAGCGGGCGGGCGAGCTGCCCTTCCCTAACCTGGGGAATGACCGCCACCCGCAGAGACCGGGAAACCAGCCGCGACGAGTTCATTTTCTACTCTAAGAGGCTGATGCGGCTGCTCATCGAGCACGCACTCTCCTTCCTGCCTTTCCAGGTCTGAGGACGGGGCTGGGGGAGGCTGGGTAGCAGGGAGGGGAGAAGAGGCTCCTCGCCCTCACGCTCCCATCCTGCCCCGCACAGGACTGCATGGTGCAGACCCCACAGGGTCAGGACTACGCGGGCAAGTGCTATGCGGGGAAGCAGGTACCAGGGGCCTGGCCTGCAGTGGGAGATGGGTGGAAACTGGGGAGGCAGGGTCTGACCAGCTCAACCTCATCCCTCAGATCACCGGCGTGTCCATCCTGCGGGCCGGCGAGACCATGGAGCCTGCGCTGCGGGCTGTATGCAAGGATGTGCGCATTGGCACCATCCTCATCCAGACCAACCAACTCACTGGGGAGCCCGAGGTGAAGGGCCCTGGGAGTGAGGGAGTGGAACCTCGGGGAGGGGCGGGGGTATGGGTGGAGTCCCCAAGAGCCCTGCTGTGGCCTTCTGGGACCCCTTGACCCTGGGGCCTCCTGCAGCTCCACTACCTGCGGCTCCCCAAGGACATCAGTGACGACCACGTGATCCTGATGGACTGCACAGTGTCCACGGGCGCGGCGGCCATGATGGCTGTGCGGGTGCTGCTGGTGAGTGGCGGGGGGTGGGTGTGTAGTGGGGCGGGGCGGGTCCAGGGCTGTGGCTCAGCCCTTCACCCCGCAGGACCACGACGTGCCTGAGGACAAGATCTTCCTGCTATCACTGCTCATGGCAGAGATGGGCGTCCACTCGGTGGCCTACGCCTTCCCCCGCGTTAGAATCATCACTACAGCAGTAGACAAGCGCGTCAATGACCTCTTCCGTATCATCCCTGGCATCGGTGAGGCTGCCTGGCCTCCTCAGTGGTGCTCAGGGTGGGGTGGGGTGGGGTGCAGGGGGGCTGGGCAGGTGGGCCTGCCTGAGACCCCACCACAAGGACCTGCTTTTTCCCCAGGGAACTTCGGTGACCGCTACTTTGGGACCCGGCGCCGTCCCTGACGGGAGCGACGATGAAGAAGGGGGTTCCACTGGGTAGCCACCCACCTGCCCCAACTCCCTATGCTTCCCTGTCTCCCTTGAAGCTCAGTGTAGAGATGTTAATTTATTTTAATTAAAAAAAAAGTGTTACCCATGTAACTTGTCTAAACATTTTATAAAATAAAGCTTTAGGGAAAGGAAGCCGCAGCCAGTGAGCAGGGCCCAGGACTGTTATCCCACCTGGACCTGGCTTGGAGAACGGGCCCCAGGGCTGCCCCAGTCCTCAAGTTCTGAGGCCCCCATGGAGCCAGAGGACTGAGGGAGCCTGCCCTCCACTGGGTTCTGGCCGGGGCCCTGCCTCCTCCCGCCCCAGCCCCTGCAGGACAAGGGGTCCTGGTCTTGAACTTAACTTTCCTCGTGTCCAGGCTTGGCCACATACAGGAGAGGGCAGAGCTGGACCTGCAGCTCCTGGACCTGCTAGACAGGCCCTTGGTGGCCAACTGGCCTGGACCTAGGGCTCTGGGTCTTACAAGGTGTCAGCAGCCTCTACAACCACTACTCCCGCCACCCCCCACACCCCACATGTTTGTACCACGCCAGGGGGAGCGGGTGGGGGGAGGAGACTGGTGTGCGGGGGGTGGCTGTAGGAAGCAGTGAGGAGCTAGTGCTGGCCATAGGGGCCCCACTTGCAGGGGAGATGCCGGTGCCTCAGAGAGCTGGCCACACTGCTCAGGGCCAGAAACCACGTCCGGCCCTGCCTTCACTGTTTTTGGGCAAGGGCACCCGCGAGGGTGCAGACCTGCCTGGCTCACAAACCTGAGGCGGATTCCCAGCTGCAGCAGGTGGGCTGTCAGAAGCCCCCCACACAGGCGTTCCCTCCACCTCACAGCCTGGTCTCACTCTTTCCTGCCCTCCTGGTCTCTCTTGGTTCCCCACCCCCCTCACAAAGGCCATGTCATGGAAAAGCTAGTTGTGGGGCGGGGACAGGAAGTCTCTGGGTGGGGGCCAGGCGAAGGGCAGCAGATAAAGGCGGGAGTTTGGTCCAGAGATGGTCAGGCGCAGGGTCAGAGGAGCAACACAGCCATGAGGTCGGCAGAAGGGACCTCTCCCCCACAACCTGGTGAGTGGACAGCTCCCGCTCCAGCCCCATCTCCAGGGCCAAATTTGTTCATTCATTCATGCTCTAGTTCCTGGAGCCAGCAGCAGGCCTGGCCCTGCTCAAGTGCTGACAGGCAAGGAGGCAGAGATGCCCTTCTGTCCGGCCAGCTCTTCCCAGATGAGAAATGAGGCAGACAGTTGATGAGCTGGGCAGGAACTAGGTCATCCTAGGAGGGGCCCCGAGTCCACCTAGAGGCTAACCAGCTCCTAGAGAAGATATCAAAGCCACACCTGCTCATGCCTGTGCAAACAGCACATGGCCCCAGACACACATGTGTGTGATACATGTGTGTGATACAGCTCAGGGCTCTCACCCCTACTCAGCCACCAGCCTGTGGGTGGAACAGATTCCTCCCACTTCTCCAGAGTCAGTGGTGGCCTAGGACCAAGCCCCTACCCCCCTCAGGCTGAGGGTCTCTCACCAGAGACATCTCCCGGAGACAAGGTCACAGCTTAGGGGCATTCTTGGGCCACATCCTGCTAGGCCCCTGAGGGGTGGCAGAAGTGGTCACCTTCCAAACAGCCCTGATGAGAGGGTCTTTGGGGTGCTACTGGGAGAAAGGAGCAATTCCTCTAGACTCAGGGAGCCTCCCAGTCCCAGAAACCACCAGGGTTCAAGGTCCAGGACTGGAGCCATTGGGGGCTTCCAGCATGGGAAGAAGCTGGGTGGTGCTGTTGGGGCCAGAGAAGCCCATCCCCAGGCAAACCGCTCAGGCTGCATGCCAGCTGGGACTGATGAGTGGCCCCTTGTGTTGCTCTCTGGGCACCTGGGCTGCTGTGGGCCCAGCAGAGGCCAGGGGGTGGGGGACGAACCTGAGGAGTAGCGGAGGGTGGGCCTGCAGCCTGGAGAGACCCTCAGAGCCTGGGCCAGGACAGACGCCGAGCCCCTCCGTCACTTGTCCAGAGGCTGCTGGGACACAGGGTGAGGCACCCCAAAGAGTAATGAGCCTGTGGAAGCCCTGTCAGCCACCTGGGCAGTGCCTTCAGGACTGTCCAACCTGAGAATGGTGAGCATCCAGGGACAATCTCAGGTTCGTCAGCCCGCAAGGTGCCGTCCCCTTGCCAGCAGCAGTGGCAGCAAGGGCCACATGGACTCCAGCAGAAGGGTGTGTACTGTCTGGGGAAGGACTCCACCCATCAGAGTGTCTCAGTTCTCCGCTGGGACACCAGGAGTCAAGAAGAAACTGCCAGATGCCAGTGTCCTGGGTTTGGCTTGATACAGCCCGGAAGTGCTCCAGGGTAAGTCCCAGAGGGGTCATTTGTACATGTTTCAGGGCTGAGCCCCTGTACGGAGGCAGCCAGAGACGCTGCACGACAGGCTGCAGGGTGCTGGGAAACTTCCAAGGTCAAGCTGAGAGCTGGGGCAGGGGGCAGGAAGGGAGGGGCCGTGGATTCACTTCTGAAGGAACAGGGCAGAGGGCAGCAGGTTGGTTTTAGCTGTGCTTAGAAGGGTGAGAAAAGGGCAACTAGCAATGGTGTTCGCGGGGACCCAGGTGTGTGACCCCGAGGAGGGCCTTGGTTGGGAGCCCTGGAAAACAGAGCGAGGATACATCCGCTGGGGCGGCGGATAGGTGGGTGGGCCTAGTTCCCTGGCGAGGCCCTGGGCGCGGGTGCTCACCGGCTGGCTTCCAACTGGGGACAGAGAACCGCTCCGGCGTCACGTGTCTGGGGGTGGGACTGGCGCTGGCTTGGATCCGCCCCCAACCGCCACCACGCCCCCTTAGTCCCAGCGTGAGCCGACTATCTCGGCCCGGGCCTGCTGGGGGCCGCGCCGCCGGACGTAAAGAGAGCGGACAGGACTGGAAGGAGCCGCGGTCCAGGGCGCCGCGGGTGCTGCCTCGGGGCCCCCGAAGTTCTGGGGAGCCTGAGAAGGGGCCTCCCTGAGACCGAGGAAGCCCAGTCCTCAGGACGTGGAGAGGATGGGTGACCAGTCGCGCCAGGGACAGGGGTTACCGCATAGCGATGAGATCTTCCCGCCGGGACGGGCCGCGCGGAGTCCTCGGGGCCCCGAGCCCGACCGACACCGGAGACGCTACTCCAAGAGGGCAGGTGACTGCGGGCGTGTCCGGCCCCCCGCGCCCACGTGGCCCGCGCTCCCCTCCGGGCCGCGTCTTACCAAGTTGTTGCCGGGTTTCCTTGAACCAGGAGAACTCCCGGGACCGCTGGCCTGTCGCGGGGCCCTAGTCTGCGGCTGCCGCTTGGCTTCCTGGAATAAAGCGCTTCACGCGGTGATGTCGAAGGCAACGTAGGCGGGGGGAGGGGCGAGCTGCCTCAGAGCCAGCGCAGGGGAGCCCACGCGGTACGGCCCCGCGCACAACCTACCTGGACGCAGATTACCTGCGCCAGTTCTGCCGGGAGCAGGTGGGGAGATGTAAGCCGCCGCCGCCGCCTCCCACATGCCCAGGGTAGACCCGCCCTTGCTCGTGGCCACGCCCCACACGCCGCACACGTGCTGGGCGGGGCTGCCTCTAGGTACTTCCCGGGGCGGGGCGGGGGTGGGGGGAGGTAGGACAGGGAAGGGAGGCGTGAGGTGTACCTTAAGACCGTACCCACACGCAGCGACCACGACTTCTGCTAAGAGCCCAGTGTCCTAAGACGGCACAGAAGAGCAAGGGGCACTAGGGGGACTTCATCCATGCCCGGGGCCCTCAGTCCTCCTAAACAAAGGCCAGGAGGGGCGGAGGTCCCGTTGCCCACCACTTTGAATGCCCATCATTAAACATTGGTTTCGTGTTGTCACGACCTATTTCTGTCAGTATCTCGGGAGAAAATACAGAAAATGAGAGAAAACGTCTGGATGCTAAGACTGGCAGGGAGATAGGAAGGGGCCTTCCTCTCTGTGAATGTGCAGGGCATTTGGGGCCACCAATCACAGGGAGGTTTCCAGACCCTGCCCAGTGGTAGTCCCTGGCCAGGGTAGCAGCTCTGCTTCATCAGCCAGGAAATAAAACCACCTGTGTCCTCAAGTGACAAGACCACCAGCCACTTGTGGTTGATTCATGATATATGCTGTACAGAAATTAAAATAATCAACTAGATGTAGCCACATGGATTAAAAGAAAAAATCTACCTTGAATGAACACTCACAGTGATTTAGTGCTGTACAATTTATGTAAATCTTAGAAATCAGTGGTACATTTTAGATGCTGATACTGGTTGTTGTTCAGTAAGTAGCTAAGTCGTGTCTTCACTCTGCAACCACATGAACTGCAGCACACCAGGCTTCTCTGTCCATCAGTCTCCCTGAGTTTGCTCAAACTCATGTCTATTGAGTCAGTGATGCCATCCAACCATCTCATCCTGTCACTCCTTTCTCCTCTTGCCCTGTTTTCCCCAGCATCAGGGTCTTTCCCAGTGAGTCAGCTTTTCATATCAGGTGGCCAAAGTGTTGGAACTTCAGCTACCCTGACACTGGTAGGCAGGATTTAAAACCATAAACAGAAGTGGACTGAAGTGCCTAGTGGCCACCTCTGGACCCCCGGGAGGGAAGTACAAAGGGGTCTTTATTATGTTTTCTCTTTTATTTTTGGCTGTTCTGGATCTCCCTTGCTTTGCACAGGCTCTCTCTAGTTGTGGTGGGTGGGGACTGCTCTTTATTGAGGTACATGGGCTTCTCATTACAGTGGCTTCTCGTGTGGAGCACAGGCTCCAGGTGCACAGGTTTCAGTAGCTGCAGCAGTCAGGCTCAGTAGTTTCGGTGTGCAGGCTCCAGGGTGTGAGGGCTTCAGGAGTTGTGGCACACAGGCTCAGTAGCTCCATAACATGTGAAATCTCCCTGGACCAGGGACTGAACCCATGTCCTCTACATTGGCAGGTGGATTCTTATCCACTGTGCCACCAAGGAAAGCCTCTTTTTGACCAAAAAAAAAAAAAAAAGATCCATTGACCTACCAGGGAAGTCCCTGTCATATCTTTCTGTGGAAAATCTATATTAAATTACTTCGTTTGTTATGTCCAAAGAGTGATTCAAGGTGTTTGTTGTAATTATTTTTATGCTTTAATTTCTTCAAATCATTTCTGCCTTGCTCTTCACTAAGACCAAAGACACAGAGGAAGATCAGCAACCCCACCTGAGGAGCACAGCCAAGAGGGGCCAATACCCCTGGGACCTGGAAGGTGACACCTGCAGCCAAAGACTGGTGTGTCTGGAGGCAGCTGCTCCCTACCGTGCTGTGGGGCCAGGGAGTCAGACCCATGGGCCATGTGGGTTAGGATGGCCACTGCCACCTAATACCAGGGTCCCCAGGGTCTGAGCCATCCTGATGTAAGAAGGCACACATGGTGGACGTGAACGCCCAGACATGCACACCACGGGGCGGAAATGGAGCCTCCTGCAAGAGCCCAAGACTGGATGCTTGTCTTGGGGGTGAGGAGACAGGTACAAAGGCAGCTGCCTGTACTGTGTCTAGGGGTGCCCAGTGGGGCACAGGATGTCACCTGCCCCTCTCCCTGCCATCAACCTCAGGAGGGCCAAGGAGGTCAGCTGCCCCCAGAGTGTAAGACTCCCCCAAAATAGGATTATGCAGGGATCATTAAATAAGACATAAACCTGGTCTGCAGTGAAAACATTTATTTTTACAAGTAATCTTTATTATAGGTCAACATTCAGACATAGAGACCATCACCATGGGAAACTTCCATGACCCCCGAGCCCAGCCCCAGGTGTGTGCACAGGCTCAGGACAGAGGTCAGACCCCAGCAGCAGGACAAACCAGCACATGGACGACCATGGTCCATGCACCCGCATTTAGCTTCTAACCACAATGTATACAGGTTTCAGTGTAAACTGCTTCCCTTGCCCACCCGAAACACCACCCCATCTCCAAGGAGATAAAACCGACCAGAAGTTGCTGCGCATAGGACCCAGGCCCAGCCCCTTCCCCCAGGTGAGGTAGGAAAATAAATGTCCAAGTTGGAGCCTATCTATCTCCTACCTCACAGGGACCCTCTGGGTGGATCTGGGGTTAGGACAGAGACCCCTCGGAATGCAGCTTTGTCACTGGTTATATCTGATGCCTAGAAAATGGGTTTTAATGTTCCAAAGGAGGAAGGGGTTTCTAGCCACGTCTGAGTGTCATGAGACACTCACCTCGGGGGGTCAGGTGAGTCCCCACGGATGGGGAGGCAGCCCTGCCCCCTACCCCCAGAGGCTGACACCTGGTCTGCCACCCACACCTATCCCAGGACACAGCAGGGTCGGGGTTTCCTTCTGTGCACAGCAGGCCAGCTTGCCCAGACCCCTGCTCCTGCCCACTGATCAAGAAACCAGAGGCAGTTTTGGAGCCAACGTTTATTGTACTGTCGCTTCGCTCGCTCTGGACGGCAGCAGTCACGCTGCTGGGTGATATATACATATACACATATGTACACACACTGCCCACACCTACAGCAGAGACGACGCCAACCGTGCTTGAAAGGACAGTAAAAATATAGCTTTTGCCAATTCTACAGGAGGAGTCACAACCAAAGAGCAGAACAGGAGTCCTGTGTCACATGGGTTCACAGCTCAGAATACTGGGAAAGGAATGAGATCAGTCACTTTTCACGCCCCCTCACCACACCCCACAAGCAAGCTATGTCCCTGGCGGGGCTTGCTGAGAGCCAAGAAGGGCAGACAGGGACCCCAGGCTCTGGGCACCCACCCACCCACTGGAGGTCTCACACCAGGTGCCAGGGAGGCTGCCCATCTCCCCTGGAACAGGTCCTCCGCCCCACACGGAGCAGAAGTGCCATGTCCATGTTCCCTAATGGGTTCCTTGTGGTGCTTGCTGCTCGACTGATCAGAGAAGCAGGAAGGCTCACGCATGAGTGGTAACGTCTGAAGCAGTTTGAAAACAGAATAACACCCAAGGAAGACAACAGACCACGTCACCAAGCAGAAACAGAAATCTACAGGCCACCAGCCTCTGACCACCCCTCAGCCACTCCCATGCCCCTGCAGCACCGCAGGGCACCCCAGCACTAGCCACAGCACTTCTCCTTTCCCGCCACAGCAGGCAGAGGGTCATACCCTCTGAACACACGAACAGGGGATGCTCCAGACACAACACCCCGCTCACCAGGAAAAGCCACGGGCCACAGGAAACAGGGAAAACACAGCCAGGGGCCTAGGTCTCCAGTCAGGGGAGTGCCTGAAGGTGCCAAGAAGACTTTTTCTACTTCCAATCAACAAAGCGGACACACAGGAGGGTCTGAGTCAGGGTCAGGTGAAGGGGCGTGGTCTAGACACAGCAGGTGCTGGCTCCTTGGGGACCTGGGCCTCATGCAATTGTCACTATCACCAGGAGAATTGAAGTCATTGTTGTCATGATTTACTAGATTTTTGCAATTCTGTGGGAAACTGGGTTCAACAAACTTGCAGACCTGCCCCTTTTCCACAGCACCCTGGTCCCCAAGGAATCGTCAAGTTTTTAGCAGATGAGCCGCAAGATTCCGGAACTAAGACATACCTGGCAAGGGACTCACCCTGACATGTTGGGGGGTGGGTCTTGGAGTTTTCCACCCACAAAGCAACAACACACCCACTGCAGAAGGGGTGGCTGCCTGCCTGCTGGAGTCTAAGCTTTGAACTTGTTTTTTGGCCATTCTGGGGAAAAACAACTCATTTCCTAAGCTATTTCCACAAACAGGATGGCTGACTAGGGCCTGCTCTCAGGCTGAATTCTTGATGTCTGCCTGGGGCTGGCACCAAAGACCAGCCTCCTTCCTGGTCCAGGACAAGTCAAATAACCAATTCCTTGTTCTTTTAAGAGGTCTGATTTTAGCAGGTTATTTCTAATTTAATACCAGTGCATTTATCTCACCTCTCACTGAATGTCTTCATGATCATTTTCACAGGCAAAAACCCGAATAAAACAATACCATTAATGCCTCTAGACCTGGTGATTGCAGAGCACAGCACAGCGAGTGAGCTGGGGCCATGGGTAGGCAGGTGTGGCAGGGGACAGTGGCTCTGGTAGGGTATCCTGGTGTGTCTGACCTCCTCACATGCAGCCTCTGCCCACAACCTCCCCAATGGACACTGAGGAGGAGTCCAGTGGTCACTAGGTTCATTCTGCAGAAACCAGGAAGGGCTGTGTGGGCCACACAGGTATCAAGGTACAAGCCTGGCACAGGCCCAGAACAAACATGTCTCCAAGTCCTCACAGTGGTGGACTATCCCCAGGGCTAGACGCAGACAAGACAGACTAGCTTCCGACACTCCACAGGTGGTGGTACTGAGATAGATATGAGAGAGCTTCTGTGGTCTGGCTGCAGGTGAATGAGCCAAGGGCACCGAGGTCTCCTGGGGACTGACCCTCTGCCTGGAGTGTGCCTTTGGTCCAGCTGATCCTTCCTCCATGAGCTCGGCGTCTCTAACTGCCCAAACCATCCACAATGGCCAAAGGGAGCAGGTGGAGGAAAGTGGGTTGGAGGTGGGGTGGGGGGGGGAAGCAGGAGGGGTATACAGCCCACTCACCACTGGCAGCCTGGATTCAGCCCCTCTGACCACCACTAATTGGGCCGCTGATACCATCTGTGGTTCTTGGAGGTCCAAGAAAGGATTACAAAGAGGCCAGGTAGGCCTGAAGGAATGTGGAGGGCAGTGCAGGGAAGGGGAGCATGGAGGCTGCAGGGACGTCCCAGCCGGGGAGGGAGCACACTGGAAGCACAGGGGCCTCAGGTCAGATACAGGAATACCTGCCATGAGGCGAAGCAGATGAGGTGAGCATGAGTACCCCAGGGCAACACCCGGGGACCGGGAACCAGGCCCAGCTCCTTCTTGTCAAGTGAGTCCAGAGGCCCTGCCTGTGGCCGCAAGGTAGGCAGACAGGGCAGGGAGCAGATCCCACAGCTTCCATCAGGCAGCACCTGCCTCAGGGCCCCATGAAACAGGAAACAGAGTGCCCATTCCACCTGAGCCCACCTGGCGGTGAGGGACTGCGGGGCTACCCACCCGCCACGCCAACCTGCCTGAGAGTCCTGAAGCAGCCCCAAGTCCGGTCAATTCAGTCTGGCTGCAATACGCCCACAACACAGACAGACATGGACATAACCCATACATGCTATTAAAAAGGAAACAACAGAAGATGAAGAAGACCGTAGCTAAACTGCTTTAAATACTGCATGCTACGCACTTCATGTGTTGGGGGTGGATGGGCGGGCACAGAGGCGGGTTGGCGCGGCCCTCCTGGGGCCAGGGCGGCTCCCACGCCATCTCTGTGACTACAGTTCATGATTCTAAGGTTGAGTGGCCGGGTGCTGACTGATCCTGGACTTAGTTGAACCCGTCGGTGTGGTAGCTGGGGTGGGAGTCAGCCGTGAGCTGGGTGGTCTCCGTGGCAGACGCCCGGCTGGATGACGATCGGCGTGTCTGCGGCCTCTGCAAGCAAGTGACGCACATGGAGTGAGGTCAGGCCAGTGACCTTCACGGCCCCCGACACTGTGTGACACACTCACCCGTCTGGTGGCTCGACTGGGGTCAGAGGTCGTAGGACAAGCACTCAGAAGGGTGAGGCTGCCTGGACCTCTGCCCCACAAGGCCTTCGTCCGTGGCCTCAGCCCTCGGCCCTCCCCGCCTACTCGGCCACCACAGTCCGCAGCAGGGACAGCCCTCCGAGCCTGCGTTACCTCCAGCGTCCACGTTCACACCTCAACCGTCCCGCTGCCACCACAAACACTCCCGCACAGTGTCAGTGCCCTCCTGTTTGACGAGACAGGGCGACACGTTCAGGGCCCACTCCAGCCCCGCCCCTTGCACACTGCCCGGGCGGTGGGCGCACTCACCCCTCTCATCAGACTGCAGCTGCGCGTCCCAGGTCCTCGGGGGACACATAGAACTCGGTCTCCTCCCCCTCTGGCGCCTTGGGCTTGCACTTGCCACAGCAGCAGTTGAAGCAGCAGCAGAGGCAGCAGCAGCAGTAGCAGCAGGTGAGGAGCCCGCAGAAGATGAACAGGGCCTGGGGGAGGCGGGACAGGGCTGTGTGAGGAAGCCAGGGCCTGGCCCTCACCCCCACCCACCCCAGCCATAGAGAGGGCCTCAACCAACAGTGGATTCTTTCCCAGATCAAGATGAATAAAGAACATTAAGACAGGAAGACAGGAAAGGCAAAAAGAAAGACCAGCTGCATAAGGAAGAGTGAATTCTGAAGTGGGGGGGGGGGAAGGGGGACTGGCTTCCAACAGCACAGTGCCCGGCAGTGAGCCACGCTCTCGGGCCTTACACGGCAGATGCTTTGAATAAAATCAGGAAACCAAGTAATGTTAACATATAAAAACAATACTATCTTTTCAAGTTTCTCAAGCCAGACGTTTCAAACACATCTTCTCAATCACGAAAACAAATCTCTCCACACTGTGATGACAAGTGTTTCCTGTTTCTATCACAGCGACTCATAAAAGAAAATGCTGTGGATGCCACCCCCTCAGCATAGGCCTCGCTCTGTGCATCCACAGCTGCAGGCAGGCCACCAGGCCAGCGAAAGCTGCTGGGACTGGAACTTTGCCTGAATCCACAGGGATAAGGAGTCTGCCACATGCCCAGACCCACCCGCCAGGATGCGAGTGTGGGAGTTGCAGCCTCACCTTGGCCCACCAGCTGGAGAGCACAAAGTAGGTGTTCACGTTCTCCTCCCGAACTGCTCGGCCACGTAGAGCCCCAGTGAGCCGTACTTGTCGTAGATGTTTCTTTTCGTGGCGTCTGTCAAGATGGCGTGGGCGTTGTTGATCTCCTTAAACTTGTCCGCAGCCTCCGGGTTATCGGGGTTCTTGTCAGGGTGGTATTTCAAGGCCAGCTTCCTGCAAACCAAAACCATCTGCTGGTCGTGCATTTTGTATTCACCCACTGTACGGAGGGCTAGCAGAGACACATTTAACCTTCACCAGATCCCTTTCTAACTTTCCACAGAACTCAAGAATGCCAGGGTCAACAGAAATTTCTGCAATCGTCCAGAGCCATCCACAGAGGAGCAGGTGCCCTGTGGGAGCTGACCTGCAAGCAGCTTGCCTGGGCGGGCCTGCTCTGATGTACCCCAGGAACTGCCAACCCCGCTGGTGCCCTCTAGTGTCCCGGATGTTCATCAGACATTTGTCAAATGGAGGCAAGGGCAGGGACTGGGCAGCAAAGGCTTTTTAAATGTGTCTGATAAGGAGATAAAGTGAAGTGAAGTCACTCAGTCGTGTCCAACTCTTTGTGACCCTGTGGACCGTAGCCTACCAAGCTCCTCTGTCCATGGGATTCTCCAGGCAGAACACTGGAGTGGGTTGCCATTTCCTTCTCCAGAGGATCTTCCCGACCAAGGGATTGAACCCAGGTCTCCCGCACTGGAGGCAGACGCTTTAACCTCTGAGCCACCAGGGAAGCCCAATAAAAAGATAAGGGAGACCATAAAGGACTGTGTCAGGTGGTTGCATCAATGACAGTGTCTTAGAGACACTGCACGGGGTGGGGGTGGGGCAAGCTCAGAGGGAAGGCTGCCCCATGGTGTGGAGACTAACCCATAGTCATAGCTCAGCACACTCAGACCTGCGCCCAAGGCCTCTGCTCCAAGGCAGGGAGTTCAAATGACCCACAAGGAGCTGTTTAGTTTTTTGTTTTTAATTTATTTATGTAAGAGGCTGTGTTTTGTTTTGTTTTTATTTATACAAGGGGCTGTTTTCTGTTGTCCATAAAGCATTAACGTAACAATCATGAGATGCAATAGAACTGCTACTGTGACCCTGAAAGTAGGCCAGGGAAACAGGGAGATATAAGACAGCCATGCAGGAGCTGCTGGGGTAGAGGCTTCTTACCGGTAGGACTTCTTAATGTCATCCGAGGTTGCGTTCTTGTCCAGCCCCAGTACATGGTACAGGGACTCCCCAGAGGTAGAAAGTGAACGCTGTCTCTGGTCTGCCATGGCACGCTAGTCTACAGGGAGAACACAGAGAAAATATCCAGAAAGTACAGATTAAAATTCCCAGCGCAGAGCAGACAGACTTGATTCTATTTGAGGCAAAAATTACAGCACTTTGTGGGGGTCACAACATATACAAATATGACACGTTCACCTACAGCAGATAGGAGTGAGGAGTGGTCCCACGTTAAGGTAAGGGGCAGTTTCTGACTGCTACAATACTGTCACCCTAAGTAGGCTATAAAAATTTAAGTGTGTTTACCGCAATCCCTTGAGCAACCTAAGTAAAAACATAAGGGGGCCTAGCTAGAAAGCTAAAAGGAAAATGAGAAGGAAACTCTATAGATGAAAAGCTCCAGTGAAATGAGGACACTGTCAAATGGACAAAAATGCAAGAGACACACTTTAAAAACAGGGTCTCAAAATATATAAAACAAGTTTTGACAAATAAGGGGAGAAGCAGACAATTTCAGTCACAAAAATCTTAACACCCCTCCCTCAAAAACTGACAGAACAGAAACACACACACAGTTAGGAAAAATGCCAACAATCTGAAGACCACTCTCAACCAACATTACCCAATTACCTGTATGACACATTCACAGAACTTACACGTTCACATGATGGGCCTTAAAACAAGCTTCCAAAAATCTAGACAGACAGAGGGTTTCCCCGGTGGTTCAGCAGTAAAGAATGGGCCTGCTCATGTAGGGGACATGGTTCAATCTCTGGTCCGGGAGGATTTCACATGCTGTGGAGCAACTAAGCCTGTGGGCCATAACGGCTGAGCTGCAGCTTAGAGCTTGTGCTCTGCTACAAGAGAAGCCACTGCAGTAAGAAGCCTGTACAACGCAACTGGAGAGTAGCCTGTGTGCAGCAACAAAGACCCATACAGCCAAAATTAAAAAAAAAAAAAATTAAATGGACTAAAATCGTATACAGTATGTCCCCAACACGAACAGATTAGAGACCCAAAATGAAAGGATCTAGGAAAAACTCAGTGTTTACTATTAAAACAACACACTTCGAAATAACATGCAGTTCAAAGAAAACAGGACAGACATCATTTCTAAATTCATTACTAATGTAATAACCTGTGTGTGATTATAAGCTACTACTTAAAAATAAGTTGGTATATATATATCACAGTTGCCAAAACTCAGAAGCAACCAGGATGTCCTTCAGCAGGTGATGGATAAAAAACTGTGGTACATCCAGACAGTGAAGTATTACTTAGCACTGACTGAAATCATCTACCAAACCATGAAAAGACATGGAGGAGCCTAAATGCATTTAACTCAGTGAAAGAAGCCGATCAGAAAGAGCTACACACACACTGTAGGATTCTAACACTACCACTCTGGAGAAGACAAACCTATGAAGACAGTAGAAACACCGGTGTTTGCCAGGGGCTGGGGGCAGGGGAGGATGAACAGGCAGAGCACAGAGGGTTTTTACCGCAGTGAAACTATTCTGATACCACAATGCTACATACACATCATCATACATTTGTCAGAATCTGAAGAATGTGCAACACCAACAGTGAGCCCTGATATAAACTGTGGACTTGAGTTAATCTGTATCAATGTTAGATCATCACTCTAAACAATGTACCACTCAATGCCAAAAATTGGGACTGGGGGCAGGGGCAGGAAGTACAAGGCAACTCTCTCAACAGTGTACTCAATTTTTGTGTAAACCTAAAACTGCC
Source organism: Nanger dama (assembly GCA_917880005.1). Lineage (NCBI taxonomy): Eukaryota > Metazoa > Chordata > Mammalia > Artiodactyla > Bovidae > Nanger > Nanger dama. Next base: position 338,916 of record CAKJTW010000080.1, read on the forward strand.
CCAAACAGTCCTACTATCCTCAGAGACTGAAATTACAGCAAGCTATGACCACCTGACCTGCCTCTTGAGAAACCTATGTACAGGTCAGGAAGCAACAGTTAGAACTGGACATGGAACAGCAGACTAGTTCCAAATAGGAAAAGGAGTACGTCGAGGCTGTATATTGTCACCCTGCTTATTTAACTTATATGCAGTACATCATGAGAAACGCTGGGCTGGAAGAAGCACAAGCTGGAATCAAGATTGCCGGGAGAAATATCAATAACCTCAGATATGCAGATGACACCACCCTTATGGCAGAAAGTGAAGAGGAGCTATAGGGCCTCTTGATGAAAGCGAAAGAAGAGAGTGAAAAAGTTGGCTTAAAGCACAACATTCAGAAAACGAAGATCATGGCATCTGGTCCCATCACTTCATGGGAAATAGATGGGGAAACAGTATCAGACTTTACTTTTTGGGCTCCAAAATCACTGCAGATGGTGACTGCAGCCATGAAATTAAAAGATGCTTACTCCTTGGAAGAAAAGTTATGACCAACCTAGATAGTATATTCAAAAGCAGAGACATTACTTTGCCAACAAAGGTCTGTCTAGTCAAGGCTATGGTTTTTTTCCCGTGGTCATGTATGGATGTGAGAGTTGGACTGTGAAGAAAGCTGAGCGCCAAAGAATTGATGTTTTTGAACTGTGATGTTGGAGAAGACTCTTGAGAGTCCCTTGGACTGCAAGGAGATCCAACCAGTCCATTCTGAAGGAGATCAGCCCTGGGATTTCTTTGGAGGGAATGATGCTGAAGATGAAACTCCAGTACTTTGGCCACCTCATGCGAAGAGTTGACTCATTGGAAAGACTCTGATGCTGAGAGAGATTGGGGGCAGGAGGAGAAGGGGATGACAGAGGATGAGATGGCTGGATGGCATCACTGACTCGATGGACGTGAGTCTAAGCGAACTCCGGGGAGTTGATGATGGACAGGGAGGCCTGGCGTGCTGCTATTCATGGGGTCGCAAAGAGTCGGACACGATTGAGCGACTGAACTGATGACCACAAGGTCATCAGAAAGAGAATGCAGGCTCTGGAAATCGCCATCTAAGCAGGGGAAGCTGTCAACAAAGCAGAGGGCACAACTGCCTCTAACAGCCAGAGAACAGAGGAGGCATGATTCAAGGAACATCAGAAGAGAACCAGCATATGGAAAATAGAAAATGAGAAGCTCCATCTAGTGGCAAAGAATCTAAAGGCAAAGAACACAACCAACTGAGAAAGAAATAGTCAACCAAAAACAAAATTAGTGCTGACAGAAAACACAAGTGTGCAAACTGCAGCCCTGCAGAGCAGAGCAGCCAGATCAAACGTTCATATCCTAGGCACTGAGAACTTCCCCAAACAAAACATGCTTCCAGCTCTAAGGAGAGAGGCGTTTCGTCCTAGGAGTCCATCATCAACAAGGTGTAAGTCAGAAGAATGTTTAAATGCAGGAGTTCGGGAAAAGCACAGCATGCATACCCTGAACAAAGCAACGATCTGGACAGCATTTCAGCAAAATGAGGAAGGAAATCAAGAAACAGGAAAAGGAAAACATGTGGTAAGAAGAGTGGCGGCAGCTGCTTCAGAGGAGGGTCACTTCTGATCACAACCAGGACACAAGCATGTGAACTCCCTCCAGACTGGGTTCCTTCAGGGCTGGGCTCCCCTAGGCACGACAATTGTCACAGGCACAGACAGAAGCACAGAGAGGTTCAGTCAGGACCCAAGCCAAACCAAAGGGCACAAAGCACACTGCGACATTGTTGTGTCACTGTCGAGCCTCACTGTCATTCCAGAGCTGATGGGCTCTGGAACCAAGGTAAGCCCAGTTCTAATAGCTTCCAGCTGTCAGCATGGCCAGGTCACTGTAGCAGTCGACATTTACCTCCTCATCTGGATTAGAAAAAAGGACATACCTCCCCACTACCAGGGCAGGGCCTGCAGGGAGCTCAGGACCCTCAGTGATGTTAATGACAGCATATTCTCTTCAAGTCTCCATTACTAAGAATTTACAGCAGAAGTAACATGACTGTGTCAAGTTTACTTACTACTTGCTAACTAATTTTTTTGGTCCTGAGAACTGTTCTAGAAAATACAACTTTGACAAATTACTTTTTATTCTCAGCTACTCAGTTCCTATTGAATAACCCACCCACAGAAAAATATCAGTAACTAATACTTTCGTATCTGCTCCACAGAAGTTAACTACATCATCAACTGTGTTGTTGTTCAGTCATTAAATCATGCCCAACTCTGTGACCCCATGGACTGCAGCACACCAGGCTTCCCTGTCCTTCACCGTCTCCTGGAGTTTGCTAAAACTCATATTCATTGTATTGGTGATGCCATCTGACCATCTCATCTTCAGTCGACCCCTTCTCCTCCTGCCCTTGATCTTTCCGAGCATCAGGGTCTTTTCCAATGAGTTGGCTGTTCACATCAGATGGCCAAAGTATTGGAGCTTCAGTTTCAGCATCAGTCTTCCCAATGAATATTCAGGGTTGATTTCCTTTAGGATTGACTGGTTTGATATCCTGGCTGTCCAAAGGACTCTCAAAAGTCTTCTTCAGCACCACAATTAGAAAGCATCAATTTTTCAGTGCTCAGCCTTCTTTATGGTCCAATTCTCATATCCATACATGACTACTAGAAAACCCTAGCTTTGACTAGACGGACCTTTGTTGGCAAAGTGATGTCTCTGCTTTTGAATATGCCATCTAGGTTTGTCACAGCTTTTCTTCCAAGCAAGCATCTTTTAATTTCATGGTTGTAGTCACCATTCACGGTGATTTTGGAGTTCAAGAAAATAAAGTCTGTCACTGTTTTCATTTTTTGCCATTTATCTGCCATGAAGTGATGGGATTGGATGCCATGATAAGTTTTTTGAGTGTTGAGTTTTAAAAAGTGCCAGTTACTTAATGTGACTGATGAGAACTCTCTGTGAAACTTTAGAATCTAAGTCAAGACTCCCCAGCACCACTTATGCCTGAGACCTCCATGCTCCTGCACCAAGTGGCAGAATTTCCTGCACCCACCCTGAGGAAACAACACACAAGCAGATTAGTTAGGGTAAGCGAGTCTCTGTGGTTCATCACCTGCCTCTTCACACATACAGAGAAACCGCTGACTATTAAAACCTTAGAATTAGATTTCTTAACTTCAATGAACTGCCAGCAACTATATCCAAATCTTAAAGGCCAGTATTTAATAGTAAATATACCTCTTGAAACCCAGCCAAATAAATAAGTAAATAAAAATATTATTAAAACACACACACACACACACACATCTTCAAACCCAGGGATTAAAAACCAGGTTCCACGTTTTGAGTCCCTGGTACCCCACAGCTTCCCCTCCCCAACCGGGAGCTGAAGCCTCTGTGATGTTCGGCACCAGAGTGTGATGAGGCAGGACAGGACCTTCGGAGTAGACACTGGCACCACCAGGCAGGTTCTCCCCACAGAAGAGCAGGCTCATGCTCACACAGATCAAGACTGTTGGGGAACCAAGAGCTTCCAAAAAGCCGAGTTGGTGATAAAATCCAGCCAGTCAAGACGGGAAGCCAGGGTGACAGGTCTGCAGGCAAGTGACAAATGCACAGAAATGCAAGAAGCCAACTGAGGAGCAGCAACAGGCCTACTGTGAACCTCCTGGACGGCACGGTGGGTGAGGTACAGTGTGGCAGCCCCATGGCTGCCCCTGGGTAAGGTGAGGGAGCAGCAATTTCATTGGTATCACCTCCATCTCGTTTGCCAAATTCAAGGAAAACTGGAACAAACACTTCTACTTAAAAGACGATGTGAATATCTTCAGAATGTGTCTGGTGATTTGGTTGTTTCTGAGAAGCACCAGGGAGCAGAGGTTAAAATATTTCTTCTTGGACTTTCCCGGGGGGTACAGTGTATGGGAATCCACCTGCCAATGAAGGGGACATAGGTTCAATCCCTGATCCAGGAAGATTCCACATATTGTGGAGCAACTAAACTGGTGAGCCGCAACTACTGAGCCCTCGCTCTAGAGACCAAGAGCCACAACTACTAAAGCCCGTGTGTCTAGAGCCTATGCTCTGATAAGAGCAGCCCTTGCGCACCGCAACTAGAGAAAGCCCATGCACAGCCATGAAGACCCAGCAGAGCCAAAAATAAAAAGTAAATGAATAATTTAAAAAAATCAAAGACTTCGTGTCTACCACTATTCCCATACTATTGTTTTTTGAAATCATGGTCTTCTGTAGGCTTTTCTGCACTGCATGAACTTGAAGCACCTGTCATGACTCACATCCAGGACACACAACTTCCACGTGCTGGGCTGTTGCGCTCACTGAGCACTCAAGCCTTCTCGGTGCTCAGGGCCTTCAGCTCTAGGGGTGTGGACCTGTCTCCATGTGCTAACAATAAGCAAGGCTCCAACAGTCTCTACAGTGCCCTTTCTCATTAGTGCTCAAGACCAAGCTGTCCATTTGGGGATGTGTTTTTGGCTGTGAGCCAATCAAAGGGCCGTAAATGAAGGATCCTGACAACGAGGGTCCAGTCAACTGCAAATCCTCCTAAGAACCCAAGAACATCCTTGCATGGACTCCCTCCAACCCAATTTTGTATCATTAGAGTTGACATCACAAACAGTAAGAGTAAGGGACTAAATAACCTTATATTTGAATAAAATCACTGACAGCACAGCAATCAGTCTGGACAGTTCATGCCTAATTTAATTGTCTCACCAAGCTGGGTACAGTAAAAGTCAGAACAGACTGACCGTCAAGGCTTGCTCAGTGCTCTTTGTCAAAGGATTATCATTACTCTAGAGTTGGCATGCGAGCTTTTTTGTAAAGGGCAAGACAGTAAATATTTGTCTTATGGGCCTGAAATCTATAGTCTTCACCACCACGTTGCAAGTTTCTGCCTCTCAGGCATGAAAACACACTATGTCTAAGAGAATGGGCACAAGTGTGCACCCAGATACCAGATCTAAAGACAGCAACTGGCATACCCCTTGCCCCAGGGTTCAAGTCATGGCTCTCTTGTGAGTCTTTTAGGAAGTTGGGTTTTGTGAATGGGCTTACATTTGTGTGCTGTGAGCAAGTGTAGGTGTAGTCACTGTGACTCTTTTTAGTCCTCAAAGTTAACTTGGCATAAATGCAAAATGAAGACGTGGGCAAGAAACATTATGAATATGCATTTCCAATCGAGACAGTAAAACTCAAAGAAATTCATCACAACATGAAGCAATTAGGCCAGACAGCAGCAAGAGCATTGCATCCCCACCCCTACTCCCACAAAAAAATTGCCGGAAAAGCTGTGGACTAGGTGACAGCATTTTTACAGAAACCATCCAGAGTGCTCACTGTCATCCTGTCTGCTTACTTCCAATCATGGTTTACGCACTATCAGCTCTGGCAACTTGCCTAGAAAGCCGCCAGCAGGCAAGCGGGAAAATTTAAACCAAGAAGACAAATCCAATGCCATTGTCACGGTGCAGTCCCAGGACTCCCAGGAGGCACAGCACCGCAGCTGGGACTCCCAAGCTCCAGGCACCACTCACTCAGCATGCTCAGGGCACCAGGCATTTGAGTGGGCAGAGGATGAGTATGTCAAAACAACCAGCCACAGTTCAGCACCACACACCTGTTCCCAATCACCAGCTGCACTGTCTACCAAAGGACAGGGAAGTGAGACCTCCTTTGCAAGCTTCTCCCTTGAGATGAAGTACAAACTGGCCCCGAGAAAGAAGTCCCTTCCATCACCTTGGTGGGTATGGACTCTGGCACAGCAACAGTGTAGCCCTATGCCCACCTGACAAAGACTAATTCCAATGTGCTCTCCTTGGGTGCCAATGATGGGGACACTGCTCACAGGACACACATCTGTCTCAAAGGGCAAAGAGTATTTACCCTTCTTCAGGATCACGGGGTTCAGAAGTATTCACATGCACACTGGGGGCTGGGCAGGAGACTCCATCCCAAGGCCAGCGAGCGGTGGCTGAGGCAGATGAGCTCAGATGCCCTAAAGCAGTGTGAGGGGAACAGGCAACACAGGCCCACTGTAAGATCCCCTGGCTGCACAGCACAGATGAATACGGAGAGAACACACCAAGACCCACCAGCCACACTGCCGAAAACCAGAGCTCAAGAGCAAACGGACATGTTACAGAGCAGTGGGCCATGATCTCAACTCTCCTCACCGGAGGTCACAGGAACCAGGAAGCAGTGGCACCCAAAGTGAAGGTGCAGAGATAAAACACCTGTCAGGCCAGAATTCTGTTTTCAGCAAAAACATCACTCAGAAACAAAGGCTGAAATGAAAACATTTTCCAGCAGAGACTAAGAGAACCCATAACAAAACCTAAAATACAAGAAACACCAGCAAGAGCTACCTGGATGGAGGGCAAACACCACCAGACAGAAACCAGTATCTTTAAAAGGAACAAAGGCCACAGGCTTCCTATTTTGGGAAGCATGTAGGTAATAGATGATTTTTTTCCTTTTTGTTAACAAAAACAAAAACACAGGACTGTTGGGAGCAGAATTCTCAGTCTTGGCTTGTGGGGTTTATGTGGCCCTTTGCAGAGGAGCAGTGGGGTGGGGTGGAGCGGATGCCTTGTGTGAAGTGGACAACATCAGCTCTAAGAAAAGTAAACCACACACATGCCCATCAACAGGGGAACTGATCATTTCTGGTCTAATCTATACAGAACACTACTCATCAATTTAAAAAGGAGGACATACTGACACAAGCAATAAAATCTCAAACACAATGTGTTACACAAACAAGCTAAAGACAAAATGACTCCATTTATACAAAAATTAAGAACAAGAAAAACAATCTATTGTGATGTCACAAGTGTACACACCCAGACTCACGGAGATCTGGCTAAGATGTGTGCCTCTTGCTGTGGTCAACTTTTACTTGCAGTAAGAAGAGCACCTGCTGTGAGGTGACTCAATACAAATTAAGACAGTAGCAGAAAACCAAATGAAACATGAAAGTCTCCAATCTGCCAGAGCAGGTGCTTGTTTTCACAACTTTCATGGAGACACAGAAAAACATCCACGTGCCTGTCATTCCATTCTGTGGCTACTCTCAGCAGAGACTGACACCAGAAAGCTGAAAATACTGTCTGGCCCTTTAAGAAAAAAATAGCTGCTATGAACATGATTTGAACCGATGTTTTAATGGAATAAATGCTGTCCAAGCATAAAAACTATTAAATGTAAATTTCTCACCATTTTCACACGTTTCAAAAGTTAGCGTTCTAGTTAGTCCAAGCTCGTCACCCCAAGGAGGATACAGCCAGTCCTCCCAGGCTGTCACCAGGATAGTGTGTGAAGCATGGCTCCACTCCTGTTACATCTCACTCAGGTCCTCCCCACCAGCTCAGTGGCTGTAGTGTCAGAGTCTAGCCCCCAGCCTGTCCCACAAGGCCCTTCTGGACACAGGCCCTGACACCAGCCTCTTCCTGCCACTGCACCCAATGGGCCTCATGGACTGACAACATGCTCTCCTAACCCTGAGCACCTGGAGTCCTCTAATGCCCTGCCCCCTCCTACGTGGAGTCTCTCCTTAGATTTCCAACCCTGCAGTGACACCCAGGTCCTGGAAGCCTGTCCTGACACCCACACGATGCGCAGCGGAGCCCGTTGAATCCTCTGGAGCTGTCTTGGGTCTTGAACATATGTTTGTGTTGTTTGTTCAACAAATGTTTATGAAGCACCTGCTCTCAAAGTTGGGGAGGTAGCAGTGAACAAAACAAACGAACAGACAAAAGCCCCATCCTCACAGCCACAACCAAGCTCAGGGAAGACATAAACATCTTCAAGGGAGAGGGGCGTGCACTCCTGATCCTCACGTGTGATCTCAGCAAGTGCTGACTGTTCTTGGGTGTCGTTATTGAATTCAACCTACTACTGGAGGAAAAAGCAATACTTTGAAAGAACAGATGTGAAAATATCTTAAGGTTCTGTTTTAGATGTTTTATGATACACAGAAAGGAAGATATGCCACATGGAAGTCATGATACATTGTGAGGAAAAAAAAAAAACACAAAAACCCACCATCCCATCCTTTAATTTAAAACCTAGAAAATTACCAGTAACTATGAAATGTCCTGCATTCTCCCCATATACCTGAAGCAATGTCATTACAATCTCCTGCTTAAAGAAATTTACTTCATATAATTTCTCCCTAAGAACTATTTAGTTTTAATTCTTTGAGCTTTAAAAAATGGTCTTGATATGGTATATACAGCCTTCTGTGACTTGTTTTTGTTAGATGTATTCCTAGTTTTATGTTAGATGTGTGTTAGTTGTATGCTAGATGTATTCCCTAGGAATTCATGCATTCCTAGTACTGGACGAATCCCATTTGGGGGCAAATCATAACTTATCAATCCATTCCTCTACTGGAGGATGCCTGGCCATTCCCAGGTCTTGCTATTACTGGGGCCTCAACTTGCTGAACAAATCCTGCTGGCAGGTCTCCCTAGGGCAGCACCAGGCACAGGGTGATGCCCTGCTGGCTCAGGTCACAACAGTAAGACTCCCCCACCTGTCAGAAGAGCAGCTGGTATCTACAGGAGGAGACACCCTCTCTATCCATTCAGGAAATGCAACTTAAAACTACAATAAGGTACCATCACACACCTATCAGGGCTTCCTAGGTGGAGTTAGCGGTAAAGAATCCACCTGTCAATGCAGGAGACATAAGAGATGCAGGCTGGATCCCTGGGTCAGGAAGATTCCCTGTAGGAGGGCATGGCAACCCACTCCAGTAATCTTGCCTGGAGAACCCCAACAGAGGAATCTGGAAGGCTGCAGTCCACAGGGTTGCAAAGAGTCAGACACGACTGAAGTGACTTAGTCACTTCACACACACACACTTACACACACATGTATCAAGAGAGATTAAAAATAACCCAACAATACTGAGTGCTGGTGAGGGTGACAGAGGCTAGACTCACACACTGCTGGCAGCACAGGAAATGGGGCAGCCACCCTGGAAAAGAGTTTGCAAGTCTCCTATAAAGGTAAAAATAGGCTTTCCCATGACCTAGCAATCCCACTCCTAAGCATTTATTTAAGAGAAATGGGAACTGATGTTCACACAGAAAACGTGTACATGAATATTTATAGTAACTAAACCCAGAACAACACATACATCTCTGTGAAAGGGTAACAAACTGGAAATGAACACCATGGACATCACTGGGCAGCAGAAAGGCATGCACCACCTGCCATACAACAAGGAGCGTTCTTGGTGACACTGTACTCTCTGCGATGCCACCAACACGATGGTCTCAAAGCTACGTCTAGAGAGAGAACAGTGGATGCCGGGAGGCTACAGATGAGCATGGTCCACACCCTGAGTAGGGTGATGGTCACAAAAATCTCTATGGATCGAAACTCCCTTGTGGCTCAATGATTAAGAGTCCACCTGCCAATGCAGGAGACATGGGTTTGATCCCTGATCTGGGAAGATCCCACATGGCATGGAGCAACTGGGCCTGTGCACCATAACTAGAGAAGCCACCACAATTAGAAGCCTGCACACTGCAACTACAGAACAGGCCCTGAACACCACAACCAGAGAAAGCCTGTGCAGCAACAAAGACCCCGCACAACCAAAAATAAGTAAATAAACTATCAAAAATAAAATGAAACTCAAGACAACCGTACATCAAGGAAAGGTCCATTTTACTGTGTATTTAAAAAAAAATTTTTTTTAATCTAGACTTGTGTTTCTTCTTTGGTTTGCAACTTATTCCTCTAGCTAGTCATTTTTGTTGTAGTTCACAAAGGTATCAGTCTGTAACACATTGGAAATTACAAAAAATATAATCTGGTCCTTTACCAAAAATAGGTAAGGAAGAACTACTGCAGAATGTGTACCTACAAGTGGGACTTTAGGGTCTGAAAGAAGGGCCGACCACACCCCACAATGGTGGGCAACTCAGGGTTCCTGATTTCCACCCCTCTCTTTTTATTTATCAAGAATTCAAGTTCACACATTTATCAATTGTGGTAAAAGCTGTAAGACTGACCACCTTACCCATTCCTACACGACCCATTCAGTACTGTTACTGTAACTACTTCTCACTTTTTATTTTTTGGCCGAGGCATGCGGGATCTTGGTTCCCCAACCAAGGACTGAAACCTCACCCCAGGCAGTGAAGGTGTGGAGCCCTAACCAGAGGACCACCAGGAAATTCCCTCTTAATTTTTATGTAATTGAATATATCAAATCTTTGTAAATGTGTCAATCTATTTTTCCCCATTTTTGTTCAATAAATCCTTCTCCATCCCCTAATCTACAGTGATTTCTCCTACACTGCACTCTAAAGCTCTGTTGCCTTGCCCACAGGTAACCTCTCCATCTGGAGTTAACCTGGGCGAGCCTGAGAGACAGACCAGCTCCGCTCGTCCAAGTGGTGCCAGCCAGTCCCAGAAGCCCTGAAGAACGGCCCATCTCTCCCTGGGCCCAGCAGGTGCACTAGCACTTCTCTCTGAAGGGTCTTGGGAGGGGGAGTGGGGAGGCTCTCTATTAGGTTTCATTCCAAGGATACCGTATGAAAAAACCTTCAAAATTACCTAAGGTAGTCTCAAAAATTTCTACAAGAGCTACAAACTCTTTGTTACTTCTACACATACCATTATGTAATAATTAAAACAATCATGTTTTAACATAACCACCTACTATGAAAACAAGGTAGATTTAAAAGCCTTGATAATGTCTTTCCTGGTGGCTCTAAAAAACTTGTCTTTTAAAAACAGCAGGGCCAGGCTTCCCCTGGTAGCTCAGTGGTAAAGAATCCACTATCAATGCAGGAGACACAGGTTGGATTCCTGATCCGGGAAAAGCCCACATATTTCGGAGCAACTAAGCCCGTGCACCACAACTACTGAAGCCCTAGAACCTGTTCTCCACAACGAGACAAGCCACTACAGCAAGCAGCCCACGCACGAGAGCAGCGTTCACCAGCCATAACCAGGGAAAAGCCTGCACAGCAACAAAGACACAGCACAGCCAAAAAAAAAAAAAAAAAAAAAAGCCCTGAGCAGGTAATCCCCAGAGTTAACACCTCCTGGTGTGTAGACAGGTGTGCTTTGTGATCCTCTAGGGGGAGGCAGTGGTGCAAGGCCATAGCAGGCCATTCACTATCTCTGCTCCTCTGAGATGCAGTTTCTAGGGCTGCCGTGGGCACTGCAGCCTCCCCAAACACCACTGGTCATCACAGAAGTATGGCTGGACAGGGAGCCTGAAAAGCCACTGTGTTGCCAGGGGCCAGAGGACGGAGTGCCCAGAGGCAAGTTCCAGGCGACAAAAATCACAAATCATATTACGGGCAGTCTGAACACAGAGGAGCTAAGAAACAGGCTAATAGTGTAAGAATGGCTGTTAGGAATCTGGGGAGAGAGAGGCACTACTCTGGGAGGAAACCTCATCAGGGTAGGGACCAGGCTCTGTTTAAACAATGTTTCCACAAGGAGGAATAACTTATGGATTTTCAATAGTAAGCTTACAGACCAACGTAAACAAAACATCTGCCTTGACAGCATAAAGGTAAAAGGACAAAGAAGAGTCACAGGGAGCAAGAGGGAATAGAGGCCAATGCCCTTCAGGCTGTAAGATGACAGTGCAGGACAAAGTCTGTCACACGGGGACAGGAGCACACTACACTGGGCAGGATGATAAAGCAGCTGCGGCTTGAGTCAGGACGGCAGGAGCAAGGGTCTGTCTGGTCACGCCAGGGACCACCAGCCAGCACTTTAGGGACAGCTGCTTTGCCCCCCACACTCGGGGCCTGACCCTCAGAAAAAAAAAACTTCACTGAAAACAAAAATACTAATGATGAGACACAACTGGTGTCCCAAAGACAGCTGACCTCTCTTCTTTGAAGGGATCTTCCTTTACAATCCATGATGAACCTGGAAAAAGGACCTGGGGCACCTCCTCAGGCAGGGGAGGGCCAGCTTTCCCCAGAGGAGGGACAGATGCACAGGAACACCCATGGTCTGCATGCGTAACCCTGAGCTCATCATCTATACCAGCAGGAAAACGTCAGTACACTGCAGAGCAGGAGGAAATGGCCACAGATGACCACAGATGCAACCGAAGAAACGCACCTGATTATAAGCAGAATCAGCCAACGTGGGAGATGTGGAAGGGATGCTGCCGAGTATAGTCATCTACTACCTTTGGTCCTAACTTAAAATGAATGTCAAATGTACAGAATTTCTACATTGGCTAGGAAAACAGAGGAACGACTAAAGATGACACCTTTCTTCCTTAATAAAAAGCGACAGTGATGACAAGCCTTAAAATAGAGACAAGTGAGTAAAACAGGTTCCTCTTTAAGAAGGACTTGCCGCCATCATCAGTGTCCAAGGGAGGACCAACCCACCAGAGAGCAGCAGCTGAGCCACACTTGCTCACTGAGAGTGCGTGCTTCTGTACTGAAGAGAGTGGACACTCTGCCCCACAGAGGGAGCAACAGGCTGACCGGCACGGGCTCAGCAACACCCCCTGGGGGAAACGAAAAGGCCCAAGCAGGTCACACTTGAAGCCTTTCTGAGGAATAAACTGAGTGCTGCCTCAGTCCTGGCAGAGCGGTCAGCACGTCTGTGGAATTAATTTTATCAGTTGTGACTTATGTCCAGAAACCAAATAAGAATTTTCTTTCATAACATAATGCTTTCAGTCAAAAGGAAAAAGTCCTAAGTTGATCAAAGTAACTTACATGTTTGAATAAAAGGAGAGTCGAAATGAACATTCTCAAAAGCCTATGACTCTGAGAGGAGGCTGCCGACAGCCCAATGTGGATGGCAGCGCCTCACTTACACCCTGGCCCTCCTGGGTCAGCGTCCCTGAGGCGCAAACAGCAGGGGTGACACTGCCTCAGTGTAAAGGGGCCTAAAGCAAGCTAGAAACCTCACACCCTGAGCATGACCGACAGACAGCGACATACCCGCCTCAGCACTGGAGCAAAAAGGGTGCTCACCTATGTGCAAGGCTGCAGCAAGAGATTCTGGGCTGACCATGCTATGACCAAACATTTCCAGAAAACTTTAACGTATTCCCAAAGCTGAATGTGAAACTAGATGGCAAAAGTGTTTCTTATAAAAGCAATGGGCAGCAGAGCTTTCTGGGTGCTGGTGTTTTACACTCAGAACGCTGACAATCTCAGAGGGCTGAAGTCACAGGCCCCTTCCACCCAGGGAACTATCCACTGCCCCTGGCTTTCAGTGGACAGGCTGCGCGTCAGCAGGCAGACTGGAGAACAGGAGGAATGTGTTCTATGACAGAAAAGGCAGACAGGCTCAGGGACAAGACCACTCTTATGAATGACCACCAGGAAGGATCCTCACAACTTTCAAATCCTCAACTGTGAATATCACATGCAAATGCCTGTGACCAAAATCACAGTCACTCAGAAGTGTGCAAGCTAAGAGACCTACTTAAGGCTTCAAGAGAGCCTGGGGGCTGAGCAGTGCAGGACATGACACTGACAACCCAATGACCCATCACCCTGGGGGCAGCACCACCCCTATCAAGTGGACTGGACTCTCCAACTCCAGAATAAATGGAAGCTTAAGACAGACACAGTGGGTCAAAGTCCATAAAACATGGCATATGCAGCCATGATGCCTTCTGTGTCTCATCAGCCAGGGCCACCCCTGGGGCAGGCCAGCCCCGGGTTCCCACTGTGGGCTGACTGTCTCTGATAAAGCAGTGGGGCCAGCTCCCTGAAGCCAGAACCAAAGCCAACCATTCTGTCAAATCCAGCACGAAACCAAGTATGAGCTGCCACGAACCACCAGGTGACAAGCCACCTGTAAAGAGATGTCTGATGTCAGAGGTGAGCGTCAAGACACACGCATGTGCTGTTGCAGTTATACTGGTGACAAGCCTCGTGATTATCATGGAAATTTCACCATCACGGCAGTTACAGTCTAGGTGTGCTCACCATGTACAGGCGTTTGGGGCACACATGCTCTAGACCAAGAGGTCTGTGGGGCAGGTACCTAGTCCAGGAGGGGTGGGAGGGCAGCTCTCAGGTCACTTGCCTGGGCTGAAGCCTGGTTCTGCCACTTATGGGCTCCGGGACCCGAGCAGTTACTCAACACCTCCACCTCCTTTTCATCCAGTAGGGCTGGAGCTGGCCTGGCATGGAGTGTCTGTGAGCAAGCTCCTGCAAACTGAGGAAAACAGTGCTGGGTACATGATAAACATGAGCGAGTACTACTTTGGCCTCCAATGTACAGATGAGAAGACAACACAAACAAAGTTCATAATGGTGAATTAAAGTTAGGAAGGTTATATTCAAACTCTCAGCTTGAACACTATTGTTGAATACATTTTTTTTGTTGTTGTTACATATATTTTTGATATAAAATTCAAAGTTCAATAATTTGCCTTCTTGTCATCTGCCTTTTTAAAAATATAGGAAAACACCTGCCTTCAAGGCTTCAGGGAGCTAGCATGTGACCAGGTAAGGCTGTATCAAGCTGCTGCTCACGGAAACACACTCTTCTCCTGTGATCACCACAAAGAGGTGCACTGTTCATCAAGCTGGATGGTCATTCTGGGGTAGGGACAGGATAAAGACCGCTGCCCACTCCAGAGAGCAGCACAGGGGTCTGATGAAATAACAGGTTTACCTCATGACACTGCAATTCTGTGAGCAGTTTAAGGAATACTACAAGTAAAAGGTAAATAATAAGAACTTCACTGGTAGTCAAGTGGTTAAAACTCTGTGCTCCCAACGCAGGGGGCACAGGTTTGACCCTGGTCAGGGAACTAAGATTTCACAGGCTGCACAGTCCAGCCTTGGAAAAAAAAAAAAGGAAAAGGCAGATCACAGATGCTTATGAAGGTTTGCACAGCAACCCCAGAGGCCAGTAGGTCCAAGAGTGCCCCTAACACCTATGTGCACTGCAATCAGCCAGCCTGAGTGAGGATGAGATGGCTGGACAGCTGGCCTACCTGGCCGCCAGGACAGCCCCCCTCAGTTATCCTTGTCATGGATCAATTTTTATAAAAGAAAGGGCAGGGGGCAGATGAAACAAGTGTGGGCGTCACATTGGTACTACATGCCAGGGAGTAGGATGCTGCTGGTAACAGTCAGCTAGAATCACCCAACCAGGTAGGATGATGCAAGAGAATGGCACCAACAGAAACAGCATTTTAAGAAGGAAATCGCTTGCTGTCGTGGTAAAGTAGGTGACAATACTGATTGTGCTCAACCTCAATACCAAGCACGTCAATGTGTCTCCTTATCTATACAATTGGATAACAACTACCCATGCAAGCTGTCTCAGGGATTAAGGCAGATGCACAGGAAGGAGGCTGGCTGCCTCTCAAGCGGATCGCTTCAGAGGGCTTGCAGCTGGGGGGGTGGGGGGGAAGTCTCCACATGAACTGTAGAGGAGAACAAACTGCTTCAAACTGAAGACAACTACAACTAGACAGTTAAAAAATACTCCAAATATAATCTTTAGACATTCTAGTTTCATCTTAAAATGAAACTGAGTCATTAAACTGCACTAAAAATTTTAACTTTACATGTGATGAGCCTCGTGATTCAAAAGTAAATACAGTGCAGTAAATGGCTTCCCTGGTGGCTTGGTGGTAAAGACTCTGCCTGCCAATGCAGGAGACACGGGTTCGATCCCTGGTCCAGGAAGATCCCACAAGACTCAGAACAAGTAAGCCCGTGTGCATAGCTACCAAACCCTGTGCTCCTAGAGCCTATGCTCTGCAACAAGAGAAGCCACTGCAGTGAGAAGCCCGTGCACTTCAACTGGAGAGTGTCTCCCGCTCACCACAACTAGAGAAAAGCCTATGCAGCAACAAAGATCCAGCAGGGCCCAAAATAAATAAATAAATAATTTGGAAAAAAAACACAGCCCAGTAAACACTGTTATCTGGAATACAATTTCCTTTTTGGTTAATTAAAAACAAAACAAGAAAACAGATGTGGCCTGGTTTTATGCATCAGAAAAAGTCTATCACGAAACTATCACTCTTTTTTATTTAAAAATCTTAATTTAAAGGACACAGCAAAATTTATTACAACTGGTCAAAAGACCCTCACATTTTACTATCAAACCCTAGAGCAGTACCTAAATGAGCAGCAAAATGTAAAATATTAAAGTGTTAAAATCCTTTGTACCTGCCAGAGAGTATACAAATCTGGTAATATGTGGCAAAAACAACAAAGTTTGTATTCTCTGACCCAGAATTTTTCATTTATCTTAGAGATACCCTCTCATGATGAAAGATACTACTTAATAATAAAGAAAAATTCAATGGGACCGCCTAGCTAAAAATCAAACATTTGCTATGCTACTAATCCCTTCCAATAATAGAAGGGAAACTGAAAGCCAGGCAGGTGGCACACGCTCCCTGTGCAGAGCCCAGTCTGGCTGAGTTGAGGCTGTGACAGGGGCTCAAGGTCTTGGCCCCCAGCCCTCAATTCATTACCTCTGAGGCACCACAGGCCAGGCCAGGCCAGGCCAGGTGAGTTCGGTCTAGCACTTTCCACTCCACCCGCCTAGAGAATGGAGGCACAGGGCCCTAGGGAGAGCTCTCTAAGAAGCTGGTCATCCCAGAGATAGCCAGGGCGGGGCACAGCCCATAGGGGTAGCAAGTCAGCATTCCAATCCTCTGACTCTCAGGACTGCAACTTTATAACCAATTGGTATAGCCCAGTCCTGTCCAACTCTTTGCTACCCAGTGGCCTGTAGTCTACCAGGCTCTTCCCTGCATGGGATTCTCCAGGCAAGAATACTGGAGTGGGTTGCCATTTCCTTCTCCAATAGAATTCCTTAGAACACAGCAATGGAGACTGTATGTTCCACTTTGTAAACCACCATGTTTTCCAGTGCTCAGTGTTCAGTGTAGAAAAATTAAAGGACAATAAAATTGTAAGTAACTCATAATGAATAAGGCTCATTTATACTCATACAGTCAAGGAATATTCACTGATCACTCATAAGGTATCACACAATTTAAAAATATTACTTGGGTAGCTGGGTTTAATGTATCATGAATAAAGGACTATGGCTTCTGTCACAGAACCAAGTTTTAAAAACCAGTCACATGGACACACCTACAAAGCTGAAAGACTGGTGACTAAAGTGGACCTCTGAAGTACACAGACAACCCCTGAAAAGGTAACATGAGGGCATTTTCATGACATCCACTGAATGCATGGTCTCACCAATGTGAATTACCAATATGTCTGTAAAGCTCTTGGAATTGGAAACAATTCTTACCTGCTACAGACAAAATCTATTTAAATGTCTGCCAGTGCTAAGAACTAAGGCAGAACGTACCATTTCACCGATACAACATCCTCAAACAAAATTGATGCAAAGGTGACAAAAGACAAAATCGAAACTAAAGGTTGTTTTGGTAATCGAATCCTTAAATCTTCTGGGTTGAATTTTGACTGACCAGTAACAGACCGCTATTAATCCTCTTTGGGCGATGTCACTATCTGAGCGTGGCCCTGCCATCAGGACAGTAGGCCTAACAGTTCCTTCTTTTCTTTTTGGCCATCCCTCTTGACATACAGGATCTTAGTTCTCCAACCAGGGATGGAACCCATGCCCTCTGCACTGGCAGCGTGGAGTCTTAACCACGGACCACCAACGAGGTCCCAACAGTCCACCCATTCCCTCTCTTAAATAAGGGGTAGCATCTTCGTAAAATACGGATATTCTCATTTTTTAGCATCTTTGTCACTTGTATTTAGGAAGCAGTTGAGGACACAGCTTCCTACTTATATCTCCTGTACTCCCCAACAGGCAATAAGGGCAGGTTCCATGACCCTCAACTCAGTGGTCAAGCACTTGAGCCCGAGTCTCGTCCTCTTTCAGGAAGGAAATTCAAGCATGGGCCCTGCCAACACAGACAGGGAAGTACTGTGACGGAGCAAGAGGCAGTCTGTAGTTTGATAATGCTCTGCTCTGCCCAGCCAACAAGAACATAAAAAGGAGCTCCACTGGGAAGCACCGCAGTCTTAAGTGCTGTGTGGGGAGCACTGGGAGACCCACAAGGGCGCCATCAAGAGCTAAGAGTCTCCTCCACACTGCTTGTGCAAGAGCTGGTTGTCATGTGCCACACCTGTCCCCTGAAGACACAGGAATTTGTCTCCTTCCTGGAAAATGGGCTGATCTCATTGGCTGAGATACGGTTCACCTACAGCACTATATACTCCAAACCTTGTACAAAGTACTTTTAAAAGGAGTTAGGGAATTTTTTCAAGGGTGATTATATCTGTGTCTATCACGATCATTTGCAGACTTCCCTAGGGGTCTAGTGGTTGCAACTCTACTGTAGGGAATGTGGGTTCAGTCCCTGTTTGGGTAACTAAGATCCCACATACCCTGTGGTGTGGCCAAAAAAAAAAAATCATTTGTAAAATCAATTACACCCCAATAAATTTTTTGTACAGATCATGCTCATTTTAGTCCCTGAATTTAGAAGCAAACTCTCACCTTGTATAAAACTCCACCTTGTTCCCTTACCCCCTGCACAGCTGCTGCACAGCATTTTAGTCATTCATTTGATGCCCACTGAGCATCGACTACAGCCCATGACCAAGGCAAGCACGCCATGCTAGGCTATGAGATGCGCCATCAGCAGCTTACCAGGGATTCTGCCTGGCGGTGGCAGTGGCAGGGAGGTTAGCACAGGAACCAGCACAGAGGCCTGACTCCAAGTCCAGGACTGAGACAGAACAAAACACTAGTCTTTAGAGTAGCTCCACCTGGAGCATAGAACATCCACCCTCTGAGAGCAAAGGGGCTCAAGAACACAAAGGGCCAAGAGACGCGTGGTATCTATTCAGTCCTGGCACTACGGTAACACAGTGAATGAAAACCAAGAACATAAACTCACTGAGTGAAGGTTCTGGAAATTACTTGAGTCCTTCAGTCACATAGGAGGATTCAGAGCACGCCTGAGGGACAGCTCATTTTCATATGGTTTTAACGGGTTACTCCACCTCACTCATTTTATCAACAAATGTCACTGAGTATCTGAGGCTAATGTGTGGGATTTACTCTTTGGGCAAGTTAACTGAAGACAAGAGCTGACAAAAACCTTTTTATTTTTGACTAAGTATAGACTAAAAGTTGCACAAAGGTTTACAAAGAGGTCCAAAGACCTTTCTAACCCACTGCTAACTGGTTATGCTTTCCCAAAGGGGAGGTAACTTGCCAGACCTCCCTCAGCAGCCTCAAGTCCTCAAGGACTCGGCACCCACCACAGTGACTTCCTAGAGACGCAGGCTGCTGCCAAGCTCGTCACCTCCACTTTCTCTGTCAGTATTTCCCGGGCATGCAGCACATGCCAGCCCCTGTTCTCCGCACAAACAGGCTCCCTGTGGACTTTACCTCACAGTGAAAGATTAAATTATAATAAATATATTAAGTAGGACATTAGAAGAATGAAGTGCAGTGGGAAAACTAAGCAGGGAAGGGAAACAGGGAACAGGAGGTGGTGAGTTGCTTCTGAACTGTGGTGCTGGAGAAGACTCTTGTGAGTCCCTTGGACTGCAAGGAGATCAAACCAGTCAATCCTATAGGAAATCAGTCCTGAATATTCATTGGAAGGACTAATGCTGAAGCTCCAATACTTTGGCCACCTGATGCAAAGAACTGACTCAGTGGAAAAGACCCTGATGCTGAGAAAGACTGACGGCAGGAGAAGGGGATGACAGAGAATGATGGTTGGATGGCATCACTGACTTGATGGACTTGAGTTTGAGCAAGCTCCGGGAGTTGGTGATGGACAGGGAGGCCTGGTGTGCTGCAGTTCACGGGGTTGCAAAAAGTCAGACGTGACTGAACAACTGAACTGAACTGAGTTGAAACAGCAGGCAGGCAGTCGGGAAGGGCTGCCTGCCCTGAGGCTAAAGGTAACAACACCAGTGATCTAGGTAGAGCCAGGAAGGAGCAAGGAAGTCTGTCAAGAAACAGGCTGAGAAGCCACTGTGGCAGGGGTCAGAATGAGACAGGGGCCAGAGCGAGGAGACTGACAGGCATCTCTGCCCACAAGGGTCCCCATCCCAGCCCACAATAGTTCCACAGCTGAGGCCCCCTCAGCAAAGCCGAGTCACCTCTATGTGCCTCCCAAGTGTCTGCTCATCAGATAACTCCTGGATGCTCTGCCTTCACCACGTTTAAGAGGTCCAGGCAACCGGCTCCAGCAGCATGTGTGCCCCTCACAGCCCCATGCTGCTGGAAGCAACAGCCCCCCAGCCCCTAGCTTGGCCACACGCCATCAGAGGTCCCATTCGAGGGAACCCAAGTTCTGCAACCTTGACAGAAGTGGAAGGAGAACTGTGCAGCTCTCAGGCAAGAAGTTTCTCAAAGCCTCTGAGTCCTGCCTCATAACTTCATCCCTCAAAGTTTGACAGGTGCCTTGATCCTGAAATTCAGCACCACGTTTAACAAGACAGAAGCAAATAAATGAACATAAAATCTCAGGAGCTTTGGCTGAAGTTCCGCCTTGAGGCAACCAGATTACAGATGGGGCAGAATAACTGTTAGGTTAGCAGATAGTTTTTAAACAGACAACTAGTAAGGACAAAGGTATCCAGCAGTTATGACCCCTATTAAGCCTAAACCTGGAAACCAAAATAAAACGGAAACTTTCGCTTCCTTTCCCTGCATAACACAACCGAGCAAATACTGAGAACTCATCTCTCAGGCACAAGAAAAGGCGAGTCCTTAATCCAGCCCCTCAATGCAAACCAGTTCGAATCCGCAGGGATGAGATCCTGACCCTCTCCTGTATGATTGCAACACAGACATCGCTACAAATGATGTTCCGCCGAGGCAGAAAAAATGTTTTTTTCCTTACACACTGGATGATTTTCACCAGCGAGATTAATTTACACAGCGTCAAGGAATAAAGCTCAATTCCGTGAGCTATAAACATAATGACCCAGACATAGGTTACGTGGCTCCAGGACCGGTGGCGCTCCCTCTCTCGCCTGCAGAACAGGAAAGACCCTCCCCGAGGCGGGGGCGCCCTGCACAGACCCCCAGTCCCGGAGCGCGAGCTGCCCCGGGGGAGGGCCCGGCGGCCGCATGTAAGGTCTTTGGCCTCCGCCAGTGAGGGCCCGGCGGCCCGACCGCGGCGCACGGCCTAGGCCTTCCCGCCACCTCTGAGGCCGTACCGCCGACCCCGGCCCACCCCGAGGGCTAGAAAGGGGGAGAGGGGGTCGCCGCTATTTCCGGCTGCGGGCGCGCGACCCCGACGCCCTGCGCCGCGGCACCCCGCACCCCCTCACCCGGCCCCGCGTCACCCCTCACCTCGCGCCCCGCCCCCGCTCGCTTATCCCGCCCCCCTCACCCCGACCCCCGCCCGCCTGCTCGGCCGCCCTGCCTGACGCGAGGCCGCCGGCTCGCCGCGAGCTCACCTGTCCGCGCACCCGCCCGCCCCGCCCACTCCGCGGCTCCGCTCTTCCCTGCGCGGCGCTCCTGGGCACCCGGCCGACGCGCGCTTCAGCCGGGGCTGCGCTTCGGGACCCGGCGGCGGCAGCGGCGACGGCGGCGGGGGTAGCGGCAGAGGGCGCGGGAGCAGCACCGGCAGAAGCGGCGGGGGCGCGCACGCTCACGCACGCACCCGCACCGGCGCGCGCGCTCCCGGGAGGACGTGGGCGCCGGCGGATCCGATCCGCGGGCTGGGCAGGCAGCGCGTGCGCCCAGAGCGCTGGACAGAGGCTCCGCCCGTGGGCGGAGCCCCGAGTGACAGGAGTGGACCGAGGCTCCCGAGCGCACAGCGGTCAGCCCGTGGGCGGGGCCCCAGTTCCTGTGGGCGGAGCTCGTTAGCCGAGTCGGAAGTTTCCACCGCCCCGCAGGGGCGGGGCCGAGCGGAGGGGGGTGGGGCCTACTCGCCGGAGCGTCAGGTTCTCTCCCGCGCGCCCGCAGGTACTGAGGCCAGATTCGCCAAGACAGGAGGTAAGGGAATTTGTCTTGCAGTTGAGTATGCCCCGTGCTTTACGTAAGACTGAGAAACCGTAATTGATCTCGTCAAAGAACTGGAGAGGGAGCTGGTGGGGAGATGACCCGGAGGCCGACGGTCGCTGAGCCACTGTTAGGGACTGACGTTTGCTCATCCCTGCAGCGCAGAGATGCGACTTCCTGCCTGCCTGCCCAATCACCGAAGTGACACCGCCATTGTCCAGCCCCTCCCAGAACCACCGGCAAACAATGACTCAAAAGAGTAGTTGAACCAACTTCCACTCACTCCCCTGCCACCCAAGGTACGACCCCTGCTCATCTCACTGACCTCTTGAGGGAGGGGAGACCTGCTTGCTACCCTTCCCTATCGCTCCTATGTCAGAAACGGTTCTACCATTTACTGAGTGCTTGCTCTGTACGTGGTACACTGGTATGTGTGCCAGTTTCCATCCTAGAAGCCATCCAACAGACTTCTCTGGTCAGTACTCCTCTGCCTCCTCACTCCCACACTTGCCCACTGGACATTTTCCACTCAGCAGTTTTATGATATCCAAGTCTCCCTGTGACACATTGTGTGTTAGTTGCTCAGTCTTGTCTGACTCTTGTGACCCCATGAACTGTAGCCCACCAGGCTCCTCTGATGACACATTGAGTAAAATCCAGACTCAGAGCCAACAAGCTCCAGCCTCCTCTACTTCTGTCCTCTTACATCTCTGCCATCATGCCGGCTTTAAACTGCCCAGTCTGTCCCAGGTTTGGGGCCTGTAAGTGGCAGAGCTCAGGAAGTGGCCTGGCAGTTGTTAAATTGTGCAACATCAAATAGGCAGAAAGAAAAGGCCTATGAAAACCGAGAAGCAGAAGGGCCAGATTCATATCTATGCCCTTTGATTCAAGAGGATGAAAGATTCTGAGCAGAATCACAGGAGGAATGAGACAATCAAATGGACCCAGTACCAATTTCAGAGTGAAGTTTCTTGGACACTCAAAGAATGAATGAAATGACCTGGTACCAATTTCAGAGTGAAGCTGAGTTGGGCACTGCACAAATGAATGAAGCAGGCCTTAGTGAGTCTTTCTTTGACCTACTAGCTCCTCTTTAGGAATATTCTAAGAAAATATTCCCAAATACAGAAAAAAGTATATCACTAAGCTGTTCTTATAATAGTAAAAATGGAAACCTAAAAGACATTCAAATCAAACAATTATAAAATGTATACAGTTACTTAATAGCATTGAAAATTCTTTTAAGAGCTCCTGAAAGAAAAACAAGCAAAATGCTTATGTTAAAAGTACATTACAAATATGTTTATAAAATAAGTCAACCTGTTTGGAGATAGTAAGACAGGAATACTGTCAACTGTGGACAGCGGCTGCAGTCCAGTCCTGCCCTTCACAGGCCCTTTAGTGAGGTCAGGTGGGCACCCTTACCCTCACCTTGAGAGGAAACAGGCACTTTATGGAAGCAACTGCCACAGCTGCCCTCCAATGCCAGCCCCACCACTTGCTACAGCCCTTCAAGCTCTCAAAGCTTATCTCATGGGTCAGTTACTTAGGGGAGCCACCTGAGGGCTAGGTCCATGTCAGGGTTATCCTTGTCCCCCACAAGGCCTAGCAAACTCTTACCCACAAGACATTTAAATACTAAATAAATGAAGACCACTTGGAACCCATTTCATCATCAGCAAGGGTAAATGCTGACCTTAGGCAATAGAGAGGAAGGTGCTTTCCCCCACTTGGCGCAGCCTCACACCTCACGCTGTGTGGTGTGGACTGCCGTGCTCTCACATACAACTCACATACAATTTGAAGTCATTCACTTTCCCTGCCTTTGCATCTGGGGCGAGTCATGCTCTCTGACCCAAAGGAGGTCCACTGCTCTCAGTAAAAGGATTTCCCACTGGGCACATCCAAGACAAAGGGGCACTGCACGGTGCACTAGGGCAGTGCAGACGGAGGCTCTCCCAGAAGTTTCGGGGAGGTGCAGGCAGCACTCCAGGGCACAGCATTAAGAAGGAAAAGCAGAGCACAGGAAGTGTTAAGAATGGCAAGAGAATGAGAATACACATTCACATGTGCTTCTTTCTGCATGAAGAAAGCACTAGGAGGGTGAAGAGTTATTGGAAGATGGGTGGGGTCTAGGCAGGGAATGGGTTTGAGCCGGCCTGGTATCCAACCTATCGAGGATGCATGTGCCCTTCCTGAACCACCATGGCGGTTACAGCTGCAAGTGGACAACCTCAGGAGTTCAGGCCCAAGCCCTTCAGTGTGTGAATGCCGGCTGGCCTGCCACCCTCTTGCTGCAGTGCCCACCTGCCTGGCTCTGGAAGCTTGGCTTGCACTCACTATAGCTTGGCTGGCTCCTCCCCATCCTTCATACCCCTTCCCCAGAGAACCCCCAGCTTTGTCAACACACTCTCTCATGGCACTGAAGATATGAAATTTGCATTTGAGACCCTCTGTGCTTGCCTCTCCCCAAAGTGCAGGCTCCTGACAACAGGGATCCCATCGGTTACCTTGCCACTCTTTCACCACCTTCCTGAATGAAGTAAGAAACATCACATGAGCTGAAGTCAGTTTTCCCCCAAAGAAATGCTTTATTGACAAATCACCATTGTTTACTTTATGGAAAAGAGAAACCCAGGATGCAATCATTATCCCTGCATCCTGCCTTCCCAACACACCCCATCTGAGACTCCAACACCAGGGAAAGAGCATGGAGCAGCGTTCCTCCCAAGGCACAGCGTGGACTGCAGCTCCCCCACCCCCCAAGTGTCTGAAGTGACCAGCACATGCAGGAACCAGGCAGCACATCACAGTCCAGCAGAGAGAACACTAAGCTGATGGCTCCTCCCCCAGAAAGCACACACAGGTGGTTGAGGTCTCTGCCCACCAAGAGCCTGTAAGGCACAGAGCTGCCCCTCCAGATGCACCAGACTTGGGGCCAGGGGGTGAGGCTGCTGGGCTGTGGTAGCATCAGAGGAGAAAGAGATCTTTGTAGCTCCTGAGAAAAGGCAACAGCAGAGTCCCAGCTGACCTGAAGCCCCAGCCTGACCTACCTGCAGGGTCTGCCTGCTGCTTGCAGGCCCCGGCATGTGGCATACCCACAGGCTGCAGCCGCCAGCCGGGGGAGGAGCCAGTCAGGGCTGGTTTGCGCAAGAGCAATGCCAGCCCTCCATGGAGGGGCTGGTCTTTCTCCTGCCTCCATCCCCACTGGCCAGCAGATGCTGCTGTGGTCACCAAGAGGAGAGAAGCCAGTTTCTACGTAGGAATGGAGTGCACTCATGAAATCACAGCACTGGCACAGCCGTGCTGCTCCTTGGCTGGATGCAGGGTTTTACATAATGCTCAAAACCCACTGAAGAATCCTCATTTGTATATAAAAACATTATAAACAAAGCATAAGGCGATGTAAGGCGTGCATTTCAGCTTGAGTCCAAAGAAATACTTTCTAACTATGAGGCTAAAGCTGCTTCACTTAGTTTTACTTTTGAAAAATCCACTGCATTTATAGAAAATAAAGAATTTGCTTTTGTTAAAGCTAGATTGTTAGTGTAACAATTAGGCAGCTGCTGATCATCAACTTTTTTCTAGGTCTCAGAAAATGGATAGTTTTCCTGTTTAGCATTTTGAAATTAAACTGCAGATCAGGCAGGGCTTTCTGGATGACTCGTCCTTCTGTGACTTACGGAAAGACTTTGGAAAACACACTGCATTTTACACTTACCACATCCCCCCTTTAAACATGCTGACCAACTAAGAGATTCCCAACAGAAGCCTGGCTTTGGCTCAGTCACCCTGGGACCTACCACCCTGCCCACTCCCTGCCCTAAGGCAGGATGGTGAAATGATCTGCTGATCTGACAGAGGGGGAGGCATCTGTGGACAAGGCGTGTTCTTTGACCCATGCGAGCACGGTGACCACGTCTCCATGGGGATGGCATAATTGTCCTCCCACACCCACCACTTGAAGTTGCAGTTGTGGCGATGAGGGTGTGCTTATTCCGTGGCCAGGCAAAGTCGCTACAGTCTTAGAAAGGTATGTGATCGGGCAACGGTCTGTCACCACTCCCCGTTGGGGGAGGGAAGGTTGTCACCACCATTCTCTCTGCCACCGACAACTTTAGACTACAGATAAGGAAAGACCAAGAGAAAGAAGCATGAGACAGGGCACATACATGACAAATCCTACCTATGTCCCTCCAAGGAGTCCAAAGAGTCGATCTCTACGTATGTAATGTGAATGCCACTCAGCAACAAAAGGAACAAACCCTTGCCATAGGCAATAGATTGGATATCACTCTGAGGAATCAACGTAGAAACAGCCAGGCCCCAAAGTCTGCACACTGATGCATGCAGTCACGTACTGTATGACTTTCTCAAGACGACAGAAATGGAGAGCAGATTAGGGGTTGCCCAGGGTAGGGGCGGGGGAAGGTAGGCTGTGGTCTCCGTGGGGATGAACTGTGCTCTGTTATGAGTGCAACAGTGTTCTCTCCTGGTCGTGACGGCTGCTGGATGTCACCACGGGAGACCGCACAGGGTACAGTGGCTCTCAGTATTAGTTCCTGTGACTGCATGTGAACCCACGTGACTAGTGACAGGCCATGAGCCAGCATACTGGGTAGCCCAGGTCTAGGCCAGTTACCTTGATGGTCCCAACTCGGTCCTCAAACGACTTGAAGGTAGCAGAATTCCTTTAAAGAGAGAAAAAGATGTCAGTACTGTAAGGAACATGTGGTTTGTGTGCCCTCCTAAATGTGAAGGGCCTTGGGGTTAGGATCATCCTTTGGAAAGACCCTAGAGAGATCCCCAGGTCTCACTGTAAAAACGTGACAAGCCAAAAGAAGATGAGGGGGCACACACATTCCTGAGGCTCCCCTAGGACAGAACTGAGACCAGCCACACCCAACTGCAGGACAGAGGATCTGCATGCCAGCAGCTGGTGAGACCTAGATTTCATGTGGGCGAACCGCAGAACCCTTGACTGGACGGAGGGGGATGCTGGGCACGTGATTCCACTGCACCCTAAATGCACACATCCTGGGGTTACCGAAAGTCCCGTGTGTTCTTCACAAAGATCTCACAGAAGTCGAGCAAGAGGAAAACTAAGGCCCATTCTAAGAGCAGAGAGCGATGAGGAGGCAGAGAAGGCAGGACAGGCCCAGTTTCCCCACCCTAACCCTTCGCTGTGTCCAGGCCACCAGAGGCAGCCTGTTAGTGACCCCCAGGCATGCTCAAGGAGGGGAGGTAGCAGCTGGAGCAGATTCTTCTGGGACGATGACAGCTCTGTGGAGACCCAGGCTGCACTACAGAGCAGGAGAGAGCATGGGTGGGGGCTTTGAGGAGGAACAGGCCTTGGCTCTGGCTGTTCTCAAGATAAACAGTCTCTGTAAAAGCTTGGAGACCCCTGGCAGCCTCCTGGGTGCTCGTGTGTGCAACCCTCCCTGCCCCTTCCAGCCCAACCTGAGGGCAGCCCTGAAGAATCCCAGGTAGAGCCCACTTTGGGCCTCACCCCCACCAGCTCTGCAGCCTAGAAGGGGTGTCTCCCAAATCTGAGCCAGAGACTGATAGGGGAAGGTGGTTCCTGGTCGGGGATGTGGGGGATGTGCAATGAACCAGCCAGAGCCACCCCTCCCACCGGCCTCCCAGTGGGGTCCCGGCAGGCTCAGGCAGCTATGGGGCACAGGAGCACATTACCTCATGGCCGGCATACTTATGGAGTGGCGGATGGAGTGGCTGCTGCTTGGAAGCGTGGGAGGAGCAGAGAAGGAAGAGTTAAGGCAAGGATAGGACTGGCTCCCCGTGCAGGAAGCTAAGCCCCACTCCCTGTACCAGGGAAGAACAGAGAAGCCTCACAAGCGGCCCCCTCCAACCAGGAAAACTGACCCCGGTGCCCCTTGCATTGCCCCAGAAGTGTGGCACTGTAGGGGGAAGGCACCAGGACAGGGAAACTAAGATGCCCTCAGCCTAGGCATTAAAAACATTTCTGGTGCAAAGAGCCACCAAGCATCCCATGTGATTTCACAGCAAGTCCCAGAAAAACAAGCAGGACAAGTATGAATATCAAAAGTCACAACTGTTCTGGAGTTCCTGGCCTCCAAGCAGGAGGAGTGGTTTGATCAACATGAGCTAAAGGACACTCAGGAGGCTGTCTGATCGGGGCCCAGGCACCCAAGGGTGGAAAGGAGACCAGCTCCCTGTCAAAGACAGGACCACTCCTGGGGGAAGAGGACTCAGGGACATGATGGCTCAAGGGCCAGCGTAGCCCCTCCCAGGAAGAGTAAGGGTGGCCCAATGGCTACTCTGTAAGAACAAGTTAGAGCAGGCAGCAACAGTGCCCAGCCAGCCACACAACCAGGGGAGGAGCCCTGCACCCGTCTCGCCAATGGTGACCACCTTGCTGTGCTGCCCCCACCATCCACACAGTCCCCTAGGGTTGGCCAGAGCCTCCCAGCCCTGAAGCAAAGACAGCCCGGCCGGCGCATCCAGTGTCAGTCTTACCTAAAGGAGGTGAGAAGGGCCGGAGCCCTGAGGGGGGAGCAGCAGGAAGAGAGAAGAGAGGCAGCATTAGAGGGGCATCCGGTCCCACCTCGGCCCTGCGTTTGAGACCATCCCGCCCGGGGAGGATATGTGCCCCTGTCCAGCCTCTGCCCCACTCTCCCTCACACAGTCACAAATGAGGGACCTTTGCATCTGACTCTGCCACAGGCTGGAGAAAAGGAACCCGGAGAAATAAGCAGAGCAAGGGCATGAGGCACTCCTCTGCCCTCAGGGTCCATACCTCACCCAGGACCCGGGACTCTATCAGCCTATACTCCAGCTGGGCCAGTGTGCCCCACCGCACCTCGACAGGGCCTGCAACACCCCCAAGAATTTCACGCTTTGGCTTCATCACCACAGAAAACAGAAGATGATTAAAAAACCAGAATATATGCAAGGGCATCTGCTGGGGTTGGGGGGGCCACGGCTCCCCCCCTCCACCCTGGTGGCCACCCCAACATGAAGATCATTTCAGAAGTGACAGTCACATGGCCTGAGGCATCTGTTTTGTTCTGCTGTGCAGCAGGACCTACTCTGCTTGGCAGGAGAACAAGCCTCATAGTGAGAAGAGGTGCGTGTCCCATCAAAGGTCACCCAGCCGGATGGAGGCCCAACCCTACTATTAATTGGGCCTCTGATGTTAATCCATTTCCCTGCCCCTGGGGATGCAGCAAGCCCATAGACTGGGCTGCTCCTGGACAGGCCCCTCTAGACACCTGGGGGACTGCTGTCCTGAAGGACAGAGCAGCGCCTGACCCTGGGCCTGGTTCTCTGTGTCAAGAAGTGGAGAACTCTGTCAGCTTCCAGCTCGAAACCACAGACATTAATGGGCCTCGACCTCAAGCTACCCAGGACCACATGGTGAGGCAACGGGGACACACGGATAGGCTCCTCAGACTCAGTTCGCAGCAGCACTGGGATCATAAGAGCAAAGCCAGCAGCAGGCACATTGAGACCCCAGCCAACAGGAACCGTGACCAGGGGCCGGTTCCTCCACTAGCGGGGGCTCACACGCGGCAGGCACAGCACCAGCCACAACGCAGCCACCCTGGGTTCTGAGCAGAATGGGGTACACTGAGCTTTGTCCTCCCAGAGTGAAGCCACGTGTGTGAGAACTGCCCAGCTGGCTCGCCTGCACCAGCGGTTCTACCCTCTCACCTGACTTCCACCTAAGATGCCCTGAACACGTGCAACAGTGAGACTACTGAACACAAAGGCATGACACTGAAAGTCAAAGAGAACATTCCTAGAAGAGCACGAAGCAGGCCTGTCACGTGCTTCAGATGCTCTATCATCAGCCTGGCCTCTGGAGGAAAGAAGAGGCATAAGCAGGCGCGGCCCCCCACCCTGTGACAGGCCCTGAGAGTGAGGCCAGGCCACGAGGGGCATGTGACCAGCTCACTGCCAGGCATTCCCTCCTCCCAGCTCAGGTGGCCACAACGGGCATCCCACCCACCACCAAGTGAGACTCGTCCAGGAGGACATGTTGAGCAGTACGAAGGCTGGGGGAATGATGGTCACTGGCCCTCCTGGCCACTGTGCAGAGCCCTGCTTGGGGGTCCCTCTTGTGTCCAAGTCACAGTCACTATGGGCCAGACTTGCATCTGAGGGCAGTCTGCAAGGACCCTTAGTGCAGGGGGGCACCCCTGAGGCATGGACGGCCTACTGACTGTTCAGCTTCTCCAAAGGTTTAAATTTTTTCAAAATAAAAAGCTGGGGGTGAGGGAGTGAAAAGGTATAATGATATCAATAGTCAAGAACAAAAGGTAATCATGGCTCTGGGCACCAGCTGTCCTCTGCACAACTGGGTGGGTCCCGGGCTGGTGAGTGCCTGTGGCCCAGTGATCAGGGCAGGGCTCCCACCTTGAGGCCCAGGAGGCAACCTCAGGCCATGAGGTGGGAAAATGCCTACTCTAAACAGGCAGGAAGGGTGAGAAGTGAAGGGTCAGGGCTCAACACCAAGTTCAGCAGGCTAGGCCCACAGCAACCCCATAGGATTATCAGCTATGAGGGGACAGGGGTGGGCTGGCAGCAGAAGCCAGGGCCAAGTCCAGGGTTCTGGTGAGGGGGCTGACCCGTGCTGCCTGCTGCTCTCACTGATTTATCCCAACAACCCAGAGGAAGGCCTGAGGGGCAGCAGCAGAGCCCAGAGCAGTAAACTCAGGGTGGAGTCTGGTGTGGGAGTGTCATGGCCATCAGGCTGGGGCAGGCACTGCTTCGTGCTGGACCCCAGTTCCCCTGGCCTGCGTCAGAGGCACTCAGGCAGCCCCCCATGGTCTTATCCACTTCCAAGACAGACTGCTTGGTTGGGGGTCCCAGTGTGCAGTCACACGCTCTCAAGAGCAAGCCAGGCAAACACATCACGCTTGTCCTTGATTTGTCCAGGCTGCCACTGCCCCCAGGCCAGAATCACCTGTCCTCCATGGAACGTCAACAAGAACCACAGCCTACACCAACCCCAAGTACAGTCACCCATGGGCACAGGGATCCCCACGCCTCACCATGAGAAAAAGGAATAGCAAAGAGGCAACCAGTAGAGGCAGGTTTGTGAACCAATCGGTCTGGGGCTGGTGTGGCCACACCTGTAGGTGCTGAGAAGCACCTGAGTTAAGTGCATCTGCCCATTCCGACAGGCTTCCTGCACACCAGACCCTCCAATGGATCTAAACACCCTAAAACCCCACCTGCTCGGCCCAGGTCTCAGGGCAGAGGTGTTGGACCGTCTCACCTCATATCCCCAAGCTTCCGGCTGATGGCAGAGCCCATGGTGGACAGGGCCGCTGAGGTCTTCTGTCCCGCCTGAGACAGGGTTTCCTGGGTTTTCTTGTAGCTGGAAAGAGAAACAGTGGTTAAATGAACCACACAGAAGGTGCAGCCACAGCCCATACGCCAGGAACAAGGCGACCAGAGAAGAGGGGGCGGCTGGGCCCAGTAACCCGGGCTCCCAGGGAGGGGACTTGTATACGGACAGAGCAGCACTGCCAGGTTATGACTGCCCCCACCCTGCAATAACCCTGTCTTCCGTTCTTCCTATAATGCAGGCTTTCCTCCTCCCCCTGTGGAAACTCACTTCCCTACCTCCCTGACTTTCACGGCAAACAAGCCCACAGAGCCCAGGCACACAAGCCCCTAGGGGCCTCACATGGCTTTTCTTTTCTCTTCTTATCCAAGGCAGTCCTCTGAGGACATAACAGCTCGACTGCACCCGCAGGGCTTGAGCCTGACAGCCTGCCCAACCAGCCTTCAGACCCCGAGCAGCCCCTCCAGCCCTCCTGTTCTGTGTCTACCATGTCCTTTGAGAACGGGGAGACCTAGCTCCATCTCATGCCACTGTTCTGGCTCAAGGAGGTGGTCTTGGCACTCCGTGGAGATCTCCTGCCCCACCCACCCACAAGATGGCTTGTGACCTCGATAGCAGTGGGATAGGTACCAATGGGGTGCCTGGGCCACAGGGACGTCGACACCCCTGGGTCCACTCTGAGCCTCCAGCCCCCACCACAAACAGAAGACACAACAGCCTAAACCCAGAGGTTCCTGCCGAGCCAACTTGACACCCCAAGGAAAAGAGAACTCAACATGGCAGAGGTGCCCACCAACTCTAGCCTTCCTGGCATCTCAGGTCATAGGGGTGGGCTTGGATGGCACTGGCTGGGGGCTCTTGGCCCCCTTCCACATCTGCCCCCAACCGTTGCCTGCAAGAGCTCCTGTGTGAGCACCTGCTGCTCGCATCTCTCAGGCCGGCCTTGTGCCTCAACCTCTGCACTCCCCACCCTGTGGGGATGGCCTGGTCCAAGCACCCTGGAGGGCCTCCTCCTCTGGGCAGTGGCCCCTCACAGCACAGCCAGGCCTGGGCCTTAAAGCATGAGCTGCTTCCTAGCAAGTCTGGAAATACCTTGAAGTCACTAAGGCGTAGGGTTTATCTTAATTTCCAGGAAGATCAGTAATTCTTGAACATACTGTTAACAGCGGGTAGAAAACAAGTTCCAAAATCCTTGCTGAAGACTGTGCTTCTGGTTTTTTTTAATTCAATAATAAGATGTCTAATTCTCACTCTAGGCCTTAAAAAATCTGACAACCAAAAATTCCTCCCCCACTGACAGTCTGACACAATCTCAGAATTAAAATGAACAGGAACTCAACATCCAACCAACCTGCCCAGTGACCCAGGATCTGGATAAGCTCCCCCTCAGTGGAGGAACACGTCTGTTCTAGGCTGCAGCTGATTCACACTAAAACCCACAGTCCACACCCTCCTCTGAGGGTTTCCAGATGGACTGTCCTGCAGTTCCCTCCGGTGCCCTCCAACTTGATGGTGCCTTCACCTGGAGCTGCCCCCTAAACTGTGGCCTGTCTTGGCGTCTTGCAAGACATGGCAACAGAAGTGGAGTGTCCAGAGGGCGACTCAGAAGGGTGCTCAGGCACTAGGGCCACTCTGGGCTACTCCGCAGAGCAGCACCCTGCTGGGACGGATGTGGTGCGGAGGCCAGGATGTGTCTGCATCCAATAACTCAGCCCAACCTGTGCTTGAGAGTACCAGGCTATGCCATGCTGCTTGACTGTCGGCGAGAGGGAGGTGCCAGCAGGATGCTCCTTCTCTGGTATCCTCCCTTGGGGGAGGGTCTGTCCCCACCTCCCACTAGTGGGGGGCACGTGATCCGAGATTGGCCAGAGGTAAGCTCCCTGACCCTAGTGAAAGCCCAATAACTCCTATACTGGGCCACCTTGTCGTTGGGCTACAAGGATGGGAAGATACGGTCCTGCCTCACCAGGCCGCCTTGACCACAGAGGAGCTGCTTGAGAACAAATTCGTTGTGGGGAAGGTAGAAGGGTGACACAGGCTGGGAGTGCTGGTCAGAACCCCATGCGGGCTGCCTAGAGTAGGGGTTTCTCACCAGATGAGGCCTACCCCTCCTAAGCCGACACTATCTTTAGCCGTACCTTCTGTCACCTGCGACCAAATAGGTTAATATGCCAATGAATGACTACAATTCATTGATGTTCACTCTAAGCACGATTTTAATTTGATCTGCCTAAGAAAGGATCCCATGAGGTGATGGTTTCATGACCAATAAAGCATGGCTGCTGAATCAACAGCTGGGTTGAAACCCCAAGTAGCATCAACCTACTCACTACTGCATCGCGGCACCAGAGCCGAGGACTCAGGCTGCAAACACCTCACTTCCTCTCTTCCGGGCCATGCTCCATTCACTGAAAGGGATCCACAACCACAAGAATTAGGGAAGACAGGGTGCTGACTCCAGCCACACCATGCCCTCCAGAGGCTGGGGGCAAGGAACCCCAGTAATGGCCTCCTGCAGCCACAAGCCAGGCACTCCAAGACTGCAGAACAGCTGTCTCATGCTGTCCACCTCCTGCGCTGTCACTGCAGAGACTTCTCGAGGCCTAACAACTCTCCCAGCAGGTCTGGGGCTGAGACCTCATGGCCACGGCCACTGCCTGATGAAGCATGTGAAAGAGCCAATCTTGCCGGCCACACTTACAGGCCCAGAACCATGGAGTCCATTCAGAGGAGTCAGAACCGTGATCTGAGGAAGCAGTGCCCCAGCAGCTCCCCGGCAGCTGGCTTTCCAGAACAGCACCAAGACCTCCCAAGACAATTCTCAGTCTTGGTCAGCACCATGAGCCTGCCTCCAGCCACGGCCCACCCTACCAAGCCACACCGACAGCATAGAAACTCCAACTGCCAGACCCACCTGGTGCCCAGCTGCCCTCACGAGCCTAGGCTGCAAAGGCTCCATGGGCAGCCGGCCAACATGGGCTTCTAGGCACCTCCAAGACAAGCTGGGTTCCAACTGTTTCCTTTCAGCCCAACACAGAAAGGCTTTCTGCCCATGCCTTCTGGCAACCACAGTTCTTCCTTCTAAGCAAGACATCCCAGAAAACAATTTTAAAACACTGCACCACCCAGTTCAAAGGATATAATCAGACTAAAGTACAAATGAAGTGCTATTATCTATTTCACGGATCTCAAGTAAAATGCTAGGAGTCCTTCTGAGCCTAAGCTCTGACAGACAGAGCCACCATGAAGGTTCTATGCCCCACTTCTTTGTGTTTCTGTGCTCACCTCTCAGGCCAAAGGAGCTACTTAAAGATCTGACCTGCACAGCCCATGCTGTGCTGACTCCAGAGCCACCCCTCAGTGCAGGTGAAGGGTGCACTGACTGACCCCTGCTCTGGCCTCTTATCCAAGGGACACATGTCAGGAGGGGGTTCCCAGTGCCATCTGGGGGCTGAGTGAACTTGCTTCTGCACCTGCACTCTTCTCCAGTAAAGTTTAAAAGGATATTTTGTGTTTGAGAAGAATAAAATCATATGAAAAATAAAACAGCCAAGACACACCACAGCTAATAAGCTTGAACTGAGTGTGCTCGGCCTTCCTAGCTCTGAAAACCATGTCGGGAGGGGAGGAGGCACTCACAGGTCTGACTGGGTCACTTTCTCATTCCACTCTCCGAGTTTCTCAGAAGTTTTCATGTAGCTAAAAACAGAAAGTCTGTGGTAAATTATTTAGAAAAACTACTTCGATGCAGGTTTCAAACTGCAGACGAAATTCCAAGGAAAATAGAAGGACCACCTGGCAGGAAGACTGGCTCTACAGCCTGATTCTGCTCAGGACCTGGTCAGCAGGCCGGGTGAGGCCAGGGAGGCATGGACAGGCCTGGCTAGCTCTCCTCATGCTGAAGGCAGGCTTGCCCACTCAGCAGAAGTTGTCTCTCAGGAAACGGCTGTGGGGAGCATGAAGGGCACTGCCACGGCCCTAAACACAACTCTTGACAGCCACCTTTTGGGTTTAAAGCCTCCAAGTTTCTAAGACAAAGAACTGGGTTTTTCATAAGTGAGATTTATGAAATTTGATTTGGTCTTTCAATGGGACACAGCTTCTCAGACAATATGAAACATTTCCCACCCACCCTACCCCGCCTCCTTGGAGAATATGTTTCAGAAGAGCCACACATCTGCACTCCCCAAATCCAGAGCTGGGTTAGAGATTCTGGGGCCATGATCATGTCACGCTCACAAGAAGGACCCACTTCAGCAGACACTGACCTATGGGGACAACTGGAAAGCCAGTCTTATTAAGCACCTAATTGGTATTCTCTCCAATTTAGACCCTGAAATATACTCTTGTCAATTTCTGCTGGGACAACTAGCATGTTTACCACCTTTTAAAACCATATGTGCAGACTCTAAACTCTGAGTAAACCAAATTCAGATTTGTTTGCTGGCAAGGACTCAGGGCCCTGAGAGGGCAGCTTCTGGGGGGCACACCTCATCTCCAGGACTCAAGGGCCCCTCAAGCAGGCGGACACTCACGCGTTGGAGACTTGCATGTCATGCCAACTCCTGGACAGGTTTTGCTTCAGGCCCTCCAAGGTGGAAAGGCCCAGCTTCCTCTTCAGTTCACCACAGTGCCTCTCCTTGGCTGCCAGCACCTGGCGCAGAGTGACAATTTCCTCTTCCACCTGCAAAAGCATGCAGTTACCAGGCTTCAACCACCACTAGGGCAGGAAGTGACTGAAATCCTTATACACACTACAAAGAGGGTTTCTCAGAATCATATGAGAATTCTCCATTTACAGAAACATAACCTGTTTTAGGAACAGTCTACAGCAGCCATCGCTTCTGTTTGTATTTGGTACCAGCACCTCAACTTTCTCTGGAGAACTGTCCTGCTCCCCTCAGCCGAGTGTCTACCCACAGACAGCAAGCCAGGCCTGTCAGAGTTCTGGACTAGGTGTGTGAAGACAGCAGACCCTTTCTGTCTGGGCTCTGGGTCTGGACATGGGTAACAAAAGGTGGAAAGGTGGGCAGGCAAGCAGCATCTGCACCCAGGGGGAATTCCATACAGAGGGGAAGGAAGCAGATGGCCAGAGGACCACATGACAAAGAAACAACCCTTTGGACATCTGTGTTCCCAAGGTCAGCTGCAAGCCTTGGCAAAAGCCACTTACACAAGTCCAAAGAAAATTTTTTTGGCCTAGTGTAGTTTGAGTTGGACAAGAGGAAAAATCTTGACAAAAAGACCAGAACTTTCTCATGTCTTAAAGAGTGGACAAGAAAAAGCAGCATCCTTTAGAGCCATTCTGCTTTAGATTCTCAAACAGTTTCAGCTTCTATGTGAACAGCTACTCTAAAAAACCATCCTTTCTTTAAAAAAATGACTGTTTGGATTAAGACATTAACAGTTGCTTAGAGCCCTATCTTGCTAATCACTAGATTTTGCTTTAGAAAATACTGAAGAAAGAAACAATACAAAATCAAGGATCACCCAAGGCCCAACTATTACCAGTCACTCCAGCAGTGACACCTGGTGACATTAACTTTCCGTTTATGGTGTCATGGGCACATGGGTTTAACAGCCTGTGGATACGCATTTTAAGATGAGAGTGTTTCCACTTTACAATTCACCTCTGAAAAAGACATTGTGCTTTTATTCTCTAAACCAGTATGTCATGAAATAAAGGGCAAAACACAGGCTTCCTGGGACTTCTTGCTGCTTCTCCTTTAACCTCTGCTCAATTCAGAAAGGATGGCTTCCTCTACATTCTAAAACCTGGTCCTGGGGCCAGGTTCATTCAGACAACCAGTTCTGCTCAGACCCAAGCCTGGATCCAGGATGTTATCAGGATTGGCTTGTCTCCCAAGATGAAGCAGAGAATTGCGACAAGTGTGCTCCAGCCCCCGCCTGACTGATGCTGACAAGTGCACTTCCCCAGATTCTGGAATCTCAAGTGAATCACTATCAGGCTGTGTTACCACATCATAAAAAAGAAACACTCTTGGAAGTTGGTCTGAATAAAAATTATATGCAGAGACTTTTATTCTTAATTCCTATTTCTTCTTAAATAACTCTCACTTTGAAAAGATCACATGAGAAAAGAAGGAAAATGAAGATCCAGGGGCAGATACGTCTGTGGGATCTTGAAAATGTCATGTTTATTCCAAAAGGGAAACCCGCAGCAGATGGAGTGCTCAGAGCAGCCGCCCATGTGGACACTCCCCTCACAGAGAGCCTGCAAAGTGCCAGACACAGACAAGCCAAGGACGCAGAAGATAGATTCTGTGGAGTTCCCAGGGCAATTTCCTGGAGCACAGCCAGCACTCCAGCTCATTTTTAGGCAGCAAAGACCGCACAGCACCCCCGAGCATACAGCCAAGACACAGCACCTTTGCAAGCTCTGCCCTGAGCTCCTCGGCCTCAGTCTCCGTCAGACCCTCGACAGCAGGAGTCTGGGCAGCCACCGCTGTGTCCACAGGGACATCCATCATGGAGTCGGAGAGCAGACCTTTGTTAGGAGAATTCAGGTTGATATCTGCCAGAGACAAAATGTGGTTAGAGTGCATCAAGTAAGAAGTCATAGACGAATAAAGTGGGCAGAGATCCCGCCTCACCCTGGGGAGAGGGACAAGACAGAATCTCTTCCCAGGCATAAAATCTTTGCTACAAACAAAGCAGCTGGAGCTAACAGACCTACCTCTTTTTTTTTTTTTCAAGGAAAAGGAACTTAATACAGCTGTAAACACAGTCAGCATCATTTTCTAATCAGCTGTTCTGCCAGGGCACAGGCTAAGATGACACACAGGAACACAGTCATCCAGGCCCCGTGGGGAGTCACCAAAACAAAACCAGTTTAATTCATCCTCAACCTGTGTCCCGCAGCACGGAGGCTGCAGCAAGGCACGGGGGAACACTACCTCACATACCTCACTACATCCAGATCAGGTTCAATCCCTGTATCAGATGTTTTTTTCATATTAATGCATTTTCCTGTATGAACTAGAAGTTTACAAGAACAATAGGTCTATATCAGTTCAGCTCAGTCGCTCAGTCGTGTCCGACTCTTTGCAACCCCACGTCAGGCCTCTCTGTCCATCACCAACTCCCAGAGTTCACTCACATATCAGTTCTCAATTCAAACACATGACCATCGTTTAGTATGTTGTACAGTCAACACTGAAAACATCTTCCTTTTTGATCAGCATGATCTGTGAACAAACAAGCTCTGCATGGTATTTGGCACACTTAAAAGTAAATTAAAAGGAATTCTCTGGTGGTCCAGTGGTTAGGACTCTGCGCTTTCACTGCAGAGGGCCTGAGTTCAGTCCCTGGTTGGTGAACTAAGATACAAGTCAATTGGCTAGGCCACATAAATATATGGATAAAAAGGCATAAAGGTTGCAAAGAAATAAAAATAAAATACAAGTCAATTGGCTTGGCCACATAGATATATAAATAAAAAGGCATAAAGGTTGCAAAGAAATAAAATAAATAAATTTTATTTATTTTATCTGCAGCTTATCTTAAACTGCAGACATGACTATCTATTTTAGAAATCCTAGAGTCTGCTAAAAATAAAATGCACTTAAAAACAAAGAAGCTCTATTTAGCTGGCTGTGTCATTCCCTTCACATGTCCATACAGCTGGAGTCAGGCACTTCTATGGTGCTCTAGAGATGGCTCACTAAAGCGTGTTTTGCTTTCTTTTAAATCAATTGACCCAAATTTTTAACTCAGATCAACCAATGTGGTTTTATTTACATCGCTTGTATCTGCTATGTTGAACCTACTTAACACTTAAATCCATTAAATACTTTAAAGTCTTTACAACTTTCCTGTTTTTAAAAACCAACACTCACAGACAGGCAGTATCTACCTGTAAATCTAAAACTGGATCCCACGGAAATCACCCCCAGATGAAACTGTACACTCACCAATCATACTGGGCACTGCCCAGTCACTGAGGAAGACCCCTGACTTACAGAAGACCAAGGCAGGAAAGTGTCTTACCAAAGGACCTACAGAGAACAAGCACAGGCTGGTGTAGTAGGCAACACTGGGGGCTAGCCCCCTCACCTGGGTGAGTCGCAGTTCAGCCTGTATAATCATCTGCAAAATGGAGGTAATACAAGGACCAATCTAAACAGGTTATTCTGAAAATGGAAAAATATCTCAGAAACAGACTTGGTATGGTGTCTGGTACATAGCAGGTGCTCAGTAAGTGTTTTCTGTCGTTCTTATGACCAGAACCCGGTGCCTGTGACGAATTCTAATGTTTAATTAGTATGTTCATACAGGTCAAACATTAGAACAACATCCTGAAATTATCCAGTAAAGTGACATCAACGTAGTTTTAATCACCACACCCTCTAGAGCTCCAGGATGGAAGACAGACTTGTATCACGTCCTTAAAATCTCAAGCTTCTGAGCCCGCTCCACACCCGCCGCGGCCACCTCAAACTGGTCTGGGATGTCTGTTCCGGAAAGAGGCCTGGTATGCTGGGTGTGCCCCTGACTCACTGCACCCGTCCTCCTCGAAACAACTCCGAGGTAGGCTGTGCTCCGAGCAGTGTTGCCACCCAAGGGGCGCTGCGCCCAACGCGAGGGCGGCGTTGCCCCTCCCCTCCCCCCCTCCTCCTCCTCCTCCTCCCCACCTCCTCGGCGCCGCTCGGCACCTCGGCCCGCGTCCAGGACCGGATGGAGTGTCCCCAAGGGCCCTGCGCAGGATCTGAGGGCGGCCCGCCGGGCAAGCGTTGGGCGGAGGTAGAGTGACGAAACCCAAGACTCAGGGGCGACGGAAGAGCGGCGGGTAACCAGTGCTCGGAGCAGTCCCAGCTGGGGGGCGGAACGCCTGCCTGCAGCTTCTAGGCCAGGCGCCTGGGAGCCGAAGAGGGACAGCGAGGTAGTAGGGCGCAAGCAGAGAGGCCCAGAGCCCACCACGCGACGCGAGGCCAACAGGTACCTTGGCCGGCGGAGTCCATGTTTAGATGGCTACCCGACCGCAGCTGGCGTTGAGACCCAGTTCGCGGGCGCAGTGGGAGCCAAGTGAGCCGTACCAGGTGTAACTCGCCGCGTACACAGCAGCCAGCGGAACCTCTTCAGCAGCCGCGGCTTACGAAATCAGCAGCGCGACGACCCACTTCCGCTTTGACGTGCGCTCCGCCCTCGCCCCGCCCCCTATGAGCAGTGTCCAACGAGAGTGTGTTTTGGCTTCAACCTGATTGGCCGAGGCTGCGGAAGAAGTCGGGAAACAGAGGCCGATCCACCAGCGAGACACACAGGTAGAACTGTCTTGAGGAGCTCGAGGAAGGTGGGAAGTGGGAGGACAGTGCTTCATCGGGCTATGCGAATTTGGTGCTGGGCATGTTGGAGGTCCCCAGCCTGTTTGCCACCGCCAGCTCACTTACTTTGGCGGGTTAAACTGAGGCAGCTCTGAGACCTGACCCCCTGACTTCGGGATTCTTTTTCTTTTTGAGTCCTTCCTTTCTGTAGAGATTTTTAAGCATATGGGGATTGCTCGGGAAAAGGCATGACCACCTGTTCCCTCTCCGGGCTGGAAGCGCCCACCCTTGGCACTGTTCTCTTACTTCCTTTTGACAGCAACCTGGTGAGCCAGGTGGGGCCCTCACCCTTACAGATGAGGAAACTGAGGCCAGAGTTACTTGCCGTCACTCAGCTAGTTGAGTTGCTTCCAGATGACTCTGGAGAAGAGTTTCCTAGATTTGTCAAAGGAGAGGTATATAGCCATTAGGCCACCCGGTCCCACTAAAACAAGTCCCACAACTAGCCTTCTTTGGCTACCTAGTTGCCTCTGCAAGCAACCATTTAGTGTTATTCAAACCCTCAAGGATCTGACCTTTCTGGACAACATTCCACCTAACAGCCAAGTCACTCTGCATGTACTGATCCCTAGGAAGGAAGCCCCTTCCTTTACCTGGTTAACTCTGATTGTCTCAGTTCAAAGCTCACCTCCCCACAGGTCTTCCTGGTACTTTAGGTCACCCTAGTTACCTGCCTCTGCCTGCACTGGCCCAGGTGCATACAGGCCAGGTCCTGCTCTGCTGCTGTCAAGTATATGCCTGCCCCACTTACCTTCTTTCAATTTTTCCAGTTTCTAGCTGAACCCACCCTGGCCAGCTCCTATCCCCAGCGGTTGGGAACAGCTGGTAGTCCCTGCTTCATGCAATTTAGGGGAGGTGGTAAGGAACCAACTGTATTACAGATGGTGGCGGGCAGAGGGCCTGTCTTTTATTCTGTATGGCATCCCTGAGCCAGGAACAAAGCAATGAGTGGTCAGTCAGGTGTGTCTGTAGTCCCACCAGGACATGCCACTTACTCTGAATCTGTGGTTCCAAGGTGAACCCCATCCTGTAGAAGCCAGGAGTGGGGTGGAGGAACCCTATGAAGCAGCAGCATTGCACTTGTACTCCTGAGGAAGAGTGCCTTCCAAAGCCAATGTCTTTTCATAGTTAGGAGCGACTTTCACAGACCCTTCAACATGCATCTTTCCCAATCATGCTGTAACCCAGGCCAGGTGAAGGATGCCTCCTGGTGTCCCGCAGCCTGTGTTCCCACCATCCTCTCCAGGTGTCAAAGCATCCATCACACAGGGTTGCCATAAACTGGGTCAGGTTAATCTTTGCATTCCCTTTACCAGCTGGGAGCAGATTGGAACGGTTCACAAGTGTTGGGAAAAAAGAGACAGGAGAGAGGGGACACCCCAGTGAGCGAGAGAGTGCAAGATCCCCTTTGCACTCCCCCACCCTCCACTAGACACCAGGTTGGGATCCAGGGCAGGGCCAGCTTTACTGGTTTGGGGTGGGGATGTGGGAGGGACCTGCAGAAGCACCGTCTACAGCCTCCAGGGCAACTGAAAGTCCTCAGGTTCCAGCGGACTGCAATGGGTCGCCTCCACATTTTTGAGGTGCTTGCGCGCCAGGAATAGCGCGAGCTGCCGCCGCCGCCGCGAGCTCAGACCCTGGCCCACTAGCCAGGGGAAGGCTAGCCCATGCGACCCCCAGGTCTCCTTGTCCTGCTGCTGGTCCTCGCAGCGCGTGAGGTAGGAGCGCAGCAGGGATAGGCACCATTCGTCGTCCACGCGGTAGCGCGCATAGAAGGCGGCTTCTTGCGCCAGGCTGCCGGCGCGCAGCCAGCGGGTCACGATAGCGAGGCCCTCGCGCGCCATCACAGCGGGGTAGCGGTGCTGCAGCAGGCGCAGGAGCAGCTCGTTGCCGCGGTTGCCCTCCACGACGCCCGACGGCAGGGGGCGCAGGTGGCCCGAGGTGCTAACCACGTCGTCCTCTGTGCGCCGGAGGAGCAGCACCGGCCCAGGGTAGCGACACAGCTGCTCGGCCACGTTGAGATTGAAGTGCTCACGCACCGTGCGCACCACCAGCCCTTTCCAGCTGTGGGGCATGACCTTCAGCGCCAGAGGCACGAGATCGTCGAAGGTGGCATCAAGCACAAGCGCGCCCAGCTCCGGGTGCGTCATGGTAGCCCACGTGGCCGTGAAGCCGCCAATAGACCAGCCATAGACCACCACGTGTGTGGGCGGGAAGTGCAGGCGGTGCAGCGCGTACTTGACCACCACATCCATGGCATTGGCATCATGCTGAGGGAACGGCGCGCCCGTGCTGCCCCGAAGCCCGGGTGGTTCCAGCCCAGGACCGAGTAGCCGGCCTCAAGCGGCGCCCGATAGGCAGCCCATTTCGTAGAAGCCGGGCGTTGCCCTCGCAGCAGATGACCAGGCGCAGGCCTCGGCCGTGGCTGCCCGGGTGCTGGCGGCGGTCCATGAACATGGTGTCGATCTCGTTGCCGTCACAGGCCACCAGCTTGGCGCGCCGGCCGCGGTAGCGCTCCACCAGGCGTTCCTGGCCTTGCTGCAGCAGCGGCAGCAGCGCACGCCGTCATCAGGAACATGGAGCCGGGGTACACAAGCCAGCGGCCCAGCGAATGGGCCAGCGCGTAGCTGGCGAGCTGGCTGGGCAACTCGCGGATCTGCTGCAGGAGGCACTGCGCCTGGCTGCGCGCGCCGCGGCGGCGGCCGAACCAGCGAGTCATCGCCCAGCGCTGCGCCCGCAGTAGCCACACGCCCGCGGCGGCCGCAGCGCACGTCAGCGCGCGGTGACTGCTCCCGCCTCCCGGCGGCTGCGCGCACGTCATCCCAGCGGAAGTCCACCGGCCAGCCGCGGAAGTTGTAGGTGTAGTTGGCTGTCAGGTAGATCTTGAACACGTGCACCAGCGCTTTCACGAAGCAGACCACGCACATGGACACGAGGCCTTGAGTGCTGACCGAGCCCTAAGACCCAGTCGCCCGGCCCGAGGTCGCGGTGGCGGTGGGAGGCCCAGGCCCGGCCCAGCGGGCTGCGGCAGGAGGTGGCGTGCCCTAGGCCGCCTCAGGACTTGTCTCTTTGGGGCTTGGCCCTCGTGGCTTTTGTGACCTGGGCCTGCCAGGGGAGTCCCGTCCGCCTGCCTCAGGCCAGCTTTGTGAGTCACCGTTGCCTGGGGAGAGAACCGTGATGGGCGCACAAAGGGTTCGAAGGCGTGGTGGACCCCCGCCCCCCCACCCCAGGACACAGCCTCAGGACCTCGGCGTGGCCACACCCTCAACAGGCCTTCTCTGACCCAAATCTCGAGATTTCATTAGCCTCTCACCTAAGGGCAAGCCCACCTCCACCCAAGCCTGAGCAGTGCCCCGCCCCTTCCTCCCTGAACTGTAGGTGGACATG
Source organism: Nanger dama (assembly GCA_917880005.1). Lineage (NCBI taxonomy): Eukaryota > Metazoa > Chordata > Mammalia > Artiodactyla > Bovidae > Nanger > Nanger dama. The sequence continues at coordinate 382,983 of CAKJTW010000080.1, forward strand.
GGTCTCACTGAGAAAAATGCAAGGCCGCCCACCACCTTGAACCAGCTTGCGGTGGGAACCACCCGCCCACCTTCCAAGGTACCCACCCTGGTGGGAGAGGGACCAGAGGCAGGAGGAAGCAGCCCTGGGGATCAGGCTGTGAGTCTGAAAAGGCTGCATGGGCCCCAACTGCTCCATAAACAGGGTGGAGAGAGGGGAGTGGGTTGGGGGAGCAGTTCTCTGCCCAGCACTCCAGGGGCAGGGGCAAAGCTCAGGAAGTCCCTGGGGGAGCAGTGGAGGCTGGCTGCTGGGGCTCTTTGCTCACTGCCTGCCACCCCAGCCCTCCGCACCTTTTTTCCCAGGAAGGGGTAAGTGCAGGCTGGAAACCCCCGCCTGTTCTGCATCCTCTTTCCACTGGAGCCTGCAGAGGCAATGACCTTCTCCAGGTGGGTCCTTCCTGGCCAGTGTTCCTCATTTTGAGCCCCCAGTTGAGCCCTCCCTCCCCCAGAAACCACCCCACAAGCTATCCCTTCCTCTTTTCTGGAGGGTTTTATTGGGTTCTCCTTTCTGTCCTGCACCAGTGAGAGCTGGCCCACCTGATGAGGGCGAGACAGAGTCCCCGTGGGCAGGGAGGCAGGGAAGAGCCAGGCTCCAGGGGTGCCTTCAACAGTTGCATGGACCTAAAACCCAGCCCACTCCTTGGAACCCAGGAGGCCCAGAGCCCAGACCTCTGGGGAGGGGCTCCAGGCCCAAGTTCGCTCTGCTTTAATGCTCTGTGCAGCTGAGCTGGAGGCATTGTTGGCCCAGTCAGCCCCCACTTGGCTTGGAAGCAGAGCTAAGGGTCACTGCTGTCCTTTGGGGTTTGTGGGAAGAGGGGTCAATGGGCAGTGAGTGAGCTGAGAGGGTTGAATGTCCATCCTCCACCCCCCATTGCCAGGTAAAATACAGAAAACCCAGTTAAAGTTCAATTTCAAGCAAACAACCGAAGCTTTCTAAGTATGTCCTAAACATTGCATGGAACATATTCATATGAAAATATTGCTTATCTGAAGTTCAACTCTAACTGGATATCCTGTTTTTTTGCTAAATCTGGAAACTCTACCCCCAGGACGCCTCCCCCAAGGCTCTGAGGTCCAGATCTTCCTGATCATCCAGCTCCTATCCCACTCTGGGCTATTTCACTCATCAGTTAGGTCCCGAGACCCGAGAGGGTGGCCCAGGGTCCACTGTCCCCCTGGGCAAGGGCTCCACTCCTATTCCTTCTGCCCTGTAACCACCTCACTTCTCTCCTGCGTCTTGGGTGGCAGCAGGGGCAGTGGGGAACTTGGGTCAGGTAATGGGCAGAACTGTCTATGGGGGTGAGTGATCGTGGCTGTCCTGAGCTGTCCACCCAGCCCTGAGGTCAGAAGTAGAGATGGGACCTTGAGGATGTGGGCATTTCCTCTCCTAGGAACATCTTTCATAAACTCATATCCTAGCATGGTGGGTGGGGGGAAAGTGCAGACTCAGAGGCTCCAGACTCATCTTGTGAGCCCTTAGGAGCGACCCCAGCAGCAGACCAGAGGCCCTGTGGCATCCTCAGTCGAGTCCCAGCAGACACAGAGGATGCAGTGGGGTGTACTGCAGGATGGTCCTGCAAAGACAGGTGGGGTGTGGAGGAGCAGTGCCCTTCTGGGGGCAGCCTCCCATCTTGGTTGGAAATAGAGGCTTTCCTTTGGCCAGGCCCACCTGCCTGCCCTTGGCTCCCCTGGAGAAGCAGGAGGCTCAGAGGAGAGGGAGCAGCCAGAGACTGGATTCTAGGGGGCAGAGGTCAGCAGGCTGGAGCTGCTGACCCCGCCCCCAGACCCCCTAACCTGTGTCTGGCCTGAGCCCTGACCCCTAGCCCAGCCCCAGCACACGGGAGCCCAAATGCCCCAGAACCACCAGCTCTGTTGAGACAGGAAGGCACATGACAAGAAAGGAGCCCTCCTCCAGCTGTCTCCTCTCCAGGAGACCTCACTGGACTGGACCAGCTGTAGCCACAGTGGCCTCTTGTGTCCTGGTTGCTCAGGGAAGGTGGAGTTGTGAACCCAGCAGTGTCCACCCAGCAGTGGCCCAGAGGCCACCCAGCAGTGTCTAACAGGCGACATCTGAGCATGCACTCTACCCCACCCCCTCAGCCTGGGTTGGCTGGGCTCTCTGACCTCTGGCCTCCGCCCTGCAGGGGCTCCTGCCCTCCCCCGCTGAGCAGGGCTCCCTCCTGGCCAGTTCTGCTCAGCTTCCCCAGAGGCCCTGATATAGGCTGCCAACCTCAGGGAAGGAAGGAAGGAGAGAGAGAAAACCAGTCCCAGAGGCTGGAGCGGCGGGGGTGGAATCAGCCCTCACGGGGGCATCCAGGCTCTGAGGCAGCACTGTCCTTGGGAAAGCTGCCGCTGCCCCGCAGGAGGGGAGCTGAGTCTGCACAAACGCCTCTGCTCAGGAAATGGGGTGCAGGGAAGGTGGAGGGTGGCTGGGAGCCTGAGGCCAGTAGGGGACGCTTCCTGGCGGATGCGGGGTCAGAGGAGGGCGGAAATGGCCAAGACAGCTGCTGAACATCTGGAGTCAGAGTTACCGGCGCCCTCACGGATGGCGGGGTTTGTGGGGAGCCATGCACGCCCACACCCTCTCCTGCCTTCCTGCAGGTCAGTCTCAGCCTCCCCTCCCACTGCCCCCCTATCGGGGTAAAGAAGCCACCCCTGGGGGGCTGCACTGTGCACAGACCACACATAGCCTGGTTCCCGAGATGGTCCCCAGGGTCCCCTGCACAACTGGGAATGTCACCTCACACTCCAGGTACTGTGTCACTGCTGGCTGGGAGCCCCTGGAGGTGGGTTCATCCTTCCCAATGCTGCAGCCCCCCACAGGCTTTGATGTAAGGTGCTGGCTACATGATGTTATTCACGGTGTCACATGACCTCCCTGCCATGAGTCATGCAGGGCACAGGAAAGGTAACAGTCCTTACCAGTCTCCTCTCTGGTACCCAGAGACCATAACCTTCTCTTCTTGTCCACAGATATGCCCACCCACAGGCCCGGCTAGGGGGTATTTTATCACGTGCCCATTGCTGGGCATTTGGCCTTTCTCATGAGCATCACTACATGCCTGCAGATGCCAGCAGCCAGTCCTCCCCACATGAGACATTAATGCCCCAGTGCCCCCTCTGCTGGTGGGGACCCAGGTTTCCAGATCTTTCCCTTCAGACGTGGCTGCCAGCAGCACCCTTGCCCAAGGACCCTGCCTCTCAGGGCTTCTTCACCACACCAGAGTCCTAACAGTGTGCCTCAGGGTGGCCCATGCCTCGGGGGATGCCAGATTGCTTTTCCAAAGTTTGTGCTGGCCTGAGTCACGTCGGGAGCTCCCCAGCATGGCCAGGAGTGTGGTGGTTCAGTATTTGCCAGTCTGTATGTCTATAAGTTTAGTGAATGTTGACTGATCCTGACCAGCTGGCCAGGCACCAGAAGCCATTCCATCAGTCAGGCAATCCAGCCCTGCTTTTTGCCCGCTGTCCCTGGGAGGCCCCTCACCTGCGGAACCAAACCCCAGATTGGCCAGCCTCTCTCATGGTGGCCAGATGGAAACCATGGCCTGGATCTCAGCCAGCCGTGGCTCTGGCAAGAGTAGACATGCAGGTTGGAGGTGATGGAAAGAATGGGGTATGAGGCAGGTTTTGGGGATTGGGGTGGTACGTTTTCAACACGGGTCCCTGAAAACCAGCGGTGGTGGCGGGAAAGGGGACTGGAGTGGAGGGCCTGAGATGGCGCCTCATCCACTTGCCCCAGGCACCTCCCCAGCTGGAGCCCTGGTCCCCACCCATAGAGTCTCTCCTGGGGACTCAGACTCCTGGCTGGGCGGGCCCACATCCCCAGAGGGCACAGAAGTTACCTCTCCTTCCTGGTTCCTCCACACAGAACTATCAACATTTTTCTCCTGATGGTGAGACAGAATGGGGGCGGTGTCTCCAAAGGGGTGGCCCAGGCAGAGGTCCTTGAGAACTAGAGGGAGCTGGAGTCTCCACCCCCAGCACTGGCCACCTCTTCCTGCTGCCCCAGGGGTGTGGCAGTTCCTCTTTGGAAACTGTTACTGGGAAGCCCCCATTCCACCCCCAGCAGGATCCTGGGTCTCAGCAGTCACCCCAAGAGTAAAGAAGTTGTAAGGGTGGTGGGAGGGGTGGGGTCTCAGGAGCTGAGCCCTCAGCTGTCCTCTGGAGAGCAGGAGACAGCCTGGGCCTGGAGAGGGTAAGGGTAGCCATCCTTAGGCCTAAGGGTGGCCTTAGGGCATCCTTCCTGGGGTGTGGGTCTCTCACCTGCCTGAATGGGTGGGCTGAAGCCGACTTCTGCTTAGGCCAAGTGTCAGGGCTTGGGGCTCACTAGTGGGGCTCCTTCATGAGCCCTCCGCTACAGCCCAGATGGAGGAGGAGGGGAAGAGTCTGGCACAAATCCAGTCCAGAGTGGGCAGGACCCTGCAAGTCCCCGAGGACACTGGATGGGGTCTCCACAAGGGTCCGCTCAGTCTGTCTGGGCACACGGCAGGGGAGGGGGCTGTTCTTGGGCTGCACTGCTGGGAGCGGCTGGAGCGGATCTAGGTTACAGCCCTCTCGGCTCCTTCTAAGTCTCTTGTGCAGATTAAAAATGGCAACTGTCCTGGAGCTGACCCCAGGGGACCCTGGAAGTTTCCTCCCCCACTTGTGCACAGGCACTCTCTGTTCTCAAAGTCTGCTGCTCCCGGCTCTGACTCCCCCACCCTTCTCACTTCTCGGGTCCCTGGGGAGCTGGCTCGAGGTCAAGCCCACCGCAGGCCAGCCCACCTCCGTGGAGGGTGGGGGGCAGGGCTGCTCCAGAGCCCAGACAGGCAGGCCCTTCTTCCCTCTGTCCCCTCCCCTCCCAGCTGCCCCCGCTTCAGGCAGGAAAGTGGGGCGAGAAGGGAGGGGTGACGGGGGAGAAAGGAAAGGCTGTCCACCGCATCCCCTCAGCTCAGCCAGGGCCCTGAGGAGTCCAGGAGAGGTGCCCCCCACTTTGGTTCCTGAGGTTTCTCTAGGGGGCTGCACTCCAGGGTGAGCCCACTTGGACCCCACACACAACGTACACCACCAAGGCATCTCCACTCCAGGCATCCAGGCCCCAGGACAGGATCTGGGGCTAGGAGAGTGTCTGGGCCTTTACCCCGAGCCCACCCAGGAAGGCAGTGGGGTGGGGAGGACACAGAAGCAGAGGGGCCCCTTATTCCCCCTTCCTGTCTGCCCCCTCCCCACACCGCCTGTCCTGGGGATATAACCGCAGGGCTGCCCACCCAGCGCTTTGAAGCTGCTGGAGCAGGACTCGCCGGGGCTCCTGCGCCCGGCCCGCCCCCTCCGGCTGGGCTGCGTGGGAGCCGGGAGTGACCACAGGGCCGCCAGCGGCCTTTGAAGTGCTGGGGCGAGGCTGCAGGAAGTGGGCGGTAGCCCACCCAGGCCCTAGGCCCCCCACCCGAGGACTGAAGCCCCTGCCTATGGGGTCCATGCACTAGCCACCTGGGTTGCCAAGATGTACTCTGGTGAATTGGAGAGCTGGGGGCCAAGCAAGGGAGGGGCTGCCAAGCTGCCACCTCCCCAGCCTCTGGCGCCCAGCCCCCATTTTGCCCAGGCTCCTGGGGGAAGTGATGGGGCCAGGATTGGTCCTGCTCCCTGAGCTAAAAATAGCGTGGCTTGGGCTGAGTGGAAACCCCCTGGCGGGGGAGGAAGGAGCGGGGCCACACGGCTGGGGCCTCAGGGAGTGAGACTGGGCAGGAAATGCCCAGGCACCCTCCATGGCAAAGCCCCCTGGAAAGTCCGAGGCAGTGCCTGGGACCCTCGAGGGCTGGAGTCTCTCAAATCCCTTGGGCTGTGATGACCACTGCCTGGGCCTTGCCTGGTGTCCTGCTGTGGATTCCAGGAGGCCCAGAGGAAGCTAGTTCTTCCTCAGTCACCTCCTGTGTGCCTGGTGATGAACTGAATCACTGGCCTCCAATCCCCCCTCACTTTCTCAACAGGGACTATCACAAAGGGTCTGCTGCGAAGTGGCTGGGGACAGGGCGGTCTACCTCTGCCCCCAGGGTGCTTGCTGGGGAAAAGTAAGGGCTTAGCGTGAAGAAGGGCTTTTCAGCAGGGAACACCCAGTGGTCGCCCACCTGGAGTGGGAAGGGCAGGAGAGTGGGCAAGCGCTGAGACCAGGAAAGTGGTGAGTTCACTGTGAGTTAGACTGTGGTGCGGGGGGCCTGGCCTTGGGAGGGGCTTAGGGCTGAAGGGAACTTGGCATCTTGGAGGAATAAAAGTGAGACCAGTGTGGCTGGAACCCAGGAGCAGGGGCAGAAATGAGGACAGGAAAGGCGGGGGGGAGGGGGAGCTCATGGAGATCATGTAGGGTGTGGTTGACTGTGGAGAGGGGTTTGAGAGGAAGCCACTACTCAGAAGCCAGTGAGATTTAGCAGGAATGTTCCAGACTCAGGAACATTTCTGAGTGGTCACTGCTTTGCGGAGGAGGCCTGGAGGCAGGCTTGGGGCTCAAGTTAGAGGAAGGTTCCAGAAGGCAGGGAGGGCCAGCAAGGAGGGTGGGGAATAGGCAGGGCATAGTGGCCTGGGAGGAATGTAGGCAGACCAGGTGTGTCCAGGGTCTGCTGGTGGATTCTCTGGTAGAGAGCAACCGCTTAGGTGAAAGCAAGGAGAGAGAGAAGCCAGGAGAGGATGGGGATACTAACACTTGTGGTATTTTTGAGAGAAAATATGAAATCTACATAGGATAAGATAGAAGCCAAAGAGGGGGAGGCCGAATGTTTGGGAGAAAGGAGGGTTGCTCCTAGGAGGTGAGATGTCACAGCTGTGGGCAGTCTGGGTGTGGCCATATTGGGAGCCAGTAGGAAGAGTCGCTTCAGGATGGGTGTGCGTTTGCCTGACAGCCTGCTCCAAGGTGTGACTCTGGCATGGGGGACTGGTGGTCTTGGAGGTGAGGAGGAGGAGACATTCAAAGAGGGACATTGCATCTCCAAGGAGGGTGAAGGAAGCCATTCTAAGCATCACCATTAGAAACACCACCTCCATCAGTGCCAGCAGTCTATCACTCTCCCCAGCTGGTCACCTCCATCCCCATTATCACCTCCACCACCTTCAATGCCATCATCACTTCCCATCAGCATCACCAAACTCACCATCCCAGGCACCACCATTACTGCTTCATTCACTCACATGGTGGACAAATACCCGTGGCGAGTACAGTCTTGGCACAGAGTTGCACTGGGCTCTGATCACGGCAGTGAGCAACACAGGTGACATCTCTCCCCCTGGGGAGCTCACAGCCTGTGGGGTAGAGTGAAAACAGACACATACAAAGATTTAGAAAACCAGCATCAGAAGGATCCTGCAATCCCACTCCTGGGCATTTACCCCAAAGCAACATGCTCACTCTTAGGGCTGTCTTCAGATTCATAGCAGCATCGGTCACATGCCCCACACTGGAAAACCCCAAATGTCTGTCAGCTGGTGAATGGAAAGAGGAGGAGTGGATGGCTGATGCACAGAACAAGAAAGGAGCCGGGTCCAGAAGACCCCTTCCTGCTTGGCTTTGTTTATGTGAAATCCCAGAAAGGACAAAACTACAGTGACAGCAGATCAGTGTTGGGCAGCGCTGGCAAGGGCAGAGTGAGCACCAAGAGGCTGAGCTGGTGCTGGTGATGGGAATGTTTTATATTGGGATAGAGTGGGTGGTTGTTACATGATGATAAGTTTGTCAAAACTCATCAAATTGTACATTTCACATGGGGGAATATCATTGTATGTAAATTATATTCCAATAAAGCCTAATTTTTTACAAAGAGGTAAAGACTGTGAGTTGAATCAGAATCAAGGGAACCTAAGGCAGGTCTGATAGGGAAGGCGCCAAGGGCGGGGGTGGTAAGAGCTGCTTTTGGCCTTGGCTCCTTGGCAGAGGGGTCATTCCTCTTGGGTCCTCAGCGAGATCCCATTGGTGATTTTAATTCAGTGGAGCAGAAGCAGATCCAAACTCAAACTGTGTGTTGAGGGGACTCCTTTTCATAGACTGTTTTACCTGCTTCCCACCCAAGGAACCAGAACCAGCTGGCAGGTGTATCAGGGAATGGCCAGCTGGCACTTATGTTGGACTCACCCTAGCCAGCCTGGATGTGGTGACTTCCTAGGACCCTCAGCTCCCAGACCAGTGGACTGCCAGCCATGGGCTAATGGTGCCAGTTTGGGGGCCATGCTCTGCTGCTTTGCTGTAGGAAGGGGAGGGGTACAGGGGTCTCTGTGGCCTTCACCCCAGCTCAACTGTCTATGAGCTGCTTGTCCTGGGATGGGTCAGCGTGAAATCTGGCCTCTAGAACAGTGGGCCCCAGATTCATCTGGAGGAGTCGGTTCCTCCATCGGGGTGTGCTCCCCACAGTGCAAGTAACAGTGCCCCCCAGGCCTGCTCCTTTCTCCTGTGCTCTGTGGGGCTCCCTGAGAAGGGGCCCTGGGCCTGGAGCCACCGGAGGTGGGGGTGGGGGGCAGGTCCACATCCTGCCTGGCCCAGAGGGCCCTGGGTGGGGGCGAGGGGATCATGGACCAGGGTGTTTCACTGGTGCTGGGTCTGCTGTCTTCACTTATGAAGCAACTTGAACTGGCCATCAGGGCGCTGGCCCATCTTGGAACTGGTGAGACCCAGGCCCCAGTGACCTTTTCCCCCCGTGGCCTTGACTGAGGCTGGGAACCTCCCGGCCTGGCGTCCTGTGTCCTGCCAAGAGGATGTCCTGTCCTCCAGGCCGGCTCTCCGCCCTCCTCCATCCCTCCAGGGCCTCCAGGGGTAGCAGTGGGGGTGTGGGGGTGGAGGGGACTTGAAGCCAGCCAGCTGCGCCCCCACTGGTGGGTCCCAGCCCCGTCTGTCCTCCTGGATCCCTCCTCCCCTGGACCCGGATGCAGGGGACAGAGGCCCCCAGTCCAGCACCTGGGGTTTTCCAGGACACACTCCAGTTCCCCCGAGAGGTGGGGGGATGGCTGCTCCAGGGAACAAAGGCCCGGCAAGGAGAGGGGAAGTGGGGAGCAGGGCTAGGAAGAGGAGGCTCTGAGAGCACAGCTCCGTGGGCTGCCACCTCTTTCCCGCTTTCGGGTTTCCTGTCCCGAGCAGCATGAGGGCCAGAGTGTGGGGGAAGAGGGTGCAAGTCTGCTCATGGCTTCAGTCACAGGCCTGTTCCCCATCCTGGGGAAGGATGAGATGGAGTGAGGCCTCTTGGGTGGGAAGGTGCCAAGAGGCCCCTGGAGCTCAGGCCCAGCCGGCTTCAGGGGAAAGTGGCTGGTACATGGGGGCTGAGCACCCTTCCTGCAGGGCCTACTCCCATCAGTCTAGAATGTGGCTTGCTGGTCCTCCTGCACCCCAGAATCTGTTCTGTGTCTGCCCGTTTTTTGCCTATGTGTGTGTGTGTCTGCCTGTGTATCTGCACATGTGTATCTGCACATGTGTATATATGCATGTGTGTGTGCCTGTGTGTGTGCCTGCTTGTGTGTGTCAAACCATGTGTGTATCTGCACATGTGTCTCTTTTATGTGTGTCTGCACGTGTGTATCTGCCTGTGTTTGCCGATGTGTGTGTCTGCCCATGTGTGTGTCCGCACGTGTGTGCCCATATGTGTGTGTGCCCGTGTGTGCTTCTGTACGTGTGTCTGCCTGTGTGTGCCCATATGTGTGTGCGCCCATGTTTGTGTGTCTGTGTGTCTGCCTGTGTGTGAGTCTGTCTGTGTGTGTCTGCCTGTGTGTCTGCCTGTGTGTCTGCCCATGTGTAATGTGTGCCTATGTGTGTGTATGTCTGCCTGTGTCTCTGCACTTGTATGTGTCTGCCTGTGTGTCTACACGTGTGTGTCCACCTGTGTGTGTGTGTCCATCTGTGTGTGTTTCCAGGTGTCTGGGGAGAGCTGAGAGACCATCTATTTGTCCCTCAAGTTTCTGTGCATCTGGTATGTTTCTAAGGATGTCCCTGGGCTGTGGCATGTGTTTGCACTTGCATGTGTATATGTGTGTTTGACTGTATCCCAGGCATATGTGTGAACCTTGGGGTATCCATGTGGCCTTCCTGTATGTCTATATTTCTGGGGCAGAGTGCCGTTTCTCCTCTAAGGTCAAGAATGACCAGTTTCCCCCAGGAAGCCTGGATCCCAGAAAGGTTGGGGGCAGGAAGGTAGCTGTTGGGTCTTCTCTCCCACCCTCCAGGTTCTGTCCACCTTCAGCAGCTCAGGCGAATTAAAAATAGCCTTGGGGCCTCTGGAAGCGGAAGGGGTAGAGGCACCCGCAGGGGGAGGCTGCTGGGCGGGAGGCACCCCCGGCCCCTGCCAGCACTCCAAGGCCAGCCAGCCTGGCTCCAGCAGTGTGGGCCCCACATCCGTCCTCCCCACCTGCGAGGCTTTGGGACCCCCCAACCTGGGGCTTCTCGGGCTCTGCCCTTGAGAAAGGCTGAGGAGGCCTGGGACAGTCAGCCTGGCCAGCCTCAGTCCCCACAGGCAGGAAGGGCCCCCGGGACCTGCCCAGCACCTGCCAGGGCTGCTTTCTCTGGAGGCCCAGGTGGGAGGCCGGGGCAGGGAGGAATGAAGACCAACAGCCCCAGGGAAACATCTTCCGCTCAGAAAGAGGTCAGTGAGGATTTGGGGGGTTTCATATAACTTTTTATTGATGTACCATATACATACCAAAAAGGGCACATACCTTGAGTAAATATGTTGTCACCAGCACCTGTAGCAAGACAGGACTTGGCCACCCCAGGAGGTACGCTTGGACCCACTTTGCAGAAACCATCTCTCTTTAATACTGTTGGCTCCACCTGTCCCGCCCATTTCTGAAGGTGTCTTGTTTTGGAAGTGAGGCTACAGTGGCTCTGGGAGTCACAGGTGGCCATCCAGTGTCCCCTGTGTGACACCCTACATTTCGCTTATATACTCTGCCACTGGTGGGCAGTGGGTTGTCCAGTTTGGGGCTATTGAAAGAAGACGGCTTTGAACACTCTGGTAAATCTTTTTTGTGAACCTGAGCACGTATTTCCTTGGGCCCCCAGGACTGGAGTTGTGGTTTTGATGGCTGTGGTTCTGTCTGGGGGTCTGACAGGAGCCCTGTGGATACTCCCAGAAATGCCAGAATTTGCCCCTGATTTCAGCGGGTGTGCCCCAGGGCTCCTGAGACTTGAGCTCTGGCTTAGGACCTCTCCATCTTGGGGTCTCTTTGTCCTTGACTGGGCTGGGCCTTAGGCTGGGGTCTCCTGGGCTGAAGTTGTCCTCCCCCCAGGAGGGCAGCGCCCGTGCACCCTCCCCTTGGCCAGGCACGCCCAGAGGAGGCGCCCCATCCCGGAGGCCCACACCCACCCTTCCTTCCTCAGGAAAGCCTGTGGTCTGATAAGGCCTCCAGACTCTGGTTTTCAAACCACCCCGGCACCAGGACCCCCAGGGGAGGAGAGAGCAGAGCTCCACGCAGCCCATGATGGCTGCGGGCCGGGGAACCGGGCTGTCACATTCCAAGACAGCTCCTGAAACAGACAACTGCGTGGCCACAGGGACAGGCTCTGAGGGTCCTGGCCAGCTGTGGGGGCTGTGAGGCAGGGGGTGGTCAGACCAGGTGGGACGCAAGCTCCTCCTGTTTCCTCCAGCAGCTCCAACCAGGCAGGGGCAGCCCCTTTTTCCAAAGCCTCAGGGCCCCTCCAGGCCCCCCTCCCGGGATTTCCCCTACCCTTCCCCCATCCTGGGTGTGTGGGGCTGAGGACCCAGAGGAGGAAAACCACCTCGCAGTTCTCACATCCCAACCCAGGCAAACCCAGCCACTTCCAAGGGCCTGTCCCCTCTGCCTGGGGTCCCAACAGCATCCCCGGGCGATGTTAGCCCAAATCTTGTCAGGAAGAAGATGCCCACAGGACACTCAAGACTGGAAACCATGACAGAAAGCCAGGAGCCCACTCTCAGCGCCCAGCTGGCACTGGCAACAGTCCAATGCCTGTGATAACAATGCCGACAAAAGAGGCCTCACCTTCTGGGCCGCTCTGTGTCCCACAGTCTTGCTCAGTCCACTTGGCAATGTCAGGTGGGTTCCTGAGGTGTGGACTGGCTGCCCAGAGAATTAAGAGATTTACCCCAAATCACTCTGCGGGTACAGATTCTGGCCAGGCTGAACCCTTACGACCGAGGACATACAAGGAAATCAGACATGGCCATACCCTCAACAAGCACAGGGAGGGGGCAAAGGACAATCAGTAAGTGCAGGTGTTAGGGCCAAAGGGGGCCCCATGACGGTGGATCCTCTTCCTGAGCAAGAGTGGGCAGTGGGGGCAGGGTTGGAAGTGGGTCTTCAGGGCAATCAGGTGGGTAGGAACAGGAGGGGCATTCCAGACTGAGGGAACAGCAGTTGCAAAGGTGCAAAGGCCTGAGGGAGAAAAGCCATCATTTCTGGTTACTGGTGAGTGCAGCTGGCATTGGGCAAGACCAGAGAATGGACCCTGGTGTCCCATCCCTCAGCTGAGATGGAGAGAGAGTCCTGGATGGACTCTCAGAGTCTGAGATTGAGGCTGGTAGGAGAAGGGGGTCCCAGCCAGGGGTGGCTCTCCAGGTACAGCTCCGGGAACCCCCACCACCTGGTGTCCTGAGGGTGCAGCTCTGCCCAGGCCCCTGCCCAAGTGACCTCTGAAACTCCAGTGAGCAGGAAGAGGGTCTGCAGTCACCCTTCTGCCACACGGCCTCCGCTAACCCCAGTGCAGATGTGTCAGGCACCCTAGCCAGCTTCTGTCCTTCAAGGCCTCCCCCGCCTCCATGGGGCACCTGCAGCCCTGGCCTCGCTCTACAAACCAGCACGTCTGCCGTGTCCACATCTGCTCTTGGCCTCCTGTCCTAAACAGAGACCCAACACTCGGCTGTCAGTCGGAGAGGTAGCAACCCCTGCCCCCAGCCCCGCCCATCTACCATGTCTGTTCCACCCAGGGCTCAGCAGCTCCCATCCTAACCTCTCTGGATTCAGCCCGTCTCCTCTTCAAAAGTCTGCGACAGCACCTGATAGCCCATGGAAAACACCAGAAGCCCTCACCTGGTGGTCACCACGTGGCCCCAAGTGGCCTTGGAGGTCATCTCCCCAAAGGAGCACCTGGACTCGGCCCAGCGAATATTTCCCCTGCCTGACTCAATCCACACTCTGTCCATCTCTGCAGCTGCCTCTCCCACCCTCCCCACCCAGAGTGTGTTTCTATTCCATTTTTCTGTATTTATTTGTTTGTTTGGCTGTGTTAGGTCTTAGTTGTGGCACGTGGGCTTAGCTGCCCTGCAGCATGTGGGATCTTAGTTTCTCGACCAGGGATTGAACCCTCATCCCCTGCATTGGAAGGTGGACTCTCAACCACTGGACTACCAGGAAAGTCCCCAAGACTAGGGCAGGATCAGCTCTTTCCCAGTGTTCAGAGTTGGCCCTGGTTCCCTCTGCAGAGAGCAAAGCAGGACACACACTCCCAGACGCTCCTGTACAAGCCTGAGCAGCCACCTAGGAATGAGCAAACACACATCCCAGACACACACAGACACTCGTGCACCAACATACACACACAGAGGAGCCCACAGATGTGTGCAAGCACACAGATGTGACAAAGGCTCATGGCAGCTGTCCAGAGAACAGCACTGGGCAAGCCTCAAGGCAGCAAGCTGGATTTCACGTAACTACCTCGGAGGGGCTCCCCTCCAGCTGAGACAAGGTGCAGTAGGCTGGGTCTTGGGAGAACGGGTGGAAGGAGGGAAGTCACAGAGGGCTGAGTGGAACAGCAAAACACTTGCTGGGACACAGCACGCTCAGCGGTTTGGCAGCACTGGGATTTTCTGGGGGTCACACTGTACTATATGCAGGCATCTTCGTTCCATAATGAGGGGTCAGACCTGGGCCCCCCTGCAGTGGAAGCAGTGTCTTGACCACTGTACAGCCAGGGAGTTCCCTACATTGGGACTTTTGAGCAAAGACAGTGTAGGGGTTGGGGTCACCTTTGGGGACGTGGGGGGTATAGGCAGAGGCTGGGCTGAGGTGAGTTGAAACTCAGTGGGCAGCAGAGCCAGTCCTTCATGAGTCCAGGGTTTAAACCCCTCAGTCCCTGTATGCTAAGGGTGGGCCAAGCTGGGAATCTGTGGAGCTTTCAGATCCAAAAGTGAAAACGAGCCCCAGACCCGAAGGAGAAAGTTTTGTCTGATGGTTGGTCCGGTCTTTATATTTTGGAATGATTTCAGGTCTATGGAAGAGCAGGGGCATTCGGAAGTCCCGGAGCTCCTGTGTGCACTGCCCCCTGACTCAGCTTCCCCCAAAGTTAACACCAAATGTCACTGAGGCTGCTTCTCTCTGCACAGCTCAGACTCTACCTGTATTTCATCCACACGTTTATCCATCGCACTCCTCTTCTGATCCAGGACCCCATCCAGGGCACACGTGCAGGGTCCACACGACTCCCGGGCTCCTCTGGGCTGGGACCACTTCTCCATAGCCCCTGATGACCAGGACCATCCTGAGGTGGCCTCTCAGTGTTTTGTAGCACACCCCTCAGTTAGAGTTGATCTGATGTGTCTTCTCATGAAGACATCAAGGTTATTGAGTCGGACATGATGTAGTACCAGGGAGCTGATGAGCTGGGTGAGATGGCAGCAGAGGTGAAGTACCCTTCTCGTCACCTTGGGTCAGAAGCCTGATGTCCCTTGATGTCCCTGATCACCTGGTCAGGGGGCTGCCTGCTGGGTCTCCCCGGTAAAGCCCCTCACATTCCCCTTTGCACCTTCTTCTTCAGAGGGCGACCGCACTCAAGGTATGTGGGAGTTAACTTCCGTCTCAGGGAGGATGCCAGACCCTTCTCCCTGCTTGTTTGTCGGCCGGGTCACATCGTGCTTCGTGTTGTATCCAGCAGGATGTTATTTGATGCTCAGGTGGCCCTGGCTCTGGCCACCTTTCCCATAGGCTCCATGTCCCCTGTCCTTTGCTTTCTGAGCCCTTCTGTCCTGCCAGCACCGTCACACGCTTCCATGTTTTCCCCACCATCCTCACACCAGCCGTTTCTCCAAGGAACCCCTTTTCCAGGTCTGCTGTAGCCAGCCTCTCGGCTGACCTGCTTGCCTGGCTCTTTCCTAGAAGACAAGGCATCCTTTATTGCTCTCCAATCTTGGGATGTCCCCGGCATGTGGCAGTATCGATGTACTCCATGAATGCTGCTGAATAAGCTCATGAATGAGTGGATGGAGGAGGCTGGCACTGCGTGGGGTTGGGGCCTTTCTGAGTCCACCAAGGGGATCCAGAACCCCTTCCTCTGATGGGAAGGTCGGGGCAGGGCCCCTCATCATCTCCTTTTCCTCCTCGCCCCCAGCCCCTAGCATGGGAGCTGGGCCAGGTAACCCATATGGGGAGACTCCTGGCTCAGAAAATGCACCCCGTCTCAGCCTCTGCCCCCCACCCCCACCCTTTCTCTATCTGCAGCCATTACCAGCTTTTTGCAACGCGAGCCTCAGTGGCTATAGCCCCCAGGGAGCAGCTGCGTTCCTCCAGCGGGGACTGAGCCCCCAGCCCCCTTGTCCTGCTCCAGCGCTGACTGGCTGCTCCCCCAGGCCTCCCAGTTTCCAGAGCCCGCCTGAGATGGAATTACAGCCCCAGGTCTGCACCTGCGACTCAGCGGTGCCTCCCAGCCCCCAGGGCCCTGTCTTCCCCCTCTCTTCCCTCCAGGGGCCAAGTGAGGTCCCAGTCGGGTAGGGTGCCTGCTGTGTGCCCAGAGGAAGCAGGGGCTGTGGAGAGCCCCTGTGGGGTGGGGCCGAGGAAGCAACCTCATGGAACAATGCCACCACAGGGACCACAGGATGAACAGGGCGAGTGGGGCTCAGGGGTGGGGGTGGGCAGCAAGGAGAAGGACGACGGGGTCAGATTGTAAAGGGATCAGGGCCGGTCCAGGGAGCAGGGGGAGTGACACAGGAGGGAGCCCAGTGCCACCCCTCCACACTCCACCTGGGACTGGGGAGGGCTGGTGGGGCAGGAGGCAAAGTAGCCTCCCTAACCAGGAGAGGCCAAGGTCGATGGTCAGACCCGCAGGGACAGACCCCTGCTCATCCATAGCCCACAGCTTGCACAGGAGTGGCCCTGGCTGCCTCCCACCCTGTGCCAGCCTGGCCGTGCAGCTGACACGGGGACAGTGCTCTGCCCTTGCCTCCCCTCAACTGTGCTGCCCCGTTCTCAACTCCAGCCCTGTTAGCCCCCACCTCCACCCCAGCTCTCTGCCCCTACCCTGACACCAGCCCCTCCTGGGCACACAGCAGGTGTGGCCCAGCTTCTGTCTGGAGGGGAGGTCTGGAATGCAGAACCCTGGTGCCCAGCCTGGGGGTGAGGGGGCGGGGGCTCAGGAAGGAAGGGGCTGGCATTTGGCAGTGGCGTTTTGGAAGGACGGTTGGGGGTGAGTGCTTGGAATGGAACGGGGCGACAGTTGGCGGTGGCAGCTGGAGCGGCAGTGGGGCTTGGCAGGGGCGCGGGCCTGGAGGACAGTTGGGGTGGGGCAGCCATGGGGTTGGCAGGTAGCCTCTGGCTCTGGAGGGAGGTCTCGGGGAGGCCCAGCAGGAGGGCAGGGCCAGCTGGCAGCAGACTTGGCCAAGCCAGGCCTGGGAGCAAGCTGCAGCCTCAGCCAGGAGGCCCCCAGACCAGGGTGGGGCTGCTGCAGTCCAGGGCCGGCCTCCGGTCCACCCGCAGGGCCCAGGATGACGCGCACAGGGCGGTTCCTGCTACGAAGCCCAGCACCCTCAGGCCCACCAGCTGCGCATCTCCCACTCTGTTCTCGGCCTCCCCCCTCCCCATTTGGCCATTCGCGTCCAGCAGGGGCTTGGAGAGGGCAGGGACAGGTTCTGGGCAGTTTCCCCGAGAGGGGCAGGACTCCCGGGGCTGTTGCCATAGGGACGGCCGAGCAACACTACTGGCTGGAGGATAAACAGGCAGGTTTCCTGACCAGTGACTGCCGTGAAGACAGCCTAGAAGACCTGGCTGGGGTGGATGGGGAGGCGCTACCTGGGGGTTGCAGGCTCTGGCGAGGGGACTGGTCCAGGGGTTTGCTGGGAAGGCAGACGAGAACGGATATTCATTGTCCCTCTGTCTTCTTCCCAAAGCACCTCTTGGACTCTGCTTCACACGAGCCGACCTGGAGTGGGGCTGGATCCCCTCCCAACCATCTTGCCCCCTGAAGCCACACGGTGGGGATGGGGGCAGGTGGAGGGAGGACTGAGCACGTGGTGCAGAGGCCCTGCCAGCCAGGCAGCTCTCGAAACTGAACTGCCCTTCAGGGTCCCAAGGTCTGCCGGTGGGAGTGGGGGCAGTGTGCTCTGAGGGACGGCCATCGGCAAGTATACCTGTGGGCCTGGCCAGCTTCTGTACTTTGGACCCTGGGTCCCCAGCCCTGGCCTCAGGGCTGCTCATTCTCTCCCAGCCCCCAGATCCTCACTGCCTCAAGGTGTCTCTTGGGCGAGCTTCAAATGTGGCTGGTAGTGAACTACCAGAAGGACCAGCGTGTGGCCAGGACCAGTACAGAGTGCTGACCACCCATTTATCCATCTTGTCCTCCAGCCAAGTGAGGGCAGGAACCATGTCTGAGTCTCATGGTGGCATCTCAGGCCCCCTTATTCCCGGGGTCCTCCCACATGCTGGCCTCCCCTGCCTCTGGACACTGGGTTCCAAGGCTGAAGAGTGCCACTGAGGCGAACCCCACACCCTCGGCCGTCACCTGTTCCCAGAGCCATCCCTGGGTAGAGCTGCCTCACGGAGGCCGCCCTTCTACCAACATTGAAGGGCCCATTGGTGGTCAAAGCAGATCCCTCCAGGGTCAGTGCCAGCGTCAGGGGTGAGGTGCAGTGCATGGCATCTGCACCAGGGCTCAGGGGACCCCAGCAAGAGTGGAGGCTTTCTGACCTAGCTGGCATCTGCCTGCTGTGAGTCGGAGCCTGGGCATTGATTAACATGGGGCCCCTGGGGGTGCTGCCACCTCTCCCCATCAGAGCAGATGCACCAAGGTGGCCCCGGGGAGTCCAGCCACACAACCCTTGTCCTCCCGGCTTGGCTGAGAGGCCACCACTGCTGCTATTGGCTCTTTTCCTCTTTATTTTCCCTTGTTTCTTCTTTATTTCTTTCCTTCTTTCCTTCCTATAATAGGGGTTTATTAACTCCCAGAAGCATCACTGTCTCCGGCTTAGGCATGGCTTGATCAGAGCTCTCTGGGACACTCCTTGGTGCTGCCTTTTTGGTCTACCAGCTTCATTCAGGCTGCTCAGCCTTCTATTGGTTCTTGGAACAGAAAGGATGGGCATCTCAGTCCCCAGTCACTGGTAGGGATGCTGGGGAGGGGGCATTGATTCATCATCATGCAGGGGAGGGGAGTGTGGAGAGAGTTCCAGGGCCCCAGGGACGCATTCCAGGACTCAGTGAGACTTTCTAACAAGACCAGAAGACCTGGGCTAGTAGGTGGGGTGCACCCTGGTGCTGATGAGAGAGGCTCAGTTCTCCTGAGCAGGCCTGCTGAGCAGAGGTTGAGCACCACTGTGTGCCCCAGCCGGGCAGCTTCGGGCAGCCTCCGCAGCATTCCAGCAATACTGATCTCCTCGGAGAGTGTCTGGGGAGGGGCAGCCATCAGGCAAGTGGTCCTCCCATCTGGCAGACGCACTTCTCCATCTCCCCCACATCATTTGCTCCATGGGCTACAACTGCATTCCAGACAGACAGGCAGGTGAGAGGGGAGGACCCCCAGACAGTGCCCTCCATCCCCTCAAAGGGAGGACACAATGACCAGCCAGACCCTCCTGGAGGCCTAGAAGAGACACTTCTAAGGTTGACTGTGCCCCGCCCCCACCTGAGAGGGCCCAGGAAATTGGGCCTGCCGTTCCAGGCCTGGGTCTTCCAGGAGTAAGTCTTGCGGGAAACGGGGTTGCTCCTGCGCAGGCAGCGGGAAGGGAGTGGGGTGCGGGTGCCTGCAGCCATTTTCAGGCGCCGGCGGCAGCGAGGGAGTGTCCCCCAGCCTTTTCATCGCTGGCTGCCAGACCGCGGCCGGCCTTGTTCACTCAAGGAGAATTCCCGCCTCCCCCGACCAACTCCAGGCTGCCCTCCCCCAGCAGCCCAGTGAATGCCTCCTTACACATCCTGAGAAAGCATCCATAATGGCCCGCCGCCTCCCACCTCCCGAGGAATTCCGCGGCGCTGGGCCCGCAGGGAGGTAGGGCGCAGACGGCCCGCGGCGCCTTCCCATTGGATGGCCAGGTCGTGCTCAACTCCCCTGCGCGACTGGCCAGCCACAGGCTCACCTCCCTTCCCACCGTCGCGGCCGGGAGAGGAAGCGAGGTGGCCTTTGCCCCCGCACAGGCCAGCCAGGAATGCGGGGCCACGCTTCCCATTCCGTCTGCCCGAGGACTCAAGGACAGCAGGGGCGAGAAGGGACGCATGGGGGCTGCTCTCGGGCAGCAGGACTCGAGATCGCTTGCGGAGGAAGCGCGGCAAAGCCCTGGGCATACCACGCGGCTGGAAGGACCGACGCGCGCGCGGCCGCCGATGCCTCCATTGGCCAAATCCATGCCCCTGTGGCACGCACTGTCCCGTGGCCCCCACCCTGAGGTGCGCCTCTCCCGGGGGACGCCGAGGTCCCCGACAGCGCGGCCCCGACCCCCAGGGCGCTGTGGGAGCGCTGTTTCGCTCCACCGCGCGCGGCCGCACAAACCGCCGGGAAGGCGCGAAGTTTGCGAGACCCGTGCGGCGCGACTGCGCGTCGGGGGACGCGGACAGCCTGTGGCCCGGGGAGAGGCGCGTGGGCAGCGCCAGGTGCGCGGTCGGGCAAGAGTTGGGGTGCTCTCGTCCCGACCCACGTGTCCGACCGGATGGTCTGCCGGGTGCCGGGTCCCCGTGGGAAGGGACGCGGGCACCCGGAGACCCCACGCCGCGCCACCCCCGCCCCCCGCCAGCCCCGCGGAGGGGGCTTCCCACAATGCCCAGCGAGCTCCAGCCCGCACTTCCGCTGTCCAGCCGCCCACGGGGGGCGGAGGCGCACCGACCCTCGCCGCGGCCCCCTCCGCCCGGCTAGCGGAGCCGGCCGACCGAGGGGCGGGGCAGCGGCCGGGCCGGCGGGGCGGGGCCCGGGGCGGTGGCCGGGGCCGGGACCGGGGCGCGGGCCAATCAGCAGCGGCCGGGCGCGCGCCGGGGGGCGGGGTCAGGGTCCGCAGGCGGGGCGCGCGCGCGGGCGGCGGGGGCCGCGGGGTTGGAGCGGCGCGGGGGCGCGCGCCGGCCTGACGGACAGACGGACGGACAGACGGACACAGCGGCCAAGGCGAGCGCGCAGCTCGGACCCGCCCGGACGCAGCGCTCGCCCGGCGGCCGCGGCGATCACCGGCGCTGGTCCGGCGGCCGCGGCGCCCGCCCTCGCCCGCGCCCCATGGGGTCACAGGTAAGCGGCGCCGGCTCATTGTCCGCGGCCGGGCCGGCGCATCGCGGCGGGGCCGGGGCTCAGGCCGGCCGGACCGCTCCGGGCCGGAGCCGCTCCGAGTCGGGGCGCGCCCCCGCCGCCTGCCCCTCGCGCCCCGCCGCGCCCCGCCCCGCGGGGGCGCCCTCCCGGCGGCGATCGGCGCGCCCGGCTGCAGCTCTGGGGGCGGCGGTAGAGACCCTCGCCCGGTCCCCGCTGGTCCCTGAGCTCAGGTGGCGCGGGCGGGGCGGGGAGGGGCGGGCGAGGGCGACGCGGGGTCCCCGCGGGGCTGCGCGCTGAGGCGGAGGCGGCGACGGGGTTGCCCCGCGCCCCTAGTCCTCGGCGCCTCCTGCCGCCGCTGCCGCGGTCCCTCCCCCGTTACCTCCGAAAGGGGAATTTTCCAGCTGGTAATTTCTGCTGCGTCAACGCCCGGCCCCAGGAGGCAGCCCGGGGGCGTCCTGGCGCCCCCGCGCCCGCGCCGCCCCGCGCGCCCCCCGCCCGCGCCTCCGAGCCGCACCCGGACCCGCCCGCGCCGAGTTTGCCAAGAGTCGGAACTGCGGGAGGTGGGCGCGGCGGGTCCCCGCTCTCCGCCGGGCCTTGGGGGTCATTGTCTCCCCCTGAAGCCCAGCACTGGCCTCGTCTCCATTTTAATTACTGGCTGATCCAGGGCGCAGGGGCCTCGAGGCCGGGCAACTAGAGGAGCGCGGAGGGGACGGGGCGCGCAGAGCGACGAGGGGCGCGCGGAGCGGACGGGGCGCGCGGAGGGAGCGGGGTCCGCCGCGAGCCGCGTCTTTGTTTCTCTGTAAATAGACATGTCAGTTTCGCAGGGTAGCACGAGTCAATGTCTGACAACTCAATCTGGATGGCAAATGGGCGATTTTCTGCACCAGGAGGAGGGCTCATACTAGTTGGGGTTCCTCTCGCCTTGCTGACAAATTCATTATTTGTAGGTTTAACGGACCACGCACAATAGGGCTGGACGGAGGAGCCTGGGTACAACCCAAAGGGGGCGAAGAACTGGTATTTTCTGACACCGAGGAAATACAAACAAAAGAAAGTTTGACTGAGATTCTCAGCGAATTTTCTTACGCTTTCCTTGCTCCAATCTCAGCGAAGCGTTTGTCGGGATTTCGGAGGCAAGATTGTTATCAGCATTGTTTAAAGAAATGCTAATTAGGCAACACATTGGCGAGCCGCTGGGCTCAGACACCTGTGCGGAGTCCTTGAGTGCGCTTTAATTGTATCAGTTGTAGAATCTTTCATACTGGATTTATCATCAAAGCTAACTTCCCTTTGGGTAGCAGGCTGTAGATTCGGTCTATCGCTGGCCTGCGTGTAGCCTGTGAAGGCAGTGTTTTCACTCATCGGGAGAGGGAAATAGTTTGTTCCCCAAAGGGAAACTTATGGAAGGGTTTTTCACATGAATGATGAAGTAAACAATAGAATTTTACCATAGTGCACTCCTTCGAGTTGGTGTGTTTCATGATAAATACTCTGAACTGAAAACTTTGAGACTCCTTGCTGTTTCAGAAAGGACTACGTGAGAGGTTGTTGAGGCAGAAGTTACTAGATGTAAGTCTGACATAGACACTATGTTCCCCTAGAAAACTAGTAATTATTTTTATATCTTTTACTGAAGGGAAGGAGGTGTATGTGGGTGTTTATGGGGAGAGTTCTGTTTAGGGGTGTGGAATGGATACCTCTAGGCTAAACCCCAAGATCAACCTTTCTGGGAGGCCAGCCTCACCTCTAGGCTAAACCCCAAGGTCAGCCTTTCTTGGAGACCAGCCTCAGGACAGGAACTCATTAGGCCTCATTGACATTACCCTGGATGAAAGAATTTTGTTTGGATGAGAATCTTGGGTGCTCTGTATCCCCACTCGATCATCCTGGGAGAGGGGGCTGCCCCCTTCTTGGTCACACATAAGCACTTGGAAGGTGAGGTCGACACTGAGGATGGGTGAGACTCCACTGGGGGCCTGGAAGGACACTCTTTTATAGTCAGACGATGTGTTATTTGCAAACATGTTAAACCAAATATTACAAACTTTTCAACATTGTCCTTATGTGGAGTTTTTAAATTAAGTGAAATTGGGCCACTGCGTCCCTGTGGTCTGTGTTTCTGGGGCAGCTGTTCGCCTGCTCTGCTCTACCAGAGGTCTCAGACCAGCAGTGAAGTCCCCGCAAAACATCTTCCGAGAGCCTGGAGCTGTGAACTTGAACTTGAACTCGTGTCTCACTTTGCTGGTGCTTCCTGTGCCCAGGTGCCCTATTGACTGCTGTGTTAATATGGGCTGAGGGTTCTGGGGGTGTCGTGTCTTCATCAAAAGAGAGGCTTTTCCTTCTCTCTGAAAGAACATATTCTACTTAAAATCTGTTGAGTGATAGTAGGCTATCAAGATTTCCCTTGTGAACCTGCCCGCTCCCCTGAACAAAAAGATTCTTTTTTTGTTGCACAAGTGTGCTTGAATGGCCCAACTCCTGAGAATAAACAATGCTTGAAAATCTCTGTTGAGACCACATGACTCATTTTAGTCTTTGCAACGCAGTTGTCTTGTCCTGTCCCGGCGCTTGTGTCCTCTGCCATTGGCTCTGACTTTGGAATGGCCAGTACAGCTGGGGTCTTCAGCTCCGGGTTCACTGGCATTTTCCCTCTTTCCTGCCTTTGGAGCTTTAGTATGGTATGTGCCTGACACAACTTGGGCTCTGGGTTCTGGTTTTCTGGTGATGACAGATGCTTGTAGATGGAGAAGTCATGGAAAAGAAAAATAACTTTTTCTAACAAGCTGAAAAGTTTTTCTAGTGAAGGATAAGGACAAACTCAACCAGTCAGGTCTGACCTTAGGGTGATTGATGCAAAGTTTTCCATTCAGTGTCTCTCAACACTGCTCTTTAACTCTTATTTAGATTTTGAAATGACTAAACCTTTTAAAATGTCATTATTTGGATTTTAAAAATTAGCAACTTAGGCACTTTAGAAAGTTGAGGAACAGTGTTAGCGTGTTTTTCAACAGCATTTATAGAGGGTCTATGTTTTGACAGGTGTGTTTTTTGAGTCACATTAGAGAGACATTCCCAGCGTTTCTTATTCATGATGATTTTTGGCTGTATCGAGAGCTTGCTGTGGGCCAGGTTGGAGACGGAATTCCTGCAGTGGGGCTGTTGACCTGTTGGGATGGGTCAGAGTGGGGCCCCTATAGGAACCACCGATGTGAGTGACAGATGCTAGTGAGAGCTCAGAGAAGGATGGGTGTGGCCCACCTGGTGGGCTTTCTGAAGACTATTAGAGGAAAGGGTGTCCATGCAGACCCCTCCCCTGGCCCAGGTTGGGCCTATGATGCCAGCCCCTGGTTCCAGTACCTATTGGCAAATGATTTTCTAACTTCTGCTTCACGGAGAGTGGGTAGCCAAGGAGAGGGCAGAAACCTTGGTGCCAGGCAGCTTTAGGGGCTGATTGGCTGTAGGGTTGGGGGCGAGAGGTGATGTAGTTTCAAATGATGCCTTCCAAAGCCTGCATTTCAACACATGAATCCCTTCCTAAATGTCACGCTCACGGAGAAAGTCTCAGGGAAGCTGTCCTTTTCCTGGCCCCCAAGCGGCAGCCCAGCCCTGGGGTGGACCTGGGGTGGGACCCCTTCTTTGTGGAGCAGAAAGAAGATGCCTCTGTCTTCGAGAGAGGGTTTGAAAACCTCAAGCAACCAGAGGTGCCGTGAAGATGGACAGCATGGCAGGTGGGGCCTCGGCGGCTTTGGGCAGATTGCCCTCTCAGTGTGTCACCTGGCATGCAGAGGGTCTGACCCAGGATTTTTGGCCACTCTAAACACTGTCCCTCAGCTGAACCTGGGGCTGGAGAGCCCAGCAGGGACTCGGCTTGGGGAGCAAGGACCCTCAGGCTGGCCATTCACTACACACCCATCTAAAGGTTGGGTTCACTGTTCTCCAGGCTGACATCTGGGTGGTGATTTGGGTGCACAGGCACTGTGTCAGGATGCACAGAGATGGGCTTCATGAGACCCACTCAGGGACTCCTGGCTGGGCTCACTGGTCAGAGGGGCAGCACCAGTGCACTGGGTTGTTGATTTCAGTGAGAGGGTGGACGGGGTGATGGAAAACACCATCAGGAGGGTGGCCCAGAAGCCCAGGGTGGGGCAGGCAGGATGACGTCTGGGTGTCGGGTTCAGCTGTGTTGTAGACCCAGGGGAGGGGCCAGGTCGCTGGAGGAGCTCAGGGCTGTGGGCAAATGGGCTGCCCATGTGAACAGGTCAGGCGGGCGCCTCAAATGGGCCTTCTTGTCCAGAACAGGTGTGTTTTCTCATCCCATCCCATTCTAAGCAGGGTGGCTTCAGGGCCGGAGTTTGAAGATGGCTCAGACACTACTGTTTCCTTCAGGGGCAGGAGAGGGCTGACTCTGTGGGGAACAGTCTCAGAATTGCAGAGCCGGCTGACTGCTCAGGACAGGTCCTCTACATTCAGTTCCTGGACCAGCGATGTCCCCTGTGCTTCAGGCGAGGTTGAGTCAGAGACGCCCGATGCTCAGAGTCTCCCACACAGGTGGCCATCACCTTTTCCAGGGAATCGGGCCCCTTGGGCTAGGGCCCCACCCTGACCCCTGGTCTCTGAAGAAGCTGTCCATCTGCACTTGAAGCCCGGTCCTTCCTGCCAGCCCTGTGGCAGCCAGCTCTGTGGCCCACATCCTCTCTCACGAAAAGTGGAGCAGGCTGGCGGGCCACACGTCCCAGGTCCCCAGGGGAAAGGTCACGTGGAGAAGCGGGACACAGAGAGAAATGCTTGTTCTGGGGTGAAAATGGAGCAGCCTCAGGTAGCAGAGCTTCGGGGCTGTGACCTGTAGTCTGTGACCCCCAAGCTGTTCCCGCACCGGCTCACACTTCTCAGCAGGGGGCCACGCCCGGCTTGTGTGCACCCTGAGGCCCCTGCCACTATGGCTCTTCCTAAACAGCAGCCCTTGACTTTCCAGTGGGTCTTTGCATCCAGACCAGGACTGGGGGCTGCCAGTCCAGTGGGATGGGGCCCCATGTCGGTGGCTGGTCTAGGAACTCCTGTGATCAAAGTGTGGGAAGCCTTCTGCATTCTCCTCTCCAAGGCCAAGAACCCTGAGACCCCAGGACACTGGAGAAGGCTCATCAGCTCTTGGGGGAGGGTCCCAGAGCTTCCAACATGGTATCATTTGGGGCTTGTCAATCAGACAAGGTGAGGCCCCACTGGCAGGGCCCGGGGGTGGTTTTAAGAAGAGTGGACAGAGCTATTCTTTTTGTTCCTGTCCTGTCCCATGAAAACTGCCTTAGCATGACTTTTGTGGCTAGTGGTCTGAGTGCAGCCTCCATTGCCCGTCTCAGACCCCCTCTCCACTGACCAGCATTCTCCGTCTGCCTCTAAAGTGTTAATAGTAAGAACTGGCAATGAGGGGAAAGTTAAAAGTGGCAATTTCCCTTACAAAGCTCCTCAGGTAAGAGAAAGCTGAGGGCATGTGTCCCTGCTGTTGAGGAAGAGACCCGAGCTTCCGCCTACGGTCGCCTTCCCTTCTGAATAGTCTCAGCAATGTCTCACAGGGGCTCATTCCTCTGATGAGAAGCGATTGCTGCTGATGTTGTGTCCATGCGTATTGTTTAATTTCCAAATGGAGACTAAAGGAGGGAGGACATTTAACATCACTTTCACACTAACTGGCCAAGAGCTGAGCATCTCATCTGGGGTGAGTAGAACCTCTCCAGTCAGCTTCCTCCTGGCACTTTTAGAGTTCTGTTCAGGATTATATTATTAAAGTGTGTGTGTTACCATGTATTGTCACTTTTGCTTTCGCTTTTGGTTATACATGGATAACTCCATAAGCAGGAAGTTTCCAGGTTTTTCCACGAAGGCATGGTGTTTTTTCATTGCCTCTGGTGGTATAGAGACATGTTATTTCATTGCTGTTATTTTATATGAAGACTTAACCCCTCAACTTCAGAGTGTTGTGAAGAACTTTTCATAAGTTAGTAGCAGACACACCCTTCACAGGGCAGTGACCATGTATCATGACAGGCCTGCTGGGCACCTGAGAAAAGTGGTCTATAATATTGGGTACGTTGACTTTTCCTATTTTTCTCTTTTTTTCTGGCTGCACCATGTGGCTTGCAGGATCTTAGTTCCCCAACCAGGATTGAACGTGCGCCCTCGACAATGAAAGCAGAGTCCTAACTACTGGACAACTGGGGAAGTTCCCCTATTCTTTCTTACATTGTTGGCAGAATGAGATCAGAACAGGGAGTGATAAGGTAACACTGTCCTTGGACCGCCTTACCATTAAAATCACTGAGCTCCTCTGGACAATGTGAAAAACACTGGGGTGTGGGTGGGGGGTCTTTTCAACCTCTTCCCTCTGGCTTCTCTGTCATCTGCTGCTTTTGATTCTGCTGTGGGGTGGAGATCCCAGCACCCGGACTTGGGAGCAGAGAGAAGGCAGAAGTTTCAGTCAGCAGGTGTGCCACGTGGCTGCAGTGACCATGGTTCCTCTGTGATGAGCAGGGCCCTGAGGAGGCTAGGGGGCTGGGAGCACTTCCAGGTGTACATGTGCCCTTGGAAGCCTGAAAAGAGGGTCAGAAGGGTAGTGCCAGGGGACCCACCTGCACTGTGTCCAGCAGACCCGCTTCACTGAGGCTCAGGTGGTCCCTCAAAGACAGAGTGTATTCCTCTGAGATCAGCAGATGCACTGAGCCTTGGAGGAGCACACAGGGCAAGCACAACTCGATGCTGCCCATGCTGCTGCCTGAGGGTCACACCAACCTCACATCTACTTACCTTTGTTTTGCCTCATCTTAAGAAGCAAGAATATCCATGAAGTCATGAGTCAGGCATCTCAGTTATGTTTTTCTTGATACACACTGAAGCGGATGTGTGACTATTAGGGCAGACAATGATTCTCCCTTCGTCTGGAGGGCACTCTCCACATACCCCTCTGCCACCTGCTGGGAGGGGGGCCAGCACCAGGCCCAGGGTTCAGGGATGAGGCTGAGCTGCTGTGAAACCTGTCCATGTTCCAGACTCTGGCTATGAGTGGCTTTGCCATAGGGTGTGTTTCTGGCTTGATGGGGTGAGCTTCATCTGGATACAACTTCCAGCTCTGCCACAAGCTGCTGAGTCGGGTACGAGGGAGGCTGGTGGACTGGACTGTGTGGATCCTGGTTGGGAACGCTTCATGGCCCATCTCAGAGAGCCTTCCTACCATCTGACCAGGGAGCAGTCTGTGTAAGTTAGTCTGCTGTTTGTATGAGTTCTCTGGGGCTATCAGGCAAAGGACCACTAATCTGGGAGCTTAAAACAACAGAGGTTTATTCTCTCACAACCTGGAGGCCAGAAGTCCTAAGTCAAGGTGTGGGCAGGGCTACCCTCTCTCCAGAGGCTCCAGGGAAGGACTCGCTTCCTGCCTCTTTGAGTCTCTGGTGGCCGCTGGCAATCCTGGGTGCTCACAGCCAAGACGTGTCCCTCATGCCTCCCATCCTGCCCTTATGGCTGTCACCCTGGTGTCAGATTTGCCTTTACTTATTAGGATGCCAGTCACCTTGAATTAGTGTCCACCACGATGATCTAATCTTAACTCGATTACACCTGCAGAGGCCGTTTCTAAGTGAGGTTATATTCTCCTGTGGTTAAGACATGAGCAGATCATTTTGGGAGAAAGGACTCAGCCCTCTCCACCATTACAGCTTGTGTTCTCCTGACACATTGTCACATTTATTTCTCAATGCCAGGGTTTCCTGAGGCCTCCCCATTCATTTCCAGCAATCACAGCTCATACCTACCCTTCCCTTGATGGTTGAGTGAATGAGGCCAGTGACCACGGTGTTAGTGAGTTTGCCCCACAGATCTGCTCTCAGCAAGGAGGGGCTCTCAGTCCAAGGACGCAGGCGCCAACAAGGTCCTGGCTGTGTTGGGTCATATGTCCCCAGAGGGGAGGTGACAGAGCAGACAGATGTCGATGCCTGCAGAGCAAAGGAGATGCAGCTGGGCCTGGAGGGAAGGTGTGGTGGGGGCAGGGGGCAGAGCCCAGGGTGTCCGGTGGGGCCATTGGGGTGGGTGTTTAGTGCCATTGCTCTATAGCAGGACACAGCCCCTCCTTTGACCCCCCTGCAGGACTGGCTACCCATGTGCCCATCTGCCCCCAGGTGGACCCAGGCCTTTCTTGCCCCTGGGAAGCTGAAGGGGCCCCTTTTGTAGACAGTGTTTTTATTGCTTCTTGTAGGAGATGAGGAAAACAAAATGTAGTCTTCAAAATTTAGAAAAACCTTTCATGCAAGAGTAACATGAGAAGCCTCAGATAACATCACATAGATTCACTGAGTGACTGGTCTGAAAGTCATAATTCTTACAGTGACCAGCATGGGAGGGTATAGATAGGGCTGTTGTATGCCTGGCATGTCGTCCACGTTCACAGGTGAAGTTCCCCCTCTTGTTGATCCTTGGGACCCAAACCCTCTGGAGGCCACGGTCACAGCTGTCACTTTGATTCCCCCTCCACGGTCACCTCCTGGATAAGGACCCTCCCCTGCTGGGGTGGGAGGGGCCAGGTCCCTATGCACACGCTTGTGACTCTTGTAGCAGACAGGCTGTGCCACCCCCACCCCACCACCACTGTGTTGGCATGCATAGTCCTGGACTCAGGTCTGCAGGCCAGGCACCAGCCTTGTCTCTCAGCACATACAGTGTGTGTGTGTGTGTGTGTGTGTGTGTGCTAAGTTGCTTCAGTCATGTCTGACTCTGTGACCCCATGGACTGTAGCCTGCCAGGCTCCTCTGTCCTTGGCATTCTCCAGGCAAGAATCCTGGAGTGGGTTGCCATGCCCTCCTCCAGGAGATCTCCCCAACCCAGCAATCGAACTCCCATCTCCTGCACTGGCAGGTGTGTTCTTTACCACTAGTGCCACCTGAGAAGCATCGTCTCTTAGCACCCGCCTTCCTTAATCACAAACTCCCTTGATTCTGTAAAAGTGGTCTTGTTCTTTCGTAACCTCATTGTATTTTCAGTTTGGAAATTTTGGAAGTTTTCAAACACACACAGAATTAGCGAGTGTGTTTCCTTCACCAGCTTCAGTAATTCCTTTTCTTCTCACATTTGAGTTCCTCTGTTTTTGCTCTGAACTATTTTAAAGCAAATCACAGATGTTTTGTCTCACTGTCCCATGCTTTCCTTCATGTGGGTGGTTCTGTGAGTACCTCCTGGGGCCCCCAATTGGGGCTCAGGCTTGAGGATGGCATCCTCCAAGTTTTTACTACTGGTTGATTTGAGCTGCAGTCAGGACAGACCCAGGAGTTGCATTTGGAGAAGTTGCACTTCGGGTGGTGGCTCTGAAATCTGCTTTATTCTGTTTTGGGGTGTTTGTTGAAAAGTCAGACCTGTTGGTCCCACACGGTGGTCTGGCTGGTGGCATCCTCTGACCGTTAGGAGCCCCACCCTGTTTCGAGGATCAGGCAACCGGGACCGCGTGTCTGGTACTCAGTGTTCGAAGTGTGACAGTGACGTCTGCATCGGAATTTCTGACTTAAAAAATGAATCGTTTTTAAATTTTGTGCCTGCTTTTAAAGATACTTGTACCTTTTATTAAGGATCTGTACATAAACTGTTCAAAATGGTTATCACCTATGTAAGTTTTGTTTGAAAATTCTAGATTTAATAAAGTGTAGTATCATCTTGGAATTTTTCAAGCATAATTTTTTGGCAATATCATCTCTTTCAAATATTTTAGTGTTTGTTTGGAGCCATGAGCCATTTTTGCCTTAGTTCTTTACGTAAGTTGTTTTCATCCACAGCCAACCCTGGGTCTGGAGCGTGTGCCCCTCTGTTTGAATGGCAGCTGATGGAATAGCTGCATGGCTGAGGGACAGGGGGCTTGATTCTGGTGAGGAGAACACTGGCTGAGCTGGTGAGGAAGTGGGATTCACTCCTCACTGTCACCTGGTTTCTGCGTCCTGAGAAGGTGAGAGTCTCTCTCAGGTGTGTGCCTGTCTGCTACTGCAGACACACACTCTTCATTCACTCGGCAACCATCTACCCAGCCTTTATTTATTCAGCATCTAATGAGTGTTTACCGTCTGCAAGGCCTATGCAGAATGACAGTGGGGACTTGGAAATGTCCGATTAGCAGCTAAAATTGTGTCAGATGCCAGAACAAACGTTTGTTCTGGTCCGAGCCTGCATACGGGCTCTCCTCCCACCAGCCAAGGAGTCGTGCATTACATTTCTCTGCCCCAATCCAAACCCAGTGACCTGTACCATGTGGGGTTTCCTAGGTAGCACCTTAGACTGTTGGCTGGATTCTCTTGATTTCAAGAAATGCAGCTTTGAATAGGAAAGACAGGGATTGAGGATTCCAGCATTTGCCTGATGTAAACAAATGTTGCAAAATATTAAAGAACTAGTGTATCTGGTTAAGGGTTAGGAGAGAGTTCTCTCAAGAATCATTCTTGCAACCTTTCCTTCTGTTGGAAAGTGTTTCAAAGACAAAAGTTGAAAGACTACAGAGGATTCCATCCTGTTACTTGAGAACTAGGTGCTGCTTTTTTTCCCCTTTCCTGTTTAGATTTGATGTTTTTTTCTTGGCAGAGGGAGTACAAGTGTTAGAGTTAACATTTCAAGTCACAGTATAGCTCAGATTAAAAACCCTTGGATATAATTTTTCTGCCTTCTTAGGCCGATCAGTTTTCTTTTTAAGAAAAACTCAAAATTTTAAGTGGATGTGTGGCTTTTTCCTGTGGCTTTTGTAACAAAGTGCCACAGACTGGTGGCAAACACAGCAGAAACACAACAGAAACATGTTCCCCTAGCAGGGGTCGTGAGGCTGTGTTCCCTCCAGGGGCTCTGGGAGAGGGTTCTGCCCGCCTCTTCAGCTCTTGTGGCCCAGGCACCTCTGGGCTGTGGCCACGTTCCCCCCCACCTCTGCCTCCATCCCCCTCTGCATTTCTGTGTTCAGATTTCCCCTTTTTGTGACACACCCGTCCCACTGGGTTATGACCTCATCTTAAGTCGGTTAAATCTACCAGGATCCTGTTTCCAAATAAGTTTGCATTCACAGGTACTGTCTTCTGGGGACACGATTCACCCCACAAAAGCAAGTAACTCTGTATCCATCCTCCATCTTTGCTGTGAGCTGTGACTGATGCAGAACATCAGAGCCCACCTTTCAGCCACACCTGTGGTGTCAGTTCTGAATTGTGGTCCTGGGATGTCATGGGGCTGGTCAGAGACCCTTTGTCCATGGCCTCAGTGTCATGTCCTTCAGTGAGGTCAAGTTGGGACCTTCAGGCCCACCTAGGATCAGGAAGGTGCTGTCCACTGCTGCTTCTACCAGGAGCTAAGCTGGGACATTTAAACAGTATCTCTCGATTGACAGAGGCACCACGCATGCTGTTGTAGGAGGAGCCCCTGGAGGCTTCCAGGAGGAGGCCGCTTGTCAGCAGCTGGGGGATTGCATCTATGGCAGGATATACCTTTCAATCCACCTGTTAAAAAGAGCATGTTTGTATTGTCCAATGACTCATCACAGCCTAAGGGAGCTGGTCATGGAACAACAGACTTGTTCCAAATAGGAAAAGGAGTACGTCAAGGCTATATATTGTCACTCTGCTTATTTAACTTATACGCAGAGTACATCATGAGAAATACTGGGCTGGAAGAAGCACAAGCTGGAATCAAGATTGCTGGAAGAAATATCAATAACCTCAGATATGCAGATGATACCACTCTTATGGCAGAAAGTGAAGAGGAACTAAAAAGCCTCCTGATGAAAGTGAAAGAAGAGAGTGAAAAAGTTGGCTTAAAGCACAATATTCAGAAAATGAAGATCATGGCATCTGGTCCCATCACTTCATGGGAAATAGATCAGGAAACAGTGGAAACAGTGTCAGACTTTATTTTGGGGGGCTCCAGGGTCACTGCAGATGCTGATTGCAGCCATGAAATTAAAAGATGCTTACTCCTTGGAAGAAAAGTTATGACCAACCTAGATAGCATATTCAAAAGCAGAGACATTACTTTGCCAACAAAGGTCCATCTAGTCAAGGCTATGGTTTTTCCGTTGGTCATGTATGGATGTGAGCGTTGGACTGTGAAGAAGGCTGAGTGCCGAAGAATTGAAGCTTTTGATCTGTGGTGTTGAGAAGACTCTTGAGAGTCCCTTCAACTGCAAGGAGATCCAGCCAGTGCATCCTAAAGGAGATCAGTCCTGGGTGTTCTTTGGAAGGACTGATGCTAAAGCTGAAACTCCAGTACTTTGGCCACCTCATGCGAAGAGTTGACTCACTGGAAAAGACTCTGATGCTGGAGGGATTGGAGGCAGGAGGAGAAGGGGACGACAGAGGATGAGATGGCTGGATGGCATCACCAACTCGATGGACATGAGTTTGAGCGAACTCTGGGAGTTGGTGATGGACAGGGAGGCCTGGCGTGCTGCAATTTATGGGGTTGCAAAGAGTTGGACACGACTGAGCAACTGAATTGAACTGAAGGGAGCTGGTAGCTGCCCATTACAGTCGTGCGTGGTTTACAGAGGAAAGGGCCACGGTGAGGGTCGAGTGTAGCAGGAGGTGCCTGGGGGCACAGGTAAAGCCCTAACCTCTTCCCCTTTCTCTCTTCAACCCCGCAAAGCAAATTTGTGGACCGGCTTCCCACCAGCAGATGCGACAGAGCTCTTGGGTGGATGCCTGGCTAGGGCCATAATTCTGCTTCGGCTTTGTAGGAGGTCTCCCTGCCTGGTCTCTTCTGTTCTCTCCCTGCCCCTGCAATTGTTTCTGGGGCCCAGGCACCCTACCAATCAGGACATCTGGGACCCCTGGGGGCTGCTGTCCCTTGGGAGCCCGTGTCTCCCCTTGATATACTAGCCCCTGGCTTCCCCATCTTGGTGGCTGGTGCCCCAACCACCCTGAGGTCCGGGCCAACACCAACCCGGCTCCTTGTGGTTCTCTCACTGGCCCCGCCCCGTCTGTGTCCCACAAGCTCTCCTGTCAGACGCTGAGGTGCTGTGTCTTCCCTGGACTGCCTGTGTGTTGGCCATAGCTCAATGCCCTCGACCGTCCTAAAACAGAGGCCTCTTGTGTCCCAAGGTGCTGGGCTGACTTCTGTGGTTCTTCTGTCCACGTGATGCCGGTTGGGCTGCAGTCCTCCAGGCTGGGCTGGGACGCCAGCACGGGTGGCTCTGTGCCTTGGAACCTCGAGGGTCAACCTCGCCCAGGTCTCTGGGGTGGCCATACCCAGGCCCCACTCACTCAATCTTGCTGCTTGTGCCCCTACCTCAGACCCTCCTGAGAGCCGTCATAGCACCTCTGCTGCTCTGGCTCTGGCCTGGGCAGGGGGCCCTGGTCCTTAGCCTGAGCCCAGTGCCCAGCGCAGCTGCAGGCTCCTCGACACCCTCAGGGGTTGATATGGAACCGCACTGGGACTAAGTCTGGGCCACAGCTAAGACCCTGGAATTCTGTGGGTCATTCCACACTG
Source organism: Nanger dama (assembly GCA_917880005.1). Lineage (NCBI taxonomy): Eukaryota > Metazoa > Chordata > Mammalia > Artiodactyla > Bovidae > Nanger > Nanger dama. The sequence goes on from CAKJTW010000080.1 coordinate 416,886, forward strand.
AGAGCCAGAGCCAGGCACTGGGGACAGGGCGCATCTGGCCCTATGTGGTCAGGGTGTGTGCATCCTGAGAGGAAGTGACATCTAGACAGGTAGGAGAGTCCGAGGAGGGGGTTGGAGGAGGCTCTCAGTCCCGTGGAGGTGAGGGAACTGAAAGAGGCCGTGACAAGGAAGAGGGTGGTGGTGGGGTGGGGCTGGGCAGGGGCCAGGGGCGGGGACCCACCCTGGCCCACAAGGGTTTGCATTCTGAGATCACCCTGGTCAACAGCACCCAAGGTTCAGGCTGTGAGTCACTGGAGAAATTTCAGGCAGAGCTGACCCTGCTGGGCACCTAAAGATGATTTCTGTTACTGAATATGGAGTATTTCTTCCTAGGCAGGAGCTTAGTTTTAAATTTTAAAAGGCAACAAGGAACCCTGAGAAAACAATGTGTATAAAGTGTGGGTTATAAAATGGTTTCCTGTTCTCAGTGTCTTGGATCTTGGGTTTTTCAGAGCCTTGGGATGTGGGACATGGTGTCCACACAGGGAGGGCCCAGGGCTGTCTGGGTTCTGCCCATGGGCAGAGGCCTTGGTGGGAAGAAGCCGAGCACTTCCCATATGGACTGTATCACCCACTGGTGTTGGTGGGTTCTTTGGTAGATAAGAGGCATGTGTGTCCCAGGCTCCTAGCAGAACCCTGGGCTGAGTGTCTTAAACGACAGAAATTTATCCCATCGAAGCCCTGGAGGGCAGAGGTCAGAGAACAAGGGCCACACCTCCTCTGAAAGTGCTGGGCAGGATGGAGGACCTGTCCCAGGCATCCCTCCAGCTTCTGGTGCTTCCTTAGCCATGGCCTCATCTCTTCTGTCACACAGCTGTCTCCCCATGAAGGTCTGTGTCCCAAGGTCCCCCTTCCCTAAGGACACCAGTCATGTTGGAGCAGGGCTCACCCTAGTGACCTTGTCTGAACCAGTTCCATCTACAGGGACCCCATTTCCAAATAAGATCATGTGCAACAAGTTAGTCTGGGACATAGTTCAACCCACTGCAAATGGTGATGGGTACGCACTGGCTTGTAGTCAAGCAAGGATATTTCCATAAAAGTAGTTTTGTAGTCAACATTGTCATAATTCGCGTACAACAAGCTACTCATTGGAAGAGGGTAAATGGGTAGGTTTGCACACAGCGGTGTCTCTGTCTCTCACTCTCCCCCAGGCCAGGCAGCCCCTATCCCTGCCCGTTAGGTCTCTTTGCAGATTCCAGTTTCATGGAAAGGATTCCTGCACCACCTCCTTTGTCCGGTTGCTTTCACGCAGTGTAATTATCTAGAGACTCACCTGTGTCCACCTGGAAGGGCCTTTTAGACGTGCTCGGCCGGCCAGGCAAGGGCAGAGATGGGGCTTCATGAGGCCTCCAGGCAGCAGCATGGCTGCAGACCAGGAGTGGGTGTGCTGGTTCTAGCACTAAAGGTACGTTGCTTCCACCTTAAAACAATATTTACCTGTTAGGTCATGTTTCCAGGAAAATTTCAAGAAAGTATAAATGGAGCACTGCGGAAACACAGAGTGAGAAGAGCTGAAGTCGGGTTGGTGAGGAGGTTCCTTCCATGGGTGTTTGAGGTGCTCACCTCTTAGCGTTGGGCTTTTCTGTACTGGGACTCGGTGACCGACCCTGGGGAGGGACCAGTCGGCCAGGGCTCCCGATCCTTGCCCACACCTGGAGTTTCTTTGAGTGCAGCTGGATACAAAGTCCAAATGCATTCACTATTCTGCGTCCTTATTATTAGAACCAATTGTCTTCAAGGTGGAGCTCTTTAGGGACCAGAGAAAAACATATGAATACCCTCTTCTGCTCCCAGAATTACTAATCTGAACCTACAGTGCAGCAAATGAAATAAACTCAGAGCAGTCTGCATGTTTCGTGTTTCTTGTGATTTTCGAGACTTGGCAATTTATTTGGCTTTTACCAGCGGAGCATCCATGGTCTCATGGGCAAGCTGGATGAATAAGAGACGGGCCTCCTGCTGGTAGTTTTTGAAGATGGTTCTTGGTTGCAACCTTCTTACCTTCAGATGCTGTGGGGGAGAAGGTTCGTGAGGTTCCCTGGGGTTGGAGTGCTGTGGGCTCTGTACCCTGGAAGTGACAGACGGGAGTGCCCCTGACATCATGTCTGCCCCTGATGCTCAGAGAGGAGGTTGGCACAGCAGGTCCGTGCTCATGTCTGAGTGCAACTGGTTTAGGGAAGACCTCAACCCTCCCCCGCTTGACCCCAGGTCACCATACTGAAGAGACTTGAGTCTCTTGGGTCGTGGGAGCCAACTCGGGACTGTGAGACTTGGGGCAGGGCAAGTCTGGGGCACCCAACACAAGCTTGGTGGCTCCAGATGGCTAGACTCAGGTTCCCTGCCAGGCAGCTTGGAGACCACCTCCACCTTTCCCAGAGGCGTCAGTATTAGAAATGGCTCTGGCAGCATCAGGCAAGATTCCCACCAGGCAGGATGGGGCCTCGGCTGCCCCTTCCATCACTCGCCGTGCCACCACCTGCGTGGTCGCTGTGTCCTGGGTTATGTCTGTTGGGGGTGGCTCCAAAATCTGCATGGTGCAGATCGGCACACTTTTGAAGTCTAGTCTGGAAATTGGATTCAACTTGTATTTGCACCAAGGTGGTCATAAGCGATTCTATCCGAGGCTGAAGTGTCTTGAGATTAGCAAGCTATAAATAAAACAGGGAGTAGCGACCCCAGGAGACATGAAACCCGTGTAGAGATGGAGTGGCTTCCAGGTGGCACATGGGTCACTTTAACAAAGTTGTAGGTGCTGGTATGGCCGCAGATAACCCGTCTGCCCCCTTGTTCTCACCAGCCTGAGCTTCTCTTGACAGAGTGGCATCTGGGGCCCTTCAGGGCCACAGGCTCCTCTTTGAGGGCCCTTCCTCAGGACTGCCCATGTGGACCCTGAAATGCATGACAGCGCCCTGTGGTCCGTGCAGCAGCACAGGAAATTCAGAATGACAGTCAGGTTGTCTCTCCACAGGTGTGTGTGCTATGGGGCTTCCCAGGTGGCACTAGTGGTGAAGAACATGCCTGCCAATGCAGGGGACATAAGAGACACAGTTTCAGTCCTGGCTCAGGAAGATCCCCTGCAGCAGGGCGTGGCAACCCTCTCCCGTATTCTTGCCTGGAGAATCTGAACAGACGAGCCTGGTGGGCTACAGTCCATAGGCGTGCAAAGAGTCAGACATGCAACTTAGCATGTGTGTCCTATGAACAAGTGTGGGTCCACTGGGGTGTGCTCCCTGAGCAGGTGTGTGTCCATGGCCAGGTGTGTCTCCACTAGGCAGTACCCTCCTCTGGGGCAGGGCAGATGCTCTGCTGTCCTAGCCCTCAAGGAAAAACCTCTGTGCGCATGCTTTAGTGGGAGGCCTGTGTCTTTCTGGCCAGACTGCTGTGTGATGTGACTACTGGGATGCTTCTGTTTTTAGGGTCATGCCCACTGGGCAGCAGCTCTTCTGCTGCGGTCAGGTGGGCAGGACCCCATGAACGTCTCACTGATGTTCAGACATGAGCAATTTTGTAATGCAAATTCAGTCATTCCCCTAAAGTTTCAGTAGGCTTGGATAAATTATGTGTATGCTTAATGTTTCCATAGCAGACAAATCTGTTGTTTGTTCGTTTTTGTCTGTACCACAAGGCCCTCGGGATTTTAATTCCCTGACCAGGGATTGAACCCATGCTCCCTGCAGTGGGAGGGTGGAGTCCTAATCACTGGCCCCCGAGGGAAGACCCTGACTAATCTATTTTTGATTATCATTCCTTTAGATTCTTCTTCTTTTTAGCATACAGGTAGTTCTCTTCCCTAATGAAAATTGTATTTTCTTACAACAGATTATCTGTGAAATACATAACTGATTCTTAAGCTGCTCTGATTGAATAATAATTTATTTTAGAACTTCCCATATGAGTTGAAATTATTTTAGAAATGCAAACCCTGTGAGGTAGTTGCTTCTGTAAACGGCTCTGGTGTTTCCCCCTTTTGGTTTTCTTCCTGATTCTTAAGAGGATCTGCTTCACTGGTGAAGAAAGAGGTTTATTATTCATACAGGAAGTCAGGTAATGAAACCTGCATCTTCCTAATTTGAATACAGGGTCCTTAGGTGCCTGAGTACCTCCCTCCACCCTACCTCCATCCCTTGTACATGCCCAGGAGCTCCTTGTGGACTCAGGCATGAAACCGATGTTTTGCACTGGGACGGTTGATTTCCTGACTTGATACGTGTTCCAGTTCCTCCCTCAGTGTCTGGTTAACCTGAGTGTGATGCCAGCTGTGGGGTGAAGCCAACCTGGATGGTCTGTTTGTTGTCCTCCCCTCCTCACGTGCCCTGGAGGAAGAGCAGACTGGGTGATGACTGCCCTCGGGGGCCCCATGCACCCAGGGTCGAACACCCCAGGATCAGCCGTGAGTTTGAGGACCCTCACCATGGCCAGTTCTGACCACTCCCTCCTCCTCCTCAGGGTCCATCCTTGGGGTCAGGTCCCACTGGTCTCACGATCGAAGTAGCCTGTTTACTTCTGGTCTTGAGGTGGGGTGGGGGCTGGCAGGGACAGTGCCCAGTGGACCGTCGAGAGATACGAGGGAGTGAAAGACTTGGACTCTCCCTGGCCTCGTTCTCCTGGCATGAGGACTGCAGCCTTCTGCAGATGACACTGGGAAATGTGTTGGAAGTCCAGGAAAAGCTGTTCCACCACGAGGTGTCCCGCACCCTCCCCTCCCTTGCCTGCCCTCTCTGTCTGCTCCCCGTGGGAAAGGCGGACAATGTCCCCACCTCTGACCAGCTGTGAAAGGATGAGTTTAAAAGGAAGATCTATCTTCCTCGGGGAGTTTCACGTGGTGACGATGGCCCCAGAATTCGTGTATTGAGGTCCTCGCCCCCAACACCTCAGAACCTGACCTGCTTGGGCTGGGACTTGTACTGAAACAGGAGGGGCTTCTTCCAATATGACCCTGTCCTCGTGGGGGACGTCAGGACCAGCATGCGCAGTGACGCTATGCAGGTTGGGGCATGATGCCGCCTGGGCCAAGGACACCGAGGGCTGCTGGTCAGCGGCAAAGGCCAGGACACATCCCTGCACGGTTTTCAGAGGGAGCCCCGCCCACACCACGGCCTCGGGCTGTGGCCTCCTGACAGGGCAGCACTGAAGTGCCTTTATCTCTGCCACACAGTCCGGTGGCCCCAGAAACTTTGGGGGCAGCAGAGAGCTGGGAAACAGAACCAGGGGGAGCAGCACGGTGGAGCCCAACTTGAGAAACGATTCGGGTGCTTGGGATAACAAAGGGGGTTCTTGTCACCTTGGGTCTCTCCTCCACTGGACACCTTCCTGGGGAGCTGAGGTAGTCAGGGGCCTCCCTCCCTCTGCAGCTGGGTTGGACTGGACTGTGGGCACCCAGCCTCGGCCCTTCCTGCCCCGTGGGCTGGACTGTATAGGATGTTGCTGTCGTTTTGCCATTAAAAGATGCTTCTTCAAGGGTGGGGGTGAAGGTGCACCTGGTTCTCTTCACCTAGAAGAGAAAAAGTCTCTTCAACTGTGGATGAGCCTTCTCTTCCTTTCTGGAATATTTGGTTGGTTGGAGGGTCAGCTGCAGCATGTACAGCGCTGTGTGCAGGAAGACGGAGCTGGCTCAGGTGCCGCCCTCAGGTGCCCTGTGCTCAGCGGCCTCCCTCTGCGCATTCTTTAGCCCTTGGTGCATGTGTGACTGTGTGGGTAACCCTTCCGTTCTCACCCCACAGAGTCCATAGAGGAGGCCACCCCAGGATCCCAGATGAACAACCGGAAGGAAGATATGGAAATCGCGTCCCACTACCGACACCTGCTGCGCGAGCTGAATGAGCAGAGGCAGCACGGAGTGCTGTGTGACGTGTGTGTGGTGGTGGAGGGCAAGGTTTTCAAAGCCCACAAGAACGTCCTGCTCGGCAGCAGCCGCTACTTCAAGACACTCTACTGCCAGGTGCAGAAGACTTCTGAGCAGGCCACAGTCACACACCTGGACATCGTCACCGCCCAGGGCTTCAAGGCCATCATCGACTTCATGTACTCTGCCCACCTGGCCCTCACCAGCAGGAACGTCATTGAGGTGATGTCCGCGGCTAGCTTCCTGCAGATGACGGACATCGTGCAGGCCTGCCATGACTTCATCAAGGCCGCGCTGGACATCAGCATCAAGCCAGATGCCTCGGATGAGCTTGAGGCATTTGAGGTGGGCGCCCCGCCCGGTGGTGGTGCAGACGCCCTCATCTCCGCTGTGATGGCTGGGAGGAGCATCTCCCCTTGGCTGGCCCGGGCGCACGAGCCCCGCCAACTCCTCCGGGGACTCAGCTATTGCCAGCTGTCACGAGGGCGGGAGCAGCTACGGGAAGGAGGATCAGGAGCCCAAGGCCGAAGGCCCTGATGACCTTGCCTCACAGCCACTGTGGCCTGGCGACGTGGGCTGCGGGCCCCTGCACGTCAAGGAGGAGCCACTCTCACCAGCCCACTTCGGGGGCAGCGAGCCGCCTTCTGCCATGGATGGCACCATTCAGAACTCCTTCTCGGAGCAGACTGCCGGGGATGGCTGGCAGCCCACGGGCCGGAGGAAGAATCGGAAAAACAAAGATACAGTCCGACACATCACACAGCAGGTAGAGGAGGACAGCCGGGCCGGCTCCCCACTGCCATCTTTCCTCCCGACGTCCGGGTGGCCATTCAGCAGCCGTGACTCAAGTAAGCCTTTGCTTTGTTACAGGCGGGGCTCAGGCACCCTGGGGCCATGGCAGCACAAAGACATGGCTTGTCGGTGACCCTGAGGCCACTCGTTTTGTCCACAAAGCGTCACCTTTCCAGGCTCACATAAGCGGCTTCCCTGATTATTGCAATAAATAGGTGTGAGAGCAAGAATGCAGCCGCGGTGACCTCCTGGTGTCGCCATCAGTGCTGTGCCCGGGCCACCTACACACAGAGGGAAGTGGGGTGGGGCTTCTCTGAAGCAGGGGGTCTGGAGCTGGAGAAGTGGGGTGACACCTAGGAGCCCAGTGTGGGGAATGGGGCCACTTCCCTCACACGGGGAGCCTCATAAGTAGTGGCTGGGATACCTTAATTTTTAAAGATGGAAATATTACAGCATTAAAGAGATGAAAAAGTCCTTGAAGTAAAGTAGCTTAGGTGGAGGGAAAGGCCAAGCCAGGCTTGTGGGCTGTAACCCATGTGCATGAGTTTTATGCTGGAGGATGTGCCAGCTTGAGGCCACCAGCTCCCATCCCAACGAGGGGTATTTCCTCTTTGCTAATAAGTGTGGGCTTGGTGGTCCTCACTCAGAGCACTGTGTGTGGTGGGGGTGGGGCTCTCCTGGACCCCAGTCCATCAGTGGTGAGGGCTCATAGCTTAGCTCCCTCACATTGTCCTCACCCTCTGGAGGCCGTTTTTATCTATCTTCCAGGCTAGGTGTCTCCCACCTGCTTCCCAGGTGGTGCTAGTGGTAAAGACCCTTCCTGCCAATGCAGGAGGCTTAAGAGACGTGGGTTCAATTCCTAGGTCATGAAGATCCGCTGGAGGAGGGCATGGCAACCCACTCCAGTATTCTTGCCTGGAGAATCCCATGGACAAAGGAGCCTGGCAGGATAGAGTCCATGGGGTCACAAAGACACGATTGAAGTGACTTAGCGTGGACAGGCTAGTATACAAATTAAATGTTTACTAGATGCCTGGTGCTCTTCCTAGTGTGGAGCTCATGATAACTACGGCTGCACTGAGCTTTCCCGAATGGCGCATTTGGCCATGAGGGCTGTGTTCAGGGTGTGGAGAGGCCCTGGTGGGGCAGGGCAGGATGGAGGCTTCTTAACTGGGGAGGCCTCTCCAGGAAGGGACCTTATGACTGGACAGAGGTGGACTGAAGGCAGCAAAATGTGAACATAAGCTCTGAAAGATGTCACCGATGCTAGGCCTATGCTAGGTGGGGTGGGCGTCCTGTGGGAACCAGCTGCTGCCACCCCAGCACAAGGGCAAACTTTGGAGCTCCTGATACACTGGCTTTGTTATTGTGGTAAAACACATCTATCATAGATGTTACCCCTTTAACACTTTTAAGTGTATTGGCATTAAATACTAGTATCATCTCCAGAACTTTCTCATCGCCCCTGGACACAGTGGCCTGTCTCCCTGGTTCTCATTCCCTTACAGCCCTGAGTGCTGGGCCAGGCATCTGCAGGTTCAGTTTCAGTCCGTTGCCACCTTGGAGGGATGGCTCCGTGCAACGTGGGGTCCTGGGGTCTGTCGGATGCCAGCAGTGCCCACCCCCTGGTTGTGCCCATGATGGGCAGCCCTCCAGAACCACTGGAGTTTAACTGAACTAAATCAGAAGAAGGTTAAGTTTCTGAGCTGCTGGAAAGGCCACCTATCGCCCTGCTGGTGCTTGTTTCAGCTCCCTCAGTAACGAGTAAATGTCCCTTAGCTCTGACTAAAGCCTTGAGAGGAGCGTCCACGGGGACTGACTTAGGGAACCTTGTTGGGGTCAGAGCTGAAGAGCCTTCCCCTCCTGTCCTACACCGGTGGGCAGAAGGGATGGAGGCCTCTAGATCGAAGAGTCCCTCAACAGTAAGATAGGGCGCTCTATGAGCCCGTGGGTTTGATGTTTTAAAAGCAGTTGTCGAGCAGAAGGTGTTTTTGGAATCCAACAAGTGATTTCGGCTCATGTACTGTTGCTGCTGTCTGAAATCCCTCGGGTTACCAAGGCAACTGCCAGATTTCCCCCGAGTTGCTAAGACGAGGACCTGAGGTGTGGGCTGCGTGGGACGGCTCTGCCCATCACGGTGGCCATTTATTCCTCCGCCCGCCCTGGGCTGGGGCTTAGAAGTATAAATCACGATCCCCAATGGAGGAGGGTTTGCTTTCATTAAAGATTTATTACATCTTAGAAGAGAGTATTTTTGTTTATTCTCACCCTGTTTATAGAACAGGCCTTTTCCAAGGAACGTGTCAGGAGGTTCCTGCTGATCATTCAAGGCCCTTGGTGAAGATGCTCGGATGCCCAGCTCTGCAGCAGGGCCACCTCCTTGTCCTCTGTGTGTCCCCCTTGGCTTTGGGGACCCTGAGGCCTGTTAGCGTTTAAGAGTGATTTTTCTAAGCAGGCTTTGTAACCCAGCAGCTTCCAAGAAAACATCCATTGAAACGTCCTCCAGGTCACAGCCTATCTGTGTGATGGCTCATGGGGAACAGCATTTAAACGTGCCAGTGCCATGTGTACAGGGCCAGGCTCCTGCCTCATCCCTTTGTCCGCTATCCCCAGGCTGTAAGCCTTCAGTGTAGTGGGTTTATAGCTGCTAATTCAAAGGTTGTGCCAGGAGAGCCCGGCCAGCCCATCCCAACATCCCACACTGGTTCCCAAGAGGATCTGCAGGTGCAAAGTTCTGAGCTGAAGTAAAATGTGTGGGTCTTGTGAGGGACTCCTTCGTGTCTGGACCTCGGTAAGGGTGGACCTGGTATCCCAGGATTGTGACGGGAGCGTCAGAACAGCAGAGCAGGTTCAGGGGTGCAGGTGGCCTCCTAAGGTTGTCGTGGCTGCTCTGAGCCCAGGGCTGCTGTCCAGCTCAGGGTGGGAGCACACACTTGGGACCAGGGCCTGGCCTGCCCTGACCAGGTCAGAGGGGTCGCTTCTTAGCCCCTTGGAACTCCAAGCCAGTGGCCTCTCCCTTGGCTGGGCCCCCAGACGTTTTCCCAGCAGGAATGAGCAGAATTGCTTGGAATCCGTCTGCTCGACCTCAAAGCCGTGGTTGGGCGCTGCCAGTGCCTGGACACCTCAGCAGTGGGCTTCATCAGGTCATTCGGTTGGTAATGTGGGGGAAGATGTGCTGCTGAGAAGGGAGATGGGGGACCCAGTGCTGACCCAACAGAGCAGGGGCACTGTGGAGGGGGCTTGAGGTGGGCAGGGCTCAGCCCTGAGACCCCTGGCCTGTGCCCCACTAGCTGGCTCACCCTGGCCCAAGGCCACACTTCTGAGTTACTACCTGGATGTAAGCCTTCATCACCATGGGCATGGTTTTACTGAGAGGCCAACAGAGCTTTGTTTCTGCCAAAACGGCAGTTCCTGGACTTTGTAGAAGATTCAGTTCATGAAGATGGAGGCCCTGAGGCTTCTTATCTTTCCAAATGTGGAAGTGGAGGCTGGTCGCCCTGGGGCCGTTGCCCCCATGAAGAGCTGAGCTGCAGGGTCTGGATCTAGGTGGTCAGGATATGGCAGGGCCCCTGGGGTGACAGGTGAGCAAGGCCAGTGGTCCCTCTTGGGACCCACAAGGTTCCACTCGGGACAGACGTGCGGGGGTTGGGCTGGGGACCCTCCACGGCCAGCGCTGGCTGGGAGCTTCCAAGGGTGCATTTCTGCTCTCCCTACTCTCAGGTCACCTCACCCTTGGGCAGTACCACTGCTGACCTGACAAGAAGGCCACCTGCCTTTTCTGCCACCTCGATGTGTCCTGTTTTGATCTGAACTTGAGGCGTTTTGTCCTCTTAACCACGGGTGTGTTTTCTTCTGGTATTTGGACACTGTGATGGGGATGCCCCTAGGTGCCAACAAGGGTGGGGACTGAGCCCACTGCCCTCACCCCGCCCCCGCCTGGAGACAAAGGGGCTCTGGTTGTGTTGAAATGCCCAGTGGTGTATATGTGCATTTATATATATGCACTTAAAAGCACAGCTTGGAAGCTTACATTTAAATGAAGATTTTAAAAGGAATTGTGAGTGTTATTTTTTTAACTGTTCATTTGAAAACTTTTATGCTACTGCTTTTTTCAAATTTTTTAAAAACAGAAGCAGAACATACACATCAGAATGGCCATATCACAGCTGTTCAGCTGGCAGAGGCCTGACTGCCCCCCAGACACTCCCACCCCCAGAGACCCCCACACCTCTGCAGACACTCCTTACCACCCCCAGACACTCCTGTACCATCCTGCAGACACCCCCACAGCCCTAGACACACCCACACCCAGCCCGCAGACACCTCCACACTCACACCCAGACACTTCCACACCCCCTTAGACACCCTTACACCACCCCCCAGACACCCCTCACAGTCCCAGACATCCCCCCACCCAGCCCTCAAGACCCCCAACTCATACCCAGATACCCCCACATCCCCTTAGACACCCTTACACCACCCCCAGCCACATCTACACCACCCCCTATACAACCCCCACAGCCTCAGACATCCCCACACCCACCCCCAGACACCCCTATGCCCACCCCCACACCTGTCCTGGGGACCCCTCCCTGAATGGTGCGTCCTGACTCAGCCTCCGGGTGCTGGTTTCTCCCGATCAGTCTGCTGTTGGTGGAGCCCGTGAGGGAGCCCCTTCCTGAGCCGTGGGCCATGTCCTGACCAGAGGGACATGAGGGACCCTCTGCTGCCACCCTTGGTGCTGGTGCCTATGTGTTTGAAGTCGACCTCGAGGTGTTTCTGAGGGGCTGCTCCCTGCTGCTGCTGTGAAAACTGACCATGGACTTAGTGGTGGAAGCAGCCCCACCATAGCCTCTCTCGCCCTCAGACGGCAACCGTGGCGAGAATCCCAGCCTTTGCCAGCTTCCAAAGGCTCCTCGACCCTTGGCTCGGGGCCCCACATCCCTCAGATCTCAGCTCTGGTCCCGTGTCCCCTTTGCAGGTTCTGGCCCTCCCGCCTCCCCCTTCCTCTGAGATGGACGCTTATGTGGACAGGGAGGCCCAGGATGATCTCCCATCTCAAGGACCTGAAAAGTCCCTTTTGCCATATGAGGTGACACATTCAAGGTCTCGGAGGTGAGGCCCCGGTCACCTGGGGACAGTTGAGGGCCAAACAATAACAAGGTGTTTGAAGAAAACCACCACTCCTTTCCTATTGTTTCAGTGATGATGTACATTCAGTGAGCTGAGCAGATTCTAACTGTAAGCTTTGAATAATGTATTGTCTTTCTCCTGGCCATTTCATTGGGGAGACATTCACACTCAGAGAAAAGTTGAAAAAACGGACTGTGAGCCCACCTGCCACCTGAGATTCTCTGCCTGCTAATGTTTTGCTGTGTTTACATGTTTGTCTATCTGATCATCCAATCTCACCTCATTTGCGCATTTCAGAGGGAGCAGGGCCTCAGCTCCACGCTTGGCCAGCTTCTCACCAGAGCCTGCATTTCTGAGGCTGGGACCCACACCTTTCATGTGCCTTTTGATGACAAAACATCCCCTCAGCCTCATCTCATGTCAGCCTGGGGGCTCCAAGTGAGCATGTCACACAGTGACGTGTTCACCGACCTGGTCCTGCTCAGTCACTGCCAGAGGACCCTGGGCTGCTTCCCTCCACAGCCTCGGGAACCTCTGGTCTGTCCAGGTGGCTGCCAGCCTGCTCTCAGAGTTTACTCCAGCCTCCATCAGAGTCCTCAGATCATTCCTTCACTGCCAAGCAGTGTTCTGTTCTCAGCTATAACACAACTGCTGATGGAGGTGTAGTTGCTTGCGTAGTTTCCGGCTATAATGGTCAAGTTGCCTCGAACGTCCCAGGACGAGTCTTGGTGTGATTTGCCTTGATGCCTCTTGGACTGGGCTGTCAGGTGGTGTGTGTGCGAGGAACCAGGTGGTGGTGTGAGGCACACTTGTGCCAGTGTCACGCAGACAGTGGTTTGGGTTCGTGTTTAAACCTTAGCCATTCTGGAGGGTGTGGGGGCGACTCCTCATGGTTTCATCTTCTCAGGGTGAGAAGTCTTCTCAGGGTTTACTAGCCTCTCCATCTGCCTTTGAGTGGTATCTGCTCAGGGCTGTGCCTGGTGGCAGGTCTGAGCGCTGGGCCATCCAGCACCCTGCACTCCAGGGATCCCGCTGGCCACGGTCCCACCCCAAAGGTGAGCATCTGAGTTGACATCAGCCCTGCTCCTGGGGAAGCATTTTGGCTGAGCGGACCGTCCTCCAGGTGTCTGTTTGCTTGTTAGGCACGTGTTCTGAAACACTCTCTCAGTCTCTGACTCGTGTTTCCCGGTAACGGTGTCTTTTGAAAAGCGTACATATTTGAAGAGGGGCTTCCCAGGTGGCGCTGGTGCTAAAGAACCTGCCTGCAAGGCAGGAGAACATAAGACTTGGGTTCGACCCCTGGGTCAGGAAGATCCCCTGAAGAAGGGAATGGCTACCCATTCTAGTATTCTTGCCTGGAGAATCCCGTGGACGGAGGAGCCTAGAAGGCCACAAGGTTTCAAGGTACAACTTGACTTAGCAACTGAGCACACACGCACACAGTTTAAATTTTGATGAAGTCTGGTGTGTGAATTTTTTTGTCATTTTTTTGTGGTTCATGCTATTTCGGTCTAATCCAAGGAACCTCTGCCTCAGGTCGCAAAGATTTCTCCTGTGGTTTTCCCGGAGGATTGAGTGTGACCACTGGCCTGGGGCGTGTTGAGTTAGCCTTCACGGTCACCTTCTCCATGTGGTGTCCAGCTGTTCTGATATCATCTGCCTGTGGAACTACCTTGATGACTATATAGGGTTTTTTTTATTTTTAATTAAAGAGAGTTTCTTTTATGAAGTGAAAACTTTTGGATAGTGATAGAAAATGAAGTAACTTGATTTTAACATGGATAAAAAGCATAACACTTAAGAAATAATACACCTTAGATACATAAAGTAAGAATGTAAATTTTGGACAAGGTGCATAATTAGTTTTTTGAACTTTATTTTTACATTGTTTGTGAGATCTAGCGAGTGTTAGGCCTGAGGTCTGGTTTGAGCTATAAGTCGGGGGTGGAGTCTCCCAGGGCCTGGTCTCCCGCTCTGCGGTTTTCACTTGTCCTGAAGGTTCTGCCGCATTGCTGTGTGCTGCAGAGCCGTGGATGCAGGCTGGACAAGAGGCAGGCAGGATGTTCCCTGGACAAGAAGTGGCAGGTTGGGCTGGGTGGGGCTGGGCATCTGCAGAAGGGCTGTGACAGGCAGCTGGGGAGCAGCTCTGAGAATAATGAAGCATGAGATTTGGGGAAATCTTAGCGACCGAACACTGAGTATGTCGCCTGGCCCCAGTGGCAGGGCGGCCCTGCCCCCCACCCCAGGCCCTGGACATGTGCCCTCTGCTTCATCTTTTTTTTTTTTTTTGAGAGGTATCTTTATTGGTATTCTGCAATGGTTCAGTCGTGTCCGACTCTGTGCGACCCCATAGACAGCAGCCCACCAGGCTCCCCCATCCCTGGTATTCTCCAGGCAAGAACACTGGAGTGGGTTGCCATTTCCTTCTCCAATGCATGAAAGTGCAAAGTGAAAGTGAAGTCCCTCAGTCATGTCCGATCCTTAGCGACTCCATGGACTGCAGCCTACCAGGCTCCTCCGCCCATGGGATTTTCCAGGCAAGAGTATTGGAGTGGGGTGCCATTGCCTTCTCCATTTTGGTATTATGTCCATACAATTTCAGCACTGTCTTTCAAAAGATGTTTCTTATTTTCTAACTTAATGGAGTGATTCAAAAACCAAAAAGTATAAAAATGTATGTCGTGAGTATCTTCCTTGACATTCATCTGCCTGGATGCCAGCCTATCAGATCAGAAATCACTCTTAGTTATTCTTGGGTTTTTCAAGACTTTGTGAATGAGAAAGAAACAACTATATTATTTTTTCCTGTTTACATTGGAAGTAGCATATTGTACACACATTGTACTTATTTTATTATTGCTAGATTTAGAGCATCAGTGCACACAGACCTTCCTTATCTTTTTTAAACAGGATACAGTATTCCATTACGTGGGAAGTTAAACCACACACCAATGAGAGGTAATTGGTAGTGACAACACTTTACATATATGTATGTATATGTTTATATGTGTCTGTGTATAGATATATACGTAGAGGTCCTTTGCAGTTCATACTGCATCATCTAGTTTAATTGTCTAGCAATTCTGTTTGTTTTAATTATGATCTCTTTTCTGTTTCAGCTAAAGGTTGAAACAGTGATACTCTTACAGTGATACTCTTACAGTGTATCACTTATAGGAAGAAGAACAACCCTGGCTCTGTTTTCTGTTCTCAAATCCATCTTTACTTTTAATACTTGGCCTTTTGCAGTTAAATGTTGATATTTTCTGTCCTGGTTGCCTTGTTTATCAGAGAGAGCTTGGCTGGGGAAAGCCCTGAGTGGCTTTCTGCCGGCCCGAGGGTTGGCATGGGGACGTTTCCTGCCATCACAGGTGTGTGAAAAGGCTGGACACACTCTGTCCCTCATCTGGGTGGCTGGTCTCCCTGTCCAGCTCCGGGCAGTGCCACTGTGGGCTGCTGTGTCCAAGAACGATGCTGCAGTGTCACCAGGCAGCCCGGACGGGCTCCACCGCCCACGACTAACAGCCAAGCCCAGACAGCCATTACACGCCTGGCTCCTGGCTTGTCAGTTTTTTAACGTCACCATTTAAGGCTTTTTTCTGAGTCACCAAGTCTAAGTTTGCCACAAAAGTCTCTTCAGAGGAGAAATGTGAGGTGAGTTTCCAGGGTCGTCACTTGGTGGATGAGCTCCAGCAGCTGAAGCAAGGACCCCCAGGGTCCTCAGGTCCTCGCTCAGATGTCCCTGCCCGGAGGGCACTTGGGCACAGACCTGTCATGCATGGTGGCTGGTGGCTTGGGCTGGAGGCTTTCCCTGAAGCTCGGGTCCAAGCCTGGCACCCCAGCTCTCCCGGCTCCAGCTGGGATCTTCTCAGAGCAGCATGCAACCTGTTGAGTCTACTGGTGAATATCAAGTTACCACAGAAGCTCCTCACAGGCCCCGGCCTCCACCCCCCAGGGCACTGGGGATGATTTTCGCTTTTTGATAACAGTAAGAGCCTGCTTCAAGGGTTTAAGTGACATCAGACTCTTTATCTACAAAAGGATTTGTTGCAATGTAAACAATGCTTTCAACTTCCTGTTCTGTTTGTAGAATTTCATTTTGACCTCATCTTAAATCGCTTTTTTTGAAATCCAGCTATGGTCTAGAAGGGCCTGGAAGGGGCTCTCCTCTCCCTCCTGGTGTCTGGCTCAGCCCTGCAGGCATAAGCGCGTTTCTTGGGCCTGAGCCTCCACCTCCGGCCCCCTGTCCCCTTGCCAGGCTCCTGGCCCATCTGCCCAGCAGAAGGCTCAGGACCTGGACCTAGGGTAGGCTTCACATGCTGCCTCTGGGCACTCTGCTCTGCTTTCTCAGTTGAACAATACACCCTAGGCCATGGTGTCCGTAAGCTTCGACCGTCGAGGTGATGTTGGTCAATCAGGGACCCTTAGTCCTCCCTGGTCTGCTTCATGACTCCTGTCTTCAGAATAAACAGACCCATTCCTTCCATGTTTCACTGAATGGTGCTTGCATGCATGCTAAATTGCTCAGTCTTGTCCAATTCTTTATGACCCCATGGACTATAGCCCACGAGGCTCCTCTGTCCATGGGATTCTCCAGGCAAGAATACTGGAGTGGGTTGCCATGCCCTCCTCCAGGGGATCTTCCCAAACCAGGGATCAAACCCATGTCTCTTATGTCTAACCTGCATTGACAGGAGGGTTCTTTGCCACTAGCGCCACCTGGTCCTTATATTAGGAGATGTCCCGGGTAGCTGCCTGGCAGAAAGACTGGAGGACTTGGGAGGTAGGCATTTCTGCTCAACCTGTCACACTGCTGGGGGCTGTGGGCTCTTCAGCGTTCCTGCGAGGACTCTAGGTGAGGTCATTGAGCCGCCACAGGTGAGCTGACTGCATTCCTGGGCTGGTGGTGCCTTTTCTGAGTCTTTAGCGTTCATGAGAGAAATTCTCCATTGACGACTTTAATCTCCTTCGCTGTGGCCCTACACCCTGTGGACCCTCACCACTCACCACAAGCATCCTAGAGTGGTCACCCTGGGGTGTGTCTGGCTAGAGCTCGCCAGCCGCTCCCACCCTGCTGCCCCCAACCACTGCACTGCAGCTGGAAGCCGGTTCACTGTTTGATTGCAGGTCTCACTTGCCAGACATCCTTCCCCAAAACCCAGACTTTAGCGTTTCACACGTGGCAGGAATCTCTCAGCTGATCTTGATTTCTTTTACAGGCTTTTGAACTTAAATTGTTAATATAATTTCAATAAACTTTGTTTTTGAAATCTGGTGTTTTTTAGTTTTCAGCTTGTTGTGAGCTGAATGTTTCTGTCCCCAGAATCCATATCTTGAATCCTTATGTTTGGAGGTGGGACCAGCAAGCAAGTCCTTGGGGTAATCAGAGGCCCTCCACACACCGGCCGGGGCAAGGAGAGTGGGGAGTTGGCTGTCTGCAAGCTGGAAGTAGGCTCCCACCACCCTGTCAGTTCCGGATCCTGGCCCTTCCAGCCCCAGGAACAAGAACCACCTAAGTCTCTTCCAGGAGCCAGGCTAAGGGAGGCAAAGCCTTCATTTCAATTCATTTAATCCCTACAGTTAGTGGCTACCAGTGCAAAGTCAGTGCTGATATAAAATTGAAGAACTGGCAAAAAAATATAAAAAGATTTATAGTTTGAAAAAAACAAAATATCCTTCAGAAA
This sequence comes from Nanger dama, assembly GCA_917880005.1. Lineage (NCBI taxonomy): Eukaryota > Metazoa > Chordata > Mammalia > Artiodactyla > Bovidae > Nanger > Nanger dama. The sequence goes on from CAKJTW010000080.1 coordinate 434,379, forward strand.
CTTCTGTTGGCAGTAGCTGGAAGGGTCCCTGGACGGCGGCTCCGAGCGTCTGGATCCCTGGGCTAGATCCATCCAGGTGGAGGTCCCCCATGGTGCAACCTGGTGCCTGCTGCCCCCACTTCCCAAGTGCGTGAGGCCGTGTCCATATCAGGGGCATGATGCTCAAGTTGGTCCAAGTCTCTGATTTCCACTCAGCCCCTGCTTCCCGGGTCTGAGGAGGGACCTGTCATTTCAGGGACCAGCTTGCATGTCTGTCCCACGGCTTCACATTTGAGGTGACCCGGTCTTCCTCCAGCGCCACCCCCCCAGGACAGTTCAGGGGTGGGAGAAGCTGGCCCATCCCTCCTCCCCTACTTACCTCTGTCTCGGGAAGGATCTTGCTTTCCTGTTTCTGATTTCTCGAGTAGCCACTTGTTCCTGGGGGAGTCTTGGCCAGGCAGCAGCTCTCCCTGGGGTCCATCTGGCATTGGCCCATCTTCGGGCACCTGCAGTCACCCCAGGATCCCCCATCTCCGCCATCCCCTGGCAGCTCCCAGTCTCCTTCATTCTCCATGGGTTTGCCTCTCTAAGTATTTCACGTGAGCAGAATCAGAGGATAGTGTTGTTTCACTTTCACTGAATGTAACCTGTTGAGATTCATCCGCCTTGTAACCTGTGCCAGAGCGTCATTCCTGTTTATGCTCAATCACGTTCCACTGCATGGATAGACCATGCCTTGTTTGTCCCTCACCTTTAGGCAGGCACTCGGGCTGCTCTACCTCTGACCCTGACGGGTGCTGTCACTCTGAGCATGGACGTCCTCCTACCAATGGGAATGCTGGCCATGAGGCCGCTCCTTTTTGAGGACCTGAGCTCCTGCACTGAGGCTGCATCACTTTATATTCTTACAGCAGCATGGGGGGCTCCAGGACCCCATGCCCCGTGGGCACTGGTAGGAGTGAGGGGTCTCCAGGTGCCAAGCTGTGTTTCCCTGATGACAAATGACACTGAGCACCCCATTGGCCATTTATGCATTTTTTCTGGACAAGTATCTGTTCAAATATCTTTGAAACTGGGATGTCTGCCTTCTTACTGAGCTCGGAGGTTCCTGTGCAGAATCCAGGTGGAATCTCATGTCGGGGCACAGTTTGCAGGGATTTGCTCCTGATCTGTCCTTAGGCTTTGCTGGCAGTGTCCTTGGAGGCCTCCAAAGGCTTGGTTTTGACAAAGTCCAGTTTAATCTGTTTCAGTGCTCACCTTGGTGTCATCACTGAGACTGTGGCCCAGTCTGAGGCTGGGGCTTTCCTAAGGGTTGTGTCCTTTGGGCTCTTTGATCCATTTTGACGGTCGCCCCTTCTCTGAGAGATGAAATTACACAGATACTCAGAGCACACCCCTTATCCTGGGTGGGCTCCCCCTCCCCCACCGGCCGTGTTCTAGGTTGAACCCCATCCGAAGTCTTGGCTGTGACATCACCGCTGGCCTGAGACCTCATAGCAGGACGGGATCAGGCTTGATGACAAGCAGGTGGGGGCCGGGAAGCGCCTGGCTTCAGCTTCTACGTTTGCCTGCTGGCTCTTCGGAAGGTCCTCGAGTCGCCTGCAAGGTCTCTAACGTGTGTTTTCCTCCCCAGACACGGACTTGACCATCGCTGAAGCCAGCAGCTCGGACAGCCGAGGGGAGAGGCCAGGAGTTCCTCGCGCATGTGGATGAGGGGCTCCTGGGAGGAGAAGGCAGCTACCTAGGCGCGCCCCTCACCCCCGAGAAAGACGACGCGTTGCATCAGGCTACCGCCGTGGCCAACCTGCGGGCGGCGCTCATGAGTAAGAACAGCCTGCTGGCCCTGAAGGCGGACGTGCTCGGGGAAGACAGCTCCCTGCTGCTGGAGTACCTGCCCAAGGGCGCCCATTCCCTGTCCCGTAAGTGCCGCGGCGCCCAGAGTCGGCAGGAGTGACAAGCTTCAGCCCATGATGCGGTGCTGAGGGTGCCGTGCGAACGTGCGGGTCGCGATGGGTCGCGGGGCCTGCGATGGAGGGCTGTCGGGGGCACTGGGAGGGAAGCAGCCGTGTGCTTATCCGAATGTTTCATACTTTGAAGTCGAGGCGTGCGTGCGTGCGTGCTAAGTTGCTTCAGTCGTGTCCGACTCTTTGCGACCCCGTGGACCATAGCCCGCCAGGCTCTTCTGTCCATGGGATTCTCCAGGCAAGGATACCAGAGTGAGTTGCCATGCCAGGGATTGAACCCGCGTCTCTTATGTCTCCTGAATTGGCAAGCGGGTTCTTTACCACTTGCGCCGCCTGGGAAGCCCTGAAATCAGGCATCTAACCCTAAACCCTGATCAGCTGACAAGTGCACCGCTGTGCCTGGCCGAGGACTGGCGCCAGGGCGGCCTCCGGACTGCCGAACTCGGGCTCCCTCTGCTGGCCCCGCCCCGCCGGCACCGCCTCGTCCTGCCTGGGGTGTGGCCTCGTGCGGATCAGCTTTCACCGGGCAGTGCTGCTGCCCCTGCCTCAGATGTGGAAAGGATTTGGTTGTTGTGCTTACACCTTAAATGTCTCCTGCTGAGTTCCAGTTGCTCGGAAGCAAATGACGGAGTGACCCAAGAAGCCCATAAGGTACAGCGGTGCTGGCTGAGCCCCCGAGGGGAGGCCAGCCTGGGCGGGAGCTGCTCCCCCTAGGCTCAGGTGCTCTGAATATCCCCTGTCCTGGGTGCGCAGGGGACCGTGACTATGTCTCCAGCCACCCTGGCAGGTTGGTGTCCGTGACGAAGAGCCAGGTGTGGCCCTGTTTCCCTTTTTAGGGCAGGATGACACACCCCAGAAAGGGCAGTGCTGAGTGCAGAGGGTGTGGGGAAGGGGCCGGTCCCGGGTCCTACAGTCCAAGTATTTGTGGCTGGCCGGGCCATGCGTGGTCTTTGAGCACCACTGAAGGAAGCAAAGGAAAAGCTGCAGCTGGTTTTGGGCATCTGTAAAGAGTGTCTTTAATTTTCACTCTAATTTTAAAAGAATATCTTCACAACTTTGCTTTCACGGGCACTAAAATATCCTGAGTGTCTGTGATGGAAATTGCTTATGGCTAATAAAGACCGACATGGAGAGTAGTGTGCCTGTTCTCATTGCTTCTCCTGCCAGAGTCCGAGGAAGGTGGCCGCTGGGGCTGTCGAAGAACCTGGCTGTGAAGTCAGACCCAGGGCTGAATCCCCCAAGGCTGATGAACACACTTTTGAAAACATGTTTAGGTCTCATTTCTTTGCATCTGAGAAATGGGAATAGTGTTGCTTATACAACTGTTATGAATATAAAACATGGACGCATAAACCAAGTCAGTCTGACAAACGCTCCCCAATGTCAGTCCATTTCCCCACTCCAGATCAAACCCTGAATGTGTTGGCAAAAACCAGTAGGTGAGGAAGTGGTCCCAGGGCGTCTGCAGCATCTGGGGTTTAGAGCTGGCAAGTCCACAGGAGCTGAAGGGACAGCTGGCAGCGTTGTGGGTGTCGTGGCAGAAGCAGCTTGGGGTAGGGGTGTGGGGAGGTGGGGGCATCCCCTGCAGGGTAGAACGGTTGTTCTGGCTTTTTGGGGTTCTCCTAGTTGGTGCGTGAACCTTGTGTGTCAAAGGCCCCAGGAGGTGGGGGCAGCCCCTCTGTGCTGAACCATGTGGTCACAGGAAGGATGGGCCTATCCCCTGTCCAGATGGGGAGTCCCTCCAGGGTGCCACCCAGCACGGGCCTAAGCCCCTGGAGACCACCACCCTGGGCAGCATGGGATGGCGTGTGCGCTGTGGACCTAAAAACACACTGGAAGGGAAGCATGGCTTCACACTGGGCACCACTGATAGCTATGTAGAGACACACAGAGGCCGCCACACTTCTTCCAGGGAGGCCCAGAAGGAAGATGGGACCCTGTGCCACGATGCTGGGAGTCTCTCATTCCTGGTCTGGTATGAGGGGGCCATAGGGTCTCTTTCCCGACTCTTAACTCGCAGGCTCCTCAAGGTGCTTGTTAACGAGATCTTCCTTGGCTTAAGCCTTTTGTGATGTGGGGGGATTTGTTGGGCTGACACCCCAGCAGCCGTAGCTCATGGCTGGAGCGGCGGGGGGAGGGCACGTCTTCATCAGTGTCCGACAAGGGTGGCTCCATGGTGTGCGGCGTGCTGAGTGGGGCTCCTGGGCCCTGTCAGGCCGTCCCAGTCTCCAGAGGGGAGCCCTGTGGTCAGTGTGGCCTGCTGGGCACGCAGTGTTGCAGAAGGAAGGGGGTGGTATCGGCACATGTTTAATTAAGAGAACCGTCAGATCTGCACACGGTGCCTAGCAGTGACTGAAGGTCCTTTCTGGACAGTTCTGAAGTCTCCAAGAAAACCGAGTTCAGTTGTTCTCCCAGATCTGATCACGTTTGGCTTGGCAGTTAAGCTCCACAGATGGTTTCGTTGGTGATTCTCCACTGGTTAACTAATTTCTCCGCAAGAGGACTTGTGTACTTTTCATTTTGCTTCAGTTTAAGTTGATTTTTTTTTTCCTTTTATTATGTTTGCAGTAGGAGACTGACATCCCATTGGTTAAAAGTCTCTGTTCACTGAATAGGAACCATGGCAAGCACCTCTGTGGTGCCAAACGTGCTGTTTCCCAAGCCGTGTTTGTGGGTGTGTGTTGATCCGGGAGGGACTTTGAAAATGCCATGAGAACACAAGTAACCTTTATTTGTCGGAATGAACTGGAGGTGAAGCAGCTGCTCTGGTCACTGGAGGCCGAGGCCCGAGGGTGATGCGTCCCCAGCCTCCTAGAAACCCTGACGCCCTGTGCATGTCGCAGTTGTGGCTCCTGGGAATGCACGAGGATCTATCTCCTTACAACAGCGACGGCGCTGTCCTGTCTCTATGGAAGGATGTGCTCCTACAGGAGAGAATGCAGACCTGGGTTGGCAGCAGGCGGGGTCTGCCCTGGATGGGGCTGCCAGCCACAGGTGCCCCGCCCACATTTCTCCGTGCACTGCCCCCAGTGTCTGTCAGGGAAGCAGCTGGGTTTTGTTCTGACTGTGGTGTAAAGAATATTTCCTTCTGGTGTTTACATGAATTAAGGACCTTCACTTGAGTCTGGCTTAATATGGGACCTTAAACACTCTCCTATGTATGAAAGGACATTTGACTTAGGTATTACCACCCTTACAGGTAAATAGCTAGGTTGACACACCTAGAAGGACTTTCTAGAAGAGCCTTCCTCCAGGCACGGTTGGGCATGTGCTGTATCCTTGCTGTGGGTTCTGACTTTCTGGATAGAATACCCGGTCGTAGCCAGACCACCCCCTAAGCAAGGCACATGCAGAGACCCAGATGCTTGGAAGTGGTGAGCAGATAGAAACCTCGTCCAGCGAGACCCAGGCCTCATGACATGGCATTGTGCGGCTCACTGCAAGATGGCCAAGGACAACACTCCCTGAAATCTCCACGGCTCACCAGCAGGTGTCCGTTCACGCGGGTGAGACTCGTTTCCTGTGTCCCCAGGACCTGGCACCAGCCCAAGTCACCTCCCTCCGGCCCCTTCGCCCTCCTGCACTCAGAGCCCCGGATGCCCGCTCTGGTGACCGGCCAGACGGAGCCCAGGGAGCCGGCCGCCTCCCCAGCCCAGGTAAGATGCGAGGGCTGCCGGCCAGACGCCTGTCCACTGGGCACATCGCCATGGGCCCAGTGCCCAGAACCCACATGCTTAGCATGTCCTGGGTGAGCCTGTGTGATCGTGGCTGCTTTCCACCCATCCTCTGCTCCACAATCCCCTCGGCCCTGTGTCAGGGTGATGCATATGTCGGCTTTGCAGTAATAGTTGCAACATCCGTGACATTAAATCAGCTTTGATATTTAAATTACAATGCTTCTAAGGGGCAATTCTCCCCAGTATACAGACTCCTACAGCAGTGGGTTAAAAGCCCTGAGCCGTGCTGGTCGGGTTTTGCTGTGGTGCTGGCTGCTGTGTGTTTGTTACCATGCATCCGAGACGCACTTCCTATGTCTCAGGTAGTTATTTAAAGACAGGTCTGTTAGGTTCCATTATTTCCCTGAAGAAAAAATCTTCAAGGAGGGAGAGTTTGAGCACATGTTTTGTAATTTGAAATAAATCAAATGCTATTTCCGTGTGTTTGAAACCAGGATGTTTCAGTGGGAGGAGCTGGTGTTGTGCTGATGTGGATTTTTCGCATGTCCGCTCAGGCTTCCTTTCTGGAAGTGTGACGGGCATCCTGTGGTGGCTGGTTGGGGACCCGGTGAGCAGGTACCTGCCTCTGTGCCACTGTCTCCCCGAGTCAGCCACGTCCTCATGGCCCATAATTCATCTGTCTCTCCTAGGTCAACACCCCCGGACCCAGAGGCCTGGGCTGAGGGACTGGCCCCTCTGGAGGTGACTCCACCTGGGGCCTGAGGTTTCCACGGGCTCTACCAACCTGGCCAGAATGACCAGGGTGTCCTTTTGGCTCATTGTATGGCCAGGGAGCACTTTCACGGCCTGGGTGGACTTGCCTAGGGCTCCACCCTGAAGTCAGATAAGGAGCCCCAAGAGATGGACACCTGTGGACAATGGGTTTTGAGGCTGCCAGACTGGAACGGGCATTTGGTACATGAGGGTGGACCTGGGTATGGGCCTCTCTGATGCAGGCAGCCTGGCATTGGGTCCAGGTGGCCAGTGGTGATGGCAGAGCCACACATAGACACACACACACACACACACACATCCTGCGGAGTCATCAGGGCAGGTGGGACTTGAAGGCTGCAGTCCTTGAGGGACAGAAAAATCTGTAGAAAAGAATCTAGTGAATCTGCTGGAACTGAAAATACAAAGTGTAAGGTTGAGGATGCGCTGAGTAGTGTAGAGCAGTCTGGGTACCACCCGAGACAGGGCACAGGGACTGGAAGATAGTCATGGAGAGGATCCAGCTGAAACTTGGGGGAAAAAGCCTGGGGACAAGCAAAGACACACTGAGGAGCAGTGAGAATGTCCAGTGCATGTGCACTGGGGTCCAGAGGAGAGAAAACAGAGTGGAGCAGTGTCAGGAGACACAACAACAGAGAATGTTCCCAAACTGATTGAAGACATCCTTCCACAGATTCAGGAAGCTCAGTGAACCAAAGCAGAATGGCACCAAAATAAAACAACCGCCAAACACCCAAACTGGGCACGTTGCTGTCAAACTATTGAAAACCGAAGACAAAAGTAGAAACCTTGAAAGCTACCCGAGAAAAGACATTGAAACGAACAGCATCAAGATGGATGTCTGGCTTTGCATCAGAAACAATGCCACTAGTCTCTAGGGCACTGCAGAAACTCCGAGACCAGAATCCTATAGCCAGCAGATGTATCCCTCACAGACCAGGGCCACATGAAGAGAACGTCTGCCAGAGAAATAGAAAGGAGGGGCTGCACTGTCACCCAACAGGAAAGACTGGAAAACAGCCTCGGTAGAAAGACTGTGAGCATCTAAAGCAAAGTTTATGGCTCTTTGTGGAGTTTTTGACTCAAGTATCAGAGTAACATGTGGCACAAACAGCTCAAAGGGTGGAAGGGTGGGCAACTGTGGGGACTGAATGAGTCTCACCTCTACGAAGTCACAACAAACAGTGACAAAAATCATTGTGTACAGCTCAAAGACTTATGGAGAGAAAAGCGGAATGGTACTTGATTAATTTCAAAAAAGGCAAGCAGGGAAGGTTAAAGGAACAAAAAGCATAAAATGACAAATAGAACATACATAGCAAGATGCAGACAGCACCCAGATATACCAGTAGTCCTGTTATTACCAACATTTGAAACCTACGGGAAAAAGAAAGGATTATCAGCCTGCTTTTCAAAGAAAATCTGTTGTTTGTAGATAGCATGTGTTATAGATAAGAATGCAGAAAGGTTTAAAGAAAAGAATTTAAAGAAGGCTGAGCACCGAAGAATTGATGCTTTCGAATTGTGGTGCTGGATGAGACTCCTGAGAGTCCCTTGGTCTGCAAGGAGGTCAAACCAGTCAATCCTAAAGGAAATTAGTCCTGAATATTCATTGGAAGGACTGATACTGAAGCTGAAGCTCCAATACTTTGGCCATCTGATGTGAAGAGCCGATTCATTGGAAAAGACCCTGATGCTGGAAAAGATTGAGGGCAGGAGGAAAGGGGGAGACAGGATGAGATGGTTGAATGGTATCACCAACTCAATGGACATGTGTTTGAGCGAACTCCAGGAGATAGAGAGGACAGAGGAGCCTGGCTTGCTGCAGTCCCTGGCATCGCAGAGTTGAACACAACTGAGTGACTGAACAATGACAAAAAGATAAAAAGAGAAACCAAGGAAACACCAGCCTAAAAGGCTCATCGTTATCAGACAAAGTGAAATATGGAAGGGTGTTGCTCCAGAGGCTGCTACACAGGACAAGAGAGTCAGTTCGGAGGGAAATGCGAATACTGGATGCACAGATTGGGGTTTTAGATATATGGAGTGAAAGCTGACAGCATTGAAAGGAGGAAGAAAGAAGTCCACAGTTAGAGTTAGGGATTTTTAACAGATTTCCTCAGTAATTGATAGATCAGCAGACAGAATATCAGCAAGGATGGAGAAGATTTGAATACAATTTTCAAATATTAACCTGGAATAAACCCACTGAGTCACAAGATGCTGCTCTTTTCCTGTATGTTGGACTCAGCTTGCTATTTTGTTTAGGAGTTTTGCATCTTTGTTCAGAGAAGTATTGGCTTGTAACAACATGTTCAACCAAGTCATACATCACACCAAACAAGTGCATAAACTTTCCAAGTGCACAGGAAACATTTACAAATAGACCAAGCAGGAATGTAACAGAGATCTAAGCAAACAGTGAACTCATACAGAGTGTGTGCTCTAATCTCAGTGAAGTTAAATTTTAAAAATCAGCAACAGAAAGATACTAGAGTAAGTCACAATGGAAATTATGAAATATTTTGAACTGCATGATAATGAGAATATGACACATCGAAACTTGTAGGTTACATCTAAAGTCCTATTTAAGAGAAGTTTATAGCTCTCACACTTATTAGAAAAGAAAGTAAGTTTAATATGAGAAATCAAGAAGGGAGAAAAGAATAGCAAATTAAACCCACAGAAAGCAGGGGGAGTGAAACAGAGAGCAGATGTCAATGAAATAAAAAGCAGATGGACAACATAAAAATGAACAAAGCCAAACACTGATATGTTGAAAGATTAGTAAAATAAACTCCTATCACGGTGATCAGTAAGAAGAGAGGAAAGCTGATTGTCAATAATAGGTATAAAAAAATCATTACTAAGATACTATAGATGTTAGAATGATAATAAGGGAACATCATGAACAATTTTGTGCTAATACATTTGACAAGTTAGAGAAAACGGGCAGATTTCCTGAAAAAACACAGTATATCAAACGGAGCATTTGGGTGGAGGGAGCAGGCTTAGACTGGCTGCTCTGAACCGAATTGGCAATGCTGGGACACAGGGCCAGCCCTGGAAGGGCTGGAGGGGACCATGACCCAGATGTGAGAGCTGGTAGAGGAGAACGGGGTGGCTCTGGGGTGGTCAGTATGTAAGCTGTGCTCACAGGCAGGTTATTTACCTTTTCTTGAAATCCCTCCCTCATGAGGAGGGCAGCCCTGGCCAAGCCACAGGGCCCCAGATGCTGCAGAACCAGAAACTGGGGGAGGGATTAACACAGACAGTGGAGATTAGAAGAGGAGAGAGCAGATGCCCAGCCTGGCAGCAGCCAAGAGGGATAGGCAAGGAGGCCATGGACGAGGGTCTGAGCAGACTGTGATGGGGAAGCTGAGGTGGGTGGAGTTCTCAATATGTGGTTCTGGGCACTTCCCTGGTGGCCCAGTGGTTAAGACTCTGCACTTCCAATGCAGGGGGCGAGTTCGGTATCTGAAATGGTTCTGGAATGTTCCCTGGTCAGTGAGTTTACCGCAAGTCTGATTCTCTGCAGAGCTGGGCAGAGACCTGGCTTCCTCTAACACTGCTTCACTGAGAGGTACTCTTGTAGATACATTTCTGCAAAACTGTAGTCCCGTGTTATTGAACTTCATACTTTAGATATTCTGGTGCCAAGTTCTGACCTCGCTTCCTCATTTTCAAGCTTGCCATTCGTCTTGTCCACTTAATTCCAGGCAAAAGGGCTCTGTTTTCAGGGTGGATTGGTAGAAAGAGTGTCTGTTTCTATTTGATGCTATCTGTGTTTTTTCATTTATTTCAATTACTTTTTCACTGTTTGCATTTTTAAGACTTTATTGGTATTTATGAGACTCGAACTCCATGATGTATAAAGGTGTTCTAAGATATATAGACTGTAAACTACAAGTTATGGAAGTGATAGCGTCTTTCCTGTACAAAGTTATTTTAATTACAGCAGTCAATGAAAATTTTTCTCAGCACTGTTCATGAAAGTAGTGGGTTGCATGGTGCCCCCCAACAAAGACACATACATGTCCTAATTCCTGGGATCTGTGAATGTGACCCTATTTGGGAAAAGATCTTCCAGACCTAATTAAGGATCTTAACATAAGCTCTCTGGAATATCCAGTTGGTCCTAAATCCAGTGAGCAATGTCCTTATAAGAGATAGATGAGGAGTTAGATACAGAGGAGCTGCTACAAGAAGATGGAGGCAGAGATGGGAGGGAGGTGCTGCAAGCCCAGGGAACTCCTGGAGCCCCGGAAGCTGGAAGAGGTAGGAAGGACCCTCCCCTGAAGCCTTGGGAAGGAGTGCAGCCCAGCGACACATTGACCTCAGGCATCTGTCCTCCAGGATAGAGACAACAGGTGTCTGATGCTTTAAGATGCCCGGATTGTTGACATTTATATTAGCAGGAAACTAATAGGTTTGGAGAAGGCAATGGCAACCCACTCCAATACTCTTGCCTGGAAAATCCCATGGACGGAGGAGCCTGGTAGGCTGCAGTCCATGGGGTCGCTAAGAGTCGGACACGACTGAAGCGAATTAGCGGCAATAGGTTAAGAAAACACAAAATGCATCATCGTGGGTAGGTTCAGTGTGCCTGGGGATGGGGGTCACACTCGCATTTGTGCAACTAAATTGTTTTCCTAGGGGAAAAATACAGCACTTGTGTACAGAGATAAGTATTTTTTCTAACATGTAGGTCTGGATTGTTAAATGCAAGCTAGAATAAATAACTCAAATTTTAATTTTTATGTTTATAGAAGCAGAATAGAAAGTCTAAAATAATTCAGAAAGGTTACTTGAAATAAACCAACCTAAAAGCTGTCTCCTTGCACTCCTTTTCCATCTCAGAGCAGGTAGCACACTTGCTGTGTTCCATGCGTTGTGAAAACTGGGTTGATGCTGGGGGAATAGCCCGGAGGCCCTTGTGGCTGGCTGTGTTGCTACTGCCTCATCGAGAGGCGGGTTAGGCTGGGCCTGGTGCTCAGATGGGAAGAGAGACATGGAGTAGGAGGTTTTCCTCCTTGGGAGCTGCCAGGTGTGGCCTGTCCAGATGTGCCAAGCTGGGTGCCCTCCCCTCTGTCTTGTCTTGGACCCCCACCTGGACCCACCTGTCCAATGGCCCTCTCTGAGGGGCTGGAGCCCGGCTCAGGAAGGGCTGCTTCCTCGAGGGTCCAAGAGTTGCCGAATGCTCTAGTTGTGCCTGCATCTGAGACCCGGGCCTACAGCTTTGCAGGGAACAGTACAGTGGTAACCACAGTCTGTGTCCCACGTACAGAGAGTAGCCTTGGCCCTGTGAGCCAGTATGGACCACAGCCTTGGCCCCTGGTACACGCAGGGCCCGACAGCCAGTGTGGCTGCTTCTTAGGATTTCTCTCCAGGGGCAAAGGTTCTCTAGTAGGCATCTTATTGAGGCACTGTTTGCAAGGGTAAAAAAAATAGAAACAACTTCCATGTTTGTTGAATAAATAGTGATGTAGCCGCACACTTTAAGAACCTACAGTTAAGAATCATACCGTCAAAATGTAGTTCACAGATGTTATTGTGGCCTCCTATGTGAAGGGACAGTGAAAAGTGACTGTTCACGCCTCTCACTGCCTGGCCTCACCCACTTCCCTCCTGGTGCCTTCCCACCCATCCTGGCTCCCAGCCAGATGCATGTTGGAAGTTTCTAGATGTGAGAAAATGCCTTACTTCTTAGCACGGGCTTGGATGCTGAGAGAGGCCTGGTGGCCATGCCCAGGTTTGGTGGGGACCTGGAGCCCCTCTCTGTTTACAGACATGGGCAGGCGGCAGGCCCGGGGTTGCATGGATTCTGAGCTGTGATGACGTTGACACAGCCCATCTTGGGGCTGTGATGGCCTCCTCTGGTGAAGCTGTTGGCCTGTGCGTGGACAGGGGTCGTTCTGGGCAGTGTGTCCCTGGTGTCTGACTCCATGGGGTGTGGGAGATGACAGAGGGAGAGTGCGGGTCCATGAGGTCAGCCAGGCTCCCGGCAGGCCCTGCGGACAGTCTCACTGACCGTGTTCTGGGAAATAAAGGGATCTGGCCGCTTGATTATTTAGATGCCCTTTAAGATATCTCAGGAGAAAACCTATGGCTTGATTTTTTCTTGTTGTTCAGTTGCTCAGTTGTGTCCGACTCTTCGCAACTCCATGGACTGCAGCACACTAGGCTTCCCTGTCCTTCACCATCTCCCGGAGCTTGTTCAAACTCATGTCCATTGAATTGGCAATGCCATCCAACCATCTCATTCTCTGTCGTCCCCTTCTCCTCCTGCCTTCAACCTTTCCTTGCTGCTGCTGCTAAGTCGCTTTAGTCATGTCCGACTCTGTGCGATGCCATAGATGGCAGCCTACCAGGCTCCCCTCTCTCTGGGATTCTCCAGGCAAGAACATGGGAGTGGGTTGCCATTTCCTTCTCCAGTGCATGAAAGTGAAAAGTGGGAGTGAAGGTGCTCAGTCGTGTCAACTCTGTACAACCCCATAGACAGCAGCCTACCAGGCTCTCCCGTCCATGGGATTTTCCAGGCAAGAGTACTGGAGTGGGGTGCCATTGCCTTCTCCAACCTTTCCCAGCATCAGGATCTTTTCCAATGAGTTGGCTCTTCACATCAGGTGGCCAAAGTGTTGGAGCTTCAGTTTCAGCATCAGTCCTTCTAATGAGTATTCAGGATTGATTTCCTTCAGGATTGACTGGTTTGGTCTCCTTGCTGTCCAAGGAACTCTCTAGAGTCTTCAACACTACAGTTTGAAAGCATCAGTTCTTCTGTGCTCGGCCTTCTTAATGGTCCATCTCTCACATCCATACATGACTACTGGAAAAACCATAGCTTTGACTATACGGACCTTTGTCAGCAAAGTAACAGCTTGTTTAAGAAGCAAAATAAAATGTCCTGCTCCCTGTTGCCTGGTGTGTTTCAGGGCCAGAGGTGCAGAGTGAACACCCACTTCCCTATGCTCGTGGAAACATAGGCATGTCCAGGGCCTCTGGACTCAGTGTTGCCGCACCGCACCATCCCCTGGGCATCATTTCTGTGGCGACTCACCTGGGGCTGGGGCCTGAGAAGCAGAATGGATGGGTGGCTTGGGGCACCCCTCATGGAGATGGCGGCAAGGGCTCTGATCCGTGCGATGTGCTAGGTGGCCTGGGGTTGGGGAAACTGAGCTGGATGGAGCTGTCCGGTCACATGTCCAGCAGCCTGGCAGGCTCTCTTGGGCGAGAGAGGCCAGCTTCAGTCACCGTAGTTTCCTAGCTTCTCCTCGCCCTGCTAGCTGTGTCATGCTGTGGCCACTGGTTTCTTCTCTGCTTCCCTCTGGTGCCTCCCGGGGCAGCTGTGACCATGACTGGGGCCCTGCTGGGTGCGGGTATTTGGCAGGGTCTGACAAGGGGTCCTGCTGCTGCTGGTATTCATTCCACCTGCCTGCCTTTGGCCTGATGGTCAGGATCCTTGGTCTGTCCCTGGGTGCTGGTGCTGGGGTGCAGTGGGCGAGTGTTGTGGGTGGCCTGAGGGCCAGGGGGCTGATTCCAGACACCTGAGACTGATGTCCATCCTAGGCTCCCCTCCTGGGAGGAAGTGCCACCAAGCACTTGGGAGGGCCTCCCAGCAGCCCTGGTGAGCTCGTGTGACCGACCCAGGAGCCATGGGTCTGGGTACAGGGTGCCCCTTGGCTCAGGAAAGTGACTGTGGTGTCTGCGACTGCCCAGCACAGGGGATGTCACTCAGGATGAGCTGCCCTAGTGCCCGGTGGGCCTCACACAGTGGGACTATCCCCCATGAGCTGCCCAGAATGTGGCCCCAGCCTGGGGCCCACCGTGTCACTCCCTGAAGCGCTGGGAGGGGCAGTGGGGCCGGCTGCTCGCTGTGTGTCAGGGGCTGGAGGCCTCTCACTAGGATGCGTCCACCAGGCAGCACCCATATACCCTGTTGCGGCCATGTGGAGGTGTGGACTGTGTGGAGATGGGTCTGCTGATGCCGCGCGCGTGTGGACTCGTGTGTTTCAGGGCTGACGTAGGAGGTACCGGCTGATCTGAGAAGCGCACTTTCTCAGAGCATGGGCACAGCGCCCTCTGGCCCGGGCCCAGGCCTGGCGGGCGGGCTGGGCGGGGCTTGGGGCTGACGGGCGGCCGTCTGTCTTGTCTGTCTTGCAGTGAACGAGTTCACGGTCATCAGGAAGAAGTTCCGCTGCCCCTACTGCAGCTTCTCAGCCATGCACCAGTGCATCCTCAAGCGGCACATGCGCTCACACACTGGGGAGCGGCCCTACCCCTGCGAGATCTGCGGGAAGAAGTTCACTAGGCGCGAGCACATGAAGCGGCACACGCTGGTGAGCGGCGCTGGGGGCGGGGCCACGCCAGGAGACCTGGGGCCATCACGGGGTCAGTGTGGGGTCAGCAGGGGTCCGTCCAGGGCACGCTTTGTCCAGGCAGGATGGGGTTGTCAGGATGCCAAGGGAAGCCCTGAAGTAGGGTCCACTCTGTGGTGGGAAAGACCAGGACAGCAGGGACCCCCACATCCCTCCTGACCGGCTCTGCCCCCAGTCCCAGATGCAGAAGGCAGATGGGCACATCACCCCCGGCCCCACCCCCTCAGGTTTCCCTTGAGACCGCCTCTGCTCTAGCCCCGCTTCTGCAGGCGCCTCCTTCCCTGCCAGGGCCCTGCCTCCTGCCCGGGGCGCCTGCAATGCACCCACTTCCTCCGTGCCCCTCCCTCCCCCCGCCCTGCAGTCGCCATGGGATCCTACGGCCCCTGGAAGGTCTGGCAGCCTGGCTTGTAGCTCAGGAGCAGGTGCTGTGTGGATGTATTTGCTTGGCCAGGAAGTGATTGAGAAGGTCATGCTTGAAACTGCGAGGCAGAGTCACCAAAAAGCAGGCGAGGAACCCTTGGGTGGGTGAGAAAACAGGGAGGTCAGGCGGCTGGGGGCTAGGGGGAGGAGAGAACGTTGGGTGGTGTGAGTGAAGGCACCTCAGGGCTGCATGGGCTGGCCAGCAGAGCAAGCCCCCAGGAGGCATAAAGGGGTCACATCTCTGCGGTGAGGGGCCCTGGTGCGTCCAGGGCTGACCGTCCAGGGAGGCCAAGGTGAGATCTTAGGCATGACGAGTAAGCCAAGTGAGGGAGTGAGTCCAAGCCCACCGCCACAGCACCCGCATCCTTCCTTGCCCATCCATGCATCCATTCAGACAAGTGTCTGGCCATCTGGTTCTGGTGGACAGGCTCCCACAACTCTCCAGGAGCTGCCCCCACTGCCCAACCCTGTTGTGACCAGACTGAAGTCTTAGCTCTCTGATTGGGAGAGGGTTGCATAAGTCCTGGATTTAAAATGTAGCAAATGATAAGAAGCAGGAAGAGCCCCTGGACCTAATGATCTGAGGCTCTGTGCTGAAATCACATTCTGTGAGGAGGCCTAGTTCCTCCTGACATCCATTTCAGGCCTCTTCCGGCCTCCTGCCTCTCCAGGCTAGCTGGCTGCAGTCCTCAGTCTTCGAAGTTGAGGTTTAGTGTAAGGGCACAGTAGGGCAGATCTTCAGGGTGGTCTGGGGACCCCTGAGCTGAGAAGTCCAGGGCAGTTGGCCAGGCACATGGACTGGTCCCTCCATAGGCCTGTCGGTCAGAGAATTCAGAAAGGCTTCACTGTTCCCCTCAGAGCCCCCAGCCCTGCCTGCCCTGTGGGTCAGCACTCAGCCCAGCTCTGGGCTGTCCTGACAGCTTCCCGGAAGTCAGGTGGTTGACTCACCCCCTGGTCACTGCTGTCCCAAGACTCCCATCAACCATACCCCCATGCCCCAGCCACTGGGGGCCACCAGAGTCCCATCTGTCCCCTTGTGGGGCAAAAGCTGGGGTGTGGCAGAGGTGACTCCTCTGCCATTTTTGTTGGAAGGTGTGGGGAGCAGCACGACCTCCAGTGAGATTTGAGCCTGGGGCCAGTCCTGCTGGGGAACATGACCAGCAGCACACCTCTGAATGGGAGCAAGTTTTGGTGATACCTGCAACTCTGTATGTCCTGGCTTTGTGCCTCAACCCCTGGCCAGGGTTAGGGGTGTGAGCAGTCTAGTGGACTGAGTCTCCACTCCCCACCCAGACCTCACCCTCTGGGCCCCTCAATCATCCTGTCTCCCCCTGTACTGACTGCCAGCCCCCCCACTGACCGCCATGCCCCCTCACTGACCTCTGTCCTCCCTCACTGATTGTCATCCGCCGGCACTGACCGCCCCCAACACTGACAGCCGTACCCCCGCAGGTGCACAGCAAGGACAAGAAGTACGTGTGCAAGCTGTGCAGCCGTGTGTTCATGTCGGCCGCCAGCGTGGGCATCAAGCATGGCTCCCGGCGCCATGGCGTGTGTGCCGACTGCGCAGGTGGCGGCAGGGCCGGGTCCCCTGGATGGTGGCGGCGCAGAGGGCTCCCCGAGCTGTTCGCAGGCGACGGGCCATACCTGGAGGACCCCGAGGACCCACGCGGTGAGGGCGAGGAGGAGCTGGGCGAGGATGAGGATGATGTGGGCCTAGCCCCCGAGGACACGCTGCTGGGGGACAAGGAGGACGACGACTCGCCACGGGGGCCACACAGCCCCACCGGGGGCACAGACAAGGACTTCGCCTGGATTTCCTAGGCCAGGCGAGCAATGGGCTGCAGCCGCCCTCACCTGTGTGTGCCCGGGCCCCTTCCCCCTGCTGCCCCAACCCCTCGTGGACAGCAACCTGGGGCTCTGAGGTGGCCACCACCCCAGCTAGCGGGGCTGGGGACGCACACAGGATGGAGGCGCAGAGTGGGTTTGAGCCTTGAGAGAGCCCGCAGCATCTCCCCCAGCTGGGGCGTGTGTAAGGCCTCAGGGGAGCCCAGGAGGCCGGCGGCCAGGAAGGGGGCAGTGCTGGCCAGGGCCTCCTCTGTGGCCCTGAGGCCCAGGTCTGGGGCCTGTCAGGAATGTTCCACCGACCCCAGCCATCCAGGGCTGAGTCCCGTGTCCCCTCCTCCTCAACGCCGCCCCCCTTGTCAGCAGCAGAGGGACTGCTGGCGGCTTGAGGGCTGTGCCTGCGGTGGCAGCCTGTGGGATCCAGGTCGGGCGTCCACAAAGGCCTGCGGCCCTCCCCCCTCTGGGCTTTGGTGCTCAACACACAGCAGCTGCCGACCTCGGCCAGGGCACCCAGGTGCTATCTCCCCATGGAGGCAGCCGGGCAGGCAGGCCCAGGTGCTCCCACTGCGGGCGCCTCCTCCTTCTCCGTGTGCACTTCTCTGAGGGCCAGGCCGGCCTGCCCCTCACCCCCCGCCGTCCTGCTGCGCCCAGGCCACTCCTGCTGACCCTCCCGGGCGGCTTGCCTTCCTTGCTGCTAACGCCGGAGGGTGTCCCTGACGCCCATGCTGCTGACGCCGCCCGCGGGGCCACCCCACTCCCCAGGTGCTCTGGGCCCCAGTTCTGTGAGTCACTAAGGGAACTGAGGCCGGCACGTGAAATGGTTTTGTTCGGCATTATCTTCAGAGTTGTCTTTCCTTTGGCTTCTTCCCGAGCCTCGCTGTCTTGTAAACGAACTCATCCACCCTTCTCTCTCTTTTCTGAGGGCCCGGGGTCCCACCTCGTGCCGTGAGGACGCTGCCCGTCATCAGGCTGCCGGTCCAGTGCCAGCCTGTCTTCCTTAAGGCTCATGACACATGCATTCTGTCCCCTGCACCCGCCTCTCTCGGGAGCCCCCATGGGATGCCGAGTCAGGGCCCTGAGTGCTGAGCTGGGGCTGGAGGAGAGCTGGACTGGGTTTTCTCTCCCCTTAGCCTGCATCGAATGGCTTCCCTGTGTTCCTGCCGGGTTCCCACTCCTCTTTCTAGATGGAGAAAGGCAAATTCCACCAACTCCTCCCAGGTGGCTGCTGTAGGGGTGGCGGGGGCAGTCAGGGCTGGCTGCTGGCACCTAGATGGTGCTGTCTTTGAATCCCTGCCCAGGGGAGAAGTCGCAGCTTCATGTTTTGTTTTGTTTTAAACACCATCAGCCACGTTTTTCTCAGAAGAGGACTGTGCTCCTATCCTCAGCTGTCGGCATCCTTGAGGGAAGGGCTGGCCAGCAGGGGCAGGAGCCCAGGGTGAGGGGGCTCCAGGGCCCGCACCCCCTTCTGCCTTTCATAGTGGGGCCTGTCTGAACCACTCAGCGGGGTTCCCCATTGTGTACCTTTCCCCCACTTTCTAACCCCTTTTATAAACAAGACTTACTTTCTTATCAGATGCATTTGGAAACCAGACCTTTGCTACCAAGCATCTCTGGGTTTTGTACAGGGCCACCTCTGCGCCACTCTCAGGGCCTGCCCACTCCCGCTCTGGACCACCCTGGCTGACCCCTCCAGGGCCCTCAGTGCCACAGGGGCGTTTTCTCCCTCAAAACGATACTTCACTGGGAAATTCACCTCCCGCCCCTGAGCCCCACGTTAATTCTCGTGTGAGCTGGATTTCAGAGATGGAGGCAAACATGAAGGGAAAGACATGTAATGATTTTTTTTTAAAATCGTGGTCTTTTTTTTCCCCAATGTTTAAACTAATAAATATTTTTTTATGAAGTGGAAAGCGTGTAGATCACATCTCACATTTTTGTACCTTCCCGTGTATGCGTCTGTGTTCGGCATCTGCATCATCAACGGGGAAGGTGGGCCATCAGGTGGCTCATTCTTTGGGGTCGGGAAGGGGGCGGGGAAACAAGATTTTGTATCAAGCTCTGGATCCTGACGGGGTTGTATGTTTGGACTCTGGGTTTGGGAATAGTCACAACACTGCCAGGACTGGATAGGGACCTCGATTGAAAGGACACAGCTACTGCTTCCAACTTTGCACATCTTCCTTTTTAGAAAAGAGAACTCTTGAGAAAAATGCAAAAACTGGAACTTTTGCAATATTATATGAAAGATAATCTTATTTTCGCTCATTCTGTGACATGTGCAACTCTTAAGAAAGCCATACTTAATGGTGTTTTTATTTTTAGATCCTATATTGTGTTTTGTACCTGGCCCTTTTTAGAACTCCTTGTAGTGAGGGCGCTGTGTGTGTGCTTTTCTTAAATATTTATTTTTTCAACATGCTTTCAACCTGTCAACAAAAACAAAACAGACAAAAAGGGCAGTGTTTGAAGATTGTTGATTTTTTTTTCTGGGGATAATCTATATTATATCAACTTTATATTAACGACTATAAACCTGTGTTTGTATTGGAAATGTGTTTCGCATTTGTGGGGGTCTTTTGTAATCGGTCGGTGGAACATCAGGGCTATTGCCTGTTTCCCTGGAGCCATCGATGCCAACAGCACCTCCTCCCTAGTGGTCTTGAGATTCCTTATCTGCTGGGTGTGCTCTGGGACCCCTGCGGGTCTCATCTCTGTGACGGGATTAGTTAGATATTCTTGCAAAGCGATCACTTTCAATAAATTGGGAAATTGCTGCTTGAGCCATCGCCTCGTGTGTGTTACAGACAGCATCCTCTCCTTCAGCCTTGCCCTGGGTAGAGGTAGCCAGGGGACGGCCCCCCGCCCCCACAGCCCTTTGTGGCCTGGCTACTGGCCTCCTCTCTGCCCATCTGCTACCCCTGCCTGTGGCAGGGTCCCAGTGCCATGTCCTTTCCCTCCCAGGAGACAGACACAGCTTTTGGAAAAGTCCCGAATCTTTAATTTTACTCTTCGCCTGGTTCAGCCCAGACGTGAGACACCTGAGCAAACACGGCACAGACACGCGCCTGGGCCCTCAGTCAGGTGAAGTGCGGGCAGGAGCGCCCCTCCCTGACACCCCTCAAAGTGCATTGAGGACGCCCTGTGTGGCCCTGTCACACTCCTGACAAGTCCAGGGCCGACTCGGGGCGGCCACCCTGGGCCGAGGGGATAGCGGTGAGGTTTGGCTTTAGTGCAAAAGGCCAAAGGCTGGTTTCTTCAGAGGCACTTCTGAGTGGTGGGGACCTCCCCCTCTTAAAAAGAAGACCCTGCAGCTCGGAGAGGCCCTGGGCAGGCTCAGTCCAGGAAACGCTGGCAGGCCTTCTTCCAGCGGCAGGCTGTGCACCACAGGTCCCGGTGGTCCATGCCGTACACTTTCCGGCACTTCTTGGCATCACCCCGGGGCTTCCTGGGGGAACACACAGATACAGGGGGTGCTATCGGGGCTGGGCCCCTCCCTGCCTGGCGCCCACCCTGGCCCCTCTACACACGCACCTTGGGTTGGCACTGGGTTTGGCTGGCAGGGCTGGAGCACAGGCCCTGACAGGGCTGGGCTGTGGCTCCAGGCGGACGGGTGCCAGGCAGCCCTGAGAGGAGGCACTGCTATGGCCTTGTGTTCCTTGTGAGCCGCCTGTGACCTCACCCACCTGGTGGGCATGGTCACTAGGGCACACCTGGGAGGGGGGAGGTGGTGCTCAGCACCGGGGGTAGGGGCAGAGCAGGCAGGCGCAGAAGGCTGGGCAGGGCCAGGGGCTCCAGTGGCTCCAAGCGGGGAAAGGCGGGTGGCACCGAGGCCGTGGGGGACCCTGGGGTCAGGCCGGACAGTCCATCGGTCAGCGAGTCCATGCCACTATCCAGCTCTGTGTAGTAGAAGTCCTCCTCGCCATCACTCTGCTCCAGTTCAGCCTGCCTCCTGCAGGGTCGGGGGAGTAACAGGGGATGGAGGTGGGGTTGAAGCAGAAGCCTGCCTGGCACCCTGCCCCTCCCCCCTTCCTGCCCCCATCGCACCCCAGGTGCACCAGGCGGATGTGTCTCTGCATCCCCGACGCGGAGCTCAGCACCTTCCCGCAGCGCTTCCACAGGCACTGGAACAGCCCCTGCAGCGAGCTCTGGGCAACAGGGGGTGGTCAGGCTGGGTGCCCCCACGTCTATCTACCCCACCCCAAGGGCCACATCGGCTCACCTTCCTCTTCCTCAGCGCGGACTCCCCAAACAGGAAGTGGGCTGCCTCAGGGGGCAGCGGTGGCGACGGTGTAGACGGAGAGGACTGATCACTGGCAGGGTCCCAGCCCCCCGCTGCTGCCCGGTGGCTGCACCGGGGCCTCCCTCCAGGGCTCCAGGCATGGTTCTGTGGACACACATGGGCTCCTGTGTCAGGACTTTGGGGCCTGGGCTATGCTGCAGGTGCTGCTGCTACAAGTCCCTGAATGCAGAGCCTATGCCTGTTCACCTGTCCCCAGGTGAGCTTGAGGACAAAGAACCTCTTGAGGCGGCAGTGGCAGGGAAAAGGTGGCCAATACCACCTGGTGACAAGGCTTTCCAGCACAGAGAAGGAAACGTGGAAGTCTGGGGTGGGGGAGATGCCTGGCCTGCTGGGTGGAGGCAGACAGGTCCCAGGGTCACAGGGAGGGGCAATAGGTGTCTTGATGTCCATTTCAGGACTCAGGAGATGCACTTGGAAGATGGTATTCCAGCTGGAATCTGCCTGCCCCACCGGGCTTGACAGCTCGTAGGATCCTGAGCCCCACCACCACCCTCAGCCCAAGACAGGTCTCTCAGCTCACCTGTGCTGAAGGTCACACCTGGGGCCCCCAGCAGGAGGGGGCTGGTGGACAGGCTTGTGAGGGCTGTGGCAGCCATGACCTCGTCCAGTCGGGCTTTTCCTGGGGGGCTTCTGGAGGAGATGGGGGTAGGGGGCGGGTGGGGCCCAAGAAGTACTCCAGGCCTGCCCCCTGGCCCGACACACGTGCAGGCCTGGGCACGTGTATGCACCCGGCTCCCTCACTCCAGGAGCCGGCTGGGCAAGATGCCCAGCCCCACCCCCAGCTCGAGTTGCTAAGTTCCAAATCTCCAGGAACCACCAGGAACAGGTTTGGGCTGGGGTCTTCCTCCCAAAGCCTGACTTCTCTGCAGCGTGGCCTTTGTTCTACTGTGGCTTCTTCAGACCCTGGTGCTGGACAGGGGTCTGAGGCCCCAGACCAGTGCCGCCAGGCCCGGCGAGGCCTGGCCAGGCCCAGCCCTCCCCCCAATCACACATTAACCAGGGTTGTGCAACAGCAGCTGTGGGCCTAGAGCCAGGCCTGGGAGGGCGGAGCAGCCAGCAGCCAGCAGCAGCCAAAGGAGACTGGGCTGTAAGAACAAGCGGGTCCTGGGGGCCCAGGGGGCCAGGCCAGAGCAGGCCCTTGCCTCCACGGCTAGACCAGGGGATCAGGCACCGGGGAGGGCTTTTCTCCGGACAGGGATGGGGAGATGGTCATTTGGGCCCAGGATTCCTGGACAGTCATTTCCATGCTGTTCTCACTGTCTCTTCTGCACAGACAGGGACATGCACCCCTCCACAGTCTGCGTTTTGAATCCCAGGGGTTTGGGGAGGGGGTGAACAAAGCATGCTAATACATTGGTCATTTCTAATCAACTCTTCAGGGCAGGGGAGCCAGGAAGTGGTGACAGAAACCCAGTTCAGGACGCTGACCTGCCCTCCATTGAGGCCCCCTGCGGGGGTGAGGTCAAGAAGGCTCCTACCTGCGCCCATCCACTACCCCTGCACACAGGCGCACGTGTGCATACGTCCCCACTGTTCTGGCAATCGGGCCCTGTCTCACCTATGCGCTGGCACTGGGATGTGAGCTGACGGCGTCGGGGGCCCGGCAGCCCCCGCCCCTGGGGCTCCGAGGTCCGCGGCTCGCGGCTCCGGCTCCTGGGGCAGCGCAAACTCAACAGCAGGGCCCTGCGGACGCGGCCGGCTCAGCGCGGGGAGCGGCCAGGTCCCCACCCCCACCGCCACCGCCACCCAGACCCACTGGTGCCCGCCCCCAAACCGGCTGCGGCCGGTGTGGCCCCCGCCCCGGCCCCGCCCCCCGGCCGTCGCGGCGGGAAGCACTCCGGGCGCCAGCCCAGCCCCGCGGACCCACGGACACGCGCGGCGACGCGCCGCCCCCGCCCGCCCCACCCTGGGGCCCAAAGTTCGTGCAGCCCGACGCCATCTTCGCAGCGGGAACTTTGTCGGCGCCCCACGCCCGGTACCTGCGGCGGCGCGGGTACCGACACGGGCGCGGTCGCGGGGTCCAGGCCGGCGGTGCGGAGTGGGGACGCCCACAGCCCGAGCCAGACGCCGGAGGGCGCTCGGCCTCCATGGCCGGCCGGCCGGACACCGAGGCTGCAACGGCTAGGGCGGACGCTCGGGACGCGGCCCCGGGCCGGGCCGGGCCGGGCTGGCCGGGGCGCCGACCCCCGCCCTGGATCGGCCGCCGCCCGCGCCGCGCCGCCCGGAGGCTGCCGACCGGCCCCGCCCCCCTCCCCGCGGCCCGAGGTCCCTCCCCCGCCCCGCGCCCATTGGCCCGCCCTGCAGTCACGCCCAGTCCCTGGCCTGCTGCTCCCGCGCTGGCCGCCTCCCGCGCCGGTCTAGGAGGGGTCCCGGCTAGCACCGCCCGCCCGCCGGGCTCCCGCCCCCACGTTCGTGCGCCCGGGTCCCAGGGCTGGTCGGCTTCCTCGAGGGGGAGCCTCTGCTCGTCCCTTTGGCGGGCCTCCCTGGAGCAGGTTATTCTTTAACTTACGACTGCCCACCTCCCACGTCCCTTATGTAACTCCAGGGACTGTGGCGGAGCCTTCCCTGGCGATCAGCGGCCACCGTGCGGCCCAGCTCACCTCTCCGAGGAATTCTTCGGCCTGAGGACCGTCCCCCAGGGCTTGCTCCCCTTCCCACTAGCCCGACCGGAGGCAGTCCCAACTGACCTGGCCCAAGTACCTGGCACGCCAAGCGGAACCAACCCCCACCCCCAAGGCTCTCAGGGTGAGGAAGAGCAGGCTGAGGTATAGGGATCTGGGGCTTTATTGAGACCCTGCCCTGCAGAGGACATGGCAGCCAGGATCCGGGGGACCCCACATGCTGGCAGCGCTGTTGTCTGGAATTTGTGTTGTCAGTTGCGTGTGGGGGAAAGGAGGGTTCGCAGCCCACTCTGGAGGAAGGATCATCTGTAATTGGTTCAGGGCAGGGAGGCGATGAAGACCCCTCCCCAGGCTTAGACAGGAAGCAAAGTGTCTCCGTGCCCTGCACACGTCCTTTCCTGATAGGAGCTGGAGCTCGGGGGTTCCAGAGATGCTCTCATCTCCTGGATGCTCTCATACACGTTTTCCAGGAGGCTCTTGTCCATAGCCAGGCCCCCAAGAGGGAGGACCTCGTAGGCTGGGTCACTCCCTAGAGCCAAAATTGCTCCCCCACCTTTGGGGTCTGGCTGGTCTGTGGCAGGTCCTGGGTCCCTCCTTTTAGGTTTGTTGACCCTGGAATACAGGATATCCACCTGGAAAAGGAAGCCAGCCCAGGAAGGAGTCAGTGCCATCCACTCAGTGAAGGATCTGCCCAGTCCCACCCACCCTATCTGACATCCTTTGGGTTACCTGAGTGGGTGGGGTTGCCTTGACCTTCCCCTGCCCCAGGCCTTGGGGGCCCTGATCTGTTCCCCTGAACTTCTGGACACAAGCATACTCAGCTACCACAGGTCTGGCTTCAGGCCCAGGCCTGGCATAGCTGCTGGTCAGCCGTGCCCCTGCCCACACCCCAGAGCTAACTGCCAGCTTGGCCCTGGGGATTGTTGCCAGCCCCACATTGGAATAGGTGGCCTCTGGACCAGTGGAGGGCGCAGCCAGGGGCAGCTCCTGGTGTGAGAAGGGTGCTGGGGGCCTGGTCATGCCTCTGGATGCCTCCAGCCACTGTGGACGTAGGAGATCCATGCTGGCAGGCCGTGAAGCTGTGGGTGGAGAGAGGGCAGAGGTTACTGGGAGTCTGGGGATGCCTGCCCACCTCCAGGCCCTGGCCCTCCCACCAGCTCACCTCTGCTACAGGTCCGGCTGCGGTGCAGTTCATGCAGCCTGGTGTCTGACTTGCTGAGGGAGCAGTGGTGGGGTCGTCTTAGCAGTGACTGGGGGCAAGGAAGGCTGGTCAGCCTCCAGATGGCCCCACCCTGGCCCCAGGAACAGTCTGGCCCCAGGGACACTCTGGCACTCACCACTTCTGCTGGCATTGCACTGCCCTGCAGCCTGGACAGCTGCCTCCGTGCCTGCTTCCTGGGTGCCAGAGGGTCATCAGCCCAGGGAGGCAGAGACACGGGTCAGAGATGTCAGCCTCCGGTCCAAGGCCCATCAGGAAGTATGTGTACACAGCCATGCTGGGCCTGCCTGAGTCCCCCCCTCTGGCTGTAGAGCTGAGCCAGGCCCCACCCAGGCCAGGCAGGGATGGACATACCTGTTGCAGGCTGTGCACAACACCCACAGCCAGAGGAGCAGCGTGAGGCACCCTAGGACCCAGAGAGCAGGAGGGACTGAGGACCCCTGTAGCCTCATCCTGTGATGTGGACGAGCCTGCAAGCTGAAGACTGGTGCTGGAGGCTGAGGGACTGGGAACCTACCTGACAGCCCCACTTCTGTGTCTCATGCTGCCAGGAGGTCCCTTCCCTGCTGTGTGCTGTGACTCAGCACACAGGAAACCCTGTCTTGGTCGCTCCTTCCTCCTACGGAGGCCGAGGGGCATGCCTTGGCGCCCACCTTCCCATCTCTGCCTGGGGGGTGCTGGTGTGAGGTGTGCTCTGCCTGGCCCCCCACAAGGACCTGAGCTGGCAAGGATGACCCAACTGATGGCTAAGCATGGGGCCTGACCAAGGCCCTGCTGTGGTCATAGGCTGAACCTGAGACCCAGGTCACACCCCAGGAAGGCAAGCCAGAGGCCACAGACTCACCTACAGCCACATCCTGCCCAGGAATGGCTCCTGTCCAGGTGGTGCCTCCTGGCCATCCACTAAAGACTGGACCCCCAGGGGCTGGGAAGCTGGGGGGTCAAGCAGGCTGGAGGGGCTACTCTAAACATGGACTCCCCTTCTCTCTCCGGCTTACCACCCCTCCCCTCCCACTGCCGCTGCCATTGGATGTCCACTTCCTGGAGTCTTGGCAGAGCTGCTCAGGGGCAGGGGGGGAGCAGGTATCCAGTTGCACAGAGCTATGGGGTGAGGAGTCTCTGGAGGTGGGGGGCCAGTCCACCCAGGCCCACTTACCAGAGGGCCCAAGTCCCAATGCCCTGAGCTGGTAGGGCCCAGTCCTCCCAGACTCCAGCCCTCAGCTGTCCTAGGAAAGCACTAAGGAGCTTGGGGCCCTGGCCAGGCCAGAAGCGAGTGGGCACTCACCGAGGCCAGGACGTGGTGTGGCTCCTCTGCCGTCTGGAGGCCAGAGTAGCACTCACCGAGACCGGGGTGTAGTGCAGCTCCACCGTCTGGGGTGGCAGGCAGCTTGGGCACCTTGAAGCACAGTGCCTTTGTTGCCTGCAGCCCAGCTCCCCACTTCACTTCCTGTGTGCCTCATCTCATCTCCCCGCCACGGCAGCCGCCCCCACCTACTGTGGCCCCGCCTGGGGTCTAGATGGTACTTGGTGGGGTGAGCTGGCACTGCCTCCACCCATGAAGTGGCAGGTGCGCGGGTGAGGAGACATGCACAACACCCTCAGCTCACTGGGTCCTCCTGCCCCCTTAACAGCGCTACCCCGGGCCTAGCATGGCCAAGGTCTCCTCCCCACCACTGCAGCACCAGCTCCACCCATTTGTGGGTGTCAGGCACTGGGTGGGGGGGGCATCCGAGGCTGTGACCCACATCTGGGAGAGCAGCAAGGAGGCTCCTGGCTCTGGGTTTAGGCAGGGGCAGCAGGCTCACTCAGGACCCCTCCAGCCCAGCCCTGTGACCTGGCGCAAAGACTCCTACTCCCCAAGGACCCCACGACCAGTCAAGCCTCCGATGAAATCAGACACTGCAACAAAGTCACTTTAATGTCTTTGCTCACGAGACACCCCAGGACACTGGCAGGTGGATTCAGTGGGCAGGGAAGCATCAGGAAGGGGCCCCTGCAGCCTGTTTCTGCTCAGCAGTGTCCACATGCCGGGAGGCCAGCAAGAAGGCCCTTTGTGGGGTGTAGCCACAGAGCAGGCTGGCCCTTCTGGTGGCATCCCCGCTGTCTGCCCAAGGGCAGCAGGAGCCGAGGCCCCTCAGTTCCATCCACAACACGTGCAGGGCTCTAGAACTCAGTCATCTTCTTGTGGGTGTCGGCCTTCCTCTGTTCCCGCTGCAAGCCTGCCTCCTGGGCCCGGAGCTGCCCCAGCTGCCGCTGGGCTCCTGCCAGCTTCTCCTGCAGCTGGGCCGCTGTCACACTGTGCCTGGAGAGGGACCCAGATTCAGCACTGCCGTCCACCTCTAGCCCCTCCTCAGACCCGGCCTATGGCCCCTAAACTCTCTCAGGGGAAGCTGGGCAGGGGTGAGGTGCCTGGGGCAGGGCCACACGTACCGGCCAGCATTGCGGGCTAGGGCCTCCTGGATGCCCCGGATGGCTCGCTGGGTCTGCTCAATCTTCTCCTCGGTCTGGAGGAGCCGCAGGCTCAGGGCCCGTTTGGTACTCCTGCTGGCATGGTATACCTCCTTGCCACTCCTCCCGGGGGCGCTGCCCCCACCTCCGGGGCCCGTGGAGCCCCACCTTTCAGCTTCTCATTCAGGAAGTCGAACACACTGCGAGGAGGTGGGTGGCCCCCAGGTCCACTCCCTCTGCTTCGGCACTTTGGGGGCTTGCTGATACCAGCCTGGCCAGCCCGGGTTCTCCTCTGCAGGATTTCTGCACACTGGTCTAGTGACTTCCCACGTGGCAGCACCACAGCATGGATGGGCTCCACCCGGCCCTCTGCATGCCGGCCCAGACCTAGGGGAACACCAGGATGGCATTGCCACTGGACCCCTGGGCCATGATGGGGAGCCCCTCCTGTCTCCAGGCAGCACACATGCACTCACCCTTGCCAAACTCGTAGCCCATCTTGGCGAGGAGTCTGGAGCCAATGCCCCGCGTGTGCACCTCCCAGCCGGCAAAGGCGGAGCTGCAGGTCCCAGGGTTGGCAGCACCAGGTTCCACCACTGCAGGCATCAGAGGGCAGAGGCTTAACCCAGCTAGATGCAGAGCATCCTGGGCTCCAGCCAAGGCTAACCCAAGAGCTCAGCTCTGCACAGCTCTGCATGGCTGGCCCCTGGCATCCCCAGCACCCTGCCCAGGGCGTGTGGCACGAGCAGAAGGCAGAGCCTGGCTGTTTCCACGACCTGGTCACAGGATGGCCCCCCCTTCCACGCTCCCTGTTCCCTTGTGGAGAGCAGTCCTCCCCTCCATCAGTATGGACAATGCGGCTAACAGACCTCATGTGGGCACCCCCACCCCTGGAGGGAGGCCAGACACTGACAGCTGATCCTTCATCCAGCCAACAGGTCCCCATGCCCTGCAGGAAGCTGTGCCTTCCTGTGCATCCCATCTCCTCCCGTGGCTTGCGTAGGAATATGGTTTCTGCGTCTGTGGGTCTCTGTGGATCCATCACACAGCCTCGTCTCTCTGGGAGTGTGTCCTTGTACTGACCACAGTGTGGGCCCTGCCAGCCGGGGAGCCTCTTTGGGGTGGCAGCAGCCATACCTCGAGCGTAGCTGGGGTCGTCTGCATCGCTGCCGTCTGAGTCAGAGGACCCTGCAGGCTCTGTGCGCAGCGGGGGCAGGATGCTGTCCCCTTCTACCACAGCCTCTTTCAACAGCAGAGAGTCAAACTTGACTGTGTAGTAGCCGCTGTCTACATCTGGAGGGGCACAGAGGCAGCAGGGCAGCACATGGAAGTAGCCGCTCTGGAAGGTGGAAGCAGGGTGGGGCCAAAACCAAGGGGGCCTTGCTCTTCTCATGTGTGGGGTGGGACCCCAACACCCACCCAGAGGAGGAGTCATGCAGGACTAATATATGTGACACATGAAGAGGGCTTCCTGGGAAGGGCCCGTCAGGGAGGCCCCGGGGCAGCCTCACCAGTGATCCGTGCTGGGTACCACAGACCATCCTGCCGCTTGGCCAGACATGCAGAGCCAGCCTGCAGGGAGCTCAGGTCCGGGTCCTGGAAGGGGCGCAGCTCGTCCACTGAGACTACCTGCCCATGCGAGAACCTGCAGAGAGGGCCACATAGCTCAGGTATGGCCACTAGGGTCCCACAGGCCCAGAGAATCCAGTCTACCTGCCTGGACACCGCCCGATGGAGAGATGAATGGAGAGAGGGACACACAGGTCCACACAGACATCCACAGACACGCATATAATACACAATTATGCGCATCTACACTGAACACATGTATACACATGCAACACCCACATACACGTACACACATCCACACATATACACTCAACATGTATACACACACATCACACCTGCACAAACACATGTACACACACCTACACACATATACACTGAACACATGTATTCACATGCAATACACACATGCACATATGTACACACACCCAGATGTATACACTGAACATGTGTATAAATATGAATGCACACCCACCATACCTATACATGCATACATATATACACAGGCACACATATAAGTGCACTCACGCACACATGTATGTACACACATGCAGGGACACAAAGAGGCACATACATTCACATGCACCATACACAGGCACACACACACTTACTACACACAAGCACACAAATACGTGTATGCACATGTGTGTACACATGCACACGTATGGACACACACACTGTGCTTGTGCTCTAACTCTCAGATGGACCTGGGTGCCCTGAGGACTAGAGGCTTTTGGTTACTCTCCAGCCTCCTGGGCTAGAGTCACGCACACACAGGCACACATGTGGCTGGGAGACACACTTGTGACAACAGTTCCCTGGCACCTCTCCACTGGAGACAACAGGTCGTCAAGACAGGGGGTCTGCCTGCGTCACTCACAGGACTGAGGCCTCCCGGGCAACTAGGGAGGACCTGGTTGTAATGGTGCTGCCTTGTCTTTGTCACTGAAACAGTGACACCAAAGCGAAAACCAGGAGAGAGGAGGTGGGACAGGAAGTGTGGGAACAGAGGGCTGCAACTTTGAACTTGGCCAAATAAAGACATGAAGCCACCAGGCACACATCTCCTGCAGTGCCCCCATTTCAGAGAGGAAGCGTTCTAACCCACAAGAGCAAGCAAAGACAGGCCCTGGCTCCGACACACAGCCAGCCTCGCGTGGGAAGACCGTGGGGGAGAAAGGGAGAGGCGAGAAGGCATTTCAGTCACCTTCCTGGGTGGGGTTCTGGGAGGTTCCTTCTCACCCCTGCCCATCCTCGGGCACCCAGGGTACTGCCAGTGACGAGTGGCACCAGCAGATGCAAGACCAGTCCACGTGTCTTTTGGTGGGCACGGTGGTTGAAAAGTCCTGTTCAACTGAGGAAAGAGACCCAGACCCAAGGGAATTTGGCCAAATTCCTCCTCAACACACCCAGACACCGCCAATAAACCTCCCTGCAAGAATCTTCAGTATTCTTAGAAGCCCTAAATTTGGTTGTCCTCCTTAAGCCAGCAAGTGTATCTATGAAATGACCCTAGTAAAGTACGGTGGACTTTGCATATGGTGGACATATGCAAAGATTAAGCCAGAAGGGTATGAACCAAACATGTAAGACTCAGAAATAACCGAAGTTCCCAACCATGGGAGTAGTTAATGGCTTGTGCATGAAATCAACGTCAACTAAGAGCACAGGCAGCCTGACCAATGGAATGAAGGGCACCCAAGAAAAGCCTCCCACATGACAAAATCCACGCAGGACAGAGGTGTTACTAAAGAGGCAGGAAAAAACAGACTACAGATTTCATAAGGAAAAAAATTTAAAATGTTTCTCAAACTCAAACCCCCAGCAACACCCCTACTTAATCATGTACCTCACAAAATTTATGAATAGCACTTATGATTTATGAGTAATTATAATTAGTGAATAATTATAATTATTTACAAATAACACTATCTAGAATAATAAGTAAACACATGAATGAGAAAACAAGCATTTAGAATAAGTACACATCATAACTGTGGTTTATCCCAGGAATGCAAGGGTGGTTCAACAGGTGGTTCAACAGGTGAAAGTCATTCAATGAAACACATCAACAGAACACGAGCATATCAACTGATACAGAAAAGACACCTGGAAAAAACCCAACAACCTCACTTGTTTAAAAACACTCAACCTGATAAACAGCATCTACGAAAAACCCACAGTTCAGATCACACTCAAGGAGGGGAGGAGGGGTACTTTCCCCTAAGATCAGGAACCAGACAAGAAGTGCTCCTGCCACTTGCATTTCAGTACAGTCCTGGAAGTTCTAGGCGGGGCAGTTAAACAAGAAAAAGAAAAGCCAGCCGGATTGGAAGAGAATAGGTAAAAGTATCTCTGTTTGTCAATGACGGAATTGTATATACATGCTGTGCTCAGTCGTGTCTGATTCTTTGCGCCCCCAAGGACTGTAGCCTGCCATGCTCCTCTGTCTATGGCACTTCCCAGGCAAGAATACTGGAGTAGGTTACCATTTCCTCCTCAAGGGGATCTTCCCAATGCAGAGATCGAACTCACATCTCCTGTGGCTCCTGCATTGGCAAGTAGATTCTATACCACTGAGCCACCTGGGAAGCTCCAGGAAATTGGATACCCACATGCAAATGAATGAAGTTGGATACTTACATCATACCATTAGAGCACGTAATTTACAAAGGAAAAAAAACCAATATTTTATGTCAAAATTGAGTAAGTTATATCAAATATTCAAGGAAAGCAACATGAACCAAGAATCATACACATGTTCATCAAAACTGCTGAATTGTGTCTTCATGAAAGACACAACCAGAGCCTAACAGACATGCTGCTGCTAAGTCGCTTCAGTCATGTCTGACTCTGTGCGACCCCAGAGACAGCAGCCCACCAGGCTCCCCCATCCCTGGGATTCTCCAGGCAAGAACACTAGAGTGGGTTGCCATTTCCTTCTCCAATGCATGAAAGTGAAAAGTGAAAGTGAAGTCGCTCAGTTGTGTCCGACTCTTAGCGATTCCATGGACTGCAGCCTATCAGGCTCCTCCATCCATGGGATTTTCCAGGGAAGAGCACTGGAGTGGGGTGCCATTGCCTTCTCCGAACAGACATGCTGGTGCTGCTGCTGCTGCTGCTGCTAAATCGCTTCAGTCGTGTCCGACTCTGTGCGACCCCATAGGCGGCAGCCCACCAGGCTCCGCCATCCCTGGGACTCTCCAGGCAAGACCACTGGAGTGGGTTGCCATTGCCTTCTCCAGAACAGACATGCTAGGTCTCTACAAATGTTATTCCTGTGAGCCCTTCCTAAAGAACCTACCAGAAAATGAGTCTCAGACAACCAATACGACTAAGAAGACCCTGACAGGCAGATGGGAGCAGGAGAGGCTAAGTTCCTTCCAGAACTAGCGCTGAGAGTGAAGGGAGACAATGGGCTGCGACAGCCATCAGAGCCAACTGTGCAGGCCTAGTGCAGTCAGATGGCAGGGACAGCGGGAGGCGCACAGCAAAACGCCCTCAACAGTTTTCAGTCATCGTAACTAAAGAATGAATGCTGTTCTGAGAGCGTCTTGTGTATGCAGAATGGGATAAAACAAGTTAATTACAGGACGCTGGTCCTTGAAGACCAGAGTCCTGAGGGAGAGAAGGATATACAGATGCAGTCCAGAACAGATTAGGAAATCAGTATGAACTCACTAGGCACTCGTCCTTGAACATACAGATGTGCTAACACAGGCATCAGCATGTGTCCATCTGCACCTCTAGCTCTGTCTGCTGAAGAGACCTAGCATTGAGCCCCCTGCAGCGAAGTGCATCCCAGGGCCTCCACTATGGGAGTCTTGAAATAGCATCTGCCACTAAAAGAAACCAGGCTTTCTCAGAGACTTGGCTGCTTTCAGGTCTGTGGCAGGAAGAGCACAGGTGAGGGTGGGGAATCCTGATTTCCAGGACTGTGTCAAGACGGTGAGGAGCTAACATGAAAAGGCTCCACCTGGCAAGGGTGGGACAGCTTGAGTTTCAGTAAAAATCAGCATTTCAGTGGACTGAAATTCATCAAATGCATTTAAGTCCATCAGTCCACAAGGATATTAAATATTTTTAAAGTAAATTTATCACCTCAGGATGAAAGAGAACCAATTTATTATCTTGGAAACTAAGCAAACGAAAGAGAAACATCCGGCATTATCCTGCCTTTTCTATACAATCTGTCCCACTACCTAGCCGGCTTCTACAGGAGGAGAGGTGACTCTGAAACACTCTAGCTGGTAAATGAGCTGGTGGAGCTGAAAGCTCCTTGTTGCAATACACACCATACCAGCAGATCCAGGTACCAAGCATCACGTGCTGCAAGAGGCAGCAGAGCACTGAGTTGTGCCCAGGTGGGGACCCGAGAGTGAGCAGGTCCCCGGATCCAGCTGCCAGCCTTCTGGTCACTGCAAGAATGTGCTGGTCTGCACCAGGGCTGTGGGTGATGGTCAGCGTTAGAGGGTCTGGCCTTTCAACAGTGAAACTGGGAGGCCAGGAAAGGCAGGGGTGGGGGTACACAGTAAGATTCAGAAAGCAGCCTTTAGATGTGAGCAAGATTAAACTGCAACATTTATACCTTAGCCATATCTGAGTGATATGCCACAAGGAACACAAGGAGGCGATTATCATAAAGGTCGGGGTGGTGGTTCTTTTTGGAAGAGTGAGAAGGCTGTGTTTGGGCTGAGACACAGAGGACCCCAGGGTAACTGGCAGCTTTGTAGTTTTCAGCTGAGTACTCGAGTGTTACAGTGATTCCTTGTGCTGTCTTTACTTCCTGGATTTGACCTTTTTCACAACAAGATAAAAATTTTAAGTCCACTGTGTCCTTATTTCATGTTAGGTACTGTTTTTTTATGCATATTAATGCATTCCACCCTCTCAACAACTGCAAAAGACATGCTCCTCTCTTTTATGGATAAGGATACTGAAAGAGTGATAAAGTTAGAACAATGTATGAAAAAATGTTCAATCTTCCTAATAATCGAGGAAATACAAGTTCAATCAAGACCACCTCTTCACTTCAGTGGGTACGAATCCACAAGTCAGAGAATGTGACCTAGGATGACTACAACAGAGCAGACCAGGGACTTAGAAGCAGACAAGGCACAAGGGAAGAAAATGCTCGCGCCATCCACACTGAGGACATTCTCAACAGAGACAAAAGATGTGTACTAGAATTTTCAGTGTGTTCCTTTTAGTAAATAAAAACTGGGAAACACCAGGAGACAAAATAAAATAATGGCATATTAATGAGAAAAATAATAGCAGTTAAAATACACAAAACAGTCCTATAAATATCAATGTAAACTTCTCTCCCAGACACGCTCAGTGACAAGAGCAAGCTGCAAAACAAAGCAGGCTGTACAACACAGTTTAATTAGAAAATAAAGCACAAGAATATTCTGTTCACAGACACACGTGCCTGTAAAGGATTCACACGCTAGAGATGCTCATCATAGTTGTGACAAGCCTCCCAGGAGGGGAGGATAGAAAGGCAGGTCCTAGGGCGCTTCAACACTACTTTGTCTTTACAATAAAATTTTAAATAAGTAAATTTTAAAATAAAAATCCAAAGTAAAAGCAACAAAATAACTGTTACACCTGGGTGGTGGTGGGGGTTGGTGGGCTACATGGGTCAGGCCTGAAGCTGACAGCAGGCAGCAGCATTTCAGAGCCAGACTGCCCCTCGGGGGTCCAGCAACCACAGCAGCTGTAGGGCCTACCTGGTGGGCTTGCTGCCAGGTGAGTGAATACACATAAAACCCCTGGAACAGTGCTGCCCAGAGGAAGCAGCAAATGGATACGTCAGTTCTCATCCCCACATGGGACGTGGCACAGGGACGGGGAGGAACCCTCCAGAGGGACCATGGCAGGAAGGATGGAGGGCTCCCTGCTCTGCTCCTTAACTCTCTGCTGGGGGACAAGGCAGCACCCACCCTGTGGAAGCTCAAGGAGGCTTATGACTGATTCATGCACTTTCCTGTATGTACACTACAATTTTCACAAAACTCATGGGGAAAAAGGAAAAAAAGGGTAACTGCACCAAATAAGACTCTGAGCCCAGCAAAAATCTGTAAAGAAATAAGATAACCAAACAACTGAAGGAAGACATTGAATAGTTACCCTGGACTACTGACTGAAGAAGAAAATCATCTACTAGAAATCTCAAGAAATATTCCTTGGAAAGGAAAAAGAAGCAAAATTAAATGTAATGTACATAAGGTAAACACAACATCATTACAACCTTCGTGATTAAATACGAACAAGGTCTTGCTGTTAAGTTGGTGAGGTGTGAGAGTGACATGGAGGTAATTTTTAACATAACATCTTTGTCACTTAGGTTAAGCGGACATCCTGAAGTACTTACAGGCAAAATGCCCAGTAAGTCCTAAAACCTGCTTTAAAGTACTGCAGGGACAGGAACAGAGGATACAAGAGTAGCAAAACATTGACCTACCAGGACAGTGTGAGCAGTCTCTAAGCTACTCTCCCTAGTTTACCTGGGTGTTTGATCACTTCTCTAATAAAATATCTAAAATATAAGTAAATTTTAGAAGTTTCACTTTGAAGCATAAAACAGGTCACAGTGGTGGTGGGGGACTCCATTCTTTTCAACATAAACCCTTCTGTGCTCCTGACATACCTGGGGAAAAGCCAAGAAGACCCATAAAGAAGGATACTGCTAGAAGAACCCCCGGCCCTATAAAGTTCTCTTCTTCTCAGCATTTTGCTCGGCCAAGAAAAACAAAACTGCAAAGAACTACAAAGGTTCTGTCCGTAAGTCCGTGAGCCCTCACCCCCACCCCCCCACTGCTAGGGGCCTAGAGAACTCAGGCCTTACCTGCAGTTTTCCTGGAAGCGGCACTTCCCCTCCAGGAAGAACGGGCAGGGCTTCAGGGACTTGTGAGTGGGGTAGAGATAGAGCACGCGCACGCCCGGGGAGCCGTCGTCCGCCTCCTCGGTGCCCACTATCATGGCGTTGTGATACTCCAGGGTGCCCCAGGCACTGCAGTAGGGGGCGTTCACCTTTCTCCCACTCAGTGCTGCCCCGCCCTCCTCGTTGTCCTCCTCCTGCCCAGCCTCCGTGGGTCCTGGCCCAGTCTCTCTTGAAGGAACAGTCTCCAGTTCTGCCCCGGGGGCTACCGGCACCTCCGCCGTCTCCGCGATGGCATTTTGGAAAGCCAAAGGCTCAGCATCCTCCTGGGCTGGGCGCTCTCCATCCAGCGCCGCCAGCAGCTTGCTCTTCCTGACCGACACCAGGCTGGCCTCAGTGAGCTTGATCAGCTCCTTCAGGTCCCCCTGCAGCTGGCGCAGGTCGGCCAGCTCCGAGGGATCCAGGCCAGCGCCCAGGGCCAGCTCCACCTGCTGCAGCTGCGCATCGTAGGTCCGGAGAGCGGTCTGCAGGCTCTCCTCGTCCATCCTGCAGGGAGGGGCCGATTGCCCGCGCCTGCGGGGCTGGGTCCCTGGGTCCTCAGAGGGGAGGCGTGGGAGCCAGAGCTGCGGGAGAGGAGAAGCCAGATGAGTCTGGGACCGACGGCCCCCGCAACGCCGGCACTGAGCGCTGGCCGACTGCAACCCTCGTTGGTCAGCCTGCGGAACCGTGAACAGCAGTCTCTCCGTTTGGACCTGGAGAGATTTCAAGCTCCGAGAGGAGGAGCCAAAGCTGGCCCTTGGCCACTGGCCCCACGGCCTCGATTTCCTTCCCGGGAGCTGCCTTCAAGCTCTTCCGGGGTGTATGCGTCCAAGTCTAGTGTCCCCGGCCGGGCCCACCTCTGCGGCCTCGCGCCTCCCCGTCTCCGCTCGGCCAGCAATCTCAGGCCAAGGCCCCGTCGCCCAGACCCCCTCGCCCCGGCCAGGGCCTCCTCCGCGCGGTTCCCCGGCGGCCGCCACAGACAGCCAGCCGGCCGCCACAGACAGCCAGCCGGCCTCACCGGCGAAAGCCGTCCGGCGCCCCACTTCCGCCCTTGCAGCCCACAGGCGCTTCCGCCCGAGCGCCGCCGCCGGCGGAAGTGTCTGGCGCGGGGCTGCCGGGAAGGCTCCGCTCCTCCCAGGCCGACCGGCGCGCGTCCCATCAGGCGCCGCGCGGGGTTAGCGCGGGGTCGGTGGGTCAGGCGCGAGGCGGTTCTCCCGCTCTGATTCTCG
This sequence comes from Nanger dama, assembly GCA_917880005.1. Classification (NCBI taxonomy): domain Eukaryota; kingdom Metazoa; phylum Chordata; class Mammalia; order Artiodactyla; family Bovidae; genus Nanger; species Nanger dama. The sequence continues at coordinate 471,718 of CAKJTW010000080.1, forward strand.
TTGGTCCGGCCGGGCGGTCGCAGGTACATCGAGGCGGGTGGGCGGAGCTGGGCCCAGGCTCGGCGACCGGTCCGCAGTCTGTCCGCGCCGTCCGCCCGCCTCGCGACTTCTCTCGCAGTCACCAGCCCTCAGACGCCCCGCCTCTGAGAGGCGCTCGCGGCGGGCCGGGAGCGAAGCGGGCGTTGGTTAGGGAGACCCGAGCGGAGCAAAGCCTGAAGGGAGCCCGGGCTGGGGAGCAGCGAGAAGCGGGCGGGACGGGCTGCCCTCTGCCTGCGAACAGAGCGCCCTGGCCGGGCCCGAGTGGGCGTGTGGGCACCTGGAGCGCCGGGCCGATTCTGTAGCAGTTGCGGAGGCGAAGGCCGGCGGAGGGGGAAGGGAGGGGAGGCAGGGGAGGCGGAGCCAGGAGGGCCCTGGGCTCCAGCTGTTGAGCGGCCGTGCGGGCAGCGGGACCCTCTGTCCACGGTGCGGGCCGTCTCCTCCGTGACCGATCTCGGGTGCCCAGGGCAGGATGTACACGCTGCTGTCGGGCCTATACAAGTACATGTTCCAGAAGGATGAGTACTGCGTCCTGATCCTGGGTCTGGACAACGCCGGGAAGACGGTGAGTGTGGCTCCGTGTCAGCGCCATCCCCCCACCCCTACAGTCCTTTCTGTGTTTTTTTGTAGCTGCGTCCACCCAGGCAGGCTCTGAACCCTGCTTAAGGTCATAGGATAGTTATCACCAGCACTTTAAAAGGCAAACGTTGTTCTCTTGCCTTGTTGTAAAGGAATAAGCCCCAGGAGGGGTGTTTGAAAACTATTGCAATTCTATCTCACGCCTCTTTCTCTCTGCCCTTCTCTCTGCCCTTAGACCTTCTTGGAGCAGTCGAAGACCCGATTCAACAAGAACTACAAGGGGATGAGTCTGTCCAAAATCACTACCACTGTGGGCCTAAACAGTAAGGGTCCTTTGGGAGTGTGGGTTGGGGGCAGAACGCTGAGGATGCTGCAGTGTGCAAAGGCCCCAGTGAGGCCTCTGCTTCAGCTACCGTTGGTTCCAGCATTGTGCAGCGAAGGTTCAGCCTGCTTCTCCCAGGAGAGTTGGGAGCTGGTGGGTCAGGGATCAAAACTGCAGCCTCACCTGTCTCTTCTCTGCAGTCGGCACTGTGGACGTAGGGAAAGGCCCGCCTGATGTTCTGGGACTTGGGGGGCAGGAGGAGCTGCAGTCTCTGTGGGACAAGGTAAGATGGGTGGGTGCCATGTTGGCTCCCTGGCACCATCTCTATCCAGGTGGTACCTTAGTCTCGTCCTTCCTTTTCTCAGAAGGCCTAGGATTCTTCTTCTTTCCTTACTCTTGACAGTTTCTGTGACCCATTTGGTTCCTGAGGCTCACCCCATCCCAGTTCCTCAGTCACACCCCCCAAAAGCAGGGACACACTGGTTCCTTTAGGTTTAGAGATTTTGTTGCTAGTCAGCACAAGACGAGACAAAGGATGCCTGAGGAGCAGGGAAGACAGAATGCCTCTTTGGCTCTCAGCTTCAGCCCTGGGGCCCGAGTCTCCCTCATGGGGTCCCTCCTACTGAGGGGAGGATGTCCTCTGAGGCTCACAGCAGCTGTCTCTTCTTTCGACCTTTTGAAGCATTGCTGAGACTTCAGAATCGGAATTAGTCTTTCACTCAGCCTCTGCCAGGCACAGGGTCCAGCAGAGAGCAGGGGTGGAACGAGCCTCTTCCCCTCCCCCCACCTAGTGGACTGCCGGGGGGCACAGACAGGCTCACCCAGCTCTACGGGCACTGATCACCCTGGCACTTGATGAGGTCTAATACCCTAGTCTTGGTTTCTGGCTTGACCCCAGCAGGAGGTCCTTGGTCATTTTCCCCTCCTTCTCCCCAAAGTGTCCTCCCTGTCCTAACCTCCAGCCAAGAAGACCCTGTCCATTCCATGGCTAGAAGGTCATTGACAGGCCCTCTGTGACCATTTAAGTTAGACCAAGCCAGGGGCTGTTTGTTAAAACCTCAGATCCACACGGGGACCTGACATTCTTTACAGGCCAGGGTCTCAGAGTAGCAGGGGCACGGTGTGTCAGAGTTTAGCAGCTGGCAGGTGTGGGGGATGAAGATCTGGTCAGGGGCAGGGTCATCTTGGGCACTGCCCCATGTCAGGCCAAGCTGGCAGGGATCCCATCCCCTTGGCAGGTCATCATTGTGGGCAGCTATGACGTGCTCAGGTATTTCTGGTGGGTCAGAGTGGGTCCTGCAGGAGCTGACAAGGGCCCCCGTGCTGGGCGCACTGCCCACTGTGGCAGCCAGGACACAGCCAGTGAAGGTGCTCTGCTGCCCTTGCGCCTCTGGCTAAGGTCTGGCTCCTCCTGAGAGGAAGCCAGCTTGGTGGTTGGTAGTAGCCCCCAGCTTCCACTTCTGGTCATGCCACAGCCTTGCCACTGCTTCCTCACGAGGACTGAGCCTGCCATCTCGGCAGGATGGGCCCTGGGTTTCTCACATGCTCCCTGACTCTTGAGATGGAGTGGGTGCCCTGCCTCCTGCTGATGGCATCAGGTGCCCCTGCCAGGCCAGGGCTTTGCTGGCCTCTGGTGACTGGGTTGCACAGGGGTACCATGTCCCCAGCCGTGTGAGTCACCAGGAGGGCTGTAAAGTGGGTCTCCCACTCTCCCTTTGTTCTGAGACTATGTCCCGGGGCCTGTCCCTGCCCCCTTGCAGTCCGACAGCATCTGGTGGACCTTTACTCCCCACCTCTATGGCCTTATCTCCACCCAGAACTTCTGCTCGTGCTGCGAGCTGGTACCTATAGGTTTGTGCATGTGCCGGCTGCAGGCCATGTCTGTGGACCCAGTGGACCCTCTGGCACCCTGCCACAGGGAGGACTTGTGGCCTCTGTCTCTCCAAGCCACACCTGAGAGCCTCCAGAGTGTGGGCATTGGTGACAACTGTCCTCAGGATCTGGGTCTGGTGGGCACCATAGGTTGACAGCTGCTGCTGCTTCCTAGTCATCCCCCGCTGGTGGACCCATCCCCCATCTGCCAGGGCCCAGTCACACACCAGTTGAAGTTCTCTACCACCACAGGGGTCCAGGGCCCAAGTAGTGATTCCCTTACTGACTCACTGCAAACCCCACAGTGCCCCTGTCTGCCTAGGGAGGCCTGCACTGTTGGGCTGCAGCTCCCAGGTCCCATATCACCCAAGCAGGCCAGCCAGAGAGGCCTCAGGTTTGGGATTCATGGTTGGTCTGTGGACCAGGAGGCCACCCACGTTGAAGGATGTGTGGGTGTTCCAGTTCCTGAGTTCTTGCCGCGCAGAACCTGGGGTGGAGACAAGGGGCAAGGATGCAGTCACCTGCTCCTGTGACATGAGTGTTTCTGTCCTTTTAACATCAGGACAGAAGGTGGACTCACCAGGCCTTGCTTCATGTGTCTGTTTCCCCAGGGATGCTGCTGTTCACTCCCCATAGCTCTCCCTGTACCCTGGGCTCTGGTGTTTGTGTGTACGTGGGGGGCCTCTCTTGTGTGGCTGCTGCTGCAGGAACCCAGGGCCGGCTGGCCTGCTGGTGCCAGCCTACAGAGCTTCAGACTCCCTGGGATGGCTCTGTCATTGGCCCTGTTGTCCCATGCAGGGGTCAGAGCAGCCTTGAAAGTGTAGGAGGCCTTCCCTGGCTCCCTATTGGTATACCTACTGCCTTGCTGTCTGCACTGAGTACCCCTACCCAGGTGTACAGAGACCAGGAGCCCCATCCTTTCTCTTCTGGCCACTCTCCTCAGGCCAGGGGGTGTGGGTGGGTCTCAGCAGTGGATCCTGAAGTGGGGTTCAGAGCACAGCACCTGGAAAGTGGGTGAGGAAGGTGGCCACCCTGTCCCAGCAGGTCTGGAGTGTATCTGCACTCTGCCCCACCTCCAGGAAGCACCCTAGCAGGGTCTCCCAGCTAGGGGCTGCCCTGAGGTGGCTGGAGTGCCTGAGGCTCAGCACCTGGTTTTCCTCCTGCCCAGTACTATGCAGAGTGTCATGGCGTCATCTATGTCATCGACTCCACAGATGAAGAGCGGCTGTCTGAGTCCAAACAGGCGTTTGGTGGGTACAGCCAGCCAGGCTGGGGATGCAGGGAGTGGGAGGGTTTTGTCTGCACAATTCCCATTCCAGAGCTGGGCTGGGGGAGGTTGGGCCACACCGGGACAGGAGGGCGCCAGCCAAGTGCGTCCATGTGGGGTCGGCAGGGATGTGGGGACATGTGTGGAGGCGGATGAAGGGCGCTCACTGCCGCCTCTCTGCCCGCCCCAGAGAAGATGGTCACAAGCGAGGCGCTGGACGGTGTCCCCATCCTGGTGCTGGCCAATAAGCAGGATGTTGAGGTGAGCCCCTAGGCCAAGTGGGCTCCTCTTCCCGCCAGAAGGGGACCTCTCCCAGGGGAGGGCCACTGCCTTCCTCAGTTACCCTGAGTGTGGCTGCCCCAGGCGAACAGAGCACCCCCACCCCCTGGGTTCTTCCTGCTGTGCTGGCACCTCTGCACCAGAGGCAGCAGTGCCCCATTCCTCTGCAGCTAGGGGCCTCCTGCTGGGCAGACCCGGGTGAAAGTCTGGAAAGAGTACAGAAGCACCTCAGGGTGGGAGTCAGTGCTGACACCAACCTGTCTGCTGCCCTTGAGCACAGTAGCTGTGCTGGCCCCACTCCATGAACCACTCACCAGTGAAGGCATCACAGCAGATGTTCACATGGAGGGGGCCCTGAACAGGCGGGTGGCATGTTCCTGTAGTATCTGGGTCGTGCTGCCAGGGTGTGTCTCCCTGAGGCTGCTCACCAGGCAGGTACCCTCCTGGACAGTAGCCAGGAGGCACCTCCTGGAAGGTGCCATGAAGCTTCCCACCTGCCCTCTACCCCCACAGCTCTGGGAACTGCTCCAGGGGTAGAGGGTGGGCAGGGTGGCAGGCCTACCCCCTCATGGCCTCACTTCCCCCAGACTTGCCTCTCCATCCCTGACATCAAGACTGCGTTCAGCGACTGTGCCTCCAAGATTGGCAGGCGGGACTGCCTGACCCAGGCCTGCTCGGCCCCTCACAGGGTGAGTGGGGTTCACCCTGGGCAACGGGGGCCACAGCCAGCCCCGCCTCATGCCCATTGTCTCTACAGCAAGGGGGTGCGTGAGGGCATCGAGTGGATGGTGAAGTGCGTCGTGCGGAATGTGCACCGGCCGCCGCGACAACGGGATATCACGTAGGCACACCTGCCTGTGTGCCCACCGCTTGTCCTGAAGAGCTCCTGCCTGCTCCACACCACCAATCCTGGGGGCTGGGTTGGCTTTGCCTTTTGGTTCTCCCATTTGCTTTGTTTCTTCTTTAAGACAAATTTTTTCTGTGTCCAGAAAAGCGGAGGCTTCTGCTAGGGGTGCTGCGCCTTAGGGATGCCAGCCAACCGCCAGCAGAACTTACGGCCATAGCAGGCCTAGACCTGCCCGAGGCCCAGTCTGGGTCCCCCGCAGGCCACCTCTCATTTTGGAGCTGCTGCCCCAGCAGGCCTGCTGGTTTGGTCCTGCATGGGGCCTTGATGGGGAGCTGCTTGGAAATAGGTGTTTCAGAGCTGTGGGGCCCTCCATAGTGCTCAAGGCTGCTCTGTGCCTCATGCCCATGGAGGCGGCTATGACTGCCCTTGGCCTCTGTCCCCTCTGATCTTGGACTCAGGTAGGGGGTTGGTGTCACCTGAGGGAGACCTGGGCTTGTTGCTGTCCCTGTCCTGATGCAGCTTCAGGAGGAGGCAGGGAGACCTGCCTGGGAGGCTGTGAGCCCCACCCACTGGACAGCCACCTTGTTTTGATTTCCAGGGAAAATGAGAAAGCTAGGTGGTTGTACTGGGAGTGGGCATCTGCTCACCCCCACCCCCAGCCTGCCTGCCACCCACCCAAAATAACCTAGAGATGAGCTCAGGGTGTGAGGAAGGCTGGGAGGGTCCCAAGGAGCCCAGGCTAGTGTGCTGGGCCTGTGCTCCCAGCTGGGGGCGAAGGCTGGGGTTGCTCTCAGGTCTGGGCTCTTTCCAGTCCTGTGTCCAGGAGCAGAGGCCTTCCAGGCAAAGCTGGTCCTCAGGACCCTCCCACGTGGCCCTTGTGGAAGCTGGTGACACCCCGTGAGCCTAGCCATGGGCAAAATAAAGAGAGTGGCTCCCATCCATCATTCTCCAGAGGCCTGGTGGCTTTGTCTGAGGGTCAGGTTCCCCAGGCTGCTGGGGAGGAGATGCTGGGAAAAGGATGAGTCAGGGCTGGGGGTGGGTGCCAGCTTCAGGTGAGGTGACTCATTGAGGGGGTGCTTTGATCCTGCCTCTCCCTGGGGCCTTTCCTGGAGGTCAGGCAGGGGCCTTTCCTGGAGGTCAGGCAGGAGCCTCCAGGGCTGGTGGGGGCTGCTGGGACGGGGAGTTCTAGGTTGATGAGTCAAGGCCTCATCTGAACCTGCCCCAGAAGGGAAAAGCGTCGTTTCCCAGAAAATGAGTGGGACACACTGTCCTACCCAGAGGTCTTGGCTAGTCCCTTGCTGGGAAATCCCCTGCTGCTTTGAGGAGGTGGAGCCTCAAAGAGGGCCAGCTTGAAGGTGACACTTCATGGCACCTCGGGGCACAGACTGGCGCTGACCACTGACTTGGCCTATTCTATAATGGAGCCCTTGAACTCAGTGACTCGCCCTCCCTCCCTCCACACCTTCCTAACAGCTCAGTGAAACTTTGAGAGAGGGGGTGTCACCCGCTGTCCTCTCCCACGACCCTACCACCTGAGAGGGTCAGTCCCAGTAGGAGGGAAGGCAGCGGACAGGGCACTGATGCTAGACAGCACGCCCAGGTGTGTCCCTCCCCGGGGTGCAGAGCACGCACTGGCAGACTGGACACTGATTTACCAATCTGCTTTATGAAAAATAACCTTAGTGCCGCAGGGGCCGGTTTCGAAGCCTCCTTTGGTGCAGCACAAGGAGCTCGGACTGGAATGAATAAATACCAGGAAGGGTGCTCATCGCGCCGGAAGGAAGTGTTCGCGGATGCTGCGCTCCAACCCAGGCAGTTTAGCCTCGCGCAGCGCCCGCAGCAGCCGTACCCCCCAGCGCCCCGGGCCGCGCCGCGGAGCTCCGTGAGCTGCTGCCACAGCCTCCGCTGCAGCGCCGCGCGCCCCTCCCTCAGCGGTGGCGGAGGTCTCTGCGTCCCGGGATCCACGAGCGCCTGCTGCAGCCGCTGCAGTCTCTTGAGGGAGATGTCCTGGAAAGCCACGAAGTCGACCACGGCGTGCTCACATTCCTCGGTCCCTGCGGGAAGGCGGTGTGGGGGGTACCCAGTCAGGTGCCAGCGCCCTGGGAGGACAGGACCGTGCAGGGGTCTCTGCACGCTCATGAAGGCAGAGGCGAAGGCCGTGCTGGAGGGTCCGGGGCGACCGTGGGAAACGTGGTGGGCAAGGAGTGTGGCTGACGCTGAGAGTGGGATGCGACGCGACGGGGGCCCGCCACCCTCGATGCCGTGCCCTCCTGCGAACCGTTAAGCCCTCGAAGCCTGTTTCCCAATGCCAGCGGGAAATGGCATCACCCACCAGTGCTGAAACCCTCAGCCAAATAGTCTCCTGGTCCGCCCCCACCGCGCTTCCGGAAGCCTTTCCCAGGAACCAGCTAATAAGCCCTGAGCACCCCCACCCCACCGCCTGCTCACCCGGCGCCCCTGGTTCCAGCAGGCCGAGCTGGAAGCTCGTGCAGTTGGTGCACAGGGCGTCGTGGAACGGGGAGCCAGGCACATTGACAGCCAGGCCCAGGGCCGTGCAGTTGCGGTGTGGCTGGCACCGCTCCGAACTCGAGCTGCTGGCGGAGAAGGTACCCGGGGGGCACGGCTGGCACTGCGTGTTCTGGCTGGGGGTGCCTAGGGACGAGACGGGGAGGCCGCGGTCAGGAGAGTCGAGTGGTCCCTGTTCGGCGGAGGGTCCTCCCCACCCCTCCCCTCACCCACCGGGAGCGGCCACACCGGCGCCGGGCGGGCAGGGTGCGTGCTCAGGCAGAAGCCGGCGTGCTCGAAGAAACCGGACCGACAGCGGCAGGCGCGGTTGTGGGTGGCCCCGCACGGCCGCGCCTCCTCCTCGCGCTCCCCGCAGATGACGTTGCAGTAGCGGCAGCGCTCCAGGTAGTTCCAAAATTGTGTGTAGTGGCGCGGCGGGCACGCACCGCACGTCGTGGGGCTGTCCCGGCCGCAAGGCCGCTGCACAAAGGTGCCCGGGGGCACTGGTCACACACCAGCCACTCCCCCGTTTCTGCGTCCCTCCACGGGTAGGTGGGCGTGCTTGCTGCCGCCCCACGCGCTGTGAGCGCCAGCAGCAGGGCAGTCACTGGCCACGGCGGAGCTCTCATGGTCTCTATGGAGCTGCAGCGGCCTCTGGCCGCGTCCTATAAGGGTCGGACTGGCCCCGCCCCGCGGAGCCCCGCCCGCCGAGGAGGAGGGGTCGGCGACCTAGGGACCTAGGCTTTGACTCCTCCCTCCAGAGCCAGTGTCAGGGTGGTCCTGTGACGGGCCCCAGCACAAATGGCAAAGGGCAGGGCCTGACGTTACCAGGCCTGGGAACTGCGGGTGGAAGGGGCAACGGCTTCCCCTTTGGTCAAAACATGTGGAAGGGAGACTGCCTAGATACCCCATCCTCCCTGGCACCCTCACCCCTCCAATCAGCCCAGGACACGCAGACACGTCCAGCAGTACCAGCAGCTTTATTACATCTCTGTCCCTTAGTGAACAGCGGGTCCCGCCGAGGGCAGCCCCCAGGAGGGGCAGGGCTCCCTTCCTTCCTGTGGGGGCTCTGACCAGAGGCTGGCAGCCATTCAAGCTCTGGGCAAGCACCTTCCAGTGGACCCACCCCAGACCCCAAGGTGACCTCAAGGCCTCTCACAGGGACCAGGATCCCACTGCCATCTCAGGGGCATCACCACAGACACTGGACTGGCCTCCCTGTCAGGCAGGCTCTTTGGCCCACCCCCAGCCAACAGGCAAGTGTCCAGGCAGTGCCCCAGGAGGGGCAGCCTCAGTGTCCACAGAGTGCCGAGAGGGGCTCTGTGTTCACTGGGGCTCTGGCCAGAAGACCTGTGCGAGGGTCTGCTTTCTGGTGGCAGCACGGCAGCCAGGGCACTTCCTAGAGACCTGTGGAGATGAAGGGCTGGACACACTGCCAGCAACCCCCTCCCACCCACCCTTCAGCCCCACTATGAGGGGCAACCCCTGTTGGCTGTGTCCACAGGGTCACCACCGTGTCCATGGGGACTGGCTACCAACCTGGAGGTGCTGTCGCCAGCAGGCCTGGCAGCGGAGGAAGTCACAGGAGGGGCACTTGAAGAAGACCACATCCTCCGCCCCTGCAGCCTGCACACGCCATGCCCGCTGCAAGGGGGTCTGATTTGAGCGCCATGGGCCTGCTGCATGGCGGCCCCCACTCCCCAGCAGTCCCTGTAGCTCCCCCAGGAGACCTACCCCACTCCAACTGTGCCTGCCCACGGGGAAACTGAGGGGGCGAGCCAGGAGCCCCTGTGTCCTCAGCCGTCCTCTGCATAAGGAAGGACGAGATCTTGCTCTGGGTCTTCCTGGGGCCTAAAGACAGGATGAGGCAGGTCTGAGGGTGCCTGGTGCTTCCCTGCTGCCCACCTATCCACTCTGCGAGGGTTGAGGGGACTGGAGGACAGGGCAGCAGGAGCACCAGACAGGAGGCCCTACCTGGACTGGGAGCCTCGCGGACAGGGTCAGAAGGCATGGCAGGGTCCCCCCTCCCGGGGTCCTGGAGCCTGGGTGCCTGGGCCACTTAGGTCCACACACATCTGTCGGAAGCGCTGCTTGTGGTGTGGCCGCACGAACATGCTGAACCCTGCAGAGAGCATGGCTCAGGCTGGTTCCGCTACCAGCCCTGCCGCCTGCCCCTTCCCACCCCTACTCCAGGCACTTGCTCTGTAGCAGGGGCAGGTCCTCAGGCTTCTCGGTGGTGAGTGCAGCCACCACAGCCACCACCTTCTCAAAGTCATCATCCTGCTTATACGTGGTCAGTGCCGTCAGAAGCTGGCTGTAACCAGCAGCCCCCAGGGCGCGGCGGGCATCAGCAAGGTAGGCACTCACAGCCGACGGGTGCTGCTTCTCGGCTCCAGGGGCTCTAGATCCCTTGTGCAGTGGGCAGCTGGGGTCTCCTGATGGGACAGTGACGTGTTTCAGTCCAGCAGTTTCCTAGGAACTCACATCAACCTGCCCTGCTCGAGATCAGAGCCACAGTGGCCCCGGCGACTCCTCCCCAGGGTCTTCCTGCTGCTCCTGACTCTAACCTGAGACCTCTTCAGATCAGTACCTGCGGGGAGTGGCCCAGAGGCCAGGTGGGGCAGGCCCTGGTTCAGCTGCTCACAAGGGTCCAGTTGCCTGGTTGCACCCTGGGATACAGTCAGCTTGGGGTCAGATTCCTTCCTTCCTGAAGAAACAAGAGACAAGCAGCCGTCCCATTGGTCCCTGAGGGTTCAGGGGTGCCCCAGGATGGACAAGGTCTTTTCAAGGGGAAACCTGGCCTCAAACTCTTCTCAGGTCACCAGAACAGCCAGGAAGGGTGGGGCTTCTTTCCTGGGGGCAGGTGCAGGGTGGGCTGTGCAGAGGGTGACTCAGGCTGGAATCTTCGATCCCAGGGCTCCGTGATGACTATCCTGGGGAAGTCTCATCCAGAGGTGGGCACTTGCTTACATGGGGAGAGCAGCTCCCAGGCTCTGGATGTGCAGGGCTCCTCCAGGTAGAGACGGGGCAGGTGGGTCTCTAGGACTCCCCAGACCCAGGCTCCATGAGGCCTGCACCATGTGTGCTCCAAGGGCCTATGGCCCCCGAAGTGGGGTCACCTGTCTGGACCTTAGGAACAGGGAGGCTGGGCCACGTGAGGACCCAGCTCAAGAGCCAGGCACCAACCCTCCTCTAGGACCTGAGTCTGAGGGTCCCACCCAGGCAGAAGACAGCTCACCACTGGAGTCCAGGGCCGGTTGTGCCCCCTGCCTCTGGGAATGGCTGTACTTGTGTGGGGAGCTGCAGCCTTGACCCGTCAATTGGAGGCAGACCTCCTCAAACTGCTGCTTGTGGTGGGGCCGCACAAACTGATAGAAGCCTGTGGGGAGGGGAGGGGAGGGGCTCTGGGCCTGCAGGTCCTCGGGGCTGCAGCCACCACTGGGGGCCGCTTGCATCTCTTCCAGGGAGCAGGTCAACCGTGGACCCTGGTGGCCCCCACCCCCACAGCTGCAAGCACAACCTCCAGGGCAGGACCCTCAGTGGGCAGCCTGTGCAGGCCAAGGCACCTTGGAGCAGGCTGTGCTTCTTGGGGTCCTCGGCAAAGAGGGGGCTGAGGCAAGCAACCAGGGCCTCAAGGTCATCAGAGCTCTTGTAGTCCCGCAGAGCCTGGGTGAAGGTGTCGAAGCTGGCCTGGCTCAGTGCCTGCTTCACGGCCACCATGAACAGCTTGGCCCTGCCCGTGTCCGTGCTGGCTGCCGGGACCTCCTGCGCACAAATGCCCGGCACCTGTGAGGTGGTGCGGACCCTTCCCATCCACAGGGACAGTGAGCTGCTGTTGGGGCTGCGGGGGAGGATACCTGGCTGGCCTGGCCCGGCTGGGATCACCAAAGACAGCCAGGAGGGGCCAGCAAGTGAGGTTGGCTTCAGCCAAGGTCAGGCCTGCTGAGCACAGCAGAGGGACAGCATAGGCTCGCCCTCTTGGCTGGCAGTTCCTGCTCCTCTGCCAAGCTCCCAGCACCCACAGCAAGGGCCGCTGCAGTGGGCACTCTTGGCTTGGACCATCCGCTCACAGCAAGGGACACTTCTCAATGTGCCAGATGTCCAACATTCCTGTGCCCCACTTCTGCCACACACCCCAGTACTGGCCCCTGACCCTTGACCAGGACCATCTAGGCTCCCAGGCTGTCCCCTAGCTCCGCCTGCAGAGTCCCAGGCTCCTGGCACTCAGGCCGACCCCTCAGTGTCAGTCCCCTGGGCACCGCCCGGCTCTTCCCAGAATCAAGGAAAATGGACAGAGGCAGTGGCATCTGGGGTTTTCCGGAGCTTCTGGGACTTAACTCAGCTGCTCTTAACTGCTTTTATCCGAGGCTGGGAACACCACACTCCTCACACGCAGGCACATCAGCCTGCACGCTCGTGCCGAGCCGAGCCCAGCCCATCCCAGCCCAGGGGAGACAGCCCAATTATAGGTGCCACCTCAAACCTGCCAAAGGGCCAGTCTTGGCTCCTGCCCAGCGGGGAAGACGGAACCTTCTGGGAAGGAGCCCATGGGCCTGTGTGGACTTCACCATACCACCCAAAATAAATACAAAATGAAAAGCCTGAATCTGACAAGTCTGTAGGACTCCGAAGTGTGGTGGGAGTGCCCTGGGGGGAGGGGGCGGTGCACAGGGACCCTGGGAGGAGACATGAAACTGGCAGTGAAGGGCACACAGGCCTCCGAGCTGCTTCAGAGAGCTGAGTGGAGATCGAGATGTTCTCATAGTAGAATTGGGATGGGGTCAGAGCAGATGGGATAGGGGGTGAGTGCAGTGCATGCCACGGTCTGTCACCTCCATGCACCCCTGCATCCAACCTCAGGCCTGCCCAGCTTCTTTCCCTGGGCCCCAGCAACTCCAGAGCCCGCCCCCAGCAAGGACAGACAAGTCAGGCCAGTACACCATTTGCACCATTCAGAACCACACAGCCAGAGGCTCCCTCCAGAACCCCATGTCTGCCAAAGGGTCACATACCGGACTGCTGACCAGCCTGACTTTCCTCCTCCTGCCACGCTGCTCCTCCACTGGCCTCTTCTCACGACGGCCCAACAGGGTGGAGCAGCCACAGGCCTGAGGGTGACACAGCTGTGTCTGACCCAGGTCTCAGGGCCCCAGAGCACTGATACTGCTCTGAGCAGCAGGGCACCCTCAGCCCCCCTCCCACAGAAGCAGGAGCCAAGCCATCCATGTCCTCTCCAGAGCGCCCTAGCCCCTCACCCTCCTCCTCCGCAGGGAGGGCCTCGTCGCCAGGCCCCTCGGCCAGCTGCTCATTGTGTTCCAGGGCAGCCAGCAGCCCCGCAGGCCTCTGCTGGGCACGGACGGGCTCCTGCTCGTATTCCACACACAGGCTGCCCTCAGTATCCTTGGTGACTGGCGAGCCTGCAGGATCGCACGTGGGCAGCCAAGTCCACCAATGCCCACCAGGCACTCGGGTCATCAGTCCCAACATGTCACCCACCTGCTGGAGGTGGCCCGCCCTCCACCCTGTGGGCCCCACCCAGCTGTGCCACCCCACCACACACACCCGTATGTCGCTGCCTCAGACTTGGGACATGCACGTCCAGACTCGTGGCCTTCCTGGTGGGGAGGGGGCCCGGTGACACGGACACTGAGACAACGCCTTCTCCTTCACCCAGAATTGGGGCAGCAGCCCGGGGGCTGGCTCAGGCATCTAGACAGTCACAGGTGGTCAGGGGTCACACCTGGCCCATCCCCCAGGTGGGCATGAGGGCACATCCAACTGATGCTGGGGACTCACAGTCTTCTGGGCCACACGGAAGAACTGAGCCACGTCTCGGATGACATGGCCAAAGCTATCGTACACCTTGACGTGGGGGCGCACCCAGGAGGGCAGCTGGGCTCTGGTGTCTGCATGGGCAAACCTGCAGGGTGGTGGGGCCTCAGTCTAGGAACCCCACACCCCCCATTGCCAACCCCTCTGGCAGACCCACCAGAGGGAAGAGCCGGTGTCGGGGGGTAGAGGCTCTGGCCCCAAAACTTGGTGGGAGGGGCTGTACCTGTGGTCGCAGAGAAAGACGGCCCCATAGTCGTGGCGATGCCGGATCACCCGCCCGATGGCCTGGTTCACAGCCCTGGATGCCTGCTGCCGGTACCAGTCGTGCCCAGAGAGGAACTGACGGGCGGGGGGGGGGGGGCTCCATCATGTCAGCTGGAGCACTGCCAGCCCACTCCCAGCCCCGCCCCTCACATGGTCCCCAGCCTCACCCAGCCCCGCCTCTCACCTGACCCCCAGCCCCGCCCTGGGCCTTCATCTCATCCAGGAACTGCATCTTCAGGAGAACCCTGGGGTCCATGCGGGGTGGGTATGGGGAGGCCTGTGACGATCACTCCACGGCCATTCATGTCTGCGAAGTCTAGTCCCTCACTAGCCTGGAGGGCAGCAGGTACTTTTGCCCGTTTGTCTCCATCAAGCCCGGGACCTTCCCTAAGGGTCCCCCTGTGCCTGAACCCTCAGGGTCACACGCCTCCAGGATGAGCAGGGTGAAGAACCCTCCAACCTTGAACCAGGCTGGATCTGGAGTCCACTGCTCCCAGGACCCCCGACCACGTCCTCATTCCCAGAAGCTCCTCTGTCCTTCCTGCCCACTCCAGGACCCCAGGGCCCACCCTCTAGGGCCAAAAGGACCACAGCATCCCATATCTGCTGGACCTGGGGCTTGAGGGAAGTGACCAGCCTTTCCTGCCCATGGTGCAGCCCCAGGTCAAGAGCCTTCAGTCTGCTTGGGCACAGGGTTAAGGTGGGGAGGAAGGCAGGCGTGTGGGACCCAGTCTTCTGAGGCCTCACCTTCCCCCCGGCACACAGCCAGGAAGATGGCCCCACTGGACTCGGGGCAGCGACTCTGGTGTAGAAAGCCTCCATCACCTAGAAGGGGAGGCTGGTCAGCCCAGCCCAGCCCCTGACCCCTCCACCTCCTTGAGCAAGCCCAGGAATCACCCTCCGAGACAAAGCACCCCAGCCTGGAGGCAGGCCAGCAGGCCCAAGCAGCTCCTTCATGGCACAGCTTCCAGGCCAACCTGGACTGGCACCCAGCACCTGCTCACTGTTCCTAGAAAACACACGGTCTGGGGCTAGGGCAGCAGGGGTGGGGTGGGGTCTGCTGCTGTCATCCCTGAGCCCAAACTTCCTAAAAGGCCAGCAGGACCTCAGCCACGCAGGGCCTGAGGGTGGCCTGAGCCCAGGGCAGCCAGGGATGGGAGGCCTGAGACCCGAACCTCCGAGAAGCCTCCTTTGCTCCTTGGTTCCACGAACAGGGGCTTCCGGACCTCCAGCTTCCTGGTGAAGTCATGGGCCTACGGGAGGAGACTTCTCAAAATAAGGTGTGTGCCCAGCCCTCCTACAGACTCTTGGCTGTTTGGGGCTTTCCCTCCACACCCTTTCCAGAGAATACTGGAGGGGGACGCACCTGCCAGAACTCCAGGCTTTTCTCCATGACCGGGTAGGAAGGGAAGAAGACCAGGAGCCCGTGTGGGACCACACGGGAGATGTTGCCTGCAAGTGCCATGGCCTGGGTCAGCGGGACAGGTGTCCAGAGAGCCCCTCCACCACCCCCACCCCGAGAAGCCCAGGCAGGACAAGGAGTTGGGGGAGCACCCATGCACTCACTCAGCACCTTCCCCAGGGAGGACAGGCACTCATCAGAAAACCTGCAGAGAACCAAGGGGCTGCTGCCATGAGGGGCCGGTACTCACTGCCCGCCTTGCCCAGCTGGCCCACCAGGCCCCATACCGTCTGTCGAAGGCAGAGCTCAGCTGGGCTCCATCGGGGCCTTTGGGGATGACCCCCCACCCAGATCTGGTGCTGGTTGATGACGTGGGGGTTCTCCAGGCAGACTGGGAAAGGGCTGGAGGGAGGCAGGGGGTAGCCCCTGTGAAACCCTGAACCCCAGCACCCTGCGGCCCAGGGCAGGGGACTGGCTTCAGGATGGCTGCCCCCACCCCTGGGGGCGCACAAGGACCTGCCCTTACATCTGCATCTCCAGGCTGAAGGAGGCCATGGGGGCCAGCGTGCCACTGGTGAGGATGAGGGTGCGGACGCCCTGGCGGACCAGCTCACGCATGCTGTGCCCAGGGCTGAAGCACCAGTAGCTCAGCACCTTCCCTGCAGGAGACGCACCTGAGGCCCAGCTGCCAGCCACACAGTGATCAGCCTCTCCAACGTGTGGCACTGGGCCCTGAGACCTGGGTGTGCAAGTCTGCCCAGGGGCCTGCCTGAGTCAGGAGCTGGGCCTGGGGCTGAGTGCTTCCTCGGGAGCGCAAGAACAGCAAGCACACTGGAGAAGCCCCTCAGCACCCCGGGGTCAGAGGAGGGCTCTGAGGTCACTTCCAGAGAGATCAGCCCACTCCAACCCCAGAGGTCCCTGTGGCTCAGGGCATGAAGAGCCAGTCCCCTCCCTACACCAGGTGGGACTGCAGAAGAGGGAGGAGCTTGGGCCCACAGCCCCTGAGGCAGGAAGCCAGTGCAGACGCCACGGGACAGACATGCCTGCCTGCCCTTGGTGCTCCGCAGACCGAGATGGGAACAGCAAACGCGGATGCTGGCACTGCGACTCTGAGATCACAGCCACATCACAGGCCAGCAGTGACACTTCCAGAAGTGAAACAGAGAAGGCTCTTCCAACCTTTAGGATGGGACCTGCCCTCAGTGGAGAGGATGGAAGCAGACCCAGACCCATACTGTCCCAGGCCAGCCTGCCCCAACAATGACAGGAGTGTCCACGGAGGATGCTGGGGACCAGGACTCAGCCTCAGGGCACTCTGGCTTCTCTATTCAGTCTCTCAGAAGACAGGTGGGTGGCACCTAGATAAGGCTGGGCTGACAGGCAGCTGGGAGCCCACAGCTGGACAAGGTGCCACCCCAGTTCAGGGGGAGCATGTCCCTGCCCATGAGGAGCCATACCTGGCTTTCTGGCCGCCGTGGTGTTCCAGACATCTGACCGCTGAGCTGTCCTCCGCTGACCCGCATCCAGGTGGATGTGCACCTGGAGGGGCAGAGTGGACAGGTGTCCCAGGAGTGCACATGTGTCCCAGGTCCCGCTCAAGAGCCCATCAGGGAGGCAGCCCCACCTGGTAGGACTGAGATCCTACCCAGGAGCCCCATCCTGGAGGCAGCCCCACCTTGTAGGACTGAGACGCCAGCCCCACCATGGGAACAGGGTCACCTTCAGCAGAGTCCACGCTGAACACAATCTGGAAGGCAGAGATGAGGGATGAGGTGAGCAGGACACACCCGAGACTGCCTCTCCTGACATGCTGCTCCCACGCAGGAGAGACAGGCACTCAGGGCATGGTCGCCACCTGCCACTGCCTCCAAGCCAAGAGGCTAAGGGGGAGAGCTGCCCCATGCGATACAGCAGTCCTGCTGGTCCCTCCTCGGCCGCCAGTCTGCACCTCTCATGGGCACCAGGCCCAGGTCAGCAGCTCGCCTCCCCCTCCCCACCAGGGCTGGCTCAGGGCCAGGGCAAACGACTTCAGTTTACTCGAGAACTAAAAGGATGAAATTAATCCCTAAGTAAAACAGGCGGAATTATACTCTTGGTGAACACAACAAGCCAAGAAAAAACAACAGCAGGGATAAATATTGGAGCAAAAAGTACAGAACACTAAACATTACAAACAACATGACTGTCCACTTAGAAAACCCAGGAAACAGAATAACAAACATTTTGAATGAAAAGAAAACCTAGTGAGACAGCTTCACAAAAGACCAACAGTTACAAGTCAATAGGTTTCCAAACACAAGCACCCGTGCATTAAAACGATCCCTTTCTCAACAGCAACAAAAGTATTTAACATTGGAAATATATAAGACACAGATGTCACTTTCTCCAGAACAGACAGTACAGCTGCCCTGGAGAGCAGAGATTGAGCCTCAGGCAGCCCTCTGGACATCACAGAGCCCCGGCTTGCCCCCAGACAGCCCGAAGGTCCAGGAGTCATAGCTGAGGCTCAAGAGGCTGTCACAGAAAAGGAAGAAGCCAACAGACACTCGGCCGGGTAGAGACAAGGCCAAGGCACATGTAGAAGGGGCAGTGTGTCCCACAGCCTCGCGCCTCCCAGGGGACTCACGCTCGGCTGGACACTGACCACAGAACCTCGACTTCTACCCGGTACCTATGAGAACAGGAGGCCGGCACCACCAGGAGCTGGAGGCAGAAGCTTTATCCACACCTTCCTACAAATGGGTCAGCACCCTGCTCGTGGCAAACTCCTGCAGGACCCAGGGGATGTGGGCATGGGGCCAGGAGGAGCAGCAGGCACCCTGCGGCCCTGTGTGAGACCCCCAGGAGCACGGCCCGTGGGCACTGTGCAGCCTGTGAGGAGTAAGCACCAAGGGCAAGAGGAGCTTTAAGGAGCTTTTCCGTCGTCCAGATGGCAAAACACCTGGCCTAGTAATTTACCCAAGTATCTCCCTGCAAGGACAGGTCCACACACATGACTCCATCCCAGAGCGGAGGCCATGCTGGCAGGTAAGGCCATTTTGGGGCCATGGCTTCCTTTGCAAACCCATGCCGTGGCCCCAGAGCAGCTCCCACACTTCAAGGGATGGGAGAAGTTTCAGACCCCAGTGCGGTCGCCCTGTGCTGAGTGACACGGGGTGGGGGGGACCAGGTGTGGCTCCCCCTTGGCTGGGCTCCAGCGCCAGCCCGCTGGTAGCTCGGCACTCCACCCTGGGGGCTCTGTCCTGTCTGTGAGGCAAGAATGGGGCTGGAAAGGCAGCCAGGCTCAGAGAAGGACACTCTAGAGTGTGGTTCTTCAGGCCTGCGCTCTGCCTGTTTCCTCGTGGCACTTCCGTGCCAGGGTAGTGGGTGTCCAAGGCCTCCACTGTCCGTGTGGTGACCCATCACGCTTGCTGGGTCTCTGGGATTCCCAAGTCCTGACTGTAGGGCCCTGGCCCTGCCCTTCCAAGCAGATCCTCCTTCGTGGCACGCTCTGCCCACCCCTCCTGCCCCTCCCTCACAGGCCCCTGGGTTCCAGGCCTGTGCAGCCCCACCCCCTCCCCAGATACCCTTTTATGGAGTGGGTTCCTCCCTGCCCCAGACTCTCTGGAGCCCAAACACCACTAAGCCCGTGCCTTTGGAATCTCCTTTGGCAGCTGCTCTAAGTGGCCCCCGCAAGTGACTCAGCGTCCTCTGCTGCCTGAACTGCCTGTAGGCTATTCTGTTTTGCTGGCATGTCCTGTCCCCTCCAGCTGGAGGAAGTGTGACCCAGCAGTTACTCATCTCACATCCCAATATGACGAGCACCTGTGGGCGTGGCCAGGGGCCTCATGGATGCCACCCATGCAGTGGAGTGGAAGAGGGCATGTGGCCTTGGAAACACAGCAAGGGCTGGAGAGAGGGACAATGTGGGGTGACAGTGACAGGCGCTGCTGGGCAGGTGACACAGGGCCTCAAGCCACTGAGCCCATATGTAGCTAGGGACCTCCCCCACCGTGACCCCTTATGGCATGGGCAGCCACACACATGGCACACAGGGCCTCTGGTGCCCATGTCCCAAGGAGCAGTGGCCATGGAGGGGCCTCTGCTGAAAGGTCCAGAGAGGAGGAACAAAGGCCCTGAGCCACCCAGCTAACAGAAGACAGGCCCCAGCTTGTCCACTTGAGTGGAGGAAGTGCCTCAGCCGAGTCTGAGGAGGATGGCACGTCAGGGGCAGGAGGTGGGGACACCAGTGGCCCTGAGGCATGTGATAGCTCTTTGTCCCCTGGCCTAGGGAAGGTGGGGTCTCCACGGGGCCAAGAGGGCCTCAGCTGCCCCACCTCCAAGAAGATCCCAAAGCCCAGAGCGAGGCTGGCCTGGCCCAGGGATGTGCAACCCACCACTGATCCCAGCACCAGCCCTAAGCCCCACCAATGCTCACAGGCATCACCTGGACACACTCACCCCATCCATGTCTGGACACTCTCTGGGTGAGGCTGGCCCGCAATAACAGGGCACAGGGCACAGAGTGCCCCTCTTCCCCCTACTCTGGGATCCACTTATCATTAACTTTCCCCTGAAGAGCTGTGTCAGCAAGAAACGAGAAGAGCTGACAGCTGGCCAGGCCTGTCCAAAAATCTGGGGGACCCGCTGCCTGCCTGGTCCCATCCTTAAGGCCTGAAGCAGGTGCCCAGAGTGAGAGGAACCCCACATTGTGGGGCTGACCTGAAGCATGTGCTGGGGCAGCTGGCCCTGCCGCCAGTCTAGCACCACCAGCAGCCCACAGATGGAAGCCCCAACCTTCCATCGGGGAGAAGAGGCGCCACCTGCTGGTGGCAGTCAGTCCCTACCTGGATGATGTCCGCCAGCTTCTGCAGGCCCGCAGTGTTGGTGAACAGCCCGGCACCTGTCGGGGCAGCGGAGTCGGTGAAGAGCGTACCCTCAGAAGACAGTTCTCCCCTCTTCCCAGGGGTTCTCCTTTGGGTCAGCAGGACAAGCACAGAGGCTGCTAGGGTTGCCCAGGGCCCAAGAGCATGGCAAGGCTGGGTGCCCCCAGGGAGTGGTCTTGGGGAACCCTCTGGGTGGAAACAGCTCGGAGGTTTGGAGAAGAGAGTGGTGGGGCCCACGGTTCATTGGCCACCCAGCCCCTCAATGCTCTTTCCTGAAAGGGGCTGACCAGGAGACTGCTCTTTATGGGACACAAGCCATCAGACACGCTAAGGACTCAGCCTCCCAATCAGAAAGCAGTCAATGGGCCAGAGGAAGGGGCGGCCCCAGTGTGTGGCCGGGACTCACGTCCTGCCAGGTGCTGGATGAGCTGGTCCAGGGAGTCAAGGATGCAGCCCTTGGTCTGAAACGTGATCTGGGCCTCAGCAAACAGCTCAAAGATGTAGCTACGAGAAAGAGGTGGCTTGGCTGCACTTTGGGAACCTGACAGCCATTAAGGCATTTTAAGTTTCCTTCATCTGCAAACAAGCTCTGAGCCTCCAAGGAGGCCCAAAGCTGGAGGGGAGTGGCCTCTCTCCTCAAAAGCCCCTGTGAGGAGGAAAGCAGTCTGCCTGAGACCTGCATACCCAGAGAAAGACCTGGGCTTGGGGCTCAGGTCTGAGATGGAGGCCTCTTGGAGGGGAGGTTCTGGGCAGGGCATCCAAGGAGCAGTTCTGGAAAAAGAGTCGGGAGGAGGTGGGTAGTGGAAACTGCTGAGGAAACCTGCGAATGTGCGAGCCTAGGAGACGCCTGGGCCATGTGGGGAGCAACTGGGCCCTTAGAGGGTCTGAGCAGGTGGGGCTCAGGGCCCGCATCCTGAGCTGGCACAGCTGGCAGCATGCAAGGAGTTACACCTGCTCTTCCAACAGAAGGCGGCGCTTCATTCTAAAAGGCAACTGCAGACAGAGGGCTAGACCAGAGGAGTGAGTGGTCCCAACTTTCTCAAGGACCAAACGAGATGCTGGCAGCCACTCCAGGGTCTCCAGGATGGGGAGACTCCCTGCATTGTGACCCAAGACATTCCCCGCACACCTGCTCACTCTGGCCCTCACCTCCCAGGCTTGGTGACACCGCTGTTGCCTCCAGGCAGCTCCACAGCATCGATGGCCCCCTCCAGGCGAAGCAGAATCACTGTGATGGGAGGGGGCTATCAGGTTGGGGCTGTGGGGGTCCAGGGCACAGGCAGGAGAAGAGGGGCACTTACTCTTCAGCTTGGCGAGGTCTTCCAGCTCCAAGTTCAGCCCTGGGGAGGGAAAAGTGCACATCCACAAATCCACCTACTTCCAGCTCCACCGGCTGCCCTAAGGAGCCAGGATGCTGGCGTGGAGGGCAGGACGCCACAGAAGAGAGCTGGCCCTGAAACCCGCGCTGTCCCAGTTGGACAAGCAGCAGCAGCCTGCGCTGCGTGGGGGCAGGGGGCCACCTTCGGAGGAACCCAGGGACACACAACAATCATGGTTCTGATCTGCATTTCCCTGACGACCAATGGGCTCCATTTTTCGTGAGCATATGGACCATCTGTGTCTGTTTATATCTTCTGCCCATTTTAAAAGTGGGTTGGGTGGTCTTTTTGTTAAGAGATTCCTCCATACTTTAGATACAAACCCCTCATCAAATACATTATTTGCAAAAAATGCCTCCTGTTGGTGAAATATCTTTGGTTTCTTTTATTTATTTTTGTGCTGTGCTGTGTCTTTGTTGCTTACAGGTTTTTTTCTAGTTGTGGCAAGCAGGGGCTACTCTTCACTGACTAAGTCAGCTCTGTGGCAAAGGGACTTGGAGGCACCATGATGCTGAGACCGGGAGATGGGGAGATCACCCTGGATTGTCTGGGGACCTTAAGCAGGATGGAAGGTCGTCAAAGGGTCAGAGAAGATGGGGCACTGCCCTGAGAAGCTGGGAAAGGCCAGGAGACAGAGCCTCCTCCACAGCCTCCAGTGGAGTTGGCGCTGAAGACCCTCCTAGTCTTCTGGAGGCCATCAAAGAACACATGTGCTGCTTCAAGCCACATGTGGGTATTTCCTTTAGCAGCACTGGGAAATGAACACAGCCGTGACATGTGCGATCACATTACAAGATTCAATTACCTTATATTAAAAAGGCTATTTAAGTTAACATGTTCTAGATTGAATTGTGCCCTCCAAAAAGTTATGTTCAAATCCTAAACCCTGATCCCTGTGAACGGGACCTTATCTGCCGACACAGTCAGTTAGGATGAGGTCCTAGTGGACTAGGCTGGGCCTGGTGACTGATGTCCCAAGGAGGGAGGACATGGGGTGAAGATGGAGCCAGACTGTAGTGATGCATCTACAAGCCCAGGTCTGCCAGCAGCAACCAGAGCCCGGGCGCATGCCCCAGGAATCGCAGAAGGAGCCGCCTGGCTGACACCTGACCCCCGCACTGCCTGGGTATAACACTTGTTAGGGCAGGCCTGGGAAACTGACACAAAACATGGAGTGACAGGGAATAGTTTGTTATTTAGTTTCTTAGTTTCCACCTCTAACACAATTAACTATCTGTAGATGTAACTCACAAAAACAAGGCTTAGTAAATTTCCAGAACTAAAAGTTTAAGAACCTAAAGGGTCCTGAAGCTGACATGTCTGAGAACTTCTGTATTAAACACACAAAGCCCTTTACAAACCCACTCTCCCTCCAACACGACCTGTGAGCGCAAGAGAGAATCCGAGACCTTCACGGGCAGAAGCAGGCAGCCTGGTGGGAGAAGGGGCCTCTGCTCCCTCTGGAGTCTGTCCACGTGTCCCAGTCCCTGCAAGGGACTGGGAAGTGAGGGCTATTAACACCCTGCTGCAGCTTGTGTGAGGACACAGAGGGATGTGGAAGATGCCCACAGGGCAGGTGTGAATGCCACAAATGCATCACAACTCAACAGCAAAACCAAGTGGTCCAGGTGAGCAAAATGTGGATTACTAACTACCAAAGGTCGTGCAGAATCCATGCACACACTAACCACACACACACACTAACCGCGTCCACCAAGACCTCTATGCACACCCTGATCAGACAGAAAATGGGGGTGAGGACTCCAAGAAGAGAACATTTCATGCACACGACGATCGCAGATTGTTACTGAGCATCCCTACAGCTAACACACCTGGTTTTCACGTCTACCCAGAAGTAGATCCATGCCCCAGGAAGATGGTAGAAAGGACTTGAGAAAGTGCTGACTCGTTGGGCTACCCAGCCCCCTAGTGTGTGAGGCTGAGAAGCTACTTACACAGACTGACAAACTGACGTTTCCAGAAGCCAAATGGAAAGAAGGGTGCTGGGCAGACTGGCCCCCGTCCCGCCTGTGGTCCCCACCGTGAGCTCACCTGACCCGGCAGAGTCTGCACTGAACTCCGGGTGGAGCTCGGCCTGCTGCGCCACCTTGGTCCGCTCCCCCAACACCTGGTCAATCACATCCAGCCCCGAGGCCACGTCGTGGGGCGTCAAGTCGAAGGACGCGGCCTCCTCGCACATCTTCTCCTGTGAGCCCAAGTCCACCTGTCATGGGGCTCCAGGAGGCAGAAGTGGGGCGGGGGGCAGAAGGAAGAGGAAGTGAGAGCCCCCCAAGCCCCACCCTGTGATCTCAAGGCCAGCTCTCAAACTGGCCCAGAGGTGACGTCTGGTCCAGACAGTGTTGAAAAACTATTTTGTTTGAGTTGCCATTATTAATAAATTTCCCATTAAACTCTGGCTTCTAGCTACTCTAGAGTCAAAACCAGCCCACTGGGGCCACTGTCCCCATGGCAACAACTGCCTGGAATCAAGGGGGACTGAGGGTGACCACCTCTGTCCCAGGATGCCAGGCTCCCCAAGTGATCTTCCTCCAGCACCCCGGTCAGGGCCCACCACTCCCGGAGACACGGTTCCTGGGCCCCGGCAGAGGCCACAGAAAAGGTGGGGCGGAGCAAGCAGGTGATGGAGGCAGCCAACAGGGACAAAGGGAAGAGAAGGATAAGATAGGAGGATAAGGGGGAGTCTGGGGTCTTGTGTGGAAAGAGCGGGCACAGGCTGGAAGCCCGTCTTGCTCAAGTTTGCTTGGTCCTGACAGTGGGGCCCAGGGGTCTGGACAGGACGGCCCAGCTGTTCTGTGTGAGGAAGGGGATGCTGGGAGGCCCGCAGACACTTACCACATTGTGAGCTTCATCGAAGATCACGACCGTCCCCTTCAGGTCGATGCTGTGTGCACGACGACTCTACAGCAAGAGGCGGGATGCTGGGCTGCGGCTGATGTGCCCGGGCTGCCCTGTGGTGTCCAGTGGGAGGACACCGACCCTGGGCACCCCTCACTCCCGGCACCCCCCAAGCTGTGCTGATGTGGGAGGCTGGTCCCCCGGTGCCAGCCTACAGCTCCCAGCAAGGGTCTAATACTGGAACCAGGACCAGTAAGGGCTCCTTCGCTGGCACCTCTGAGCCTGGGACCTTCTTGCCATCAGGCACTGTCAGCTGCATAGGCTGAGGCCTCACCTTGGCATCCAACAGGTAGTTGTAGGGCATGAAGATTATGTCTGCCTGCTGCTTCAGGTTCCGAGACAGGTAGTAGGGGCACAGCCTGGAGGGGAGGAGGTGCTGGGGCACTGCACGGGCAGCGAGGCTTGCCACCCTTCACACATCTGTCCTCAACTGTGTGAGTGGACCATTCGCTTGTGTAAAATCTACAAAAGCCCCAGGCCCACTCCTGGGCAGGTGGACGAGGCGGGAGGAAAGGGGACAGCCGGGCCTGTGCCCCCACGACCGGAGCCCCGAATCCATGAAGTTGCAGCAGATGTCAGGGGTGGGGGCACACCAACTGAAAGACAAACTCAATGCCTGGGGAGTACAGGGGACTGGAGGCCAGGAAGAAAGGTCTCACTTCTTACTTCACAGTCCTCACAACTGCCATGTACTTTCATACCGAACAACGTTAGTTTCATGATTTCAAAAGGAAAGAAATGGATGTGCCTCTGCAAGTGGAGGGAGCCCAGCCTGGGGCGGCCGAGAGGGGAGCTTACTTGTGCTTGGTCCCGCTCCTGACCAAGTCCTCGATGTCCAGGATGGGGGTGGCCAGCTCCTGCTCCAGACTCTTCTCTGGGGACACGGTGGGAGTGAACACAGGCTCTCAGGTCCACTGAGTCTCCTGGACCACAGGGGTCACCCGGGATGGAATGACTCCAGGCAGCCCCCCGGGAGGGCACCAAGCCTCAACCAAGTCCTGAGGGAGCCCTGCTCTGTGCTTTAGAAGGCAGCCACAGGCTGAAGCTGAGCACCAACGAGAGACCCAGGGGAAGAGGCTGAGGGCAGTGGGGGTCTGCAGCCCAGGGACCAGCAGGCACCAGCTCCGAGGGTACCTCCTCCATAGGCCAAAAGCTCCCTCCAGCTCCCCACCCCACCCTGGCCTCCTGGCCCCTCCCTCCTCAAGGTCCCTCCTGGTGAGCTGAGGGACACTGCAGGTGAGGGCTGGTCCAGGAGAGGGGAGCAAGCTGACCCACAAGCTGCTGTGGAAGGTGGCTGAGACCCCAAGAGAAATGCTCTCCAGAGACCCAGGACCTGGACTGTCCTGGGGGCTGCTCACACTGGCATTCCTACCTGACAGGCACCTCAATTCCAGACTCTTAGAAGGGACAGTATAGGCCCAGGGAACTTCCCCTACTGGGCATGGTGGGGACCCTCCGGAAAAGCCCAGTCCCTCAGCCCATGTGAGCTCCTTCGCCAATGTCACAAAACAGAGGCCAGGCGCCCCCGCATACAGGGAGGCCACCGAGCTCGACCCTCGGAGGCACCCACATTCCACGCCCCGCAGCATGCTCACTGAGGGGCAGAGGGGCCGCCATGAGCCCTCTCACCTTCCACGTTGTTGTAGAAGTGACAGGAACGACTTGCCACCTTCCTGCGGCACAAGTGGACCTGGGGGACACGAGGTCTGGGCCCGTGTGACAAGTGCACCCTGCCCTCCCCTTGCCACCAGTCAGGCACCCACCAGTTCTTCACCCTGCTCCCCTAACCCATCTCCCAGGGGCACAGCTGAGGCCCTAAAGCCCGGGCAGCCCCCACAAAGCGGCAGCAGCAGAACCCCAGGAGACAGGCAGGGACGGGAGCACACCTGCATGTGGTTACTCTCCTGCTTCTTCACCTCAGGGTGGATACACAGCTGCTCCCGGGAGCCCAGCACACACACGCGGGGCCTGGCAGAAGAGAGGCGGGGGCCCCAGTGCCATCCAGCCACAAGAGCCATGAGTTATACTGGGAAGCTTGGCTCACTCACCCAGGCAACCAGAGAGGGCAGGCAGGGAGGGACTCAGAGGGGCTTTCCCTGCAGCTTAGCCCAGCCTGAGTCAGGGTCCAGGGCGAGTGAGGAGGCGAGGCTGAGAAATGACGGGAGGCCTCTGGAAGGCCCCCTCCACCTCCACGCTCCTCTCAATGGGAGACTGGAAGAAGGGGATACAGCCCTCTTGCAGAAGTGCCGGGAGCTCCAACACAGGGCAGAGCCCCACTTCTGCTGTCCCACCCCCAACAGCTGGCATCCTGATGGCAACAAGGAGCTCAGGGTTCTAGCCCAGTAAGGGTGTCCCAGGGTGGAGTCCTGACAGACCACCCCCCGACCCACCGGTAGGAAGTGTTTCGGAGCTCGCTGATGACCTGTGTGAGCTGCGAGTGAGTCCTGGAAGCATAGATGATCTTCGGGATGTCCGTGTAGCAGGCTGCCCAGCACAAGGAAGGACAGGTCACGGCTACAGGCACTCAGCTAAGTCCACCCACAGACAGCTAAGCATCAGGTGCCTGAACTCATGACCAGGAAGCAGAGCAGTGGGTCTCTGAAGAGTCCTCATTTGTCTGTAAGGCTATGACCCTAGGTTTACAGCTAGGACGATGAGAAATGGCATGGCAGCTACAAACCCTCCAGGAAGCCAGGAGTGGGGCAGAGGGAGCATCACCTGGGACATCTCCTTCCGGGATGGCGTTCCCCCAGGACGCCAAGGTGCGGTCGGGAAGAGCTCCCCTGACGCCCTCTCAGCAATCCTGCGGGCAGAGACTGCGTCTCGGAGGTGCTCTCGCCAGGCCAGTGTGCTGCAGAGGAGGCACAGTGTCTTCCCTGTGCCTGTGGGGCTCTCCAAAATGCCGTTCACTTTCTGAATGGGGTGGGGAACAAGGGTCAGGGGGAGCAGGGGGCAGGCACCGCAGGCCACACAGCCCACCTGAGACCAGCCCAGTAGCCAGCAGAGGGCATAAAATTCCACAGGACCTTTCCACTCCCAAACCAAAAGCTGGAGGTTAGGTCAGTACACGTTAGCAAACAATTTGCAGACCATTACCCAAAACACCGCAGTACCTTCTAACATACTATAAATAGGAAGATGACTAATTAGGTATCAAGCCTCAAAATAGGAGTTCCATTCTACAATTCTGGATCCAAGCATTTACACAATCTTAATGAGATCTGATGGCCTACATAGCTCTCAGCTGGGAGCCTGAGTGGGGAGCCTTGGCAGACACGACATGCCCAGCTGCAGATGCAGCCCTTGGGGGCTGGGGGCTTGGGCAGAGACAAGAGGGCATGCTCAGAAACCCAGCAAGACACTAGCTGCACCCCATGAGGTTTAATGATCTCCCCAGATGAGGACTGGGTACCAGCTGCCCGTGTGGAAATACGTCCTCCAGATCCTCAGATGGCTGGCTGCTTCTCATCGCTGGGCCTCAGCTCACACACCACCTTCTCAGTGAAGTTCCCCCAGGTGCTCTTAAGCCTACCACCTTATGCCTTTCTTTATAGCACTCATCACCATCTAGAATTACCTTTTTTGATTTATTTGTTCAGCACGTCTCCTACCCCACCTAAAACATGAGCCCTATTTATGGCTAAGGCCCCCATCCATAAGGGCAGCATTACCAGTAGGACCTGGCCTGAGTTAACAGGAAGGTGTATGTACTGAACATTAGGTCTTTGCAGAGGCTCTACCCACGCTGACCCATCCCTAGGTACAAGCCCCTCTGTCTGCAGCCTCACCTTCTGCAGACACTCCAATACTTTGCTCATGTACTCCTCTTGGCATTTGTACGGCTGGAAAGGGAAGTCCACTGTCACACCTTTCAAGGTTATCTTGGGCATACTGGTCTACTCTTGGGGGCACACAGGGCTTGGCTGAAGTGCAGGCTGTGTGGGTCTGCGAGACAAAACCCCCTCTGAACATCTCAGAGTCTCAGCGGCTTCAGGCAAGTGATGCCAGCCTGCACTGCGGGGACAGGGAGCCTCTCTCCACGCGAGATCCTACAGCAGGGACGGAAATGACAAGCCTGTGTCTAGTGAGCTTTTCCCGAGTGCCAGGCCACTTCATCAGTTCCCGCAGGCAGTGCCTCTCGCGGACAGGTCCGAATGTGAGCCTGTGACATCCCATCACAAGGGGCTCGCTGAGGTGTCGTCCCTGCCCTGTTCTCCCGCCCCACACAGCTCCACCGAGCTCCTGGAGAGGCAACAGAAGAGATGGAGGTGCAGTTCCACGTGCTCCACCCGCAGCAACACTGCATTGACCTCCGCCACAGCAGAGGGGCCAGTTCCCAGCAGCGCCACCTCTGCAACCGCCCCCCTCCCCCCCCCCCGCCCCCCGCCCCCCGCCCCCAGCTTGGGCGGCTCGGGAACCTCCCAGCCCTACGGCTCCCACCCTCGGTTCTCTGGGCCATCTCCATCCCTCCCAGGCGGGCAGCGAAAGAACATGTGTACTGCTCTGACCTGGGACGCGAATCCGTGCGGCGCCCCGCAAACCAACCCGCCTCCCGAGGCCTGGTTTCGCCTACACCCTGGAACTAACTGCCCGCGCTCCAAAACCCCGCCTGTCCGCCCTTCCCGCGGGCCCGGCCCACTCCGCGAGCGTAGAGCTGGGCACTACGCGCCCCACAATGCAGCGCGGCAAAATCGCCAGCGCGCGACCTGAGGGTGGCGCGGGGCCTGCCGGGAGTTGCAGTGACGGAAGTCGCTGCTGGAGTACAGGTTCCAGTGATTGGATCTCCGAGGGGAGCCGTACACTAGCGGGGTTCCCAGGACTTCGCCTCAGTCCGGCCCACACACCACCACTGTGTCCGCAGCCGGCAGCCAGTTTGAGTATGCGGGCTTAGGCGCGCCATCTTCGCTGAACTCTCTGCACTTCCGCCGCCATTCCCAGTCCCTTGCTCAGTGCTCCGGCCGGAAACTGCTCCCCTGAGGGTGCGCGCTAGTCGCGCACTGCGGTCCAGGTCCTACCAGCCCCTTCCGTCGACCCTGAGCCCAGGGCCCGCCCCCTTCTCGCCCAGGGGCACGAACCTAGGATCCCGACCTGTTCCTTCCTCAAAGTCATCCCCACTGGGGCCTCCGTTCCACTTCCCGCCTGGCCTGGGCCAAGTCCTCTCAGACAACTGCCCAGACAACTGTACAAACCTCTGACAGGTTTCCTGTGGTTTCCACCTTTTCTTGAAACGCCCAGAGGTCTTTTAAAGACTTGACTGAGCTGATCACTCTCAGATTTCGTAAGTGGCTGCCCCTTGCCCCTGACGCGGCTCCTGAGAACCTCATCTGTTCCTCTGCTTACTGTCCTCTGGATCCAGCTGCTTTTTCGGTCAATGTCCCCAACTAGTCAGGGCAGGCCCTCTGAATCCCCAGCTCCCGGCACCAGCTGGCAGTCAACAAGGAAGTTCCAGGGGTCTACGCAGCTCTCCGTGGTTAGAAATGTTTGTCTAGGTGACCCCAGTATGCCCCAGAAAGCACCAGGAAGAAATTGATGGTGCCGTGGCAGCCGCAGTCCTCTGGCCAGGCTGATTTTAGAGGGTCCCGTGGGCCGATGTCCAGAGGTTTTCCTGCTGGTAGCATGTTAATGCCACGTGTGTGTTTAGGCTCTTGGTCTGAAGTCATGTTTGGGAAGCCCTTGGCACACGCTGGCATCCACCCATGCCCACCTGTTCCAGTAAGGGAATGGCAGAGTGTCTATCTCAGCAGGGAGTTTGGAGAAGATGTGTTGGCACACACTTGCTGGATGTTTACCTGGCACACTTTCCAGTGCCATCTATGCAGGCATTAACATGTTTGTCCATCCAGCAAACCATCCCTGAGATAAGTGCATCTATGACCCACTCCTTACAGGTGAGGAAAAGAAGCAACACTATTGGCAGCGGTTAGCAGATTTCCCAAAGTGAACGTGTTAGTTGCTCAGTCGTGTCCAACTCTTCGTGACCCCATGGACTGTAGCCTGTCAGGCTCCTCTGTCCATGGGATGCTCCAGGCAAGAATACCAGAGTGGGTAGCCATTCCCTTCTCCAGGAGATCTTCCCAACTCAGGAATCAAACCCAGGTCTCCTGCATTGCTGGCAGATTCTTTACTGTCTAAGCCACCAGGTGAAAAGATGGCAGCAAGTCCTACCCTTAGCCTCCACACCCCCATCCTCTAAGAGTAGTGGCATTTTCTCCCACAGAAGTCCAAGGAAGGGAAGTCCAGGACCCAGTTCAGCAAACCCTGGGCCAGAACTGGAGCTGAGGACCCTGGTCACACACTGTGCATCAGGACCACCTGCCCAAGCCTCCTAAAATTATAACATGTAAGTGCTGTGGTTCTACATCCTGAGAGATGAGCAGAAAGGGACATGGAGGCCACATAGCAAGCCCCAGAAGGCCGGCACAGAGATCTCAGTCAAGTCAGTGAACTTGAACTGAGTGTCTGCTCTGGTAGGCTTTGTGGGACTCCCATGGTAGACCAGCCCCAGTGTGGACCCATTATGCTCATTGAGTGTGCACATCAAGTTTCTTGGCTGTCCTTGTCTCTGCATATTCCGGGTTTCCCCAGAGTTCTACTTCTGGCTCCAGGACTCCGTTGCTTGTGGAGTCAAGTGATTGACTTCTCTTGGCCTAGTGGCTCCGTCCCTTAAATGGGAACAACACTCCACCTGCCTGACTTCCCATCCCCAAAGAGGTGATGCTTACTCCGGGAAAGGCCCTCCCTTTGAGGGTATCAACCAGAACTCTGGGGAGGAAGCAGGCAGGACACTCACCAAGTGTGCACACTTCTCCTACACCACTGGGGATTAACACCATTATCTCATCTCACACCTGAGAAATGGAGGCCCAGAGAGGTCAGAAACTTGCCCTCAATCACACAGCAAGTAGACGTCAGAGCGGGGATTGGATCCTGTCTCTATCTTCCTCCAAAGCTTTGTTCTAGGCCTTTGCACATTGATTTACCCTCTTCTCTGCCTCAAGTTGCTCATCCTCTGGGAGGCCCCTGGAGGCCTTCCAGACCAGCCCCCACCCACACCATCTATGATTTGCTTTCCTCAGCACAAGCCTGGGCACAAGAAAGGCACCTCCCGGCCTTCACTGGCCTCAGAGGAGCTCTGCAACCCCACCCTGACGTTGAGGCCTGCCCCCTCCTGCACAGCCCCTGGGGAATTGGGTGCTGTCTCCACCAGCTCCCTGAGAGTGTACAAAGCCAAGTTGAAGCAGCGGGTCCTAACAGTGAGCGGTGGGAGGATGGGCCTCTGGCTGCAGCGCAGGGCTCTGCATCCCAGGCAGATCTCAGCCCCTCCCATTGTCCGCTCCCCTCACCCCCTCCCTCCGACGGCTGCAGCCCTAGCCACAGCCAGGCGCTTTCTCTCTCTCTCTCTCTCTCTGTCTCCCTCTCTTTCTCTTTCTCTCTCCCTCCCTCTCCCCTGCGCTCCCGCCTCCCGCCCTCTCTAGCTCCCTCCCCTCCCCGACACTGCAGCATTCGCCGACTGCAGCTCCAGCCGCCGCCCGCGCCTCTCCCGCCTCCCGCAACCCCGCCGCCGCCAGCACCATGGCCAGCACCATCTCCGGTAGGCACCCGGGCCTCCGGTGTCCTGGGGCAGCGGGTCTGAGCACAGACTATTGTCTGGCCTCGCCTACTGCTGGGCAGGATATGGAGTGTTTTCCCCATCTCGGATCCTGCGCCCTGAAAGGGCGCGGGCAAGCTCCGGGTGGAACCCGCACGAGACAGGGTTGGGGGCCAGGGGACTGGGTGACCCGATGCCCATAAGGCAGAGATTGTGGTGCCAGCCTAGCAGTTTTGGGCCGCGGGGTAGGGACCACGCTCGGGGTGGGGGGCGTCGACCTGGGGGTGCCGTTGCCCCTTCGTGGGTCGCTGTGCCAGGCCGGGCGCGACTGCCGTGCCACAGGGTGGCTCCGAGAATCTGGGTGGGCGCGCTCGAGGGGTGCAGGCATGGTCCTGGGAGGCGTCCGGCCACCGCAGACCCTGGTGGGACTGCGCCTTCACGAGGGTCGGAGGGAGGAAGGAGCACAGGACCCTTTGCGGGAGTCCCAGCCGGGGGCCGGCGTGGCCTGTACCCTCCCTGCGCCAGTGGAGCGGCCGGGGGACTGGAGAGGGCGCTGCGAGTCGGGGGAAGGAAACCTGAGCAAAGCCGCTCCCGCATTTCGCCTCGCCGCCCCCCTCCCCTCGCTGCTGCAGGCTCGGGACCACCCTCTGTGACAAGGTGCCACCCGCCCCGGTCGAAAAAGCCACCGCCCTTTACGCTGCGGGTTCCGGTGAGGATGGGCGTCTGCCCCTCCTTCCCTCCCCTGCCGCCCCGCCTCCCCAGCTGCAGACCCACCGCCCTCAAGGGCAACGACCCCCCCTCCTCCTCCGCCCGCAGCAGGCCCGAGGATCTCGCGGAGGAGCGGGCATCGGACAAGGCGGAAAACGCGTGGCAAATACTGGACGCGAGGGTGCTGCTCGGCAAACCCGGTGCAAGGACGCGAGGGTCGCTTTCCTTAGAAACGCTCTGCCCAGTCTAGTCTCCCCCAAACCAGTTTCATCTTTGCACGCGGTGCAGGAGATGGCTGGGTGGGCGGCCTCCCACTTCCACCCAGTCACCCTGTCCATTCTTTCCTTTCCCCTGGGGACCAGTCTCTGCAATCTCCCCCTCCCCAGCTAACTAGACTCTCCGGATCACCCGCTTAGGCCGGAAGCGCCAGAGCTCCGCCCACCCACGTGTGCACCGCGCTGACCCCGCCCCCTCAGGGCGGGTGGTTCTGGCCCCTGGTGACTTCTGCAGGAGCGTGCCTGAGGGGACCACGGGCGTCATTGACTACACCCCCCCCCAACCTCCTTGGTCTTGTCCATCTGGACTTCATCCACCCCCTGCCCTCTCCCTGTCATCCCGAAACACTGGGCAAATGAAGGTGGCCAGTGTTGCCCCAGTCCCACCCTGGGGTGGAGCTGAGTGGCCTCAGTCACCGCCTGTACTGAGCTGGGGGACATGGGCAACCACTCCTGGGGAGCATTTATCAGCTTTGCACCCTGTTGGTAAAAACAGTGCTCAACAGGCCTCCTTCTCATCCTTCGGACTTGAGCAGAGTTAGATTAGGTGGGGGAGGGATGAAGAGGAAGCCTTACCCTCGATGGCCATCAGGGCTGGGTCCAGACCCTCCAACCTCAGATCCTATGGCACCACACCCTCTTCTTGGCCAGTCTTTGGGGGCACTGCTCACCCATACTCGTTCCCAGGATTTTTCTGGGTGTCCAAGTTACCACTGGTGTCCAGGAAACCATGGGTACAATTCGTCAGTTTTGTCCATCGCTTCAAAGATGTGGTGCAGTGCCCACTTGAGAAGTGCCCCTGGCTGACATCACACGGGCCGGGCCTTTCCTGTCATCAGCGCTGCCCTCTGTAGAGTACGGGCCACGTGTACAGGTGCCTGTGCTCACCACAGCTTCTCCCAGCAAACTTTGGTAGGAGGGAGGTCTGGCCCAGAAGTGGCTACATGACACTACCAATAACTATGGCAAGAGTAAACCAGCTATGGAGTCTTTCTGAAAACATATCTCTGACTGGAGCAGGCTTCCATGCCTCAGTGGCCTTGCACGGTCACCTTCACCCTGGCCTGTGCTTCCTGGGGGCTGCACTCTGAGGACATCACCTCTTGGTGTCCTTTCTTAGTGCTCAGCTCTTCAGGCACATTTGCAGACTCGTTCATATTCATCCCCTTATGCAACTCTGGCAAGCTATGAGGCTTTGCACCTGCTACCTAGCCTTTCAGAGGCTCAATTTCCCCATCTGGCTGGCAGTAATAGTGCCAGCACCTCCTCTAGGCTTGTTCTGAGGGTTGAATGAGCTATTTTCGGAAACAGTGCTTTGGGCTTGGGCCTGCCAGGAGGTGAGTGCCCAGTCCATGCCAGGCAATGTGACTGTTGTAGCCACATTTCCCAGAAAAAGGTGAATGCTGCTGGCAATTCCTGCCATGTTGGACTCCCAAATCTGACTAGTAAGAGAGGGACAGACTGGGTACAACATGCCATGTTGGGCTCCCGACTCTGGCTAGCAAGAGAAGGACAATCTGAATGGCAACAAGCTCCATCTGTCAAGAGTCAGCAAGCAGCAGTCTCCAAGGCCCTTCTAGGGGTGAGTGAGAATCTATGATGGGCTCACTTCCCTCCTAGTTCTGGAAGACCTTCCCACCCACCATGAGGCTCCCAACAGGAAAGTTCAGAGGCCTGGGTTCCTGACAGGCTCCCATCTTGGAATGCTGTGTGACTCTGGGAGGACCACTTGCCCCCTCTGAGCCTTCTTCATCTCTGTAGAAATGAGGTTGATGAGGGTGTCTGCCTGTGGTGGCTGGTCTTGAGAGTCAGTTGGGAGGAAGGGTGTGGCATGCCCACCCCGGGCCCCTTGGACGACTATTACTGTTATCACATTGCTGCTATACGCTGACCCAGTGCCTTCTAACTCTTGCTTGTCTGGGATATCATTATCCAAAACGCCAATGTGCATTTTTGCATGTTTAACATTTAATATGGGTGGGGGAGCGGCTGAAAGCAATAGTAGAGACTTTTCTAATGACCTTCTGAAGT
This sequence comes from Nanger dama, assembly GCA_917880005.1. Taxonomy (NCBI): domain Eukaryota; kingdom Metazoa; phylum Chordata; class Mammalia; order Artiodactyla; family Bovidae; genus Nanger; species Nanger dama. Next base: position 506,685 of record CAKJTW010000080.1, read on the forward strand.
CAATGATAGGGAAGGAAGAGAGGGTCTTGTGAAGAGAAAAGGAAGAGTGTTCCTGCTGCAGGGGTTTACTGGTTGGAGCTACATCTGTGGAGAGGCCTGGCCCTCTGTCCACTCTCCCCTCTGTAATGAGAGGAACTTGAAACCTCTCTCCCATCTTGCACATGACTAGGTTCAGTCCTGATCTCCAGCCTGGGTGCAGGCTTCCCCCTGCTGGTATTCTCTCCAAATTTACCCATTCCCCAACTGCCATGCAGTTCCCCCAACCACCAGCAGCCAAATACACAAGTCCTTTCCTGGGGAGCATCCCTCCCACTGGGATGTTACGCTTCAACTTTTAATTTATTTATTTATGGCTTTCTGGGTCTCTGTTGCTGTGTGCAGGCTTTCTCTAGTTGCAGCGGGTGGGGGCCACTCTTTAGCTGCAGTACACAGACTTCTCACTGGGGTGGCTTCTCACTGCAGAGCACAGGCTCAAGGCGCACAGGCTTAGCTGCTCTGAGGCATGTGGACTCATCCCAGACCAGGGATCAAACCAGCGTACCCCGCACTGACAGGCAGATTCTTATTCACTGTACCACCAGGGAAGTCCTAAAGTTAACTTTTAATGACATAAGTAATACACAACTAGATTCTGTTTCTGAAAAAGCAAAATTGGTAAGTCAGGCCAAAATCCCCTTTGAGGTCTGCCTCTACCTGGCCCTCCTTCTCCGCCTCCTGAGCCAATGACCAACTCACATGTCTCTGCCCTATTTCCCCTCTGAGACCCCAAAGGCCCTCCTTGCTGCTTGTCCAGGATTCCTTTGTGCTCCTTTCAAGGCTCCTTGGGCTCTCTCCAGAAGGGTCTGGGTCATCAGGATGTTTCGATCCAATACCATCATTCTGTGCGCTGGCTGGTGGAAGACCCTGCTCACAGCATACTGTTCCCTGAGACGGGGGCTGGTCACTTCTGTCCTGAGTCCTATTTCTATGCCAGTGCTTTCCCCAATTTTATGTTAATTCAATTTTAAAACACTATCTTGTATGAAATTTGATCAGAAAGTTTTCTGTCAAAACTGTTTGCCGCATGGAAGGATGCTGTGGGTAACAATGCATGCTCTTTCTCTCTTGTGAGCCACAGTACTTCTCCTTGGAATGTCTCTTTAGAGACCCTTAATAGCTTCTCCAGTCAGGGAGGAAGGCCTGGGGGTCTGAGGCCCCTAGTCTTTGGGACCTAGTGTGGAGGTGGAAAGAACACAGACTATCTGGCTTGACATAGAGGAGCTCTGAACAAATCACCCCAACTACCTGGGCCCACTTTTGACTGAGTGGAGGTGGGGGTGACAGTATGGCTTACAGGATGGTTGAGAACCAGTGGGTGAGGCATCAAACCCATGTGTCTACTTTGGGGCCTGGTTTCTGTGAAGAGACCATGAACAACCCAGTTATTTTCACTCTGAGAGCGGGCATCTCCCCTTCCTTGACAGGGCCCAGGGCCTGAGCAGGCTAGCCTCATTTTCTGGTTGGGTACTGTGGACATTGGCTGGGGGCACTCACCCTGCAATGGTAGAGGGAGGGGCGTGGTGCTGAACGGACAGCTCCCTTCACTCTGGCTTTTGAGAGGTACTGATGTGTGTCTAGTGAGAACCAGGTTTCATCCCAGGGTGGCGGCACTACAGGGCAGGTGCGGGGACAGGAGGGCCTGAGGGCCTCACCTAAGTGCATAGCCCAAGAAAATGCTGCCTGCAGAAGCTCTACATCTGTGCTGGCCCAGTCATGAGTGTGGTGGTCAACCTCTCTACTGACTGGGCAAGGATTCATGAGAGGGAAAGGGGAGGAAGGAGGAAGTCCAGGGAGGGGCAGAAGGAGGTGAGAGTCAGGAAGATACACAAGACAAAGAATCAGTGAGACGCAAAGATACAGCGAGAGGTGGGGACAGATGGAGAGCCAAAAAGACAGAAGGAAACAGAGACACAGATAGACAGAGGCAGGGGAGACAGACAGAAATGCCAAGAAAGAGAAAAGGAGGGAGAGGGAGACAAAGACATGGGGGTTGAGGTGCAGAGGCTCAGAGACAGAACAATGCAGGGCACCCACGAGGAGATGTGCCGAGGGGAAGGCAACTAACATCCAGGAGGGAGGAAGGGATGCACAGTCAGAGATGTGGGACACAAAAGAGCATGATCCATGGGTTCCCAGGGAGGAGCCTTAAGGGAGTGATGGGGGCAGAGCGGGGGGAGGCCTGGGCTGCCAGGGAGGTGGGGCCAGAGGAGCGATGGCTGGCACCTGCTCAGCCTGGCCTCACATCCACAGCATACAAGGAGAAGATGAAGGAGCTGTCGGTGCTGTCGCTCATCTGTTCCTGCTTCTACTCACAGCCGCACCCCAACACCGTCTACCAATATGGGGGTGAGCGCCTGGCCCTTGACCTCACACTGCCTGCTGCCAGCTGACCTCACTGACCCCGTCCCATGGCATCTGTGACCCCTTCTGGTTGATTGGCTTCTGGAGAAGGGTCCCTGGGGGAGGGGCCAGTCCTGGGGGCCCAGTCCTGGAGTCCCACATGAGAAGCCTCACCCCTTCTCTCACCTCTTGACTTGGATGTGCTCAGCTTCCCTCCTCCTCGCCCAGCCCTCCTGAAGCCCCCCACCTGCTCTTGCTCTGCAGACATGGAGGTGAAACAGCTGGACAAGAGGGGCCTCCGGCCAGAGCTTTGAGGTCATCCTCAAGTCCCCTTCTGACCTGTCCCCGGAGAGTCCCGTGCTCTCCTCCCCCGCCCAAGAGGAAGGACACCTCCCTGGAAGAGCTGCAGAAGCGGCTGGAGGCAGCTGAGGAGCGGAGGAAGGTCAGGAGCTGCCCCTCTGGGTCCTAATAAAGATGGTCAGGAGGACTTGTAGCCACAGACAGAGTCCCCAAGGTGCAGGGTTCTCCAAGCATCTGCTGGGCTTTGGGCCTGTAGCAGAGAGTCTCATATCCCTGGACTACACTCTGAGCCATCAGAATGAGACGGGGGGAGGGAGGAAGGATTTCTGGGTGGAAGCCACTGGAGGAGGGGTGCCATTGTTGGGAGGGGTGCCCTTGGCCATACTGGCCAGATGGGAAGATCAGGAGGTAGCCCCAGGCGGGGTGCTGGGAGAGGAGGCTGGGTAGGCAGACTCCTGAGCAGGGGAGCTCAGGGTACCCCTGGTAGAAGCAGGCCCCTCCTCCCCTTCTCACACCAGACTCTCTCAGACTGAAACACACAGAAAACCCTATGCTCTCAGGAACACTGCCTGACGCTCAAGCCCGCTGGGCAGGAGCAGCAGCTCTATCCACGCCCTTACAGCAGGGCCGGTGAGACCTGGGGGCCAGGCTTCTCAGGGTTACCCAGTAGTGATCAGCTCCTGGGTGGCTCCTGGCAGCCTTCTGAAGGAGGCTGAGGGAGGCTGTTACCTCTGGGGCTCTTGAGTCTCCCCCTGGGACCGCCAGCAGCGCCACTCTTCTCATTCTGGCTCTTCCCTTCCTCAGCGACCCTGAGGGCCCCTCCACCGCCCCCCAGCCCCACAGGGAGCTCAGAACCTGGTGTGTATTAAGCACCTACTTTGTGCTCAGCGGGCAGACCTTTGAAGAAGAGACAGGGGAAATGCTCAGTAACAGCCCACAAACTTAGAGCTTCTTCCGCTCCTCCAGTATTCCTTAGGGCAGCCCGGACTCTGGAGTGTGGCGGAGAGGGGGCGCCCGGAGTCCAGCGGGGAAGGGGCAGCTCTGCAGCCGAGGGTGGACAGGAAGGGCTTGTCTGGGGATGAGATGGTCACCCTAGCCGACGGCAGGACAGTGTAGGCCTGAGCTCTCACCGAGGACGAGCCCGGTGGGCTCGGGCTGGGCGGCGGGTCCCTGACAGCAGCGCGAAGAGCTGGGGGTGTGCCGGGAGGGGTGGGCCCGGCCGCCCCCAACGCTCACCCGGCACCACCCGCTCCTTGCCGCGCAGACGCAGGAGGCGCAGGTGCTGAAGCAGCTGGCGGAGCGGCGCGAGCACGAACGCGAAGTGTTGCACAAGGCGCTGGAGGAGAACAACAACTTCAGCCGTCTGGCCGAGGAGAAGCTCAATTACAAGATGGAGCTCAGCAAGGAGATCCGCGAGGCGCACCTGGCGGCGCTGCGTGAGCGGCTGCGCGAGAAGGTGCGCACCCGGGCCAGGGCCGAGCAGGGGGCGGGGCGAAAGGGGGGTGGATCCGAGCAGGGGGCGGGGCCCGAAGCAGGGGTCCCCAGATGCTCCTTCTTTTAGCGGTGCCTACCCACTGCACCACCAGCACTCCCACAGTCCGGCCTTCCCATGACTCCTTGTCCTGCTGGATCCGGCTAGGGTGAGGGGAACCCCTGCCCAGGCCGGGGACCCCTCCCTGAGAGTGGGACTGGGTTAGTGCCAGGGAGCTCCGCAGCCTGCACACCCGGGAGGTCCCTTGAGCCACAACCCTCTGGTCTGGACACAACCCCAGACTCACTGAGGGCCAGCCCCCACCCTCAAGCCACACTTTCAGTCGGTTTCTCAGGCCTCTCCCTGCCCTCTGTTGCTCCTGGTCGCTAGGCGTGTCCTCATTGGTCGCATCTGCAGCACCTCGGACCGAACCAATCTAGGGAGGAAAGGACCCTAGGGTCCCAAAGCTGGCAGCGGGGGCTAGGGCAGGACACGCAGAGCCCAGGAGGACTGGGAGGGGCAGGACCCAGTCCCTCCCGGCTGCAGAGCCCCGCCCACCCCCTCCTGTTCTGGCAGGAGCTGCACGCGGCCGAGGTGCGCAGGAACAAGGAGCAGCGCGAGGAGATGTCCGGCTAAGGGGCCTTCAGGACTCCGCGACGCCTGGATCCCGAGATGAGACAGGAACACATCTGGGTTTCGGTTTTGTTTTGTTTGACTTTGTCTAGATGCAACTTTTGCTCCCGCTCCTCCCTCCCCTCCTGCCCTCCCCGCTTCAGCTTCTCTTTCCGCGCTCCGAGCTGTCTGGTCCTTGTGGCAAGGCTTTGACCACAGGCTCTCTCTGGAGGAGCCCCCAGGGAGTGGCACACGATCCCTCAGTTCAGGCCCAAGCTGGACGGTGGCTGGGTCCCCTCTTGGCAACCCTCTTAGCAGACGTGGTGGCGACCTCAATAAAGCCAGCGATGGTGGCAGGAACACTCGGGTCCTCATGAGCACCTTGTCACTTAGGGCACGTCCTCTGAGGCAGCTCCGCCGGCAGGTAGAGGCACGACAACCTGCACGTCCTCCCCCTGGAAGAGGGGCTGGGCACGCAGGAGGGGGCAGAGGAAGAAAGACTTGAACAGAGTACTCTGGGCAGTGAGGGCCAGGTATCCATCCAGTCACTGGCCAGCCTTGGGAGCTGCATGTGCGGCAGTGCTTTCTGGAACTGGTGGGTAGGAGCTGCAGTGTGCTGTAATGTGGTGGCACAGGGGTCCCCAGAGACCCCTTGGCCTGAGGTTGGTACCCTCGGCTGTCCTGGGAGCCTTCAGTCATTGCACTTGGCTGGAGAGGTCACGGGGTGTGGTTTGGCCAGCGTCTTTAGGAGAGTGGGCCATCTCCACCGGGACGGTGAGCAAACTGCTGTGGTCCAGAGGGCTGTGGGCAGCATGGCCATCCCCGCCGGCCCCTCCTCCCAGAAAGGCCTTCTCTCTGGCACAGCACCTCTGTGGGGACAGCCGGCTTCCCACTGTCCCTTCTCTCCTTCTCCAGGATTTGTAGGCAGCCTTGGAGGACCTCTGTAGAGCCCTTTGGAGTCCTGGCTCCCTCGTGTGCCCTCTTCTTTAAAAGATGCCCTTATCTGTTTCCAGCCATGGGGCTTTCAGGTGGCCAGGTGTGGGAGGGTGGCAGCCCCAAGTGCCCCTCTGGGAGCCCTAAGTAGATATTAGGGGATAGAGGACCAGTGCCTGAAAATTCAGAAGTTGGAGGGCAAGGGTCAGGGTTCCTCAAGCTGCCTCCCCACCTGCCCCATCCTTCCATTTCTGGCTGGTGGCCCCCTCTGGCTAGCCTGCACATTGGAGGCCTGACTCTAGGCCTCTCCTGCCAAGACCCTCCTTGACTGGGTTCCTCCCCCTCCCTCAGCCTGGGGGAACTCCAGACCCCCCGGTGCTGGCCTTTGACGACATGGCAGCAGCCTCCCCTTCTCCACGCAGCCCAAGCCCCACGGTTGGATGCTTGAGGGCCAAGTCCCTGCTGGCCAAACACTTGGTGGAAAGTACGAGGAGTTTCTCACAGGAAGGGCCCAGAGCTGGTGCCACAGAGACCAGATGGCAGCCCTCAGTGCCCCTGGCTTTCATGCCACAGAAACCTACAGTGTCACCGCTGGTGGCCTCCCAGAGCCAAGCCAGAGAGCACAGGCAGGTAGTGACCCCTGCAGTGGGCTTTAGGAAAGTTGGGACCTGTGCTCACCCCTCTGTCCACACCAAGACAGCCCTGGAGGGAGTGACAAGCAGGATTGGAATCTGCCAGGTTGGGACCCACCGCTGCCCACAGGCGGCTTCTGTGGACTCAGAAAGGGAAGCGGAAAGAGGACCAAGGGTGGGATTTCTCTGAGCCACAGCAGCTCTCTCGTAGCAGAAGCCCTAGTGTCATACACACCCATCTCATCCACGTAGTGAAAGTGAACTTAAAAATGAACAATTAAAAAAAAAACCTGTGTGTTTAAGAAATGGTTTCGCTGTCCCAGTGTGTCCTGCAGCTGTGAGGTTGCTCGCTGCCTGTACATCAGTGAGAAAGCCAGCTCTCCTCCTGGAAACTCCAGCCTTGAGTATTATCACAACTGTGAGTCATTCTTCTGACAATGGCAATTTTAAGAAAGAAGCACAGAAACAGCACACAAGCCCACTTTCACCTCTGGAGACCCAGGAGTTGGTGGAGGCGGAGGGAGGAGGCTGCCCTGGCTCCCCCAGGGCTGAGTCTTCCTGCAGGCCAGGCTCTCAGGTTGCCGGCGTGGGGTCTGAGTTGCCTTCTCACCATGGCTGTGGGTCTTGCTCGGGCGGGGAGGGTGCTCCTGGAATCCCAGGGTGTGCCCCATGGCTTTGTGGGCCCTGCTGGGCAACTTATGGTTCACAGACATGTATCCAGCCCTCACATGGGGACTTGGAGTGGCACAGAGGGACCAAGTAGACATCCTAACTCACACTGGTTGACATGACTGTCTTCTGGGACCTGAACTGCCACACGGGGTGCCGGCAGGGACCCTTCAGAATTCTGAGGCGATGGCATGTTTGGTAGATGTCCACACTGGACCAAAGACACAGACTCTGGAGAGAGGCCTGCTCCCTGGAATCCAGAGAAACCCATTCACCTCTCCCCACACTCACAGCCCTCTCCTGGGGCAGTCCTGGCTACTTCCTCAGTCTCCAAGGAACTCGCACCATTTCCCCTCCATCCCCTGCCCAGGGAGAGGTGGGGAAGTCAGAATCCAGGACACACAGCCTCCAGCAAAGCGGAGACATCAGAAATCTTCAGGAGCTGAAAGAAATACGTTGAAAATACCTTTAGAAGGCGTGAGTTGTACGTGCCTGTCATCTGGGTTCACAGGCACATGCCTGCCACACAGAAGCACACAGCCCTGGAATTCTCAGAGAAGCAGCTATCACAGGTCAGGTCTTCTTACCCCTTTGGGGGCTCTGGTAAGGCATTGAGGGGCAGTCACCACACGGAACCTCTGACATGAGGATATGATGGGGAAGCCTTCCCAGAAGAGCGATCACACTTTTAAAATTTTTAATTGGAGGATAATCGCTTTACAGTATTATGTTGGTTTCTGCCATACATCAACATCAATCAGCTATAGGTATGCATATATCCCCTCCCTCTTGAACCTCCCTCCTCCCTCCCACCTCCCACCACACCCCACCCTTCTAGATTGCCACAGAGCTCAAGTTTGAGTTCCCTGAGTGATAACACTTCTTAACAGAGAAGCATAGGTGGGACTCATTCTGGGGAGGAGTTAGAGCTGTACTCAGTACCTATTGCTGTGAAACAAATGAGTCCAAGCAGTGGCAGAGGACAAGAAACATTGCCTCAGTTTCTGTCGAGCCAGGAATTCAGGAGCTCGGTCATTCTGGTGTGGGGCCTCTCAGGAGGCTGTAGGCAGGACAATGGTGGAGGCCCTGGCTGTCTGGAGGCTGCCTGTGGCAGGAAGCCACCCACTTCCGTGTTGGCTGGCTCACATGGGTGCTGGCGGGAAGCTGCCTCACCAAGACTGTCCACCAGCCTGCCTGAGCATCCTCACGACTTGGCAGCGGGTCCCTGGGGCAGCTGCACAAACTAGCTGTGGAAGCTGAAGTGAGTCACTAAGAACAGCCCACCCTGGGGTGGGGGGTTGGGGTTAGGCTCCCCTTTGGGAAGTGGAACAGGTTCTAAACCACCTGAAACTCTGCCTCCAGGACCCTGTGCATTCTGGACACAGCAGGGGCTGTCTGGTGCCTGGGGGCAGCAGTGGAACAGGGTGTGCAGCAGGCTATGTGGGCTGGAAGTGCCGAGGCCGTCCCCAGTGGGCCTCCCTCCAGCCCCTCACACATCCTACCAGCCAAGCAAGCTGCGTGGGACAGAGTGCGGGGTCGGCACCTACACGCTGCTTCTCTTCCTGCTGAGGAAAAGTGACTGTGCTCTTTGGCAGTTGTATTAGTTTTCTAGGATGCTATTCAGTGTGCTACAACCAGGGCCTTGAAGCCTCAGAAGTGTCTTTCAGTTGGTAGTCAGGTGTTGCCCAGCAGGGAGGGGGAGGGAAAGCGAGGACAAGGCCAGCCTCCAGCTCCCAGACTTGGCTGTTAGGAAAGGCAACCTCTCCAACCCGAGCAGGGCTACTGAAGAACAGGCGTGGGCCTGGACCACTTGTCTTCAGATGGGGCCCCACAGAGCCTGTGTGAGGGGCCTCCTGCTGTGAGATGGTTGTGTCCCCAGCACTCAGCATGTTGGGAAGGGGACAGGTCCAAGAGGGGTGCATGCAGGCCAGTGGGCGGGCAGGACCCAGCTTGCGGATGACTCCCCAGCACAGCTGATCTGGTCTCTTCTTTGATAAGTGAAGCCCAGCTGCCTTGAGCTCTCCTTGGTGACTTGGACTCTGGGAAGGAAGTGTTTGGATTTCCACCCTCAGTGAGTGGCTGGCACTCTGATGAGCCGGGGACTCCCTAGGGATAGGGAACTTGAGCTAGGGCTCTGCTGGACACCGGCTGTCCTTGGCTTGTGGATACATTACTCAGGTCTTTGCCTCTCCCTGGGTGTCTGTCTTACAGGACATCACTGTCTGAATTAGGGGGCCCACTCCAAGATGGGGGCTTGCCTGGTGGCTCAGATGGTAAAGAATCTGCCTGCTAATGCAGGAGACCCGGGCTTGATCCCTGGGTCATGAAGATCCCCTGGAGAAGGGCATGGCAACCCACTCCAGTATTCTTGCCTAGAGAATCCCATGAATGGAGGAGCCTGGCAGGCTACAGTCCAAGGAGTCGCAAAGAGTCAAACACAACTAAGATACGAAACACACACACACACTTCAACATGACCTCATTATTTACCTAATTACACTTGCAACAACCCTAGTTTCAAATGAGGTCACATTCTGAGGACCTGAGACCTGGGATGTCAACACATCTGTGGAGGACACAATTCAACTGGACAGCAGTTGTAATTATGTAACTGGTAACTTTAAAACATTCATGCACTTATTTGTATATTTAACATGAGTTACGTGCATGTTTATTACATGTATCTGACTCCAGAACAGTGATGGATTTGAAGACCCAGCCCCTGCCCTGTGAGAACCTACATGTTATTCAATAAAACCGTACATACAGGTGGTAATTTATAATTTTGCAAAGCATGTTTTTAATCTTCACAAAGTCCACTTTGGGGAAAATAAGAGTAGACATTATCTTATGACAATGTTTTTTCTGGTTACAAACATAATGTTCCCTGTATCACTGCAAAGTATAAAGACAAAAATCTTGATCCCCTAAACTCCTTACCCTGGAGAGGATTCCTCCCAGCAGTGCTGAAGGGAGTCCCAGCTCAGACCTCTGAGACATGCCCACAGTGACATGTTTGCACTTTTCCTGTCCTCATACGCATCACTTCAAGTGCCAATCATCTATTTCATGGATGTACTAGGAATTTTGAGAAAACTTCCTCAACTTTTGGCTTCAGAGAACTCTTATAACCTTACAAATTTAGAGGACCTCCCCACCACAAAGAGCTGTTTATGTGGGCTTTATGAGTCAATGGGGACCACAGAGAATTAAAACTGAGAAATTTAAAAAACAGTAATTAATTTAGAAACTATACAGATGAGATGGTTGGATGGCATCACCAACTCAATGGACATGGGTTTGGGTAGACTCTGGCAGTTGGTGATAGATAGGGAGGCCTGGCGTGCTGCAGTTCATGGGGTTGCAAAGAGTTGGACATGACTGAGTGACTGAACTGAACTGATACACCTGTCACACATTAACATCTTAAAATGAAAAACAAAAAAATAAAATGAAAAACAATGACAGTTTCCTAAAACAAAGAAGAATCAGTGAGAATGGTTGAAGCACATGAGGAAATCTAGCCTCACACAGACACACGGTTGGAAAAAGAAAGTATATTTTAATATCTTGGTCTTTAATACTAAATGAGGGCTAGTTTCTTAAAAGTTGGCTGCAGAGTGAATCTGAAACCATATCAATAAACTTCATACTCTTACATTGGATACAGTGGTGTGTACTGAGCTTGACTACAACTTTCACCCACGCAGAGTTCTGTAATACCCAGTGCATGTGCTCCCTACCCTAGGCAGGAGGTGTTGGACCCTGGGGCTGGCAGAGTGGAGAGGGGAGGGGACAGGACTTGTTGGGTTAGCCGGCCCATCATGGTCCTGCTTTCCATGGTCAAGGGCTGTGTGTGGTGCAGCTGAAGTAAAGCACGGGGCTTGGCAACCCCACAGCATTCTCGGGCCTGTTGATGACCCTTTCATAGGTTTATTCTCTGCAGGCAACCAAGAGTGGAAGCTCCCATCCCCATCGGAGCCCGGGGCGAAAGCACCCCCTCAGCCCCTAGCCAGGAGGAACTAGTCCATCCCGCCAGCCAAGTGGAGCCCAGCACTTCCGTTCATATGTCAGGCGTCAGGTTTAGTAGCAGACATACACCAAGGCCCTGCAAACTCGGACTGGAGAGTTTAGGGCACCCACAGACTCCAGGGCTGGCAGCCACAGCTCACCTGGCCATGCAGCAGCAGGACCTGGCCTGGTCCCTGCCCTCTGCATCTCCTGAACCCCTCCCTCTGATTTTATTAGCAGCCACTTCAGAAACGTGAGGACAGGGAAACTCAAATTATGAACACACGTTCAGAGCTCAGTCCTAAAGAAGGCGTTTGTTTTCCGACTTCTAGGCCTTCTGAGAGGGAGCACCCAGGGACCCAGCAGGCTTCCATCTAGGGTCTGAGTCACGGGCAGCTGTCAGCAAGCAGAGCAGGGACACTACACGGGAGGAGAGTTGGGACCTGCCTGCCCTTGTCTGAGAACAGCCAGCCTCAGCCACCCTCTGGGTTCCCCAACTGCCGGGCACACAAGCAGGTGTGGGCACGGCCAATCCCACCGCTGCCGTGCTTCCTCCAGGAGTCCTGTGGCAGGAGCTGACCCGGATGCCTCACACGTGCCTCGGCCATGGGCAGGCCAGGTGAACCCCACTTGCCATCCCCTGGGCCCCCACTGCACCTTTAAAGCAAACATTAAAGCCTGGTTGTGCTGGCTCCCAAGTCAAAGGAACCCATGAAAGCTGAGTGTTGAGTGCTGCTAACCGTCTCATATTCTGGAAAATCTAGGGTCTTTATACTCCAGCCAGTTACCGTAATTTTAGGAGTTTTCACAGCGATCCTAACCCTACTTCAGGGTGTCCTTTGTGGCTCTGTGATAGCGGAGGAACTGGATTTTAACTTCAGTTAACGCAAATTAAGATTAGCAAACGCGGTCAGTGATTACAGCATAGGACAGACAGCGCGGTTGGGGGTCTGTCTACACAGGAACACTGGGGGCGCCGCGCCGAACCAGAAGAACGTTCAAAGTTGTCTTTATCGCTTACTATAATACAAAAATAAAACATGATAATCGCAGGATTCGGACTGTACGACCCCCAGGGCAGCCCTCTCACCTGCTTGCCTCTGGGGAGACCCTTTCACACACGGAGGTCACTCACATTTCTCGCCAACCCTAAACGAGTCTTCCTACGCATCCTTTCCCGGGTCTTGTTTCCTCCGTGCCAGGCAGGTCAGCCAGCGGGCGGAGGGGCGGGGGTGGGGGGGGGGAAGCGTGACCCGCAGTCCTGGGAAAGGGCAGGTACATCCACCTCCGGCCCAACCCACACCCATGCGCACGCGCGCCCGGCCTCGCCGGGCCTTATTTCTCTGCACCGCCCGCCTCCACGCCGAGCGCCAAATAAATCCCCGGGCTCGCCCTTGCCCGTGCGTGCGCGGCCCCGCCGTCTGCGTCACTAGGAAGCGCGCGCCCGGGCCGCCGCCGCCGCCGCCGCCGCCGAATCCCCAACAAGGAGCGGAGCCCGAGGCCGCCGCCGCCGCCCGCCTGCCGCCGCCGCCCGCTACCCCCGCCCGCCCGTCGGCGCCCGCGCAGGCCCGGCCGCGGCTCAGGTAAGCGCCCGCCGCCCCCCGCGGCGAGGCCTCTCGCTCCGCCGCGCGCCGCCGTCCAGTCAGGGGTCCCTGCGGAGCGTCAGGACGTTACGGCGGGGGGAGGGGAGCGGGGGAGGGGCGGCGGCGCGCGGCGGGCGTCACGGGCGTCACGGGTCCGCGTAAGGCGCGTCGGCGGCGGCGCGGCCTCCATCTTGCCGGAAGGCGGAGGGCGGCGGGCGCTAAGGAGGGCTTTGGGTGGGGGCCGCGTGGATCGCCCCGTTTCCGTGGGAGCCTCCTGGATACCCCCCTTGCTGTGGGGCTCTCGGGGATGCCCCCTCATCCCGTGGGGGCCGCGTGGATATTCTTCTCTCTCCTGGGGGCCGCGGGGATAATCCCCACTTCCCATGAGGGCCTCATGGATAACCCTCTACCCTTAGGGCCACGTTGATACGCCCCTTTCTGTGGTGTCCTTATGCCTGCAGAACCCTTGGTGAGAACCAGAGCCACGTGAACCTCTTCGTAGGGGTCCATTGCCAGTAATGACCTGTTACATACTTGCCTAACTTTGTGATTTACTTAGTTTTCTTCCAGACAGCCAAGGTTATCTTTCTTTGCTAACACTTCAAATGTAAATTTCAGTTACATTAGTCTTTTTTTTAAAAAAAAAAACTGCATAACAACTATACAACTTTATGAGTTTCATGTACGCCTGTGAAACTGTGATCTGTGCCATTAAATTGTCAGTCACCAAAAATTTCCTGCTCTCATTATTACTTTGTGGTAAGAATGCTTACCTAGCAAAAAAAAAGTATACAATGTTGTTAACTAGGCACTATGCGGTATCTCAGGACTTCCTCACCGCTCAGACGATAAAGCGTCTGCCTACAGTGTGGGAGACACAGGTTTAATCCCTGGGTGGGGAAGATCTGGAGAAGGAAATGGCATCCCACTCCAGCATTCTTGCCTGGAAAATCCCATGGACGGAGGAGTCTGGTAGGTTACAGTCCATTGGGTCCCAAAGAGTTTGGACACAACTGAGCGACTTCACTTCATGCAGTATCTCAGACCTCCAAGATTTACTCATTCTGCATATCTGAAGCTTTGTTGGTCCCTCTTCGCCAAATGCTTGCAACCATCATTCCACACTCTGCTTCCTTAAGTTTGACTGTTTTAGACTCATGTAAGTGGTGGTCGTGGTTTAGTTACTAAGTCGTGTTGGATTCTTTTGTGACCCCATGGACTGTAGCACTCCAGGCTCCTCTATCCATGGGATTTTCCAGGAAGTGGTATCATGCAGTATTTTGTCCTGTGTCTGGCTTATTTCACATAGAATAATGTCCTCCACATTCATCCATGTCACAAATGGCAGAATTTACTTTTTTTTTTTAATAAGGCTAAGTTATATTCCATTGTATGTGTATACCAAACTTTTATCCATTCATCTGTCAATGGACATTGAGGTTACTCCTGTATCTTGACTGCTGTAAATAATGCTTTAGTGAACAAGGGGTGCAGGTGTCTCTTGGAGATCCTGATTTGTGTTCTTTCATATATACACCCAGAAGTGGGGTTGCTGATCATATGACAGTTCTATTTTTAGTCTTTTGAGGAACCTGGTACTGTTTTCATAGTGGCTGCACAATTTACATTCTCACCAACCATGTACAACCGAGTACAACGGTGTGCACCAGTCTGTTTAGGATAAAACCAAGTGGATTAAATAAATCCCCAGTGTAACAAGAAACATTAAGCAGACTGGTCAGAAGTTACTTCTTTGTAGGAAGTATCTTAAGACTTTGGGAAGACATACTGGACAGGGGAGAAACTTACACATACAGGTTGCTCACTTAAGAGCCTGATGTGGCCTGGCCAGGGTAACGCAGGGTGTGGTCAAGACTGGACAGCTAGTGCTTGTGCCCCCCTCACCCCCTAGGAAGGCAAGGCGAGGAAGCCCAGATTCTCAAGGAAAAGCAGGGCTAGAGGGCCACCTCCAGGAATGGCTACTTGTGACATTCTTCAAGAGACATTGGAAATCTGGATTTCTAAAATGTGAAGCCTATAAACTTTGAAAAAGTTGCAACTAATTAAATATTTTAAACAAGGTGAGGATCAAAGAAACTGTGTCTGTGGGCCATTGCTGTGTGACGTAGGCCCTTTGCTGTTTCTGGTCCTATTTTTATTAAAGGAAAATATTTGATTTTTTTGAAGACATGGAAAGCTAGATCAGAATCTGATGTACTAACTGTGCACTCACACATTTTTAATCTGTTTTTATATATTTATGCCCCAAAATGCTGTTTTAGAAATATTTTGTCATGTTTTCTTTACTTCAAAATTAATTGGGAAAGAGGAATTTTGAGAACTTAACATAGTTGCCATCGGAGAGGCAGAAATTCCAGTTTGTGGGTTTTCACTGTTTAGTGCTCCGTACAGTTTTGAGGTGTGGGTGTGGACAGCTGCTCTTGGAGGGTAGGCTCTTGCCTTTCTGCAGCTTTTGGGGTCAAGTGTGGCTTTTGGGGCTTCTCAGAGCCTACCTGGTGAAAGCAGAGGTGCCTCCATGAGAGCCAAGTACCACAGAACAACATTACTTTCACGGCAATTTTTTAAAAACTTTATTGGGCTATACACAAACCAGGTTGTGTATAGTTTCAGGTGATAAGGGCAATTTTAGTTTCAGGTGATAAGGGCAATTTTAAAGTGATTTTTTTTTTTTCCTTTTAAACCTCGTGACATGTAGGATCTTAATTCCCTGACCAGGGATCAAACTCGTGCTGCCTGCAGTGGAAGTGTAGAGTCCTAACCAGTGGGCCGCCAGGGAAGTCCCTGTACTGTGACTTCCTGAGGAACTACCAGACTGCTTTCCACAGGGCCGTCACCATTTTGTTGGTCTGCCACCAGTGCAGGATGGTCCAAGTCTCTCCATATCCTGACCACACTTACTTTCCGTTTGTTTTAATAACCATCCTGATGGGTATGAAGTGGTATCTCCTTGTGGTTTTCGTGTGCATTTCCCCAGTGATTAAGGGTGTTGAGCTTCTGTTCCATGGCTGACAGGCTGTCTGCAGATTTCCTTTAAGAAATGTCTCCTCCAAGTGATACTTGGCCCGTGGTTCCGGTCGTTTTATTGTCATTGAGTTGCATCCTAGGTGTGAATTCCTTGGTGGACATAATGCTGCGCAGACACTGCCTTCCAGTGTGTAGGTCGCCTTTTCAGTCTCCCAGGCGTGTCCTTTGGTGCACAATAGTTTTTAATTTCAGTGGAGGCTAATTGACCTGTTTTTTGTTCCCTGTGCTTTTTGTGTCATATTGCTAGGGACTCCCCTGGCAGTCCAGTGGTCAGGACTCTGTGCTGTCACTGCCGGATGCCTGGGTTCAGTCTCTGGTCAGGGAAGTAAAATCCCACGAATTGTACCACTGTAGCCAGAAAGTAAAAAGAAAGAAAGAAAGATGTCATTACAAAATTTTGTGTCAGGAGGACTTTCCCCTCTGCTTTCTTCTGAGGGTTTTACAGCATAAGCTCTTATGTTTGGATCTTTGATCCGTCTTGTGTTAATTTTTGTCTGTGGTGTAAGTGAAGGTCCAGCCTCATTCTGTTGCCTGCAGAGGTCTGGTTTTCCCAGCTCCGTGCTTCGAAGAGACTGTCCCTGTTCCCCATGGAACATCTTCCTATGTCCATCTTTTGAAGGTCATTTGAGTTGTTTCCAGTTTCTGACAGTCATGAATAAAGTTGTTGTAACATTGTGTGTACAGGTTTTCGTTTCTCTGGAGCAGATACTTAGGAGTGGGTTTGCTGGGTCATGTAGGAGGAATGTACTTAACTTTATAGAAATATCCAGACCCTTCTTAGTGTGGCTGCACCACACAGCTGTGTGTGAGAATTCTGGTTGCTTCACAGCCTCCTGGTCTTTGTATCATCAGCTTTTTAAGTTGTTCTAATAGGTGTGCAGTAGTATTCTTGTGGTTTAGTTTGCATTTTCCTGTGGGTTAATGATGTCGAGCAGCTTTCTGTGTGCTCATTTGGACTTCTCTTTTGCTGACGTGTCTGTTCACATATTCTGCCTACTTTTAAATTGTGGTGGTGTTGAGTTCTTTCGATATTCTGCAGGCAAGTTCTTTGTCAGATGTGATTTGCAAGTATTTTCTTCCACCTATAGCTTGTTATTTTCATTTTCTACCGTCCTTTCTATTCATTCTGTTGTAATGTACATACCTCATTTTGGGGGCAGGTTTATGTTCACAGCACAATTGAACAGGAACCTCCAGAGTCCCATATACCCACTCCCTAGCCTCCGTCCCTGTCAGCATCCTCACCAGAGCAATATGTTTGTTGCAGTCCACAAAGCCCAGGTGACTCATCATCAAGCAGCCTCTGTAGTCTACATTGGGGTCACTTTTGGTGTTGTATGTTTTATATTTTTAAACTAAGACTTAATTTTGGGGGCTCCCCTGGTGGTCCAGTAGTTAAGAATCCATCTTGCAATGCAAGCAACAGATTCAGTCCCTGGTTGGGGAACTAAGATCCCACCTGCCTCCGAGCAACTAAACCTGCGTGCTGCGACTAGAGAGTCTGTGCGTGGCAATGAAAGATCGTGCAGGCCGCAGCTGAGACCTGACACAGCTAAATACATAAGTAAAAAGAACTGAAGGGGAAAACTGTTTATTGAGTTTTACCAAATATTTACCACATGGGTTGCCTTCCTCATTCCTGAAGCTTCAGGCCTCTCTGCTGTAATCTCCTTCTGTCTGAAGGACCCTGTTAACACTGCTTTTAGAGCAGATCTGCTTGTGGCCAGCTAAGTTTCCTTTATCTGAAAGTGTCTCTATTGTGCCTTCCTTTCTGAAGGATTGTCTCCCAGCCACAGAATGCGGGCCTGAGGCTCTTTCCTTTCAGCTTGTTAAGGAAGTCCCTGCCTCTGGTTCTGTGGTTCTGGGGAGAGTCCCGGAGGCCTTCAGGTTGCTGTTCTCATGTGGGAAATGCGTACCTTTTTATCTGCTGTTTTTGTAACATTCTTACTTTGTCATCCATTTTCAGCAATTTGATTATGCTCTCGGCATAGATTCTTTGAGTTTATTCTGCTTGAAGTTTGTTGGACTTCTTGAGTGTGTAAGTTTATATTTTTCACTACTCTTGGGAAGTGTTCAGCTGTTACTTTTTCCGAGTTGTTTTTCAGCACAGCACTGTCTTCTTTCCTCTGGGACTCCGGTGATACAGATGGCCAACTTCTTTTGTTCTGCATTCCCAGAAGCTCTGTTCATTTTGTTTTCCATCTTCTTTCTGTTGTTCATATTAGATCTTTTGTACTGCTCTATATTTTCATTGTTGTGTCTCTTTCCTCTCTCACTTCCATTCTGATATTGAGCCCACAAGGTGGGTTTCTATTTGTTATTATATTTTTTTATTTTCAAATTTCCACTTGGCTGTGACTTTGGTTCCTGTGCCGACCCAGTCAGGACAGCAGGCTCCACTCATGGAGTAGGAGCGCTCGCAGCTCAGGCCACTGGGGGTTCTAGTGGTCACCTTGGACTGGGCGTCTTCGTATTATTTTTGCCCTAATTTTGGTCAGACTTTCTTGCTTCTTTGTGTGATAGATAATTCTGGATTGTCGTCTGGATCCTTTGAGTATTGTAAGATCCTGTGGAGAATGGAACATTTTGTTATAGCAAGAAGCAGACCTGTGCTGCAGGTCTGAGGCCCTCCTGTGGGCAGACGCTGTCTTGGGTCAGCTAAGCCTTCAGTCTGTGCTGGGGCCTCTGTCCCTTAGGTGCCATCCAAGGCTGGTCTGAGACCTGGGCAGTGGGCGACCCTGGAGGTCAGTCCTTGAAAGCTTTGGCTGACCATTTTGGGCCAGGTCTGCACACAGACAGGTGAGGAGTGACTGGGGCCTTCACACACAGCTGGGGTCAGGCCATCTCCACCTCCCCCACTCTCCGCAGTCTCTTGCACACTCCAATCCCCAGAGCTGCCTTTCTTGCCTTGTTCTGGAACACCTCAGTACCTGGCCTGCCCTGAGCCAAGCATCAGGTAGAGAGCAGCGGAGCAGTGAGTTGTCTCCAGGGCCCTGGAGTTTTCAGTGCTTGCCTGCCCATGACCATCACAGAGATTAGAGGGCTGAGGCTCACAGGAGGGCAAAGAGGCAAAGACAAAGTAACACCAGGGAGGGTCTCCCAGACCAGAGACAGGGGGTTCCCAAGACCCTTCTGTGCGAAGCCCTGGATTCTGGCGGGACCTGCCTCCAGAGGCATCCACCTGCATCCTGGCTCCTCCCCAGCGCCTGAGTGTGACTGTGGGGCTTTCGGGCCTGGTGCAGCTCCACAGTTCTGCCGGGGCTTCCGCCTTGTGCTCACTCCACTGTCAGAAGGTAGCAAGGTCCCCATGCAGACCCTGTGCCTGCTCTGTTGCCCTGCAGGCCTGGGGCCCTGGCGTCTCCTGTCCACTGAGCCATGGCCACCCCCGATGTGAGTGTCCACATGGAGGAGGTGGTGGTGGTGACGACGCCTGACACGGTGGCAGATGGCAGTGGTGTGGAAGAGGTGAAGACTGTGCTGGTCACCACCAACCTTGCCCCCGCACGGGTGAGGACTGGCTTGTGGGGGGGGCGGTGGCAGAGGGGCTCAGGTGAGCTGAGGGCTGTGTCTCTTCTCCCACTGCCAAGGCTTCGTGTCCCCAAATGCACGGTAACTTCTTCTCTGAAGGGTCAGGCCAGTTGGGAACCAGGTTTTCTAGGTGAAGTGAGGAGAGACATGTGTGGGATCAGTGGCGCTATGACCTCTGGCTAGACTGGAAAGAGGGGCAGAGATGGTAGTGGAGAGTGGGGCTGGCTGTTGCAGAGGTGCTGATGTCTCCTCTATCTCCTTCCCTTTTGTCCCCAGCGGTGACCTGACGGAGGACAACATGGAGACGGAAAATGCCGCGGCAGCCGCTGCAGCTGCGTTCACAGCATCCTCGCAACTCAAGGAGGCTGTGTTAGGTAGGAGCTTGCCTTCTGGCAGTGGCACCCGCAGGCCGCCTCCAGAAGTGGTTTTGCCTGAGGGGCCTGTCCTCCCTTCAGTAAGGAAGCAAAGGTTCACAGGCCCTCCTGGGGCTCCTTTCCAGAGGTGGCCCTGAGGCGCCACGGGAGGCCCTGGCTCCAGGGTCCCCAGGTGTGGCGCTGGCCCGTGGCTAGCAGGAAGAGCTTGGTTTGCAGTCCTGGTTAGTATAGCTGTCTGTGATCAGCAATGCAGACTCTTATCGCCTTTGGCCTTTTTCTGTAGCCTAACATTAAAGGCCTCAGAGCTCTTCCAAATATTAAGAATAGGTTTTCTGTAAGTGTTTGGGTGAAGTTTTATTTCCATCAGTTGGTCTTTACTTTGGGCTGAGGAGAAATGCCCTCTGCCCACCTTCGTCTTGTCTCAGTCTCTCCTGGATTCTGATTTCTCTTTCAAGGTAGTTAACCTTGTACTTTTGCAGGAAATGCTTTGGAGAAGTTGTAACTGATTTTCTGTGTTGCCCCTTTCCCTGTCAACACACCTGATGAGAAGTGAAGATGGCTGAAGAGGAGGAGAGCCTGGAGGCAGAGATCGTTTACCCCATCACCTGCGGGGACAGCAGGGCCAACCTGATCTGGAGGAAGTTTGTGTGCCCTGGCATCAATGTGAAGTGTGTGCAGGTGAGAGTTCCCGTGCAGCCAGGCTTCAGGGAGGGGCTCCTAGGGCCGCAGCTACGAAGCAGACAAAAGGAGACCCCGGCAGAGGTGTGACCTTGGTGGGGAGTTCAGGAGGCAGAAATCCCATGTTTGGGAGAACAGAGGACAAGGAGGCTTCAGGGACAAACAGGCTATCACTAGGGCATGAGAAAGCCTCAGGGCAGTGAGTTCTGTCCCTGGAGTGACTCTCCGGCAGTTTAAACAAGGGAGCTGCTTTGCAAAGACTCATTAGCAGCCATGGGTAAGGTGGACAGAAGAGAGGTCAACTTTTCCTGCAGCATGGTAGCTTAGGTACCCACTCACCTTGTGCTGAAAACACCTAGAAATGCCACTTAAGGCATCTAGAAGATGCCTCCTTAAGCTGGCAAAAGAGGAGGAAGTAGGCCTGGGGCCTGAGTAAAGGTGGATTGTAGAGGGCAGCTAACTTTTGCTTGACACTGGTTTCTCAGCCTTGTGGGCAGGAAATGAGGAGCCAAAGCTCAGGGCTCCCAGTTGGGGTGTCTTGTTGGGGCAGGGATTGTCCCTGTGATGCTGCTACTTCCGGAGGTCTCCACCCTCAATTTTGGGGGCTATAAAACATGCTTATCACATCCTCCCAGCTCCCCTACCTCTAGGACAAGGAAAACGCCCCTCCCACATCAGCACTAGGTGGAGTAGGGACCCTCTTGAGGAGTCACATGTGACCTGTATACTGTGACTACCTTTAGCTAAGAGTTTAGTTGTCAGTTGGTTCCTGGCTCAGAGCTCCCCCAGGAATCTGACAAAAACAAATGAGAAATCCCTTTTCAAAGATCTCACCTTTATTTCCAGTTTCAAGTAACTTTGGTAGACAAAGTTCCAAAAAGGAGCAGCTCACAGTAACGCAGAACATAACCCTGAGCACACAAGGAAACAAAGCACCTGAGTAAGTGCACACAGAAATCACAGATAGCAAAATAAGGCCTACAAATGCTACAGGTTGGAATTCTGAGACACAAAATAGAAAATAATTATGTTTAGTTACTTCAAGAAATAAAAAAGAGACTCAAACATGAATAAAGCATAAGCAGATATGAAAAAAACTAGAAATGAAAAACATTAAAATCGAACACTAAGTGGGTGGATTTATAGCTGATTAGACACAGTTGAAAAGGACATCTTTTTTGGGTGTTAGTTCTAAGAGGTCTTGTAGGTCTTCATAGAACTGTTCAACTTCAGCTTCTTCAGCGTTACTGGTTGGGGCATAGACTTGGATTACTGTGATATTGAATGGTTTACCTTGGAAACAAACAGATCATTCTGTCGCTTTTGAGACTGCATCCAAGTACTGCATTTCGGACTCTTGTTGACCATGATAGCTACTCCATTTCTTCTGAGGGATTCCTGCCCGCAGTAGTAGATATAATGGTCATCTGAGTTAAATTCAGCCATTCCAGTCCATTTTAGTTTGCTGATTCCTAGAATGTCGATGCCATCTCTTGTTTGACCACTTCCAATTTGCCTTGATTCATGGACCTGAACTTCCAGGTTCCTATGCAATATTGCTTTTACAGCATCGGACCTTGCTTCTATCACCAGTCACATCCACAGCTGGGTATTGTTTTTGCTTTGGCTCCATCCCTTCATTCTTTCTGGAGTTATTTCTCCACTGATCTCCAGTAGCATGTATGCAGGTCAAGAAGCAACAGTTAGAACTGGACATGGAGCAATAGACTGGTTCCAAATACGAAAAGGAGTATGTCAAGGCTGCATATTGTCACCTTGCTTATATAACTTATATGCAGAGTACATCATGAGAAACACTGGACTGGAAGAAACACAAGCTGGAATCAAGATTGCTGGGAGAAATATCAATAACCTCAGATATGCAGATAACACTACCCTTATGGCAGAAAGTGAAGAGGAACTAAAAACCCTCTTGATGAAAGTGAAAGAGGAGAGTGAAAAAGTTGGCTTAAAGCTCAACATTCAGAAAACGAAGATCATGGCATCCGGTCCCATCACTTCATGGGAAATAGATGGGGAAACAGTGGAAACAGTGTCAGACTTTATTTTGGGGGCTCCAAAATCACTGCAGATGGTGACTGCAGCCATGAAATTAAAAGACGCTTACTCCTTGGAAGAAAAGTTATGACCAACCTAGATAGTATATTCAAAAGCAGAGACATTACTTTGCCGACTAAGGTCCGTCTAGTCAAGGCTATGGTTTTTCCTGTGGTCATATATGGATGTGAGAGTTGGACTGTGAAGAAGGCTGAGTGCCGAAGAATTGATGCTTTTGAACTGTGGTGTTGGAGAAGACTCTTGAGAGTCCCTTGGACTGCAAGGAGATCCAACCAGTCCATTCTGAAGGAGATCAGCCCTAGGATTTCTTTGGAAGGAATGATGCTAAAGCTGAAACTTCAGTACTTTGGCCACCTCATGCCAAGAGTTGACTCATTGGAAAAGACTCTGATGCTGGGAGGGATTGGGGGCAGGAGGAGAAGGGGACGACAGAGGAGGAGATGGCTGGATGGCATCACTGACTTGATGGACGTGAGTCTGAGTGAACTCCAGGAGTTGGTGATGGACAGGGAGGCCTGGTGTGCTGTGATTCATGGGGTCGCAAAGAGTCAGATATGACTGAGCGACTGAACTGAACTGAGACACAGTTGAAGAGATAATTAGTGGACTGGAAGACAGAAGTTATCGAGACAACTACCTAGCGAAATGTCACAAGGGAAAATGGAAGCACAGGAAAGTCTAACCTATCTATGTGACTTCTGAGAGGAGAGAGGGTCTGAGAACTTTCATAACCCAGGAAAGATAGCCACCCGCAGTTCAAGAAATTTAACACATCCCAAACTGAAACAAATACATTCAAATTTTCACATTTCAAAATCTACACTAGGTGCCAGTACAGAGGACCTTCCACTGGCTCTGGGACATTTTAGCATCAGAATAATGAATGATGGTCATGGATTATAATTCAAGTAAAAATAAGAATCTATCTGCCCATATTTGTTGCGGTATATTTCATGTCATTTATTTACATCAAACAAGAAAGAGCTAAAACTCTTACACCAACTAGCAAACATAGATGAGGTGCTGGAGCCAGAGCGCCATGAGGAGGTATTGTATCTAGTCAGAGGAAGCTGGTCTCCAAGTACCCCCATCACTAAGGTGCTGCTTATGGAGGGTGAAGCCTGCAGATCACCCGCTAAATGAGTGGTGATGTTTGGGCGTCAGTGTTGGGCCAGTCTCTGCCACAGCTTCCTGATGGAATGGGCAGGGGTTCTGTGGCATTTCCTGACACAAACGCACAACCCTGGTTCCACTCAGGAAGATATCAGACAGACACAAACTGAGGGACGCTATCTTTGTCTGCAGAAACACAGACCTGCATGCTTCACAAATGTTGAGCTCAGGAAGGCATGGTCAATCTGAGATGCTCCTCTAGGTTAAGGAGAGGAGAGACAGGACAGTCAGTACAGTCAGACGGGTGTGAGTGGGACCAGTTAGCCCACCCTGAGTGTGGAGCACACCTGCCCCACCAGTAGAGGAGAACCTCGTTCCTCAGAGGGAGGCGGGACAGAAAGGGGTGGTAGGATGTAAGGGAGAGGCAGGCCATCAGGTGGTGCTACAGTGTCAGGTGGGGGCAAGGTCAGAGAAGGTATCACATAGTTGGGCGGCACTTTGGGTCCACCATGGACTTCCTGTGCTTGGGGAGTGGCCAGAGAGGGTGCTGACTATCCCTGCCTTTCTGGGCTCAGAGGCAGCTCCCAGCCAACCAAGGCAAGGGATAGAATGGCTTCCTGGCTTGGAGGGACAGTGTGCAGGCTCAGGAAATCAGGACAGTCGCTTCCATCAAGAGGGCTTCCCAGGGTGGTTGCAGGCACCCTTGGAGAAGGCCACCTTGCAATAGAGAGTCACACACATTTTTTGTTTTCCCGGCACATATTTACAATGGATTGTGCTCTGTTAGTGGTGTCATAGCGTCGTGTCTAAAAACAATGTACATGCCTTTAGCTTTATTGCCAAAAATAGTTAACCATTATCCAAGCTCTCAGAGTCATGGTAGTAGCACTGAAGATCACTGATCACAGATCACTATAACTAATGAAAAAGTTTGAAATATTAGGAGAATTACCAGAATGTGACACAGAGACCTGAATTGAGCAACTGCTATTGAAAAATGGCACCAATAGCCTTGCTTGAAACAGGGTATTTGCAAGCCTTCAATTTGTAGAGTATGTACGCTTTGTGGAGCGTGACAGAGCAGGTGTGGCTTGTACGTGAGCTGAGGCAGTTTGCTCCAGTGGCAGGGTAACCTGGGCCCAACCCGACACAGACTGCAGGGCCCCTCAGTGCAGCTGCCTGGGAGGGGAGGCCCCTGGGGAGGGGAGGCCCCAGGGCATCCAGCACCCCAGTCAAGTCCAGCCGTGTGTCCAGGCCACGTTGGAGCTTTTGTTTCTGCCTCTGCTGCGACTGTGACACATCCATCCACCCACTTGTGCTCTAAGTAAATGCAGTTGTGTGTTGGTTCTTTGGTTTCAGTGCATGCTTGTTCTACAAGACTGAGTCGGATACTTCACCTTCTCAGGCCACATTTGGGTGAAACTAGCAGACACTCGAAGAGGGAGGGCAGTTCCCTGACTTGAATCAGGCATGTGCTCCAGTGCCCTGAAGGGTGCTGTTAGGGCTGGGCCAGGCGGGCTGAAGGGGTGTTCACAGCTGACCCTGGGACTGTGTCTCTTGTTACTTGATGGGCTGTATGTGAATGTTATTTGTGGAATAAGTTACGTACAGGAAAGTTCACTGCTTGCTGTCCAGAGGGAGAGAGCGCCCTGCGTTTCAGAGTGGGATGGGCTCCCTGTGTCCCAGGCACTGGGTATGTGGTTGAGGGAGATCACCAAGCACCCAGCTCCCTCTCTACTAGGGGCAGCACCTGACCATCCACTGGAGCAGGATAGGCCAGCACCTCACTCAGGCCTTGCAGCTCAAGGATCAGGCGTGGCTCACCTGGTGGTTCTTCCACCTCAGTCAAGATTGCCAGTGGCTAAATCCTGAATGTCCGCCTCCACAGTGGCTGCCCTGCCATCTACCCTCTTTCCCAGGCTGGCCCTGAACAGAGGGTCAGGCAAGAGAGAGGGCATCAGGGAGGCTCTATCTTGATCCTGCTCTGCTCTTCTGTCCACAGTACGATGAACATGTCATCAGCCCCAAGGAGTTTGTGCATCTGGCCGGCAAGTCCACCCTGAAGGACTGGAAGCGAGCCATCCGAATGAATGGCATCATGCTTAGGTGGACGGGGCAGGGGTAGGGTGGGGCGGAGGGGCTGGGGCCTACACAGGACTGGCCAGGGAGTACTGTGGCCACTCTCTCAAAGAGGGCCAGCCCTCAGTGCTGACTGAAGTCTCCAGGATAGCTGCCTCCCTCTGGGTACCAGCCGCTGTGGTCGCGCTCCTCGTGGACAGAGCCACACATAGCATCCCCACACTGCTGAGAGAGTGGTGCTGGGGTGGAGCACAGGCAGGCCTTGAGCCTCTGCAGCCTTGTTACCCTGTGTGATGCCCGTCCTTCTCCGTGCAGGAAGATCATGGACTCCCGGGAGCTGGACTTCTACCAGCATGACAGGGTCTGCTCCAACACCTGCCGCAGCACCAAGATCGACCTCTCTGGGGCGCGCGCATCCCTGGGCAGCCCCACGCCCACTGAGTACATCCCGCTCACGCCAGCCACCGCTGATGGTAGGTACCACGTGTTGGGCTCCCTCCGCTGCTTTCTGCTTGCATGGGGGCTCCAGTCAACTTGGCTGTCCCTTCTGGGCCCCAGTGGTTTGCACCCACCTCCTCTTTCCTCACCGAGAAAATCTAGCTGCATTGCTATTCTACCCACAGGGAAGACTGAAGGACTTTATTTTCTTAAGCCATTCTTATTATAAAATACAATGATTCATAGGTGGAGAAGAGCATGAAGATTAACAGGGCCAGTGTCCAGTGCCCACTTCCAGCTTTGCCCGTTTTGGGGAGCACCCTCTGCCCTTGCCCTAGAGCCTCTCCCCTCAGCACTGGTCTGGGCTTGTATGTGCTCCCTGCCACTTGAGTTGCTGATGTGTTTATAGTAGATAAGCTGATGTGTTTAACTGGTAGAAGGCCTCGGTGTTCCCTGGGATTATTTCCAGATGTTTGAGCACTGAGATTCTTTTTAAAACAAGTTGAAATGAAATCAGGTCCCAGTTTCCCTGTTCATGTTGCCCACTGATGACTTGGTGGTGCTACCTTTCCCAAGATGGGAATTGGGTTGCCCTTCAGCTGTTCCTCCACTGGTCGCTCTGGGCCTGCTGCCATGTGGCCAGGGACTGTCCTCACAGCTGACCAGACAGTGGTTGGTTGAGGGTCCTTGTCCTGTACTTGGGAAGCTGGAGGGGAGGCTTGGGGGAAAAGAGCTCCTGCAGTTCACCCTGAATGAGTCGCTGCGCCCTACATGCCCAGACTGGCAGCCGGCTCAGTTGGGGAGTCCTGTGGGAGATCCAGGAACATGCAGGCTGCCAGCAGTTGGGGCTGGCCCTTGTCGACTCTTTCCTCATCCAGTGGTCACTGTTTGCAGTTACTGGGTGGTGGCCTGGCCCTGGGACAGCATGACACAGTGTGAGAGGGGGCTGGGTCATGGCAAGGCCTCTGCCCTCAGGAGAAACGGGGGACACCACTCCTGGTGGGCCGGGTGGCTTCTGTGGGGACAGGACCTCCTCTGGACGATTGAGTTCACACTCTCTTCTCTGCCTTGTAAAAGGCGGCCACAGTGGCTGGTCTCCAAGAAGGCTCTGAACACTGAGTCTCCAGTTAGTGCCATGTCCGGTAAAGGCCACATGGGGTTTGGGATTTAGCTCTAAGTTTGGTTTGAACAATCTGTTGCTTTACTTAAACTTACCTCCGTGGTGGTTTCTTCAGCCAGAGTCCTCAGACCACCAGAGTCACTTACTGTGTAGTTAAAGGTTCTGTATCAGTCCAGACTATGAAAAAGCTATTTCAGGCATCTGACATTCCCCAGCCTATGTCTTTGTTGGATGTGGAAAAGGCCAGCATGAGGTCAGAAAACTCACCAAGAAGTTAGGATACTGGTCTTGTTCCTAAGCCCCAAATGGCCAGATCTCTGAAGACACTGGAGACAGAGGTGAACCAGCCTGAGTGGCTTACACCTCTCAAAGTTCCACCTCTTCTGATTTACAAAAAGGAAATGTGGTAGCTGTTGAGACAGACGATAGTGTCAATGAGACAGAGACTTGAGGGCCTGCTGAGAACAGGCCAGGCAGAAAGGCTGTCCTGTGGCCCCTGGCTGGCAGGCATGAAGGCTCATCATAACTGACAAGGACAGCAGAGTATTGAGGACATGGGGACAGCTTTGAGGAGACATTTTCTAGCTCCTTCTTTGTCCATATTTAGCAGTGTATGTATAATGTGTGGATCCTCTGTTGTGCTTATACACGTTAATTAATTTTTCGAAAACGGGGGGTCTGAGGGGGGTACTGTGGTGGGTGGAGTGCTGGCCTGTCATCAGCAAGGCTCACCAGGCTCATCTTGGTTGCAGTGAATGGGGCTCCTGCGACCATCACCATTGAGACCTGCGAGGACCCAGGGGACTGGACCACAGCTGTTGGAGGTACGGGCCTCCCTGGGCTTCTCGCTGGGGAGTGGGGCTCCCACCTGCTGCTGGCTTTGCCTGGGGGACGGGTGGGCTGCCGGGCATTGTCTTGGTGGATGCACAGGGCTGACCCACTGGACTCCCACTTGTGGTTGGGTGGGGGAAACTCAGACGGCTCCCCCAGAGCTGTGTCCTCCTGGCAGTTCTTTACTCCTCCCTGTGATAGAACCAGAGGGGCTGTCTGTGCAGGACTCCCCATCTCTGAGCCCCTCCTTCCATCTCAGATGATACATTCGCCTTCTGGCGGGGGGCTGAAGGACGCAGGCCTGCTGGACGAGGTCATACAGGAGTTCCACCAGGAGCTGGTGGAGACCATGAAGGGCCTGCAGCAGCGGGTGCAGGACCCGCCCCTGCAGCCCGAGGTGAGCCGTCCATCTGCCCTGGTCCATGGGCCCCAAGGCCTCTTCTGGCTTGGCGTGCTGGGGGGTGGCCTCAGGATGCCAGTGAGTGTAGCCTGCTTCTTCCGGCTCCGAGCTAGTCCAGCAGCATCGGCAGGGGTGGGCAGTTAGCCTGCTCCCTCTGGATCCCTCCTTGGTGCTGGGAGGAAGCCAAGCCCTAGAATCAGGACCTGCTGCGCCTGGTCCCACACCTCAGCAGGTGGCATGAAATGCCCCAGACCTGCTATGGGCTGGCCCATTCTCATTGTTGCCTGCCCTGCCCATGTAGACGCCGTCCTCCTCAACAACATTGTCCAAAACTTCGGCATGCTGGACCTAGTGAAGAAGGTGCTGGCAAGCCACAAGTGTCAAATGGACCGTTCTCGGGAGCAGTATGCCCGCGACCTGGCAGGTATACTGGCCTCGGCTGTGCCCACAGGTGCTTGGGTGTGCGGAGGCAGGCATGGGGTGGGCGACACTGGGACGGCCCCAGCCAGACCTCCCAGGATTCACCCTCGACCCCACGCTTTGCCTGTGAGATGGCGCCTTCCCGGGAGGTGCCTGTGGGTGTATGTGAGGCAGGCTGGTTCTGTAACCAGGCAGTTTGCCTGCAAACGTTAGTGTGAGCAGAGCATGTGACAGAACAGGGAAGGCTGACCCAGTCGAGCAGCTCGAGCCAGCTGCTCTGCTGCTTCCTCAGAGCAGCGAGTCCCCTGCAGAGAAGGCCCTGCAGACAGGGTCCCCACGCGCACGCAAGGTCAGGCCCCAGGCCAGTGCAGGTCCTTGTCTGGTGGCGGGTGGTCTGACGCCCTGTGCCTGCTCCGCAGCCCTGGAGCAGCAGTGTGACGAGCACCGCCGGCGGGCCAAGGAGCTCAAGCACAAGTCACAACACCTCAGCAACGTGCTCATGACTCTCACTCCCGGTCTCCCTGCCGCCCCCTGTGAAGCGGCCGCGGCTCGCAAGGGCCACATCTGGGCCAGCCGCCATCGCCTCACAGGTGCTCGCCCAATCTGCCCAGATCGCCCTGACCCCCGGCGTGCCCGTCTCTCAGCTCACCAGTGTGCCGCTGGGCAAAGTGGTGTCCACCCTGCCCTCCCCCGTGCTGGGCAAAGCTGCGCCCCAGGTCGCTCCGGCCAGCTCCCCCGCCTCGCCACTGCTTGGCGGCTACACGGTGCTGGCTTCCTCCGGCACCACCTTCCCCAACACGGTGGAGATCCACCCGGACGCGTCCAGCCTCACAGTCCTGAGCACAGCCGCCATGCAGGACGGCAGCACTGTGGTCAAGGTGGTGAGCCCACTGCAGTTGCTCACCCTGCCCGGCCTGGGCCCCACCCTGCAGAACGTGGCCCAGGTATCGCCCGGGGGCAGCACTATCGTGACGGTGCCCACGGGGACTGTCGAGAGTGCCGTGGCTGCCCCGGGACCTGAGGAGCACACGGCCACCATCGAGGTGGCAGCCATGGCGGAAGGCCATGAGCACAAGTAGCAGCCGATGGAAGGTGAGGCCCCACGTGGGCACTGGGCTGGCCACCTCTCCTCAGGCTGTGGGGGCACAGCGCCCGTGCCCGTGGGCCACGTGGGGCTGCTGAACCAAAGAGAGGAAACGCCAAAACAGACGGAGAAGAGAGGAGAGGCGAGGGACGTGGCAGCAGCCTGGGATGTGGGGCTCTGAGCTCTGAGCCTCCTCCCCTGTTTTCTTGGGAAATATATTTTTCCATCTGTTGCTTATTAATACTGTTTACACGTGGGGCCTTGGTGAGGAGCCAGGTTGGGGGCCAGGGGCCCAGTGCAGCTGGCGGCAGAGGCAGGGCAGGGGCAGGGCCTCAGCCCGTAGCTGGGGAGCCCGTTACTAACACGTGTCTTGGGAACTGTCCCCAAGTGTGGAAACCCATGGATCCTATGGATTTGGTTTCTTCCCACAGTTTTCTGTAGGTTTAGTGTGGCCAGCACTCTGCTCTCCCATCTCTGGCATAAGCATCAGTGGTGCTTCAGGCCTGCACGTGGCTCAGGGGCCTCCAGGGCACCCGGGGGTCAGGGTGCAGGCCCTGGGACACCTGCCTGGCCAGAGGGACCCAGGGTTCCAAGCAGCACAGGCCAGAATGCCTCCCACCCCTGCCCGCAGATGCTCAGGGGCCATTGCACATGCTCTGTGGGTGTTTCTAAGTGAACCCGTTAGTAGGCTCCAACAAAGAGTCAGGTTTATTGTGTTTTCAACCTAAATGAGGCAGAGTGCCTGGGGTCCCTGATCTACTCTGGGTTCAAGAGTGTCTTGTACACAGGGACAGTTGGGACAGCCCTGGGGGCAAGAGGCGAGTGTGCCCTGTGGCTTTTCCTGGGGAGGACACAGAACGACCAGGGCCTGTAGAGGGGTCACTCCATGTCCAGTGGGGACATGCCTTGGGTTGGGGCTCATGGTCTGGTGTTCAACTCCAGGCTCAGCTCCATGCTCGTGGGGCCCCCCTGGAGGTGAGCTGCACCCCACTGGCTGACACTGGTCCCGCAAGGCGTCTGGGACCAGCATGGGTGAGGTGGCACCCAGGTGCTTGTGAGGAGGGTGTCTGTGGGCTGGCCGGCCCTCTGCTTTTCTGGTCTTGGACTTGGAAAGACCAGGGAGGGGCTGCTCTGCAGGCGTTGAGCCACTGCAGTGGGGGATACCACGGTCACCCTGGGCCTCCTGTCCATCTGACACCTGCGGAGACCCGGAGAGAAGCCTCTGCCTGCCTCGCACTTTGAAGGGAACTGGGCTCCGTCCATCCATCCTTCCGTCCGTCAGGTCCCCTGGACTCACCTCAGCGCCCTCACTGAGGCTGTTTTGTTTCTGTCATGTCTGATCGGCTGCCGTTTCGGGCATGCTGGTTTCAGCACAGTGGCACTTCCTTGTTAGATGCTCTTCTTCCAGGCGCATCTCTGATACACACAGTTGAGCCTGTGGACAGGGCACCCCAGCCAGTCCTGCATCCAGCTCAGCTCATATCAGAACATGTTGCTAGTGAAACTGGGCATCTTGTGCTTGCAACCTTGACCATCAGACCTGCTACGCCCTGAAAGCTGCCTCGGCCCGCCGGCCACGGGGCACTGGGTGGAAAGTTCGTTTCAGAGCCATATAGACAGAACCGTGACGGCTGCTTCCAGACACGGTGCCTGGGGGCCGAGCTCCAGGTGGGGGAAAGGGGCCCACTGTCCTCCAGGAACCCTCAGCCCGGTATGGGGATCAGGCCATCTCGCTGTCTGCGCCCCACCCTTCCCCGACCAGGCATGTGGGTGCTGTCCCAGGCTCGGGCTCCAGGAGGCAGGATTGGATCTGGGGGCCTTGGAGGTAGCCTGGGCAAGGGACACCTCTGAGTTCTACTTTGTATGGTGTTTTGCAAGTATCTGCTTGGTACTTTGATTTCAAATAAAAACATTTTTCGTAACCTGTGTCTGTGTCTTGTGATGAAGGGCTGTGAGTGGATGGATTTCCAGCAAGGACTCCTGCACCCAGCACCGGGACCAGGCGAGGACCCTGACTCAGGGTGCCTACAGCTTCTTCCTTTACAGTTCCAAACTGATAGTGGATCTCAGCTCCCCAACCAGGGGCGAAGTCAGAGCCCCATGCAGGGGAAGCATGCAGTCAACCACTGGGCTGCCAGAGAGGTCCCAAGTTACTGAATTTTAAGATTAAGAAACTACAGTTCTTCCTCAGATTTTTGTACTTTGAATATTTTCTTTCAGTCAACACCTTGCCTTTTCTTTATTTTCACTGACATCTGTTGAAGAGCAGACATTTTGGATATTTATGAAATCCAGTTTATTGACTTTTTAGGGCTTTTCATGTTCTTAAACATTTGCCTACCCCAAGGCTGTGAAGATTTCATCTGTTTTGTAGAAAATATAGTTTCGCTTTGACACTGAGATGATCCTCTTGAGTTAATTTTTTGAGAGGGTGAGTCAGGGACTTTGTTTATCTGAGGACCCTCGGTTGGGAAGGTTGCCCTTTCTGTGTCTTGGTGCCCTTTTAAGACGAGTTGACTGCAGGTGCAGGGGTGGTCATCCTGGGACCCCTGTCATCCACTCAGCACCTCTCCTGATGCTGGCAGTGGCTGTGTCCAGTGCTCTACATGTTCTCCAGACAGGAACATCTCCCCAGCAGCCCAGCATCCACCACGTGGGAAACGTTCCATCAGAGACCAATCCCCTCCTAACGCTGTAGGTCCTGCAGACACCTATTGAGCCACGTGGCCAGGAGAGGACCTCCCCTGGTAGGTGCCAGGCAAGTTTCAGGCAGAGATTTGAGGCCCAGAGCCCAAGAGTGTGGACATGAACTCTGGTCTCAGGAGTGAGCCTCCCTGTGTGTCCAGGAAGGACATGGGCTCTGGCCATGAGGTCCCAACTGGAACCCCAGTCTCTGCATACGGTGTGCACTGGCTTTGGTCTCCAGTCTGCATGGTCAGGAGGGATGTGCAGCTGGATTGAGGCACAGCCCATCTGACAGGGTCCACGGGCATCAAGCCTGGCGTGGTAGGGCTGGGTCAGTTGGGGCTGCAGCCCCTCCAGATCACTGAGGCATGGAGCCAAGCCCTCCTCAGCCTGGAATCAGGGAGGGCTTCCAGTAGGAAGAGGCATTGCATCCCCAAGGACCGCAGTTCTGCAGTCAAGCAACTGCTGGAAGAGGTGGTGTGAGACAGGGTCATGGGCAGAGGGCGGACAGTAGGCCTCACCATGGTGAGGGCTGTGGCTTTCACCCAGGCTCAGTATGAAGCCTGGGGTTGTGACTGCAGGGCAGCAAACGAATCTAGAGGAGAGAAGCTGGTGAGGCAGAAAGCCACAGGCATGAGGGGCAGGGCAGTCACAGACCTGTGCCCTGACCTCCAGGGCTGCACTGGGATGGTGCTGTGGGTCACTTACAACCTGGCTCCTGCCCTGGCACCATGAGGAAGGTGCTAGGAGGGGCCATGGGAAGGAGGCATGGACCCCGGAAGGCCCCCAGATGTGCCAGGACTCAGAACCCATGCATTCCTCCCTTGGCGAGCTCTCATCCCAGTGTGCTGGGCTCTGGATCAGTATGACCAGCATAAACCCCCATCTCTGGTCCCCTGGCTGGCCCCTTCTCCTCTCCCCTCTAGGCTTCTCATCCTCATGCCCCACCCTCCACTGCTGTGGATCCCTGGAAGCCTTGGGGTGACTCCATCTGCAGGACACCCAGGAGGGAGTTCCCCCTCCCCCTGCCATAGCCACATGATGCCACAGACCACGTGACAGTCTGGCTGAACCCTTGGCTGGCGTGTGGCAGCAAGCAGGCGCCTGGAGAGAGCTGGGAGGGGAGCCCTAGGTGAAGACACCCCAACCCTGCAGAAGACACTGTCCATACCTGGGGGGAGGGCAGTGCTGGGCCTGCTCACCCAGTTGAGGTCCCCTCTCTCACCAAACTGCTTTTCAGTGGGGCAGTGGCTGTTTCTGACCCCTTGCCCTGGCTACACCATATCTTTACAGAGGCCTGAAGTCCTAGTGTCTGCTCTGGTGTGAGCGGTGGGCGACGGAAGGCTGGTTGGCCGTGTACTGGGGGGCGGCTCTGGGCCTTTGCTGTGAACAGTCTTCTTCAGCCATAGCCAGGGTACACGGTGCCATCCCTCCTGGACCTGAGCAGGGCCAAGTTGCCAGAGCAGGTAGCCGCGGGAATTCTCCTCACCTTCCCAAAGTGGGTATGTGCACAGGCAGCAAGCAAGCTGCTGGCTGAGCTGACCACTGGCAGGCAAGGGCAGACTCTCTCAGTTGCCCACTGGCCTGGATCTGGGCAGGGTACCCTGCCAGTCTCCCTTGCTAGGATCATCATCCACCTAAGGATGGGGCTGCAGATGAGCTTCAGCTTCTTTTGGGGAGAAGATAATGCTTTTATTTTCATTAAAAACAAAATGTGCTCTTGTTGGGCCCCCTGGCCTTGACAGGTGAGATAGTAATGGGGCCATGACTGCCTCCAATGAGGTTTGGGCAGGACTTGGGGGTATCCACCTGCCTTGGGAAACCCCAGCCTAGGAAGCAAGAAAGGTGGCCAGAGCCTGTTCCCAGGTCACATGGCTGCTTACTGTGATGGGAAAGAGCTGGGGGCACATGGGAGGGGCTGGGGTGGAGGTGTCAGAGCCTTGGGGCTGTTCTCACCACTGATGGTGGCAGCCATGTGCCAGGCAAGCTGAGGCTTCTTGTTAAAGGGGTCAGTGTCCTGCAAAGGCCAGCCTGGGGCTCCCTGCCAGAAAAGAGAGCAGGAGCTGGAGGGGGCAAGACTCATGGGTGGGGGCTGTGCTGAGTCAGGAAAAAGCACTCGTGGCTGCCGCCACCTCTAAAACGTAAGTAAGTCTGTTTCTTTAATTGTGTATGTGTGTTTATACTCCTCTTTATTAGTGGATAAATACTAGAAAATCATCTCTCGGAAGGTGCGGTCAGGGACAGGCCCAGCTTGCCCAGCCTACTGGGGGCGGACCCTTCGGGGGCCCTGTCCGGGTGTGCAGGGTGAGGCTGTCCCTCCAGGGCTCATACACCAGCGTGTAGCTCTCCCGCCCTCTTGACAGTGAACTTGTAGGCACGGTTGGGCAACAGGTTTCGGATGTCAAAGGCACAGGCGGCCACGGGGATGATGCCACACTGCATGCACTCCTGCTGTGTCCGTGGGTCCAGCAGCTTGTAGCGCAGCTCAAACTGCTCCGGCACAGCCTGCTGGATGGTGACAAACCAGCGCAGGCTGACCCAGTCCTGGTGGGCCACCGACTCCCTTGCGGTCAAACATGACGGGCATCTTGGTGCTCAGCATGAGCCGGATGTGGGGAATCTTGGTGGCGCCAATGTCAGACACTAGGCGGTGCTTGACGTGTAGGCGCCCGGCACCATCATGGCCAGGAAGCTGTCCATGACAGCTGACAGGTCCGCCAGGCGCTGCTCCACGAGCCCCCAGCCTGCCAGGAAGGGCCGAGGGTCTGGAGACTCGAGCAGGGCATCCAGCTCGGAGCGGCCGTGGTCCAGCTGCTCCAGCAGGTCCCCAAGCAGCAGGAGCTGGATCTTGGTCTGGGCGGTGCCCACCTTCTTCATGCGCTGGAACTTCCATGGGTCAATGAGCTGGAACATGGTGGTGGGCAACACCAGTGGGTTCTGGTCGCCCAGGGCCAGGTGCTTGGGGAGGATCTCGATGTAGTAGGAGCACTTCTTCAGGAGCTCCATGCGGGCGTGGTGGCGCTTGAGCAGGTGGGGGCTCAGGTCTGAGGTCAGGAACTCTTGCAGAGCATTGCGGCGCCCACATAGGTTCGCCAAGCCTCGGGCTCCAGCAGCTGCCCATCCTCGGCCTCCTCCACCTCCTCCTGGTCCAGGAAGGACTGGGGACTGTCCAGCTTCATTTTGTCCAGGCCCAGGCCTGTCACCTGGAAGTTCATGGTCTAGGAGCAGGGGACGGAGGGCAGGGCGTGAACAGAATGCTCAAACTGGCCTCTGCCGCCCACCCGGGGCCCACTCAGGGCAGTATTTGTGTGTGACTTCAGTCCCACTGGCCCCCATGCTGGGCTCTCTGGCCTCCAGGGATGGAGGTGGGAGTGGGAGGAGGCTTGTGAGGAGGGCTCATCTCTCTGGACAGAGGCTGCTTGGAGGGCCAGGT
Source organism: Nanger dama (assembly GCA_917880005.1). Classification (NCBI taxonomy): domain Eukaryota; kingdom Metazoa; phylum Chordata; class Mammalia; order Artiodactyla; family Bovidae; genus Nanger; species Nanger dama. Next base: position 542,582 of record CAKJTW010000080.1, read on the forward strand.
GGGCAGGCTGCAGATCTGGATAAAAGTGGACATTGTAGGGCTGACATTCTACTGATGGTTTTCTGTGATGACATAGGGAAGGGCTGAGACAGGAGCACTGGGCCTGTGCTTTGGAAAATCCAGCCACTGCCTAGCTGTGTAGCCCCATCTAGAATGGGGTTATACTGCTCCTCTGGAGCTGTCAACAGGATTCAGAGTGATCCTGTCTGAGCATCACCAGACCCCAGCTGGGGGACCCCACTGCCCTGCAGACTGTCCACACCCCACTGCAGGTGCAGGGCAGAGGCCCAGGGCCAGCCCAGAAGGCAAGGTGGCCTTAGCTCTGAGTAGCAATCATGCCAGTTTCTTATTACGGAGCCCTGCTGTATCTTGGGGCCTTAGGATGTTCCTGAGCCCATAAGAAAAGCCCCTGAACAGTGCCCCTGCTCACAGATGAGGTGCCTGAGCCCAGAACACTTGGTAGCTTGCTCTCAATCCAGGCTTTGAGCCCAGTGTAGACCTGAGTCTATCTCCTTCTGCACCCCTCCTCCACCCAGGTTCCCCTCTGTAGGAGGGTCCAGTGTGCCCCAGAGCTGGGCATAGCTGTGCTCCCAAGCCTGGCAGGTCCTGACCACAAGGCTGGGGCTCCTTGGAGAAAGGGGGGTCAGCATTCCTGGCTGCTGCCCCAGGGTCCCAGCCACCTCCAAGGACAGTGAGACAGACCCCGTGGTTTCACTGGGAGGTCTGAGGTTGTCCAGCACCCAGAAAGTTGGATGAGTTACAAACGGGAGCTGAGAGGCTGAATGAGAGGCCCAAGGAGTAGAGTGAGGTTGGGACCCAAGTCGGTCTCCCTCCCCAGATGCCAGGACCTTCCTGGGACAGAGGTGGCAGACCCAACCCTGGGCACAGCAGCATCAGAGTCTTGTCTGAGGTCAACAGACCAGGACCAGGATTGCTGGCCTGCGTCCTTCAGTGGCCCAGTAGCCCAAGGTTGGGACAGATTCAAGCCGCCTCTGGAGGGAGCTTTAGCTCCAGGTAGGGCTACAGGTCAGAGTTGCTTCCAGACGGCCCCAGTTTCTCCGTTGAAATAGTCAGGAGGGGTTGCTGTTAAACTGAGGAAAGAAGCTGCCTGCCCTAGCTCGCTACCCAGACCTACACCCTCCTCCGCCTCCGGGACCCCCTACACTCCCCTGGCCTTGGGCTCACTTCCTCTCAACCGACCCCCCACCAGACCCCGCCTGCCCACCTCCGCCACACTCCCCTCGTCCTTCACCCCCCTAGCCCGCCTCCCGGCGCGCCCACTTGCCCTGCCTCCCGGAGCAGCGTTGCCTACAGTGCACGGAGCCAGGGGCGCCTAGCCTCGCACCGCGGCGTCCCGTGGGTTGCCATGGGGACCGCGGGTCTTAGGACGCTCCGCCCAGAGGGCGGGGTGGGCGGAGAGCCCATAGTGTAGGGATCGGGCCCCCTTGACTCGGGAAGATTGCCAGGGCGCGTTCCCGGTCGCGACCTGACAGGCTCCTGAAGTCAAGGGAGGGCCCTTACCGCCACGCCCTTGCAGGTCAATGGTGGGTACCTTCCAGCATAGGAAGTCTGTCTCTGAATTCCCCTCAGCTGGCAGAACCTCCCTTTCCAAGGTGCCCCTACCCCACTCCCTCCTAGTGACCTCACTCATGGGAGGAGGGTTTGCCAGGCTAAGCGCCCATCACCGTGTTGGGGGTGGGGGTGGGGGGTGCCCTGGGCGCTTAGCCTGTAAGTTGTAGCTGTTGTTATGTCGTTATTTAGGGGTCTGAGCAGCAAGAGTTGAATTATTTGGAAAGAGGATGCTGTCTCAAAGTTGAAGGAGAGGCGGGGAGCTGGAAAGTGGGGAAGGGAATGAAAAGCAGTGAGAGAAAGACCTGTCCACGCGTGCGGCCCACCCACAGAGAGAGTGTGGGGAAGAGCAGTCTATCCTCCTCTTCTGGGTCAGGCAGGTCCTCACCTCTGCCATTTCTGACTTCATCCTTTTTTTTTTTAATTTCTCGTTCTCAGCTATTTTCTTAAAATTAAACTTTCAATTTTGAGATTCAGCTGCAAGAAATAACACAGAGATCCCAAGTATCCTCTGTCCATTTCCTGAGGGGACCAGCTTGCAGAACTGTCCTACAAGATCACACCATGAGCGTGACCTTGACCGTCAAAATGCAGACTGCCCCTTCCCCACAGGGACCTCCTCCCGCTTCACCTTCACGGCCCACGAGACCCCGCCCACCACGCCCCACCGAGACCCCGCCCACCACGGCCCCACTTCGGGACCCCGCCCCATAGTCCCGCCCTGACGCCCGACACTGGGCCCGCCCCACCTTCAGGAGCAGTTGGGGACCAGTCCTGCCGGCGAGATAACCTAGAGGTCGAGGAGAGCAACGGCTGTCGTGTGGCCGGCGCTGGAGGGCCACCCGGCGCTGCTCTAAGCACCGCAGGGAGCTGGCGGGGGCCTCTGGAGCGTCTGTCCCCCCAACCCCGCCCCAGAGCTCGCCGTCCCACCGCCCCTCCAGTGTCTCCCCGTCGGGTCCCGGAGCTCCGCCACTGCGCCCCCTCTGCCCCCTGCAGAACCCGGCATGGAGACCTTCCTCAGGAAGAGGCTGGCCTTCTTGTCCTTTTTCTGGGACAAGATCTGGCCGGCCGGCTCACAGCGGTTCCCAGACCCCGACGCTGAGCTGGAGCTGGAGCCCGCCGCAGAGGAGCCCAGTACCGCAGAGCCTTGTAGACCCCCGGCGCCCGCGCAGCCCTTCAGGGTGCTGTGCGACTTCACGGCGCGGCGCCCGGAGGAGATGAGCGTCAGCCGCGGGGACAGGCTCCACGCCCTCAGGGAGGAGGGCGGCTGCATTCTGGGCCCCAAGCTCTTGGGCTGGCCCTGCACTGGCCTGGTGCCCATCACCTACGTGGCCAAGGTGGCCCCTGAGACGCTCTCAGACCAGCCGTGAGTACCACCTGCTCTAGGGAGTCAGTAATAAGTGCAGGGTAGTTTGAGGCCTGCACATCCAGCATCACTCCTCAGCCCCCGACATCCAGAGGTGAACAAGTTCCGCAGGTGTGGTGCCGGGATGGTGTGCAAGACGCGCCTGATTCCGCTAGGAGAGGAACAGGCAGGGACTCTGGCGGGAGTGGTTAGGTGGGGCCGCGAGCCGGCTGGACGGTGTGTGCATACTGTACCTGCCACGCCTGTCTGCTGGCACACGGGGTTCAGACCTGGTGTCCAGCAGTGTTTGCTCAGTGGTCATTGCTTGGGGGCGGGGGGGCTGAGGACGAGGATGCAGTGAGGTGGTGAGGACATGGGTGAGCAGAGAGGCCGTCTTTGTGCTGTGAGGGGTGAGATAGTGACCTCAATGTGGAAGGGGTGATAAGCTGGGTCAGAGCTGTGCCCTTGTCCACCCCCTCACCTGTCCACATTCACCTGGCCTCCTCCCCTCCTGCCCTGGGCCAGGCATGGGGCAGACACAGCCCTAGTCGTTGGGATTGCTCCCAAAGAGGCTCGTTTGGGGGGTGGGTACAGATGGGAGAGCCCACCCATTCCCTTGAGTGCCTGAGGCTCCTAGGGCCAGGGCAGTCCACAGGTGGGGAGTGGCTGGCATGGACCCTTGGCTGTTTGCATGTCAGTTGTGTGGTCATGGCAGGGAGCAGAGGCTGGGTACTCTCCCAGAAGGCTCCTCAGAGCAAACACAGTGTGTGCTGGTGCTGGGCAGGTCCCCACCATACGGCTATGGACACAGTACACGGGCCTTTGACCCAAACCCTGGGCATGGCCCCTACCTGTCTTTCCTCTGAATGTTTTGGCCATTATCCCTACCTTCTAGAAGGAGGGGGAGCCTGGCGAACCCTTGGGGCAGAGGCACCTCTTCCTAGTCCTGGTGCCACAGAGGTGACATGCCGGCTGAGAAAGGCCAGAAACTGGCTGGTGAACAGGGCTAGTAAAGGGAGGGTGCCCAGACCGCGCCCTGACATGGGCCCCAGGTCCTGCAGCCAGCTGGGTCTCTGCAGACCAGCAGCAGGTCTCATGTCACTCAGGCTACCTTTGGCATCCTGGGGACCCCTGGGGCACCCACCGTCTCCTGGAGATGTAGATCTGGGGAAAGCCTGAGTCACAGGAAGGTGCCTTCGGAGGGAACTCCAGCCCCACTCCCAGCCATTCTGATGGGAAGGGGGGCCCACGGTCCCCTCCAGGTGGAGGACAGACCGGGTCAGCAGCTCCTGTAGGTGGGTAGGGTCTGGGGGAGGGGAAGGGCTGCTTGGAGGACTAGCTAATGACTGTTTGTCTGGGCTGCAGATGAAAGGGCTGCCACACTTGCTGTGTCATTACCCTCGGACACCTGGCTGCCTGTCCCCCGGGCCAGCCAGGCAGGAAGAGACCCTTCAACTTTACAAGATGCTAGGACACCCCAGGCTTATCTCGCCCGCCACTCTGCAACCAGGGCCTAGAGTCCAAGAACATATCAGAAGTCTGGGTGTACATGGGGGTTCAGCCCTGCCCCCAGGCCCTGATGTGGGTCCAGGGGTGGGGGAGGTGGAAGCACTGCTGACCTGGGACTGTCCTCTGTAGCCCCTCCCCACATGAGAGTCTCTCCTGGGTAGAGGGTTCCTGAGGCAGGGGCTGGCTGCAGGAGGCCCTCGGTGGATGGAGCCCACAGACGCCTGGGGCTGGGCCTCCTAGTTCCGAATCAGTGTGTCTCCGGCTTGCCATCCACCTAGGGCCTGTCTGGGGGAACCACGTCCACAGGTCCCTGACCCTTCCCCATATGTCCGCTGATTTTACCTCCTAACAAACCTCTGCCCCTCCCACCATCACCCTACCCCACCCTGTCCTGCCTCAGCCTAAGCCCAGCCCCACTGCTCACTCTGGACATGTTGTTTGCTAGCCCCCTCCCCACAGAGCCCCAGAGTGGGCTCAGATGTCTATCTATGCCAGGGTAGGCCTGTCTCTGCCCCTGTTCTTACAGGCCCCGTTCTCACCCCAGGCTCCAGCAGCAGCCCCTCCCAGGTTGTCTATCTAGTCCTTTCTTTAGGGGCCCCCACCTTGTGCCCAGTCCCCAAGGACTCCAGAGACTGGGCCCTGGGGCTGGGGCATGTGCAGACCCTGGACTGGGTCCCCAGTACCAGACACCAGGTTCCTCTCTTTACCTCCTGCGTGGAGTGGGCATCTGGGGCCCGACCCATGGGAGTCATGGGTGTCTCAGGGCTGGGCCAGTATGGGGACTGCTGTGTCCGCCCTCTGCAGCTGGTACTTCAGTGGCATCAGCCGAACCCAGGCCCAGCAGCTGCTGCTGTCCCCCCCAACGTGCCGGGGGCCTTCCTCGTCCGGCCCAGTGAGAGCAGCCATGGGGACTTCTCACTGTCAGGTACCAGAGTGCCCTTGACCTTGGGGTGGTGGCTTCCCCAGGCAGTGCCAGCCCCCAGCCCACATTGGGGCCAACAGTACGGGTCGCCTTGTTGAGATGGTGGGAGGGTCAGGGCTGCAGCCAAAATGGGGTCTCCATCTCTGCGCCCTCCCAGTCCGGTCCCAGACCAAAGTCTGCCACTACCGCATCTCCACGGCGGTCGACGGCAGCCTCTACCTGCAGAAGGACCGGCTCTTCACCAGTCTGGATGAGCTGCTGGCATATTACAAGGCTAACTGGAAGCTGATCCAGAGCCCACTGCTGCAGCCCTGTGCACCCCAGGTGGGCCCATCCCTTCCCCTGCCCTGCCCGCCCCAGCTGCGCCTATCCCCCCCTTCCCTGCCCACCCCAGGTGGGCCCATCCCCACCCCTTCTGCCAGGCTGCCCCTCACCAGGCCCGTGACACTTCTCAGCATGTGTCCAGCTGGCTTAGCCCAACCCTGGGGGAAGCTCCTATACTCCTCTGCATTCTGGCTGCAACCCTGCCCTAGTCGCAGGGTAGGGTCTGCTCTCACAGGTTCATCCCTATGGGATACTCTTCTCTGAGGGGGAGGGGAATGAGGCCTGTGAGATGCCCTCCTTCCCTGCCCAGCTCTGCCATGGAGCAACCAGGAGGGTTGGGGGAGGCAAGTTGGGGAAGCCATCCGGGGATGGCACCCACAGCCCCTCCAGGCCAGCGTGGAGGCCGTGGGAAGAGATGCCTGTCGGGATGGCCACACCTGTGCTGGAGCCATGGTATCTGTGATGGTTCCAGTCAAGCAGTCCAGCCAGGGGCCGAGCAGCCATCTGGTTCTTCTGGTCTCTTAATGACAGCCTGGATGGGACAGTAATGAGTGTGGATGGATGCCTACACCGGCAAAGGTGCCACTTAGGTCCGGAAGCAATTAGGGCCAGGCCTCCAGAGGTCAGCACCTAGGCCCCTGGCCCTGAGCAGGGTCGGAGGCGAGTGTGTGCTGGGGCACAGGGGCAGAGAGCTGGAGGCCCGGGGCCCCAGGAGAAGCCGTGAACTCTGCCCAGGGAGCCACAGGCAGAGGCCCTGAGTGCTCCCATCCCTGCAGAAGTCCCTTGAGCAGGACGAGTGGGAGCGGCCCCACTCGGAGTTCACCTTGCGGAGGAAGCTGGGCGAAGGCTACTTCGGGAGGTGTGGGAAGGCCTGTGGCTGGGCTCCATGCCCGTGGCAGTCAAGGTCATCAGACCAGGTGGGTGGGACCCCAGAGCCCAGAGCGGTAGCAGTGGGTGGTGGTGGTTATGGCAGATCCTGGAACCCTGCCCTGTCCTGCAGGCGACGTGAAGCTCACCGACCTGGCCCAGGAGATCCAAACGCTCAAGAGCCTGCGGCATGAGCGCCTCATCCGGCTTCATGCGGTGTGCTCAGCGGGTGAGCCCGTGTACATTGTCACGGAGCTCATGCGCAAGGGCAGCCTGCAGGCCTTCCTGGGCAGTGAGTGTCACAGTGGGGATGGGGATGCCCTCACCCTTCCTGATGGTCCTCCAGGCCTTTTTATTGAATGCCGATTGTTCAAGGCCCATATGGCCGGGGTTGGTTCTGGCCACGAGTGAGGTTGGGCGGGGTCTGAACACTGCAGTTCCAGGTGGGGCCCCTCTGGGTCACTAATCCTACATTAGGTCACTAGTTCTGGCATGGACGCCACCAGACCACAGGTGCGGCCCTCCCCCACTTTGGTCTGTTTCTGTTTCTGGTTGGGAACCAGGGTCTGGCTGACAAGAACCACAACACAGTGCCCCCTGCAGCCTTGGCAGGCAGTGCTGTCCTCGCCCGACTTAGAGCTGGGGACCCCGAGGTGCGGAGGGCAGTGACTAGGGCAGATGCTTGCCGCCTGACTGTCGGCCCTGCCTGCAGGCCCCGAAGGCCAGGCCCTGAGCCTGCCCTTCCTGCTGACCTTTGCCTGTCAGGTGGCTGAGGGCATGAGCTACCTGGAGGAGCAGCGCATCGTGCATAGGGACTTGGCTGCCAGGAACGTGCTTGTGGGCGATGACCTGGCCTGCAAGGTGGCCGACTTTGGCCTGGCCCGGCTGCTCAAGGTCAGCGTGGGCTCCAGCCATGGGCTGCTGGGCGACTCAGGGGCTGAGGGGGGAGGCTGCCTCTCCACCCATTGCGCCACTGGTCTCCCCTTGCCCAGGATGACGTCTACTCCCGCGCAGCGGCTCCAAGATCCCTGTCAAGTGGACAGCGCCTGAGGCAGCCAGCTATTGCGTGTACTCGCCCAAGTCCGACGTCTGGTCCTTCGGGGTACTGCTCTACGAGGTCTTCACATATGGCCGGTGTCCCTACGAAGGTGGGCCTCCTGGCAGCACAAGGCAGGAGGCAAGGGTAGTCCAAGGAAGGAAGCGTGGGAGCCAGCCTGGAGGAGGAGACACCCCCTGCCCGGGGATTGCTGAGCCTGGAAGGGGTTACCAGGCCTGGAGGCTGGCTGCTTGGCAGGGTCTGCCCAGGGCTGGAGGTGGGCTCCAGGGTGACTCCCAGGCCAAGGGGAGGAAGCACCTGCCTAGTCTCTCTTCTTGCCCCTCCCCAGGGATGAGCAACCAGGAGACTCTACAGCAGATCTCACGGGGGTACCGGCTCCCGCGCCCGGCCGCCTGCCCAGCTGAGGTCTACGCGCTCATGCTGGGGTGCTGGAGGCGCTGCCCGGAAGAGCGGCCAGACTTCACCACACTGCGGGAGAAGCTGGGCACCACAAGCAGGCGCCACCGCCCGCCCTCACATGACCCGGGCTCCTGCCCAGGGACCCTCTCACAAGACAGTGTTTGCCAACAATACCTGCGCCCAGAACTGGTGCCAGCCCACAGAGCCTCTGGCTGTGGGCCTCACACCCTGACACTTGCTGACACACAAAGCTTGTGCACATGAGGCAGACACGTGGACACCTGCTCAGACAGGAGAGGGACCAGTGTCTTCCACCAGAGTGACCAGTGTTCCCCAGGAGAGTGAGGGTCTCAGCAGAGAAGCCCAGACAGAGCCCACATTCGCCCTGACCTCAGGGAGACACTGGGCAGAGAGGCCTCCTGCCCGTGCCTGCCTCATCGAGCCCCCCTCCCAGAGTCAGGAGACTCAGTGGGTTGCCGTGGCCTTCTTGCAGCTGCCAGTGCTAGGGCTCCAGCAGGCCCAGGGCACTGGCCCCACGTGGCACAGACTGGCATAGCTGCTCCCTCTTGTGGGCCACCTGGGCCTGACGGCTCAGCCCACCATCTGGTGGATCGTGCAGAGAGAAAGAGTTGGACCTCACGTGCCCACCTCTACCCCAGGGCATCTTGGTGTCCACATCCAGGGATTCAGAGGCAGCACACCCCTGGGCTGTGGGCAGGAACAGGATGGTGGGGGAGGCTGCAGAGGCCAGGTGAAGAGCCTTTCCCATGCCCCTGGGGCTGGAGCACAGAGAGAGGGAGGGAGGGGGTTGTCAGGCCACAGGAAGCTCACACTGGTGACTAGGTGACTGGGTGATGCTCTGGGCGGTTCTCTGTGGGTGGGGCAAAGGTCAGGGAGGTGGTATGCCTCAGAGCTGAGATCCTGGGTGCTGGCTGACTATGCAGGGCCGGGGTGGGGCAGACATTGATGCTCTGGCGTCTGGGTACCTGGTGACCACTGGCCCTCCTGTGACAAGAAGCAGCCAGTTTCCAGGTGTAATTGCTGCCCCGGGGCTGATCTCAAGCACAACTTCGTCACAGGACATGCGCTATTGGCTTCACCTCACCGTGCCGGCTCCAGTCCCAAGAGATGGACATGGACAGGGACTGGGCAGGTGGGGTCCACCCTCAGGGCTCCCGACTCTCATCCTGGGAGCCCCAGGCTGGCAGCTGTGCTCCAGAGGCCTGTGGGACAGAAGGGGGCAGGAAGCTGGGAGCCTAGGGTGCAGATAAGTGACCCTCCAGCCCCAGGGGCTGCTCAGATGCTCAGAAAAACAGTCTGTGCAGGGTTAGAGAAACTGGGTCAGGGGACTTCCCAGAGGGGTGGGGAGGGGGCCCTGGAGGGTGAGGGACTCCTTGGGCAGAGAGAGGAAGTGAGAACAGGCCACTTCAGGGCCCCAATCACCTTGGTTGTGGGTCAGGGCCTGAGACATGGTGCCCAGCATCACTACCCCTAACCAGGCAGATGGGGGAGAGGGCAAGAGGGTTTGGCCCAAGCCTTTTGGGACACCAGGCAGCTGGGCCTCAGCTCTGCCCTGGCCTTCAGCCCCTGACCCCTCTCTACCCTGTCCTGGGAGAGCTGGGGGCCCAAGGGTGAGGGCTGGGCTCCTCTGGCTCAGGTGGTTCCCAGACCAAGAAGCCTGTGGAGCTTGGGCTCCAGCCGTGTTGAAGGACTCACCCTTTTCGTTTCCTTGGGTGTGTGGGAACTGGGGCTGGCAGGCATCCTGGGCAGGGAGGAGCGTGCTGGGTGGGGTGATAGGAGAGGCAGGTTTGCGTGGGGGTCACTGGCGTTTCCTGGGGGCACGTCATCAGCACAAGCTAAACAGGTTTGATGCTGAGGCCCTAGCGAGGGCCCAGGCCTCAGCCTCAGATCTCTCCCATTTGCTGGTGTGATGGGCAGAACCAGAGGCCCTCTGGACACGGCTCAGGGGCAGGGCCCAAGGGCAAGGGGGTCAGAGAGTTCTGGCCAACGGTGAGAGGGTAGGTGTGCAGGGGTGGGGGCTTCAGAACTTCTCACCGCCCAGCCATCTGTTCGTCCCCTCTGGATCCTCCTTGGTCAGAACCAAGCAGGCTTGTTCTTGATCTCAGAGAGGCAGATGGTGCCTAGTCTCTTCTCAATAAAAGGGAAAATGCCCACAAGCAGGATGAGTGTGTGAGTCCCTGCTCATTGTCCTCACAGCCCTCCCATCGGGCAGAGTCCCTTGCACCCCAGCCTCCAGCTGGGGAGGAGGTGCCTGGGCCTTGGGGGAGCTTCTCTCGGGGCAGGCAGAGAAGCAGCCCTGGGCTTCTGGTGGGGACGCTGCTGGGAACTGGCCATCCTGGGGTCTGGGCTCAGTCACAACAGTCCAGGGGTTTGGGGGAGGGCGTGCCTTGTCCCGCCCCCTCCAGCTCCAAGTCCCACGCCTCCTGCCTGATCAGTGACTCCCCTTTTCCCTCTCCTGGCGCTTAGGTCTGGCCATGTGGCCAGTGGCACCTGTGACCACTTGGTGGGCAGCTTTCTTGGCGGGTGTTAACTGGTCAGTTAGTGCCCAGACTGACCTGGCCCAGGGGGTGGCCCTCAGGGTGGAGCCTAGGATTCCTGTGAAGGCCCGAGAAGGGCTGTCCCTGGTGGCATAGGTGTGGCTGGCCCGGCTGCCTCATCACAGGGATATGGGTGGTGGCTCAGTGGGGCAGGGACAGACTGCTGGGGACAGCCCTGCCCACATGCTGTTCCCAGCTGGACTGGAGAAGGCGACAAGGCCGGATGGCCCAGTTTTGCTGCTGTACCAGCCATGGGATCTGAGAGCCAGGCTCCCCTGGGCCCCAAGTACGTGGGCCTCTGGGACTTTGAGGCTCGGACTGCTGAGGAGCTGAGCTTCCAGTCAGGGGACCTCTTTCACGTGGCCAGAAAGGAGGAGGAGTGGTGGTGGGCCGTGCGGCTGGATGGGGCGGGCCGGGCCCTGGCTGAGGGCTACGTGCCCCACAACTACCTGGCTGAGAAGGAGACGGTGGAGTTGGAGCCGTGAGTGTCCCTGTGGCCCTGGTGGGTCACTCCAAGGCACCCCCATCCCTGAGCTTCCCTGAGCTATGCAGCCCCTCATGAGCTTAGGACAGGAGTCTGTGGGGACAGAGCTCTGTGCCTCTGTGACTGGGCTCTGGGTGTGGGCAGGTGCCTTGGGCTGCCACAGATTGGGAACCCATGGCTCCATATCCCTACCTCTGTCCCTCCCTGAGAGGCCGGGCCTACCATCCTGCTCTTGAGATCCCTGGCTGGGCATCTGTGTGTGACTTTCGGGGGCGGGGGGGGAGGGTCCTGAGGCTGTGGCCCCTCCCCTGGGCTTCCTCATGGTCAGTGCATGGTGTGAGAACCAGAGAGGGCAGAGTCTGGGCCTTCTGGGAGTGAAGCTTTGCTCCCCTTCCAAATACCTGAAACCAGACATGTAGCCTCATCAGAGGATGTGGGAAGGCTGTTGCGACAAGGCCAGCCAGGGTGTGGGCCACAGACATGCTTCCTGTGCCAGCATGACTGCCTATCACTGGCAAGGTAGCTCTGGGAGGTGACTACAGTCCTGAGGGGCTGCCCAGGAATCTTGGGCCACAAGAGTAGCCTGGCCTGGGCATGCTCACACGACCCGAGGAGGTTCTATGAACTCTGGCTAGGGAGTCCCTATGTGCCATGCGCCCCACTGATGGAGTGCCTACTGTGTCCTCCTGGAAGGACACAGCACACACTGGATGGCCTCAGGCAGGGTCAGCATGGCCAGGGCAAAGGCCCCAAGTTCCTGGGAACACAGCACATTTGAGAAGTGGAAGGAGGCAAGGAGGTGGGTTTGGGAGCAAAGGGGAGAGACTCCAGAGGTGCTGGGTGGGTGGGTGGGTGGGAGTGGGCTGTGAACCCCACAGGGCTCAGTGCTGGGCAGTGGTCCTCTGTGTGGGTGCTCACATTTCAACAGGGCCTGAGGAGTCGAGGGTGCAAAGGGCAGAGCGGCTGGCAGCAGAGGTTCCCTGGGGAGTCCCACTGGCCCCACCCTGCCCTCCAGAGTCCAGGCTGGTCCCTGCCCTGGCGCTGGGAGTCGGGGTGTGAGAATGAGTGTGTGCTGGTACGTGTGAATCCTCAGAGCCCCAGGGCTTTTGAGCACCATGTGTCTGTGGCCCCAGGGGGAGAAGGTACCAAAGGGTCACAGGACAGTGTAGCCCAGGAACTTCCCTGGTGGTCCAGTGTTTAAGATGCCACACTGCCATTGCAGGGGTGTGCGTTCCATCCCTGGTTGGGGAACTAAGATCCCACATCCTACATGTTGTCTGGCAAGGCCAAAACGAAAAAAAAAAAAAACAACAACCCACAAAAAACCCAAACAAGATGGGTCCAAGTGCATGGCTGCAGAGTCACATCTGAAGTTGGGGATGGGTCGCTGCACCCATAGGATGGGCGTCTCTATCCCCATGGACAGGGGATGCCCCAGGTAGAGTGGCGGGGGGGGCCTTTCCCACTTCTGGATCTCCAGGCCTTTCCTGGTAACCAGAATTGACCACTTGGGACATTTGGGGTTGGCAATGGGCAAAGAAGGGTGCTCTGGGTCAGTGAGTGTCAGAGGGCATCTGTGGGTTTGGGTTGGGACACGAGGAGGCAGAGGGTCAGGTCAGGTGGGGGCTGGGACTCAAGGTAGGGGCGGAGACTTAAGGCGGGGGCGCTGGGGGATCTGCTCTGCTCGGGGTGCCCCCATCCTACAGGTGGTTCTTCGGCCGAATCTCTCGCTCGGAAGCTCTGCACCGACTGCAGGCCATGGGCAACGAGCAGGGGTCCTTCCTGATCCGCGTCAGCGAGAAGCCAGGCTCCGATTACGTCCTCTCGGGTACCCACTTCCTGCCCTCCCCGCTCCACAGCCCCAACCCGCATCCCCGGGCCTGACTTCCAGACTTCTGGTCCCTAAACACTTCGTGCATGTAGAGCTCAGCCCCTCTGGCCTATCCTCTACCCTGCCCTGGGACGTCTAGACCTTGCCCTGGGAGCTCTGAAGCTCTGACCCTTGGTGGCCGAGGGCCCCAAGGTCTGGGCCCATCCCGACGTCCTTCTGTGTCCTTACTTTCTCCGTTGGGGCCCCCCTTGGCACCTGCTCATGAGTGCCCCTCTCTGTCCAGTGCGGGACCAGCAGACCGTGCGCCACTACAAGATCTGGTGGCGGGCCGGCCGGCTGCACCTCAACGAGGCTGTGTCCTTCCCCTGGCCTGTCCGAGCTTGTGGACCACCACAAGGTCCACAGCCTGTCCCGTGGCCTGCGGCTGACCTTGCCCTGCCGGAAGGTAGGGTCCTCTGACCCCCATGCCAGACCCTGGCCTCCCCACTGCCCCTTACAGGGATATGAACCCTCCAGTGGAGATGGGTGTGGGACCTTGCCTCAACTGGGGACTCTGGCAGCTGGCCAGTTGTGGTTGTACAGAGCTGGGCATGGGAGGAGGGTGGGCACTCTCACCCCTGGGCCAGCAAGAGGTCAGCTGTGTTCCTGCCATGTCCTGAGTCTCTCCGGCCATATGCCCTGGCCAGCAGCCAGACAGGACTTTTGTCTGAATGGCAATCAGGCCAGTGTCACTGGTTCAGAGCAGATGGAGGGTGCTTTTGTCTGCTGGACACAGAAGAGGTCAGCCTGGCTGGGGGCAGCCTCTGTGAGCCCGGCTACATGCTGGACACCAGGACCCTCCCCAGCAGGATGTGGCTGAGGCTGACTTCATGTGGACGGGCGCCCCGCCCATGTCCCTGCAGCATGAGCCACAGCCCCTGCCCCACTGTGATGACTGGGAGAGGCCATCGGAGGAGTTCACGCTCTGCAGGAAGCTGGGCTCCGGCTACTTCGGGAGGTCTTTGAAGGGCTCTGGAAGGACAAGGTCCGAGTGGCCATCAAGGTGATCGCCCGAGGTCAGTGGGCCCCAGGCCAGGGACTTCCACCTCGCTTGTGGGGGTCAGGTGGCCCAGCAGCCTTGGGCCCTGAAGGCCCGCCCACCACTCAGCACCCTGATCTAGACCATGTGTGGCACCCAGCGTGGCGTCTGGGTGGCTTTCTCCTTTCATGCTGCTGCCCAAGTGCACTTATCATGACAGGAAATTTTAAATTCTTAATGTAAATGGAAGAAAAGCCCTTAGAATAAGTAATCACCAGAGATCTGAAAAGGTTCATCTAGACTCTTCTTAGATGAACCACCAGATGTTCAGATCACCCACTTCAGGAACTGGGGACCCAGGGCTGCAAGCAAGCACATTTAGAGGGAGCTCTTGCTCCATGTCAAGCTGGGCAGGGGTAAACCCCATGGGGGTGTTTGTGATGCCTGGGGTGTGGGGAGAGCTGCTGGTGGGCACAGTGGACCCCCATGTGAACAGTGGGGATGAGGCTGTCTGACCTGGCATCCTGGCCTGGGAGATGGGGTATCTGGAAGGGTGCCCACATTTCCTGAGCTGCTGCTGGTGCGGTTGGGTGGAGGGGCAGGCTGAGGGCCCCCAGCTTCTCCATGGGCCACACCCAGCGAGGCCTCCCACCCCCACAGCTGACCTTCTGCACCAGCACACGTTCCAGTCGGAGATCCAGGCCATGAAGAAGCTGCGGCACAAGCACATCCTGGCTCTGTATGCAGTGGCGTCCATGGGGGACCCGGTGTACATTGTCACGGAGCTCATGCCCAAGGGGAGCCTGCTGGAGCTGCTGAGGGGTGAGTAGGGGCAACAGTGACTTGTGCCCGCTGGAGGGAACTGAAGACGTGCACAGATGTGTACCCCACACCACGCACAGGACAGCCTGGGGTTCTGGGGGGCTTCCTCAGCTCTTTCTGCTTCGAAAGGATTTAAAATATCTTGTGATGAATGTACCACTCGTTCATCATAGGAATTTGACAAAATACAGATAAGATCAAAGACGAGAAAAGCCCCCATCACTCCTGCACCCACAGTTAACTGAGGCCTCTTTAGTCAAAGGCCTGGTGTGGCTGCCCACCCCTTCTGCTACTGGGACACACAGCCTAGTCTCACTGCTGTCCTCTCTTCCTGGAAGACACTGTCCCTTCTTCTGGTGTTTGTGAACATGTTTACACAGCCACACACCCGGCACACACTTGCACGCCGTGTATCTCATTGATGCACAGACCTCATCATCTATAACAAGAGCCGTCACTTAACACCCAGACCAGACAACTGCAGCCAGTGAGCAGAGGCGCCACTGTGTGAAGATGTGGCCTGACTGCAGAGATGCTGCAAAAGGAAGAAGTGTGCACGCAGGATAAACTACATCCAGTATGCATGTGTGTGCATCGGCGGGGGGAGGGTCTATTTTAATACAGCAACATTGGGAATACTTTCCACATGATCATTGCAAGCAGTTTCCCATATCATTAAATGTTCCTCAGAAATGAAATCCTGATAGTCTGTGGGTCACCACGTGGATGTGCCACGTCCACTTAGGTGCCTGTTGTTGAAACCTTCTGAGGTTTTCATGCAAATAATGCTGGGCTGAACATCTGTGTACATATGTTTGAGTTCTTACTGCTTCAGTGTGGATTCCCAGAAGGAAATTCCAAAGGGTTATGTGCTGACTGTATCAGCTTCTACAAGGCCTGCAGTGGCTCCACAGTTCCAATTTGAAATCAGGCCATCTGCCCTTTGCCCCAATCCCTCCGCTGAGCTCGCGAGTCTGCAGAGAGGACTTGGCCCTGGCTGGTCCTGTTCACCCTGGCCTCCCTGGCCTCTGCAGACTCCGACGAGAAAGCCCTGCCTGTTTCGGAGCTGACGGACATTGCAGCACAGGTGGCCGAGGGCATGTGCTACCTGGAATCGCAGAACTACATCCACCGGGACCTGGCTGCCAGGAACATCCTCGTGGGGGAAAACAACATCTGCAAAGTTGGGGACTTCGGGCTGGCCAGGCTCATCAAGGTAGGGGTGGGGCAGGGTAGAGAGCTGAGGGGCGGGGCACAGGCAGTGAGGGCACGAGCCACTGGAAGTTCCTTGGCCTTCCCGTTCTCAGGTGAGATGTGGGCTATGGAGCCCAAGCTGTCCCTTGACAGGGTTAGGAGGCTTCTGGGAGGGCAGTGCAGGTCCTTGGACGAGTCTAGGAGGACAGCTCAGTGCCCAGAAGCTTCGAACACGGAAGTCCCTGCTGAGTGGGTGGGTGGCAACAGCAGGACAGCGCACACAGGCAAGCGGGGTGTGGGGGAGGCGCCTGGCCCAGCAGGCTGGCAACACAAGCACTTCCAGGACTCCCATTAAAACAGAAGTTGAGAGGGTTCCTTCAGTCATGACACCCAGAGCTAAGTGTCAGCCGTTCCTGACTGCTCCTCAAGCAGACCCTGCATCCCCTAGCTTGGCTGCTAATCTGCTGCCCCGTCAAAGTCTTCTCGAAGCTCACTTGAAATTCACTTTCAGGGATTCTCTGCCCCTTGTTCTGGGAGGCTTTCCACTGGGTTCTGCAACTGTGGTTTTCCAGGGCATGGCCTGTGGGTATACAGGCATGGTCTGCCAGCTCAGCTCTCAGGAAGCCATGACATGGTGTGGGTCCTGACCGCACAGTTGCCCACCACATGCCAGGGCCCCCTGGCCTGTCCCTGCTGCAGGGGCGCCCCCAGGCCCACCCCCAACATGTGTCTGATTGCAGGAGGACATCTATCTCTCCTATGACCACAACATCCCTTACAAGTGGACTGCCCCAGAGGCGCTCTCCCGAGGGCATTACTCCATCAAGTCTGACATCTGGTCCTTCGGGGTTCTCCTCCATGAGATTTTCAGCAGGGGTCAGACGCCCTATCCAGGTACTGGGCCCCAGCATTGCAGACTGTCAGCAGGGCAGTGGGGGACTGCCTCCTTGTCACACTCCCCTGCACCACTCACTGGGTATCTTCCAGGGCCACCAGCCAGAAGAGGGCGGTAGGAGTGCCAGGGGTGCAGTGGGTACTGGCCTCCTGCCTCCAGAGCCTCTTTATACCACCCACCGCAGGCATGTCCAACCATGAGGCCTTCCTGAGGGTGGAGAGCGGCTACCGCATGCCCTGCCCCCCAGAGTGCCCACCCACCACACACAAGCTGATGCTCTCTTGCTGGCACAAGGACCCTGAGCAGAGACCCTACTTCAAAGGGGCTATGGGAGAAGCTCTCCAGCTTAACAAGGTACGAGAACCTGCTCTGAGCTCACAGCCTCCCTGCAGCTGCCCAGAGGCCAGGCCAGCCCTCATGAGTCAGGCAAGGCCTGAAGGACCTCAGATCATGGCTGTGGGCCACCCCGATTCACTGAGGATTTGCTGAAGGTACGGACCACTCTCAGAACCAGCCGGACACTCCTGGGAAGGGGCTCTGGCAGACCTGGGCCTACTTCTTCCCCAGTGCAGCCTGTAGCTGGGGCTGTCCCTTTCCCCCGATGGCAGCACCTGCAAAATGCCAAGCACCCCACAGCCAACGTCTGCCCTGGGAGGCTCCTGGAGCCAGATCATCCCTCTTTCCTCAGAATGGACCTGTCCCTGGTCCTGACTTGAAGCCCACCAACTAGCAGGACCAGGGTCAAGCCTCCCTGGCCGTGTGGTGGGGACCTAGGCTTTGGCTGCACCTCCTCTGCACCCTGGCCCTGCCTGAGCCTCAGATTTGAGGGGGCATGACTCCCCAGTCCTCTGCAGAGATAGGCACTGACACTTGCGCCCCAGGGTGTCAGTTCCCGCTGTTCCTGTCCGCCTGCCCTAGCAACACCTGTCCTGGGGTGTCTGGGGGTCTCATCTGGACACTGTGGCCAGGACTGGGGGTCAAGCTAATCCTTGAGGTGGACCCCCACTCAGCCTTAGCACTACCAGCCTTCCCTGGGACCACAGGAGAGCCTGCTCCCCACCCCAGCCTGCAACCTGCCTGGACACACAGAGGCCAGGCAGGACAGATGGTGTAGGCTTTGGGGGCTATTAGCCACCCAAATGCCTCAGGATGGACTCATGTGACTTAGAATGGAGTTGGGGAGGGGTGGCCAGAGGAGGATGGGCCCCCAGCACAGCCCGGCCCTTGAAGCAGGGGAGGCCACCCCTCTAAGCCTCTGACTTCACACCAAAGCTCTGTCCACTGCCTCACTGAACTGCCCTCTCCTGACCCCACACCCCAGTCAAACTCTGCTGGCCCTGAATGTGCACACCACCAGTCCACCCCCTCAGGCCTATCCCAGGAGGCTGGCAGAGGATGAGAACCCCCTCCCCTGCAACACCACACAGGCCTGGAGTCAGACTCTGCCCAAAGCTGGGCTTCCCTGGTGAGAGGGACCCACAGGAGCCTCCCACACTTGCTTCCCTTCTGCCTCAGTGGGGTGCCAGGGGCCTCAGATCCACTCTGGGGATTGGGGGCCCTGTCCAGAGTGTGTCCTACAAGAGGAGAGGCAACATCTTTAACAAAAGACATGTGGGAGAAAAGTTTGAGGACTGCCTCCTCAAGGTCCTCCAGGGGGGCACTGGCATCCCTCTGACCCCAAGGCAGAGACCCCGCCAGCCTCCTATAGCAGCAGAAAGAGGGGCCAGGGGTGGAATCACATAGAGGGCTCTGACCTCAGCAGCTGCCTTGGAAGCTTCTGCTCCAATTCTTGGACTGCCTGCCTCTCCCTGATTTCCCAAAATAGCCAGGTACCCCACCCCTTCACAGATGCAAGGCTCCACACTCACTGGAGCTGTCTGCCCACATGAACCTGGGCCAGACCTCAGAGGACGCCCCTAGGAGGGGTTCCAGGAAGGCCCAGGGAGCATGGCCAGCTCTCTCACGCCTGGGAATGAGAAGGTTGAGGGGTTAGTGACTTCTCCCTCAAGGGTGGGGGAGCACACAGCTCTCTCTCTCTCACACACACACCAGGCGGCTCACTCCTGGAGTTTATTGTCCACTTGGTGCAAGGCACAGGGTCATGGGGTGTGAGGAAGGGGCGCATTCGTGTGGGTTGGATAGCAGAGAGTGGGATTCTCTCAACTTCCTTTTTGGTGTTTTGCTGTTTTGATATTAAAAACCGAACTGCTTCCCTTAACTGCAGCCTGCTTGGTCTTGGGGAGAGGAGGGGAAGGGAGGAGTACAGGGCAGGGGGAGGAAGAGGGCTCTGATAAGCCTAGCGCCTTGGAAGGAAGCCTGGCAGCTGGTGGTGGTCACTCAGGACGGGGGCCTGCAGTTGGTTTTGCCAGGCTGGCCGATGGGCTGCTGCTTCCCCAAAGCTTCCCGAGTCAGGTCACAGGTGATCGTGCTGGTGGAGGCCTGGGCAGACTCCGAGCTGGGGGAGAGCAGGAAGTCAGATGCTGTTTCCACTTGTCCCCGACCCTTCCCCCACACTGGTCCCCAGAAAGGCACACTCACTGCTCTGGAGACTCCAGCACTGTGGCCATGAACGGGAGAGTGGACTTCCCAAAGAAGAAGCTAGCCCACCAGTGTCCGGGGTCTGCTTTGGGGGAGACCTAAGAGGAGCAAGGCAAAGTCAGGGTGCTGCTGTCACTCCCTGGGCATAGACCTGGGAACAGAGGGGTCACTGCACTCACCTGGGTGGTGGGGGATGGCCTCCCCAGGGTACTCGGCACTTCCGCAGGAGCTGTTACTGGAAGTGGAGCCTAGGCGGCCTGGAGAGAAGAGGCCTGCTCAGCTCAGCTCCACGGGGCACCGGGCCTCAAGTCCACCGGCCAAGCACTGGCTTCACTGGCAGCGCGGGCCGGTGTCAAGGGTCCTTAGCAGCTCACTCCCCACCCGGATACAGGTTCTCAAGCAACTGGAGCTGACCCCACAAGCTCTAGACGGAGGAGCTCGAGACTCCTGGGGCGCGGGCAAGGGGCTGACTTACGCCGGTAGTAGTCGTGGGTGGCCACGAGCGAGCCGCTGGAGGGGATGGCTGCCATGCTCTTGCTTGCGGGCTGGTGGAAACCTGCGCACGCGGGGTCGGAGAGCCCCTTCGGTCACTGCTGCCTCCGCAGAAGGGTGCTCCCACCCGAGCTGAGTCGACCCGCTCGGACCCCAGGGTCAGGTCAGCCCCGTGGGCTCCCGGGAGGGGCGGAGGCCGGGTTTGTTTACCAAGTCGAGGAGAGGATCCGGAACTTTCGGCCCGCCCTCTCCGCGCGGGCGGCTCCAACCAGCCCGAACCGGCCGCGAGGGACAACAAAGGCGCTTTGTGCGCTGGGCCGCCGGCCTGGGGCTCCGGGAAGCGGCCCTACCTGTGGCCGGCGCGCCCCTAGCTCTGTGTCCCGGGTCCTATCTGTCGCCCCCTGCCCACCCGCGCCCTTCCGACTTCCCGGTCGCCCGGCGGTCAGCCCCGCCAGCCGTCGCGCACCGGCCGCCCCCTGCTGCCCATTCGGGCCGCTCGACTTCATCCACGCGCCGCCCGGGCCCCACCTCGGCGGCGACCCCTCGAGGGCCTCGGCGTGAGATCACGGACGGTGGGCACGGGGGGCGCTAGGCCACAGAGCCCATCTGCGTAAGAAAAAGCAGGGCGCCACTCCACAACCCAGACGTGAGGGCGCGCACGCGCGGACGCGTCCCCCTTATAAGGTGGTACAGCTCCGCTCTCGGCCCCGCCCCCAGCCCCGGCGAGACCCCGCCTCTATATCGGCCCCGCCCCAGCTAGGCTCCGGTCCCTCCTCCGCTAGGCTCCGGTCCCGCCCCGCCTAAGTGGCTGCGAGGCCAACTAGGCCCCACTCCAAGCTCAGCTTGGCCCCGCCCAGCCCCGCCCCCGTGGCGTGGCCCTCGCTGGTCCGCCTTGGAGGAAGTCCAGCCCCGTTGTCTGACTTGGATTGCCGGGCAGCGCATCCTAGCCTGGTCTGGGCTTGAGGTGGTTAAATAACCGCCGCCCCAGCCTGAAAACAGGCCCTGTCTCTCTCCCACCTCCCATCCCCGATTCCTGGGCCCCATCATTTGGGGCCCTGGCTCCCTGCTAGTCCAGCCTGTTTGCACTTTTCCAGCTTATCCGAGGCGGCAGGCGTACTGGACGGTGGCCCCTGCACTTCCAGTCTGTTTCTGCTGCTGTCCACAGCCCAGGGCTGAGCCCCAGTTGTGCCCCCCGCAGTGCCCGTCTGCTCTGGCCTTGGCTCAGAATGGGGCCCTCCCCACTCTCACCCTGGACAGATAAGAGGGTGTTGGCTAGTGCGTGCCCAGCCCTCAACCAGATGTGGGCCCCCCACTGGTGCATGCCCTCCCTAGTTGTTGGCCTGGTGGTACCCAGAACGAGCACTGTGCCAGGGGCCTTCCAGCCCTTCAGCAACTTCATTGTGGGTGGGAAGCTGGGGAGCCCACCTATGTTCACTGCACAGTGCTAGGGGCTCCAGAACCAATTCTGCATTCCCAGCTCCAGCCTGCATCCAGCTGGTTGGCAAGCCTGGGTTGGGGAGGAGAGTGGAAAGTAGGGGCAGACAGATGGGGGGGAGCTTATGTCAGTGGGGGGTGGTAGAGAGCTCTGTTTGGGGATGTCTCCAGTAGCTGTGAGATCCCTAGTTTGGGCAGCCCCAGCATGTTCCCTGTGGAGTCTGGGCCACACCCTGGCTCTGCAACCAGGAAGGAGGACTTTCTTTCCAGTGTGGAAAGTAACCTTCTCCCCTACCCTCAGCCTCCTCCAGGCCCCAGGCCCCAACTGCCCTTGAAGGGAAGCCTCCTTGTTCTCCTCCTGGCTCTTTGGTGCTAGCCCTGGCTGGACAGTCTGGTCCTGTGGGCTGGGAAAGAGACAGGTGCCCTGACTGGACCTTGGGCCATTCTGTCTACTGGGCACTCCGGTGGGCTGAGCACATGGGCTTGCCTGGGCACAAGCATTGGTGGTGAATCAGGTAGGTGCCCCTTCCAGCAGAGGGGCTAGTTAAGAGAGGGTAGCCATACTTGGTGGTGGTGGGGAATAGGAGAGGGGGTGTCAGGCTTAAGCTGAGGGCTGAGCAAGGAGGAGGTGAGGTGGGGCCCAGTGCTCAGAGCTTCTGGGCAAGAGCAGGGGGACCTCTGGGCCTGGACAGGGGTCCATGGCAAGACCTGTGATGGGAGTGGCAGCCAGGCATGCCTACTGCTCACTGAAGGATCATTGATAAGGTCAGTGCAGTTGGCACCAAGCGGGTGGAATGTTCAGGCAAGACCCAGGCTTGTCTCGCTCTCGCTCAACTTCCCAGGCCACCTTTCAGCAGCCTGCTGGCCAGCCTGCCCCCCATCCACCCCCAGTCTCAACCTCACCAATGATTTTAAGAGTGGATAATTAGAAAAAAGGGTAGTTTTGTTTGTTTTTTTGTTTGTTTGTTTTTAGTGATAGTATAAAGGCTGCATTTACTAAGCCAGAAAGGTAGAGGTTCTGCCAGTCGCTCCCCATAGCTGGCCTCAGGGGCCCTGAGTGGATGGTGGCATGTCCTGGTTAGAGTGGAGAAAGGGGTAGGGCTTTTGGCCTCCATCTGGTCTAGCCCCTCCATCTGATGTGAAGGACCGTCATCCACTGGGCCCTGCCCCTTCCCTGAACTCTCGCATCCCTGTAGTCGGTGTCCAAGTGTGTGGGCTTCTTGTGGGTGCCTGTCGCTTGTGCCTCCAACAGAACCAGGGTTCCAGGGACCAAAGCTGGAGAGGCCAGCATGAGGGGCCCGCCCAGGACCATGGACAGCTCATATGATCAGGAAGTGGGGCTAGGATTTGGCAAGTTGCCTGCTCTGGATCCTGGGCCTGCTCAGGAGGGGGCACAGCTGGGAAACTGAGAGCTGCTGCCATTCCTGGGGGCCCGGGAGGCACACAGAGTACCCCTGGGGGAGAGGGGCAGCAGTGTGAGGAGTGGAACCCCTGAGGCAGACCCATTACATGGTGGGGTCTGAGCAGAAAGAGCTTAGGGGCAGGGGGCCACCAGGGCTTCTGCTGGGAGGTGCTCAGAGCTGGAGGCTGGTGCTGACCTTGCTGCTGTGGCTTCTACCACCCAGAGCTCGTGGATAACCCACGTGTGCGCTGGGGGTGGTGAGTGGGAGACCCTGCCCTCTCCAGGCTCAGTCCTCTGACGCTGAGATAGTGCTGTCTTAGCACCAGCGCAGGGAGATGCAGAGGCCCTGGGGCCAGAGGGAGCCCTGGTGCACTGGGCTGTGTGTGTGTGTGTGTGTGTGTGTGTGTGTGTGTGTGTGTGTGTGCGTGCTAAGTTGCTACAGTCATGTCTGACTCTTTGCGACCCTATTAACTAGTCTACCAGGCTCCTCTGTCCATGGGATTCTTGAGCAAGAATGCTAGAGTGGGTTGCCATTTCCTCCTCCAGGGGATCTTCCCCACATGGGATTGAACCTGCATCTCTTATGTCTCCAGCATTGGCAGGCAGGTTTTTTTTTTTTTTTTTACCACTAGTGCCACCTGGGAAGCTCAGACTTGTGGGGGTGGGGAGGTTGAAGTTAAGTCTTGCCTCCTAGTGGGGAGCAGAGGATGAGATGTCCCAGTGAGTCCACAGGGGTGGGTGAGCATGTGGCATTTTAGTCACTCCAGGCAGGCCTCACAGCCTTCCAGTCCTGCCCCCAGGACCTCGGCAGCCTCTCCTCCTTGGGGATCCCAAACAGTGCCAGACCCCTGGGAAGGCCCTGATGCTGGCATATCCCCATCTGTTCCCTGGGGACCCAGACCCCTGCGTCCCTGGGGCTCCCTGGGCCTGGCTCAGGCCTGGGCAGCTGGGTAGGAGGGGCTAGGGGAGAAGGAAAGATGTGCAGGGTTGATGGGTCCTGAAACTCCTCCTCCTGGCCTCAAGAAACCATGGGGCCCCAACCCCCAAGCAGAGCTCAGCTCCCAGGGTGACAGAAAGCTTCAGACCCTCAAGGGAGAGACCGAGAGGAATTCTCAGGCTGCCCTCTTTCCAGGTCAGGGCTGAGACCACCCCCTCACACTCCAAGAGGCTGTTGCTCCTCTCCCACATCCAGAGCTCAGTGGTCCTCAACTCAGCTCCATTCTCTCTGCCCCTGGACCCTGGCTCTAGCCAACAGGGCTCTGCTCAGTCTGATCAGGCCATATGACACCCCCTCACTGGTCAGAGCCTTTGAGCCTGTTACCTGGGAGGCCGAGGTCAAGGCCAGCAATGCCCTGGGGTCGCCTTTGACAGCCCAGATCTAGGAACCTGGGCTGGCAGGGCACTTGGATGTGACTTGCTGTGGCTGGCTCCTGCTTGGGACTCCCTCTTGTAGGAGTGTCTTGGGAGCAGCTGCTGAGACAGAGGGTGAGGTCAGGATGTGTGTTGGTGACCAGCACCCTGGGAGGGAGCTGAGGGATGCAGGACTGGGTGAGGGGGTGGTGTCAACTCAGGTGGTTGGCCCAGAGGGGCTGCAATGGGGCCCATCAGGAGTCCTGGGGAGAGGAGAGATCATTACTGTTGAACTGCATTGAGGCCCAGGCAGCCAACCAGGAAATTGAGCCCTTGGGCATGATAGCTTTGCAGCCCAGGCCAGCCCTAGAGAAGGGGGTAGTGGGGGCCACTCCCAGCTAGGCACTGAGGACTTCCCTGAAGGTACTCTGGTGGGGGCTTCCCCCACCTTCCCAAGCTACCTTTCAGTGGCCCACTGGCCAGCCTGCCCCCATCCACCCCAGTCTCAATCTCACCAATGATTTCAAGAGCGGGACAATCCAAAAAAAGGGTAGTTTTTTTTTTTTTTTTTTTTTTAAGCAATAATGTAAAGGCTGCATTTACTAAGCCAGGGGTTCTGCCAGTCACTCCCCATAGCTGGCCTCAGGGCCCCTGAGTGGATGGTGACATGTCTTGGTTAGAGCGGAGACAGGGGTAGGGATCTCAGCCTACATTTAGTCTTGCCCCAGCCAGTGGACAGCATGGCCTGATCCCCAGATGGGCTACACCTCTGTCTGAGATTCCCAGAGGTGCTGAGTGGACCTCAAGATCCTTGTGTTGCTGACATCCCTGGGTGTGGCTCCAGCATTGGGGGAACACAGGCTCTGGGCCTTGAGGCCTGGGCTGGGGCTGCTCTAACTTTAGGGTGGGTGTGACAGGGGCTAGGCTTAGGAGAGGATGGCCCGGGCCTTCCACCATCCCTTGGGGATGGTGGCTCAAGTACTCGGGGGGCTCATCCAGTGCTCAGAGTGGGCAAGCTGAGCGTGGGGTCAGGACAAAATGCCTGAGCCTCCAGCCACCTGGGGAAGCGGTGGCATGAAAGCCAGAGGAGGCCAGAGACAGTAACATGCAGGACATCCTCACTGTAGAGGGAACAGGATGGCTGATGGCCATGGGCTCCCCTGGGTTCGGGGTAAGACTTGGGCCTGGGGTTGGAGTCCCGGCTGAGCAGCAGGGACTCATGGGGTTCCTGAGTCCCATCCCTTCCTGCACAGACTGATAGGAGCAGCACCCTCCTGACAGGTGTTCTGTGACAACCAGACAGGGTGGCAAGGGGCTGGCTCCAACCCCAGGCTGCTGCTGTTGTGGGCCCCGTGTTGTCACTCTTGCCACAGGTGTTTGGGTGTGAGGTGAGGGCTCTGTCAAAGGCTGAGCAAGGCTGAGGCTCTCAGGGCGTCTCCTTCTTCCCCTGGAGAATGGGCTCCCCAGTAGGACTCCAGCTCAGGCCCTGCCCCTGCCCTTCAGGTCAGAACACCCTCTTCCCTGGGGCCCAGCTATGCCAGGTTTCAGCACTAGCTGGAGCTTCTGTAAGTGACATCACCACTTGCAGAAGAAATAAAACTACTGACTAATACGTAATGAATGCCTACTATGTGGGGGCACTTTGTGTGGCCAGATGATCACTCATCCACTTGTCCTTAGTGTCCTTGTTGGTAAAACAGGAAAGCACCAGGACCTAGCACATAGCAGGTGCTTATTAAAAGTCACTATTTATAGCACTTTTGCTACTGAAAACAACCTAATTGTTGTTTGTTTGCTTTTTTTTTTTTTTTGCTGGTTAAGTAAAATCTGGGAGGGCTGAGCTTGCACCTGTTCTGTCCCCGGTAACTAAGAAAGACTTGGCCCTGTTGTAGGCATTTAAGAAATATATCTGATGACAGGGTGAATTGCGTAAAGACATGACAGATTTCCAGCATGGAAGGAGTCAGGAGGTCAAGAAGATTCTCCCTTAAAAACCAAATAAAAAACTAGGAACAAGCATTGCAATGCCCTGGAATTCCATCTAAGACATTAAACAACCCACAAAGTGTTTATTCATCAAGAACACCGAGCTTTAGGATAAGATCTAAAATTCCCCAGTGAAGAAGCACCAGGAGAACCCCAGCTGGCATGAGAAATGACACCTGGCAAACAGGTTTACTGGGATGGCAGAATCTACAGTGACCAACGAAGGCTTTAAAGCAACTGATGTAAAATGCACCAACACACAACTGTGAGCATATGTGTCAAGTGATGGAGAATGAGGTTAACAAACCCAGTTATGATCGAAACCATACAAGAAATAGAAAAAGAGGTCCTTGGGAGTTCCCTGGTCCAGTGGTTAAGAATTCCCCTGCCAGTGCAGGGGACACAGGTTCCATCCCTGGTCTGGAAAGATCCCACATGCCTCAGGGCAACTAAGCTTGTGCATCACAACTACTGAGCCCACGCCCCCAGAGCCCCTGCTCTGCAATAAGTCACCGCATCTACAGAGTAGCCCCTGCTCTCCTCTCTGCAACTAGAGAAAATCCTAGGGGCAGCAATGAAGATCCAGTGCAGCCAAAAGTAATTCATAAATAATTTTTAAAAAGAAAGAAAGAAAATAACGTCTTCAGTCTTGTAAAGAGCATCACTTACAACCAACCAACTCCTGGCAAGTAGGCCAATGTGGTCCTTGATGGAGAAAGACAGGGTCTTTTCCCAGCACCAGCAAAGATGTCCACTCTCAATACAATTATTTGATGTCTACCAGAAGTCTTAGTGGGTGAAATGAGGCAAGAAAAAGAAAGAAAAGGCATCCAGATTGAAAGTGAGAAATAAAACTGTCCCTCTCCAAGATACTGTGGTGGTTGTCATCAAGGAATATACAAAAAACCCTAATGAGCGAAAGAGATTTAGCCAGACACAGTCAACACACAAAAACCAGTTGTACTCCTGATTTACTGATTCACAACTAGAAGCAGAAAATTTAAAAACACCATATATAATAGCCACACTCTGCCATGAAACACTTAGGTATAAACCTGACAGGATTTGTATGCCAAAAATTAAATGCTAATGACAGAAACCAGTGAAGGCATAGATAATGGAGACTCAATACAGTAGAGATGTCTGTTTCCTCCAAACTGATGTACATATTTAATGCAGTTCTAGTAAAAATCTCAGCAAGGTCTTTGAAGATGTAGGTCCTAAAAAAAAAAAAAAAAAGAAGAAGATGTAGGTCCTAAAACTAACACAGATGAACTATGATAACTAAAATGTTTGAAAAATAAGAATATAGAGAAATAGCAATACCCAAATCTTTTTATTGAGGTAAAATTCCCATAAACTAACCACTTTAGAGTGGGCAGCTCAGCAGCAACCATTTAATACATTGACAGTTGTGTAACCATCCCTCCACATTTCATCACCCCAAAAGGAAACCCATTTTATCCATTAAGCAACTCCCTCCCTTTGCCCCTCCCCTAGTCCCTGGTGACCACTGATCCATTTTCTGTCTCTATGATTTTACTCGTTCTGGACATTTCACACGAGTGGAATCATACAGTCTTTGCCTGGCCTTTTACTGATGCCTTCTTTCACTCAGCATACTGTTTTCAAGGGTTATCCACATTGCAGCATGCATCAGTACTTCCCCCTCCAACCAAATTGTTTTACTGCTGTAAAATACACATAACAATTTACCATCTTAACCATTCCCACCCACCCCCAACCCCTGCTTTGGCTGCAACACACAGCTTTTGAGATCTTTTTCCCTGACCAGGGATTGAACCTGTGCCCCCTGCAGTGGAAGCACAGAGTCCTAACCACTGGACCAGGGAAGTCCCCAAGCCCAGGTGGAAATAGTGGGTGTGCCTTCATTGGGTCTTCTGCTCAGGATTTCAAAAGGGTAGGGAGAGGGTGGGATGATTCGGGAGAATGGCATTGAAACATGTATAGTATCATATATGAAACAAATCGCCAGTCCAGGTTCAATGCATGATACTGGATGCTTGGGGCTGGTGCACTGGGACGACCTAGAGGGATGGTATGGGGAGGGGGAGGAGGGAGGGGGTTCAGGATGAGGAACACGTGTACACCTGTGGCGGATTCATGTTGATGTATGGCAAAACCAATACAATATTGTAAAGTAATTAACCTCCAATTAAAATAAATAAATTTATATTTTTAAAAAGGGTACAATCAAAGTGCCTGTGTTTCCTTCAGGGCCTTGAGGATGTATTTGAAGGTCACATGGTGGTTGGCAGAATCGTCTGGGGCTGTAGTACTGAGGTTCCTGCTTTCTTGGTGGCGGATAGCAGGAGCCATGCTCAGCTTTGAGAGGCAACCCACAGTTCCTGACACATGGCCCCTGGCCTCTCACAACCTGGGAGCTCACTTCTTCAAGGCCAAGAGGGGAACCTCCTGCTCCAGTCTGCAAAGACCAAGTCTTAAACACTGCAGACCAATCAGGAGCGTGACAGTGCATCACTTTGTCATGTGCTGCTGGCTACATGTGGCCACAGGATCCTTCTGCCCTCGAGGGAAAGGTTATTCCAGGGCATGACTCCTTGGAGGACTCCTCAGACTGTGTCCACCAGGAGCTGAGATTGAAGCAAAAACACTCGAAGACCAGCCTTCCCGGGTGGCATCGGCACTTGGGCCTAGCCAGAGTGAAGAGATGGCTCACTTATTTTTTAGGAGAAAAGATTATACTGAGACTAATGCCTACTCTAGGCTCCATCTAAGAAGAGATGAAAGTGAACTCCATAAAGAGTTTTCGGGGAACAAAACTGGAAGCTGAATCTTATCGAGTGTACGGTCTTGGGAGGCACTTTGGGGTTCCCAGATTGACACAAACAAAGCATGAAAACAAGCCCACCAAAATCCAGTAATGGAATGGCTGCTAAAATGAGAACCAACAGTATTCCAAGGAAGGTAACAAAATCCAGAATCTTTACAGAATGTTCATTATTCAGCCAAAAATCACTCAGTTCAGTTCACTCAATTGTATCTGACTGTTTGTGATGCCAAGGACTGCAGCATGCCAGGCTTCCCTGTCCATCACCTGGAGCTTGCTCAAATTCATGTCCATCAAGTTGGTAATGCCATCCAACCATCTCATCCTCTGTCATCCCCTTCTCCTCCTGCCTTCAGTCTTTCTCAGCCTCAGAATCTTTTCCAATGAGTCAGTTCTTCACATCAGGTGGCCAAAGTATTGGAGCTTCAGCTTCAGCATCAGTCCATCCAATGAATATTCAGGACTGATTTCCTTTAGGATTGACTGCTTTGATCTCCTTGCAGTCCAAGGGACTCTAAGAGTCTTCTCCAACACCATGGTTCAAAAGCATCAATTCTTCAGCGCTCAGCCTTCTTTATGGTCCAACTCTCATATCCATACATGACTACTGGAAAAACCATAGCTTTGACTAGATGGACCTTTGTCCTCAAAGTAATGTCTCTGCTTTTTAATATGTTTTCTAGTTCGGCCATAGCTTTTCTTCCAAGGAGCAAGCGTCTTTTCATTTCACAGCTGTAGTCACCATCTTCAGTGATTTTGGAGCCCAAGAACATAAAGTCTGCCACTGTTTCCACTGGTTCCCCATCTATCTGTCATGAAGTGATGGGACTGGATGCCATGATCTTAGTTTTTTGAATGCTGAATTTTAAGCCAACTTTTTCACTCTTCTCTTTCATTTTCATCAAGAGGTTCTTTAGTTCCTCTTTGCTTTCTGCCATAAGGGTTGTATCATCTGCATATCTGAGGTTATTGATATTTCTCCAGGAAATCTTGATTCCAGCCTGTGCTTCATCCAGCCCAGCATTTTGCATGATGTACTCTGCTTATAGATTAAATGAGCAGGGTGACAATATACAACCTTGACATATTACTTTCCCAATTTGAAACCAGTTTGTTGTTCCATGTCTGGTTCTAACTGTTGCTTCTTGACCTGCATACAGATTTCTCAGGAGGCACGTAAGGTGGTCTGGGACTAGACATGCAAAAAAATAGTAAAATTTCCTCCCTGTCAAGGAAAACACTAGCTGTCATTTAGTTTTCTCTTGGAGGTAAATTCACCCTTCACTGCCTGCTTTGCAAAAGTGGATCTGCTCACTGAGGAGGAGAAATGCTTACTATAATTTTGTCCACCGTCACAGAGCAAGTATCAAAGGATGAATTTACCAGCCAGGAGGCAGTACACAAATGACTGGAATAATGTACACATACACACGGCTCAAAACCCCAGCCATGAGGTCTGTAACAGACAGAAAGGCTCACACAAGTGGCTCGCAGGATAATTTTCGGCAGCTCAGAACTGGAAATGGAATACTACACAGCAGTGAAAATGGACTGCTACACAGCAGTGAAGAAACAAACACCTCCCAGATGCAGGAGCACAGGTGCAAGTCACACATGTGGTGGCAGGTGAAAGAGGCCAGAGAAAAGAACAGAAGCTACATGGACCATTCACGGAAAGCTTACGAGCCAGCAAAGTGATGTCTGGCAGGAGAAGCCCAAGTAGGGGTGCTTTTGAGGGTGCAACAGAGTGTTCTATTTCTTGACCTGGTGGTCAAGCACAACTGTGCCTCATGCAGTTTCTCTAAGTGGTTCAAGGACTGTCTTCCTCAGTGCCCAGTCCTTCCCCTAACCTCCTGCATCAGTCATTTTAACATCTCCTGAAGCCCCCAGTTCCCTAAGCAGGTTATTCCCAACTGTGCAATTGAGGGGAGCTCTATTCAAAAGCAGAAAACGAGGGCTCCAGGGTTGTTAAGGAGCTTCCTGTTCCCCAGGGAAATTTCTGAACCTGGGAGTGGGAGGCTGGCTTAGGGCTGAGATCTCTCCCTCCCCTACACCAGGGCAGGGGTCCAGGGTAACCCATCCAGGTGTGAGAGGAGTCCATGATACAGCACAAACCCACCTAGGCCCAGAGAACACTGACCATGAGGGGTCGTTGGGCCTGCAGACCCTCCGCTGGTTCTCCCTGTGTCCTTGGCCCATGGCAGGGCTGCGTCTTCTTAACCCAAGATCTCTGGGCTAAGAACTGGCTGATCTCTCCATCTCTCTGTTGGCCTCTCAACCTGCAGTGAACTGAATGGGGGACCTGGCCACTCCCTTTTCCTAGCACCAAGCTGGATCGCCGCCCCTTCGCAGTGGCCCAGAGCCAGGGGCCCAGCCCACCGGGACCCCCTCTTCTGTTTCCCCGAAGCAGGGGTGCTGCTCTAGTGCAGGCGGGGCCGCCCAGGTTCCTGGGGAGTGAGGGTTTGTGGGGAGGAGTCTGAGGGCCTGGGGGAGGAGTCTGCAGACTCCATCACCATGGTTACGGCTTCATGCTGCAGCTGTTGTACGGGTGGGCGGACAGCTCCCTTGGCCCCAGGGTGGGTGGGGGCGGGGCGGGCTGGCTGCCCTCCCCCTCTCTAAAGGGTGGTGTTTCCCTCTCTAAGCTGTTCTGGCTGACTCAGGTCAGCCCCATCCTCCCAGACACGCTCGGTTTGGCAGGTGATGTGTTTGGGGGCCTGCATTGTCCAGCAAGTCACCCCGACCCGCCCCCCACCCCCCACCTGCCTCCCCTTTCTTTCACTAGGCCCGGAGACTCAGACCAGGGCTGGTAGGCTGGTTGGGGCCTCGGCGGTATTGGGGTCTTGCTGGCGTACACGTGCCCTGGCCCCGCCCCGGCCCCGCCCCTTCTCTGATTAGGGGCCGTGACTTTGCTCTTCTGCAGGGAGCTGGTTGCCGAGAACGCCTCCTCACCATGGAGACACTTAATTTGCGGCCGGCCACGAGGGCAGCTCGGTCCCCTGAGTGCCCGGTCTGAAGAGCTGGGGGCGGGAACGTGTCCCCGAGGCAGTCCAGGGTCCCACTGCACAGCTAGACTGGGAGACAGGTGCAACTGACCCTGCACGTGAGGATGCTCACCGATGCCCAGGGGTCAGAGGGCAGCCAGTGTAGCCCAAGGGCAGGGGGTGAAGTCTTTCTGAGACACCGCGCGGCCCCTCCCTCTCCCCCGCCCCCGCCCAAGCCGCTATTCGCGACCATCACCCGGGTGGCCATCCCCACCTGTTGCGGCCGCGGCCCCCACGCAGGCGCACCGCACAGGTGGAATGCTCTGCATTTGCAGGTTATTATTAACCCGGCGGTGACATCACCCGCAGCCAATGGGAGGCGGGTTTATTTCCAGGGCTGACAGCTTGATAACGGTTAATTTTAGCTGGATCTTCTTTCCCTAGGCTGGTGAAAACCCCGCCTGCCAAAGAGGGGGCTGCGTGTGTCGCCCCAAACAGCTCACTGGGCCTGGGAGCTAGGGGTTGAAGAGGCAGGGGCCTATACCCCTCCCTCTGCCTGCTCCCTAGAAGCTGCCTTGGGGGGCAGCACCAACCTCCTTAGCTGGACCCCCTTCCTTGCTCTCCCCCACCCATAACCTTGGCTGCTACTGGGGGCCATAGTGACCAATGGCTCAGATGTGGGAAAGGGAGGCTACGGGGGCGGAGCCTGACTTGGGAGGAGCAGAGCACAGGTGGGACCTGGATGAGCTTGTCCAGAAGCAACAGTGACCTGGCTCAGGTCTTCCAAGCTATCTGCAAGCTCTGCCCTCCTTGCTGTGTGACCTCAGGCACTGTGCTTTGCCCTCTGTGCCCAGTTGATTCTTGATCCATGGACGCTCAGGCTGCCTGGGAGCCCCACCATGCAAGGCTGGGTGACTGTGGCTGTCTAGTACATCATGTAGTGTTTAGTACTGCTTAGTATTTTGTGGTTATTCAGTACTAGTCAGTGATCAGTACTATTCCATGGTTATTAAGTATGAGTCAGTAGTTAGTAGGCATTAAACACTATGCAATAGTTAGCAGCTGATTGCCAGTGAGTTGTACCATGCAGTGGTTAGTGCTCCACTCTGCCGCTGGGTGTTATTTAGCATCATACATCCCCATGTCTCACTACTGTGTGAGCCCAGTGTCTCCAGACGCTGAATCTCCGGGGACTCCCAGGGCTCTGCAGGTAGTACAGCTGAGGACACAGAGGCCTCTTGGAGAAGCCACTGGAGATTCCTTCCCAGGGTCAGCCAGCAGACCCTTGGGAAGGATGCTGCCTTCCAGCAGCGGTGGCCACTGCTCCTAGCAGGACGGGGTTCCAGCACCGGCTGGCCCCTGGAACGGGCACCCCAGTGTGGTTTGGTGCCTGCCAGCTGACAGCTGTGGGTGAGCCTGAAGCAGAGAGGCATGGACCTGTTTGGGGGTGTCTGATAAACACCCTCTGAGGTTGCAGGCAGCTGGAGGTCCCCTGGAGGAGGCTGGGGGTGGTGTTCATAGGGACCCGGGCCTCCTGCCCTGCCTGTCCCATCCTAGCCTTGGCCAGTCACAGTCTCCCAGATGCCACCTAACCTTCAGCAGGATGGGACACCTTAAGCCTAGAGACCAGCTCAGCTGGGCGGGCTGGGCTGCGCTTTCCCTGCAGGCGTTTATTTTTAATTCCTGGCTCCCGTTTGATGGAATCAGCAGCGCGAGGAAGTGCTGGGTCACTTGCCAACCATTGCCTACTCGAGGACACAGGGACAGCATGACAGAAGGGCCCCTTCCCCCGCCCACTCGCCCGAGAAACCCTCACTGCAGGCAAAGGAGACCTGTTTGGCCCCCAGCCCATCTCTACTTCCTGGCCTGCTGGGGGTCCCATCGCTGGGGGCTCCTCGTGGGTACTGTCTCAACATAAGGTGCTGAGTCCTGGGCCTCTGCTCCCACCACACGTTTCTGAGACCCTGCCTGACCTTCTCCCAGACCCAACCCTAACCTGAGTGTCCTCAAGATGTGAGGGAGATGGGAGAGACGGCCGTGGGGAAACGTGATCATGGGTGAGCTGACAAGGTCGGGGGGTCCCTAGAGGGGGCCATGACTGTGGTCTTCACTGACCCCTCCCCCTCCCTGAAACCCATTTTTGTCATTGCCCTGGTCTGTGACCACCCCACTTCCCTGCAGCCTGGCACTCTGACCCCGCCAGGGTCACGGTCCGGGACTCTCTTTGGGAGCCTTGTTTTCATGTCAGCTCTGCGTCTTTAGGAACCCTGCCCGTGTATGCAGACCAGAGCAGCCCTTGAAGGTCTCAGTGGGCTCTGGGGGCAGACTTCAAGTGTACCCTCCACACAGAGGGGTCCAGGGTGGAGAACAGTTCTTTCTGGGGGCCTCAGAACCTGGTGGTGGAGCCTTAGGCCACTTGGCCAAGCTGAGAGGACCCTGGAGGCCACAGTTCCAAGGTCACGGGGAACCATGGGGCCCGATAGGGAGAAGCCTGGCTTTGTGGGCCTGCTGGGGCACGCCTCTGTGGCAAGCATGTGGGGGCAGGGGGCCAGATTCTAGAGTCCCACCAGGGCGGCCTGCATCCCTTAGGCCACCCTGGGGAGACTCCTCAGAACACAGGTCCATTGTAAACCAGGGTCAGACGCTACAGCAGCCCAGACTCCGGCCTCAGCACCCACCCTCAACCTGGTGTGCTCCCACCCTGCCAGCGCCTGCCGGGTCCCTGAGGACTGGGCCCGTCCCTGGGACCTCTTCTTATGATCCGAATGTCTTCCTGTCCTGTGCTTGGCACACCCATCCTCTCTCCCTGCGGGCCTGAGCCTGGCGTTTCAGTCTGGCTTTATCTGTCCTCTGCCTCCAGCTCTTTCTCTCCTGGTCCCTCTCTTCGTCTCGCCCTCCCTCTGTTCTGCCTCCCTCTCCCCGTCTCGTCGCGGTTCTCTGCCGCCTCCGCCTGTTTTTCTCTCGCTGCTTGCGCTCCCTCCGGGTGCGTCTCGTCTCCGCCTTTGTAGCTAGCTCCCTCGCCGCATCCTCCTCTCGCGTCTCTGTCGCGCTCGCGCGCGCCCGCGGACCCTGCATCCCTCGCGTCCCCACCCCCGGCCCCGCCCGCGCCGGTACCGCATTGCCGTACTGCAGGGGCGCGGTGCACTGCGCCTGCTCGGGCGATAGGTGGACCCCCCTCCTGGAGAGATAAAACCGCCGGCGCCGGCGCCGCCAGTCCCTCTGGCTGAGACCTCGGCTCTGGGTAAGGACGCTGGGCCTCCGGGTCCCCATCCCCGCCCCCAGCTTTCCGCAGAGGGTCCCTTCCCCGGGGACCAGTCCTGGGGGGCATAGACGGGCCCGTCCCGGCTCCTGGAGAGGCTGCGCTCCTCCCTGTGGAGATCTGCCGCCCGCCCAGCGCGCTAGCACCGGCACCGGGGTCAGTCCCCGGGGCGGCCTTGGGTGGGGTGGGGGCACCGTGGTATCGCTTGTTTACGCGGCGGCTGAGGCGCGGACGAGTCTCCTGGACAGTGGCGATCGACCTGCAGCCGTGACCTTGGGACTGCCTAGGGCCCTGCTGGGTTGAGGAAGGGTCGTCAGTGCTGGAGGCTGGTGAGGGTGGGTGCTGCGGGTACCCGCCATGTAGCGGGAGAGCGGCAGGAGGTCAGACCTGAGGGGTCCTTGCCACTCCGCCCCCCCACCCGCGGAGAGCGGCAGGAGGTCAGACCTGAGGGGTCCTTGCCACTCCGTCCCCACCCGCTGGCGATATCCGCACCCTAGGGTGCACCTTTTTCTCCAGCTTTCCCTCCCCCAGCTGCCTGTCACCTCCTGGGCTACCTAGGTTTCCCCATTGACCTCCAAGATGGAGCAGGGGCTGCGACTCTGTGATTAGAGGGGAGGGGGAGGAGATAGCCCCCTGCCCCCATCAGGCTGAGGGCATCTGTCTGTCATTTGCTGAGCTTGGCTGCTAGGGCCAAATTCACCCTTTGGACACAGCAGGGACCCCCACCTCCCTGTCCTACTGTCTGCCCCCTGTCCAAATCCAGGGAGGGCCTGAGCTATTCTGGGCCCCTGATCTGGGCACTGCATCACCCTGCCTGAGGTCTTGGCCAGCCTGTCTCCCCATGCCAGCCTGCCAGGCAGGGATGAGAGGAAGATGGCGCCATCGGTGCTCGAGGAGGGGAGTGGGAAGCCCTGACCATCTCTGTGACAGCTCGGCGGGGGGTGGGGGTGCTGGGATTGGGTACAGTGTCCCAGCCCAAGACCGTAGGTGGGGGAGCAAACACCCAGGACAGGGCATTGGAGAGCTGGGCAGGGTGACTCATCAACAGGCTCCTGACTGGTCATGGGGCTCACCAGCCTGGTGTTTCTCGGTCTCTCAAGAGGGGGATAACCTCTCTCAGGGGTGAGGGTGGTTTGTAGCCACGACACTCAGACATTTCCAGCTGTTGGGCTCTTTGGGCTTGCCCCTGGGCTCTGCTCAGCTAAATGCAGAGACTTGGCTCTAGCCTTAGGATCTTGTTCTGTGGGGCAGGGTGTGCTCTCCAACCTGGGCAGGGCAGTGTCTGCTGGGCTACTCCCGGAGGCCCCCCATCACCTGTGCCCCTGCCTCAACCCACAGACTCACTGCTCAGCGTCCCCTCACCCTGAGCCAGAGCACCCCAGGTCGTGCCAGCCCCTCCCCAAGCCCCAGGCAGAATGGGCAAGGAGAAGACCCACATCAACATAGTGGTCATCGGCCACGTGGACTCGGGCAAGTCCACCACGACTGGCCACCTCATCTACAAATGCGGGGGCATCGACAAGAGGACCATCGAGAAGTTTGAGAAGGAGGCAGCTGAGGTGAGCCCTGGGGGAGCTCCCTGCTTTGCCTCCACCGTGAGGCTGGGGTCCCATGTGGCAGCCCACTGGCACTTCCCTGACCCTGGGTCAAGAAGCTTGGATGGTCTCCTCCAGGGCAAGAGGAGATGTATATCAGAGCATCCAGATGGTAGAGGCGGGGGCTAGGGGAGCAGGGGCGCCTCTGTCTGAGGAGGTGCCTGTGGAGGTGGACCAACCTGCTGGACCTGCCCTGGGCCAGGGGAGGCGCAATTCTCCCAGTACGGGTCACTATCTCTAAGCCCCACGGGTGGGTTCCTGTCGCCCCAGGGCTGAGTCTGGGGCTGCGGGTGGCGCTGTCCTCGCTTGTCCCAGGGCAGGGCCAGGACTCAGAGCGGCTATTAATAGCCAATTGATGGGCACTCAGCCCATCAGCTCCATTTTCTCGTGCTGGGCTAGGGCAGGCCACTCATCCAGGGTAGCACCCCTTTTAGGGGGTCTTTGTCACCTAGTGAGGATGGGAGGGGCCCTGATGGCTGAACCATTTCTGGAGGCTGATCCTCTCGAGTTCTGAGACCCATGTGTGGGAGGTGTCTATGAAGTCTGCTCTCTGTGCCCCCTACCTTCACCCCTGAGCTCTGGAAGAAGCCCCCTGTCCAGGGAAGCTGTGAAGGGTCTCACCTGGATGACTGGTGCCAGGGCTCAGGAGGGGGCGGTTGCTGGCCTGGGCTGAATCCTGTTCTCCGAGGGGGTGCGGGTGCTCTTGGGCCCCCAAAGCTGTGTCTTTCCCTCCCTGCCGGGCTGGTATTGGGAGGGGGCCGCTGAGGGTGTTCACAGGGTGTCTGTCTGGGTAGCCTTCCTGGAGGGCAGAGCTCGGTCACTGCGCAGCCCTGGCAGGGGGTTTGCCCAGCTGGACAGTGAACACACAGTCCTGACCGCAGCCCAGGCCCTGAGCGTGGGGGGTCTTGCTGTGCACGCGGCGAAGGTGTTGGCAGAGGGTGGCCCAGCTTTGCTTGCCCTGCTCAGGTGAGGCGCGGGTAGGGGGAGGAGCCTCAGAGCCACTGGGGAGCTTTATCTGTAGAAAGAGCTGGAAAGCCAGGCCCTTCCTTGCGACCTCATCTTATTTCTTTCTTTCTTAAAAAAAAAAAAATCACAGAGGGGTTTGTTTTTGGTTGGACAGTGTGAAACTCAGTGGTGTCGTCGGCTGACACAGAAATCTATCTGGGGGAGGGGAGACTCTGGCTTCAGATAAAGGGGAGCCCTCAGCCAGGGGAGGGCTTGAAACCGCCCGCGACTTCTCTCCCAGGGCGGCTCCCAGGCCCTTGCGCCCCCTACTGGTGGATGCTCAGATGGCGCCCGTTGTGACTGCAGGAGGCTGGTCTAGGCAGGCAGGGATGAGGTCTGGGTGTACCCCGTTCCAGAGCTGGGTCCAGAGTCCCCGGTCCCGGCAGGAGCAAGGGCCCTCTCCGCTGTGACATGCTGCTCCTACGGCCCAGGGGACCCGTGACTAGGCCGTTGGGTCCGGGTCCGTCCTGAGCCACGCCCCCGCCCCCTCCAGATGGGGAAGGGCTCCTTCAAGTATGCCTGGGTACTGGACAAGCTGAAGGCAGAGCGGGAACGCGGCATCACCATCGACATCTCCCTCTGGAAATTTGAGACCACCAAATACTATATCACCATCATCGACGCCCCAGGCCACCGCGACTTCATCAAGAACATGATCACAGGCACATCCCAGGTGGGCGGGGCTTCGGGGTCTGGGGGATCTGAAGGTGGGGCAAGGACACCATTTAGGAGACCCTGGGGGCCCTAGAATTGGTGAGCGTGGTTGGATTTCCTCTGCTTCCTCGCCAGGGCATGAGACCCCTCACCTTTGTCACCACTCACCCCTCAAAGAATTGAGTAAGCGCCCCAGCATCTCAGCCAGACAAGAGTGCCTATAAGGTCAGCTGGCCACTGACAAGGCCGACTTCACAGACAAGTGGACACAGAGGCCAGGATGGGGACACTGAATGTAGGCAGAAATGCACCACCTCCCGCCCCAGACAATTCAACATCGCCAGGGCATTCACACAGACACACTGCCTCTAAGGGTGAGACCTCCAGGTTCTATCCCCAGGTGACTGCCCAGGCCCCTGTCCACTGCCCTGAGGGGCCCGAGCTCACCCTGCCTGACTTTCCGGACAGGCGGACTGCGCCTGTGCTGATCGTGGCCGCAGGAGTGGGTGAGTTCGAGGCAGGCATCTCTAAGAATGGGCAGACCCGGGAGCACGCGCTGCTGGCCTACACGCTGGGCGTGAAGCAGCTCATTGTGGGGGTGAACAAGATGGACTCCACGGAGCCCGCCTACAGCGAGAAGCGCTATGATGAAATTGTCAAGGAGGTCAGCGCCTACATCAAGAAGATCGGCTACAACCCGGCCACCGTGCCCTTCGTGCCCATCTCAGGCTGGCATGGTGACAACATGCTGGAGCCCTCACCCAACGTGAGTGCCTGGCAGTGGCAGGGCTGCTCCCCAAGGGCCCTGGGTGAGGACGAGCACAGATGGCCAGTGGGGGGTCAGGGAGCTGTCCCCAGGCTGCCCTCAGTCCTATGACTGTGGTACCTAGCCCTCTGTGGGTGTTGGGCTGGTGGGAACCACAGCCTCCTTGGGTACAGGCACTCTGCCCTCAGCTCAGTTTCCCCAGGAGGCTGGCCCCTTCTGCTGCAGCCCCTTCTCTGGCCAGGGACACCCCCAGATTGACACTGTGGGGGCAGTGGCCGCTGGGGCCCAGGGTAATCTGCCCACTTCTGGCTGTGGGATGCATAGGGAGGGGGAAGGGGGCGCTATGACGGTGCCTTCTTTTTCCTGCCCAGATGCCCTGGTTCAAGGGCTGGAAAGTGGAGAGGAAGGAAGGGAATGCCAGTGGCGTGTCCCTCCTGGAGGCCCTGGACACCATCCTGCCCCCCACACGCCCCACAGACAAGCCCCCTGCGTCTGCCACTGCAGGATGTGTACAAGATTGGCGGTGAGTGAGGGCCCCATGGCCACTGCCCGCTGCAGTGCCCCTGCCCACCTGCCAGCTCTGCCCTCAGACCCCCTCCTGAGAACCAGCCCCAGACCAGGAGCATCCAGGGCCCAGTTATTTCTGTCCCTCCCACTATGCTGCACACTTTCTGGGGGACCATCCATCCACCTATTCCCATCCATCCATCCATCCATCTGTTCATCCATCTATCCCAAGACTGCCGGGGTCTTCCTCCCTCCAGACAAGTGTCCAGCCCTATGCCAGCACCAGTGGCACAGGGAGAGTCATTTATCACCCTCCACCTGGAAGTCTCCGTCTTGCAGGAGACACCATCCACTCTAGGAGTGAGAAGAGCTGGTCACACAATGATGCAGACCCATAAACAAGTGTGAGGCCCACAGGGGGCCATAGTGGGGGACTCCCAGCCAGGAGGCTGTGGTCAGAGAGGCTGAGGACCTGGGTGCAGGTGGAGTATCACGCTCACCCAGCACAGAGCACAGCCATCAGCCTTCTTAATGCCACAGGAGCCTCTGCCACAGCCAGGGAAGCCAGGCTTGAGCCCCCTGCCCCCTGCCTTGGGGGGGCATCACACCCCCACTGTTTGGCCACACAGTGTAAGCAGATCCTGAGAAGTGTGGGGGCACCATGCCCCTTTGGGACTCACCCCTGAGATGGCAGCACCAGTGCCAGGCGGGCCACCCTGGGGGGCTGATCCACAGCCCACTTAGTGATGCTGTCTCACAAGGAGGGCCCCATGCTGCCTCCTGTTGGGACACTTGCCCCTGGGGTTAGAGATGGGCCTCTCCTGCCTGAGATCCCTGTGTTCTGGGAACTTGCTTCCTCAGGCCCTTTACTCCAGATGGGGCAGGAGAAAGATCTCCACCTCTGTCTGTAGGTCCCAGGGTCCGCCTTGTCCAGGGCCTCCCATCCCCTGCCTCCCACCACATGGCCACTCCCTGCCTGCTAGGGAGGACAGGTCACCCCTGCCCCAGCCTGCCTTCACAGCCCATTTCCTCTCGCCCTAGGCATTGGCACCGTGCCCGTGGGCCGAGTGGAGACAGGGATCCTGCGGCCTGGCATGGTGGTGACCTTTGCACCCGTGAACATCACCACGGAGGTGAAGTCGGTGGAGATGCACCACGAGGCTCTGAGCGAGGCCCTGCCTGGGGACAATGTCGGCTTCAACGTGAAGAATGTATCAGTCAAGGACATCCGCCGGGGCAACGTGTGCGGGGACAGCAAGTCTGACCCACCCCAGGAAGCCGCCCAGTTCACGTCCCAGGTGGGCAGCCCGGTGGCCAGCAGGGCCTACCCCAGGCAGTACCAGGGCTATCCTCAGCAAGGGGGCTGCTGGGTACCAGGGAGGACTGAGATCTTTGCTTTGCAGAGCAGGTCCCCAAGGACGGGGAACCTTCCTCTGCAGGCAGGAAGAGCGGGCAGGGTGCTCCTAGCCTCACTGAGTCCCCACTCTGGTCCTGAAAAGACTGTTCTCAGTTTACTGCTGGAACAGGCCTGTGGTACTTTGTTCTCTACATGCTTACTGTGCCCTCTTTGGTCATCTCTGTACGTGAGTAGGATTTTTTAATTGGCTTTACTGAGATATAACTGAAATGTAATAATTGAGGTGTAGTTTTGTCATGCCCCTGCCTCTGCTCTGGTGCTGCCCTTTCAAACTATGCCCTTGTCATTATTTATCTCTTGTGGCCTTTCAGATGCTCAAAGAGGACCTTGGGGGTCAAGTCTGGGAGCCTGAACTTTTCTTATTCTGACCTTCCTTCATGGACAGCATCTGGGCCCCAGGGGCCTGGGGGTGGGCAGAGCCTTCTCCACCTCAGGGCCCTCCCCTGGTGCCCACCTGGGCATTTTTGATGGCCTCGTGTACCTCTGCCCACAGGTCATCATTCTGAACCACCCTGGGCAGATCAGTGCTGGCTACTCAC
Source organism: Nanger dama (assembly GCA_917880005.1). Classification (NCBI taxonomy): domain Eukaryota; kingdom Metazoa; phylum Chordata; class Mammalia; order Artiodactyla; family Bovidae; genus Nanger; species Nanger dama. Next base: position 584,113 of record CAKJTW010000080.1, read on the forward strand.
CAGTCATTGACTGCCACACAGCCCACATCGCCTGCAAGTTTGCTGAGCTGAAGGAGAAGATTGACCGGCGCTCTGGCAAGAAGTTGGAGGACAACCCCAAGTCCCTGAAGTCCGGTGATGCAGCCATTGTGGAGATGGTCCCGGGAAGCCTATGTGTGTGGAGAGCTTCTCCCAGTACCCCCCTCTTGGTGAGCTGGTTGATGGGGAAGGGGCAGCCATCAGGTGGCGGCCAGTCCAGGCCAAGGGCAGAGGACTGCTGCGGGGGTGGGGTGGATGGAGGGTCCTGGACTTTCCTGCTGCGGCTTAGAGCTTAGAGGAGACCCAGCCTTGGTCTTTGTCTCATGGAGCATAGGTGGCCCCACTGGGTGGGCAGGGGATGGTATCCTCCTCTGCAGATGAAGTCCCCTAGGGGACCCACTCAAGGCCCACAGCTTGGCAGAATGAGGACTGACTGCCGGCCTCCAGCTGGCCTGCCCCACCGATACCCCAGGGATGACCCACAGATCTATATCAGAGAGCTGCCTATGCAAGGTTGCTGGCCATCGTCAGAATACCTTAAACGGTGAACTGTATTCTGCACTAGGCTGCTCTAAGGACTGTTTACATGCCATTTAATTCCCACAACGACGCTTTGGCGGATTCCATATGTGTTATTCCTGCCATCTAAGGAGAAGAGAGCCTAGCACCTCACTGCCCCCTGCCTCCATCCGGGAAACAGTCAAACAGGCTCAGAGAGCTCCGTGCCAGGGTCCCGCCCTAGGGCGGGGGCTGGGGAATGATGCTGCGGGAGCGAGTGCGCCTGCGCGCTGCATCCGGGCCTGCGCCTCACGCTTCCTCCCCGCAGGCCGCTTCGCCGTGCGCGACATGCGGCAGACAGTGGCCGTGGGCGTCATCAAGAACGTGGAGAAGAAGAGCGGCGGCGCCGGCAAAGTCACCAAGTCGGCGCAGAAGGCGCAGAAGGCGGGCAAGTGAAGCGCGGGCGCCCGCGGCGCGACCCTCCCCGGCGGCGCCGCGCCCCGCCCCCACCCCCACCCCCGGCTCCGTCCCAGGCGCGGTCCTGGCGCCCTGCCCCCCGCCAGGCGCATGTCTGCACCTCCGCTTGTCAGAGGCTCTCCGTCAGCGACTGGATGCTCGCCATCAAGGTCCAGTGGAAGTTCTTTAAGAGGAAAAGCGTCCCCGCCGCCCCGGCTTCCGCGTCCAGCCTTTGTCACGCTCAGTGCCCGTTTTACCAATAAACTGAGCGACCCCAGAACCGTGTGCGTCTGCTGCTGGGGGTGGGCGATCTGCTCTGCGCGAGGGCGCTCCTTAGGACCCTTCCTGGCCCTCTACCAAGCTGCCACCGCGTCCAGCCCGGCGCCTATCACCCCTGCTGGCTACGTGCCCAGGCGTCCACCCACGCTAACCAGGTGGGCGGTGGGTCGCTGAATTCGGAGTCCAGCTGGTGAGGGAGCTTTGGCATTCCTCTAGTCGGGGCACCCAGGACAAAGAATGGGTCACTTCGGATCAGCAGAAGGGGGTTGAATGTTTTTGGGGGAGGTCTCTCTGACAAAGGGATGAGCAGAAGACTCCTCCTGCACGAGTGATTGTCACACACACCTTGTTCTTCTCCTGGGTTTTCAAGCTCTTATAAGTATGCTCTTATACCCCATTCCCGCAAGCCAGTCGCTTGTGCCACATCCACCCTGCTCCTCAGTGGGGCTCATAAAACAGCCAGGAACTGTGGCCTCAGAAACCCCAGGGCAAGCCCTGACCATGGTCAGTGAGTGGGGGAAGGGGGGAGGAATGGCAGGATCACTCCCCTGCCCAGCGAGCCCTGCCCCAGAAAGCAGCCCCCAGCCCCAGGGGGTGTTGGCACTGCCTATGGAGCTCAGGAGGGGCTGTGCCAATCACCATAGGTGCAGTGCACATTTGCATGTCTGCATTGGAACTGGGCTGCGGGTTGTCCCAGGGTGAGCAGCCACCAGCCATGGGGTCCCCCAAGTGTAGGAGTCCCCTGGGGCTGCAGCAACAAATGGACCCCAAGCTGGCAGCTTAAAACGACAGAAGTGGACTCTCTCACAGTCCAGTACCCCTGGGACGAGACCCAGCATGGGCTGGCCGGCTTGCTTCAGAGGATCTGGGGAGGGTCCCGCCTCTAGAAGCCGCTGGGGGCTGCTGAAGTCCCTTGGCCTATGGCCACATCCCCCAGCCTCTGTGACCATGGTCACATGGCCTCCTCTTCTCTGAGTCAAACCTCCTCTGCCTCCCACTTACAAGGAAGTGCACTGAAGACCCTCCCCACTACCGGATAATCCATGATCATCTCAGCTCAATAGCCTTAATTTAATCACCTCTGCAAAATGCTTTCTTCTCACCTGTCGTGTCACAGGTTCCAGGGCCTCAGGCCTGAGGCTCCTGAACTTTGGGAACATATCCAGCCCACCACCCTGGGTGGGGATGGGAATTATGCAGCCCAGTGAGGGGCCAGTGGGACAGAGCAGTGCATGGAGTCCAGGGGGGTCTACAGAAGGGCTGTGGTGTCTCCATGCCAAGCCCCAAAGTGGGGCTCAGTCCCCAGAGGCCACATGAAGGGACAGTAGGACCAGATAAAGGATGACCAGATTAGTCAGGCCGCATGGGGACCCACTTTCCTGTCCTGGTGGCATGCAGACCTCCCAGGAACCATCTGGGCTGACCCCAGAGGCCTCCAAGGAAGGCAGCCTGAGTAGGCAAATTCAAACACAGAGAGTGAGAGAGAGAGTTAGTTGCTCAGTCGTGTCCAACTCTGTGACCCCACAGACTGTAGCCCACCAGACTCTTCTGTCCATGGGATTCTCCAGGCAAGAATACTAGAATGGGTAGCCGCTTTCTCCTGCAGGGGATCTCCCGACCCAGGGATCAAACCTGGGCCTCCTGCATTGCAGGCAGATTCTTTACCGTCTGAGCCACTAGGGAAACCCACAGACACAGTTTCCCCAGTCAAATATGGATTTCAGCGAAACAGTGGATAATTTTTAACATGAATATGTCCCATACACTATTTATACCAAAAAGTATTTGTTGCTCACCTGAGATTCAAACTTGATGGTGCATTTTACCTGGCAGCCCTACCAGAGGAAAGTGAACTCCTCCTGCTGCTCTCCTGGGATGTGGCCCCGTCCCTCAGGCCAGCCTGGGCTGACCCCACAGGCTGTGTGTCCCAGGAAGTGTCCTGACACACTTGGCCCAGTTAGAATTGGGGTCAAGCAGGAAAAACCTGTCAGCTCTCAAGCTAAGAATGAAACCAGCCCCTGGCTGGGGTCAAAGGAAGCCCCCGAGCGTGGCCCCTGTGGAGGCCCTCACCCTCTGGTCCCAGTGGCTGTTACAAACTCTGGTCATTCAGATGTGAAGGCTGGGGGCTATAAGCCTGTCCTGCTCCCCAGACGGCTGTCCTTGGGCCACATTGCTCGCCCCCAGGTGAGTGTTTCTGGAATGGGGACACAGATCGTTCTAGGCTGGTGGGCTCTCAGGATAGTTTGAGGACTGAGGTGGAAGCAGTATCCCATTCCCACAGAGTCTGAGCCAGTCGGGGGTCCCTGCCATGGTGGAGGGTGGGGTTTCTCGGAGGGTCTCAGTGCCTTGGGCTCCCTTGGGGATGCAGAGATTAAGGCAGGCCCAGGAAGGTGCCAGCTCCTCATATGATTCCTGGCAGGGCCCTGTGCCTCGCTGCATCCCTGGTGCCCTGCTCCAGGTTAGGGGCGGAGAGGTGAAGGAGGAGAAATCCAGACCTCGCTGATCCGGGAGGTGCAGTACCTCCAAGTGTCCACGTGGAGGCAGCACATGCAGCGCATCTCCCAGGACTTTCCAGCTGACCTTGGGGGTGGGTCAGCACCCTGCAGAGCTGGGGTAGGCAGAGGCCTGAGTCTCCGGGCTGTTCCACTTAGCGGAAGGGGCTTCAGGGGGAGGCACTGGCCACACCCGGGGGCCGGCAGCGAGTAGGGGCGGCTGGGTGAGACGGCTGACCTCTGCATTACCCTAGGCGTCAGTTTTCAGACTCTCACAGGGTCGGATGTTGCTGAAGTCGCAGCCAGGGACTCAGTGCACCAGAGATGAAAGCAGGAATATTTAAAACTCAGGGTCACACAGCACAGTCCTCACACAGCACGTGGCTCTGAAAACCCCACTCACTGCAGGAGGGGGACCTGAGTGACAAAGACAAGCAGTTGTGTTACTGAGTAAAGTTTAACCCTGCGGGCCTTCTGGAGGGTTCTTGGGCTCCGGGGTGTCTGGATGGAATTTTGAGAACCTTTGATCTGGGCAGCAGAGCAGCTGGCAAGGGTCAGGTTGCTGTCCTCTCCACCTGATGGGAACTGGGTGAAAGCAGGCAGTGTGGGTGGACGACCCCCTAAGGTCAGGCGCTTGCGGGCGTCATGTGGCTGCCTCCACACCTGTCTCCTCTGCTGTCCAGTTCCTGGTGTGGTCATCTGAGTTCGGGCTGAGGCTACAGGGTGAGATGGAGGGCCCTCCCTTTGTTTCAATGATAGGTGGGTCCTTTCTCTCTGCAGTTTGGGGCAAGGGAGCAGAGAAGGGCACGGAGTGTCCACTGGGTTGGTGGGGCGGTGCGTCAGCTTCAGAGGTGGTGGGTGGGTAGACGGGCTGGGCACCACAGCCCAGACAGTACACCCTGGGATGGGGATGGTGGTACAGCCTCAGGGCTGGGGCCCAAGGACGGGACACAGACCAGCACTCACACCAAGCCTAGATACCCAGGCTTCCCTGGACGATGTGGGGACTCAGATAGCAGCCTTCCTGCTGGCCATGGGGCTGGTGCCTGCAGCCTGGGTTTGGTGAGTGGTCCCTGAAGCTGGGGCCTGGGGCTGGTCTCCCACCCTCTGCTGGGCTGGTGAATAATTGAAAGCAGGAACCACCAGGACCTGACTGGCAGCTTCAGTCTGCACTTTGGATGCCTCTGAAAAATTCATGAGTCCTTGGGGCGGCAGGGTCCTGCTGAGCTGGCCGAATCTGATCTATCTCCTGCCCTCATCTCCCTAGGGTTCCCAACGCCTCCCCTTAAGGCAGGAAGCACCTTCCCTCTCTCCCCCAGGGACCTGAGTGACCCAGGTGGTGACAGTCCTGGGAGCAGCCTCAGACGCCCCCCGGGGGATGGCTGCGGGCGTGTCTCCTCCTGGGTGCCCTGATATGTCTCTGAGTGGGGCTATGGTTGTGCCAGACTGCATGAATGTCCCTGGTATCTGTACCCAGCTGTGCACACGTGTGCGAGTGTGACCTGAATGTGAAACTTGTGGGCCTGTGTGTAGCTGTGTGGGGTGTGAGGGGAACGTGGTGAGCTGTCCTGGAGCCCACGGGAGCCGGCGTGTATGCAGGTGTGTGTGCAGGCGTGCATCTCATGCATGCTTGAGGGAGCACACATGTGCGTGCACACATATGTACATGAATGTGCGTGTACACCTACACAGGCTATGTTGGCTCTACCTGCACTTCTGGCTGGCTGCCTACAATCAGGTCTGAGCTCCTGGGGGCGCTGTGGGTGGCTGGACGGTGGCAGTGCTGGGCAATTTTCCCGGCCCTGCAGCCATGCAGGGAGAAACTAGCCAAATGGCTGGGCTGGCTGCTCCCAACTCTGCTGGGGTGGGTCTGGGTGGGTCAGGAGGAATGGAGCTTCGTGTCTGGAGGAGCTGCTGCTTTCTGGTGTCTCTCTGTAGAAGTCGGCTGGGGAGGAGGTAGAGGAAGGCTGGGGGGCCACTCAGATGTGGGCTTGTGGCTGGGAACCCATGCAGCATGGAGGTCCAGTCAGCTCACACCAAGATCTGGCCCTGGACTGTGTGCAGACCGGGGCCTGAGGCAGGGCTGGGGGAGGTGAGTGTCCAGGCTCTGCCTCTCTGGGGTCTGCCCTGGCAGAGTAGGTGGGCTTGGAAGAGTTAGGGAGGCAGAGACCAGATCACAGTCTCTGGAGGTGATGTTGTCCAGGCTCTGCCTGTCTGGGGTCTACCCTGGCAGGGTGGGTGGACATAGAAGGGTCAGCAGGGCAGAGACCAGATCACAGTCTCTGGATTGTCTCTCTGAAGAGGCTTGGCAAAGTGGTCCCAGCTTCTGAAAACCATCTCCTCAGGGACGTTGGCAACTCTGGGGGCATAGTGCTGTGGCTGGGCTCATGCCAGCCCTGAATGCCTGAAGGGCCAGCTCTCTGGGCCAGAGAGCCCACCCAGGGCTCTGGTGGCAAGAATGGTGCCAGCTGCTATTTGAAGCTAGGTCTGTCTAGCTGGCTGACTGGGTCCAGGGCTCAGCTGCTTAGAAGGTGGGGGGGGATGGGGCGGTAAAGTTGAGGCAAATGGGGAGGGGTGGGGAGGGAGCACAACCATGTTTCTGCATCCCGTGTTGGAGTTCATGAGTTTCCTTGTCCATCTCTGGCCTCTGAGCAGACCTCTTGTTTCACAGAGTAGGCAAGGCCTGGAAGGGTGTTCCACGCACGAGAAGGGCTTGGGTCTGGGCTGGATGGTGTTCCCGCAGACCTCAGCTCTCTTGGAAGGCTGCGGCTGCCCCCTGCTGGGGTGGGGGTGGGGCTCCTGGGACGCTCTGTGCCTCCTGTATCCTCTCATGCTGTTCTCTCCAGTGTGTTTCCCAACACCCAGGGTCCTCATCCCCATGTTGAGGAAGGTGGCACACGTTGGAAAGGTGAATTTGCAGAGCCAGCCCTGGAATCGACTCACTTAGTTTTACTTTAAAGCTTATATAACGCTTACTCATGCCAGGCATTGTTCTAGTGCTTTGCAAACCTTAACTCTGTGCATGGTCATAACAATCCTGTGGTGAGTTTACTCTGATTACTCGCCATGCACAGGCTGGGAAACTGAGGGGCAGAGAGGTCCAGCACTGTGCCCAGCTACCGACAAGAGCCATGAAACAGAAGCAAAGACTGCAGTGCTCTGTGATGGTGTGAAGGTAGAGACTGTCATCAGGTAGAAAACCCAAGGTTACTTTGTGGAACTCCGACGATAACTGTTCTGTGGCCACTTGGCCAGTGTGCCCCCCCGAGATGCTTGCCCTGTCCAAAGCCCTTCCTGGGGAGAGCAGCTCTCCTCCCCAACACCCCAGACTCCTGTCTCTTTGCCATGAGCATTCTCATTCCTTGGCTTAGGTATTATTAGGAGCTTTAGGGAGAGAATTCATTTGTTGGCACTATTTCATACTAAGGAGTGAATGGCTAGCTTCCCAGAAATATTTGCAACTTAAGAGAAAATCTTGTTAACCTAAATCATGGTGTTTTTTAAAAATATATATATTTATTTATTTTTGGCTGTGCTGGGTCTTCGTTGCTGCATACAGGCTTTCTCTAGTTGTAGTGCGTGGGCTTATGGTGGTGGCTTCTCTTATTGCAGAGTACTGGCTCTAGCATGGATGGCCTTTGTAGTTGCAGCTCACGGGCTCATTTGCCCTGCAGCATGTGGGATCTTCCTGGTCCAGGGATCAAACCCATGTACCCTGCATTGCAGGGTGGACTCCTAGCCACCAGATCACCAGGAAGTCCCTAAATCAAAGTGTCTTAACCTCAGTGCTAGCAACATCAGGGGGCAGGGAATTCTCTGTTGTGGGGGTGGGGAGCCTGTCCTATCCTCTGCCCCTCCTAGATGCCAGTAGCACCTGCCCTAGGCAAGAGTAACTGGCCTAACTGGATCTTGTTTCTGCAGGTGGACACCAGGAGGGGACAGGATCAGTGTATCTGAGCTGGGAGACCCTCCACAGGAGAGGGTCTATAAGAAACCAAGAAAGAGAGTGCTTGTAAGCCAGGACTGGGGTTGCCATGCATCTCCCTGCTATTTCCTGGATGCTGCTCTGTGCTGGGTGATGCTTTACAGGGTCATCTCTGTTCAGAGTCCCTGGCAGCCCTGTAAGGTGGAAGCCATGGCTCTTCACTTGATCAGTGAGAACTCCTGCAAAGATCCTTTGATCTGCCCAAGGTCACACAGTTGAGAGAAGCCCGTGAGGTCGCCTCTGGCAGTGCCATGGGGTGGACTGCATTTCTGGTGGAGTAATTCATCAAGGGCCACCCCACCAGAGCTCTCAGTGTGGGCTGAGGGTGCCAGCTCTGTCTAGGCAGGTGTGTCCTTGTTTGCTGGTCCAGGAATCCAGCCTTTCTATCCCATCTCCCTGGCTTACAGTATGGTGACCTTGTCCTGGGTGAGGGGGCTGTGGGGAGGGACTCTGACAGCCCACAGGCCCTGCCCCAGGCTGGACAGCTCTGTCCAAAGCCTACTGGACATCTGGCCAATCAAGCCAGGCACTCAAGCAAGCCAGGGCTGGCAGTGGGCAGGCAGCCAGGACCCAGATGCCGACGCCTGTGTGTGGGCAGGGCGGCTGACCACTCTGCTGGTAGGGAGCCTGTCTCCATGGCATTGCACTCCAGTGCACATCCACCCACGGTCTACTGGACCGCCCCCAGCCACACAAGCCCCAGGCCAGTCATCAAGGGTGCATTCTGGCTGGAGGCTCCAAGCAACTTCCAGTTCTAGAGAAAAGTGACTGTTCACTCATTCATCACCTCCTGTGGGTGGGGCCAGAGGCTGTGATGTGTATGCACTAAGATGTGAGTGTGTGTGGGAGGATGTGAGTGTGTGAACTGGGCTGTGTGTATGCAGAAGGCTGTGTGTGTGTGGGGGGCTCTGTGAGTGGGTGGGAGGATGTGAGTGTGCACAGAGCTGTGTGTGTGTTTGTGTGCACGCACACACAGGGATGTGAGTGTGGCACTGCCCTCTTCTTGAGCTCCCTGTCTGGGTGGGCGAGGGATGAATAGGAGGTGAGCTAATAAGTAGCACAGTTTCCAATTGTGACTGTGAACCAGAGCTGAGAGTGGGGGCTGGGGTCACACCTCAGGGGAGACCCACAAGCAGGGACCTTCTGGTGCTAATGGAGAGAACAGCATTCCTGGCAGAGGGAACAGTATACTGAAGCCTGCTTCACCTGCTTGAGCATCCTTGGAGCATTGTGTGCCCAGGGTGAGGAGCTGGAAGGGTGGGGAGTGAGTTGATCACCCAGATGAAAAGGTCATGGCAAGGAAAGTGGGGATCAACTTGCCATGGGAGCATTGACACGCAGAGAACCCCGGGGCCTGGATCACACCTCCAAACAAGAACACATGAACCTGAATGGGGATGGGGGTTACAGACTCCTCATTTGCCTGGAGGCGTGAGAAGGGGAATGTGGGATGCCTTCTAAGGAAGCTATGGTCTGGCGACGACAAAGTGCACAGCCTACCAGCCCCTCCCAGAATCTCTGTGTTTATTTCTGCCCATCTGTATGTGTCCAGGGCCAACTCTGCTGCCTGATCTTTTCCCACTGTCACAGGCGACTGTGGACTCCTGCCATCAAGGTGTTATTGGTGGCTGAGGAACACAAGTCAGCTCCTGCATGCAATTAGCTAGGTTACCAGGGGCCAGGGAAGCTTGTTGAGAGACCTGACCCTTCAAAAAGAACCTATAAATTAAATTTATATTGACTTTAGTGCATAAGATGTTTAAAAACAATCAATTCTTCCATGTCTTGAATCTTTCCCTCACTTTCTTGTTCCTTCCATGAGCTGGAGAAATAACACAGCCCTTCCTCTGAATAACGGAAAATTCCTTGCAAGTAGTGGGGGTGGAGGTGGGGGACTGGACTCTGTCTGGGCAGGCACTTCCTGTTGCCCCAGATCAAGGCGCTGAGACGACAGCAGCTCAGGCCCAGGCTGTATGATTGAGAACCTGTCTCTCCTCGTTTTCCCAAATTAAGTCTTGCTTCTTGGCCTGGTGGAGCTCTCCCTCTGGGCCTTGGAGGAACCATCTGTTTTTTCTGAAGGCATTGTGGTTGGGGAGGGAACTTGCTCCTTTTCTCCTGGAGGAAAAGGGGCGGTGGTGAAGTAGGAAACGCTGCTTTTCAGTGTCTACCCCCTACATCCATGTGATTGCTGGCCACAGACCCAGGGGCTGAATGCAAGAACCCTTGGAGCATGCATTTTTGTGACCACAGGGTGTCAACAAAGCAACAAATGGGGCTCAACCAAAAGGGCTCCCACAGCAGGGTACCGCAGCCACCTCCCCTGGGGACGGCCTGCAGGACCTCGATGCTCATGGCCCTTGGCCAGGATGGACAGCCAGGGGAAACCCAGCTTCCTCTCCACTCGCTCCCCTATGCTCTAATGTCTTCAGGCCCCACTGTCTGATGTTAAGTCTGTGAAGCTAGAGTCACCACCCCAAGCTTAGTGGAGAAGTGGGTTCCTGGGAAATGCTGCGGCCGTGATCTGAGCCATAGGAAGGGTCACCATGAACGTTCCCAAAGAGGGGATGATCCAGACCTGCTTCTAGATGGCCTCTGCCTCTGGCAGCTGTGATGTCCCCACTCCCAGTGCAGGCCTCACGTGTGCCAGGCTCTGAGGGACACAATGGTGGATGAGACGCACCCAAAGGCAGGGGAGCCTGGCCAGGAAATAGGGTCACAGCCCTGTGTGCTGAGCTCCTCAATGGGACTATGACAGCTCAGTGTAACCAGTGATGTGGGGGATGGGAGGAGGAAGCCGAGAGAGGGCAAAAATATGCGCTGGTCTCAGGAGGCTCTGAGGTGGTGCTGAAAGGACAGCGCCCGGCTCAAGCGTGCAGGAGAAAGCTTTCTCCCCAAACTGGAGCTGGGCATCGTGTGCATCTGAATTTTTCCACTCCTCTTCTCTGGATCCTGTCAGTGCAGTCTTGGCAAAGATGGCTTGAGCCTGAAAGCTTTTCCCATCTATTTTTAAATAAATGGAATTCTTGTCGCCTGCATGAAATTCACCCCAACTGACTGTTTCCAATGACCTGTTTTGTCTGGGTGGCAGGGCTGGGAGCACTGGACAGCACCTCCGAAAGATGCGGTGAAGCGGTTGGTACCAACACCACTGGGCCTGCACTTGAGCCTGGTCCCCTTTCAGCTGGGAGGGTGGTGCTCCCTCTCAGCACCCCAGGAGGTGGTGAAGGCAGCTGGGCCCCTCCGGCCTCTGTTCCTGCCCAGGGTCTCAGACGCAGAGCCCAAGCTTGCTTCTGTCTCGATGCACCTGCACCTCTGTGGACCCCCCAACCATGAGCCCACTCTGCTCTCCCATCCAACCCCAGGGAGGGCACCCCCCCGGGAGGGACTGTGCCTAGCTCAGGTGGAACCTCGGGGTCTGGGAGGCCTCCCCCTCAACAGGATGGGCTGGGTCAGCCCTCATGGAGCATGCAGATTTGAGTCACAGGTGCTTTGTCCAGTTTCTGAGCACTGAGCGTGAGTGTCCCCCAGGTGAGAAGACCCAGTGCATGCATGATGCAATGGTCCCTTCCTCCCTTTTGTAATCCAGGTCCTCCTCCTCTTCCCTCATCCTGGGCTCAGTGGGGGCGAACCCACCTAATGCTGGCAGTCAGAGCCAGTGACCAGGCACAGAGGCAGGGAGGTAGGTCAGGAATGTGGCCCCTGGCATGCACTTGTGTGCACGGATGTGTGCGTGGCATGCGCTGTAGTCCTCCCCTTCCACATTCTGGATGACTTAGCACTGTGCCTGCACTGTCCATTTTGTTTTCTGCCCAAGTGAAAAAACCCCCAAAATCAAGCCACTGGTTTTGGAACCCAGAGGGCAAACAACACGGGTGACTTGGCCCCAGGGGTCCTGCTGTTTTAGGAGCCCCAAGTTACTGCTGAGGACGGCACCAACTGTTAAACAGGCTGTTCACTTGGTGGATCCCACACTGCCCAGTGAATGTAGGGAGGAGTCTGAATGTGGTCAGGATGCCCACCTGCAGCCATCAACATCCCAGGTGTGCAGAGCGGGCTCCCGGGGGCTGGTGAGAAGCTGGCAGCACTGAGCATGCAGGGGACCCTCGGGGGCTGAGGAGTGAGCCCGTTGGTCTTCCAGCAACACTGCCCCCCCGTCCCTGGAACATCCATGGCTAGGGGAAGCCAACTCTGCCAACTCCTCCCAAGGGACACCCTGCTGTGTCCCAAGCCTGCCCTCCTTTGTCCTGGATTGTGGCATCAATGTCCCCAGTGGACTGAGACCTCGGTCTTGCCCTGGGGCTGACTCTCCAACTGCTGCTCCTGCTGCAGGCCCCTTGGTGGGCTTCCAGGCCCCCCGGGGTGTCTCGGGCCTCACTTTCCTGACCGTCAACGCCCCTTTTCCTGCCCTGAGGTCTCTGCAAACCCAGCCTTTCCCATGCTGTGTGCCTTCCTGGATCTGCTCTCCAAGGCCCAGTTCAGGCCACCCCTAAGGCAGTCCTAGACGCCTCCCTGCTCACCCAAGGGGCTGGAGTCTACAGCGTCCGTCGAATGCCTGGTCCATCTAGAGGCCAGGAGCACGAGGTCCTTGGGGACTGGGCTTTATAACAGAGAGCCTGGCAAGAGCTCCTGTCTCCCTGGCTCCAAGGTGTCCAGCTCAGGTCAGCAGGTTAAAATTCAGCTGGGGCCAGGGAGAGCTGGGGGGCTCTGGTCAGGCGGTGTGATTGTCTGGTTCCGCCCACCCAGAGGGGACCAGGGGTCCGGATTCCCTCGTCAGGGCACACGTGGCCGCAGGAGCGGGAAGGGCTGGGCTCAGCGGCCCAGGCCGGTCCTCCCTCGTCTCTTTCCCCCCTCCACCCCTCCCCCTCCCTTCCCGGTGGCGCAGGAGTTAACGGGGGGCGGGGCGAGGCGGCGGGCGGAGCCGGCGCGGCCTCGGGCCAGGCGCCCAGGCGCGCGCGGAGCTAGGTGGCCGCAACGTCCCCGCGCGCGGCCCGGGCCCGGCAGGAGCGCGGAACCGCCGCCACCGCCGCCGCCGCCGCCACCTCGGCCATGCGGCTCCCGGGCCGGGGACCTGGGCTCGGGCCCGCGCCGCCCCCCGCGCGCCGCCCTCGCTGAACCCGCGCCCGTCCGGGCGCCGCCCGGCACCATGGTGCAGAAGTCGCGTAACGGCGGCGTGTACCCTGGCCCGAGCGGGGAGAAGAAGCTCAAGGTGGGCTTCGTGGGGCTGGACCCTGGCGCTCCCGACTCCACCCGAGACGGCGCGCTGCTCATCGCCGGCTCCGAGGCCCCCAAGCGCGGCAGCATCCTGAGCAAGCCGCGTGCGGGTGGCGCGGGCGCTGGGAAGCCCCCCAAGCGCAACGCCTTCTACCGCAAGCTGCAAAATTTCCTCTACAACGTGCTGGAGCGGCCGCGCGGCTGGGCGTTCATCTACCACGCCTACGTGTGAGTGCCCACCCGGGCGGGGGCGCGGGTCGCGGGGCACCGGGCCAATCGGCCGCTGGTGGCCCGCGGGCGCGCAGCTGCAGGGGACGAGGGCCTCCGTCTGTGTCCGGGCGCCTGCGTCGGTCACACCGTGTGCCTGGGGTCCTTTGGTTCAAGCGGGGGACAGACATCGGAGAGCGATTTTGGAGACATACGGTTGAAAGGAGTTCTGGGATCCGGCGTTCAGGTCCGGGCGGGGGCGTCTGTCCCCCTCCCCCGCCCGCCCGCCCGCCCGCCCGCGGCCTGGTTGGGTTGCATCAGCCCCTCCCCCGCAGGATGGGGAGCCTTGCAACGCCCCAGCTTCCCCTCCTCAGCCCCAGAGGCCCCTCCCCACGGTCGCTGTACGGAACAAAGGGCCTGGGAGGAAGCGCAGCACTGCCCGTCCTGCCACTGGATCTGGACTCCTGGGGGCGCCCCTCTAGATGGGTTGCCCCAAAGAAAGGGAAATGGGGGAGGAGCTGGCTTACCGTTCCCCATTCCCCCAAGCGGCTTGCTCTTGGTCCAGGCAGAGAGCCTGGATCGCGGAAATGGGGAGGGGTCCAAATCTTACTCTCCTCCCCAGCAGTAGGCCCAGGGCAGCTAGCTGGCTGTCCCGTCCCGTGGACCTGCACCCATCCCTGAGCTGTCCTGCACCCCCACTCTCCCTCCGCGAAGCGCGGCCCTGACCCCTCTCAGCAGCAGGAGGGGCAGGTGTATGCCTGAGGCCCCTGTGCACATTCTGGTCTCTGGACCCCCTCATTGGCAGAGCGGACCCCCAGAAGAAGGGGTGCCACTATCCTGGGGCCACCCGCCCTGGCCGTGGAGGGGCTGCCGGTGTCCCCAGGCCCAGTGTTCAGGGATCTCCTGTCTCCTGAGGCAGGGCTGGTGGCCAGGGGCCAGCGTGTGCACATGGGTGTTTGCATGTGTGTGGCGTTTGTGCCTGTGTGTGTGTGTGCACCCATGCCGGTGGCATGCCGGGCTTCTGAGCCCGCAGGCTCTCTCTCCCATCCCAGCCAGCCTGGGGCCGGGACTCGGCCATTTTGTGAGAAGAGGCATTTTGGGATGGGAGTGAGGGGTGGATTCTGGGAAACCATCTCCGACCAACTGAGGGCCCACCTAGAACGGGCGCTGTGTGCCTCGAGAGCGTGCTGTTCCTGTGAGTGTGTGCTCTGTATGGACCCCCCGTGGGGGGAAGACCCTGGGATGGAAGTGCCCAACTGCTGAGGAGTGGGTGTCCTGGGGGTCACCACGGCCCTGGAGACCTCCTGGGCACTGCCCCCAGAGGCTTCCCTGGCACCACATCAGCCCTGCCGACCCTGGCTCCACCCTGGTAATCCCCTTGGGTGGACGTGCCCAGGTGTGCTCCTCACCCTTGGAAGAGCCCCGTCTTCTCTCCTGCTAGGCTGGGGCTCAAGGGGGTCCTGAGGGCCAGCTCCGGCTGGCAGGTCCTGGCCTGAGGTGACCTCTGATCCATGGACACAGCCCACGGTGCCCTCACTCCTGTTTGACCTACAGTGGGGCTACTGGAGGGTTTTCTGTGCTTTGACACTAAGGTCCCAGCTGGCAGGGCTTCCCAGGGCCCCTCTATTGGCCCCTCCATGCCCAGCCTGAAGCAGTCAGCCATCTGTGCTTCCTGCTCCCAAAGCTGTAGGGATAGTGTGTGGGGCTGGGGTCCAGGCAGCCACTCCCAGGGTGGGGTCTCTGTTGCCTCCTTCTCAAGTGTACCTAACTCAGGACAAGTGGGCCTGCAGTGCATGGGGGCTCCGGGGCAGTAAAGGGGCCCAGCTGCCCCTGCCCCCAAGGCGCTGTGGAGGTGAACTGTGTGGGGCCTCCCCTCACCTGGCCCCGGGATACTCCTTGAACAGCGACATCTCTGTCCTCTCTTGTTCATCAACCATCACCCGGTCCCTGAGCATGGAATCTGCCACTGTCCCTAGGCCCCGCCTATCCTTGGGGCCCAGGCCATCAGTCTCAGGAGAACTTTTCTGCCCTCATTCCGGTCCCCAAGGGTGTGGCCTCCCCTGTGCACACTGCCAGCTTCCCCCCACGCCCCCAACAGGGACCGACACTCCTCAGTTTGGTCTGTTGATTCACTAATTAAGCCAGTTCAAGCCCCTCCTGCGCTGGGCCTGGGGGAGCCATGGGGGCAGGGAGCATTGTGGCGGGGTGGACAGTGTTGCCTTCTTAGGCCACCTTCCTCTGCCTTTTGCCACCGAAGCCTGGCTTCTGGAAGGCAGGGGTGTGCTGGACCCTCTGAACATCAGAGGAGGGGAAGGAGGCGGCTGCCTTGTGGCCCCCCTGGCTTGGTGGGCATCAGGCCAGGTCCCGTCCCCCTCTCTCCCACCCTTTGCAGCAGGGGCCATCTCTTTGAATGTGCCTCTAGGCTCGGAAGCTATGGCCATCACTGACTCTGCCTGGGAGCGGCCCCAGAAACACTTCTGAAGGCAGGAGGTTTCCCAGAGTATGGAGGGATCTCAGACCAGGCAGAGGGCGGGCTGCCTCTCCCAGCCCCGAGGTCCCTTCCTCTGCTTGGGCTGGAGGGAGAGCCATCCCTGGGCCAGCTGACCCCTCCCCACATGACTCCTTCCCCTGGACGGGCAGGCTGGTGTTGTGGGGGATCTGCTTGAGGCCTGAGTTAGGAGGAGAGGGGAACCACACATCTTGCAGGCCTGCAGTCTGCCGGTCTCAGGTTTTTCTCATTTTGTGGCCCCATTTTCACTGGTGGGGAGACTGAGGCAAGGGGTAGAATTCTGGAGTTGCCCCACTCACACCAGAAGGGGTCTCTGCCCAGAGCTGGGGTGCAGATTGGCTAACTTCCAACATCCGAAAGCCACTAGGAGTTGCCAATGAAATGGTGTTTAAAATAGGCAGATGGAAAATGCTGGCGATGCAGGGCAGGGACTGACCCCGGGAGGCCAGGGCTTATCTGACCAGCTCACTGCTGTGAGTTGCCTCCTCTTGGTCTGGTACACCTAGCCCCCTCTATCCTCAGATGGCATCAGCTAGGCCTCCGGTGGCCTGCGACGGTTTGGGCCTGTGGCTGGGGGCAGTGGGATGGGGGTCTGGGACCTTGGGGCCGTATACTCCTCTCTTGCATGGCCTTGGATAACCCAGTTGGCTCCACATCTGGTCACGTGCAGGCTGCCTGATGCCCCTTCTCATCCATATGTCCTCAGTGGGCAAGGCTGGACCCCACTGGCCGGTCACTCTTCTCCTTGCCCTGACTGCCTTTGGGGATGAGTGTGGGCCCAGGGCGAGTGACCAGGGCTCTGCTTTGAGAGGAGGCTGGAGTCTGAATGGCCATGTCCTCAGGTCCTTCCAGCTCCCAGACTCCCCCACCGTCCTGGGGAGGAAGTAACAATTGATTGGAGAGTTGGAGAATCTTATGGAAATTTCCCCAAAGGTGAGAAGGTGGGAGGATTGTGGTTTCCAGGGAGACCAGGGCTCGGCTGATCATCTCTGGCCGCCCGTCTGGAGACCTCAGGCCTCCTTGTAGGATTTCCCTCCCACAACCATGAAATGTTTTTTAATCATGGTGTCTAATTACACTGGGCCGTGATGCCCCACAGACAATCTGTGTCTTCAAGGTAACAGTCAGTTGAAAGCTCTGTTCTTGACAGTTTCACAGATCAGAACAAAGAAAGACCTCTGTTTTGTTAGAAATCAGTACAAGTCAAACTTCACAACTTGGCTTTGCGGAGATTCTTGCGGCAGGGGGGACCCTTGAATGGGTACCACACCTGAAAATGCCTCACCCTGGAGTGTCTGCAGAAGGACTGGGTCATTTCTGAGAGCATAGACTGAGTTCAGCGGTGGAGGGAGTATCTAAGGAGGTGTCTTCCCCCGTTTGTTTAAGTCAGTCAATGAATGTTCAGACTCTGTTAATCGCAGCGCTCCGGCTAAGCAGAGGCTGCTTCTGCTCCTGGGTGTTGCTCACACTACCTTCTGAGTACCCCCTAGTGAGCCCACCGGGCTGCCCCTACCCTTGGGAGCGGGATTCTGAACCTACTGGAGAAGGAACAGGGTCCAGGGGACCGAGGGTACTCTGGGCCTTTATGGGAGGTGCTAAGGGCTGGGGAGGTGGAGGAGGCCATGGGGAGTGCTGAGCCTCTATACCGAGGCGTGTGAGGAGGACGGGGAGGCGGGCAGGGGGCAGGGCCAGGGGGTCACTGGAAGCTGCTGCCCTTCCAGGGGTGAAGCGTGTAAGGGACGTTGGTCCGTGTCTGATACCTCGTTACTACAAACCGTGCTGCTGGGTTAGCTGGTAGGCGGGTCACTGAAAACATTCTTGAGTATAAATGCAGGCTCTTTCCTTGTTGGGCACGTGCATTAGTACCAGATGTCACCTTGTTGTCCCCACACCCCTCTTAGGTGCAGCTTGAGGTTATAACCAGTGATGGTTCAGAGGACATGTGTGGGTGAAGGTGGGTGGGCGGTGGGAATGGGGGCTCCAGGCGAGCCTGATAGGGATCCTGCCCCCACAGCCACTCCTGGAGCAGGGCCCTGTGTGTCTGTGTCTGTGACGTGGGGACACGGTTCTGGGCTTGTCTCCTGTGAATCACTCAACACAGCGCCCGGCGTGTGTGATGGTCACGGGGTCCTGGCTGCTCCATGAGTTGCTCCGCAGGAGGAATTCCGGGCAGATGGAGGTGGGCACGTCTGGGACAGCACCCTGGGCCGTCCGCCCTCAGCCCAGCCCTTAGCCCAGGCCGGCATGTCCTCAGTCCCATTGGCCAGGGGCTGGTCTGGACAGGGGTTCAGGGCTGCTGTGAACGTGGCTGCACGGTTAGACTCGGGGCCCAGTCTGATGCTGCGTGTTTTTGTCCAGGGGGACTGGCCATTCCCTAAAGGACCTCGCTTGTTCTGCCGCTGCCCAGGTGCTGGGGGAGGTCTTCCTTTCATCGCTAAGTGGTCCTAGCACCTGGTACCTCAAAGCAAGGAAGCCACATGGTTTTGGTTTGAAAAGCACCACGGCGGATAGGTTGTAGCCATGGACCTCAGACCATAAAGGGGACTTCAGGTTTCCCTGTGGGCTATGTGCCAATGAGCCGCTGTATGGTGACTTAGAGCCCACTCCAGATGGCACTGCCCCAGGTGCCCGGCTGTGCTTTCTGACAGCTCCGTAGCCCCGGGAAACAGGCCTCACCTGTGCCCTCCCGGCTGCAGCCCACCCGGCCAGCAAGGCTGCGCCAGTTTGGTGAGAGCTGAGGTGGAAAGAAGAGGGGCCTGCAGTCCCACATTGTCCCCTGGGGACTCCGCCTTCCACGTGGGGGAGGGACTGAAAAGCTGCCCCCCTCCCTCCACTTTTGTGGGCTGCCATTTCCCAGTGAATGTTCTCACTTCCCTGAGAGCTGGTGGGGTGATGGTGAGCCCCGAGACCTCTCTTGATGACGTGGGTGTGTGCGGGAGGTGTCTGGGGCAGAGAGATGACTATTTCTAAAGGCTGTCTCTTCCTCGCGTGAATGAGGGCAGCCTTGGCCAGAGTTGGAGGCAGGTGGTCCGGGGGCTGTTTTGCACACAAATGGTCTGGAGTTAGAGGCTGAAGTCTGTTGTTTGAAGCTGGGTGGCAGCAAGCTTTCCATTTATCCAGGAGGAAGCCAGGCTGGGGACGCGTGGGTCTCCAGGGCCCTGGATGGGTCAGCTGTGGGATCCTTGATCCTCCTGAGCCGCAGCCCACATCCCCCAATTTGCTCTGAGTGTGAGTGGCTTCCTCCGCAGCCCAGTCAGAGCCTATGGGGGAGGCAGGCCCCAGAGTTCCTGGTTGTGAAGACCTGGGTGTGGGAAGTGTGTGTTCTATCATGGAAAGGGGTTCCCCTGGGAACAGGCAGGATGGTGCCCGTTGGAGGGAGAACAGAGCTTTTTCAGGTGTCATGACACTGGGGTGTGAGCCCAGGTGAGCCTGTCTCATGAACAGATCCAAGGCCATGTACTGGTGAGTGGGGCCACCAGCACTCAGCCAGGCAGGTGATGGGCAGGGCCCTCGGGTTCTCCAGCAGGTTCAAGGACATGGTGAGACCCCCTGGTCTGAGGAAGGTCTGCCTGTGAGGGGACTCTCACTTCTCCTTGGCCACCAGCTGCCCAGAATCTTGGTCCCACTGCCCAGCACCTGGGATTGGCCAAAAGAAGGGGACACCAGACGGGCAGGCCTTTCCCAGCAGCTCCTTGTAGAGGCCATGGTGGCTTCACTCAGTTGAAATGGGAGGTTGGGTGCGTTCCAGCTTCCATCCCTGAGTCTGACCTTCACCCACAGAATGTGCTCAGATCTGAGTGTTCTTAGGCTCTGCCTGCTATCTGTCTTGAATACAATTAGGTCTTTAATTTTTTCTGATTACCTGGAATAATTTTGTAACTGTGCAGAACATGTTTGCTCCAGAAAGTCCTATGAGGAGTTGTTGGAAAGTGTCCTCAGCGATCCCTTGGCTATCTGCAGTGGTGGCAGGTCTCAGCTCGCAGGCTATTCATGGCAGTCTGTTGCCTGCGGCCCCTACCCAGTCCCCTTCCTCCTCTAGGTTCTGTCTGGTCCCCCTTCCCTCCTTGGAGCCTCAGTCTTGACCCAACTAGAGCGCTTAGAACTCTTGAGTTTGCTTTTCCATTTAACGCTTGGAAAAATACTTGAAGGGTTTGTCTGAGGAAAAGGCCAGTTTCTCCTGGGATCCCAGGCTTTGGGGGAGGAAGTGGGGTCATGGAGGGTGCGGAAGCTGTGGGAGCCTGGGCAAACACCTGGTGATCTGTTTCTGTTCCTGCAAGCAGGGCCCTGAGGGACTGCCAGTCCTGCTGGGCCATATCTATGGGGGGACGGAGCCTTGATGCAGGATGTAGTGGCAGTGCTGGGACGGTCTTCCAGCCATTCTGATGCAGGGTTCTGACTTTCACTGGAGGAACAAGAAGTGGGAGCGTTTAGAGCTCAGCCTCTGGTTGTGGGGACTGTTGGAGTCGGGATGGGAGGCTGGGTCCTGTATGACTGGAGGGCCGGACAGGGCTCTGGCCATGGTCCTGATCAGAAACCCTTGGCCTTTTCTCCCTGTGA
Organism: Nanger dama; assembly: GCA_917880005.1. Classification (NCBI taxonomy): domain Eukaryota; kingdom Metazoa; phylum Chordata; class Mammalia; order Artiodactyla; family Bovidae; genus Nanger; species Nanger dama. Next base: position 604,325 of record CAKJTW010000080.1, read on the forward strand.
ACTCCGTGCAGGACCGTGGAGAGTGAGGGCTTTGTCCACGAGTGGCTGGCGGGGAAGGGGCTCCTGGGGCAGACGCGTGGCCACCTTTGTCTGGACCACTTGCTTCTGTCTCCAGATTCAGCTGTTTGTGCTTAGAGGGCTCTTTCCTCCTTGGTTAACGTTCTCCAAATGGTTCTCTCCAATCTGCAGTTTAATTAGCTGAGAGCTGAATTAATATCTTCTGGATGGAAACCCAGTGTTTCAGGCCATGCAGTGGGCAGACAGCACCGCGTGGTCGGAGAGAGGGGGCTGGCGGCCTCTTAGAGAAACACTTGGTTATGGTGCATTATCCTTTCTGATTCTGAATACTGCACACGTCTGCTGTAGGAGACGGAGAAGATGCAGAAAACCCGAGGAGGCGCGTTTGTCGTTCCTGATCTGTTTCCGAGCATCTGTGTTTCTCAAAGGAGATCAGATTCAGACTCTGTCACCCTCCTCCACGCTGACCGTGCGCAGTGGGGTTTACCCGTGGAATCAGACAAGACTCAGTTGGGCAAATGTTGGACTTTGTCTCTGTCATCAAGGCTCCCCATCTCTCTGGAGCAGGCGAAAAGGTGGCCCTGTCCCCAATCCCTTACCCTATGCCCTTGGTGGCTCTGGGTGCTGGCCTGGTGAGGGGCCCTGGGGTCAGGACCAGGGCTGGCCCAGGAGGGGGCTTGTTAAAATGAGGTCTTGCCTGAGGGTGAGCCCTCCATTGCTGGAGGCGTGAAGTGAAGGCTGAGAGGACACTGGGGGTGTCTGTAAAGGACCAGTGAGCTGGGAGCTGTCGGAGTGTGGTGGGGGACCAGCCTGAGAGCTGCTTGGAGGGTCTTCAGGAAGAGTCTGGGGGAGCAAGCCTGGCTGTCCCATCAACCTGGGGGCGGTGTGGGGGGGTGACTCTGTGAGAGATCCTGAGTCAGGAGAACACTAGTTGGGGTGCCCTGAGCCCCGAGTGGCTCCTGTGCTCACAAAGGGATGTTGAATACCAGGGGTGTAGTCCAAACTGACCCCCTCATTGGGGGGCCCCTCTCCCTCGGAAAGCTGGTGTCTGCCATGTGTTCTGAGCCCAGTAACCTGTCCACTGCAGTGTGCCCTTGGAGGACCCCTCCCCATCCCACTCCTGCCCAGGTTTCCACGTGGTGGGGCTGTGGGACCTGTAGGGGCCAGAGTCAGCCATGCTGACTGCCTGATCAGGGCAGTTCCCCAAAGGTGCCTGTATTGGGGGAGTGTGTGGCAGGCCTGGGGGCACACCTCCAGATGGGGCCCACAGAGTGAGCCGGGCCTGGGGGAGTCCGGGCCTTACGAGGACAGAACTCAGTGAAGACCATGGAAGAAAACACACCTGGAGAGGACCCTCTCCCACGACTGAAGAAATCAACCAGCTACTGGCTGCCTGCTCCCTACGAGTGGGTGCTGAGGCTTCTCTAGTGGAGGCTGAGGCCCTTCTTGCCCCCAGAGGCCTCAGAGCAGTGTCTTTCCTGTAAGGACGGGTCAGGTTTCCTGCTGGCAGGGGTGCAGGAAGCAGTGTGTGGGGAGGGGTGGGCTGTCTGAGACTTTCTCAGAGGGAAGCTAAGGCCCAGGTGAGAAGGCTGGCTCGGGCACAAACATGTGGATGGGGCTTCACCTGCTTCTTCAGAGCCTGACAACCTGCCCGCTTTCTTCTGTAATCAAGGTGAAACTCACAGAATGTACAGTTAGTCATTCCAAAGTGGCCAATTGGGGGTGTTTTTGGGTTCACAGTGAGGGGCAGCCACCAGCTGTCTCTGGTCTTGGGACATGTTTGTCCCTGTCTAAGACACCCGAGCCCATCCAGTCTGTCTCCCCTGGGGCCGTAGCTCCTGTTCTGGACATTTCTTTGGAGCAGATCACACACTGTGTGACTTTCACATCTGGCTTCCTTCACTGAGAGTCGTGTGTTAAGGTTCATCCAGGTTGTGACCTGGGTCAGTGCTTTGCGCCCCTTAAAGGCCAAGCATGTTCCACCGCGGAGGGGCCAGCTGCCCACTGTGCGTCTGCTGATGGCCTGTGGAGCGTCCCCCTCAGTTTGGGGTGTCTGGAGCTGCTGTGAACACTTGAGTTCATGGCTCTGTGTGGACACACGCAAACATTTCCTGTGTTTTTAATGAGTGCATTTGCCACCTGTGAACTCATGTGTGGCCAGGCTCCCTGGGGTGTGCCGTACTCTCCTGGTCCCACGACCCCCACTCTCTACCTTCAGAAGCCTCTGGGTCCCTTGGGCCTCTGTCCATGGCCCCTTCTTGCCTCCTTGCTCCCTAACTGTCTGGCGGGTCTGCACTATCGAGCCTTGTCTAATGGAGGCTGTGGGCTGGAGCTGACCTTGCCCTTTGTCAGGATGTGAGCCTGCCCTATGTGTAGGTTCTGGCTGCACACTGAGGGGATGGATGAGCAGAGCAGGTGAGGAGAGCCAGCACCAGGATGATTGGGGGTGCCAGGAGAGAAACTGGATGGAGGTGGGGGCCTCTTGCAGAAGGTGATGCTGAGCACGGCACCTGGGCATGAGGAGGGGGGGTAGCCCTGCACTGGGCATGCAGCAGAGAGTGCCAGGCAGTGGAGGAGAGCGTGCAAAGGCCCTGGAGCAGGGGAGCTGGCAGGAGGAGATGGGCACTCCTCTAGGTGTCTTAGTGGGGTGTCAGGTGGTGGGAATGGGGAACAGAGAGGTGGGTTGCAGTCAGGACACATTAGAGGAAGAGTCTGGCGGAGCAGGCTTGAGACGGGGTCTTGGCAGTGAGGAGAGCGTGCAAAGGCCCTGGAGCAGGGGAGCTGGCAGGAGGAGATGGGCACTCCTCTAGGTGTCTTAGTGGGGTGTCAGGTGGTGGGAATGGGGAACAGAGAGGTGGGTTGCAGTCAGGACACATTAGAGGAAGAGTCTGGCGGAGCAGGCTTGAGACGGGGTCTTGGCAGTGAGGACCCCTGATGGGGGCTGTGAGCCTGGTGGGGACTGTTGTGTCTGAGGAGGCTGGGGATGACGAGGGGACACATCCATGTGTGCAGGCTGGCGGTGGGTGGACTCTGAGGGGATGGAGGGGAAATTCCAAGGCTGTCCAGTGGTTAGGATTGCAAGTTTCCACTGCAAGGGGCACGGGTTCAACCCCTAGGCAGGGAACTAAGATCCTGCATGCTGTGTGGCTAAAATAAACACACAAACAAAAAATACCCCAAAACCTGTTTGATGTGGGATGGAGGAGGACACTCAGGTGGGCCTTTGTCCAGTGCTGGGTCTGGATGTGGACAGGTGACTAGTGGAGAGTGGTCCTGTGTGGAGTGGCCATCTTGGGGATGAGATGGGAGGGGCTGGGGAAGTGGCCTCGGTGGGTGCTGACCCAGTGGGTTTCCTGCCAGGGCCCCAGGGGTCCTCCTGTCTGGCCTGGCCCCAGGGGACAGCCCTTCCTGTAGCTCCTGTACTATTTTGGGGGTACTGGGGGTGCCCTGGAACCTGGGGCTTCTGACTGGTGCGTGGTCAGGGGACAATGCTTGGGAAGGGTAGGACCAGACATTCACCAGATTCACCCTGTGGCTGAGGCTTTGGAGGACAAGGGCCATCCGAGGTACTGGCCAGTGGGAGCATAAGGGGTCCCCGAGCACGCCTTCCTGCCCTGGGTTTTGGGAGAGAGAGGGCTGGATGTGGGGGTTGCTGTGGATGTGGAGTGGCCTCTGGTCCAGCAGGGAGCAGGGGAAGGCGTTGGGGGCCAGGACAAGGGAGGCCAAGGTCATTTGTAGAGGCCTTGAGTGCTGAGTCTGAAGCTGGACCTTCCCAGGGTCTGAGATTCCTGGGTCGGGGCCTGTCAGGTCCAAGGCACTGATTGAGCTCATGCTGTTTGCGAGGCTCCCAGTGCCCACCTCCTTCACCCCCATGGCCTTAGGCTCAGGTGGTACTTCCAAGTGCCTTCTGTTCTCCTGGGCTACAGTGGGCTGGGCGCTGCCCCATTGGTGGCCCGGGTTCCATGCAAGAGGTCTGCATGGAACCTCCAGCTCCCCTCCGACCCTGGCAGGATGACAAGTGGTTCCCTGCATCTGCTTTGCACCTTGAACAGATGTCAGGAATTCAGGCTTCCTGTCGCTCCCAGAGATAGGACGTGGCAGTGGATCCTGGAGGCAGAGCAGTTTATTAGGCAGTGAAATTAGATTCCAGGCTGCGGCGCTGGCTGCAGTCCTGAAGGACGAGGCAGCGGGAGGTTCCCCAGGGACCTCACACTGGTGGCCCCCCCTTCCCTGGTCTCTCCCGGCTCCTGGGTCTCCCGGCCCCCAGGGAGGCACGGTCTTATCAGAATGGACGTTATTCTGGGGACCCCGCCAGTGGAAGGGGAGCTCAGGCTTGGCCCCCACGGCTGCAGTGAGCAGCTTCACAGCCTCTGTGCTCCCTCTGTGCTCTCATCTGTAAAATGGATGCACACCTTCCCCGTCTGTCAGTTGCTGAGTGCCTGGAGCATAGCAGACATGCTGTGGATTCCAGCCTGGGGGTGGGGCTTGATGTCAGTGACTCCTTCCCACCTCCTCTCCCAGCTCTGGGGCCTGGGGGCGAGCAAATGAGCGACAGCAACATGACTATTTTTCCTCCCAACCCTGCTACTTCTTCCCAACCCTGCCACCTGCTTATGAGAGGTTTATCTCATTAAGGGCTTCCCAGGTGGCACTTGTGGTAAAGAATCCGCCTGCCAGTGCAGGAGACATGAGACGTAGGTTCGATCCCTGGGTCAGGAAGATCCCCTGGAGGAGGGCATGGCAACCCACTCTGGTATTCTTGGCTGGAGAATCCCCTGGACAGAGGAGCCTGGCAAGCTGTAGTCTATGGGGTCACACAGGGTCAGACATGACTGAGCACGTACGCCTATCTCATTAAATATGTAGAATGAGGTGAGTAATCCCAGCTACCTTTTGACTCAGTCTTTGGAAGGGGGGAGTCTGGGTTTTGGGGACAACCTTGAGGGGGCCAACCTTGGGTCTCTCCCTGCTGCTTTGGATCCTGCAGGGCTGGGACCAGCCCCACCCCCACCCCCTGCCACGGCTGCTGGTAGACCAGGTGCTCTGGGTGGTGCAGGCCCGGGCGTGCATCTGGGCTGTGGTGGTTCTGGCTGATGCTCACTCTCCAGGTGGTGAGCAAGGTCTGCTGTGCCTGCCTGCCCCGCCCCCCTTGCCTGACCCCCATCACAGCCTCTGGAGTCTGGGGCTGGGGACCAACTGCTTGAGATGCTTGTCTCCATGGCAACTCCTGCCAGGGAAGCATCCTGACATTGAATTCATTATCATAATTAGCCACCACGTACTGCCTTTGTGGACACCTCCTGCCACCACTCCTTTCTTTCCCTGCAGCCTGGATAGTTCCTGGGCTGGAGGGCGTGAGGACTCCCCTCCCCCAGGGCCTGGGGCCTTGGTCAGGTGGCAAGGAGAGGTGCAGGATGGTGCTGGGCATTAAGCTGAAACTTGCAGCAGATGGGCTGGTCTCCCAGCGTGTGGAGGGTGGGGTGGACCCGCTCACCAGTCTGTCTGGGAGGAAGCAGACTCTGGGGCCTGGGGGTCAGTGTCCAGGACACAGCTGGCCTCCCAGGACCCCAGCATTGTTGGCGGTGTCTGCCCCGCACCTCTGCAACTCCTCTCCTGAGGAGCAGCGGGGCAGAGGGAGTTCTGAGACACAGCTTCCAGCTCTGAGGAGTCTGCCGGAGGCCAGAACCCAGGTCATGAAGGCCTGGCTCAGATTCCCCAGCATCTCCAAGATGCCCCAGTGCCCAGGGCCCCAGCGTAACTGCAGTGGGCACCTTGCGATGGCCACAGGGCTAGGTGTGGTCACTCATGTTGTCCTGTGGGAGGCCGGCACCTGCATCTGAGCTCCAGCCCCCACCCCCACCAGCTCCAGTGGGGGCCAGGCCCCATTGAAGTGCCTCTTGTCACCAAGGATGCAGTGTCTGAAACCAGGAGGCCAGAGACAAAGCCCCTCCTGAACTTGTGGGGCCTCTGCCTCCCTGTCTCTAGATGGGCATGGGCGATGGAAGTCTCAGGTGCCAGGCTGCAGCTGGATGCTGGGTGGGGATGGCCACCAGTCACTGAGGTGCCCGCAGACGGGAGAGGCCTGGAGTAAGTGCTCCCATCAGCCAGCTGCCTGTGAGTGGCCGAGGACTGCGGGGGCATCATTGCACTTTGGAGGTGTCCCTCTAGATCTGTGGGGACCCCACCTGGGCCTGGCGGCACGATGTAAGGGGTACTTGCTCCCTGGGGGCGTGTGCTGCCCTCCTCTGCTTCCCTCCTCGTTGCCAAGTGGGCGTGCCAGCCTTTTTCCAAGCATCCGTCCTGCTGCCTCCCCTGCACCCCCTGGCGGTGCCATCTGTGGCCATCTGTCCCAAAACATCAGAAGCAAAACTGGGAGTGTGGCCGGCACTTTCTGGGGGAGGGGGCAGGAATGCTGTGAGGTTCCCACCTTGGGCTGCAGGTTTGTCTCCTGAGCTGCTGGTGGGGCTCCTGTCAGCCTGGCCTCTGTCTGCTAGAAAGAGTGGGACATTCTGGAATGTTCTGAGGTGCTGGCAGAGGTACCTCGAGGAAGCCAGGCTGAGAGGGCCTGGTCACCCAGAGTCCTGGCCTTTTCTTTGTTCTCTAGAGGAGTGTTCTTACGCAGCACAAGGAGCTGGCGTTTGTGGGGTGTGGCCCTGGGCCCTGCCCCCCGACAGACAAGGATGACGGCAGGCAACCTGGGAACCCTGATCTCTAGTCTGGTCAGACTCCCCCTCTGCTGGGTCCTGGACTCACTGTCCACCCTTACCCTTCCAGGGCCACCCCACTTACTCTTCCCTCTGTCAGGAACACCTTCCCTTCTCTGTTGACCCCACCAGCTCTTCACCCTGCAGTGTGATGGACACCTCCTCAGGGAAGCCCACCAGGTTGTGTGTCCCCCAGCTCCCAAGTCCTGGTACTGAGCTGAGCTGGGTTCCAGTGCCCCCTTCTGAGGTGGGCGACCCACCTCAGTCTCTCCCACCACCCAAGCCTTGCTTGGCATCCTGACCCACTGCCTTGGGATCTCCTCCAACCCTGGCAGACCCTCTCTGGGCATGTGGGCTCCTTCTCACCAGCAGAGTTGAGGGCAGAGATTTGTGGATATAAGGCACATGAGACATCTGGACATTTTTGTCCCTGGGCTCAGCTAATTGAATAAATTGGCTAATGAGCAAAGGAAATTAATTGCGGTTTTGAAATGTGACCGTTTCCCTGCATGCCTTTTGTCTGTGCCAGAGGCCTTCAGATAGAGCTGGGGATGACGATAGAGCCAGGGACACGGATGGGGCCAGGGACGATGATGGAGCTGTCTTCAGGGGGCCATGTTCTGAGGAGGGGCTGGGTCAGCCCTGTGAGGGAGGTGGCCTATGTCTCTCTGGCCCTTGTTGCCAGGCCTCTTCCGGGCACATGGGCAGGACCACCGGAGGTGACCCCGGATCTGGCGGAGGCTCAGTAGGCCTTGGTGCTGAGCACCCCCTTGGTGATTCTGGCCAGAATGGACAGGCTGGGCCCACATCACTGTCGCCGTGGCCATGCTGAGTTTGGACCACGTGGTGTTGGCTCTGAGGATCTCATTCCCCCACTCCACCTCTGCCACCAAAGAAGCCAGTGGTCTCGATGCCCAGGGAAGGTGGAGCTGGGTGCCTGCGGTTTCCCAGGTGGTGATAAAGTGGGAGAGTACCTCAGGAGCCCTAGACTCCCATCAGCAGCCCTCAGGGGCTCTGCTCCCTGGGATCCCAGCCCCACCCCTGTCCCCTTTGGCTGGATGCCTGCTGCCCAGCAGTTCTTGGTTCTGGAAACTGACCAGTTCTCTATGCCCCTTCCCAACACTGCCTGCAGGTGTGTTCTGGCGGTCAAGGATGCTGGACGGCATGGTGAAGCTGGTGTGAACTAGGGGACAGGCAGTGTTTGCCTGTGAGCCTGGAGAGGACAGTTGTGGGCAGGGATGGGGGACTGTGCCTGGGGTGCCTTGTTTGGGGGTGGGCTGTGGCATTTGCCCAGTGACCCAGGAGACAGTGCCCCTTGTTTGCTCCGAGAGCTTTGGGAGCGGAAAAGCGGCATGTGGTGGGTGTCCTGGAGAGCAGATGAGGCTGGTCATTGCCATGGAGCCCTGGGGGTGGGTGTTTCCTGCTCTGGGTGCCCGGCCTGGCTGACCGCCCTCTGCTCGGTCCCCAGATTCCTGCTGGTCTTCTCCTGCCTTGTGCTGTCCGTGTTCTCCACCATCAAGGAATACGAGAAGAGCTCTGAGGGCGCGCTCTATATCCTGGTGGGTCCCGCAGGATGGCACGGAAGGCCTGATGGCACTTGAGGCCACGGGCGGCAGCCTGTCCTTGATCCCGTTGGTCTGACCCTCCAGGTCCCCCACTGGAAGGGACCCCCACCCTCCTGGCACCCACTGTTCTTCTTGGTAGCCCTTCGGTTCCTCTCAGCCTCCCCTCCTGACGTTGGTGATATTGCAGCTTCCTCAGTTTCCACCGGCCCCTCCCCACACACCCCAGCACCCTGTTCCCGGCCTGTTCCCCACCCTGTGTCTTCACAGCACCTGACAGCCCTGCCCCCCCTGGCCCTTTGCCCTTTCTCACCTTCCGTTCTCATTGGAGCCTGCAGGCTCGAGTGGCCCCCTTCCGCCTCGGAGTGTGGGGTGTTTCCTGGCAGATGTGGGCGTGGGGTGGGGGTTGTGAAGCTCACAGCACTCCTGTGATGGATAGGGGTGGGCGCCATGGCAACCGCAGGGTAATTTCTGTGTTGCTGTTGGTGATGGGAGGCAGGGCTGCAGGGGGGCTGATCCTGCATCCAGATGCACCTCTGGGGGATCCTCCTCCCCCTGCCCTGTGTCCTGGAGCTGCCCCAGGCCTGGGAGCACCCCCCACTTAGCAGTTACCTGAGACCCTCCATCAACTCTGCCTTCTGTGCCCTGCACGCACACCAGCTACCCAGGACGGGGACCCCGCACTCATACCAGCTACTCAGGTCCATGCACGCATGCCAGCTACACAGGATGGGGGCCCCACACTGGCTACACAGGACAGGGACCCCACATGCATGAGAGCTACACAGGATGGGACCCTGCACTCATACCGGCTACACAGGATGGGACCCCGCATTCATGGTGGCTACGCAGGACAGGGACCCCACACCCACACTAGCTACACAGATCCATGCATGCATGCCAGCTACACAGGATGGGGGCCCCCGCCCACTATAGTGGCTCAGCTGCAGTGTTGCCTGCAGGAAATCGTGACCATCGTGGTGTTCGGTGTGGAGTACTTCGTGCGGATCTGGGCTGCGGGTTGCTGTTGTCGGTACCGCGGCTGGAGAGGGCGGCTCAAGTTTGCCCGGAAGCCCTTCTGTGTGATTGGTGAGGCCCAGTAGGGGTAGGTGGGCAGGCTCAAATGCAGGACCAGCTCTTTCTGGAAGTTTCTTCCCACCTGCCCTCTTGGCATCAGGACCCGTGATTGATGTGGCCTGAGTGCAGGGCAATGAGGTGCTGGGCGGCTGTGCCTAGGGAAGGATTGGGCTGAGTGGACTGTGGAACCAGGCCATGCTGGCACTTTGTGTGTGTCCATCTGTCCATCCTCCTGGAGCTCTGGTGGGGACCACCTTTCTGCAGCAGAGGGCCCACCCCCCAGCTCCGCCGTCTCCCGCAGACATCATGGTGCTCATCGCGTCCATTGCCGTGCTGGCTGCCGGTTCCCAGGGCAATGTGTTCGCCACATCGGGCGCTCCGGAGCCTGCGCTTCCTGCAGATCCTGCGCATGATCCGAATGGACCGGCGGGGCGGCACCTGGAAGCTGCTGGGCTCCGTGGTCTATGCACACAGCAAGGTGAGGGCACCTGGCCAGGGTGGGGAGGGCTGGCCAGGCATGACGCAGCCCCTCATTTCCTCTGGGCGTCTTCCCACGACTTGACCCTTGACCTCGTCTCCCCAGCTTTTCTGCCAGGCCTGGTCCACTTGGGTCCCACCCAGAACCAGCTGGCTCCGTGGTGGGGGGGTGTCCTGGATTAGTGCCCATCCCCAGTCACCTGCCCATTAGACTGAGGCTTGTGGTGGCCACTGGCTGTGGGACCTGCGAGGTGGCTGCAGTCCTAGGTCCTTCCCAGTCCCCACCTGTGTTCCTAGAAGTTCCACAAGCCCAGATCCCACCCTGCCAGGTTGTGCGGGAGAGGCTGTCCTGCTGGTGGGTGGGCATATTGGCCCCCCAGCCTCCTCCCCACTGTCCTTCCTGTCTGAGGCCCCCGAGGCTGGGCCTTGGTTGACAAGACAAAGTAGGAGTCTCCCTCAGCCTCAGGGAAGTTTGGGTAGGGCCCCAGCAGGCCCAACATTCTCCAGCCTGCCTGCCTAACAACCATTCAGGACCACTCCCTTCATGGGTGGATGTGGCTCTGGGCCATCCCTGCCTGCCATCCTCTAGGGGTGAGGTACACAGGTGTGGGACCACCCAGGGCTGGGCCTGGGGTTGGAAAACCAGCTGCCTCTCCTGTCTGCCCAGGCTTGGGGCTCCCAGGAACTTTGCAGCCAGCTCTCGGGAGGCGTACCTGCCTCGGAAGCTCAGGGGACCCAGAGCTCAGTGAACCTCCAGCCAGATGGGGCCCCGTGCTCCTGGGCAGGTTGGGCTGGGTGCCAATTTGGTGGCTGTGACGTGGCCATCTCTTTCAGGAGTTGGTCACTGCCTGGTACATCGGCTTCCTCTGCCTCATCCTGGCCTCGTTTCTGGTGTACTTGGCGGAGAAGGGGGAGAATGATCACTTTGATACCTATGCGGATGCACTCTGGTGGGGGCCTGGTGAGTGTCTGGCCTCTGGGGCCAAGGAGAAGGGCCTTCAGCAAGGACATGCTTGCTGGGCATGCCCTGCCTGGGGTCCCTCCTGCCCATGGTCTGAGATCCCCTCACCACTCCCCACGGTGTGCCCCTGACTGCCCAGGCCTGGGCAGCAGACCCTCAGTTCTTCTGCCTGACCTGGCTGGAGACGTCTCTCTGGGGCCACCGACTGGCTGCTTCTGACCAGAATGCCACATGGAGGTGGCGTCCCAGGTGGGCCGTGGTGGGGGTTGCACTGGTCTATGTGGGGTGGCAAGAAGCCTGGCCCTCGGAGCCTGTGCCGAGCCATAGCTGGTCACTTTCCTTCTCTGCTGACCAACCAGTGTGATCTCTGTGATGGAGGGGGAGGGGAGGTGCTGCCTGTCATGGTGATGGAGGAGAGTTTGAAAAGGGGAACTAGACCCCCTGACTCAACCTCCCAGGCTGCTCCTGATGAGGGGGACTCCATCCAGAGCTGGTGAACTTCTGGCCCATGCTCATGGCCACCTACCTCCTGGGCCCCTTGAGGGCTCCTCTCGTGTCACGGTGCAGCGGCCTCTCCTCAGAAAAGGCTTCCTGGGCCGCCCTCCAGAGGGCCCTGCAGACTTCGACCCCAATTGCTCGAGCCAGGCTCCTCCTTGTCTGTTTCCATGGACGCCCTCAAGTGGGGGCCGGAGTGCCCCTCCTTTGTGAGCTCTTCTGGATGGGCAACCCCTTCTGTGTATTCCCCACCTACACCGGGGGTTTCCTCTGTGAACTTTATTTTTATTTTAGTGTTTCATTTTTGGCCGTGTTTCTTGGTGTGTGGGGGTCTTAGTTCCTAGACCAGAGACTGAACCCAGGCCCTCGGCACTTTCATTGCCGAGTCTTGACCAAGAGACCTCCAGGGAAGTCCCTTCTCTGTGAACTGAAGACTTTAAAGGTTCCCTCTGCTCTGTGATGGCATGAGATTGGCTCTGCCCCATCATTCTTGGGAACCATTCTACCTGAGATCCCCTTGTTTTGCTGTGTGGGCCAGTGGTCCTTGGAGGGGCCTCATGGGCACTGGGGGAGTCCCTCCACCGCCTTGCTCTCAAACTGGCCTCCCAAATGCTGGCTGTGAACACTGGCCTTGAATGCTAGCCCCAAGGGCCGAGCCCCCAGCAACCCCCCCACTCCTCCAAGTCTGCCCTTGTTTTGGGAGTACATGACCTTCTGAGGGAGAAGTTTGTGAGACCCTGTGTGTGGAGGTGCCCTAATTCCATGTCCCTCCTGGCAGCTGAGCCCCTCCCTCTCTGGCCTCAGCTCACAAGGCCCCCTCCAGAGGCCCCCAGATGATCCCTGAGCGTCCTCAGAGGGTCCCTTGGCCCTATCACCTCTCAGACTCCGGCTTTGTCAGAGCCTCCTAGCTGCCTATCCGGCTAGAGGTCGGCCCTCCTGGGTGAACCTGCCCTGCCCAATTCAAGTGTAAAATGAGAGTGGAGGCTGAACACCCCACCCCTCCACCTCCTGTTGGAGAGTTTCATTTTGCTTCTTGAGCAGGGAAGGGTGGCTGGTGGTGACCCCGGCCTCACGGGCCCCATGTGGGTAACATGGGGCAGGGGTCTGTCCACCTGCCCTGAGGCCTCAGAGGGGGGCCCTGGCTCCTGCCAGGTCTGGCTGAGGATGGGCTGTCTGTTCACAGATCACCCTGACAACCATTGGCTACGGGGACAAGTACCCCCAGACCTGGAACGGGAGACTCCTGGCAGCGACTTTCACCCTCATCGGTGTCTCCTTCTTCGCTCTTCCTGCTGTGAGTCCTGCCCTTCCTGCCTTTGCTGGGGACAGAGTCTGGCCTCCTCAGTGACCACTATTTTCCTTGGGGTCACAAGGGGCAGGGCAGGGCCCCTCTTTACTGCATCTATGGGTCCCCATCAGCGCCTTCAAGCCCTGGGATTGACCAGTTGGGTGCCTGTGGCCAGGAGTGGTGCTGTGGGTGACACGACTCTGGCAGGTCTCCTGCAGAAGGCATGGGGGCTCTGGTAGCCCTCCACCTGCAGATGTGCAGGGTGTGGGGGAGTTGGTGCTGCTATTGGGTGGTCTTCTCTGAGACCCTGGGCCTCACCTCCTGCTCATTGTAGTGTAGACAGAATGGGAAGGACGGTAACCTTTGTGCCCAGATGTGTTCAGAGTGGGCCCTGCCAGGCTCCTGTGAGGATGAAGCCCCCATTCTGTCTCCTGGTGACTAGGGCCTGGGGGTGGGGGCGAGAAGGCGGAACCAGGAGTGTGCAGGCAAGGTGGGGGGGCTCTGGTCCCTGGGTGCTGTCTGACCCTAGTGACTTGCAGGGCATTTTGGGGTCTGGCTTTGCCCTGAAAGTTCAAGAGCAGCACCGTCAGAAGCACTTTGAGAAGAGGCGGAACCCCGCAGCAGGTCTGATCCAGGTGCGTCCAGATAGCCCCCATGTGGGCCCCACACGGACCCATGGGACCCCTGGCCTGGGCCCACGGTGTTGGAGCGAAGCCCCACTGTGTGTTTGTCTCCTGTCGTGGAATTCAAGTCTGTGCTGAGAACTGCTTAGTTGCTTGCAGTGGCCCGGCACCTACGGCGCAGGTGGCATCAAGGCCAGTGGCCTACAGGCCCTGGGCCAGGCTGTCACTGGTGCCCCTGAGCTGTCCCCTCACGGCTCCGACGCTGCCTTGCACTTGTGGGATCAGGATTCAGTGACCCTCATGCAGGGAGGTGGTGGAGCCATGTCCATGCTGCCCACTTGCACCTCCCACCCCATCGCTGTGTCACAGTGGCCGGGCAGCATCCAGCAGTGCTCCCTGAGCCATCCTGAGTGCGGGCCGGGCACAGGCTGCCGGAGGGGCTGTGGCTCCTGCAGCCTTTCCCAAGCACTGCGGGATCCAGTGGACCTTTGGCACTGACTGGCCTTTACTACAGGCTGGACACTGGCCTGGTCCCTCACATGGCTTTCTTTTTCAAAGATGTTGTCTTGCCTAGGCTGCAGCCTACTTTCGTGTGTATATGTATTCCTATCTTTCACTGTGAGAACTGCAAATGACTGCTTCTTTTAAATGCAGAAGAGTGTAAAAAGAACAAAAATGCCCACCCCCCATTGACAATAGTCCCACCCACTACTGACACCAAGTCCCATCACTCCCAGTGGTTACAAGTTTAGGGAAGGAGCGCGGCCTGAACAGACAGCACTTCCCGCAGCCCCCTCCTCTCTGAGAAGCTCCGAGTTACTGGGGGCGGGTGGGAGATGGGGAGGAATTAGGGAAGGATCCCAAACACTGAGGGCTCCACGAGGCCACACGTGCCCAGTGCTGAACGCAGGCTCAGAAGTGACTGGAGAAGACCGTAAGTGCTTACCTCACCTGACTTCATGCAGTAGGAAGTCAGCCTCTGAGACTTTGGTTTCTTAGATATGACACCAAAAGCACAAGAAATGAAAGAAAAACTTATGTGCATCCAAGGGTACTATTTGAACTGTCTCCTTAGAGAGTGAAAAGATAACCCCATATTTGCACATCAGATATCTGATAGAGATCTGGTATCCAGAATATGTGAAGGACTTCCAGCTCAATGCCAAACAGACAAATGACCCAGCTAAGAAATGGGCAAAGGATTTCAGTAGACATCTCTCCAAAGAAGATATACTAGATGGCCTATAAGAATGTGAAAAAATGTTCAGCGTCATTCTTCATGGAGGAAATGCAAATCAAATGTCCTTCATGTCCACCAGGATGGGTCACAGTTTAAAAAGTATTGATGAGGATGTGAAGTCAGAACCCTCATATGTTGCTGTGGGAGTGGGTGTGAAATGGTGTGGCTGCTGTAGAAGACAGTTTAGTGGCTCCTCCAAAGGTTAAACCTGTCACACAACCCAGCAATCCCACTCTTAGGTGAACACCCAACAGAACTGGAAACAAGTGTTTAGCCAAAAACTTTCATGCGGGTGTTCACAATGGCACCTGCCATTCACAGGAGCCAAAGGTTGAAACACCGCCTCAGCCAGTGAAAGGGTGCAGAAGATGTGGTCCGTCCACAAGCTTGAATCTTGTTGTTGCTGTTTAGTCACTCAGTTGTGTCTGACTCTTTGTAACCCCATGGACTGTAGCCCATCAGGCTCCTCTGTCCATGTGGTTTCCTAGGCAACAGTACTGGAGTGGGTTGCCATCTCCTTCTCCAGGGGATCTTCCTAGGGATTGCACCTGCATCTCCTGCATTGCAGCAGATTCTTTACCACTGAGCCCCCTGGGAAGCCCCATGCTTGAATATGTCTGGCCTTAAAAAGAACAAGCCTCGGACATGGGCTCCACCAGGGACAGGCCTTGGGAACGTGCTAAACAGAGGGAGCCAGACCCAGGAGCCCTGGCACTGAAATTCTATTGCTAGGAAGTGTCCAGAGTGGGGAACCGCAGAGACTGGCGCAGATCAGGGATGGCAAGCCAAGGGTGGAGGGAGTGGGGAGTCATGCTGGTGGGTTGGGGGCCCTTGGTCTTGAGGTGGTGAAAGTGTAGTGTTTGTCAAGGGGACGTTTGCCCAGCATCAGGAACGAGCTTAGCGCCAATCAACTGTGCCCTTTGAAAGGGTGAATTTTACATTATCTGTATTTTACTCTGATTAACAAGAGTTGGGAGCAGAGGCCAGGCCTGGCCAAGTCTGGTGTAAAGGGCAGGCCTGTGCCCTGCAGGGTTTCAGCCTTACAGTGGAGGATGTGGCCCATGTCCTTGGCTCTGGCCTTCACCTCCTTTCCCCCCGGGGAGGGCAGGAAGGCGACCATGATGTCAAGTGATGGCTGCCAGGCATTAGGTGGGACAGATGGAAGGGAAAGAACTGGAGTTTCATGCAGACTCACCGCTGGGTCCCCCTCCCAACTCCACTCTGCAGAGGTGATTGTGGCCCATGGGGGTGGGAGTGACACGGGGCTGCTGTCCAGAGGCCAGTGCACAGGGATGCATGGGGGCGAAGCCTCAGGAGAGGCGGGAGGGCCCCTAGCACCCGCCTGACTCCCTTCCTCTCCACAGTCCGCCTGGAGGTTCTATGCCACCAACTTGTCACGCACGGATCTGCACTCCACGTGGCAGTACTACGAGCGCACGGTGACGGTCCCCATGTACAGGTACCTCTGCCCCCACCACACTGCCTGTGTGCCCCCATTTGTTCTTAATCCCCATTTTCAGTTGTTCATCATTTTGTTTGCTTTTTGTTTCTTTTTCTTTAAAACATGTACTTTTCAAAAACGAATTGTGTATGATTTATTTTATTAACTCTGTTCTCTGTTTTATAGTTTGCGGCTTTTATTTTTCACCTTCATTCCGCCCTCTGCTTAGTGTCCTTGCTGTCAGGGGTGTAGTGTGTGAGTCTGGTGGACACGGCCCCTGAGCTCACGGGAGGTAAATGTGGCTGCTTCCACGGACTGCAGCCTGGTGCAGCCCCCACTGGTGGGGGCCCCTGTGTTTAGAAGCAAAAGGATAACCTCGACCCTCTGACCTCCAGTGAGGGCTAGGGTCTCTGTTGAGGAAGGAGAGACCCCTGGACCACAGAGAGGCCCCAACAAGACAAGGTGCAGACACACCCAGGATCCCTGCGGGGGGGAGAGAGGGTCCTGGGGGCAGCATGGACAGTGGGCACCTTTCCAGGCTTTGCCCCTGGGGTGTGTTGGTACCAGGCCCGGGCTCAGAATGAGGTCCAAGGTGAGAAGGGTGGGGCTTTGGCCAGAGACCATGAAGGTCAGGTGCCCTCCGGTGAATGTTGAACTCTGGGTCCTCTCAGCCAGAAGAGTCCCCTTACCTGCCCCTGGGTGTCCACCCAGCGGAGCCCCTCACCGGGGCAGAGTCCTCCTGCAGGTCCCCACCTGCCTCTCCCGGGATCTGTCACCTGGGAGACAGGGCTGCCCACTCCTCTCTCCAGCATTTGACCCACCGCACTTCCGGGGGACACTCAGTCTTGGGGTGCCGGCGCCCAAGGGCACTCGCTCTCACCCCAGGCCTTGTGTTCCCAGTCCTCGAGGCAGGACCGACCCTTGTGCTAATTTTCTTTGTTCTGTTGTTTCCCCACTTTCCTCGACTATTTTTTTCATTTCCTTTTTCTTCTCCCGTTCTTTTACAATCTTCTGTTCCTTTCCCTTTGTGTGTGTGTGAAAAACACTTGAAAGCTCGCAAACTCAAACCTACGGGGCCTCCAGGTAGGACTGCATGGGCGGAAAGCGTGTGGTGTGATTCTGTTCTGTTGGGGACTGTCCTGGGGCCCCTGAGCCAGCCCTGCCCGGCCTGTGGCCCCTATCTGGAGCCACACGCCCCCTCCTCGCTCCCCTGGCCCCCTCTCCTGACGGCCCCCCTCAAGCTGCTTTCTTGTGCTGGATCTGTCTGTCCAGGTGTTTTCTGTCCCTTGTTCTGCTTCCTGCCTGTCTCAGTGGCTGGGGTCCTGCCCCTGTGCCTCCACCCTGCCCCCGGGGCCCCACTTATGCCCAGTGCAGAGGTAGTGGAGACAGGGTATTGGCCGTTCCAATTTGGGGCACCCCCAGTTAGCCCCCCAGTCCTGGCATACTGCTCTGGCCTTGGGGTCTCTCTCTCTCTGCATCCACTCCCCCAACCCCAAGTCTTCCCACTGCAGTGAGAGTGAGACTCGAGGCCGTGGACAGAGGGTCCTGTGGCCCATCCCTATAGCCCCACTGACCATGTCTGGACCGGACAGCTCGCTTCCTGGGGTCCCCTGTCTAGACCGGGGTGCCGAGCTGCTCCAGGAAGGGTCCCCTGTGCCCTTTGTAGGCCCTGCCTTTCCCCTCAGAGTGGTGGCACCGTACTCCCGCCCTGCAGAGCAGAGTGCTCTCTCATCCTCCCTGGTGCCCTCTGTGGGAACCTGTCAGAGTTAATCCTCTGCTCCCAGAAGGGAAGAGGGGGCCAGGCAGGGCCAGGCTCCACAGGCAGGAGGGCCTGACCCTTCCCCCAGAGGTGGGGTGGAGAAGGAGCAGTGTCCTTCCTGGCTGCTGACCCGGGACTCCTGGGGCTCCAGGTGAGGGGACTCTGCTTCAGATCCTGACAGCCTCCTCCCAGACCAGCAGCCCCTTGGTTCACCTGCTCCAGCAGCACCACATCCACCGACGTCTGGGGAGACACCCTGCCCAGCGCCAGCCTTGGGGACTGGTGGTGTCCCTCGCAGCCGGCTGACCCCTAGACTAACACTGCTCGCTCCTGTGTGTCCCACCCCCATTGCCCGCTGCACCCCTCGTCCCCCACGACTGGACTGTGTGTGCGTGGCCCTCGAGTGTGTGGTGCCTGCACGTCCTTGCCCGTCTGTGTTCTGTCCCCTGCCGCTCTGTGTCCAAGGCATGGCGTCCTAACTGCGTGTCCCTGCCCTTGACCCATGTGTGAGGGTTGACCGGGCCAGCTGCCCGGGTCTCTGCTCCAGTCCATGGTGGGTGCTCAAGGCGGTGGGGAGACCAGCTCCGCCCCCAGTGTCCACTCCTGGGGCTCTGCTGTACCTATGGCTTGAGCCGACTGAACTGCCCAGGTCTCCTGCTTGGTCTGGACCCAAGAGGACAGGGGACGGCCTTGGAGAGGAGTGGGGAGGGGGAAAGGGAGGGTGAGCGTTCCCAGGATCCAGGCCTGGCGGGGCTGGGGCTGCAGAGGGAACACAGAGGTAGGGCCACACCTGCTCCCCTGGGATGGCAATTACCAGAGCAGGGCTGGGGGAGGGGCATTCCTCTGGGTGCTAGGAGCATGGCTGGGCAGGCAGGGGAGGAGTTGGGAGAGACCAGAGCAAAGTTGGAACCTGACTGGCAGTGGCAGGTCAGGGCTGTGGGTACAGGGAGTCAGAGATCTTCCTGTTTTGGAGAGTCAGAAGAGGATGGGAGTCCGGGAAGTGGGGACGCGGGGCACGTGGAAGGGTTGGGAGTAGGTAGGGGCTGGAGCCAGGGTGTGTGGGGAATGGTGGTATTGCGGGACAGAGTGAGGATGCCCAGGAGAGGCTTGGACACAGTTGCCTGGGAGGGTCAGGGGTCCCCAGGATCAAGAAAGCCTGAGGCTCAGGACAGGGTTTGGGGGCCTGGGGATCAGTGGGGATGTCACAGACAGTGGGGATGTCAGAGCAGGTGGTGGTGTCAGAGCAGGTGGGGGTTCACAGACAGTGGGGGTCACAGAGCAGGTGGGGTATCAGAGCAGGTGGAGGCTGAGTCGGGAAGGAGAGACCAGTGCCTGGAAGCTGACACGGTGACTGATGGACAAGATGGAAGTTGAGGGTTGAAAGTGTCCAGGAACCAGGTGGGGAGTGGGGAGTGGGGTGGGGGAGGGACAAAAGTGTTCCCAGACAGCATGGGGACCCAAATCTCCAGATGAGGCTCCTACAGCTGGAGGTGGGGGTGTGGGCTTCCCCAGGAGCCTCCCAGGTATACAGACCACTGCCTGGCATCCCAGAGGGACTTGATTCACCTCTGGCTTCCTTGCTGGTGGCCACAGCTCTGAATGCTGGGTTGGCAGGCAGGCCAGGCATGCAGCTGTCCTGGTGGGCGGGACTCCATCTGGGAAATGGGGCTCAAAGTAGGGCCAGGCGAGTCACCCAGGGGCCGCCCAGTGGGCGCTGCCCAGCAGTCCTTTCCTGGGACCTCCACCTTGCTCAGCTTTGGCAGAGAGAGTGGCTCAGAGAGAGAGGGGGTCTGGGAGTCCTAGGATGTTGGGGGCTGTGTTATCAACTGTGCTGCAAATCCAGAGGGTGTTCAGGGATTGGGAAGGGGAGGGGCACCCCTCATTTTCTGGTGCCCTGTGGGACCTGCTCCATGTGGGCGTCCCTTCTAAGGATGGCCTGGGCACCATCCACTCCCAGGGCCAATGTGCCCAGGGAAAGTGGACCCAGAGGAATACAGAAAGTGCCTGGGCCGCAGAGGTGGAGGCATGGGCTCCCAGGGGTCTGCCGCTGCCGTGGACTCCTCCTGTTTTTGCCTGTGACAGGTCATGGCCTGTGTCCCCATGTGAGATGTGGACACGGGGTGAGAGTTGGCATGAGGGTCCCTGGGGCTCTGGTGGGTTGGGGGCTCACTCACCTGTCCTCTTGCTGCAGACTGATCCCGCCTCTCAACCAGCTGGAGCTGCTGCGGAACCTCAAGAGCAAGTCTGGACTTACCTTCAGGTGGGCAGGGGCGTCCACACCAGCTCTAATCCCCCATGGCTCCGTGAGGGCCAGTAGGGTGCCCAGGCTGGGCAAAGGCCCCGGATGACTCGGGATGTTCACTTCCTGTTGCCGCAGGCCTTGGTGCTGCTGGTGGTTTTCCCCTGTTGTTGACCAGTCTTAGCTCCCATCCTGAGGGCGGCTGGTTTGGGGGGTGGGCACGAGGTGGGCGTGGTGCTCCATATGGGGCGGGGAGGCTGGTGCTCTGGCCACAGGTCAGAGGAAGAGTCCAACCCTGGAGCATCAGGTGGAGACACATGGGTAGCACCTGCTGGTTCCTTCACGACTACAAACCCTGCGACTCCCAGAGCACTTGACACAGATGGGCTTGCCAAGGACACGACTGGCCAGTGGGAGAGGAGGGGAGGGTGCCTGCTGGGCCCAGAGCCCAAGGCTGTTTGAAGAGCTCTCAGCAATGGGGCATCTGGAGAAGGCTGGATGGTGGCCCCCTGAAAAGATTCATCTGTGTCCTGGGACCTGTGAACATGACCTTATCTGGAAGACTCCTCGTGGATGTGGTTAAGTGAAGGACCTTAGCTGTCCTGAGCATCGACTGTGGAATTCGACAGCTCCAGAGCTTTCTTCACACTTCCTCTTTCAAAGTTTGTTAATATTGGTGATGCTGGTTAAAACAAGTGTCCATAAACATGGGGCCATAGCACCCTCAGTCTCAAAACTTCTCGTGACCCCTTCCAGATTTGCTGCCCTCCGGGACCTGCCTCCTTGGGCCCCCAGGGAGCTCTTGGGGGTGTGTGGGCTGTTTCTGCACCCCTCACACACAGCCCTGGCCCATGGGAGCATTGTGCATCAGCTGGGCCCTGCATGGGGTCAACCGCTGGGCCAGCTTCTGACATCCTCTGCTTCTGTTTGCAGGAAGGAGCCCCAGCCGGAGCCATCTCCCAGGTCAGTGCCCGCCTGCCTTCTGCCGCCTCCGCTCTTTTCTGCGTGTCCCGTGGAGCCCGCGCTGCCGCGGGGCCTATGCATGTTCCCCGATGCCACTGTGCGAGGACCCCTGCCCGGTGGTGATGTGGGCACCTGGGTCTGTGCCTCCTTCCAGGCCCTTGAGCTGAGGGACAGCTCCTGTCTGCCTGCCTGTGATTGCAGCCCCTTGAGCGGGAGGTGGGGGGCTTCCAGGAGAGCGGTCCCACCAGCTCCAGGCACAGGGTCTGCTCTGAGTCAAGGGTGGCCCAGGCGGACACTCCCACGGGGTGCCCCAAACACTGCAGGTCGGGGTCATCAGTGCGGGGGACGCTGTTCTGAGGGGGAGGTCTTCACACACCACCCCTGCAGGTCTTGGTTTGTGGAGGTTTCTGGAGGATGGAGGAGTGGGAGAGGGTTCCTTTGGGGCAGGGTCTCCTGCCCTGCCTCACACCCCCTTGGTGGGCACCCGTACCCCACTACCCATGTCTGTCTAGGCCCCCGCAGTTCTGTTTGGTTCAGGTGAATTTGAGACTGGGACCCCAAATGGGGACTCCCGGGGGTGATCTCTGCTGGAGTTAGGGTGATAGCACCCTGCTGTTTTCCTAGTTTTGAAAAGAAAGCCAGATCAATTCACTACTTTCGAGTCTGGTGACCTCCAATCTGCCCATGTCCTGCTGTGTTCTCTGAGCTCAGGGGTTCCCTGGTGCCCTGTCCACAGCAGCACGGGGGAGTCCGTCCCCCAGGCCATGTGCCAGAGATGCTGCCTGCGTGTTCGTGCCCTCCTGGACTGAAGGCTGCTCAGCTGGGAAGGCACTGGGCTGAGCCCCGCTTCAGCATCCATCAGAGGGGGCATGTACCCCACCCCTGAGTCCCCAAAGCAGGTTGGCCACTGGAGCTGACCTGGAAACATCAGCAGCACTTTGCCTCCAACCAGCCCAAAGAGCAGCAGAGAGGACCCTTTAAATCCCAGACCAGAGTGGCTTTATCCTGGGCAGTGACCTCTGTTCTCATGGGCACAAACCAAGGGGCCTGGCACGGGGCTGTGGTCAGGTGGGCAGGGAGGGGGAGCAGCAAGCCTGGTGTCTGGGGAGCCCCGAGGCTGCTCCACTTCATTGGTTCCCATTGGTGCTGCCATCAGCCCCTCCTGTGAGCCCCCAGGACCCTGAGGCTGAGGAGGCAGGCGCGGCTGCCCTCAGCTCTGCCCAGTGGGCGCTCTCTGGCCCCTCAGCGCGGCCCCTCTGGCCTGTTGCGGCTCCCTGTGCTCGCCACCTGCGTGCCTCTCCCCTCCAGACAACTTTCGTCTCAGCCTCTCTCTCTCTCTCTCTCCTCTCTTGCCCTCCCTCCCCTGATCTGGAAAATCTTGCCTGCCCCCCCAAGTGCCTTTAATCATGTCACTGCCCTTCTCGGGCCCCTTTCACGTCCGCTCTGTCTTTGGGGATGAGGTGGCTGACCCTGAAAGCAGGACTCCAGGTGAGGATTCACGGGAGCCCCCCGGCTCTCCAGCACGTTCTGTGGCTCCCCTCCTCGAACCCGCTTTTGCTCCTCCCTCCCTCCCTGTGTGTCCGTGTGTCCCTGCCTGTGACCAGTGGCTTCCCCTGGGGGGCCCAGGCTGAGGCCCTGGGACAGAGGGCCGGGCCTATCCTGGGTGCATACCTTTCAGCCAGGGCATTTCTGTGCCCCGACTGGAGCAGCCAGGAGCCCCTGTGCAGCACCCGGTGCACAGTAGGTCTGCAGGAAAGGGTCCCACCCTGGACACCTGTGGGTGGGCTGTTCCTAGGCTGCCCGGCGAAGGGACCCTAAGCAGGTGGACGGGGGTGGGTGCGCGGGGCCCTCCACTGCCAGGAGACCCCTTGGTCCTGGCTCGTGGTGGGGACATGCACTGTGGCTGTGTGGGCGTCAGACCAAGGTGTGGGGCTGCGGCGGGGGGAGCAGGCAGGGGGTCTCGGGCTGTGCTGCTCCGGGTGTGGCTCTGACCTGCCCTTTGATCCCCCCGTTTCTGACTGCCTACTCCTGTGCCTGGGGAAACCCCTGCGCCCCAGCTGCTTTGCTCCCGTCCGTGTGGCCCCCTCTTCATCGTGGGGGGCCATGTGCAGTGTTTGGGTGCGTGTCTGTCCAGTCTGGTGTTGGTGACTGTTTGTGGGCACTTCTTCCACCCTCTTGAGCCCAGGCCCCCGGGCTGAATGTGGGCAGGAAACCCCAGGGCCAGCCTAGAGCCCAGAAACGATGGGCTGGAGTCGGGACTCCTCACTGCCCACCCCAAGCAGAGGAGCAGTGTTCAGGGGGGTGGCTGGGCCACCACCAGTCCCCCTCCCCCTGCTCTCGTCCTGTTCTCAGACTTCCTTGTTTCATGCAGGAGCCTCTGGCCATGTGAGGCTGTTTAAATTTTCATTAAAACTAAAGAAACTGCTGCAGTTGGAGAGCCGCTCCCCAAGCTCCTGTGCGTGGAAGCCAGGCTTGAGGTGTCACATAGGAAATGGTGGGTGGGCAGTGCGGGCTGCTCATCTGTTCAAGGCTGAGGTCTTTCAAAAGAGCTGGGGACAGACATCCCACCCTACCTCATGCTCTTTCCTGGGGGAGGAGCCCCCAGGCGGGGCAAGGCAGGGCTCTGTGTGCAGGCCTGGGGACCCCTGCAAGGAGCTGGCCATGTAGGTCCCAGTCTTTAGGGTCTTCATCTGTCTGGTAGGCCCTGGTGGAACTGTGGCTGCCTCAGGGGTGTGCTTGCAGGAGAGCACGTTTGCCCTAAATTTGAGTTCTGTGAGCTGCTAGGCCAGGGTGGGGGGTGGTCTGAGTCCTGGGAAGTTGTGCCCCTCTGCCCCGGGTGGCCCTCTAGTTAGTTTTTTCCTACAACCTGAAGTAACTGGGGAAGGTCCCACCAGGGATGCGCACATGCTTGCAGGGTCTTCCACGGAGGGTGAGGCCGGTGAAGCCGAGGGAGAGGTCTTTGAGGAGCCTTGACCCTGGCTTGCTGGTGTTAATGTGGGGAGATCCTTGCTGGGACAGTGGCAGGTGCCACCGCTGTTTAAGTGACTGTGAGTCAACACTGTTGGCTGTGTCCGGGTTTCCAGGTGCAGCAGTTTGAGAGCCACTGTCTCAGAAGCAACAACTTTGAAGGTGGAGGCAGAGAGCAAGACCCCAGGGAAGTGAAGGGTTTCTTGACATTCTTGCTGGTTCTTTTCATTTCTGCTTAAAAGCTTTGTGGCTCAGACAGTAAAGAATCTGTCTGCAAAGCAGGAGACCTGGTTTCGATCTCTAGGTCAGGAACATCCCCTGGAGAAGGGAATGGCTATCCACTCCAGTATTTTTGCCTGGAGAATTCTATGGACAGAGAAGTCTGGCAGGCTATGGTCCGTGGGATCACAGAGAGTTGGACATGACTGATCAACTAACACACTTGGAGGTTCTTATGCACAGCTCGCTCTGGCCTTTGCGGAGGGTCTTGGGCAGGCTGACCACCAGCAGCCTTTCCTGAACAGCTAGCTGCAGGTCAGGATAGCCTTCACCCAGGGTCTGGCCTTGGCCAGCCCTTTTCATGTGCAGGTGCCCCAAGCCTCCTCCTCCTTGGCTCCCCTCTGGGTAGAGGTGGCCACTGCATTCTGGGTAAACGGGGGTCACTTCTGATCAGGCCGCTGTCTGGGTTGGTTTGTGAAGCCAAACTCGCACGTTTTTCCTCTGAAAACGTGAGCTTTCTGAAATCCTGTCCCTGTAGAACCAGCAAAGCCTTAGCCCATGTATTATTTTTTTGTTGGCATGAATATAGCAAAAATAATACATCTTTTGAAAAAGATGGCCCCAAATAGATGCTGGAAGGAAAAGGTATTTTGGAGAGGAAAAAAAATTCATTTTTTTTCCTCTCCAAAAATAGGGACTATTTTCTTTTCCAGGCTGATGGAGGACTTTGTGCGCGACCTCCGCGCCGCACTCCTCTCTCTCAGGCGAACTCTGTGGCGGGTGCACCCCACGCCCGCGCGCCCGGCCGGGGTCCCTCCGGTCGCCAGCGCCCGCAGGACTAACTGTCCTCTCCTCATTTCCAGTAAAGGCAGACGGTGCGCAGAGTCCCTGTGTGGATGCTGCCCAGGACACGCTAGGTACCACGGACACGCCGCTCGGACGACCATTGCTGCACGGCTCTTGTCCCCCCCCGCTCCAAACACTGCTTATTAGAGGTTCTAGATGCGCCAGGGAAAGGCTGGCGCCCGTCCGGCCCCCTAGGCCCCGATTCTGATTGGCAGCTCACCTCCCAGCCCTTCGTGGAGCCCCTGCCCGCCTCTGACCCCAGGCGCCCTCCTGGGCTGCTAACGCCCTTCCTTCTCCCCAAGCCAAACGATGCCCCAACGATGCTGTGCTCCAAGCAGGAGACGGGCCGGCGAGGGAGTCTGAACCCGCAAAGCGCGCCTTCCGGGGTCTGATTGCTCTCCTGCGAGACTTCCGCATGGCTGGGCCATCTAGCACCTCTACTATGCAAGGAAGGGCGCTGCCCTCCACCCGCTGCCCGCCCGCGGGAGGCGGCTCTGTCCTGTGTGTGCCGGGCTCCCTGTGGTCCTTGCACACCAGATGCACCGGAAAGCCCGAGGTCCACGGCTCCCTCCTCCCACGTACAGGCCTGGTTTAGGGCAGACTGGAAACGGGACGGTCGAAGGGCCGACCTTTGCCCAGTGGGCTCCCTGACTGCCGGCACGTTTCCTCTCTCTGTGCCCTGTCTGCTCTCGGGGATGTGGAAGTGTCTGTCCTCCTGCTTGCTCTGGGCCCCCTGCTGCCCGCCCCATCCTGCCCCGTGCGGCCCGCAGGTGCTGGCAGCTGCACTCACCAGTCATCGTGTGCATGTGGTCCGAGCTGGCCCCAGAAGCAGGGATGTTGAGCGGTGGGCGTGGGGGAGGGGCCGGGCAGCAGGTTGGGGTTCCAGGGCAGCATGCCTGCACACCTGCATCCGTGCATGCCCGAATCCTGCTCCCCCGGAGAGGGGCTCGGAGGGTAGACCCCCTGCCCCTGCTGTGCTGCCTGTGTGTTCTGAAGTAGGCCTGCGGGGGTGGGGGGGGGCTCTTGCCACCCTTCAAGGGGAGATTTGGGGTCCCAGCAGAAGCTGTCCTGCTTGCCCAGAGCTTGTGTCCAGGGTGCTTCTGGCCACAGGCTGGCCTGTCAGGTTGGGGGGCTGTGGTCAGGCTGCCTGGGAACCAGAAGGGCCAGAGGTGCCCACGGCTGGTCCAGGGGCCCAGGCCATGCTCGGCCCCGCTATGTGTGTTTCACAACTCTCCCCTCATCTTCCTCACCTTCCCTGGGCATCCAAGGTCCAGCCGTGGGCCAGACAGTTCTCTTGGTGGATGCTGGCTCTCCCCTCCAAGCTGGGCCATGGCCACACAGGCTAGGGTATAGCGGCACTCAGCCGGGCACCCCCTCGCTTATCCTTGTTGATGGCTGGCTTCTCTTTTGGGGATTTTGCCCTGGATGGGGGATGGGGGTGGTGGCAGGCAGGAGAGGAGAGGCTTGGCCTTGCTTTCTCCCCCAGACCTTCCTGAGCTTGTTCTCTGGCCTGTGTAAATGCCCTTCATTTGGAGGGTGGGCTAGCCTCCCGCTCCTTCCTTGGGGGCAGGCGGCCAGAGCTCCACCCTGCATTTGCTTCCATCCTTGGCTTGTGAGGTGAGGGAGAGCCTCTCTTGACTCCTGCAGGACTGTCGGCACTCAAGCACCTGGAGTTGACGAAGGATCAGGGTGGCTGGGGGGCTGCATGCCTGTAACTCTGAGTTGTGGTAACTGAGAAAGTCCAGACCACCACCCATGGTCCCCAGCAGGAGGCTTCTCCCCGGTCTGAGCAGTCTGAGAGTCAGGGACAGGACGGCGGGGCCAGGGCAAGGCCAGGGAAGGCTCCTTCCTGTGGCTCTGTCCTCGCAGGCAGCTGTGTGGGGCCAAGTTCCAGGGACCCCTGGTATGTACAGGACAGCAAGTCCAGCTGGGGGTCCCCATCAAGGGCTTGGTGGGGCCCTTGCTTCTTGGTTCTCCTGGACCAGCTGGTGATCTCCTTTGGGAATGACGGTTATCTGCACACTGGCTCCCATGCCCTGGCTCCGGGGTTCCCTCGGCCCCCACCCTGTCTCGGCCTCGTGCCAGGCACAGCAGTTACAGGCTTGGGGCTAGTGTCCTGAGCAAGCAAATGCCCTGGCTCCTGTGCTCAAGGGGACCCTGGGCACCGAGAGTCTCTGGGGCAACCTCCCCTCCGAGTGGGCTCCATGCCTCAGGCCTGAGAACTAGCACAAAAGGTCTCAGCTGGCTGGGGGCAAGGTGGGGGCACCAGCTTGGACTGCAGTGTCTGGGCTGGGTGGGCCAGACCATGGGCTGTCTTTTGTCCATGGCCCATCATCTCTGCGCCTGTCTGACACTGTGTCAGCTGTGGGTCCCTCTTGGGTCAGGGGAGGTGGCTGACTTGGGGCATCTGTGATGGGGCTGGCACTGTCTGAGGGATCAGCTGTGGTGGTTGCTTCCCAGGGGCAGCAGAGGCCCTGCCAGGTGCCCGTGTGGGCCGGCCCCAGGCCCCAGGCCCCAGGGCAGCGCAGAGTCCACTCCAGGAGGTCCAGGGCCCTCAGTGTGGTGGTATGAATGGGTTCACAGTTCACAGGGACTTCACTCTCCTCCAGGCAGATAGTAGTCTGTGGGAGGAAGTGAGTGGGCGCCTGGCCCTGGGCCTGACCTGTGACTACCACCACCTGTGACTACCATGCTTCTGTCTCCTGCATGAGGCCTGGAGGATGTTAGAACCGGCAAACTCGGGGTGTCAGATCCATCTCCATGGTTACCAAGAGATGAGGGCAGGGAGCCCATTATGGGGCTGTGGCTGGATGGCCATGGTTGCCCCCTCCCTGCGGCCTCTGGCCAGGGCTCGGCTGGTACCCCAAGTGTTCTCCAGAGCGTGAATGTTCTGTTCCTGGATGGGTCTTGTTTGGGGGAGCCTGTACTGCCCTGGGTACAAGGGGGTGGGCAGACCCTTGCCCTCTGTGCTGCTTCCCCCTCCCCCTCCCCTGCAACTCTTCCTCCACTCCCCAGGGTTGGGCAGAGGGGCCCAGGGGTCAGCTGCAGACCTCACCCTCCTGACCTGGGGCAGTTACAAGGGTGGAGGGGCAGGTGTGGTAACCACTGAAGTGGCTGGGCACCCTCAGGAGGTGCCCAGGACGTTTGGAGAAGGAGGCCTGGCCGGACAGTGTGGCAAGAGCTCAGTCACCTTTGGGTGGCGATTGAAAGTGATTTCCAGAGTCCACTGACCAGTCCCCCGGCCAGGCTGAGCACCCAGTGGGCCCCGGGAGTCTGTGGTAGGGCTGACCCGTCTCCAGTCACCCAGGCGACCCTCCTTCCCCAACCCCATGGCCTCAGGGCCCCTTCCACCCGCCAGCAGCCAGTGGGCTGGAGTGTTCTTTGCAGGGTGACCTCTCTTGCTGTCTTTCTGTGTGTCTGTCCGTCTGTCGGTTCTCGCGGGAGCAGTCAGAAGGTCAGTTTGAAAGACCGTGTCTTCTCCAGCCCCCCGCGGCGTGGCTGCCAAGGGCAAGGGGTCCCCTCAGGCCCAGACCGTCCGCCGGTCACCCAGCGCCGACCAGAGCCTGGAGGACAGTCCAAGCAAGGTGCCCAAGAGCTGGAGCTTCGGGAACGTGCCGCGCCCGGCAGGCATTCCGGGCCAGGGGTGCTGCTTCACGGCAGAACTCGGAAGGTGGGTTGGGCAGTCCCAGGGGTAGAGGCCTGCTGTCCTGGAGCTCCGGGAGGTGGGGCTGCATGGGCTTGTCCTGCACCACGAGCTCCATGCTCACCCATGGCACTGGTGATGGCGCAGCCCTGCTCTTAGGGGAGACATTCCCCGGGTCCCGTGTATGGACATACCACATTTTGCCCATCTGTCCATGCACAGTGATGCCCTCTTAATCTCATGGTGGCCTCTCTTCGAGGAGCACAGTAGAGGGGAAGCAGGCTGAGAAGGCAGGAGTAGGGGCTGGAGCGCTGCAGGGCCAGAGCACCAGGCCCCACAGCGCCCGGGGGCTGCCTGGCCTCACGGGCTATGTCCTTCCACCCAGAAGCAAGTCTCCCAGGGGAGGACATCGTGGACGATAATAAGAGCTGCAACTGCGAGTTTGTGACAGAGGATCTGACCCCAGGCCTCAAAGTCAGCATCCGGGCCGTGTGGTGAGGACCTGGCTGCCTCTCACAAAGCCATCTGTGCACGTGGGGCCTGGGGAGCGGGTGTGAAGACACGGCTCTAGGGGGATGCCTCGCGGCTGACACCCCTTCAGCCCGGGCCCTGCGGCTCACAAGGCACCTGCTGTCATGGCCATCGCCTGCGCCCGGGTGCCAGGTGCCATGGACAGCAGGAGCTGTGCTGCACGGGGGTTCCTGAGTGGACAAGGGTCCTCGGCACAGCTAGGCCCAAAGGTGGAGGGAGTACGGGCGGTGGGTGTCCCAGATAATAGGGCTAGAGATGCTGGGAGGGCCATAGCTAGGTGGTCGTTGGGGGGCTGCCTTCAGTGGTCTCTGCCCAGGGCTCACAGCCCCTTGTCTGACTCCCCCAGTGTCATGCGGTTCCTGGTGTCCAAGCGGAAGTTCAAGGAGAGCCTGCGGCCCTACGACGTGATGGACGTGATTGAGCAGTACTCAGCCGGCCACCTGGACATGCTGTCCCGCATCAAAAACCTGCAGTCCAGGCAAGAGGGCCCACCCCCGCCCTGGGGTGTGGAGCTGGGTCCTCTGGGCCAAACTCGGTGCCGTTCGGGGACTGGTGCAGTGCGGGTTGCCTGTTCCCGGCAGAGGTGTGGTGGCGGATGCGGCTGCAGACACAGTGGCTGGCCCCTGCTTGCTGCCACGTCTGGGCCCTTCCTCTCCAGCCCCACGCCGGCCCCATGTGGGCTTTCTGCCGTGTCCTCGTGTGGTCTGTTTTTGAATCTTTCTGTTGTCTCTCTCTTCTCTCTGCTCTTGCCATGGTGGGCAAGTGTGTGTGTGTGTATGTGTGCACATGCACGTCTGTGAATGCACACGTGTACTCATGTGTGTGCAGACCTTAGGCACACATGTGCACACGTGTGTATGTGTAAAGTGCATGCGTGTGCATGTGTGCACACGAGTGCAACACATGTTTTGTAGAATTGTGTGTGGGTGTATGCATGTATCTGTGTGTGTCGTGTGTCCTTGCATGTATGTGTACCCACGTGAGCTGGGGAGAGTAGTTCTGCTGAGAGGTGAAGGGACAGGTTTCTTTGGGCCTGTTGGGCAGCAGTTAGGCCATGTGGCACCTTTTCTTCCAGAATGGGAAGGCAGGTTCTCCCTCCCTTCATGCAGAGGGATTCTCATGGCCAGAGAAGACGATGGGGCTGGACAGGTGCCCGGTGTGGCCAAGGAAGGTTGCACGCGGACACTGCCGTCTCTGGCTTGTTCACTCCAGGAGTCAGTCGTACATACATGTACACAGACACAGTGAGGACCCAAGACACACATGCACACAAAACTATGTCTGCTCCCACATGCACATGCATGTTGGCACATGTATATACAAATAACTGTTTCCTAAGCCTCATGTCTACATACATGTCCCATAGGCCAGCACACACACATGCACCTGAGTACACATGTGCTGAGAAGCATGCACTGTCCACACAAACGAGCACACGTGTCTGTGGTGCCTGTGATACCATGGCTGTCATGGGTCTGTCCTGGCGTGGGCCTCACTCTCTGCTGGCCAGGCCCCTCCCCTGAGGCTGCTGCCAGTTCTCTGGCCCTGAAGCCTGGGCCCTGGCCGTGGAGGGGTTTGGATGGTCGCGGCAGCACTAGGGGTCAGCCTAGCCTCTGGCCCCCACGGCAGGTGGTGTCTGCCCGGTTCTGCTTGAGATTCCAGGGGAAGGGTCCATCTAGGCCTCCAGCTCTCCCTTAGGGTAGGGCCAGGGGTTGACCCTTCCTGTCCACAGGCTTGGGCCAGGAGGTCAGCTGCTCAGTGTCCTCCTCGAGCACTGAGTAGACCTGTGCGTTTGTGTGAATCGTGTGTGCCCGTGCAGTTGTGCACGTGCAAATGTGTGAGAGTACATGTATACACAGGTGTGTGGACATGTGCCAGTGCATGCAAACATGCAGGTATGTGTAGTGTGTGAGCGTGTACATGTGTTCACATGTGTGCAAGTGTGAGTGAGAGGCCGCCCGGGTCCCAGTGGCTGGCCCACCTCCACCCGTCACGGCAGCTTTTTTTGTTCACCAGGCTCTTCTGTCCTAGATGGTCTCCTCTCCCTCCCTTTCTGTCTGGAAAACAGATGAGACAGACCCACCTTGCAGGAGCTGGATGTCTGTCGCTCACTGGCAGGGCCTTCATGTCCTTCCTGGGACCCTTGGCACTTTGCTGCCAGCTGCCTTGTGTCCCGTGCATGTGGACACTGGCCCGGGCAGACGGGGCACCACGAGCTTGTGGCCCCGCCCGGTGCCAAAGTCCTGGAGCTCAGAGTCCTTGTGCTCCAGAGTCAGGGCGGCCTTCAGCAGGTCATTCCTTTTGTCTCTGCGAGTTCCTGCTGCCCCCCACATGTTGCTTCACGATGCATTTTCCCGGTGTCTCTTTTCTTGTTTACTCGCCAGGATAGATATGATTGTGGGCCCCCCACCCCTTCAACTCCCCGGCACAAGAAGTACCCCAGCAAAGGACCCACGGCCCCTCCGAGAGAGTCACCCCAGTACTCACCTAGGTCAGGACACGCCCCGCCTGTCTGTGTGGAATGCCAGTCCCCTTCGCTCCAGCCACATGACGGCAGCACCCTCTGCTTGACAGGATGCAGGGCTGTTTCTGTCCTTGATGAAGTGACGTCCTCTGAGGCCCCGGGAGGCTGGGTCGGGGGCCCTTGAGCTGCTCCTCTTGGCGTGGTCCTGGGGAGGCTGTGTGACACCTGTATGACTGCTATGGGGCACTCCCCGGGCACAAGTAGACGGCAGCCCCCAGGGACCAGATGTGTTCAGACGTGAGGGCCTGCCTTGCGGGGGCTCTGCCTGAGCACTAATGCAGGCTCCTAGCACCACTGCCGGTGGGTCACTCTGTGCTGCTTATGGACCAAGCAGGTCCTCTGGCCACTAGACTCTGGTGAAGAGTGACTAGGAAAGGTCCCCACCTGAGTGGGCCACCCAGGGTGTCTCCAGAACCCTGGGCTTTGTGTCCAGCTGTCACCACAGTCAGGGTTCCTGCAGGAGGTGGTCCTGGTCAAAGAGGAGTGGGGTACAAGGGCAGTTAAGTGTTAGGCAGCAGAAGCAGGGTCACTGGTGGGAATTCAAACATCAGAGCATTCCTGTTCCCCTGGACGGTTGAAATGATGCCTGTGATGTCCCCAGTAGGTCTGAGAGAGCACCCAGGGCAGGGATGTGGGGTGAGGGCAGAGGCACCCTGGCCGTGCTGGCAGAGAGGACCAGGGGTGTCCTGAAGGCCAGCAGGGATGCTGGCTGCTGGGCCAATGGAGCAAGTTGGGTGTCTGACTCCTGTGTGCTGGGGTTTCTCTGCATGAGGCCAGGAGTCAGTGTACTCAGCACCCCAGCCTGGCAGCTCTCCTATAAGAAAGGAGTTTCTGGGGGAGCAGGACTGACCCAGGGCAGCCCAGTGTTTGTCACATCCCTGTCCTTCCTGTGTCCCACAAAGAGGACACAGAGGACAGCCCCAAGGAAGCTGTGCCCCGAGACAGCAGCCTGCCCTCCTGGCATCACTGCAGGGCACAGGGGCTGAGAAGGCCCTGCCAGCCCTCGGAGCCCCCAGGCCTCCCGGACCACTGCAGCCAGAGGACATGCAGATTCCCACAGAAAAGGGGGCCGAAGGTCCGGCTGGGCACGAGGGGTTAATCCCAGCTCCTCACCCGAGGCCCAGGGGAGGGGGTGGTGCAGACTCAGGGAGCACCCACCAGCAGCACCTCCAGGCCGACCCTGGGCTAAGGTTCCCAGGGCAGCAGCCAGGTGGACGGCCCGTCATGTGGCAGGGGGTGAAGGCGCTGAGCGCCCGTGCCTGGACTGTGTGGACACTTGAACACCAGACAGCCCTCCTTCCGCTCTGTCCCCAGTGTCTGCTTGGAGTCTGAGGGCCCTTCGTCCCCCCCAACCCCCCCCCCCGCATGATCAAGCATGATGCCCACTGAAGCATGAGGAAGCTGCCCCATGGCTGATGCAAGCCTGACCCCTCCTGCTTCCTGCGACAGACAGGACAGATCCCTGAGTCCTGACAGGCAATCAGGGCAGCTGTGGATGAGGAAGGCAGCCGGGGAGGGGGCAGTGACTTCAAGTGGCACTTCTGGGGGGCTGGCAGCCCTCCCCACTCTGGAGCCTGGAAGGAGGCTTTGCCCATGAGGCTCACGTGGCCCATGCCCAGGTCACTGTCCTGCCAGCCGCACCCTGGCCCCAGTGTGTTTGCCCAGTGTCCATGTGGCTGCACCCCTCCGACTCGGGCACCCATGCTGCTGCTCTCAAGGCCCCTTCTGAGCTTCTCTGGGGCCGTTCCTGCTCACATGGTGGTCAAACAGAAGCCCCTCCAGGAAGGAGGCCTCCCTCCCCTCTTGTTGGCTTTCCTGACTGCTGCCCTTGTTTGAGGCCAGTTCAGCTGTGTTCCGCATCCCCCACTCATGTGCACATAAGGGCACACTCACGTTCACACAAGTGTGCGCACATACATGGAAGCACGCACACGCATGCATAGTAAGCACACACGTGTACACGCACGAGCGCACAGGGACCCCTTCTGGTTGGCAGTGGCTCTGTCTGTCCCTTCTGGTTGTGCGTTGGCGGTTTTTGGTGTTAGTCTATGTTCCCTCCCGCGTCTGGCGCATGGAGCGTAGCCCTCACGGCCCCTGCCCCCTACCCGCGCTTCTGTGGTTCCCTTTGCCCACCTTTAGCTCCGCCCCCTCCAGACCCCCGGGGCGGGCGGGGCCTCAGTGGCACGTTATCCAGGAGCAGAGCTGGGTGGGGGCGGGGCTTGGGGTGGGGAAGGTGCAGGGAGCTGGGGGTGCATGGCCCTGGCTTCCTTCTCTGCTCCTCGCTGATGTGCCAGCCCCGCTGGGATGGGACGGTCAAGGGACAGGCCCCGAGGGTAGCAGAGAGCAGGACGGGGACCTGGCACCAGGCGTCTATCTGTCCTGGTTCCTCGCTGCCCTCAGTCGGCTCTGGCTCAGTCGGAGCCTGAAACTCGGGGCTGCGGCCTGGCCCAGGAGGAGACGCCTTGGGCCCTGGCACTCTCACTCGACCTCACGCCCTGGGTGGGTCTCTTCCGGCAGAGTGGACCAGATCGTGGGCGTGGCCCAGCGATGGCGGACAAAGACCGAGGCAAGGGCCCGGCGGAGGCGGAGCTGCCCGAGGACCCCAGCATGATGGGGAGGCTGGGGAAGGTGGAGAAGCAGGTGGGAGAGGCTGGGGGGTCCGTGGTTTCAGCGCGGCTGCTGTGGGAGGGTGCGCCAGCTTTGTGGGGGAGCTGAGGGCTGTGGTGTCTGGACCCTGGGTACCCCGTGAGCACGCCCAGGCCTGGGGCACTTCCCTTCTGCTGGCCAGCGCCTACAGACCCCAGGCCAAGCACTGACTTGCTCTCTCACTTCTCGCCTGGAGGGCGCTGCTGCAGGGCCTGCGTGGTCGTTCTCCACCCCACTTGCCTGACCTTGTTTGACTTTCCTCTACTCTCTTGGGAGCAAGTCCTCTGGAACCACACACAAGACCCTTTGCTGAGGGTCTGCTTCTGGGAGCCCAGGAGAGGAACGTGTGATTCCTTACCTCTGGAGTTTGCTTTATGGATGAACCCACAGAGTGGCCCAAAGAAGCAAGAGTGTCCATGCTCTGAAGCCCTGAGGCCACATACCCTGATGGGGGCAGTCAGAAGCTGAGCTGCTAGGGGAGGGGATGTCCTGCCTTCTATTGCCTCTGCAATTTTGTAGATGACCTCCTATGTCCCCCCCACCTCTGGGGAGTGTCTAGGGTCCCCATCTGTCCAGGGAGCATTGCTGCCCTCCCCAACTCCAAGGAGCATCCCGACCCCCACATGAGAAGCATCCAGCCCTTCCCACCTCCAGGGACCGTCCTCCCCCCCCACCCTGCCCCAGCATGGGAACCATCCAGCATGGCTCACTAGCCCCTCCCACAGGTCCTGTCCATGGAGAAGAAGCTGGATTTCCTGGTGAACATCTACATGCAGCGCATGGGTGTCCCCCCGACAGAAACCGAGGCCTACTTTGGGGCCAAGGAGCCGGAGCCAGCGCCACCTTACCACAGCCCCGAGGACAGCCGGGACCACGGTGGACGGAGCGGCTGCATCATCAAGCTCGTCCGCTCCACCAGCTCCATGGGCCAGAAGAACTTCGCTGCACCCCCGCCTGCGCCCCCGCCCAGTGCCCACCCCTCCACCTCGTGGCAGCAGCAGTGCCACCCCCGCCCAGGCCACGGCACCTCACCTGTGGGGGACCACAGCTCGCTGGTGCGCATCCCGCCGCCACCCGCCCATGAGCGGTCCCTGTCCGCTTACAGCGGGGGCCACCGGGCCAGCACAGAGTTCCTGAGGCCGGAGGATGCCCCCGGCCTGCAGGCCCCACGAGGGCGCACTGAGGGACAGTGACACGTCCATCTCCATTCCATCCGTGGACCACGAGGAGCTGGAGCGCTCCTTCAGTGGCTTCAGCATCTCCCAGTCCAAGGAGAACCTGGATGCCCTCAACAGCTGCTACGCGGCGGTCGCTCCGTGCGCCAAAGTCAGGCCCTACATTGCGGAGGGCGAGTCAGACACGGACTCGGACCTCTGCACCCCGTGCGGGCCCCCGCCGCGCCTCAGCCACGGGCGAGGGCCCCTTTGGTGATATGGGCTGGGCCGGGCCCGGAAGTGAGGCCACCTGCTAGCCTCCCCTGACTCCTGGCCTCCTGGTCTTGAGGCAGATGCTCTGGGGCCATTTTCTTAGAGCAAGGCAGTAGGGGTGCCTGTGCAGGGTGGTGGGCAGGCGTGGCCCTCAGTCTCTTGCACTGAAGGTTGGCAGAAATTCTTTTCCCAGCAAGGGGCAGCCCGGCTGGCCGTGCCCACTCGGCAGACTCTGCAGACCATTGGCCCGGGCACGACAGAGGCCAGGGTCAAGGCTGAGGATAGGCCCCTGGTGGCCAGGTGGAGGCTTCTGTTGGGGGCAGGGTGGCAGCAAGGGGCAGATCTGCCTTGTGAGGCTCAGCAGCTTTGAGGCCCAGGGCGTGTGGCTTGTCTCTGCCCCCCATTTCTATCCTGCCCCATCATCCTGGGTACCACCCACAGCTGCTGGTCAGTGCCACCTTCTTCCCCTGGTTCTGAGTGTCCTGTGACAGGAGCCAGCCCCACATTCAGGACCCTGGCCTGAAGGGGTCGTGGGGGCAAGGCTTGGGACCCCCTCCAGAACAGAGTGGTCTCAGACCTCCTGAACTTGATTCTTGTGGGGAGGGGCTGGCTCCATAGGCTCCTGGAGGGGATCCTTGGGGTCTCCCTTCCAGACCTGGAAGCTGGGGGGTGTCCCCTGTGTCCTCTCCCCTCCCCTGGCTGGACGCTGGTCACCATGCTGTGGCCAGCACTGTGATATGGACCTGCCTGCAGGGAGGAGTGCTGAGTGGCTAGGGTGCCCCCTGGCAGGGCTCATGCTCTGGGGTCCTGACTGGGCCGGTTCTGATGAGTCGATTTGCTCGCTGTCCTCCAGGGATCCTGTCTCACCTGTCCCCCATCAGCCCCCCAACAGGACCCCCGCTGGACGATGCTTCAGCCAATGGGAAAACCCCTTCAGTAGAGTCCCACCCCACACTGTCCAGAGATGAAGGAGCTGCCTTGTAGGTGGTCTCTCCTGTCTCTCCTAGGCTGACCATCACCCCCACTCTCCTCACTGACCAGCCCTTGACTGTGACCTCTGGGTGTCTTGGGATCAGTGATGCCTGTTCCCTCCCTGGGCCCTGGGAAACAGTGGTGCCCATCATTCTCGTTTTGAGCCTGAGGGGCAGTCGCTTTGAGCCAGGAGTCCAACCCGAGGAGGCAGAGTGGACCCCGTCCTGGGCCCCCAGCTGTCAGTATGCAGGGGCATCTGCCATTTGGGGTGACAGGACAGCAAGCCTGGACACCTAGTGCCCTCTGAGGCAGTGACCTTCCTGTGCACCAGGGCTGGGTCTGCAAAGCCTACCACGTCGTGACTTCCCCTGAAATATCAGGTCCAGGGAGAGCCTGAGCTGTCTCCTCAGGATGCTTCAGTCCATTGTGGTCATTGAGAGACTGTGCTTGCTCTCTGGGAAGGATTTTGAAAGCAGTGTCTGAGGGTTGAATGCCCCTGGCTGTTAGGGTCCTGGCCTCTGAGATCCCGGGGGAGCAGTGTCTACTGCAGCCTCTGTGTGTGCCCCCCCGCTTCACCAGGACCCGCAGGTCCCAGCCATGTGCACCTGTCTGCTGGCCCAGTGCAGGAGGACCCGAGCTCGGAGTCAGAACCGTGGTCTGTGTTCAGGGCCAAGGCACGAGGATGCCTCCCCGAGTCTCCAGGGAGGGCTTGGCTGTGGAATCTTAACATGTGGCCTGGGACAGTGGGGTGCCTCGTTGGCCCCCTCCACCCAGCATATCTGCTCTGTGTCCTCTTTGTGTTCGCCACCTCAGACCTTCAGTGGTGAGCAAAGCTGCTCTTTAGTGTTGACTGTGTGAAGAGGCCCTGGCAAGTGGCAGCTCCTCTGGGTGAGGGCGGAGCCCCTGCCCCCATCTTGGGGAGAGAGGCCCCAGCTGGAGGGCCCCGACGGTACAAGCAGGCCAGCCCCTGGACCAAGTGCATCTACTCCAGCCCCCAGTTGTTGCTGTCTGGCTCTGGAAGGGTTTGATTCAGGTTGCCAGCGGCAGGGACCCACCCCCGTCGGATCTTGGCCTGCTTGGACCCCTGGCCTGGAAGGAGGGGCCTTTGGCCCCTGGAGAGAGGTGCATGTCTCGTCACGCGCATGCCCTGTGCTGTGGGTCCCTCGTGACCAGAGAGGCTAGCTTGGTCTGCAGAGCTGCTAAGCCGGATGCTGGTGCCAGGGCCACTGCTGGGAGGTGCAGTTTTAGGAGATGATGGGGTAGAGGCTCCTTCTCAGGGGCCCAAGCAACATGTGTTCCTCTATGTCCATCTGCTGCCCCAGGGCCCCCACCTTCAGGAGGTATGGCAGGAGAGTGCTTGGCATTCCAGGCAAGTCGGTGCACTTTCTGAGTGACCCGTGGCTGTGGGCCCACCCTGCCCCACCACACATGTGGTAGGGGCTTCCCAAGAGAAGCATCTCAGTTACTTGATCATGTGGCTCCCCCAGCTCCACACATGCCTATGCTCACACTCATGCCTGCAGACATACAGCACATACATACTCATTCATACACACCCACAGGTACACACACAGCACCTGCACACAGAGTCACATGCATTCTCACCCAGACACACCAGAGTGCACACACCCATGTATGCACAATCATACACACCCATGTGCACACACACTTAACCACCCATGCACAGATGCCTTGTCTGACTCGCTGTGGCTCTACCTGCTTCAATCCATAGGAATTAGTGAGTTCGGGAGTTGCAGACAGTCCTGGGATGTTGACCCTGGGTGGAGTTCCTGCTCTTCTGACCTCTGGGCAGCACCTCAGGGGATTCCCAGAGCCCAGGCAGGTTCCCACCTACCCTTTTCCTCCCTCAGCTGTCCCAGAGGCTGTCCAGATATCAAGATGGCTTAGGCTGGGCCAGGAAGGTCTTGGCGTCTGTGGGCATCCAGCTGCAGTGTGGGGCCTCTGTTGGCTCCCTCTGCCCTCCTGAATCATGTGGCCCAGCCTCAGGACCCTCTCCGTTCTCTGCCCCACACCTCCCTCTTCTGTGACAGCATGAGCTGTGGCCACCATGGAGGATGAAGGA
Organism: Nanger dama; assembly: GCA_917880005.1. Taxonomy (NCBI): domain Eukaryota; kingdom Metazoa; phylum Chordata; class Mammalia; order Artiodactyla; family Bovidae; genus Nanger; species Nanger dama. The sequence goes on from CAKJTW010000080.1 coordinate 643,030, forward strand.
ACCCAGCCAGGGGGCAGGGGACTCCCTCCGGGGCCTCCCTGCCGGGCCCCTCCCCTAGGGAGACCACGGCACCCCCGGGAGGCACCACCCTCCTTTGGGGGATTTGCCAGGGAGTCCACCCCATGAGAAGAGCCAGTCATTGCCCTCTAATTAACACTCTCAGCTGGAGCAGTCACCAGACAGCAGCTCCCCACAGCTTTCACACGTTTTTAACTTCTCCCATCCCTAGGCTGGGGCACCCCGGTGGTCACAGGCCTAAGACGTCAACACAGGATGGGGGAAGTGTCCTCTTTTCTGCTACACCATCATGCTGTTTGTGGACAGAAGTGGCCCTGAGACATTGCTGATGCTTCTGAGGCCCCGGAGGATGGGGGCTGCAGGCAGGCCTTTGTAAGATTGCTGGTGTTAATTCCCATGCTCCCCGATGTCAAGACCACACCAGGCGCTCGTGGAGGCATTGGCCTGGAATTCTTGCTGCAAAGTCAACATTGGTTCTGCACTGAAGTCCCCAGAATAAATGGCTGTGAAGAGGGCTGGTTCGGCAGGGAGAACTCACCTGGAGGGTTCAGGGCACCCTGCCACCAGCGGGGTGGGGAGTTATGAGCAGCAGGGTGGCTTCATGACTCCCAGTACACATGGCTCCAAATTAGACACTCTTCCTCGCATGGCACTGCCCTTGCCCTGGGCAGTGATGTGGACAGTCCTGCCCTCTGTGACCCCTGAGCAGAACTCCAGGCTGCCTGTTTGTATGGATGGATGTTAGGCCCCGCAGGGCCGGGCTACCTGCTTTTAGTGCCCACGGTAGCCACAGGCCATCCTAAGCCAGCTGCTTCCTGTGTTCCTGCCCCGAGGGCAAGCTTCACTTGGGCCTTTACCAAGTGCTGAGTGGGAGAGATGGTTGGGAGCTTCCTGAAGGAGGTGATGTGCTAGGGTCAGGGGCTTACACCTACCCTCTGGTCCAAGGGGCCTAGAAAGCCAGCCGCCCAGGGCGGGACACTGTAGCCCCTGGAGCTGCACAAGTAGGGCACACAGCTCGTCGGCTTCTGTTGACTTGTGAGGACGGGGGCAAATGCGGAGGGCATTCTTGGGGGGTGGGGTGGGAGGAGAGTGTAGGAAGGAGGTAGGGAGCATGAAAAAGATGCTTGTGGGAGGAGAGAACCCTCTGTCTTGAGGAGGAGCTCTTGTCTTGTACACTTGCATGGGTCCCCTTGCCTGATGGAGGTGTGGCTGGATGGCCCTGTCTGGAGAGACCCTCAATACAGGCAGATCAGGCACCGAGAGAGGCGAGGACCCTCCTGGGGGAAGCCCTCAGTCCTGGGGTTGCTGGGCAGGTGTGTGGACTTTGCTGAATGCTGCACGTCCAGCTCTGAGTTTCTTAAAGTTGTTGCCTTAATGCACGTTGACGAAAATTCACCGTGGTCACCCCCTGCCCCCTTGGTTTCTGCCAGGCACCAACCTGCGACCCCGCCGCCTCCTCCATCCAGGGTCCGCAGGCCCAGGTCTGCAGCAAGTACGGGGGTAGGGGACCTCACGGCATGGCTCCTGCGGGGCTCTGCCTGCCTGCCCGCCCACCTGGGGACCCCCGCCCCCATTCCACGCCTTCCGAAGGAGGCCCGGTCCCGCCCCGTCTGCGCTGTTGTCTTGGCTGTCTTTGCACTTTTGTTCATGTTCATGCTCCAAAGAATATGTCATGATGCCTTCAGTGCTGACGAGCACCGTCGCGCCCACGCCCCTGCAGCACAGCCGGGCCTCTACTCCTGGGCCTGTCACCCCCGTGACAGGTGACCTGCGTGCCCTCTGTTTTCCAGGGACAGATGCCCAGGGAAAGAATCTAGTTTTCTATGGACCAGCTGAGACTCACTGACTGCACTCACTGTCGGGCTGATGCGTGTGCCCCCCGGAGGGCCCAGCGCAGGCTGCCCAGGGATGGCAGGTGCGCGATCTGGTGTCAAGGACACACGTGGGAGGTTCTGGGAAGCCGTAGCGCCACGGGGGAGGGAGTTGGATGCCCAGTGGACCTGTGCACTTAGTAAAACACAGTGATTCAACCTGGACAGTGTGTGGCCTCTTTCCTTGGGGCTCGGGGCTGTTGGCCTATGACAGAGCTTAGGTGGGGGTTGCACCCTCCGAGGTCAGGGCACCGAGCCCAGTCAGTGTCCTGTCACTGGTGTAACGATGGAGGACAAGCTGGTGGATCACACAATAGTCATACTCATGACCCCAGGCCTGGGATCTGAGTCCACCGAGCTCCCCACCTGGCCCTTCTCTCCACCACTGGGAGTGGCAGGAGTCCTGGGAGCGGGGCCCTCGAAATGCTGGGTGGGCGCCTGTGTGGGGGGGCCCTTTCCTCAGGTGCGTGCCCTGCATGTGAGTGGAGACCCAGAACTCGCTGTTGGCTCCCTGCCTGGACTCTGATGTCCCCCAGGCCCTCTTGCTGGGTGTGGCACCTGCTCTGTCGTTGCCTCCATACCTCCTCTCTGTGAGAGGAATGGGCTGCAGGTGGGTCTGAGATGTGGCGGCGAGCTAAGCCTGTGTTTTCAACCATGCTGCCCACTGCCCTCTGGAATTTTCCACTCCACTGGACCCTCCTGGGGGTCAGCTGAGTAGGAAGAGCAGCTCAGCAGGACAATGGCCCGAGAGGCAGTGACCAGGCCTGGACTCCTGCCTCCACAGCCTGTTCCCAGGTGACCTGGCTCTGCAGCAGGTGCTTAGGGAGAGACCTGGCAGGCCCAGGCCACCCACCAGAGGCCTTTGTGCTGTGGGACTTCCAGAAAGTTCTGGCTGGGATAGCCTTGGGTTTGGGGAGAACTGGGCTCTAGGTGCAGCTGGGCTCCTGCCTGCAGGCACAGGGTCCCCTTCTGTCCTCACGTGTCCACCCAGATCACCCACCCAGGTCCTGCTGTGTCCTTGCCCATCTGCTAGAGCCAGAGGAGAGGGCTTCAGAGACAAGGGGTCATAGCAGACCCCTGGGGGCCCTGCTCTCCCTCCTAGGGTTGCTGGTCCAAGGATGCTGTGGCACCTGCTGTCCACCAGCTCACACACTGCCTGTCCTCCACAGGGCCGCTTGGGCACCTACCGGTCCATTGGCCCCTCCCTCATCCTGAAATCTTCCTCCCCCGCAGTTCTGCCCCTTCCACCCACCTGGACAAGCCCTCTGGGGTAGGAAGATGATGTCCCCCGTCCTGTGGTACATTTCCAGACAGCTTATGAGCCCCCCACTATCTCACGTGCCCCCTTGATCACATGCACCTGTCTGTGACTCATGTTCCACCAGAGTTCCTAGCACGCAGGGCACCTCTTATTGCCTGAAGGTGAAGCGGGCAGGGGACCCAGCATGTGAGTGCTGGCCTTGGAGGGTCAGAGGAGACTGTGGTGACTGAGTGACGGGACATGTGGTGGACAGATGCCATGCACAGGCACGGGTGTAGGAAGGCTGGTGGGGAATGCCAGCCTCTAGGTGTGTCCAGCCTCTGCCCAACCTTAAGCCCTTCCAAGGATGGATGCCCCCTCTAGCCCTTCCTGGGCCCCAGGGCCTCTGCATCCTGGTGCCACTAGGTGGCAGCACTCACCTGGAGGAGAGCTGCCTGGAGCTCTGGGACACGGAGCCCATCTGGGGAACCATCCCCGGCAGCTCCCAGGCACCATCATTCCTCAACTTGGAAAGGCTGACTGGTGGCTTCCACTGTACCGACGTCCCCAGGCCTGGCCCTGGACTCTGTGGCACCTGGGAAAGGGCCTGAGGGTTCAAGGAAGGGCTCCTGCTGTGGGGGCTTCTTGTGGTGGGGGGCTGGTAAGCTGGATGGGGAGAGGCTAGGATGCTACCCAGGCCCTCAGGCCTCAGGACGGTAGGAGGCACTGCTCCATCCAACCACTTTGGCCTGGGTCCCTGTGTCTACTGACTTGCCCGGTGCTTGTTCTACTGCTCTGCAATCCAGGGCTCGAAGCTGGGGTGGCTGCAGCCACAGTCCTGCCTGGACCCACAAACCTGCAGCCCCTGGGATCCCAAGACCATGAAGTGGTGTTCTTGGAATTGGACTTGGCTTGGTGGTGCTAGTGGTAAAGAACCTGCCTGCCAAAACAGGAGATGTAAGAGCCGGAGGTTCAATCCCTGGGTCTGGAAGATCCTCTGGAGGAGAAAATGGCAACCCATTCCAGTATGTTTGCCTGGGAAGTCCCACAGACAGAGGAGTCTGATGAGCTATAGTCCATGGGGTGGCAAAGAGCTGGACACGACTGAAGTGACTTAGCACACAATAAGACTGAAGGCTTCTCTGGGAGTGGTGCCCTTCATTCATTCAAACATTCATCCTCTCATTCATTCACTCATTCACTCACATATTCATTCACTCATTCATTCATTCATTCACCGAACAGGTCTGTGTCAGTCCTTGGAGCAGCAACAAGAATGAGGCAGACATGGCCTTGAGCTCAGGGAACCTGAAACCCAGACCATGGACACCACTTATGAAGCCTGACTTTTCATTATGGCTACTGGAGCACAGACGGTAGGGACAGAAATGCCACCGTGTGCGTGAGGTCAAAGGTCAGACAGCTCCATGGGTGATCACAGGCTGCCCTTACCAGCTTGTCAAGCATCTTTGTCTCAAGGCAGAGCCTAATCCAATCCTGGGTCAGTGGTCCTAATGGACCATAGGTACAGCAGGCCCCAGGCAAGCTGTGACCCTTGACCCTCGGAGGAGTCCAAAATGGGATGTCTGGTGCTGGGACCATCCCGCTGCCCTGCCTAAGTAGCTGAAACCCGGGGAGGGAGCCACGACACAGACCTGGGAGGGAGCCGTGGACAGACCTGGAAGCTGTCTCCCGTTACTAGAGTTGCTGCCCAGAGCAAGTTCTATTGTCACTAGCTCCCTTTCCGGAAGCTGACGGAGCAAATCTCCCTGACCTTCTCCTAACACAGCTCAGCTCAGGCCCTGCGCTGGGAACACAGGAGGCAGGCGGGGACACTGGACTTGTCTACAAACATTATTACATTCCCGAGCCTGGTGCTGCAGGGCAGGGCTCTAAGATCTGGTGAGACTTGGGGTGAAGTTCAGGGTTTTCACAGGTGGGAAAGAGGGGTTACTGAGCAGGGGCCCAGCCGTCGTCACTGCCTGGTGTTTTGGGAGCCCCCAGACTGCTCCTCAAATGGTGGTATGGGGATTTGTGGGACACAGCTGTCCACACCAGCCCACCAGGCTGCTGGCTTAGAAGCTGCATGTTTATGCTTGTCCCAAAGGACGGCAGGCCGAGAAGTTTCTTCTGTGTGAGGGCAGATGTGAGCCCACCTCACCGAGTCCATTGTCTTCTCTGCCTGGCTGACTGTGCCCTCTCCTTCTGCATTCTACCCCTCTGTCCTTGGCAGCATTCTGCTCTGAACCCTTCTAGGGCCCCCCAGTGCCAGCAAGGAAAAGTCCAAACCTTCCTCTCACATCTGTATCTCTGGGAGGGGTGACCACCCAAGCCTTCCCTCCTCCATGGCTCTTCCTCAATCCTTATGGTCCTTCTGGGGCCACCTCCACTCCTGCCTTCTCCTCGTAGCCTCTGGGCCCCTCCCTCATGTAGACCCGTGTCCCGTGGGTGGCGTACAGCCCCCTCTGTCTTCTCACCACGGGTCTCTTCCTCTGAGGCCCTCCCATCTCTCCAGGGCCAGATTCTTAAACCTGGGTGCCTGAGTCCCTGCAGACTCGCTGGGGTCTGACACCAGGAAAGGCCCCAAATCCAGACACTGCTGATCCTCAGGAAACCCCACCCTGTAGCAGCCAGCATCTGTTTTCACAAGTTGCAAGAATGTCATTTCTTTTTCAATTTAAGATGAAACAGCTTAACTCAAGCAATTGGCGTTTTACTTCTGCACGTGCAGAAGGAGGCCTCGCTAGTGATGCTGGCACGTGGCCTGTGCTTCTCAGACACTTTTAGGTGGAAAATGCCTGTCAGTTTTCAAGCATGGCCTTGAAACCTGGCCAGGCTGGGAGCAGAGAACACAGGAGGTGGCTCGGGACACTGCCTTCCTTCCTGGAGTGACCCTGAGTGGGACCTACCCAGGGTGTCCATGGGCCAGTGGACCAGGGGGGCGCTGGGTGCAGGACTCATGCTCACAGGAGCCATGCTCACATGGCCAAGAGTATCTGTGGAGCACCTACTGAATGCATCCTTTGTTCTCTGCCTTGTGGGGAGGCAGGGGAGAAGGCGTGACTTAGCCCTTGAGCCACTCAGAGACCTGCTGGACTCCTGGGAGTGGGGCTGAGAGGACAATGGTGCTCTGACCATCCAGTGGTCAGTCTGCACCAACAGTGGCCCTAATCCAGCTACCTCCTCCATCGGCCCCCAGGCCAGGAACTGGAGAAAACAGCTCAGCCCTATCCGCCACCCACGCCATTCGCCGGAGCCAGACAGCTGGAGCTGGGACTCCCTCCTTGACATTCAGAGCTGCTAATTTTTCATCACAGGGTGGGTTTGACATTTGCATTGGAATTGGTTTCTGTTCACTTCCTCCGGCGGCTGGCTGGTGCAGACTGAATCCTCCCGTCTGCTGCATCGCTGCCTGTGGTCCACCCCACCTGCCTGGCCCGGGGAGGCTCAGGGCCCAGCCACCTAGACACAGATCTGGTCCTCCACCCGACCTCTGCTTCCGCCTTGACCTCAGGACATGATTGCCTGCCAGGGCCCCGGGCAGCTCCCCCACAAGGGAGTCTGGGGGCCCTGGTCCTGGGGCCATCTTCCCTAGCAAAGCCCCAGCGCACCTGCCCCTTCACTGTTTTAGCGCCCAAATCCCCCATCACCTGCCTTGGGTCAGGGTGGCTCCCTTCTCATCCCGGCGTCCACACATGCTGGCACCCCCTGGCTCCAGCCAGCCCAGGAGCACGCTCCCTGCAGCATCCGAGCCTCACAGGGCGCACCATCCCTCCACACTCCTGATGCTGCTGCACTGTGTCTACATCCAGAGAATAGGTACCTGCCCACCCCGGGCCAGGAAGGCTCGCCCATCTTGTAGACAAGAGCCAGGGGACTGGGCCTTGTGACCCCAGCTTCGCCTCTCCCCAGGCTTCTGATGGGGGTTGCGGTGGGAGGGAGGGGCTTCCTCAGGAGAGAAGCTAGGCGAGTGGGCAGAGCAGGGCTAGATGAAAGCTTTACAGGGGGAGGGTCCTGGAAAGAGCCCCTGCTGAGAGCCCAGTGCCTCCCACCTCAAGAAGGCCCAGCGCCCAGCCTTCCTGTCCCGGAACAAGTCCGCCTGTTGGGAGTCTGTCCTCCACTGTGGCTTGGCCTGCGTTTAGAGCAGGCCTGATTTAGGAGAGGACCACATGGCTTGGAGAGGCTAAAGGGCCTGGGCCAGAGGTTCCAGGTCAGAGGGAGTTGTGCAAGATGGGGAGACAGAAGGCCCTCTGAGGAGACAGCAGAGTGGGCTGCCAGGCTCTGACACTGAGCACAGCTTCCATGAATTCTGAGAGCTGCCTCAAAGGAGCCACAGGTGGAGGAGGTGGGTCCATGTGGTCTAAGCAGTTGTTTCCCCACCAGCCTGTGCCCACCTCAGGGGCTGCGGACCTCCCCCTTGGCTGCCTGGGCCACCTCTCGGGGCTCAAAACTTGCAGACGGCAGAGTGAGGGAGCTGGAGGAGCCAGCTGGGTGTGGGGAGGGGTCTCAGGCCCCTGAGGACCCCTCTTGGTCCTGCAGAATCAGCCCAGGTAGTGGGACCTGTGGGGCAGTTGCCCGAGCTCCTCCTCTTGTGAGGGGGAAACCCACTCCCAGACTGGAGGGAACCCGTGTACGCTGCTGACAGTCCCCCTGACTGTGGCCTCCTTGGGGATGGGATCCCTGTTGGAGGGGAGGAGGGGCTGCCTGCCCATCCAGGGATTGGCCTGGACCCTCACCCCAGATGTTCCTCTCAGGCCCCTTGGAGGCTGGGAACCCCCGTGCTCTTGCCACACAGAAAATATTGGAGTGGGGAGGGTGCTGCTCCAGCCAAGGCTGCCCAGGGCCACGTGGGGGTGCTCGGCCCACAGCTTGTGCCAACACCAGCCTCTGGCTGAGACCTTTGACTCCTCTGCGTCCTATCCAGATTCCTGGCCTTTGAGGCTGTGTGAGGTGATAAATGGGTGTCACTGTCTGAGGCCACTGGGTTTGGGGGTAGTTTGTTGTGGGGCCACAGGTACGCAACCACAGGATCACAGTGCACACAGGACACAGGTCTGTGGCAAAAAGAGTGTGGCCTCCATGGGTACAAGTGGAGAGCAGGGAGCTGCCTGCTGCCTCCCTTCTTGGAGTGCTGTGTTTGTGCACTGCTGATGGCGTGGAGATGCCGTGGACTTGGCATGGACTCAGCGTGGGCAGTAGGTCTCTTCTTAGTGATCGGGAACTTCTCCTCAGGGGTGGATGCTGAATTTTGCCATATGCTTTCTCCAAGTTTATTGAGATGATCACAGGGTTTTCTTCTTTCATCTGTTAACAAGTCAAATTACACTGAATACTTTGAGTGTTTAGCCAGCTTTGCATCCTGTGTTGAGCTTGAATGGAAGTGACATATTACCCTCTGGGCCTGTGGCTGGATCCTCGTGATAAGAGACGGTGCCCTCACTCTGCAGGGTCCTGGCTTTTGAGTCATTGGGGAACTGGTGGGAGTATGTATTCTCCTTCAGAAAGCGATTGCATAACACTGCTCACCTACTAGAATTTACCAGAGAAACACTTGGGCCTGGAGTTTTCTTTGTTGGAAGACTTTAACCTCAAGTTCAATGTCTTTAAGGCTTCTCTTAGTGGGTCAGCTGGTGAAGAATCTGCCTGCAATGCGGGAGACCTGGGTTTGATCCCTGGGTTGGGAAGATTCCTCTGGAGAAGGGAAAGGCTACCCACTCCAGTATTCTGGCTTAGAGAATTCCATGGGCTGTATAGTCCATGGGGTTGCAAAGAGTAGGACACGACTGAGTGACTTTTTCACTTTCACTTTTAACGTCTTTAACATGTGCAGAGGGCTGTGCAGGGGGACAGGCAGGGGTGTGAAGTGGGTATGAGAGAGCCTTCCTAATTCCAGCTCTCTGTGATGCTCTTTATGGAAGCAGTTACAGGCATCACAGGCTAGATGTGTAATTTAAAAACACCAAACAAATCTTCAATTATTTCATCACAGAGGAAACATAGTACCGAGAGCAGGGCTGACCCTGCAGTGAAAACCCACACTTGTAGGGTGAGCACCAAGGGTGGGGCCCCCAGTCAGGCAGGTGCCTCAGGAAACAGTTTGTTGGGTCTGTGTCCCAGGGCCGAAGTGAGTATGGTTGCCGAGGACACAAAAATGCATCGTTTTCTTCAGCAGCAAGAAGGTAAATATTTTATGTGTCTTTTTAAAAATTTGGCTGAGAGAGGCCTCTGTTTGTCAGACAGCCCTGCAGGCACTGACAGGACCAGTGATGCGGGAACCACAGGTGAGTGACAGCTCTGAGGCCTGCCAGTCACCCACCTGCTCCTAGGGGCCAGGGCAGGGCATGTGGCATCCAGGGCCACAAGACCCTCACTGGAAGGGTAGGTGCCAGGACAAGGGCAGAGCGCCTGTCCCCGTGAGAGGGGCCACTTGAGTGACAGCTCCCACAGTGACATGGGGTAGGGAGCATGGGCCCACTTGCCCACGCACAACTTGGGAACCAGGCCTCAGAATGCAGGATCTGTTGGTCCTGGAGCTCCTCACGGTGGGGGTTGCCTTCCCTGGGGGCAGATGGGGGATTCCTGGTCCTTCCCAGGGCCCACTGCCTGTGTCACCCAGGGCTGTCATCCAGGACCAAGGTCTATCACCCGCTGTGAACAGGGCCTGGGCTCCCGGCCAGGTGGGAGCCTGTCCTGGGGGCAGCCCCCACCTCAGCCTCCCCCATCTTGACAAGACCAAGAGGGCCCAATCTCTGATTTATTCATCTTTCCTTCCAACAGTCCTGCTGAGTTGAAAGGAAAGTTGAAATGTAGCACCTGTGTGTGTTTGAAATGATCCTCAATCCTTGATGGTCCTCGTTATTCAAATACCCCGAGGAAAGGCCCCCAGGAGTTTTATCAGTTGCCAAGTTGGTCGGCTCAGCAGGACGGTGGCCACAGCTGGACTGCTGCTGTGCCTGTCCCACTCAGGACCCGGCGGCCTCCTGCCGAGGTGTGCTCCTCCCCATGTCTTGGCCCTTCTGCTGGGCCCTAGGCATCTTCAGAGGGGGGCGGAAGAAAGGCATCTTGCTCTGCAGGGAACGCCCACCAGAGGGGGAAAGCCAGCTGCTCTGGAAGTTCTCCTGGCGAGCCCCAGTCCCCTCTTACTCTCAGCCTCCCCTGGCTTGAAGCAGCAGATAATGCGCTATATCCTATCCTTGAGTCTAGGGGGCTCTAGGTGAGAAGGAGGCCAGGGCCCGCCCAGCACCACAGGGCCAGCACCTGGCCTTCCTCCTCCAGGGATGCGGCCAGGTGGGACCCTTCCCAGCAGTGACTTCTGTCTCCTGTGGGGCTTCCTAGAAGAGGGCGTGGCTGTCACTGGTCAGCATGCCACCCCCCACTGTAGTGAAGGGGAATGGTCCCTCTCTCTGGGCCTCAGCTGCCCATCAAGACCACTCTGGAATGAACAAGGTCACTGGCAGGACAGAAGAGGCCCGGAGGCTCCCAGTAGGCAGTGCTGGCACCCATGCTCACTCTCTGGACCCCATGGGAGGGGGTTCAGGGTCACAGTGCCCCCCCAACTCCTTGCTCTTGTAAGCCAGGTCAGGGCCCACCACCTTCAAAGAGCTCACAGTCCAATGAGCTGTGACCAACAGAGGCACCTGCATGTTGCTATGGAAACACTGAGCTATGGGGTGGGGGATGGGCCTGGAGGGTCTGGGTGTCGAAAGATGAATGAGCTTCCAAGCCCGGCAGGGCTCAGAGGAGGTGGGAGGGGAAGCATGTCCTTCTGGGCAAGTGAGAAGCTTCTGAGATGAAGGAGAAACCCCCACACATGGAATTACTCATCCTGATCCATGCCTAGTGCCAGGAACTTACTTATTTGAATGTCTCTCAGCAAAGCTGGTAGTAGGGCTCAGGCCATTCTGTCTTCTCCCTGGTTTGTGCATACAGAGAGAGTCATGGCCATGCACGTGGGATCCCAGGCAGATAGCTGGGCTGGAGAGGGTGGGCACCTGGGGGCCAACCAGGCGAGCACAGAGGAACTGGGTTGTCCAGGGACCGAGCTCCTCACCCACCCTCATGGGGGAAGGGTCTGTGCAGCCTAGGTCACAGCCAGGGTCCACTGGGAGCACCTCAAGTCGCTTTTTTTTTCCCCCCCCTCCCCCCTCTCAAGTCGCTTATTTGCCCCCATCAAGGACCCCACCAGCTCGTTCCATATTTTGGATTAACGATGGGGAGGGGTCCTGCTCTGGGATGTGTTCCAAAGTGTCCTGGTCTGTGTGGTCCCTGGAAAGTGTCCAGCATCCTGCTGTGGCTACGGTCAGGAAGGAGACCCCTTGGGTGGAGGCGGGGAGAATCGAAGCTGGACAAGGCCTGGCTGCTGGCAGCCTGGAGTGGATGCCAGTGTGTCTGGGCCCAGTGATGGGTGCACCCCGATCAGCCTCTAGGTGTGTCCTTGAGAAGGGACTGCTGTGACTCTATGCCCTTGTCACATGTGGCTGACAAGCACCAGCTCTGAGCCGGTCCTGGGGCACGTCCTCCCCCAGCCTCACCTGCCTCTCAAGAAGTCACAACCCCCAGAGGAGAAATTCTGTTAGAACCTCTTCTCTCTGAGTCAACAGTCTCCCACGGATCCCAGCATCAGGCTTCAGGCTCACTGGAGAGGCGGCACCCGCAATCCGGAACTGAAGATAAAGAATCTGCAAACATTCGCTGCCGCCCAGCCTCCAGCATCTCCCCAGGAGACAGAGAAGAGGCTGCTGTGGGCAGAGGGGCATCACAGCTAACTAGCCAGGAAGGTGAGACGTGGAGCCCTAATCACCAGCATCCCCTTGTGCCCGCCTTGCCCACCCGTTTGCCAAGTCATTTCTTTAGGTGGAAGTATGATCTGTGGACGCGGAAGCAGAGATGGGGAGCAGCCTGGCTCAGAGACCCCTCTCCAGCATGAACGTCCCCTTCTAGGGGCTCTGGGGCCCTTCACTCCCCTCAGGAGCACAGCCTGTGACCTTGGAGACCCCTCATTCCAGGGAACAAGAGAACAGACAATCAAAGGACCCCTCACTCTGGACCTAGATTTTCAAAAGTCTTTAACAAGTGAGGCTCAGGATTTGCCTAATACTTGGGGTTCCAAGTTTTTCTAGAACATGGAGAGCCTCTCCTCTGCCAAGGCCATCCTCTGATGGCCAGCTATGGGCCTGCAGTGATGCCTCCACTGGAAGCTCATGGGATCGGCCTGAAGGCGGGGAGTGTGGGCGGGTCCTTGCTCTCCATGAGCCCAGGGCCTAGGGATGACCTTGGCCTTCAGACCCCATGTCCTCTGTGGCTGAACCCCCTGCACTGTCCCCTGCCTCACCCAGCCTATTCAACCCTCAGCTGATGTCTGCCTCAGCTTGTCTCTGGTTGCCCTGGCTTGCTCTCAGGCCTGATTCTGAAGTTGAGCTCTTTTCAACTGTCTACCTGCCAAGTCAAGCTCACAAGGAGGAGAGCGCCAGAGGAGCTGGAGGCAGACCCGATTCCTGTTGGACAACTGCTGTCTGACCTCCAGGCCTGGAGAGCCCGCACAGAGGTGGGACTCCATGACTGGGCAGCACAGGCCACCCCAACCTGGCCTGAGCCACGGTAGCCACACTGTGGTCCTACTGTAACCAGCCCCTTGCTCCCCAATCCTCTCTCAACCATGTGCTGGGCCCTGTCCTGGGGGAGGGTTGGCAGGGACCAAAGCAGAACCACAGGACCCCGTCTTCTGAGAGGGACTCGAATAGAGGAAGGAAACAGGTGGTGTGGGGGCAAGGCGAGCAGGGTGGGCCCAGCTCAAAGCTCTAGTGCTGTACACATAGCAGCAAGAGAGGACCCTGGAAGACCCCTGGAGACCCCCTGTACCTGTGAGGGAGGACAATGTTGTCCCAGGCACCCCGTCCTCTGTCCTGGAGACCCTAAGCTCTGTCCAAGGGCAGGAGTGATGGCCCTGCCAGTTCTGGTTTTCTATGGGGCTGCCCATTTTCTGGGAGGTATTTGCTGGCTGGAATGGGATTTGGAGGGCAGTGTGAATCCCATTCGACCTCCACATCGGTTCCTGGTGTCCATCAGCGGCCTGTTTGGAGGGTTCTGTCCCTGAGCTGAGTGGCTGGGTCTGAGGAGCCCATGACACTGTTTTTACAGAGATGGGAGCTGTTGCTTCTGGTACCTGCAAATGCTCTGCAGCTCCTCCACAAAGATGGGGCACCAGGGCCAGGCTCTCCGGCACCCACCCTTCCATCCTGTCCCCCAGGGTCCAGCTTCCTGCCTCTCAGGGAGCCTGTGGGCCTGGCAGCAGGGAGGGGTGGTGGGAAAGCGGTTGCACCCAAGCATCTTGGTGAGGACACCCCAGCCCATCATTGGAGGAAACAGCCCATCCAGAGAGGCTGAGCCAAGAAAGGGACAGTGCCTCCACCCCCAACTCGCCACAACCAAATCTGTGCTTCCAGAGCCAAGAGGACGTATTTAAACTCTGCAAATGGACGTCAGGGTAATTATCTCCACCCAGGACTGGGACAAGGTCCAAGGCCTCCCTGAGAGCAGGCCAGGGACGTGTCAAGCGTTTCAGAGAAAGTGAGCTGGAATGGGGTGGGTGCTGGCATCGTGACAGCCCACACAGACACTGGCCCAGCCAGGACCTTTGGGAGGATTCAAGGCAGCCCCCACATGCCTGCCCTTTCCTGCTGAGCTGGAAGGAAGAGATAAAAGCCTGGAGAAGGGGAGCAGGAAGTTGGGGAGATTGGGGCCTGCAAGGGAAGCTTTGTTGGCTTAATTTTCCATAATTGGGAAGTTGCTGTGAATATTCATTAGCCTGCAGTCTTGCCCAGGTATCTGGGGCCCTGCTGGCATGGCTGTGCCAGCTCCTGCCACTCGTTTGGGAGCCTTGAGGAGCTATTTGCAGATGCTTCTTTGTCAACAGGAGGCAGAGCTGGGTTTATGGGGCCCTCTTGGGCTTATAGCTCTGTGCGAAGCTGCGGACGATGGCAGATGTGGGTAACACGGGGCTTGACCTACTGGATGTCCATGGGGGCTGGAAAACAGGGAGTTGGATGCTAGGGTTCCATGGTCGGGTCCTCTCCTTGGCCAGATGACCTCAGCTTTGCCATCATGTGAGTGATGGAATAATAATGCCATCCCAGATGCGGTGTCCATCCATCTGGTGTGACAAACGATGGAACACGCCAGAAATAGAAAAGCACCCCATCCTGCAAATGAGTCCCCCCATCCCCCTCCCTAACATGATGGGCTCAGAAACACAAAGGAATATAAGCCCACCTCCTCCCTGCTTCAGGACCAAGGACAGCTACCAACACGGTATCTACAAGGGCTCCCTAAGGCTGACAGTTCAGTGGCCCCTCCGAGGACAAGACTGAAGTTGAGAGCCTGACGGTCCAGCTGGAACTACCCCCCACCCCATCATGAACCTGGACAGAGCTGTGGAGCTGGGCTCTGTGGGGTGGACCATGGCCTGGGGTCCAGTGGGGCCCCAGTACTTGGTTTGGGGTCCCATTGAGGGTAGGGTCAGCAACCTCATGGTGGGGGTGGGGAGCAGTGTCACCCCCCCACCCCTGGCTTGCTGACAGTTCCTGGCTGTGGGCTGTGGTGCATGAGCAGCCTCAGAATCTCAGGGGCCTGAGCTGGTTGGAAAATGCAGAGGACGCGTGAGGACAAGGCCCCCCTGCCAGCCACCCACTTCCCAGGAATGTGCTGATTTGAAAATCCAGTCACTGGCCAATGGAGCCTCCACGATCTGCAATCAGATTCTGAGCCTGTGACTTGAGTTCCCACCACAGGCGTCCCCAGATTCAGGCAGGCTGTGCATCTTGGGGATCTTCCTTTCCCTCAGAGTCCCCTCCTGGGGTGGCCAACTGGGCACAGAGACAGGGGAGGAAGTGGGCAGAACAGGCCAGGCCCAGGGCCACCGAAGGGTGTCTGGGAAGGTGGCAGGCAGCCTCCAGGGTGATTGGCCTCTGGACGCGCAGCTGCCCCTCAGCCTTGGGTGGAGATGGATAGGCTTCCTCTCCAGCTTCTTGGGCCCCAGAGAGGCCCTGCACTGCTATGCGGCCTTCCCAGGACCCTCCACCCATCTCTGCTGCTGGTTGTTTTCACCACAGGTGGGGGAGGCCAGGGGAGGCACCCGCACTGCCTTCACCAGCCTGTGTTCATGGGAACTTGGACCCCCAGGAAGCTGATCCAGAGGGCCTAGCAGGGAGGGTCCAGCCCAGCCCAAGGGACCCCAAGGAGCCCAGAATGGTGATAATGGGCAGGTGGTCTCAGCTGGGGGCAGGGGGCGCCTCAGTTAGGGTGGACACCCTGGGCAGACATGCTGACACCCCAGTCAGGCATTCACCGTAGCAAAGAGCTTCCCTTGGTTAGGACAGCCTGGGAGGTGAGAGGCAGCACCCTGCTTTTCAAGTGGGGGTACTGAGGGCCGGCCTGAGGCCTGTGGTCAGAGGGTCAGGGCAGGCCTGGGTCTGGGCCCTGCTCACATGTGCCTCCTGGAAAATGGGGGCCCCAGGGCATGTGCCTGAGGGTGGAGGTGGCAACAGGGGAAGGCGCCTTTGCTCTGTCCCAAGTCCACGGGGAACAGCTCCCCTTTCCTGGCCTGGCTGATCCAAGCCAGGGAGTCAGCAGGAGGTGGGAACTCAGCTGCTCTCCCCTCCCCTTGGGGCTGTGGGGCCAGTTTCTGAGAACCCAGTCCCGAGTTCCATCCCCAGGAGAGTCTCTCGACACCTTGGAGGTCCCTGGGCCACAGCCAAGTTGGCCTTGACAAAACTCATTCATGCCCTGCCCAGGGCCTCCTCCAGGACATGCTGGTGGCCATCTGCATCAGGGGTTCAGATCTGGAGGGGGAGGACCCCCGTAGTGGGGGCTGGGCTCAGAGCACACACCCTCACAGAGGGGAGGTCCCGGGGGCCCAGGGACATGCATGTTGGGCTGCATTCAACCTGTGGGAACCCAAACAGAAGCAGCAGCTTGGGGTCGAGGCCTCATGTGCCGGAGGAGACCCTAGTGGAGCCTTATACCCCCAGGGGTTCTTATACCCCAGGCCAAGCTCTGTCTGGAACTGCAGGGCCAGATTTGGGGCCTGAGAGAGCAAGGGAACCTGGGAGTGAAGGAGAAAGAGGAAAACTTTCCAGGAGGACCCAGGGTCCCCTTTGGAGAGTCCCAAAGCCCCTGCTGGACCTGCCCTCTGTCCTTGCCAGAGTGACTCAGGGTGGTCCTCCCCCATGCTCACCCCGTCCCCTCACCCCCAAGGGGGGATGTGACCCTCTGGCCTCCCCCCACCCTCTCCTCCCAGGGCGTCTATGACCCTCTGCACCAGGCGGAAGCCGCATCCATCCTTCAGGCTGAGACCCATTAGCAGGCTGCCAGCTGGCCCAGACAAAGGGCTTTTCTGTGCCTGTGGCCTGTCAGGATGTAATTCTTCACAAAGAGCCAAACTCACTGCCTCTCCTAATCTCTGCTGTGTCCACTTGCTCAGGGCCAGTGAGTGTCCTGACACCTGCTGTTCCTGGGCTGGGTCAGGCTGCAGGGAACAGAACCTGGGGAGAGGTCCTCAGGCACGGTGCGCCTGGGATGCTCTGCAGCCCCCAGGCAGGTGGCATGGTCCACAGGTGTCTGCCACACCTGGCCTGGCCCATGGGCCCCTGCCTGGCCTCTGAAGGTACTTGAGTTGCTCCCAGGTCCCAGCTCTTAGTTGTCGACACAGGGCCTTCCCTGGAGAAAGGTGACTACAGGGCGATTCCTGTTTAATGGTCATTTTCAGCAGTGGCAATTTAGTGCTTGCCAGACACTGGGACAGGTACCAAGTGCCTAGCTGACCTGCTCCCTTCATCCTTACAATGGCCTCATGGGTGGGGACAGTTAGCACCCCCACTTAACAGCTGAGGAAATGGAGGCTCAGAGAGGCGCCAGCTGTGGGAGGTGGAGGGAAGGGGAAGTTGAACTGCCCATCATGCTCACTGGGCCAACAGAAGTCTTGGGGAGCAGATGCAGGCCTAGGAATCTCATTTCTTCCTAGCCACTTTCTCACCTTGCAGAGTGCTCCACCCTCCTCTGGAGTATGTTTGTAGATAATTAACTACTTAGTGGAGAGGCAGGTGGGCATGAGAGTAGGGTGGGGGCAGAGGCATGCGGAACTGTGAAACTGCAGGCAGAAGATCGATATGGTCTGAAAAGATGCTGCAAGGTTTTGGAGAGGTAAGTCCAGATCACGGGGACCCTGGTTATGGCAGGAGTGGGGAATTCCTGAGGGTAGGGCAGTGGGGCTGAGCCCCTGACACGTTGGTTCAAGGGAGAAGGGGGTCCTGCAGAGCATTGGAAAGGAGGACACCTGTCGGCATGACTGGCTCTGGACAGCACATTCCTCCAGCCAGGGCTGCAGGCTGTTGAGAACTCAGGGCCACAAGAAGACAAGCAGACCCTGATCCTAGCACACCGTGGGTTCTGGCTTAAATCCAGAGCTCAGAGGACTTGCCGGTGTCTCAGGAGGGCCAGTCTTCACTCTGTGCTACCATCCACTCCCCCCGCCCCCGCCCCAAAGGAAACATTCCATGTTTCTTAGACTTCAAGGACTCTCAGCCTCCCTCTGCCCTCTCTCTCATCCCTCTGCCCTCTCTCTCAACCCTCTGCCCTCTCTCCCATCCCTCTGCCCAGGGTCCTTGTGGCCTCTGGCTGGTCATCAGGCTCTCTAAGGGGCCTGGTTAGAAGTGAGGCAGGAACTAGACAGGCCTCAGGCTGAGCAGCTGGAGTTCATCCCCTGTGAGCAGACACTCCAAAATAGCAGGAGTGAGGAGAGCTGAGCCCTGCCCTGATGAGAGATAAAGGCCCCCTTACTCCTTGAATTTAAGGAGACCCTTCCAACTACACATGAGCATAAAGTCTCCTCAGAGATGAAAAAGAGAGCAGTGCCACGCCATAGTCGGCAGAATCCATCTTGGCTGAGAGATGCATACACATGTGGGAGGACCCTGAAAGTGAAGTGAAGTGAAAGTCATTCAGATGTGTCTGAATTTTTGCGACCCCATGGGCTGTATTCTCAAGGCCAGAATACTGGAGTGGGTAGCCGTTCCTTTCTCCAGGGGATCTACCCAACCAAGGATTGAACCCAAGTCTCCCACATTGCAGGAGAATTCTTTACCAGCTGAGCCACCAGGAAATCCCAAGAATACTGGAGTAGGTAGCTTATCTCTTCTCCAGTAGATCTCCCTGACCCAGGAATCCAACAGAGGTCTATATAGACTCAGAAACAGCAAGATGACTGGCCGGAGGAAACCCAAAAGTGTTCCACAAAAGTGATTCAAACCACCCTGAGGGCACAACTCTCTCCAAGTCCACCTGCGTATCTACCCACATATAATCTTTTTCCTAATAAACACTGTACTCTTTTTCTACTTTCCCTCTCTCTGTGGGAATTCCTTTCTCTACAGATGACAGGCCAGGGCCTTGTCAGTGGCCACTGCCCCTGGTGGTCTAGTGGCCAGGATTCAGGGCTCTCTCTGCTGCAGCCTGACTTCAGTCTCTAGCCAGGAACTGAAACCCTGCTTCAAGCCACTGCAGACCAAGGCCCCCACGAGATCATGTTCAGGTGGGGAGAGACAAGGGCGTGTCCCCTTTGGAGAAATGGCCCTGATTCTCTCACATTCTTCCTGCATTTGATGGTTTTCCAAATGTTTTTGAAAGAAATGGGCAAAGACAGAGACTCAGAGATAGGCTAACTCCCAAAAGCCTCAGGGAAAGCGTTTGATCTCTGTTGAGGCTCGGCTTCCCAGGCGCCTCAGTGGTAAGGAATCTGCCTGCCAAGGCAGGAGACACAGGTTCGATCCCTGGGTTTGGAGGATCTCTTGGAGAAGGAAACGAATACCTACTCCAGCATTCTTGCCTGGAAAAATCTCATAGGCAGAGGAACCTCAGAGGAGCCTGGTGTACTATAGTTCACGGCGTCACAGAGAGTCTGACAGGACCGAGCACACACGGGAGGCTGGAGAAGGAGTGGAGCTGTCCGTGGTGCTGACAGCAGGGAGGCTACCAGGGCCAGGAGGCTGGATGTTTCCCTGTGGCAGTTAGAGTGACCTGTGGGCTGGACACTGCATCCCTCCCTCAGGGCATCACTCTCATGTGTACTGGACCAGGGTTCCTACTGGGGATTTAATCCCCAGGCCAGGCCAGGATCTTCCTAACAGCCCCAGAGAGATGGTGCAAGGGCCAGCCTGGGGCTCTGGTGGGGCAGGGTTCCCTGTGCGTGGGGGCAGGGGGAGGTCCCACTGCAGGACTGGCTCTCTCACTGCAGAGGTCAGTGGGCATGACCTCTGACCTGAGGGAGGGCAGGGTGGCTTTCCAGGACCAGGGAGGGAAGGCCACTAGTCTCACTCCCGGATTCATTTCTGATTAAAGACGGGGAAAGGATGAGGAGACAGGAGATCTCTGAACCCTCTCCAACTCCCAGCATCCTTCATTTTGCCTCAGCCAACATGGGCACCATCCCTCCCTCCTGGCAGCACCTGCCTGGATGCCAGGACCAACTCTGAACACCTGGATCCTCTCAGCCTGAATATGTGGGGTTCAGCCAGGGGTGGGGTTGACAAGTGACACACAGGGGTTCCCTGTGGACCCAGCCTCCCTCATGCCCTCTTGCCAGACACCCACTCCTTACTCATCCATCCATCCATGCATTCAACATGTTTACCAGCTCTGCTAAGTGCTAGGGGTGTGTGTGTGTGTGTGTGTGTGTGTGTGTGTGTGTGTGCAAACCTTAGAGCCTCCATTATTGGTGAAGGGATCAGTGGGGAGCAGGGAGGGGCCTAGAGATGTGATGTGGGGGAACAAAGGTTCTAGGAAGAGAGGGAAGCACTGTTACGTAGCAGAGTGGAGTTGGGGTGAGAAATCCATCCAAGGGGAGCTCTGCGCTGTCAAGCGGCCCCTCTCAGGGGTGTTTGGGTCTTAAAGGACCTCCATGGCTGGATTATGTGTGGGGGTGGTGCTGAGAGAAAAAGGTCAGAGAGAGGGAGGGAGCAGGGTGGGCCTGGGAGGTGAAGGGGGGGGTGGGATCTTCCTCTCAGCCTTTCAGCCAGGCCCACCCACCCCTATGGGTGAGCCTGGCTGAAAGGCTGGAGAGGAAGTCCCCCAGTGGGTGGATGTATAAGCAGGACCCCTCCTCCTGGTCTGCTGGACTCCCAGCACTGCCCTTGGGCTCACACGGGGCCTGGTGTGAGCTCACACATGGACCCCCTCTGGTCCACTACTAGCTCCTCCCTGCTATCTCCCTCAGCCCCTGACTCAGCCTAAGACCTCACCTTTAATTCCAAACCTCTGTTTATGCCAACAACTGGTTACCATGGCAATGTCCTTGGGACAGGGTGGAGGGCAGAGAGGGCAATGGAGGGAGAGAGGGAGACTGTATCCAGCGGCCTGGCACTGGCCGGGGGAGCGCGTGGGGAGAGGTCTTCCAGGCGCCTGTTCCACATTGTTCCTTCCCTCAGGCCCTGCCTGAGACCACCTCAGAGGACACCATTCCTGCTGCAGGACTCGAGGCAGTTCTCCAAAGCTGGTCTTACCGCTTGTGAATGGGGGATGTCCTTTCCCTTGAAACAGCACTCTCAGGAGCAGCAGAAGGGAGGGGCTAGAGGCCTGGAGTAAGAGTCTAATTCAGCGATAGGATGATGACTAGGTCCCTGCAATAAGTGCTTTCCAGCCAGGCGCAGGTGGGGGAGGGAGGGCCCTGCAAATTAATGAGTTAGGCCCGATTAATCTCTCTGCATTAGCAAATCCACGGGGAAAGCCAAACGAGGTTGGACAGATGTGTGAGAGTGTGGGCACACAGTGGGTGCTCCACTGGGCCTGCCGGGGCCCCAACAAGGGGCACCACCCCAGCCTGGCCTCCAGCACAGGAAGGGATGGGCCTGCTGGCTGCAGCTGAGTTCCCTGGCTGTGCTCACCCATGGGAATGGTCATGGAGAGCCTCCTTGTCCACTGTGTGAGCTGGCCAAGGTGCAGGGAAAGGATGAGGAGCTGGCCTGGCTGAGAGAGGCTGTAGGCTCCTGAGAGGGTCCAGGCCTTGCTCCCTATTCAGACATGCCCCACCCCCTGGCAAGGGTAGCACCTGGACCAGGCCAGGATGCCAAGCTAGGTGGAGGCCTGGACTGACTCTCTGCCTGGTCCAACTCTCTGCCTGGTCCTTGGGCCCAGTCATCTCTGATTCTGAGGCTTCCTGCATCAGGGTGGTCTGGAGACAGTTGTCAGCAGATGGAGATTGGGGGAGGGGAGGGTGCCAGGGTCTGAAACTTAAGCCAACTCCCCAGGGGATTCCCTGTGCACAGCTATGAGCAGACATACATGGTCCCAGGGGCTGCATTCCTGGGTGCCCCTTCCTCCAGGAAGCCTTCACAGATTGGCCCAGTTTACCTTCTCTCCTGACTCCAACCTAACATTCCCAGGAGCACCCAGATCTCATCAGACAGACAAATCCCATTCCTGCCTCATCTTTCTAGGTTGCCAGATGAGGGAAGGCTGACCTTGGTTTCCCAGGGATGTTGAGGTGGTTGGAGGAGACTTTAGAGGGACCTGGAGCACAGCTGGCCTCTGCCACCAAGAAAAGGTCATGGAGCAGAAACCTTTGCCCTAGGACAGCGCCAAGCAGGGATGGACAGAGAGCCCCCAGGAAGACACCAGGGCTCATCACCTCCCTGTGAGGGGGGTTCCCAGGCTCTGAACCTCATGTGATCAAGTGTTTACCGTGAGTGGGGGAGTGGTCCAGGAGAGGCGAGGGGGGAGGTTTGCCCTCCTCGCCCCCTGTACCTAGTGAGCCATCCCAGAGCCTGCTCCCCAGCTCCTAGTTCAGGGCTGATCTCCACCTTAGAAAACTTTCTGGATCCTGGCACAGAGCTGGCTGGGGGAAGGGAAAGAAGCCACAAATTGGAGCAGGCTCTGGGTCTGCGGGGAGTCCGAGGGAAGGCCATGCACCGGTGGTGGGGGGGTGGACGTCATGTTCCAGGAGGACTCCCAGAAGGCAGGCCTCTTGAAGGGCAGACTGTGGGGAGCACCAATTTTCAGGGGCACAGGCCAGCTTTGGGACACACTATGCTTGAGGCCAGGGGAGGCCAGGGTTCGGACCCAGACTTCCCAGTAGGAACCCTGGTGCTGACTGCATCACCTTGGGGCGTGGCACAACCCCTCCATCCATCCATTTCCTCACTGAGACACAAAGATAACAAAAGAATCCACCTCATAGGATGCTGTGGGAGCCACATCCACGCGTCTCAGTGGCTTGGATCAGCATCTAGGGAGCCCATGGACAGGGTAAGGGAGCAACCGTCGCTGTTGAGGTTAGTCGTTGCCCAGGACCAGGCATTTGGAAAGCTCTGTAGGCACCAGCCAGAGTGGACAGATCTCTCTGGGTGGGGGAACCTTGGAGCCCTCAGAGCATTTGGCCAGAGCTGGGGGAAGAGGGCTTGGGGAGGCGCAGAGAAGGTGGGAGAGGGAAATGGGGAGGGGGAGGAGAGGAGAGATGGAGATGAGAGAGGGAAGATGGGGGAGGGGAGGGGAGATGGGGAGGAGGGAAAGAAGGAATACTGGGAAACCAGCTGGAAGGGGGCAGGACTTGGGGGATGCGGAGGGGCAGGGGCCTCCCCTGATTGAAGCTGCTACCTTGGGACCAAGCCTGTTACTTGCAGAGAATGGTCTGTGAGGGTGGGGGACCAGGGGCCGCTGGGACAATCATTCAGTATCCCCAAGGCCCCGGGCGCCAACGCGGGAGGAGCGCGGGGGCAGCTCCAGCCCCTCCTTCTCTGCCCTCATCCTCGACAGGAACCGAAGTCTCGGTTTGGGAGCTGGATCCCCCTCACCCCGCGCCGGCCGCAGATTCCCAGGATCTGCGCGCGGATGGCTGCGGGGTTCGCGTTTCTGCCGAGCAGCGCATTGTGCGCGCCGCAGACTGTGGCTCCGCCGCACAAAGCAGCCCCTCCCGGCCCTCCTTCGAGAGCCTGCTGCTCGGCAGGCGGCCGCTTCCAACCCACCTAAGGGCGGAGCCCCTGCAGGGTCATCGAGCGTGGCACCAGGTCATCTCGGCTACCGCCGATGTAGTTCAAGACTAGTCCAGGGGCGCCGCGGACTGCTCTGCGGGGGTCTCAGCCGCTGCCCACCGCGCGTGGGATGGGGACTGCCCTCTCGCCGGCGCAGTCCACCCGGCCGCAGACCTTTCAGAGGCGGGGGCAGCAGACCCCGGCCCAGGCCCGACCTGGAGGCGGCAGAAGCGGCTTCGCCTGGGGAAGGGGGCGTTAGAGTTCTCCTCGCCCCAGAAAGGCCGGCTGCCAGGTCAAAGCTCTTCTGAACGCTTCCTGGTCCGCGGGGGCAGGCTGATGGGGAGGATTCTGTCCTGAGCGCCTGGTTGGGGAAGACGACCAGGGACCTGTGATTTCCAAACTGCACATCGGAGCCGGGGTGGTGAAGTTAACCACATCCGCCCGGGCGCCCCTCCCTGGCGCCCGGAGAGCCTGGGGTGCGTCCTTCCCTCCAGGCAGGCGGTGGAGGCGCGGGGCTGGGGACCGGGCGAGGGTTGATGTCTCGTGGTCCGCAAAGCAGCCCGCGCCGGGATCCCCGAGACGCACGCAGCGATTGCCGTGCCCCCACTCGTGGCTCGGGCACGTACTCGGCCCTGGGAGGTCAAAGGAAACTTTGCCCCCGCGCCGGCCGACCTCAGCCCCCGCGCCCCCTCTCGACTCGCGGTGCATCCCCTTCCCCCTCTCCTGCCGGTCCTCCCTCCTGCTCCCTCCTCCTGTCCCTCCTCCCCCCACCTCCTCGCCGGTTGGAGGCGGGCAGGTCCGGGCGGGGCCGCGCCGCGGAGCCCACAGCCCGCGATCCGGGTCCGGTAGCCGCCGCCGCGCCCTCCGGGAGGAGCGACCGAGCGAGGCTTTGCGGTCGGAGCAGCCCGCGTGGCGCGTGGGGCATGAAGTTGGGTGCGCGCGGAGCTCAGAGCAGCGGCGCGGCGAAGCCGGGAGCCGCCCGCATCTAGAGCCCGCTCTGTGCGCCATGGAGCTCGGGGGCCTGGGGACGTCGCCGCTGCCGCCGCTGCTGCTGCTGCTGCTGCTGCTGCTGGGGACCAGCCTCCTGCCTGGTAAGTTTCGGGACGCTGGAAGGACCTCCTTTCGCCCGGTTCAAGGCGGCCTCGGACCTCCAGAGCCAAAGGAAGGGAGGCTCCTGGCTGCAGTCCCAAGCCTCGGGTGCACGCAGAGGGGCAGCCGCGGAGACTCCCCCCACCCCGCATCCCCCAGACGCAAAAGACTGTCCTGCGAGCGCGGGCGGAGCTAGGCGAAGAAAGAGTTAACCTGTTCGGCAATTCGAAGAAAAGGACTGGGGTGGGTGTGGGGGAGATGCTGTTTCAAGAGCTGGACCCAGAAGCTCCAACTTGAATGGAGAGAGGTGCGTCCCACCCCCCGTTTATCCATTCTGCCCAATTTCCTTTCAGGCTGCACCATGTCTGCCCCACCCCCCACCCCCTGGAGGCTGGAGAATCAGAGGGCTGGTCTCTGCCCTTAGCAGGGCCCCACCCAAACCCCTTCTGCTCCCCCAGGCTCACTAGAACTGTCGAGGTTCCAGCCTCCTGCACCTCCTCATTCTCTGGGAAGCCACCTTGCTATTTCAGGGGTGCATGGAGGGAATTTAATCCTCTGGCCTCCCCAGTGAGGAAGGAGAGACACTACACTACACTGTCAGAGGGACTACTCTGGGGCTCTGGGCTGGGAGTAAAGGTCCTGGGGGTCTAGGATTGACCCCAGGCGTACTTGTGAATGCCCTCATGGGTCCACCTGTCAGTCATGCTCTCATGGGTCCAGCAGTCAGCAGGACTGAGCTAAGAGGAGCAGGTAAACAAGGGTCTCCTGTCCTGCCCTCAGATGCCCTCCATGATGCAGTGGTCACAGCACAGGTGCCCAAGAGTGGCAGGGAAGCCGTCAGACCACAGATTGGCCACTGGGCTGGGCTGAATGAGGAAGCCCCTCCCCAGGTTCACTCCAGACCTGGTTATCGAGGAGAGACCATCCAGGAATGCAGCATGCCAGAGTCGCTGGGGGTGCCAGGTCACTCATGCATCCAGGATGATCTTCCAGGATGATCGCTTGCGGTTGCTGCAGCCACAGGAAACCCTCAGGAGTCGAGCCCTCACTCCCCGTCCTTCTCTCCTTACCTGGGCCTGCCCCCTCTTGTCCTGCGGTTACCCCCCACCTTATGCTTTGAGACAAGGTGCTCAGGACTGTGCTAGTAGCTCGAGATAGAGCCCCTCTCTCCTGCAGTCACGGTCTGATGGGGAGCCATCCAGTCAGCACTCATCACATCAGTGATACACCCTCTCACGGTGATGGACCCAGTGCTCAGAAGGCTTCCCTTCCCTGGGGTAGAGGAGAAACTGCAAACGGAAGTAGGGCAGCAAGTGCAAAGGTCCTGAGATAGGAGGGAGGAATATGCTTTGAGGGGCTGGAAGGGAGCCCAAGTGCTGAGTGTGGCCTGGCAGGAGGCCCAAGGGCACAGCCTGGATGGCCACTGTCCCCTCCCCTGAGCCATGCACCTGCGTGTCCCCCAGTGAGCAGCCATGCAGAGACCCGGGCTCATGCGGAGGAGCGGCTGCTGAAGAAGCTCTTCTCTGGCTATAATAAGTGGTCCCGGCCTGTGGCTAACATCTCAGATGCAGTTCTTGTCCACTTCGGCCTGTCCATCGCGCAGCTCATTGATGTGGTAGGTGCTGGGGATGGGGTGGGGGTCGACAACCCAGGGCCAACCTGTGTCAGGGAGGGACAGGCCTGGACATGGCCCCGGGGCTGGGGGCATGGACTGGATGAGCTGGGAGGGCTGCATTTGAGTCCCAGCCCTGCCTGAGTCCTGCACATACACCTAAGCAATGCGGGGGGGCAAGGACTGTTCCATGCAATGCCCTCCAAGGCCCTGACCATTCCTCTTTCTCCAGGTAGAAAAGCTCAAAGGGCCAGATTTGCAGCAGGGGATCAGGGCTGTGGCTGCCAGAGACAGGGAGCAGGAGACTCGTCTGTGGGGCCAGTGCAGGGTCTAGGGCAAGTCCTGGCACTGAGCAGGTCAGGGTTGGGCCATGTGGGGCCCTGGCAGCCCCTCTTGACCTTCACCTTGCTCAGGAGGCCCCCAACCTGTCTGGAATGGGGCAACCTGGCGAGTCAGACAGGCTGTTTGTCAGGTGGGTTTACTTCCCTGGATGGGGACGGAGGAGGCTATTGGGAGGAGGCCGAGGTCCAGCCTCTGAGTGGCTGCAGCTCTGGAGGGGCAGGGGGTGACCATTCAGGGTGGGGGCCCGTCCTATGGGTCTAACTGTGTGCTGGCTGCACATCCTGGAGCAGCAGCCAAAGGGCCTTGGAGTATGGGCTCCGGCCTGGCCTGGAGGAGTCCTCCGGGAGCTGGTTTGCTGGCTGCAAGAGGGTCTGAGGCTGGCTGGGTTTGGACTGGGGTTTCCAGTCAGTTCAGGTTCCAGGAGGAGCTGCCAGGGGCTGTAGATCTCTCCAAATGTCCACTCCACACCTCTGCCAGGACCCCAACCCCAAGCGGGCTCTGTGAGGAGGGAGCCACCAGTTTCGGGAGCCTGGAGACCCTGGTTTCCAGCTCGTGCCAGGTGTATTGAGTGGCCACTGGGGCCCTGGTCTTCTCACCTGTGGAACAGGATGAGTGAGCCGGCAACATCCGAGGGGCTTTGGGACGTGGAGGGTGGGGGCTGTGGCCACATTCACACTGCTTGTGCCCCAATAGCAGAGAGACCCAGTCAGTCCCCTATCCTGGCTTGTGCTCACAGGCCTCCTGGAACCAAGCCTCAAATGCTTCCTGTAAAGTACTCTTGGCTGGGGTGCAGCCAGAGGCAGCTCAGGATGGCGGGGGTTCTGACCCACTGCGTTCGCAAACATAATTCCCAGTGTGGCTGTGGCTTCATGTTCTGGGTCAGCTGCACTGTGGCCTGGCCTTCTGCCTGAGCTCCTGAGGTTTTCTTGTCCCCAGGCCACCATGTTGCAACATCTCCCCCACTCCCACGTTGCAGCATCCTCCTCCCCCTCCATCTCCCTAGTTTGCCCAGGAGAGACAGCCGGAGCACACCAGTCCTGAGACCCCAGTGAGGGACCTGCCAGAGGCCCCATGGCAACACCAGGCTGGGCAGGAGCTGCTCCAAGCCCTGCTGTCTGCAGCCGAGTTGGCCAAGGACACTCCTGCACACATGTGTGCTGATGAGACATCCTTGCCCATCCTGGGTGCTGGCCTTTTGTGGAAGGGGCCACCTCCCTGCCCACTCTTTGAAGAGCTGCAGTGTTTGCTGCAGGTTTGTGCCCCGGGTGTGTGTGTGTGTGTGTGTGTGTGTGTGTTCGTGTGTGTTCACGCCTGCAGAGGAGGCTGGGAATCCCTGGGCGCCTCTGGGCCCTGGGGTAACGTTTCAGGTGCCCGAATGTACGAAGGGCACTTCATACGGGTGGGGTGAACAGGTGGACAGCTGCAAGGGGGGTGTGTGAGGGGGTGGGCACAAGGGGGAAGGAGGCCAGGCCTGGCACCTGGAAGCTTGACCTGGGGGCAGGGAATGGGGCAGAGCCGGGCCAGCTGCCCCCAGGGGAACGCAAGGATGTGGTGGCGGGGGGTGGGGGGTGGGGGGGGTGGGGGGTGGGGGGGCGGTGTGTGGCACCACTGCAGGACTGAATTGCCAAGGTCGAGGTCGTTGGAGTGGTGTCTGGGACCCGCTCAGGTCACGCTTATCCTCAGTGTCCTCTGACGGCATGTCCCAGGTGGCCCTGAGGGAGATAAGGACCAAAGCAGTGCCTGGGGTGGCAGGAGATGTGGTGCCCTCCCATGACCCAGCCGACCCAGGGCTTGTCCCCTGGGGGAGCAGGAGGGGAGGCTCCTGGGCCTTGCCTTTGAATAACCATCTGCCCCCGGCCCTGGTCTGGGCACTGGGTGCTTCACTTCTTGACCTTCCTCGGGTTTCTTTGGCCTGAGCAGTCATCCTGACGACCTGCGTGTCCTTGGTCTAGAGCCGACAAGGAAAAAAGTTGGGCCATCATAAAGTGGGGAGAGGTTGGTTCAAGCACCGCCCCCCACCCAGAGCCTGTGTCCAGTCCCTCTACCCTCCCCAGGGGAATAGCCCCTGCCCCTCAGGGGCACCTTGCTTTCTGAGAAGTACCCTCCATCAGCAGCAAGTGTCCTGCCCCCAAATCTTTTGCAAGGAGCCAGCCCCCTCCAGCCCCAACCCAGCTGCCCTCTGCCTGGGCTGGGTGCGGCATGGTCCCTGGAGGTTCAGGGTGGGGTAAGAGGACCCCTATATCCATGCACAGAACCTAGCATTCTTCTCCAGCCTGTGCTGGTGCCTGACTGCCTGTGTCCAGTGAATAGGAGGGCTGGGAAGAGGGGGGGAGGGAGCAGGGAGTGTGTGTGTGTGAGTGTGTATGTGTGTGATTGTGTCAGTGTGTATGTGTGTGTAAGTGTGCATGTGAGTGTTGTGTGTGTGTTGTGTGTCAGTGTGTAAGTGTGCATGTGAGTGTTGTATGTGTGTATTCTGTGTGTGTTATGTGTGAGTGTGCTCATATTGTGTGTGTGTCAGTGTGTCAGTGTGTGTCAGTGTGTATGCATGCATGTGAGTGTTGTATGTGAGTGTGTGTCAGTGTATATGTGTGCATGTGAGTGTTGTGTGTGTAGTGTGTGTACTGTGTGTGTGTCAGTGTGTATGCGTGCATGTGAGTGTTGTGAGTGTGTCTGTCAGTGTGTATGACACACTGCCGGCTCTCCTGCTCCCGCCTCGTCTGTTCTTGCCCCTCACCTGTCTACCTCCAGGTCCTGAGGCTCTGGGCCTGGAGGGCAGTTTGGCCAGTGAGTGGGTGGCTCAGGGGTAGCAGAGGGGTCAGGCTGGCCAGCTGGGAGGGAGTGATGCATGTGGGCAGGACCAGCGTGGGCTTCTGGGAAGAGGGCAGCTCCTCCAGCAGCCAGGAGCCCTGGGGGCTGCATACACCCTTACTTACCTAGCTGGAGAGGGCCAGGCCCGGCCACCTGTAAAGCCAGCTGGACACTGTCCTCACTTTGCTTCTCAGAAGGGTCAAGGGGACTTACCCTGTGGCCCTCAATCCCCTCTGGGCCTGCCATCCTGGGCTTGGTTGCCTCCAGTGGCGAGACACTCCCTCCCTCCTGAGGTCACCCAGTCCCCATGTTGGGCCCTGGCCCCTCATTGTGAGAAAGGAAGCTTGGCCAGAGAGATGTGTCCTGAACCAATGGGGATCACAACCTGCCTTCTTCTCGTTCGTGCCCTAGGATGAGAAGAACCAAATGATGACAACGAATGTGTGGGTGAAGCAGGTGAGTGGGAGAGAGCCCTCACTGCCCCCCTCCCCACCCTCTCCCTACCCTCTCTTCTGACCTCCCTCTTTCCTTTCCTCCCGCAGGAGTGGCACGACTATAAGCTGCACTGGGACCCCGCCGACTATGAGAATGTGACTTCCATCCGAATCCCCTCCGAGCTAATCTGGCGGCCAGACATCGTCCTTTACAACAAGTGAGCTAGGGCCTTAGTGGGTGGGGCCACATCCAGCCACGCCCCCGCCAGGAATCTCTGCCTAAGCCAGCATGAGCAAGAGGCAGACAGCTCAGCCTTCCAGCCCAGGCGGAAATAAAGAGGGTGCTGAGACCAACTGACGGGCAAAGAGGCAAGGAGATGGGGGCTCTGGGGACCTGCAGATGCCTGAGGGTTCCATCCCTGCCCGTGCCAGCCCTGGGGCCTGTCTCTTGGGGGGCAAGGAAGGGATCAGAGCCCCTCCCAGGATGACTACAGGCCCTGCAGTTGTTCCCCCTCGGGCTGGAGTCGATTCCAGAATCAGTCCCTGTCTGGGGAGGCTGGGCCCCTGTACATTGGTCACCCAGTCTTGGAGCAGAGGGTGGGGTAAGGGGAGTGGAGAGGGAGCCCCCAGAACAGCCTGCCTGTCCCCGCCCTCCCCTGCCCCTCCATCTCTGCTCACAGCTCCCTGCACAGACATCACCGAAAGTCCCCAAACCCCAGCTCATCACGCTCCGCAAACAAAGCCTCTGTCAGGGATGTGTGTCCCAGCTGCGGAAGCTGAGCTGAAATCTCATCTCTGGAGGGTGTTTCTGTGCTGGGGTGCCAGGGGACTATGGGCACTGCCGTGGCAGACGTGGGCTCCAGAGCGCTGGCCTCCTTGAACTTGTCCTTTCCCAGGACCTTGGCTGGGTCCTTGACCTCGGGGCAGCCTGACAGCCTACCGTGTCCATGGTCTCTGCTGTGTCATTGCCAGGCCAGCTCACCCAGAGCTGAATCCATGCTGGAAGACCCAGGCTCTGGGTGGCCGCGGCCCCACAGCATTGACGAACACAGCCAATGGCAGCACTTGGTCCCCCTGCCCGTGGCCCCCTGCCCTCCCACCCAGATCCCGGTGCTTCTGTACAAAAGCCCTCCTGGGCCCCGGGGTTGGGCTTGACCTACAAATGCTATTTGATTAAGAATGACTGGGCTCCACTTGCAGCTTAATTGATTCCAGTAATGGCAGTGGGGAGAGTGGCCGCACGTGGAGGAGAGGGTTTTAGGGATGCATTAAGGGGGGGCCGCTTGGAGAGTAGGAGGTGGGGCAAACTCTCTGTTTTCCCTCTGCAAGCTGCTGGGTCAGACCCTGAGCCCTGGAGTCCTCCAGGCCCCCTAAGGCCCCTCGGGGTCCCCACTCAGCCCCCCCAGCCCCCTGCCCCAGGGGACCCAGCACTGAATCTGCCTGAACCTCTCTGACTCAGAACACAGGGACCAGAGTCAGGACTCTGGGACCCAGGGGAGCATGGTGCTCTGTGATTGCTTGACCGAGACCAATAAGCAGGTCTGGGAGGCATACAGCCCCAGGATGGCAACCCAGCCCCTTCCCTCTCTAGACTCCCTACCGAGGCCCAGAGGTAGCAGTTTGGACCCCTAGCTTCCCTTGGGGATGGAGGCTGGCACCAAGGCCCTCTTTGGAGGGGGTTGGGCATGGGCATGGATGGACCCCAGGGCTAGTGGTGATGTTGCCCAGATGGCCACTGGGGAGGCCTGTTTCCAGGGATCAGGCCCATGTGCACTTGCATGTGGTCCAGTGGTCAGCTCAGGCTGCTGGGCAAGAGGAAGAGTTGAAGGTGGCTTTTCTGAGAGCTTTGAGGTACTCCTTTGAGGCTGGAGGGAGTGCACGTGAGGCCATGCTGTCCACAGGGGCTTCCCTCCACTGGCCTGCCAGACAGAGGGGCTCATGAGAATGGCGTCTTCAGCCTAGAGCAGGAATCTGACCGGCCGGGTTGACCCCTCTTCCCCATGAGCTGTCCTAATGACCACTCCCCCTGGGCTTACTGGGCCAGCTTCTGGGGAGTGCTTTGTCCCCTGGCATGGGAAGCCCACTCTGGGGGAGGGGTGGGACTTCCTAGAGCGGTGTTGGGGGGCTGGGCTGGGTGGCAGGGAGGTGGGGGTGGTGACAACTTCCCTTGGGAAAGTTCCTTCTTCCTGGGGTTGCCCTGCGCAGCTGGGTCCCAGAGTCCCACAGGCAGAGTATGGGGCCGGCCTGGGGTGGAAGTGCCCTTAGCACAAGAGAGTGAAGACACGGGCTCAGAGACTAGTGTCTGTGGGGCTGTCCCTGGTGGGAGGAGGGGAGGTCTCCTGTCAGCATTTCAGAGCCGAAGCCTGGGACAGCTGCTCCCTTACCTGCCTGTGGGTGCCCCGCATGGTCAGTGTGGGTAGCTCAGGCCTTGCGGGGAAACAGGCTGAGAGAGGGTCCTCCTGACCCAGGCAATAACAGCTTGGGACCCAGACTGGGGACTGGGCACTTCCCAGCAGCAGAGGAGAGAGTGGCTGACTCTGGGGGAAGGCAGTGTTCTCAGCAGACTGTGGGCAGGTGTCTCCAGGTCCCCCATGGCATCAACATGCCCTTCTCCTCACCATGGGCATCGTAGGTGGCTGTCCCTGGGAGACCCAGGCTTGGGCCAGGACAGCAGCCCCTAGCTCTGTTGCCTGCCAGGTCTGGACAGGGAGCCCAGAGGCCAAGGAATAGGCAGGAGGGCCGAGGGCCTGGGATGTGATGGCTGGAGTCCACGTCCCCCTCTGGGAGGCCTGGTCTCTGCCTTGTTGGGCCCTGGAGTCTTCACCTGTGCAAGAAGGGGGTTCTCGCCTCTAGGTTTGGGGGATCTGTGGAGGAGAAAATGCCGGCCTGAAGCAGGAGAAGGTGGTGAGACAGGTCAGATTTCCGTCCAGCTCCAGGGTGACCGCAGGGAACAAGGCACTCTGTGTGCCGCCCTGGGACCACTAGTGCATCTGGAGCCCCTGATATGACATGGTGGCCCTTCTAGCCCCCAAATAACCATGGTCATCACCATGGTCAAGCTTGGATGTCAAGTGTGGTGTGGGCTGCTGAGATAGTCTCCACGGCATGTCAATCCCAAGGGTAGGGAAAACAGCAAGGTGGGCAGGTGAGCAATGAGCTGGACATGGGCACCATGAGCAATGAGCCCAGGGCTGTCTGGTCTCAGGCGAGGCTTCACTGTGAAGTGAGGGTGTGTGTAGTGGGCAGAGGCATGAGAGCTCTGGACCTCAGGTGTTGGGCGCCTCACCCACCACCTCTCTCTCCCGCCCAGTGCGGACGGAGACTTTGCTGTCACCCATCTGACCAAGGCCCACCTCTTCCATGACGGCCGGGTGCAGTGGACGCCCCCGGCCATCTACAAGAGCTCCTGCAGTATCGACGTCACCTTCTTCCCCTTCGACCAGCAGAACTGCACCATGAAGTTCGGGTCCTGGACCTACGACAAAGCCAAGATCGACCTGGTGAGCATGCACAGCCGCGTGGACCAGCTGGACTTCTGGGACAGCGGTGAGTGGGTCATCGTGGATGCCGTCGGCACCTACAACACACGCAAGTACGAGTGCTGCGCGGAGATCTACTCGGACATCACCTATGCCTTCATCATCCGGCGCCTGCCGCTCTTCTACACCATCAACCTCATCATCCCCTGCCTGCTCATCTCCTGCCTCACCGTGCTCGTCTTCTACCTGCCCTCTGAGTGCGGCGAGAAGATCACCCTCTGCATCTCCGTGTTGCTGTCGCTCACCGTCTTCCTGCTGCTCATCACCGAGATCATCCCATCCACCTCGCTGGTCATCCCACTCATCGGTGAGTACCTGCTCTTCACCATGATCTTCGTCACACTCTCCATCATCATCACCGTCTTCGTGCTCAACGTGCACCACCGCTCCCCGCGCACACACACCATGCCCGCCTGGGTCCGCCGCGTCTTCCTGGACATCGTGCCGCGCCTGCTCTTCATGAAGCGGCCGTCCATGGTCAAGGACCACTGCCGGCGGCTCATCGAGTCCATGCACAAGGCGGCCAGTGCTCCGCACTTCTGGCCAGAGCCCCAGGGGGAGCCCGCCCGGTCTCCATCCCTGACCTGTGGGGTGGACCAGCCCAGCAAGCCCCAGCCAGCCCATACAATGCCCTCTGACCAGGTGCCGACTCTGCAGCCTTCAGAGGCCGAGAAGGCCAGCCCCTGCCTATCTCCTGGGCCCTGCCATCCACCCACTGGCACCCGGGCCCTGGGATTCACTAAGACCCGGTCCCTAAGTGTTCAGCATGTATCCAGCCCCAGCAAAGCGGCAGAGGACGGCGTGCGGTGCCGGTCCCGGAGCATCCAGTACTGCGGGCCACGAGAGGAGGCTGCCTCACCGGCCGCCCGCCTGGTGGATAGCTCCCCCTCCTCTCCGACCAAGGCCCCCTCAGCCGAGCTCCTGCCCCCAGACCAGGCCTCCCCCTGCAAATGCCAGTGCAGGAAGGAACTGGGGGCCCCCAATGCCACGCTCAAGACCTCCAGCACCAGAGCGCCGCCCCTGCCCCTGTCGCCAGCCCTGGCACGGGCGGTGGAGGGCGTCCAGTACATCGCAGACCATCTGAAGGCAGAAGACACAGACTTCTCGGTAAGTCCCCACCACAGCCACCTGGCGGGGGGCCCCACCGCCCCATCCACTTTGAAGGAGGAGGTGACTGGTGAAAATCAGAGAAACCAGGACCCCAATCCAGCTGTTCCCTGTGCCCCAAGCCTCCATCCACTTGGGGGCTGGAGGTCCCCCAGTGGTGGCCCAGTGGCGGCCCAGTGGCTGTTGGAGCAGAGTGGACCTCTGGTGTCTCCTTTGGGCTTCAGGGCACAAGGAGCCTGCCTGCAGGTGGGGTGTTAGGCAGCCCCCAGCACCATCTACACCTGGTGAGTGCCTTCCTTGACCTCAAGTGCCCCCCCACCCTGTTGTGGGCCCCCTGGGGAGGGTCTGCGATGAGAGGTGCTGAGAGGAGATGGGATGAGATTGAGTGGCCTCTGTGACCTAGCACGAGGAGAGGAGAAATCAGGCCTGGGACACAGGACCCTCTGGCCAGCACCCTCATGCCTGGCCAGAGAGAGGGCGCCTGGGGTCTGGGCGGGCAGGGCAGGTGCTCAGACACAGGTCATATTCAGGGCCCTGTGGAGTCGGGGACTGCAAGGGTGGGTCCAGGCTGAGGGCCGAGCCCCAGTTCAGATCCTGGGTGTGGTGGGGCAGGGGAGCACATAGGCGGGTCGGGGAGGGCACCGTCAGTCTGCTTGGTCATTACTGGCCGCTCGACCTGGGCTGTGACCTTGCCCCATATCAGCTTCCTCCTGCAGGAATGCAGGCCTGTGGGCAGGCAAGACACTGCGGTTCCCTCCCTCACCTCTTCATCCCTCTGCCTCCTCGGGAACAGCCCGTGATCATTTCCCAGACACACATGATCCCTGGGGACTGTCTGTCCTGTGGCTAGGCCACCCCACCCAACAGCGAGTCAGTCTCCTAGCTGTCCCTTGAATCCCAAGGGGTTGTGAAGTCATCCGAGGGTTTCTGGAAGGTTCCACCTGGGAGACACTGGTTCTGGGCCCGTTGCGTCCCCCAGTTCTTGAGGAGCTCTAACGTGCGGGTCTGAGGGGCTGCTGAGAAGAGATGGAGGCCTTTGAAGTGTCACCAGGATCTTGGAGACGCCCAGTGGTTCTTAGTGGAGGGCCAGCCCCTTGTCCCCAGACCCTTCCATCCGCATCACAGGCCCAGCTGTCACGACCAGGTTCTGGGAAGCAAAGCAACTTCAGAGGAACCGACCTGGGCTGGGGGCTGGGCGGCTTTGTGAGCAGCGTTTCAACCTCCAAGGGGGTGGCTGGAAAGCTGCTCCTGCTCAGATGTGGCAGCACCGCACCCCCGGCTGCTTCCTGGAACAGAGGGTCCTGTCGCTCCCTCGCTTACAAGTGACCCCATTTACTCTGGTTACCCGAGAATAAACTCAGCCCTTTCAGCTTTGGCTTAAAACCATCATGATGCCACTGATTTCTTTAAACATCAGAGTAGAAAACCGCAGTGAAAAGTTCTCTTTCTCTCAAGGCCCCCAAAACGAGAGGCTGAGCCTGCCCTTGGCCAGGCCTGTGGGACCTGCTAGGGTCAGCAGGCCCAAGCCCAGGTGCCCCTCCTTTCTAGTCACTCAAGTGCCGACAACTGCCCACCCAGGA
Source organism: Nanger dama (assembly GCA_917880005.1). NCBI lineage: Eukaryota > Metazoa > Chordata > Mammalia > Artiodactyla > Bovidae > Nanger > Nanger dama. Next base: position 678,682 of record CAKJTW010000080.1, read on the forward strand.
CCCACCCGTGGCCTCCCTGAGGCTTTGCCTGGGGACACCCCAGGTGAGGTCGAGACCCAATCCCCCAGTGTGGACATATAACATGACCTGTCCTGCCTCGGGGCCTCTGTGTCCCCTCCTTCAGCCCAGATAGTACAGCCACCTTCCTTGTTGGGTCCAGGGAGTGGCTGCAGGTGGTGGGCTCAGCATGTTCCCCACCTCTAGCCTGGGGTCCCCTCCCTTGTCCTTGCGGAGCCCTCCACCCAGCAGCTGCACACTCAGAGCCTGCTTGCAGCACAGGGCTGGGCCTGCATTCACATGTGACCCTTGCCCTCAGGGGCTTTGGAGACAGACCTGAGTGACCCATTGACCATGAGAGGCTCAGGCCACCTGGGCAGCCAGCCGTGAGCCCCGCCCTGGGCAGAGGCAGGAGTGAAGGGCAGCCAGCTGTGAGCACTGCCCCTGGGCTTCTTGCTGGAGGTCAGCTCCCCACCACCACCACTATCCAGGATGCTCTGCCCCTCGCCTTGCACTGCGAGGGGCTGTGGGTGCCTGCTGACTCTAGCCTCACTGGCTCCATCTGTAAATGCAGGGCTGCGTGGTCCCCATGGTGCCGCCAAGTAGCAAAAACCCAGAGCACACTTCACCGTGTCACAGCCTGGACCCTAGCCTTCCTTCAGAGGCATCCCCATCACTATCTCCTGGGAGCTCAGGCACCTGCCAGGCTGGTGGAATTGGTAGGGCCACCATGCTGGACCCCATTTCCCCAGAGAGCATCGACACCTGCAGCCCAGGGTTTCTGAGCCCAGACTTCACACAAAGCCATTTCGCTGCATCCCCTCCACTTCCCTTACCTCATATAAGTATGCCTGCAATCTTGGTGACCCTGGTGGCAAGAATAGGAACAGAGGTTCTAGAAGTTTCTTGTTGTGGCGAGGCCTGAGGGAGGCAGCTGGGAGTGACCGTGTGTGTCTGTCTGCAGGTGAAAGAGGACTGGAAGTACGTGGCCATGGTCATCGACCGCATCTTTCTCTGGGTGTTCATCATCGTCTGCCTGCTGGGGACTGCTGGCCTCTTCCTGCCGCCCTGGCTGGCCGGCATGATCTAGGGGCCTGGACTTGGAACTCCCTGAACTCGATGGGGTCATGCCACTTATCAGATTGCCCCCTATCCTCTGTCTGCTATGAGATGGCCTTGGAAGGAGACGCTGACTCCTGGGGACCTGCCCAGGGGACTGGTGAATGCCTGTAAGTCTGCAGGGCGGTGTCACTGCCTGTCTTATTAAAGTTTAACCAGAGCATAGCGACACGATGGCTTCCCGCAAGGACGTGTAGGTGATGGCTCTCAGCAAATGTCCCAGCATATCCCCAGGCCATGCCACTCAGCCACCCTCAGCCCCTCTTAGCCCCCAGAGCCCTTGATCCCCGTGGGATCCCCAAGACCCAGGCACAGATCCTGGCCTGGGGCACCCCTGGCTCCTCAGGCTTGCTCTCTCTGACCCCAGAGGTGAGTCAGCAAACACATGACCCTCAGCTGCTGGGGGCAGGGTCCAAGGCAGGGGTGTCTTAGTGGCTGGGGGGTCCCAAGCTGGGAAGTGGGGGGCTTCTGATCAGGGTCTGGGTTTGGTCTCTTGTGGGCACATTAGTCAAAGCCCAGATTTAGTACCCGAGGAGCTTGGGGTTGGAGTGGTTAGACATGGTCCCCGTGGAGGAGAATCAGGTGCAGGTCCCCCTCGGGTGAGGAACCCTCAAGGCAGCCCAAATGTCTCCCTGACAGGTGTGCTTGGGTCTTGGGCAGATACTTTGTTGCCCTGGTGATGCCCCCAGGTCTCCCATGGACTTGAGACTTTGTGAGGGACCCAGATCTGGGCTCCCCACCCAACACCTCCCTTGATTTCCCCTCTGCTCACAGTTGGGGGACCCCTCTGGGCATAGTAACAGGTAAGACCTTCCTGACATGGCAGCTGTGGTGACTCCAGAGGCTCTGGGGACCGCTTGTGTGGCTAGCTCTGGGGCCCTCTGCAGTGTGGTGCCTTGCAGGGGAGGGGCTGAGAAATGGGGGTGGAGGGGACCCTCCACAGCCCAAAAGCCTCTGCCTCACACCATGTGGAGGTTGCCCTGCCCAAGGTGGCCGGGGGAGGGGTTGGAGGGCAATGGCCCCAGGGGCCTAGTGTCCCCTCCTCATGAAGGCTGAGCACCAGGGACCACCACAGTGTCCCCTGAGACCCCGGGAAAACACTGGCCCTGTGGTAATGTGGGGGTGGGCTGCCCCTGCTCTCTGGATTCTTGCAAGCTCTTAGGCTCCAGATGCCAGGTGGGGTCTGGACAATGTGGCCCCTCCCCCAGGAGCTACATCTGGGTGGAGGGAGTCTCCCCAGGCCCAAGGAATCCCTTCTCCAGTGATGGTCAAGCTATGCCTCTCCAGACCTGTGTGTCAGGGGTGTAGCTGGCAGGTTGGAGTCCTTGGTCTCCCCCAGGCTGTGCCTGGGTCATGAGGAACTTGGGAGAATTGAATAAATAATTTAGTTAAGTTCAAAGACATTTCTGCAGAGGTTCCGCTGGAGGGCACTGCCTGGGCGGAGGAGACGAGTTCACAGCCTCCACCTGGCTGCCGGTGAACCACAGGCCAGCCCCTTGGATATACAGGATGCCATCTGACTGGCACCTGCCCCCTGAAGGCTATTGGGGCACCAATCATCTCGGGATGCTAGGGGAGAGCCCAGACTGGCAGCTCACCGGGACACAGGACGGGCTCCAAGGTCGCAGCCCAGACGCAGATTTCAGACGTCATCACCCCAATCCTCCTTACGTAAGCGGATCCGGCGCCAGATGTGGGGAAGCAGTGGGGGCCCTGGGGCCCGTGTGCAGATGCTCTTTCTTGGGTTGGGAAAGACCAGGAGCCCCAGGGAAGAAAACAGCCCCCACTTTCTGGTGTCTGTGTTTTTCTTTTTTGAGACTCAAAAACAAGTCAGAAAATCCACATGCAGAATAGATCACCACATTCCCACCAAATTAACCACGACCACTATTTTGGGCTACTTGCCTCCAGGGTTTTTGGGTGTTTTTTTTTTTGATTGACATAAAATTTACCTATGACAAAATGCCTGGTCTTAAGCCCTCAGATCAGTGAGTTTTAACTCGATTTGACCCCAGACCCCTCCAGCCCCTCCAGTCTATGCCTGGTTTCCTCCCCGGGAGAGGGGCCCCTCCCACCGTGACCTTGGTCTGAGTGGAGCCCCCCGGTTCATGGCCTTTCTGTACTGTTCTTTCACTGGGTGTGGTGTGGTCAGCACCCACCACGACCGTGTCTCCATGCATAAGCAGTTTGTTGTGCTGAGTCACGTTCTTCTGTCCCAATAAACTAAAACGTGTCTGTCTCTCCGTCACCTCCACTGGCCTGCAGGCAGGTCTCCCTGGGCGTCCGTTTCCTCTGTTAGTGTTGACTGTGTCTCATTTTCTGTGTCTTGTGATAACTTGACACCTGGGTGCCTCCCAGACCCGCCTGGGAGGATTGTTTCAGCACCGTTTGTTGAAGCACTGACCATTCCACAGTAAAATGCCTAAAAAGTTTCCTTGTCTATTTTCCCTGCTCTTTAATGGGGTTGGTCTGGGGTGAGCTACTCCATCATGGCTATAAGCAGGAAGCTGTATCTTGCCTTTTAATGCATTCTTTTGAAGAGCTAGCCCCACCACCACTTGTGATTTCTGCTCCACCAGTATCTGGTTAGGCCATCTCCCTTATTTTCCTGTTTGCATGTGTTCTGTCGCCTCCCACAGAAGAAATTTTGATCTAGTTGGCTAATCTTGAAGGTCATATGTTCAGTCTTCTCCCTCCTGGTGGCTGCCCCTAATATGACAGTGTTTGTAGTCTTCGAGTTCTTCCCAGGTGGTGCTAGTGGTAAAGAACCCACCTACCAATGCAATGTAAAAAAAAGTGGATCTGATCCCTGGGTTGGGAAGACCCCTGTGAGGAGGCCACAGCAACCTATTCAGTATTCTTGCCTGGAGAATCCCATGGACAGAGGAGACTGGCGGGCTACAGTCCACAGGGTCACAAAGAGTTGGACATGACTGAAGCGACTTAGCACGGACGCACACACGTATATATTCTTTGAGAACTTGATGAGTTGGTACGAAAACTGTCTCCATCAGGCCTCCCACCTCCAGACAAAGCAAGCACCTTGCTGCTGCCCCTTGGGGATTCTGGAGCAACCTGGAATCTAGTTCTAGGTCACTGTGGACGTGAGGGTCTGGGGAGGGCTTGATGGTTCCGTGAACAGCAAACATCACTAGAGTTTTTACTCACCCAGTTGTGTGTGTGTGTTAAGTCGCAGGCACGCTAAGTTGCGTCAGTCGTGTTGACTCTTTGCAGCCTTATGGACTGTAGCCCGCCAGGCTCCTCTGTCCATGGGATTCTCCAGGCAAGAATAGTGGAGTGGGTTGCCGTGCCCTCCTCCAGGGGGAATCTTCCCGACCCAGGGACTGAACCCGTGTCTTTTACATCTCCTGCATTGGTATGCAGACTCTTTACCGCTACCACCACCTGGGAAGCCCACTCATCAGGGATTTCTGGTGTAGTGAATCTAAGTGCTGATGATTTTCCCTTTCTGCTGAAACTGCCCCCAGCCGGGTTCAAAGGGATCCTCTGTGATGTGTGACCTGCCTTCTCAGGCTTGTGTCTCAGGATGTATTTTCACCCTATTCGTTTCAGTAATAGTTCTGCCAGGTTTAAGATTCAAGCCTTTCCCTTTAACACTCTGAGGTCATTTTCTCCCGTGTTCTGATGTCAAGCGGCTCTTGTCCTCTTGTAGAAAAGGGTTTAAAGACTTTCCCCACCATCTCTGTGTTTTTGCATCAGTGAATCTAAAGGCATGTTTTAAAACCTGGTCCCATTTGGCCCTTTGAACCCTTCAGTCTGGGATTTCTCTAATTCACAAATCGTTGTTTTTTTAATTCTCAAATCTTTAAAAAGCACCTATTTCAACATTCCGACCCCTCATGGACTCACTGCTTCCTCTGGGAGCCCCTCGTGTGGAGGCAACACTTGCTTTTGCTATTTTATCCTTTCCTGACCCTCCTGGGTAGCCTCTCTAGTGATCTCTCAGCCTGTCTGTGGTCAGGCTGTAATTACCAAGCCTGCCTCACTGACTTTATTTCTCCTTTTAAGTTTCCATGCTGTATTTCCTCAAGCCTGTTAATTTTGGCTCTGTGTTATTACTAACCATCCTTCCAACTCTTTGAAGATACTATGATTTTAAATTAAATGACTAAACGGGGACTCATATTCCCCTTCTCCTGAGTCCTGCTCGGCTCACATGTCATTTTTCCCCGGGTTACCTTGGCTCCCAAACTTGGAAATAGTGCTACGAGTGTGGATGTGTGAGAGTGAGTGTATGTGCACACAGGAAGGTGCAAGAGTGTGTGTGCAGAGGGGAGATCTGGGAGGGACTTTCACTGTCCTGTGAGGCTTCATGTCAGCCCTTGGTCAGTCAAACTGTGAAGGGCCAGGGCTCTGCTGGCCTCTCTCCGCCCTGAACCCAGCCAGAGGTGATGCTGGTGGCCACCCACACTCTCATCTACAGGCCGTTCACATAGACACCAGGTCACGGCAGCCCATGCTTGAACCCTGGGGGCTTTTAGACACCCGAGGACAAAACTCAGACCTCTCCCTGCAGCACCCCCACTACAGTCAGTGGGTTGACCCCTGCCCCAGCCTGTCCTCAGTTTGCTCTCTCCTCCTGCCATTTCTGGGTTGGGCCTGGCCAGGCCCAGACCCAGCCTGCTCAGGTGGGTCCCTGCCCAGAACATTCCATGGTCTCCCCTCCCAGCCTGTCCTGCTCCTGCCCCTGTGTCACCTTGGAGCCCTTACTGGCCCCGCACCAAACTCTTCCTAGTGTTCAGAGAGCTACTGAATGGGCCACAGCAGGTGCCACCCTAGGGCCCATGGCTGGAGGGTTTCCTTGGCAGACGGGGAGCCAGGGGACGCGGTCACTGCACAGGCTGTGGTACCCAGGTTGGTCGAGGTGAGAGGCACCGGGCAGTGGCAAGGTAAGGGGCCAGTAGGTTGGGGTTCCATGAGGCCTGAACACCGGGGGTGAGCCAGATATTCCTAGAGGGGCCACTACGAAGGAGGTAGGGAGCCCCTGGCTGGGCCCAGGATGGTCACCTCAGCATCTGGGGGTGGGCTGGACACGTTCTCCAAACCCACCCCACCCTGCTGACTCACAGTGTGCCCAAGGCTGAGAGCCTGAGTGGGGCTTGATCCCTGGAGGGGGTGGGGCTGTGGGTACTAGGGCCTGGAGGCTTCAGCGGCCTCACAGGAAGAAAGGGGTGAGGGAGACCATGGTGGGGGGGATCCTCACGACCAAGGACGAATGGTGGCTTGTCTCTGAGAAGCGGGTCGGGGAGGGAATCTGGGACTCCACTCGGTGGGGGATGGGGCAGATGAGGGAGTCCCTGGCAATAAGCAGCCACCTCCCTTGACAAGGATGCATGTTTATCTGAACAGGAAACGTACAGAGGGAAGGTTTCCAGGCCAGCCTCTGCCTCCTCTCCCTGCACCTCTGGACCCTCTTCTCCAGCTGCTCCAGGGGTCGGATGTCAGGTGTCCAGGATCCAGGGGCACATGCGGGCTCACTCGAGGCAGCAGGGGGACCGTCCTGCAGAAGCAGAGGCTGGACAGGTCTGGTGGACAGCCGACACTATCAGGACATGATGCCATGTGCGCCAGGCCCTGGGTGCCAGCAGGACAGTGAGCCCTCTATCTGAACGTACTTCTCCGGGCACTGATCCTTGGGACCCCAGGCCCAATTCGCCAGCTTGGCTGGGTGTCCCTGAGGTGCTGAGCCCCAGGAGGACCTCCTGGTCTCCTGCACCCACCTGCAGTCTTGTTGAGCTCCCCCGGGGCCTGTGGGCCCCCACACGCCAGGCTGCCCACGCCTCTGCCTGCCCTGTCTGATTGAGGGCTCCAGGCTCCCCCAAGGGGAAAAAGGATGTGCCTGAGTGAGGGGTGCAGGTGGCAATGCCCTCCTTTCTTGGGGGCCCTGCTCTGACCCAGGAAAGGTGGATCCTGAACCCCATGGGGCCTGGGGTCAACAGGTCCAGTCCTCAGGTTGAGGCTGAAAGTTTAGAGCTGGTGGTCCCTGACCTCAGACAGGCACTGATCCTTGTTTCATCTCAAAGGCTGAGGTTTAGTGTGGTGGAGAGTGAGGGAGGGGGCTGGGGAGGGCATCATGACAGCACCTGCCAGCCTTGCCTGGATAGTGGGTACAAACTAGGGGGCGCTTACGGCAAAAGCCGTGTCTGGGGGACTGTGGTGGGTGCTGGGGGCCAGGGACCCCTCTCTTTCCACAAATGCGTGGGCCTGGGCAAGGCACTATGGGTGGGTCCCTTCCTCTTCCCCCATCCTCCCTCACCCACCTAGGTGCAGAACTGTCCCCCAGCCAGCCTCAGCCCCACCCCCAGCCATCTCCTTCCTCCCCATCAAGACTGTGAGCTCCCTCTCCCCTCATCAGCCTGTCCATCCATCTCAGCATCTGAGCTGTGAGCAGCCGTAGCCCTGTCACATGGACGGATCATGACAAGGTCACTGGACCAAGCCTCCCATTGTGTCCCAGCAAGAAGAGAGTGGGGTGGGGGAGGGGAGGGAAAGTGGGGAAGGGCGGTGGCGGGGCAGGGGGAAAGGGAAAGGGCCCCTAAGCTCAGGGTTCCTGGGAGGTTGGGGAAGGGGAATTTGGGAGACCCTAGGCAGCCAGGCAGCCCCAGGTCTGTGTGGGCTGAGAGGGCCTGTCCCCTCACCTGTGGCGACCCCACTCAGAGCACACAGACCCAGGACTGGGGAAGACCCCTCCCCCAGGGGCCAGTACCTCTGTCCCCAGGGCGGGGGCCATCATGCCCCACTTCTCCAGGGAGCCGGGCCTTGCTGCTCATGCCAAGGGCCCTGGGAGCTTCCAAGATGGGCATGGGGGCCGGGTGCTCTCATGGGTGCAGGCATGGAGCTTCAACACGTGCGCTGGGTGGGGGGAAGATGTCAGCGGGGGTGGGGAGACCCTCTCTTGTTCCCTGCCTTGCCCAGAGGCAGTGGCCCAGGAGAACTGCTCGAGGCTGGGCCACCAATGACCTGGCACAGGGCTCCCTTCCCTCCAGTGTGAAGACAGAGGCACTGGGCACCACAGGAGGCGGGACCACTCACTCTGGATGGCGGACTCGCAGGCCTGGCCCACGAGCTGGTAGATGGTGGCCAGGGACTGTGGCTCTCCCTGCAAGGGAAGACAGGCCACGTGGCTGACAGCTCAGGCAGTGTGGGGGTCAGTGCCTCCCGTGCTCCCCCAGGGTTGGCCCGGACCCCAGACTCTGCACACTCACCTTCTCTCCTCGCTCCCCCTTGGGCCCCGGCAGCCCCTGAGTGGGAGGAAAAGGAGAAGTTCCTGGACCCCGCAGCTGCCCAGAGACCCAGGAGTCCCCAGAGAGCAGAGGACCCACCTCTGCTGCTGCAAGAGGGAGACAGCCGGCCAATTCAGGCTTTCCTGTCCCCAGGCCCCACACAGCCTGCAGGCCAGGTCTGCCGCCACCCTGACCCCTGGAGCCCAAGTTGGGGAGCCCCACCCCCACCTGTTCCCCACCTGTCTCAGGCTTGGCAAGGGGCAATCCAGGGCTCCCTCTGCTCTGAGCTTTGTGTCAGCCTCGCTTTACAAATGTACCAGCTGCTGGGCACCCCTGGGCATCAGCACACATGACTGGGCCCCCTGGCTGTTGGGCTGGGTGGGGAGGAGACTTACTGTGGGCCCCACGGCCCCTGGGGGTCCTCGCTCGCCGTTGCTGCCCCCTAGCCCCCGCAGTACCTTGGAAACCCTATGAAAGTAGGAGGTTGGGTTTGGCAGCTGTCCCCCAGGGGCGGCCTCTCCCTCCGAGTCCCCCGACCCTGGACCAAGATCAGACTCCTCAGCTTGTCCCCAGCCTCGCACCAGCTAAGCCCACACCCACCCAGCAGGCCCTGCTTTCCTCACCCACCCAGGGCAGTCCCGGCCCACCCTGAACACTAGCACTGGTTCCCAGTTGTCTAGGTGGGGCCAGGCCTCCCAGGGGTGGCCTCTTGCAGGAGGAGCAGCTTGGCCTCCCTGGCACCCAGTGAGGCTGAGCCCAGGAGACCCTGGCCGGGTCTGGGCTGCTGGCCCCAGCCTCCCACCCAGAGCAGCTCCCCGGCTCTGAGTTCAGCTAGGACCTCTGGGAACACTGGGCTGGGAGGAAGCTACTTCCAAGTGAGGGGGGTGCCCCCACTCTCTAGTGGGAAGGGAGCCAGACCCACCTGTCCACTCTTCCCAGGCCCAACCAGAGGCTCAGGCACCTTCCTGCTGTGTGCAGTCAGGGTGCAGGCAAGGCTGGGGGCTGCACAAATGCAGCATTTCCTACCAACCTCTCTGGTGGGGTGGGATGGGGGGCTACCTCTGTTGCTCCTGAGCACAGGACACACACCCTACCGCAGTCTAAGTCCTTGCCCCAGCCCAGGAGAGAGAGGCCTCCCTGAGTCACCATGTTCAGCTCAGCCTCAAGGAAACTTGAGCGATGCCAGTGGGGTGGGCAGGGCTAGGGGCTCACGGAAGAAGCAGTGCTTACCCTAGGGCCTGGAGGGCCAGGCAGTCCAGCAGTCCCTTCCAGGCCTCTCATTCCCTGAGGGCAAAGGAAGGGGTGGGTGGGGGCAGGGCATGTACCCCTGCAAGCCCTGCCACGATGACCCCCAAGACCCACGGCTATGGGGGGTACATGCCTGTGCCTGGCTGAAGCTGGCCCATCTCAGGGCCTGGCCCCACCCTGGGCAGTGACTGTACCTGCCCCCGGTCAGTATGGACTGACACTCCCCTCCCCACTGGCCAGGCCATGCAGAGAAGGGTGGGGCAGAGAAGGAAGCCCCTGCTGCCTCCATCTTAAGACCCTCCAGCCAGGCTTCTCTCCCACCTTTGGTCCCTGAACGCCAACCTTCCCGGGGGTGCCCTGGAGGCCAGGGTGGCCCTGAAATAGAACAGAGGTGATTGGCCAGGTTGGGGCTGAGGTCCAACCCGGAGGAGGATGCTCTGTCCCAAGCACACAGCCCTCGCGTTCCCAGTGTGGTCTGACCTGCAAGCCGGGGTGTCCATGGTCCCCCTTCTCTCCTTTGACCCCTGGCGGACCCTGGAGGGGGAAGATGGACTGGGTGGGAAAGCAAGAGGAGGGAGGAGGGGGGGCAGGGTGGGGGAGGGGGACAGGGCGGGGGTAGGCAGCACCTACCACAGGTCCCTGGATGGTGCGGCCCTGGGTGCCTGGTGACCCCTGCTGACCTCCAGGACCCTCGGGTCCCATCTGTCCAGGTGGCCCGGGCTCTCCCTGGAGACATGGGAGTGGGGGGCTGAGGAGGCACGTGGCTCCTCCTGCAGCCCCTCCTTTGATCCTGCCCTGGGATGGTGGGGGGCAGACCTACCCACACACAGGCATCTTCACCCTCACGGCCCACCCTGAGAGGGTCCTGCTGCAACCCCACTCTATAGATAGGAGCTGGGCCAGCTGTGACAGTCTAGTCACAGAGCTCTGAACCCCAGACACCGGAACAGCCTACCAAACCTTTAAGGGACAGAGGCCACCAATACCATTTAAACGGCTTGATTTGCAGTTTTTTTTTTTTTTTTAAAGAATGCTTTCAAATAATTGTGAGTTAAAGCATATCAATGCACCAAATTCTATAAAGAAAAGCACAGGCATTCCCATTTGCTAATATCAATGTGAAATTCCTAAATAAAACGTGAGCACACAGAAGCCTGCAGCCTATTAAATGTGTGGTGAGGGCTCAGTGACCATGTCGGCTTCTAGTGGGAGCAGGAAGAGTTCAGCATTTGAGAGAGATTAAATCATTCACCAAACTAATAGCTCCAAAAAGGAAAATGATTTGCTTGTGTTCAGAGCAGCTGATGAGGCACTAAATCTTATTTAACACCCATTCTTGATTTTTAAAGTCTCCTAATATAAGGTTAGGATTTGACTATCACATGACAAAATCCATCTGTCTCGGCTCCCAGGCCGGCCCCACACTCAACAGGCAAACCCCAGAAGCATTTCTGTGAAGCCAACATGGATATGTCTGCTATCACTGGGGTTCCTTAACAAACTCTGGAGTGTCACCCACACCAGAGAAATAAGCAAGAAAATTTTTTTAAAAAGAAAGAGAAAATCGAAAAGGAGACAGTGATATGATTTTTTGCAGATGCTATAAATAAAACCCAGGAAAGTCTAAGGCAACCATATGAAACTAAAAAGCAATTGCAAATAAAATATTTGGGTAGGAAATGGGGCCCAAAAACAATACACAGAGAGGACAGGGGGTTTAGGGGAGAGGAGGTAGAGCTGGACCCATCCCTGCCTGGATGGCGGCTGCTCCTGGGTCTGAAGAACTCTTTGGATTCTGTACTCCGTGCAAAGCTGGTGATGTGATTAGACCGCATTTGAAGCAGCGGGGGGTGGGGGACTAGCTACTCAATAAATAGAGGAAAGAGGGGCAGTGGTCTGGGAAGGAAGGAGGAACCACAGTGCCAGGCTGGAAGGTGCTAGAAGCACTTTGAGGCCCATGAGGAGGTGGTCCTCACAGACTAAGGAAGGCCTTTAAATACAAAGCCAGTCAGGAGCCGTGGAGACAGACCCACATAGCCAACGAGACAAAGGGGATCCTAAATCTGCCTGCCACATATATCATAAGCCAGGCCAGGAGACCAGGACTCAGTACACTAGCTACAGCTCAGGGCACAGGGTTCCCATAAAACCTAGAGCCCCTCGAATGAAGGAAAAAAAGATAAGCCAGTTGAACGGGGCCAGAGGACATGCATCCAGCAACTTCCAAGGGGGTGGAGTGGCTAATGGGAGCAACATAGGGGAGGGCAGAGCACACATGGCCTGGCCAGGTGCCCAAGACTGCCCGCCACACGGTGCCCAGACTGGGGTCCCCCCTCCTGCCTAGGGTTGGACTGAGGGGGTCTCACTCCTGCACCCACCCCCAGGATGCCCCATGACTCACCCTGGGCCCTGGGAAGCCTTGCTCTCCTGGGGCTCCATTCCTCCCAGGGAGGCCCTGCAGAGGCACAAGCAAGGCTAAGGCACATTGGCTCCCCTGGCAGTGCCTTGGCCTCCAGTCCCCACCTTCATGGTAGAAGAGGGAGGGACTTCAGGGGCCAGTGCCTCCTGGCCCGCCTCCCCCACAGTCACTGTTTGCCGCATACATGGGCTCATGGCTTCCAGCCCTGGACCCTCCCTGGAGAGGTCTGTGGACTACCAGCCGAAATGGGTCCTGCACCCTCCAGGCAGCCAGAGGGTCTGGACCTGCCCCACAGTGGGGTCCAGGCCTGGAGCTGTGACTCATGGCCAGGCCATGACCAGCACCATGCTGCAGCTGGGCTGGGCTCCTACCCCCAGGGGGGACATATGGGTTCCAACACCAGAGAGGGGCTGGCTCAGAAGGCTGCAGTGGGAAGGAAGGGGCTTCCAGGAGGGAACTCAAGGGCCGGGGCTGGACGAGGCAGCCAAGACACTCATGAACTCTGGCCATCAGTGAGGCAGGCCTAGGGACATCTGCTGGGGCTTGGGAAGGGGACCATATCCATCAACACTGGCAGTGAAATGTTGCTGGAGTCCCTGGTTACCCCAGGGAGGAACTGAGGGACTCACCGGAGGTCCTTGGGGCCCGGGGGCCCAGGCGTCTGTGAGGAGCATGCACAGGCAGATGGGAAGGCAGGACAGGACTCTCCCCTCCTTCTGGGAGAAAGGAGACCCCCGCCATTAAATGCACCCCTCCTTGGCTCTTGTTTAACCCCAGAGCTCAGTATCTGCACTGACTCCAGGGTCCAGGAAGGCGAGGGGTAAAGGGTGGGGACCTGGACCTGGCTGCCACCTTCCTGGCTGCCTGGTACAAGCCTGCTGACAGGATGCCATCTCTCGTTCCCTTGCAAGCCCAGTGTGGGCACACAGGGGAGTCAGTGAGGACCCCTTCCTGCGCTGAGCCCATAGAAAAGGGCAGTGGTCCTGAGTACATGGCAGCAGCCACTCTGGAGCTGGGGGCTGCCTGGCCTGCTCTAGCTCTCCTTGCCCCAGGGCCTCCAGGACACCCATCCAACTGCCCTGAGCTCCAGCTCACGCCCTATGGGTCACCCTCCTCCAGGAAGCCTGTCCAGATTTCTTCCAGATGATCTGGATGGCCTGCCTATCCCCAGACTCTTGCCCTCAGTGGGCACTTGGCCACCTACTGATGCTGGGAGCTCGCAGCACCTGTCCTCTTCTGCCCAGGAGTCATTGCACATGATCTGTAGCACCTGGAGCTGGAACTTCAGAGAGGAAGAGAGAGGGGTGGGGTTGGTCAGGTGTGGCTGTCACATGGGGTAGGAGGGGCCCACCAGCCCCAGATGGTCTGGCTCACCGAGGCTGAGCTGCTCCGTGGACCCCGGGCTTTGGCCAACCTGCCCAGCATGACGAAGCCGGCAGCAGGCAGGCTGCTGGCCTCCCCGATGGGCCTCTCAGCCACCCTCCGGCAGTCCACGTAGAGCCTGACCTTGGAGTGGCCCACGGCCACATGCACCTGGGAGACAGCAGGAGGTTCCCGGGGCCCCAGCCAGGATGGGCTCCCTCCATGTCCACGGGCCAAGGCCAGAGCAGGGAAGGGCAGGGACTATTCCTGGGGCTGGGGTCTGGATCCTGACCACCCCACGTCTCCTGAAACCCCTCACAGGGCCTCAGTTTCATTCCGTACAATGACACCCCGACAGCCCCTCCCAGAGGCTTCGGGACCAGGAGCAAGGATGCTCTTTGACCAGATTAGGGTGGGGGCATCCAGGGTAGACGAAAGTTCCTGCATTCTAGGGGATGCCATGGTGACAGGGCAGCCTATGTCCTGCAGAGCCCAATGGGGGTCTGTCCCAGAACCTGGGAGCACCGAGGGTCTCAGGCAGGAAGGCATGAGCTGTGGTCCTTCCAGGACTTTCCAGTACCTTGTGGAAACTCCCAAAGAATATCCTCCTCACTTCAGGCAGGTCGAAGGTGACCTCCTGCAAGGTGGCCCTGGAGTCACGGTTGAAGTAGGTCAGCGATTTCCTGCCGGCTGGGGGATGTGACAAGAATCACATGAGACCCCCGCGAGGAAGGCTGGAGAGGACCTCCCGGAGCATCACCTGACCCACTGCTGTCCCTCCAACTGACCGTCCAGCAGAACCCCAAGGATGGGCTGGAAGTCCTCGCTTGCCACCTGCCACAGTGCAAAGGCCTCTCGGGGTGTCTCAGGGAGCAGGCGCAGGAGGAAGACGACCGTGTGCTCTGGGGGCAGGGTGGCCAGGTGGATGTCGCTGTAGGGAACAGGAAGAGCACCGCAGGCCTGAGAGGAGGTTGGATGCTGGGGACCGAGAGTGGGGTCCTCAAGGCCAGGCCACGGAGTGTCAGCAGTGGAACTCCCCTCTCTTCCTGCCCTATCGGGTCTCAACAGGAGCAGCTTGGGACCCCCGGGGTGGCCCCACAGGGACAGGAGGCCATCCCTTTGGCACATGCTATTTATTCTCCAGTGCCCTTCCCCCACATTCTCTCCTCATAGCTCCTACTCTCTGCCACCTCCTGGGAGCCCTCCACTCTTTGCAACCCCAGAGATGCAATTTGTATTTTTCAAATTCCTATCAATATTATAAAACACGTAATTTACCTTTGCAATTTAAAACATTTTAACTTAAGAAAAATTATGCTGTGCATGTGGAAGTTCCAATGTGTGGTTAGGACACCTCCGTATATGAAGTGGGGTGATTATTAGACATCAGAGGCCATACAAGCATGGTCATGGTAAGTCACAAAACAGTGGCTTCTCACAAACCCCGGATATGTGCAGATTTGCAGGATCAAATTAGAGCACACAGGAAGCAGGAGTTCTCAGGGAGACAAAGTGGCGGCCCCTGCCCAGAAGTGCCACCGGGGGAAAAGCCCTCCCACCCCACCTCCAGGGGCCTCATTCCACCCACAGGAGATTTATTAATTTATGGAACTCGGATTCCCAGAATCCATGTGCCCCCGGGAGTCTGCCCAATTGACTTCCCCAGGGTGCCCTGCTCTCCGACCTGCCCCAGCTCCCACCTGGCCCGACGGGTCAGCTGAGAGTCTTTGAAGAGCGTGAAGGTCCTGGTGGGGCCAAAAGCCGAGGGCTCCATGGCCACGCCGCGGATGGAGGCATATTCCTTCTCCACCAGCCCGAAGGCTGCCATCAAGTCAAAGCCTTGGGAGGAGGGCGCCATCAGACAGGAGGGGAGGTGGGGGTGAGTAGGAGGCAGAGTAGAAAACCACGTATCTGGTGAGAGGAGAGTGTGGGAGCCACAGAAACCGCGCAGGGACATTGGCCTTCAGGGGTCTGGTCCCCCCTTCCCTCTATCCTGGACTCAGGAAGGACATGCAGGGAGCACCAACCTGGCCCTTCCATGCCCACAGCCATCACCTCCCCATAAGTCTCAGTGCCCAGAACCTTGCCCATCCCACTCCCACTCCCACCCCAACTCGGCTGGCACCGCAGCTTGGTCTGAGCAGCTCTGAACATCCTTCAGGAGACCCAGCTACCAAGATAGCTCCCCTGCCCTCACTACCCACTCCCACTGCCCCCACCTGGCAGATCTCCCTGACCACGCGGGGCCCACGTGTCAGCCTTCTCTCCAGGGAGGGTCTCAGACCCAAGCAGTAAAGATGTGATGCTGTGGACCCAGGCTCAGCCTCTTGCCCGCCCCCCCTCCTGGTCAGCACAGGTTCACAAAGGCCACGCAGGACCCACAGGCCCCAGCATTGCCTGACCCCAAACCCAGGCCACCCTCCCCCAACAAGGACCCAGAGGAGGAAGAGTGGGTGGGGGCTGGTGGGGAGCAGCTGCCACACCAGACTGGGACCTACCTGGGAGGGAGCCATCCAGGTGGAGGGCCGGGCAGGCTGCTGAGAGGGGACATGGGTAAGGGTCAGCGGGGAGGGGGCCCTTGTGGCCAGATGCCCTGCCCTGTGGTCCCCACATTTCAGGGATAGGACAGGGACAGTGTCCAACCCCCAAGAAGACAGCACCTGGCCGGGTGCTCCCACAGGGTCTGCATCGAGAGGTGAGATGCCCTAGGTGCAGGCCAGGAGAGACCTGGGTATGTGGACATGCCCAGGTCCACACTGTCCTGGGGCCAGGCTGAGCCAGCCTGCTCCACTTCCAGGCACTGTGTGGACACTCTGAGTGTTCACGTATGAGTGTGGGCAGGAACTGAGACTCTCAGGGCAGGAAGTGGCTCCCTGCCACCCAAAAGAGGAAAGGTGCTGAGCCTTGGGTAGTGAGGCCCCTGTCCCCAGAGGTATTCAAGTCAAAACTGGGCAACACCATGGAGGGGACACAGAGGGAAGCTGGGGTGGTTGGCCAAGGGCCTTTGCTGTGAGTGTCTGATGGTCAAGAGAAGCAGCAGGAACAGCAAACAGAAACTGAGGCTCCTCTCAGCTGGGTCCTGGCCTGGGAGTGGTGGGACCTCAGGGACCACTGACACCCCAGGGGCGGGGCCAGCCCAGAGTGGGCCCTGGGCTATGCTGCAGCCACCCCGTCTGTGGCACGTGTCCGGCTTCCCACTCCTACAAGCTGCATGTCTGCCCTGCACCTCCTGGACACAGACCCAGAAGAACACCGCCTGTCCCCCAGCCCCGGGCCTCTGCAGGCCGGCCACAGCCATGATTCCCTCCATTCCAGCCTGCACATGCTCAGCTGGACTGCAGTAGCCTTAATCCTGCACCAGAGGGTCTCTCGCTAAGCTCTGCAGTGTGGGGTACATCTGGGAGTCACAGGGCCCACACGTCCTGGCTGCCAGGGTCCTGGGCCTGGCAGGGTATGCTGGGATCTGGGATCCTGGTGCCCATTCACCCGTGCGGCCTGTGGCAGACACCGCCATGCTCTCCCCTGCTCCATAGATGGCTGAGACCAGGACCCGGTACTTGGTAGCGGCCAGCAGGTCAGGGATCGTCACGTGGCTCCCAGGTCCTGGAATGGAGATCTGGGCGGAGGTGGGGTGAAGATGGTCACTTGAGCGTCCCCGCTAGTTTGGGCATCTTGGTTCCCTGTCTGTGGGTCCCGTCGCAGAAGAGTGGCCCCCTCAACAGGCAGGATGGGACCTGTCTCCCCAAGCCCAGGATCCGGTGGCCCGTGAGAGGCGATGGCCTCCCGGCTTCAGGGAGACCCACCGACTTTTCCGGTCCGGAGCCTGAGGCCAGCGCGTAGGAGAGCCGGTAGTGGAGCACGTGGCCGCTCGGGGGAGTCCAGCTGACCCGCAGGCTGTCAGGTGACTCTGAGGCCAAGGCTAGGTTGGAGGGTGGGCTCCGGCTGACTGCGGGGGAGCATGAGGCGTGGGGCACCTCAAGTGGCAGCGCTTCCCCTCCACTCTGCACCATGCCCACCACCCTCCCACTCCATGGCCCCCACCATGCCCACCACGCAGCCTAGTGCCCCCAGGCAGGGCCACCAGGCCAGCTGTGGAACCACCTTGGTGCGGTGTCACACCAAGTGGCCTGGACCCTTGGCCACCCCAGGGATCCTGCCTGGAGGGCTCAGGGAGGCTCTGTGGACCCAGTGGGCCACTCGCGGGTCAGGACTGGAGGGGCTGCCTGTCGGGCCCATGGAGTGGGGGTTCTGGGGCAGAGCAGGGTCACCTACCGGGGGTGTAACGGAGGGACACAGGGTCACTGCGGGCCCCGTCCCGGTAGTAGGCCAGGATGGTGATCTCATATTCTGAGTGCCTTCCCAGGCCAGGCAGGATGGCCGTGCCCAGGTTCCCCGGGACAGAAATCTGTGGAGAAGAGGGACTGGTGTCCACCTGGGGGAGGTGTCCTTCCCTGGGGGCCGGGCTCACGGGAGGAGTTGGGGTGGGGAGGGTCTGCTCCCCCACCTCACGGGCCTTCCCCTCTCCCAGGGGCGTCCACGTGATCTGGTAGACGAGCACGCCGGACACTGCCGCGGCCGCCCACTTGAGCCGAACTTCGTCCCCAGGCAGTTCTGTCACCGACAGCTGGCTTGGGCTGGGGACTTTCCCTGGAAGAGGGAGACTGAGCCTGGGGTGGCAGAGGGGCCCCCGGTCCCCACTCACTGTGCCTGCGGTCCCCCTTCCCAGGCACTGGCCCCGGGCCCCACCGCCGCACTTGTCCAGGTACCCGCCCTCACCTGACTCGTGTTGGCCTGAATCACCCAGGGGAGCAGAGGGAGGTGGCCTGGGGACCCCACCCCGACAGCCACTCACGTGTGGTCAGGCGGCCAGTCAGGGTAGAGGAGCTGCCCCCGGGGTAAAGAAAGGTGACGCGGACCATGTAGGTGGTGGAGGAGGAGAGGGGGCCCAGGGTGGCCGAGGTGGCGTTCCCAGGAACCTCCGTCTGCAGTGGGGTGGGGGGAACACAGGCAGCTTGAGGCGGGCAGCTCCTGCCAGAAGGAGACCCAGGCCTGCCCCACGACCACTCTCAGACTGGAGAGAGGGGACCAGGAGCGGAATCTGTGGCCCTGGGAGGGGTCTTGCCCATTCCCCCAACACACAGGTGTTTTCACCTCTCAGGGCTTGCTCCCCCAGCACATCCCGTCCAGCCTGTCATGTGTGAGGATTCTTACAATTCTTTGCTTCACTTCTGTCTCATTCCCCCTGACTAGGACTGGGGCCCACAAGGGCTGGACTGGGGTCAGCTGCCTTCCACCCCCTGCACTGCTGAGGCTGAGCCTTGGGGGACGTGGTCACACCTACTGACCCTGAATTCAGGGGCCCGGTCAGGGAGGCTAAAGGCGCTGGTCCCCGTGAACAAATCATCCCCTTGGACTTGCAGGCCTGCTCTCACCTGTCCCGAGTGGCCTCCCTTGCTGGAGACGTAGCTGACCCTGAACAGGCGCACAGGTCTTGCAGTGCCATCCCAGGATACGCGGGCTGAATCATGGCTCACATCTGAGAAGCTCAGGTGTCTGGGGGTGGCCAGGGCAGCTGCAGGGCACACCAAGGCCTTAGGACTGCCCCATGAGTACCAGGGGAGGGCAGGTGACAGCTGGGGTTGGGGGACTACTGGATATGGTTGGGGTCCCCCACCCTTGGAAAGTTGGGGGAAACCAAAATAGGCAGCAACCTGCAGGATGCACTCACGGGTCCTGGCACGGATGCCCTGGGCCTCGCTGGTCTCTGCCCCTCGAAGGCTCTGCACCCACACCTCATAGTCCCTGCCCGGGGCCAGGCCATCCAGCAGCACCTCAGGCTGCCCCACCCGAACCTGCAGGGACACTCACGCTGGCCCCACCCTGCCTGCCCCTTCCACCTCCCCCTTCCCTATACCCCTCCCCCATGCCTTCCCCCTCTCCTCTGTGCCCCGCACCTCTCTCCTCTCCTCCTCGCCCTTGGGGGAGGCAGGTGACCACTGCACCAGGTACTGGGTGGCCTCTGCTGAGGGCTGCCAGGTGAGGCGGACAGTTTTGGGTGTCACTGAAGCCAGGGTCAGAGCCTGGGGTGGGGGCAGGGGTGCTGGGGGAGACGGGGGGCAGAAAGTTTAAAAATGTGGCAGCAGGCAGAAATCAGACCTATCAACCAGCGGGAGTCGGGGGAGGACAGACACCTGTCAGTCCCTTGGTAGGCGCAGGCTACGTGTGTCCTGATGGAGACACAGAGAGGGGAAGACCAGCAGTGGTCGGGGAGGACAGACGACTGGCTGTAAGTCCCGGAACTGATTTCACCCTGGGTCACCCCGCGGGTTTCTGTTAAGGCCATCTGCCCTGAGGGTGGGAGGGCTGTGGCCTGGGGGTTAAGAGGGTCCAGGATCCGAAAACCCCAGAGACAGAGAGCAGATCAGGGGTCAGCAAGGACTGTGGGGGAGGGGAGGGCTGGGGTGACCACTAAGGTGTGGGGCTCCCTTCAGGGTGACGGGTGCATGATGCTGGGACTATATGGAAAACAACAGTATCACCCGCTGTGAACAGGTGACTGTGGGGTGTATCTCAATAAAGCTGCCGGGTGGGGGGTCTCACGCAGTCCTGGGGGAGCTGCAGGCCAGGCAGGGTGGCAGCCCCACAGTGTGGCAGCAACAGTGATGGGTCCCTGCTGTGTCAGGGCCACAAAACAAAGGATGCCGCTTGTGCTCAGAAGAGGACACTGAGTGTCAGAGCGGCCCAGCGACTCGGCCTTTGCTGGGTGTGGTACCCTGCCTGGGTTCAGACCACCTTGAGGGTGCCGGGCTCCAAGGGAAGGCTGCAGGTGGGGGAAGCCCCTACAACCCTGAGCTCACGCACACACCTGTGGTCACCAGGCCCTGCAGGCCCTCGCCGACACCAGCCTTGTAGAGGGGGAACACAGAGACCAGGTACTCGGTGCTGGAGGTCAGGTTGTGCAGCTGCGCTGATGAGGTGGGCCCTTCCACCACCACCTGGAGTAGGAGCCACGAAGAGCAGGTGGGTGGGGTGCAGGGGAGCAGGCAGGGGTGCTGGGTCAGCCTTCACTCCCTGCACAGCTGCGTCCCAGGGCAGGTCTGGGCCATCAGCCTGTCACACAGGCGTGAGCACAGCCCTGCCATCCACGGGTGTGTGGGGCCGTGGCTCCATAAGCCTCCCGCACCTGCTCCTCACTCACCTTGATTCTGTCACCCGTGGGCGTTACTCCAGCCCTGCCTGTGGGGGGGCGGGGGTGAGGGGCAGTGCTCACCTCCCTGGGGGTGCCGCCCTTGGAAGGCCTCCACACAATCAGGTACTTGAGGGGCGGCTGTGGGGCCGGGCTCCAGGACAAGAGGACGCTGGAGGAGGTCACTTGGGTCAGGACCAGCCTGGTGGGAGCAGGAGGGGGCTCCAGGGCCGGTGTAGCTGTGGGAAGGAGAGGAGCCCAGGCTCAGGGGGAGGCTGGTGTCAGTGGCTCTGCCTGCGCCACCTGGCGGCCACTTCCAGGACATGGGCTCCCCAGTTCTGGGAGCCCTGAGAGCCCAGTGGAAGGGGACCTGGTGGGGCTGCACCTTGTGTGGCGACCCTGCCCCTGCACCAGCCGCGTCGCTCACCTGGGCCCTGACGTGGCCTCCTGCCCTGGACCTTCTGGCAGATGAGCCGGCTGAGTAGGCCGGAGAGTGTGCCGAGCTCGGGAAGTCCTGCACGTTGTGGACAGTGATGTCCAGCGGCTGGGATGCCAGGAGCCTCAACTCGGTTTCGTCAGCATTCTTCACGCCTGCCGCAGGGTTAAGGAGAGGGTTAGTCCACCCAGCACCCTTGTTTGTTGTGCAGTCAGGACCACTGGGTCCCTGCTGGTCACCCAGTTGGCAGAGGGCCTTTCCCAAGGACCCCAGACCCCACAGGTCCCAGAATGGGGTCACTGGGCCAGGTGCCCGTGAGAGACAGGTTGGTGTGAAGGTGCCTGTGGAATGCCTGCCCAGGTCTCTGTGGAGCTTGCAGCCAGGAGAGAGGTCAGTGGGCTTTCCTTGGGGTCCTGCTCACCCAGGGGCTGGGGACAGGCACAGAGCAGGGTCTCTGCTTCCAGGAGCCCTGCCCCCAGGTCTGGAGGTCCCTCCCAAGGGATGCAGTTAGTGACCGGCTGGCTATGCAAGCAGAGAGAGGTCCCCAGGGCATATGGTGTGGGGAGTAGGGAGGGGCCAAAAACATGTCCACAGATGACACTGCCAACTGGCCACTTCACCTCCGATTGCCCAGGTAGGAACTCAGGTCTTCAGAGCAGGGACTCTTCCTCCCATTCATAGATGGCGTTGAGGGGCAGGAGGATGTGCTGAGGCTCAGAGGCCACAAGATCTGCAGCCTGGGGAGCCGGGAGCCACCCTGCTGTGTTCTGTGAGAATACCCACTGAGAGCCCAGCAGGGAGGAGCTGCTCACCCACAGCAAAGATGTCGACACCCAGACCCTTGAGCATGTGGCCAGCAGCGTGGGCATCATCTTGGGACTTGCCATCTGTCACCAGAATCACCAGCTTGGCCGCCTCTGGACGGAGACCTGCTCTGGGCTTCAGGTTCTGCTCCAGCACATGGGTCAGGGCCAGGCCTTGGGCACAGTGAGAGCAGAGTACTCATGCCCTCACGCACACTCCTGCCCACCTGTGATGGCTCCACCCGCCACTGGCCACCAGTCCTGGCCCCTTCAGGCTGCGGGTGCCTAGAGGGCAGAGATTCCCCTCTCCTTCCCTCACAGGCACCTGAGACCCAGGGGCCGGCACCCCACACCTTGCTGCTGCAGGGTGCACAGTGTGAATGGGGATCAGGGAGGGAATTGTGCCATGGGGGTGTGGTGTGCCTGGGTCAGCAGTCCTCTCCCTGAGGAGGACTGCTGAAAACAGGGCTCCCCTGAGCTGTTGGTGGGCCCTCCTAGGAGCCTCTACTGACCAGAGGAGCCACTTGTTTTCAGCAGGACTACCTGACTTGCCACGTTCACCATGGATGAACGAGGCAGACTGGCCCTCTGCAAAGGCATGAATACACAGGACTCGGGCGTGGTTCATGCATACCTCTCCTTATCTGAGGGTGCAAGGGAGACTGATCACGGGACAAGACCTGAATGGACCTCGAGGGTGGGGCCGAGGCTGGGGCTGGGGACGGGCAGACCTGTGAACGTGTTTCCTCCTCTGTAGCGGAGGTTGTGCACAGCATTCAACACCTCCTCCTTGGTGCCAAAGGCATTCAGGTCCCACTCGGTCTGGGGGCTCCACTGTACTGAGTCAGGCCTAGAAGGGGGAGGAGTCCCCACTCTACTGAGTCAGACTGGGAGGGGAGGTCTCCTCTATACTGAATCAGGCTGTGGGGGGAGTGAGCACACCACAGGTGGGTAGGACACACACAGCCTTGCCCAGGTCACCGGGAAGGCATGTTTGCAAAGCCCCACTTTCCACACAAGGTCCCCCTGGGAGCTAGCTGTCTTCCCAGTGCAGGTGGGGACCTCAGTTTTGCTTGGTCAGGTGAGAACTTAGCCTTGGTTCCTCCCTCACTTCACATTCCCTTCTCAAAGCTGGGAGTAGGGAGTGGAATTGTGAGGACCACCCCAGCGGGGCACAGGGCAGGGCTGGGACCCACCTACTTGGACTTTGCCCGGCCCAATTTCAAAGGGCTCGATGACGCTGGCCAGGAAGTCTTTGACCTGCTGGAAGTGACTGTGGCCTATACTCCAGGACCCATCCACCAGGAAGATCATGTCCGCAGGCATGGGGGTGTGCAGCGGAACTGGGGTCTGCCTGGGGCGGGAGGGGAGAGAGGTGAGGTATTGGGCAATGTCATCACTGCTACAGGACCCTGAACTGCCTGTGGCTGGGCTCCAGGCCCCAGGATCTCCTTCCCTGAGGTTGGTAGAGGAGGAGGGGCTGCAGGGCTCTGGCTTCAAATGAGGTGGGCCTCAAAGTGTTGGAGGACAGGTACCAGGGTCTCACCAGACTTAGAAAACCGCATGTGAAGCGCAGCCCGCTGTCCCAGCCTCCCTGAGTCCCCCCAAAGGGGGTTCATAGGACATCTAGTTGCTCTGGAACCTCCACCCTCTATTGGCCTGGCTCAATTTTCACTGCTCAATTGTCCAAGGGGAGGTTGTACCTTCCTTGCCCACCAGCTCCCAGGCCCAACTGGTAGAGGCTGTCCAAAGGGGACCCGACTGGGGTGAGTCAGCCCCATGGACAGTGCCAGGTGGATGCCCATTCCACCAGCTCTAGGCTGAGGCCTCACTGTGTGTGTAAGGAGGGTTGTCCTAAGGACCAGGAGCTCTTTGAAGGCAAAGCCATGCCCCTCGATCTGGGGCTCCCAGAGTTGTGCACAGTGTCTCCAGGCCAAGACCCAGAGCCAGGGCCAGACCCCCTTTGGAGGCTCCTGGCTGGGTAGGTGTGGTGAGACCCTCACTGAATGCAGGAGGCACCCTCTGGCCTCAAGGCCCTGAACTGTGGGGGAGACCACCCTGTAAGACCCCAAGTCCACTGGGAGACAGTGGAGGGCCTGGACCCCAGGACTCCACGTGAGGTCTAAAAAGGAGGTGTCTTTTTCCATTCCAAGTCTCATGGGGGAGACAAAATCAGAAACATCCCAGGTCTGGTGGGCGAGGCACATCTCTGCCTGCAGGGCCTCATGGAAAATGCTGTGCTGTGGTCCCACCCTCAAGCCCGAAGATGCTGGCAACCCAGCCATCTTACCTGGCTCCCCCCTCCCTCCAGCCGAGGTCCTGGCGTGGTTCGGCCCCTCCAGGCCTGGGATGGGCTGAGCAGGGCCCGCCCCTGTGGGGCCCTTGGGTGGGTGCTGCTCCTCACCAGGTACTCCTTGGGGGGTGGGTCACAGCTGTGTTACCCCTCACCAGCCACACTCAGGCTGGGGGGCACCTGAGGGAGGTCGAGGTAGTGGGACCAGGCACTGGGGCCCAAGGACATTCCCAGCAGTTGACCGGCCCCAGTGGGTTAGTGAAGTCAGGAGTGGGCATCCAAGCTTAAGTGCAGGAGTGTGAGGGCAGACAAAAGGAGGACCTCCTGGCCACGTGGAAACCGTGAGGCACTGAAGACTTCCCCCTGTTCCCAGGCACGTACCATCCCCCGACTTGGCCCCATCAAGCGTGGGTGGATCTTGGCTTGGGGATGGGGCCCCAGGGGGCTCAAGGTCTGGGCTCCCCACAAAGGAGGGGGTGGGCTCCAGGGTTGCCCCCAGTGGCCTCTGGCCGCTCCTGCTCATGGAGTTACTCTTCAGATCCTCAACTGCAGAGAGATGTGATGGGATATCAGGACCCCCACTCAGGACCCCACCGCCCGGCAGTGCGGATAGAGGCCTGGGGGCTGCACACACAACCCTTCCCACAAAGGCCCATCCAGGCTCTATGGGATCACAGCCTCTTCTGCACACATGTACCCCCAGGGCACTTACTCACAAACTCCCTGCGAGCCAGCAGGATGTTCCCCTGAGCCAGTGAGCTTGAAGATCTGCAAGGTGTACCCCTTGGAGGGGCTCAGGCCCCCACGGTGGCCTTGGGGGTCTTGGTGGTCAGCATCACCTCCTGCTCTGGGTCCCCTA
Source organism: Nanger dama (assembly GCA_917880005.1). NCBI lineage: Eukaryota > Metazoa > Chordata > Mammalia > Artiodactyla > Bovidae > Nanger > Nanger dama. Next base: position 703,648 of record CAKJTW010000080.1, read on the forward strand.
GGGTGGGGGTGGGGAAAGGGATCAAGGCAGCCAAGGTGGGTGGTATCTGCATGCGTGTGTGCACTTATGCCTGCAGGTGTGCATGTGTATACATGTGTGTCCATGTGTGTTGGGAGTCGTGAAATCTGCCTGGCACCCTCTTTTTCCCTCCCCTAGCTCCTCCCCTTGGGCCAGGGGAGGGAGTAGGGGGAGAGGTCTGTGTATCTCTCTCTAGGACCTGATGGGAGTGGCCTGTGCTCCTTCTCAGAGGGACTCATCTCCAGGGTCCACCGGGGGATCCGTAAGTTCTCCAGGTGCCATCAGACCAGCGCTGGGGACACCATGGAGGTGTCTGTGCAGACAGGGCTGCACGTGGGGAGGGGTCTGCCGCCTGTGCACAGGGGCTGGACAGCACATGGCAGTGAGCCTGTAAGCACGTCCCAGTGTGACTGTGAGTCTATGCTAAAAACAAAGAAACAATTCCAAGGGCATGTTGCCATGCTCTCAGGGGAGGCAGCCACAGAGGCAATAGGAGTGACTGATCAGAGGTCAGGAATACCTAGCAATTCTTGGACCTCAGGTGCTAGAAAGGGGACTAAGAGAGAAAGGACTCACAAGCCTGCCCATTGTCCAACATCCTGAAAAGTGGACAGCCCCCCAGCCTGGGCCCAGCCCTGCATGGGGAGGTGGGACAGGCCAGGAGGGTGAGGTCACAGGCGCTTCACATGACTCAAGCTGCATAATTTTCACAAGCCCCCACCCATTTTGTAGATGGGAAATCGAGTCACACAGTTGCTCGGAATCAGGATTTAAGCCCAGGTCTGTCGGGTTCCTGCTGCCTGCCAGGGAGGGATGGACAGGCAGGCCCTCTGAGGAGTGCATCCTTGGCACATCCCCCGCCTAATTATTTGGGGTTGAGACCCTGAAGAGCTCCACCCAGGAGTAAGGGTTTCTGAGGACAGGTCAGCTCTTGAAACAGCTGAAGCCCAACGTCAAACAATCTTAACTCCTAAAATGGAGCAAGTCTGCCACTCGGGCTTGGCACTGGCAGGATCCTGAGAGCTCTAAGCTGGGAGAGGGTCCTTGTTTCTGCAAAGTCGTTGACTGCCTTCTGCATGTGCCAGGTGTGGGGACACATGGTGGGGACGTTAAGGGCCCTGTTCTCCTGCCACAATCTCCCTGTGCTAGCGGGGCGACAGTGAGGAGGCAGGGCAGAGCCCAGGGGAGCCAGCACTGCAACCGCCGTGCTGAGCGTGTTCACCGTCGGTCTGCACAGAGGCAAGGCGTGGGCCCCTACCTGCCCTGGGCTTCACCTGCACCAGGTAGCCGAGGCTGCTCCCCTCTGACTCTCTCCACTTCATCTGCAGTCGGTCCTCAGGCAGCACTGTCAGCTTCAGGTGGCCACTCGCTGGGGAAGCAGGACAGGTGGTCAGGACTGATCCTCCTTGGGACCTCCCCAACCAGCTGTGGGGCCCCATCCTGAGGTTCCAAGGAGGCGCTGCGGCCCCTCCGGGGCTCAGCCCCTCTGAGGTTCAGAGGGGACTCCAGTGCCACTAGGGGGAAAATTGAGAAGAGGAGCCCACCTCCCCCGGCCAGGGTTGGAGGAGGACTGGTCCCCTTCGCAGTCCAAGGCTGCCAGGCAGATCTGAGTGGGGGAGACTTCTGTCCAGAGAGGCCCTCCTGGCTTTATTAGGGGTGTCCCGAACCATGGATTTAGGCTCAGGCCAGCATCCCAGAGTGGCTCTAACTGCCCACCCACCAGTGGAGACATAGGCTCTGAGCCTGCAGTGGCTGGCCACCCAGCCCGATTCCCCGCCTGAGTCCCCGAAGTGCAGTGGAGACACAGCTGCAGACCCCCTGCTGCCATGGTCACACAGCCCAGGAGGCGGGGGGTGCCTGGGGGCGGGGGCTCCCGGGGGCGGCTGCCCTGCCCATCCTGGGAGGGAGGAGGAAGGGGCCATGGAGGCCTGAGCCCTCCAGCACAGCCTGACTTCCAAGCTTCCGGCAGCTCCTTGGTGTGGGTGACTATTTTTGGAAAGTGGGGACAGAGATGGGCTTCTTCTGGCTGGCCCTCTCAGAGCAGGGGCACAGGGGAAGGGCAGGGCTGGGGGAGCCCGTGGCAGACACAATGGCCGCTTCAGAGTGGGAGCAGCTGAGCTGGGCCTCCCGGATGGGCCCCCTGCTCCCTGGAGCATGAGCTGAAAGGCAGGAATGTCTCAGCAGTGGGGGCCTTGAAAAGACGCTTGTGAGTGGGGGCCCAGCTCATGAAGAGCCTCTGTCTCCCTGCACCCCTGAAATGTTGTCGGGGGGCATCCTGAGCTGCCTTATGGGTCTGCAGGTTGGAGCCTTGGTAGGCGCTGGGGAGACAGAACCCAGCCGGGGCGCCCCCTACAGGGCCACTCTCGGGGAAGGGCACCCTGGATGTATGGGTCCCACCCCCATCTTCCAACCACCCCCCGCCGCAGTCCACCCAGAGTCTTCAGGGGCCTCGTGCTGTCTACGTTTGAGTGTCTGGGGTTCCTTACTGACTTGGTCCCCTTGGGGGATCTTGTCAGAGCCCCAGGGATGGAGGGCCCAACTATCTGTGAGCAAAATCATAGCCAGGAGGATGTGCCGCTGGTAAGAAGGTAGTTAGAGGAGCCAGGACTCCAGGCTGCATGGCTGTGTAACAGGCCCCTGCCGCGCCCCCTGTGAGGACTAGCTCAGAGGTCTCTTACCCTCTCGGCACCCGTGGGAGCTGGACACATGCCAGGGATGTGGCTGGGGGGTGGTGTGGAGGAGGCTCGCTGCGTGATTCAAACACCACCTCCCAGGGTTGGTCTCCCCAGCCTTCCCTGACGGGTTTGAGCATCACCCTGAAAGGGACACACCCCATAGGGGAGCTGAGCGTCCCCTCGCTGGACCGGGGACAGCCGACCAAGGTGCTGCCCGTGGCCATAAATGAGCTGAAAGGATCAGGGACCTGCTGGAGGTGGCATCTTGGTCTCTCCTCGGGGGGTGTGTGGGGGGTCACTTTTCACTCTAGATTCTGTTGTTTGAAAATTTCACGATGAAAAACGTGTCCAGAGAATGATGAAAAAAAAATCACTAAAAAAATTCACTAAGAGTGAATCAAATGCACAGTGCGTTAATGCACATTTGTGTTAACAAAAAAGCCAACTGAAAGGAAAACCCGCAATGCCAAAGGCCAAGCCACACAGCTGAGGGTGACGCTGGTGGCAGAGCTGTCCCGTCTTCCTGTCTCTGTCCCCCGAGTACCTGAGCCCCGAGGAGCAGCAGCTGCTCAGGGCCAGAGGGAGACTGGTCCCGCAGCGGGAGCCTGTGCCCTGGGCAGGTATGGCCTGGGGGAGGGGGGGTCAGGCAGGAGCCACAGTTCCAGGAACCCTTACCTGTGTCCTCACCTTGTCCCTGGCTGAGCCCCAGGGTAACACTCAGATACAGACAGAGGCTGACTCCGAGGTGAGGGCGCACACGGACACTCATGGTGCGCAGCCTGCAGGAGGAGAAGAGGCCACTCAGCCACCTGTCTGACTGTCCATTCGTCTGTCCATCCCTTCCTGATCTCTAAGCCAGAGTTTGTTCATCTTTGCCCTTGTGGGCAGGGGACTGAGCCCCACCCAGACGCCTCCGGACGCCCACCCTCTTGCCTACAGGGGCTGGTGTCCAACAGGCCTGGGGGGCTTCCTGGGTCCACAGGTTAGCTGCCCTTCACCTGCCCACCACCAGCTTCTGCATCCCATCCTTCTCAACAGCCCCACATGGGGCCTGGTTGCGGCTCTGCCTACTTACTTGTCATTAGACCAGGCTGGGGTGCCAGCATCAGGCTGGAGAGGTCTGGGGGAAGCGGGGCCAGGGGGGCGGTCCTGCCTACAGCCCTGAGCAGTGTCAAGGTGGGACCCCAGTTGGAGCAGGACCCTAGCTGTGCTGCCCATTTGCCAGCCCAGGAGGAGGTGTCCTGGCCAAGAATCCGGCCCGCAGGACACCAGCCTCTCAACCCCAGAGCCGGCCTCTCAGTGAGTCAGGGGGAAGCCCTGAAGGGGGATTGGGTCCTGGGGGCTCCCTCCAGGCCTCCGCTCACAGAAAAGGAATGCAGGGCAGGATCTCGGGCCCCTGGGACCCCCAGCCCAGCCACATCGCTGGTGGTGGGGCGCACAATGTCCTGTAGAGGGCACAATTGGCTGTGGAGGGGCTAGAGGATGGGGCACAGTTTACCTGGTGGCCTCACTTTCTGACCCTCCTCCACACTCTGAAACCAGGCTGCCCTCCCCAGAACCTCCGTGGGACCCTGCCAGGGACACAGAGGTCAAGGGTGTGATCGGGATCCCTCGACAATGTCTGCCCTCCTCCACTGTGACCCTAGGGGTCCAGGCCTCACCCCCACCAGACCCCATGCATCTTGTCCTGCTGCACCCCCAGGAACTCAGCTCCCCCAACCCTGAAACCTCTCTAGAAGGTCAAGCTCATCTTCAAATCACACACCTGGAGCAGCCCCTAATGGGAGCAGCCCCTGCTCACCCAGGCCCTAGGGAAGTCACCAACCTGCTCCTGTCCCCAGGCAGAGTCCCCGGGTCCCGTGTGCTCCTGTCCCACTGCAGTCACAGGAAGGCTGTGACTTATGAGGCCCCTTTCTCCAACGTCACTGCTCTGGCCTATCACCACCCACCCGGAGCCTCCGCCCACCCCCCACCCCCCGCTCCCCCATCAGCTCTTCCATCTGCTGCCCAGAACGTCTCTCCAAGAGCCGGGGAACACAGGCCGCAGCATGAAGGACCCACCAACCCGCAAGGCCAGGCCCAAAGCACCAAGGGACAAACACCTGTACCCCTCGTTCACAGGGCCTGTCCCAGAGAAGCCCATGGGGAGGCCCCTCAGGGACCAAGGTCACCACGTCGCCCCGAGGCCAAGCTGAGTAATGGGCAGGGGGTTTCTGGCAGCCTGGAGCAGCAACTGGACCCCAGGGTCACACCAGCAGCCACAGCCTCCTCTCCCATCCAGCATCGCCTCCCAGGACCTGTGACCCCAAACCGAGCCATCTGTGGGACTCTCCAGTGCCCAGGCCACACCCACTCTGCCCTGCCCAGCCTCCTCTGCACCTACCCCTTCTCTGCTACCCTCCCGGTCTGTGAGAGCCAGCCAAGCACAGCCCCTCCCAAGCCCTCAGTCCACCCAACAGCCTCAGGGCCTGACCCAACCAAAGCTTGTGGTGGTGGTGGGGGAAGGTACCCAGTCTAGGCCCCAAGCCCTCCCCTGCTGGACCCCAGGACACACCCCCAGAACCGCCCGACCCCAACCTGGACCAGCCCCCTCTCCCAAGTGCTCCGAGGCTGCCAGGGCCCCTCTGGGCTCAGCTTCTGAAGGCAGAGATGCCCTGCAGGAGGCAGGCACAGCACAAGACCCTTGGCCTGCTGGCCGGCAGAGGCCGCCATCCAGTGAGGGCTGTGATACTCGCTGGAGCCTGGGAGGGGCTGGTGGGCAAATATCAGGGGCTGGATGCTGCTGGAGAGTGAGGCCCTTCCAACACCCATGGAGGCTCCTGTCCTCCCTGGACCCACAGCGACTGGGCAGGCACTGCTGGATCCGGCCAGCTCTCCAGCCTTGCTCTAGGTAGCGTGAGACCCCACTGGCCTCCATCTTGCCCTGTGGTTGGTGCTCCTGCAGCCAGGAGGGGTCTGAGGACCTGAAGCAAAGGCAGTCCCGAGACCTGCTGTGGCCTGAAAGCCACCTATGGTTTCAGACTCATGGCTGGACACCACACGCTGCAGAGCTGGTGGATGTCCTGCACTGGGCACTGGGGGTGCAGGTGGACCCTGCAGACCCAAGTGGAGGTCAGCAGAGGGCGCCTGGCCCAGCAGCCTGATAGCACTGTCACACATGACCTTGCACACCCACGGCTCACAGGTGCTCGGGACATGCGTGTACATAACGACATAGCCCACCAAGGTGCTCTCAAGCCAGTCAGGTCCTCAGCACTTCCGGCAGGACCCCATCCAGCCCCACACCTGTGCATCCACCCAGGAGTCCCTGCATTCAGCAGGTGCTCCATGCACCCGAGCCTCACAGCCTACCTGGCAGGGTCATAGCTCAGCCAGGGTGAGCTGCCCTCAGAAACGGAAGACTGGAGAAGGAAATGGCAACCCACTCCAGTGTTCTTGCCTGGAGAATCCCAGGGACGGCAGAGCCTGGTGGGCTGCTGTGTATGGGGTCACATAGATTCGGACATGACCGAAGTGACTTAGCAGCAGCAGCAGAAAGGGAAGGATGGGGCCAGGCTGGCCCCTCCTGGCTGAATCCTGTCAACCTTCTGGAAGCTACACAGCCGTTGTGGCCCTCATTCTAGTGTACAGGTGGGGCCTCCACAGTGGGGAGATGGCCCCAAGAATCCCAGTCCTGATGTTCAGGAAGGGGCCCTCAGGGCTGAGCAGAGCTTCCCCGGGCCCTGGGAAGGAGGCGCAGGGGGCAGGGCCTCCACACCCAGTCCCCAGGAAGCCCTGCTCCCTGTCTTCCTATCAGGCCCAGCTCAGGGTACGGGGACCCAGGAGAGCCACCATCATCTGGCTTGCAGGCCTGGGCCTGCTGGGCAGGGCCACCATCTGCAAGTGATTACTGGACACGGTGGCAGCAGAAGGGTTTGTGTATAAAGCAGGGGCCAGAAAGATGAACAGGTCACTGGGGAAAGTTCCCAAAAGGAAGCTAAGCTGGGCAGACTAGGCTTGAGGTGTCTCCTGGTCAACTCTGGAGCCTTGGCCAGGAAGCCTGGGGCAGACAGGTGGCGGGGCTGGCCAGGCTCCAGCTGGTGGTTGGCCTGGCCTCCTGGAACCAGAGCCTGGGTGGGACAGCAGCCAGGGACCTGAGGGCAGCTGCACGGCCGACAGGTGTGCTCTCCAGAGAGGCAGAGGCCCGCCTGGCCGTCACAACTGGGACTCAGCTGAGAACAGGCTCTAAGACCATCCCACCAGGGACCACACCTGCCCCAAAGTGCTGCCCCAGGACAGGAGGACACGGAACCACCCAGAAGGCACAGCTCTGGTCCAGAACCTCCAGTGGCCCCAGCTGCCCAGGGTCAGGAGGTTTCAGGAAAACGAAGGTCCAGCTGGCCACCTGCTGACTGCCCCATGTCTAACCAGGACAGGAGGGGGGCAGTGCCAGTCTGTCCTTACAAAGCTGCTCTCTCAGACAGACACCCACTGGGGATCTTTTTCCCCTTCGCTGGTGAGGGTGATTGCCCAGACCACCCTGTGTCTCCAGGTGCTTTGCTGTTGACATCAAAGCCCCAAGGGGGCAGGGGAGCTGGATGCTCAGGCCCTTGCTGCCAAGCCAGCCAGGAGGATAGGGCTGGCAACCACCTGGGCCCAGCGCTCCCACGGGAGCCCAGTGGTTTGGATTGAGGCCAGGCAAGCTGCCACAGGTGAGCATTAGTGTAGACAGGAATGGGAAGGGGAGGTGGAGGTAGTGCCCAAACCTCAGGCAATTTCTTGCAAAGAAAAATGAGAGCAAACAGAAAGTTGAAGTCGCTGCAAGGAAAATCAGGCCTCGAGCATGTATGGCCGCGTGCAACACCGGGAGAGCGTTTATTACCGAGCTCTCTGGGGAGGGGCTGGGTGTGCTGGCCCTGCAGCAGCAGGGAGCCCTGCCTGCGACAGCACCTGGCTTGGGTCCCACGGAAAGCGAGCACAGGGGCACAGAAGTGCCCCCACTCCCACAGGCACGTGGCTCTTGGGTCTCGGCTGAGGCTGTCTTCTTGCACGTCCAGCGTTTCTTGGGTGGAATGGAAAGAGGGAGCAGGCAGAGTGGCCGCTGCACCTGGCCTTGGGGCCCTACCAGTCCTGGTTGTCCCAGCCATCGTCCACCGTGGGTGGCGGCGTGGCCTTCTTGGCGACCTTGGCCCGGCCCTCCCCGCCACCGCCCCCACGCCTCCCCACCGTCGCTGTTGTCGCTGATCCTATTGTTGGACGCGGACGCAGAGCCCGAGCCCCACACATCCCAGCTGTCCGAGCTCCTCTTGTCGGCCGAGGCATCCGCGCATGTCCAGCTGTCGCTACTTGGGGACCGGTGGGCCCTGGCAGGGTCGGCGCTCCCAAAGGACTCCCAGAAGCTCTGGTCGAGGGTGTTCTGGGAGTTGTCCCCACCACTGTTCTGGTAGCTCGGGCCCTCCGGGGGTCTGGGACAGACAGGGCTCTCTGAGTTTCCAGAACCAGAAGGTCACCACAGGGGCCCCAAGCCACCTGGCCTCCCCTCAGCCTCCCCTAGCTAAGTCCGAGCTCCAACCCAGAGTCCCGGTCCACGGCTCTCAGAGTTCTGGAGCCGTTGTTCTCGAGGGCAGAGGAAGCCCAGCCTCAGGGTGACTCCACCATGGAGTTGAGGCCATGGAACCTGATGGAAGGACTCAGGCCACTTGCCACCAGAGGCCACCCTCCATCAGTCCCACCCACATGGAGGATGTTTCAGAGGAAAATGTAAAATACTACTTTCCTGCAACAAATAAGGGGAAGAAAACTCAGAGACTTGACCCTTCTCTGCACTGTGGAACCAGCTCAGGTCGAGACTTCCTCACCCAACTGCAACCTCACCACTGAACACGTCCAACAGCACCGGGAGGAAGCAGCTGATCCATGAGGAGGCAAACCGACAGCACCCGCCTTGGCAGAGTGGCTGCTGCTCTGGGCCGGGCATAAGCTTGTCCATCAGAGCCCCAGGGTCCCATCCAAGTCAGAGGAGGAGAAAGCTGGCCCACCTGGCTCCCAGCAGGAAGGCCTGGGCAGAGCCCTGAGTGCTGGAGACCCCGAGGAGGTGGGTCAAAGCCCAGCGGCCCTTGCTCTCCCTCAGCCTGTCCCACAAGGGCAAGGATGAGACCACCCCCACCACCTGGACAGCAGTAACTCCCAAGGTAGAAGGCAGGGTTTCAGAGTAAGAGGCTGAGGGACCGACATGCCTCTCTGCACCTCCAGGGCTCCAGGGGCTTCTGACTGTCACCCAAGGCCATGGGGGAGACGCCCTGCCTTTGAGATCTGGGGGAGAGCTCAGAAGGAAGCCCACTTCAGGAATGGACACAGCATACCTGTCTGATGAATCCTCTGCTCTCCCAGAAAAAAACGTAGTGACGTCCCGCCAGCCCCGGCTGCCAACTCCCTGGACCTGGAAGAGAGCAGACAGCTCAGCTGGGCTCTGCCGGGAGCACACAGTGTCCAAAGGCTAGGGTGAAGATTAGAAATGCAGTGACACCACCAAACTCAGGCCAGTTTACTGGACAGGATTGGACGGGGGCGGCGGGATGCCTGCCGTGTGGGCACAAGAGGCTACGGCCGGGAGAGCCTGCAGAGAGGCTCTGGGCCAAGAAGCAGGATGAATGCGGCCCCACCTACAGCGCTAGGCGGAGAGGCAGGCCACCCACAGCACACTCACCAGGAAGGTTGACCGCAGCAAGAAAAGAATGAAAGAAAATAGCAACAGGTTAGTGGCTGGGACCGGCGCTCGTCCAGGGGTTTCCATGTTCCTCAGGCTGTCGGCACCGGGGCGTCTGCCTGACCCTCCTTGGTCCTACAGGCCATTTGGGCCACGAAGAGATGCGCATGAAGCGCTGGCCCTCCCCCGCACGCGGTTCCGGGTGCCTTGGAACATGGAGACGTTTCCAGCCGAGCCCGCATGTCAGACAGGGCTGCCCTACCTTGGACGCCAACTCAGAGAACCCACTGGACACATCATCAAAAATCTTCCCCTCCTTCACCTGGCAGATGGGAACAGTGTCGTCACGGCCCAGCAGATGCCCACTGCCTGCACTGAAGGCTGCCACCCACCAGCACTGGGTCCAGGGGCTCTGTCTCTGCGCTGTCCCCTCCCCAGAAGCAAAAGGGAGGGCCAGCTGACCACCCTGCAGCCCGGGCGTCTCACTGGATCCCCACCCTTGGTGTTCTCTGTGTTGCCCCCTACCTCCCACACAGGCTGGCACTGCCCTGCCCTGCCCACCCCATGTTCCTCTTGCCTGTCTGGGCCTCCAGGGCAAGTGGCAGGACGCACGCCCAGCCACACAGGAGCAGGGTGCAAGGCCAGGCCTCACTGAGTCCAGGACGAGGGCCCACAGGCACCAGGCCCCCAGGGACACCAGGGAGTCTGAGGATCCAAACAGAACCCCCAGTAGCAACTGTCCCTCGAACGAGGGCCCAGGGAACTGAACGTGGGCCCAGGGAACTGAACCCAGCTGAACACCAGGAGTTCTCCCCATGTTACCTTCTCCTGGGCGGGTTTGAGAACGCTCTCATTCAGACTGTGGCCCAACTCCGACGCCTGTTAGAAGGAAAGACACAATGAAGGAAAGTTGTGTGCGTGTTGTGGCGTGTTCACTTCAGGATGGCGAACTCTGCCCGTGGAGGGAAGGTGGCTGTCAATGCCTAGCCGCAAGTACTCAATGCTCCTGGCTGTCGTGGAGGCTGGGCACTGCCGTCCTTGGCCTTTGGACTCCTGAGGAGTCCCTGTCATCCCTCATACAGACAGGTGTACCCTCAGTCCCATCTGCCCTCCAGGGGGCCCCAAGGGAGCTCAGACAGAAGGGATGGAGCTGGGGGTGGGGGAGGCCAGGCCAGGTCAGGGGCAGGCAGGACAATGGGGGAGACAACCACAGTACAGGGCACTGTAGGACCGGACTCTTTCAGATTATTCAGCTGAAGATAATTAAACCACACCACAAAAAATTCCCTGTAGACCTCAGGGTACCCCGGCCCATTGGTACCCTACGGCAGCCCTGAGCTCTGGATCCCATGCCTCCTGCCTGTGACACGGATGCTCAAATGGGAGCCCATCAAGTTGAGGAGCAGCTCTGAGTGTGAGCACATAGAAGCACCAACATGCAGGCTGTAGTGCAGGCGCATGCTGGATACATGGGTGGGGGGCGGCGGCGGGGGGCATGCACAAGCACAGATGGGGCCTTACCAGCTCTGGCTGCTGCTTAGAACCCCAGAACTTTACCCAGACAGCGTGGGGAGACGGGGGTGGGGGAAGAGAGAGAGCAAGGCGGTAGGCGCCATGGTCACGACAACCAGGACGGGGTCCCACGGGCACTGCCCCGTCTCTAGACCCAGTCCCTCCCACCTGGCCATCCCAGGATTACAGGAGCAGGCGGGGTGGAAGTCAAGTGAAATGGGGGCTTAGGAGGTGTCCCTGAGTGGGGCCGGGGGAGCTCAGCCTTAAGGGTGGGAGGGGCCTGCATGGCTCGGAGGCTCCTCTGAGGGCCCCCAAAGCCATTACTCCAAGTCCAGAACCCAGCCCAGGGCCAGACACCACGCAGGAGACCACCAGGACAGAGGGCCAAGGTTTGAAAACAAGACAAACACCGGGCCCCTACGCAACCACAGGAAGGGAGGGCACTAACAGAGACAAGGAACGCTGTATCACTGGGACAAAACCCCCATCCCCAGGGGGTGCTGGGTCTCCCGCCCGCGGCTGCCCAAACCTGGCGCAGGGCCTCCTTCCCCACGAGGCCAAAGGCACAGTGGCCTCCACTTCCCAAACCCACAGGCACCTGAAGTGACATGGAGACGCGGGAGCCTGAGAGACAATTCCGTGCGGGCCTGTGGGCACCTGACTGTGGGTATAAAAAACTCCTCCCCTGACACAGGGCACGCGGAGGCCACCCAGCCCAGAAGTCCCCACAGGGCCAATGCAAAGACTTCCTCCCGTACCTTCTGACTTGCTTGGGACCCGAACTTTGTCGCCTGGAAGGAAGCACAAACAGGGTCTCCTGGTCAGCTGCCCGACACTGGCTGCTGGAGCTGCGAATCTGCAGGGCCTGGGCGCCCAGGCCCGTTTCCTAATGGCCATGAGGACTGGCACTCACCCCACAGTGGCTCTCAGGCCCCGCAAAGCTGCCCTCCACATCTGCTCCCGCAGGAGCTAGACCACCAGGGTAGGGTAAGGGCACTCAGGGCAAGGAAGCAGGCCTGATGCCGACCTTTGCGCTCTGGACATGGGGGGCCCCAGGCAGGGTGGGGCCTTGTCCAGCAGGCTCTGCTGTTCGCTGCTGAGCACAGCTAGTCATGTTTCTCACCTCTCCCTACCACCCTGGGTGCTCTCAGAGTCTCTGGCAGAGGGGCCACTCATAGAAACCCCCATAGGGCAGACGAACTTGTGGCTGGAGCCCCTTGAGGACCCCTGGCTGCCTGGCCTGTGGTGTCGCAGGACGGCCTGGTACTTACGCCCTCCTTGGCTGCAGAGGCGAACCTGCTGGCTCCGGTAGCAAAGCTGCTCCAGCCCTGCAAGGAAGCCACACACAAGCCATGTGGCAGCTCCACGCGCAGACACAGGAGGGCATCCTTCGCACCCATGCTCCGTGGGAAAGACACAGCCAGGGGCCCCAAAAGCAGCTCAGGTCCAGTCCCTAGAGACAGGCCTTCCCACCAGGCTGCAGGGGTCATGAAACCTGTTCTCCTTTCTGAGTCCAGGGTCATTTCCCCTGAGCCTCCACAACAGAAGCCAGTCATTTGGATTGAATTCCCAATGAGCCTGTGCCTCCTGGGGAGATGTGGAGGGATCCTCATGAGGAGCTGACAAAAGACGCTCAGCTTCTGGGGGTAGGATGGAAGGGACACGGGGACACAAACTTCATACCCTTGGAGGCGCTTCTGAAAAACAGGCCAGGCTGACGGCCCCTTCTCCCCTAGAGCAGACTCAGCCCAGAACCCATGCAACAGGGCGGCCCTGCCAGGAGGGGCAGCCAGGCAGGCTCCACTCAGAGCCCGAGGTCTCCGGGGAAAACATGCCTTGTTAAACCTGGGGCATGTGTGTTATATGTTGTAGCCAAAGTAAATGAAAGACAAAACACAAGTGGGATTAAACCCTGTAAGCCCAGCTTTAAGGTGTGAAGTCAGTGAAGGAAACGGGAATGGGCCACTGCAATCCTAGGATGGCTGGTCTCCAGGAGGCCCTGGGGCATTGGGGTAAGGGGGACTGGGATGGCATCCTCACCGAGTAGAGGGACGACATGGCGCTGTTGAGGAAGTCGTCTTCTCTCTTTGGAGGCGGCACCGTGTTCCCAAACCCCACATAACGGTTCTCCTGGGCCCTGGGGGACACAGGCAACAGGCCTGCTGCTCCTGACAGCCAAAGGGTGCAGAGGCACCCAGACCCAGATACCAGGTCACTGCCGGACACACTTGTCCACAGGTCAGGCAGGTTCCAGGAAGGAATCACGTCCTTTCTCTCAGTGGTTTTCTCTCACTCGAGCACCCTCCTGAAGCTGCCACTCAGGACTCCACAGGGCCTGCCAATCTTGCACCCACCGCACGCATGGGCAGCAGCCCCAGCCACTCTCACAGTGCCCCCTACTCCCAGCCTCCCCTGAGCCCGCCTGAAACCCTACCCTTGATAGGAGCCAAGGTCATCATTCAGCCAGTCTTCAAAAGCCTTGTCCCCAGAGGCGGTGGAGTTCTGCACCTGGCCGGAGGTTCTGCAATGGTGGGTCAAAAGTAAGAGGCCAACAGAGGGTGGGTACATGCCCGCAAGGGTCTCTGGGAGGTGCAGTCACACTCAGGCCTGGCTCCTCTGAAAACTAAGCTCTGAGCAGAAGGCAGCTCAAGCTTAGGCTCAGTGGCTGAAACTGGTGAGAAGCAGGGCGGGTGCGGCTCTGGGGGAACGGGAGCCACAGTGGCTTCATGCCGGCCTGAGCCTGCGGGGGCGGGCACAGGGAAACCAGGGGGACCAAGGCCACAGCAAGCACTGGCCCACGGTCTGGAGCCCTTCTGACTAGAATCTCACTACTGAAGAGGGAGGAGGAAGGGGCTGGGTTGAACCCAGCACGGAGCTGGCCAGAAGGCTGGATGAGTAGCTACCGGTGGGCAGAGGACAGCAGTGTCTTGGGCTGAGGTGGAGTCCAGCTCTGGGCGGGTGATGACTCCAGAGACCATTCTTTGCCTTCGGCCAGAGTGGCCACCTGCCAAGGGAACCTGGGTCAGAGAGTAGGGGCCCATCAAGGCGGCCTAAATGCCCCTGACCGCAGTGCACTCCCTGGCCCCTCCACAGCCCCTCCAGCTTAACACCACAGGCTGGGGGCTCTGTTGGGTGTGGACGCCAAATGGGCAAGCTGTTGGTCTCTGAGGTCCCCTTTCTACAACCCAAATGATGGACCTTCCCCAGCAGGCACTGAAGTTCTCAGGGAAGCTTTAGCTGCATGCACAGAGGTGTCTGGACACAGTGCTTCCCGGAGGGTGGGAGGAAAGCCCATCCTCAGCCCAGTAAACCATAGGCCCCTCAAGTCCTCCAGGTGGGAAGAGCCTACGCCATGCATGTGGCTGTCTCCATGTGGATGGCACGCGACCTCCATGCTGCGATCAGAACCACAGGGGATCTCAGTGCCCACAGCCAGAGCAGCCTCCACGTGGCGGGCAGCCTGCCTCACCCGGTCCCTGAAGAGGGCAGCAGCCCTGCTGTTGTACTTCTCTTGCAGCGACCAGCAGGGGTCATAGTCCTCCTGAGACTCCAGGAACTCCCGGAACCGAGCATTCCCGCCCGCCTTCATCTTCTCCAGCTCCACGTCCTTCCACTTGTCCATTGTGACGGAGCGGACGAAGCTGCATAGCAGAGGGCTGGCCTCGTCACTGATATTGCCCCCTGATACAGAGCCCGGGGGTGAAAGGGGCCGACCTACATGGGGGCCCACTCCTCCCCACCCCTGTGCACTGACCTGAGGTGAACCCCAAGCCCACGGTGCTTCCCTGAGCACTCCAGGCAGATCCAGATGCCATAGGTCACGCTCACCCACTGTGGGTTGAAGGCACCGCACTCGAAACACACCTGCGAAGGGTGTCCAGGGGCTTGTCCAGAGGCTGAGGCAGGACCCAGGGACCCCCAAGACCCAATGGTGGCCCCAAGAGCAAGCAGGCTGGTTATGAGGCCAATGGTGACAGGGAGTGAGGACCCCGAGACCACACACTACCCTGAGAAGTTCCTGAAACCTGAACTGGGTGTCGAAAAAAAGCAGATGCTTACATTGTTTTCATCTTGTGCCCGAACTTCCTTAAGAACTTTCCTGGTTCTTGGGCTGGCCATGGTGCTGAGAAAAACAAGATTTTCACAAGAAAATCAACCGCCAGTGCAAACACACTACAAGATATAACCTCAAGGAACCCCAAGAAGCTGCTTGGAATCTGTTAGGGAACAGGACAGCTCACTGAAGGCAGCACAGGGCCCTTCACTGCAGGAACCTGCTTTCCAAGCGCAAGGAAAAGCCCAAAGCAGTGTGGATGCTGCCGGGCCAATAAAGTGATCACGAGGAGCAACGTGCAGTTACTAGAGGCCCCTTACCATGCTGCATCGAAACTGTGTAATTTATGGAATGTTGGTTTCTGGTGAAGCTCCTAGCAAAGGGCTGGACTTTATCAAATGCGCTCAGAACTGGCTGCTAAATCTCTTTTCCTGCCTTCAGGGCAACATACTGGACTCAGGCTGATGGTACCTGAATTCAAGGAGCCCCACATTTTTGGTCCTGGCAACGCCCCACCTGCCTCAAGCCAGCGCAGGGAGGCTCCAGGCCTGGGGCAGAAGCAGTGGTCCTGACTGACATGGGACAAGGCTGGCCTCCCAGGGGCCATCTGAAGGATGGAGGTGACAGTGCATGGCCACAGCAGGGCATGGGAAGGGGCATATAGACCTGCAGATCTATCACAGTGCCTCATAGGGACACTGTGGGAAACAGCAGCCACACAGCCTGGGCTGAAGAGAAAAGCCACCTCTTCACAGATCTCCTAGCTTCAGCCAAGTTCAAGTTCAATGGTGGCCTGTTTAATTCATAACCAGGAAAGTTGATACAGTAAGAATCAAGCCAGGGAGGTAAAGGGTGCTCAGCACAGTGCTGGATGTAAACTAACCCTAACCTGGCCTGGGTCCTGGAACCAGAGTGTGCACACTGTCCTTCCCAGCTTCCCTGGCAGGACATGTCTTGTCGAGGACACACAGGCCACTGTCAGAGACAGAGCCACATGCCTGGGTTGCTAGCAGTGTTTGCAACCTCTGACCTCGCGCCCACTGTCTGAGAGGGGCCTGTTCCTGCCAGCTTCCTTGCCAATGCAACAGCATGAAAACCCAGGAGCATCTTGGTCTGCATCTGCCTGTTACCTTCAGTTACTCTTCAAGGGGGCCCGGCTTGTCCCCACAACCATGCTTCCTGAATCTAGAATGCCAAACGCTCACAGAATACAGGCAAACAGAAGTCAGAACTAGGAAGAGCCTGCCCTGAATTTGTAATTGTGTAAAAGAAGGCAGAGTGAGGACTGGCAGAATGACAGCGGGGGAAACATGTAAAAGTGAACTCACATGAAAGTGAATGATGTGGCTGGATTTAATAGCAACTTTTTCTTTGCATAAGAAGATTCTTTAATTCTGTGAAATACTAACTTTAATATATGAAAAACAAATACCTTCTTTCAAAACCATAGTTTATCTTGAAAAAGAATCCAAAAACTCCTGCTTTAATACTTGAAATCAAGATGGTAACACACAGTTCTCTGCAAGAGGACGAGGCTTCAGTAAACTGTGAACCAAGACACTTTTTCTCAGCTCATGAGAGAAGCCACTTGTCAGACCCTAGAATACTGTTCCCTAAGTGGGAACTTCATCAACACCTGAGGTTAAAAGGGATGACTTAAGCACACTGTTGGGGCTGTCACCAGTGACAGGGACAAATCATGCTGATCTCTGAAACCACCTGACCACTCAAACCACCTACATGGACAACCGTTTCTCATCCTAAAGCTCTGTTATTTGTGCACTTCTGCAGAGTGCGGAAGGGATGCCAAGGCCAACTTCAACACTAGTTATCCCCTGGACCATTATGACAGCCTCATTTGGCACAGAAACCCATGGGGACTGGACCCTTAAGCCTGCGCCAAATGAGCACAATTAACTTTCACATCTGTGGCAGGCGAGAAGCTGTTTAACAGGGCAGATGAGAAACACAGCCCTTCTACTAGACGTACATAAACTGAGGGAAGATTCCAAAGTCCTCTCTCGGTTTCCTCTCCCTCCCGCAACACGGTGACCCACGGCCAAGGAGTGGCTGCCACTCCCGATGAGACCCGCCTCTTCAACACCGAGAGGAGGATCCTTCCCTCTGAAAAGTGGAAGATCTTTCAGAACTCAGAAAAAGGCCTGACGGGACCCTGAGTCCGGACCAAGTCTTGGATCCGAAGGAGGGGACGGGGCAGGGCCGGCTAGCCCTACGGAAGGGGTACAGGTGAACAAGGGCCCGTGACAGTCTCAGAGGAAAGAAGGTTGGGGATCTGGGGAGCCCTGCAGGGTGGGTGGGGGTCTGGGCGGGGACGGCCGGAGGAGGGGTGCTGCGTGGGGCGGGGGGGCTTGAAGGGGGGCCGTGGACCAGCCCCGGAACGACTGGGGGAGGGCGAGGTGGGTGCTTCCAAATCCTGTGGATGGCTGTCTCTAGGTGGGTGGGGGTCTGGCGGGGGCGGCCACCGGGAGGGGCCGTGGACCAGCCCCAGAGGGAACCAGGACCTCTAGGTCTCGGTCGTGCGCTTACCGGGCAGGGAGCTAGATCCTTTGCGCCGGGTCGGGCTGGGGTCAGTGCGGGGGTCTCGGCGGCGGTCGGGCCAGGGTCTGCCGTGCCGCGAACTGCACACAGGACACGCGCCGGCCACCCACCCGGTCGCCACCCGGTCGCCACCCGCTTCCGGCTACGTCGCGCTTCGCAGGGTCTCACGGGAAGCAGGGGGCGGGCCGGCGGGGCGGGACTTCCGCCCTGCCACCTGAGCCGGAAGCGCGACCCTCCTCCGTCGCTATAGGGACGCGTCCTCCTCTGGGCTGCTGTGCCAGAGCTGATACTCCAGCGGGGACCGCGGTGTCCTGGGGACCGACAGTCACGCTCACCGGCGCTGCCCCGTCAGGATTCGGACGGGATAAAGATGGCCTGCTCAAATTAGGATGATTCACGGGCGTTTACTTATAAGGGGGCTGATTAGGAGGGTGTGAGCAGGTTTAGGGCACCGCGGAAATTCTGCGGGAACCCAGTGCTGGAGCAGCAGAGCTGTGACGTCAACAGGCTCCAAGGGGATGAGAGAGGTTCCGACTCTGGAAGGACAGTGTCTTCGGCGCCGCGGCCCCAAAGGCTCTGTCATCTCTGGTTGTGGGCATGGCGAGCCCAAGGTGATCCAGTAGGAAAAGATACAGAAGTGAATAGCGGCTTCTCTGGTCTCTTGCCCTCTGGTCTCCCAATTTTGCCTCCCACTGGCCAAGCCCACAGGTGTAATCTGAGGTAGAGAAGGGTGGGGGTGGATGTGGAGAGCAACTCGAGATGTTGCAAGCAGGCTGCAAAGCAGTGTGAATGGTAGGGTCCCAAGTATGGGAACTATGACTGTAGGAAGAGTAACTGTCCAGACTGGTCATCTCTCTCTGCGGAGTGTAACTGCAAATGATGTTTGGTTTTGTTTTTACTTTGTGCTTTTCTGTATATCCACACACTCTGGATTGATCTGTGTAACTTTTGGAGTGATCCAGTTGCCTGGTAGCTCAGCTGGTAAAGAATCCACCTGCAATGCAGGAGACCCCGTTTCGATTCCTGGGTCAGGAAGATCCCCTGGAGAAGGGACAGGCTACCCACTCCAGTATTCTTGAGCTTCCCTGGTGGCTCAGATGATAAAGAATCTTCCTGCAATGCAAGAGACTTGGGTTCCATCCCTGGGTTGGGAAGATTCCCTGAAATAGGGCATGGCAACCCACTCCAGTATTCTTGACTGGAGAATCCCCAGACAGAGACAGAGGAGCCTCCCAGGCTACAGACTCTCAGAGTCTGATAAGACCAAGCGACTAAGCACAGTATGAACATTTTTACTGAGGTATAATTTACATTCATTGATTTACACTCAATAGGTTGAGAAACGCATACCCCAGTGTAACCTACACCATAGAACATTTCCATTACAGACAACTACTGTTCTTATTTTTATCCCCATTTCTTAGGTTGCCTGTCCTAGAATTTTACATAAACAGAATCATTCAATAAGTACTCTTTCAAATGGTTTCTTTCACTTAATATTTCAGCTCTTCATTCCTTTTATTGCTGAATACTATTCCATTCAATGAACATATCTCACTTATCCATTCACATATTGGACAATGGAGTCATTTCTGAGTCTTGACTATTGTGGATAAAGCTGCCCTGAAATTCACACACAAGTCTTTTGGTGGGTGTATCTTAACATTTCGTTTGCACAATTACCTAAACATAAAGTTATTGGGTGATGGAAGGGTTGTGTATTGAATTTCATAAGAAATTGTGAATCAGTCTTCTAAAATGGGGGCACCATCTCATGCCCCAGCAGCAGTGTGAGGGCTCCAGTGTCTGCAGGTACTCTGAATTATATCCCATTTGTAATTCCCTCCACTCCTGGTTGAAAGTTGCCCTGGAGGTTTACCTTGGCTTCCTGGTCAGTCCAGCCTGCTCTGTGCCCAGCTTAGCATGAGCACATCTTGTAGGCAGGGAAGCCCTCAGGAAGGAGCCAGCAGGTTTCACAGGGAGAAGCTGCTGGCATGCACAGAAACAAGAGGGCTGAGGTGATGTGGACAGGGCATCCTTAGAGTCTACATAGGGGCAATGTGAGGCAGTGTAGATTTCAGCACAAGACCCGGGGCTTCAGAGAGCAAGAGCCCTGTGCTGGATTCCTTACATGAGCTTCCTGGAGGAGGAGGTGTGAAGGATGTTGAAAGGTAGGAGAGGAAGAGGGAAAGTGGTCCTGGAAAGGGCACAGCAGAAGAACTGATGCTTTCAAAATGGGTGTTAGAGAAGACTCTCGAGAGTCCCTTGGGCAGCCAGCAGATCAAACCAGTCAATTCTAAGGGAATCAGCCCTGAATGTTCATTGGAAGGACTGATGCTGAAGCTCCAATCCTTTGGCCACCTGACGTGAAGAGCCGACTGAGTGGAAAAGATCCTGATGCTGGGAAAGACTGAGAGCAGGAGGAGAAGCGGGCAACAAAGGATGAGATGGTTGGATGGCATCACTGACTCAATGGACATGAGTTTGAGCACATTCTGAAATGTAGTGAAGGACAGGGAAGCCTGGCATGCTGCAGTCCATGGGGTCACAAGAGTCAGACACAACTGAGCAACTGAACAACAACAACAAGAATCAACACCGAGCAGAGGCTAGATGATCAGTTTTCTGACCATAAAGCTAAAAGTCAATCCCCACTCCACCACTGGGGAGCCTGGGGCCACAGTCTTCCCCAGAGCCAAGAGCAGAGGGAGGGCCCTCCAAGGACAGGGAAGCCTGCCACCTTGCAGCAGCTGTGGCACCTCTGCCTCTCTCTGCTGTCTCAAGGCTGGCACAATGACCAAGTGACAGAGGATAAATCTGGGTATGACATGGTGAATGGTGCAGAACGTGGAACTGCAAATTGAAAGTGTTTTATTGCCCCATCTAAAACACATAGGCAATTTGTTTTTCTTTCGGAACCACCAGCAGTCGATTAACTCCCAGTCAGGAAGTTTCCTCCCCAGGGCTCCTGAAATTCTCGATGTGAATAAATTGAAGGGAACACAAGAGCAGCAAAATGAAAGCCTCAGAGTAAATGGCTCCACGAGGCAAGGGCCAGCCCAAGCCACACAGTCCATCTGCAAATTCACCATAGGGCCCCTCGGGTGTGGGCCTGTGGATGTACTTTGCAATGCCCACGTGGTGTCAACTCTCACTGTGTGAGTGCTGGGTCAGCTCTGGTGGATTTGACCAGATTGTTCACAGAGCCTTTGTACCAAATGCCCTGATGCCGGTGCACCCGTTTCTTAGGTACGACACCTCCCGCCTGAGTGTCATAGGCAGCTCATCTTTGCCACACTGTGAACATATGTGTTGTCACTGCTGCTTTGATTTCCATTTTCATAATGGTGGTGGAGCTGGGCACATGCTCACTGGCCAGTGGACACCTGCCTGGTTTCTGTGCTCTGTCTGTTTCTATCCTCCATTGACCACCTTCCACAGCCAGTGCCTCCCTGAAGTGGCTCCATCCTTCATCTGAGAGACAGGCATGGAGCTGGCACAGACTGGGACTGTCTCGCTCCTGGCCTCTGGCCTGCTGCATGGATGGACTTGGCCCCACATGAAGAAAGGCCTGGTCAACCTGGCCTATCTGACCCCTGCCACTGGCTCTGAAAGATGCACAGGGAAGAACTGTGCCCTGGGATAAAGGAGGTAGAAGGAAGTTGGAATGTGGCCCTGCTGATTCTCGAGACCATGCATCACTGCAGAGCACAGCTGTTTCTGAACCTGAGTTGTCTTCATCCTAAAACACCCAGGAACTTTCAGTTGTGCCAGAGGACACTTGGTTACTCAGGCTAAGCAGTCATAGCCAAGAATGTGTTGAGACAGGGCCAGCTTCTCAGATTGAAGAACTGAGGGCTCAGATCCCAGGGCTATGACAGGAAGACCCACTTACCCCCTGCCTTAGCCCCTCCCACGCCTATCTTAGTCAAGAATCTGTCCAAATTCTAGTTAGATACAGAAAACCCAACCCCACATGGCTTAAACAACAAAAGGATGCTATTGGCTTATATGGTGAAAAGCCCAGTGGTAATCTGGCTTTTGGATGAGGTTTGATCCAGCAGCTCAACAGCATCACTAAGAACTAGGTTTCTCTCTGTATGTTTGCTCCGCTGTTCCATTTTCATCTGAAGGTCCCCAATATGCAGCTCCTAATGCTGTAAGCTCTCTGGTTCACATCCCAGCCAAAAGCCCAAGATTCAGTCTCTTGGGTCACGTGTCCACTTCTGAAACAACAACAGGCCAAAGGGACGGAATGTGCTGACCGGTGGCATCTAAGACCCAAGCTTCAACCCTGAAGCTCCAGAGGGAGGCAGGTTCCCAGGACTGCAAGGGCTCAACAGAAGTCTGAGGGGTGGGGAGCAAGCAGTCTACACCTGCCTCACAGCCCGCCATGTTCCCTCGGGGTCAGGTGAGCTCTCTCTGTGGCCAAAGTTGAGGTGGGGATTTTGTGGCTCCCTTCTGTGTCCCCGGGGCCCAGCCTGAGCCCAGCCAGCTTGGCACGAATGCTGGAGATGCCTGGGTGGGGCTCTGTCCATCTCCTCTTCTCTTTGGGGTGGGGTAGGAGGGATGGGGAGGGGAACTGTTGCTGGAAGGAAGGAGGAAACCAGTGTAGGGTGAAGGGCAACTTGTCTGTCCGGGAGAGGCAGGAACTCAGCCTGAAGGCGGAGGGAAGAAGGGGTTCAGGTGGACTGAAGTGGCACTGCTGAGCTGCCCCTCACCTAGTGTGTCCCTTCCCTCTCCCACCCATACGGCCACTCTGTTCGGGTCCTGTTCCTCCCTGGGGTCTAACCAGGGCCTCATGCCCCCTCCCGGCATGAGGCACACTTGACCATGGCTCACAGTGATAGAGAACCCAGAAGCTCCCTATGACCAGGGAGAAGGCCCAACCTAGCTGTGCCCACACCTCTGGCCCCGACCTTAACTGCCTCTCTCCCACCATCTGCCTTCCCTCTTGTTCAGTCCCACCTCCACACCTGTGACCTGGGGGTCCTCATCTAGTCCTCCCTCCAGTTAGCACAGGAACCTGCCTGCAACCCAGAGTCTCCCTCCCGCTCCAGCCTGATCCTGGCCTAGCCTGCAGGTCCCCCACGGTGCCTGGGAAGGTGAACTCCGAGAGGCTGGCCACCCCCTCCTCCCTCCTGGGCCCTCACCCCCAGGAGGGGGACCTCTGAGCACTTGACCTGGTCCAGGAAGCCTCAGCAATTGAGTGTGCCTGGGGCCCCATTAGGAAGGAGGCTGGTTGGTTGGGTCCCTCGAGGGCCTGGGGCCGTGGGGAGGGGGCGGGATATCCTGGACACTCTAGGGTGGGCTGGCAGCAGTGCCAGGTCTGCTCTGGAGCCACCGCAGGGTGCCTCCAACTCTAGGCCTCCTGAGAAGCTGCGCCGTCGCCCCTTTAAGAAGGATCCCACGCCCTGTCCCTAGCTGGCGAGAAACCCCCAGAGTCCGAGTTAGGGAGAGAGACTTGGCACAGCTGTTATTCAGAGAGACGGGGCTGGGCTGGAGGACCCTGGCTGCCTGGTGGAGCTGGGCAGAGGACTGGTGGGGGCTTCGGGGCGGGACCTGGCCTGCGAAGGTCTCCAGTCTGCGGGGAGGGGTTGGGGATTGGAGGGAGGGGTCGGGGGAAGGTCCATGAGCGGGGCTGAGGTAATGTGAGGAGCTGCAGGGTGTGGGCCGGTGCGCCCGGAGGTCCCTGGTGCAGACTTTTAGAGGCGGCGCCCAAAGGCAGGGCCGGTACCACGGGCCGATGCTCCGGCTGCTGCACTCTCATCTTCCTCTGTACTTTCCAGCTGGTGAGTGGTGACCCTTCCTCGGGCCGGCAGTCCCAGAGCACAGGGGATCCGGACACCGCCCTCGGCTCTCAGCTCTGCCCAGTCTGCGGGCTACTGACTTGGCACAGCTTGGACTCATGCGCTTTGGACTCATGCGCTTCTGCTACCTTAGGTCCCCACCGCCCGGGGGCAGGAAGTGGGAAGCCAGCGCCCTGTGCGCGACCCAGAAGGCCCCTCCGCTAGACCCGGTTCCGGTTCCGTAGTGTGTACCCTCCGGGGCCAGGCTGGAGGCACGGTGCGGGGGCGGCTGTGGGGTGCGGAGAAGGGTCCCAAGCTGCCTCACAGGTGCTGGGGAGCTTCTGAAAGTTGCTGGAGCAGAACAAAAGCTCGGTCGGAGCGCCTGGCCTGAGATCTCTGAGTCCTGAGCTGGGAAGGGGCGCTCCTGCGCGCCCGTCCATGGGTGTCCGAAATTGTGTGTGGCCCCAAGTGTGCGGACAAGGAGTGTATGCAAGGGTATGTGTGTATGTGAAGCCAGCACTAGGCAATGAGTGACCTCCGGAGTCCCTTTTCTGAGATCTGACACCCCTGGGGGCCAGAGTTCAGGTGAATTTGGGAGTGTGTATCTATCTGTGTGTTGGCCTGTCTGTGGAGGGTGTGTCTGTGAGCCCCCACCCTTGGCACCTCCAAGCTGGAGGAGGGCACCCCTGCCCCCTTTATCCTGGCCTGAAGAGTCGGAGAGTGGAGAAGAGGGTTGGAGC
This sequence comes from Nanger dama, assembly GCA_917880005.1. Classification (NCBI taxonomy): domain Eukaryota; kingdom Metazoa; phylum Chordata; class Mammalia; order Artiodactyla; family Bovidae; genus Nanger; species Nanger dama. Next base: position 727,680 of record CAKJTW010000080.1, read on the forward strand.
CCCCTTGCAGGGCTGCGCTTCCCTGTCTTTTAGTCTGGAATTAGCCAGGCCCCTTTGAATTCCAAGTTTTGTCAGAGGACTTGGGCAGTCCTCCTTCCAAGTTTCTCCTCCTTCAGTTCTGCCTTTGGAGCTTCCAGGAGCTCCTGCTGCCCAGGAGGAGGGGCCTAAAGGAAGGTGGAGGCCACTGGGCTGGGGAGGAGATGAAGGTAGGCCTCTGGATCTCTGGTCTTACAAGGGAAACGCTGTTTTGTCGAGATCTTTGGGTGTGCTCTCTCTCGAGCTAGAGGGCTGCAGAGAAGGAAGGGATTTGCTTCAAAGAGGCTGTGGATAAGAAGTCCTCCCCACCTTGCAGAGATGGGAAGACCCATCACAGTTTGGAGATGGGGGTCCAGTCCGTTGCCTGGGGTCATGGCTGGCAGCAGGCTGAGATACACAGGTCCGCTTGGGGGCAGGAAGGGATTCCTGGAGCTTCCTCCAGGGCAGGCTCTATGCTGGGGCGGTTGGGGGAGAGGAAGTAGGTGGGCGATCTGCGGAGCTTTTTCTGGACACGGAATGCCAGGAGAGAACTCAGGCCTGCAGAAGGCGTGAGGCCCAGGGACTGTTCTGCCAGCAGCAGGGAGCCACCTCAGGCCTTGGAATAACCGTGGCACAGATGGGCACCCCGCAGGCCTCTGGAGATGTGGCTGCAGCTGGGTGGGGTGTGGGGCAAGGCTGTGTAGGCTTGAGGGTAACAGGCTATCCCTGGACAGGGCTTCCTGCGGATTCTTTAGCCTCAGCCAGGCAAGTCCTAGTGCCAGGACAGAGCTGCGTCCCCACTGGGCCAGTGTCCACAGCTAAGAGCAGTGGACAGCTGCAGAAGGCCTTTTGTCCTGGCTATGCCCCTGTCCCTGCTCTGCTGGGTGGAGGGGGCAGCAGAGTAGGGAAGAGGTTTGACAAGGCCCACCGCTCAGGTCACTGTGTGTTGAGGGAGGGGGAGCAGAGGGGGAAGCCGTGGACTGAGTCCTTGGCTTTCTTTTCTCTCTTTTTCTTTTCTCTTTTTGACAAGCGTGAGAGTTTTCTTGTTACCCAACTTCAGGACAAAGGCCTGAGCATCTCAGAACCTTCTCCCTGGAGAATAGCGTGACCTTTGCAGGCTCTGAGCCCGTGGAGCACCCTGGGGCCTTTTCCCAGGCTGTGCCCCAGGCTTTGTGGGAGCTGGGGCCCAGGGAGGGGTTTGGGACAGGCGAGCAGGCTGCTGGGGCACCACGGAACGCAGAGCCTTCCAGTACCTTGGCTTGGAAACAAACGACAGCCCCACCAGCCCCGCCTGTGCTGGCCACCCTGCCAGCTGTGGGGTCTCTCTTTGGTGAGCAGACCCTGGGGACCACCCCTCAGACTCAGAGAGCCCTCAGCAGGGCTGCACAGCCAGTCCAGCCTTGGGCCTGGGTCGGGAGTGGGGTGGAAAGGGGATTTGGGGCATCCTCACTCTGCTTCCCCGCTCTGTGCATGGTACCTGTGGGAGCTCAAGCAGGGCAGGTGTTCTGCCCATTGGTCAGGGCTTTTGGACACCAAGGGGAGGCCTGTGCTCAGACGGAGGCTCATTCTGTGTCTAGAACAGGTGCTGTTGGCCAGCTCTGCCCTGGGTGTGCTCATGTGTGCTTGTGTGTATGTACTCATGTGTGCATGTGTGTGCATGTATGTGCTCATGTGTGCTCTTGTGTGCATGTGGGTGTGTGTTTCTTTTTCCTGCCCCAAGGAACCTCCCACCAGTGTAGGCCATTCTTGCTTGGGCTCTCCCTTCTCCCTGCTCTTTTTCACCACCTCTGATATTTGCTCCCTCATGGCAGTCCTTCCACCCACTCCTCCCTGCCCTCATCTGTGGCGGAGAGTCCATGTGGCCATCCCCCTTGGAGGCTGCCAGCTTGGGGTTCAAGTCCACCCGCCCACAGTTGCCCAGTCAGGCTGGGTCAGGGAGGCAGGACCTCTGCCCTTAGATGCTCGTCTCTTTCCCCCAAATCTGTGTGCAGGCCTCCTCTGGGTACTGGGGGGCCATACCAGGGGCAGCTGAGCCCTGATGGTAACAATGAGGCTCATTTAGGGCCTGGCAGTGGCCTAGCTCCAGGCAGCAACTACAGACAGATGGACAGACAGACCCTCTTGCTGCCCAGGTCAGCTCTGTGCATTTGCTGAGAGAACTGGGTGGTGAGACATGCCCATGGCTCTGAGAGTTGAGAGATGCAGGGCCGCAGGATGCCGCAGTGACGTGAGGGTGGGGCTGGGTGGCAGGGCCAGACTGCCCCACCTGCATGAGGGGCTAAGACTTTATCTTAAGGGCATGAGTGTTCTTGGAGCTGGGTGCCCCAAAGGCCTGGGGGCTGCTGCATCCACCTTGCAAGGAACAGTCTTCCCTGGACAGCACCCAGCAGACTGAGGAGAAGGCTTAACATCTGCTCAATCAGACCCTGAAATGTACCCTGAAACTGGCCCAGTTCGCTGCCAAGGTCTCCATTCTGTGCCATGGTTCATGGCCCTACTGCCTGCTTCCTCCTGCCAGGGAAGAACATTCTGGAGCCTCTCCCTGGAAGTCTTGCCTAGCCACTCTGCTGGGGGACTCCATCCCCCTGGAAATTGCCTGATGTGATTCCCTGCTTGTGGCCTGCTTCCACTTCCCAGCTCCCCACTCCAGCCGTCTCCTAGGGCAGAGCCCAGCCGCCCACAGACACACTTGGAATACCCCCTCTCTGAGGCCCCTTGGAAATAGCTGTCATGCTCCAGCCAGTGGCCAGGATGCAGCCATAGCAGCTGTGTCCTGGGGGCTGGCTGGGATTCCATGAGGGCTCCAGGACACAGGCTGAGAGCGGCGGAGAAGAGCGGGGGTGTTGGGGGAGGGCCGAGGATCCTGGCTGCAGTAGGGGCTTCTGTGACCAGCAGGCTTGGTGACCACAGAGCCAATCCACACAGGCCCACCTGACTGGGCTCCATCCATTAGTGCTGGAGCCATGTGTGAGGGAGATCACCCCTCGCCACCCTGTCGCCCTCACTCTCCTCTGTCCCAGCTCTGCTGCTCTTACCTCAACCTGTCCAGGTCCAGTCCATCCTGGCTGTGAGAGGACTGACTTCTCCCTCTAACACCTGAGGCTGTCTGCTGGGAAGGGCTCCTCTCCCTCCTCCACCCTTCAGAGTCGGCCCTGTGCCAGGGCTCCAGCTGGCAGCCCCCCCCCCCCCTCCCCCACTCACTCTGGATGGGGCTGGCATACTCACCTCTGCAGCCCTCCTGGTGACAGTGAGTGCTGGATGCACAGTGGGCACATGGGGAAATTGAGGGGTGCAGTGGATTCAGTTGTACTTTCTTCTGGCAATGAACTCAGCCTACAGACTAGGTCAGTGAATGAATGAATGAGTGAGGAAATGTTTTCTGAAGTCATTTCCAGAGTTGGAGCTGGTTTGTCTCCCCTGCATATAAAAGGGCAGGTTTCTTAGGCATCTCTGATTCCCTGGCGTTGTTGCTCTATCGGCCGAGCCTGGAAGGCTGGCGTCCACAGTGCTGGGGTGCGGGAACACCCTGGAAGGGGAGGGCACCCTTAAGCTGTGAGAGAACCCTGCAGACAGGGAGGGTGCTGATCTGGGGGCCCAAGGAGCACAGTGTCCCACTTGAATCTGACCTTTCTGCCCCATGTTCACTGTTTGGCCTGACAGCCTCCTAAGTTACAGCAGCCCCTGTGTTTTCATTATGCAGGTGAGGAAACAGGCCTGGGACTTGCTCAAGGAGGAACACCCCAGGGGTAATGCTTCTGGGTGCATTTGACTCATTGGGAGAGTTTTGTTGAGGAGCCGAGACCACAGTGGGCGCTAGATGATGGTGATCAGGCAGGAGGGGGGTCCAGGGCCCCCAGGGGTTTGCTGCCCCTCATGCAACCGCCCTGCTCCTAGGTCACTAGCCTGGAGCTGCAGGTGTTCAACCTCCTGGTCTACCAGCGGGCACCCATCTTGGCCACCTTCGTCTGCATTGTCATGGCTATCCTGGGGCTCTTCAGCACCATCCAGTGCCGGCCTTGCTACATTGTGGTGGTGAGTCGGTTCTGCTCCAGCCCTTCTTCTGCAGGCAGGTGGCCTGGGATGACCAGCATGGGGGACTTCAGTGACAGTATTGTCCTAGAAGCCTCTAGAAAACATGGAAAGGCCACGATTTCAGCTGCACAGACCCACAGGCCCAAACCTTCCAGAAGCCTGGACTTTTGAGTTCTGACATGGAAATTGTAGCTTCAGGAAAGCTTCTGGGAAACTGAGCTGCAGGGCACCAGGGTGGGATTGAAACCTGGAATGTTCCAGCACTGCTTCCCCTGCCCTGCCACCTTCCTGTACCCACCTCCCCCACCTCCCTGTTGTGGAAGAAGCTCAAAGGATGTGCAGGAGGTTTTGCTGCAAGGAGAGCAGCATTTTCCTTCAGTGTAGATCAGCAATGTTGGTCTGGGCCAGGATGTGCAGCAAACACTGCTGTAAAGGCCCAGGTGTGGGCTCCCAGGCTTCACAACCACAGTCCTTGTAGCAGGTACTCAGCTCGGCGCCGTGGCACAGACCAGCTTGAGCGGTACAGCAGAGAGGGTCAGGGCTGGGTCTCAGTAAAACTGGGTGCCAACTGGCAGCCTTCCCCCTGTAGGCAGCTCTTCGTGGTGATCTTTGGGGTGAATTTTGTAGGTGCTCTAGAGTTCAGGCCACACATGCTCTTGCTGATAATTGGTCTATGTGGGATGGGCCACAGGCACCCCTGGGCCAGGACACTGATCTCAGAAACTGTGCTCTGTGTTGGCTCCCCCTACCAGCTATTCCCATCTCCTGGGTGCACCCCATATCCCCAGGGGAGCAGGAGCCCTGTCACCCCAATCAGGACAGTGTGGGACCTGCCCCTGGCAGGCCGGAGGAGGCCCTCCTCCAAATGAAGCACCCTGGTCTTCAGACCCTGGGAGCAGAGCTTCCCACCCTGCAGAGGCTTTGTTCTCCAAGGGCATGGTGCAAAATCAAGCTCCCACCCCGAAGAGCTGGGCTCACCCCACCCCTGTCCTCCCCTGTCTCAGTAGTAGGCAATGTGGGCAGCCACCTGGATGGCCTGGAATGTCTTGATTATCTGCATCTACTTGGATGTGAGGACCTCTCAAAGGTGAGTGAAGTTGTAGGAAACTTGTGTAAATGGAGGCGTCTTGGCCGGCCCCAGGGGCACTGGGCATGTTTGCTTGTTTATTGCCCATTTCCCTCAGAGAGGCAGCAGCTGGGTCTGTTTATGGTTGTGTCCCCTGCACCCTGACCAGTCCTGGCTCACAGCAGCGACTCAGTAAAGGTTTGGAGAAAGACCAGTGATCTAATGGATGGATGCGGGGTTGTGGGTATTGGTGGGCAGGTGGTCTCCAGCTGGGAGGAGGTGCACCAGGGAGGGCTTTCTGGAGGAGGGGCCCTGGGAGCCTGGGCAGGACCTGGAAGGAGAGTCAAGGCTGGGGAGTAGGAGCAGAGAGACTAGCCTTTGCCAGGATGCTGTCCTCCTGCCTACCCTCTGGACTGCTCCTTCAAGTGCTGATAAAGGCCCTGATCCCTCTACGGGTTGGGGGACAACTCATCTAAGCTGCGTTCTGCTGGGAGTACCCATGTGAGCGAACCCTGCCTATGCAGCTCATTGGAGCACGTCACATAAAGTGCTGTCTTTCATCCTTGCCTGAAGCTCAGAGGGGAGTCTAAGAGCCAGGAATGGGATGGGCAGCATGGTAGGCAGTGGGGTGGATGGCCCCTGCCTCATGGGACCACACCTAGACAGCAGTGGGGGGCAGATGTTAGTTCCAACATACCTGAAATGGCAGCATTGGCCAGAGATGTGAAGGAGGGGCCCAGGGCACAGCAAGAGTGTGTCCTGGGCAGCGAGGTCTTCCTGCAAGAGAGGATGTGAGCTGGAGTCCATGGCAAGCACAGTAAGGCCTTCCCTGCAGGGAAAGGCTGGGAGGGCCTTGGTGCCCCTGTCCCCAACAGCAAACCTCTTGCTCTGCTCAGGGAGCCCATCTGGACTACTGTAGGGGGAGCAGGCTGGTAATGTCCCTGGCACTCACCCGGTCAGTCCCACCTCCTCGTCTCAGGAGGTCAGTGACTTCCTGACCTCAACCTCTCCCAGCAGCAGTCCTGGTGGTGTGAGCATGGCCTGGGCTGTGTGCACGAGGAACCGGCAGCTGGCCTGGGTTCTCTGGACAGACAGCCATCCTGGAGTATGGCCACATGGGAGGCCCTGCACAGCGCTCTGCAGACCCTGCTGGTGGTGAGCATGGGGGAGAGAGGGCGGGGGGGAGGGGTGCACTGTGGCCTCTGCCAGGGCAGGAAGCCCCTCCTCACCCCATCCCTGCTGAGAGGCTAAGGAACCACACCACCACCCTCTCCACTGTGACCTGGGCAGTAGCAGGTCTGCTCTGTGAAGTGGCCTCAGAACCAACTCTGACCCCAGGGTCGGCGTGAGGATGAGCCGAGGAAACAGAACCTGAAGCTTCTGAGGATGCTGTGGAGCTGGGCGGGCATGTGGGACCCTCCACGAGGGGCATTGAGACGAAGGCTCCTGCAGCCCTCTCCCTGCCCCGTAGACAGCGTGGCAGGCGAGGAGCCTGAGAGCATCCCAGTGGCCTCCTCCAAGTCAGAGACTCTGTTTCCATGTCTGATGGTTGGTCCTGGAGCCAGGGGTAGCAGGGGAGCCCTAGCCCTAGCCTGGCCTGCACGCTGGCTGTTTTCTCCTGCAGTGTTGAGAGCAGAAGTGTAGATTCTCCAAATAAAAACACATAATGCCCAGTTAAAGCTGAATTTTAGATAAACAGCAAGTTTTAGTGTAAGTGTGTTCCGTGCTATGTTTGGGACATACTTATACTAAAAACAGTTTTACTGTGTATCTGAAAATCAAAGGTAATTGAGCATGGGGTATTTTGTCTGCAACCCCAGGGAAGCGATTTGATGGGAAGGGCCAAGAGCAGGCTGGGCCAGTGACAGGCAACCTGGGCTGACTCGAGGGCTCGAGGCAGGACAGGTGTGGCCATCAGATGTCGCTAGTCAGACCTGGTGGCTCCTGACTCCCTGGTGCACACAGTGGGTCAACAGCAGAGGGTCTGGGTGGACACTGGATTTACAACATGGATGCTCTGCACCAGCAGCTGACATTGGAAACTGAATTCCAAGTCTAGGGCCTTCCCTGGCAAAGAAAACAGGACAGTTTGGGTGCCTCGTGAGTGTCCAGGCTCCCTCTCCTCCTGCTCTCACAGGACCTGCAGGGAATCAACCTTTGGGACACCTGGGTGCTGCCCCAAGGACACAGAGTTGCCCCTCCTTCAGGTGCTGGGACCCTCTCCCCCACCACCACCCCCTCACTGAGGCAAAAGAGAGCCCTGGTGACCCAGAAACTGTGGGAACCCGGGTGTACCCCTTAAAAGGGAGAGAACCACTTGACAAGGATACACTTGGATAAGGATATAGTTTTCAGAGCTTCTGAAGTCACATACATTAACTGTGAACAGGAAGCAGGAGGGAAGCAGGAAGAGAAGGAGGGAAGATTCTCCCAGGCGTTTCTGATTGCACAAGTCAGCAGAGATGGAGCCTCCTCACTTTTATCCTTCATCCCTAGGGATGGGGTTTCCTTCTTAATATTCTATTTAAAATTATTTTATTTATTTTATTTTTGGCTGTGCTGGGTCTTCATTGCTGTGCATGGGCTGCTCTGTAGTTGCAGGGCACAGGCTTCTCATTACTGTGGCTTCTTTGTTGCAGAGCACAGGCTCCAGGGTGCACGGGCTTCAGTAGTTGTGGCACGTGGGCTCAGTAGCTGTGGTTCCCCAGCTCTAGAGCACAGGCTCAATAGTTGTGGTGAACAGGTTTACTTGCTCCGTGGCATGTGGGATCTTCCCAGACCAGGAATCAAGCTCATGTCTCCTGCATTGGCAGGAGAATTCTTTACCACTGAGTCACCAGGGAAGCCTCCTTTTTAAAATTTAATTTTATATTGAAGTATAGCCTGGAGAACCCCATGGACAGAGGAGCCTGGTGGGTTACAGTCCATAGTGTCGCAAAGGGTCAGACATGGCTGAAATGAGTTAGCATGCACACACATAGCTGATGTACAATGTTGCGTTTGTTTACGGTGTACAACAAAATGGTTCAGTTATACACATAGGTATGACCTTTCTTTTTCAGATTATTTTCCTGAGTAGGTTGTTACACAATGTTGAGTAGAGTTCTCTGTGCTGTAGTAGGTCAGTGAAAAATATCTCTAAATACTACTTAGTGCTCTGCTGTTTGCTTTTGAGGACCCAGGAGACACAGACCCTTGACCGCACAGTCGGCCGGGGCTGGGGGTGAGAATGGCAGGTCCAAGGGCCCCATGGAGGAGCTGCACAGGATCCCGAGGTGGGACAGGAGGGACTTTGGGAGGGCATAGGTGTGACAGACAGGGTGGCCTCCCCCAGCGCCCCCGCCTGCCCGCCGAGGAGGAGCAGCGCTGCAGTGACGAGGTTTTCAGCACCTTGGCCAGCTCTTGGGTGAGGCTGTTGGGAATGGCAGCTAGGTTTGCCTTACCATGGTAAGCAGATAGACACAGCAGAAGCCCCTGGCCTGCTGTCTGGGAGGATGGGCTTCTGAGCCCTTCGAGCTGCAGCTCCTCCTTCTAGGCACATGGGGCATCGAGGAAAGCTGTTGGGCTATACTGCGTGGAGAGATAAGACACAAAGGTTAAGCAACCCCCTGGTCTCACCACTGATGATGAAAGGCAGCCTCTCCTTCCTGTGGCCTTTGCTCCTGAAGCCATACTGCTGGCTGCCTTCATGTTCCCCCCCACCCCCCCACTGTGGTTTCCCCACAAACAGACCCCACCACCCTCTCTGAAACCTCCTTTCTGCTTGTTCCCCTGATCAGTCAAGGTCCCAGCAAGACAGAGATGATCTACTCAGCTGAGATTAATTTCTAGGGGCTGGTGAAGGGGCTGTTCCAAGGGCAGGTGCCTTATCAGGGACCCCATGGGTTAGCCTCCTCCCCTGGGACTCGTGGCTGACCTGCTGCAGCCCTGGCCTGAAGGGATGGGGAGGAGTTGTGCAGATGGAGAAGGGTCTGGGGGATACAAGCCATGCTTCTCCCCTTGCCCTACCTCCAATTTTCTGCTGGACCCCCCAGGGGCCACCCCAAGCTGGAGGGCGGGGGGTGGACATTGTCCATAGCATGCAGGATGGGGAATGTGGAGGGAGCCTCTGTGGGAAGACTGGGGCAACTCAGAACCTCACTCTGTGCTGTGTCTTCTGGGTCGAGACCATTGCTTGCTGTGGGGGTGACCAAAGATGATGGTGATGCCCCGGAAACGTAGGGCTGACCTCCAGGGCTGGGAGCAGCCTGGGCCACCTCTCAGATTCCTAACTTCTGTAGAAGAAGCTTCTCCTGGTATCCTGCGAGTGCATGGGGCTGTGGACCTTCCACAGGACCCTGTAGCCTCAAGATGCATTTTGTTCCCTGCTCCTCAGGTGGCGCTAGTGGTAAAGAAGAACCTTCCTGCCAGTGTGGGAGACATAAGATACATGGGTTAGATCCCTGAGTTGGGAAGATCCCCTGGAAGAGGGCATGACAACCCACTCCAGTGTTCTAGCCTGGAGAATCCCATGGACAGAGGAACCTGGAGGGCTACAGTCTACAGGGTCGCAAAGAACTAGACACGACTGAAGTGGCTTAGCATGCACACATGCCAGGCTGCCCTGTGTGTCATCTGTCAGCCCTGGCTGAGGGTCAGAGCTGGGCCCCCTTGTTCTCATTAGAAAGGATGCAGTAAGCGCCAGGCATGGGGGAACTCCTTCCCTCCCCACCCCATGCTTACCATTGCCCAGGCTCAGGTGGCACTGGCCTTTTCCCATCTTAGCTGGAGCCCTGTCTCCTGTGGTGGCCCCAGTGCCCGGGGATCTGTGGGGGTTGAACGCAGGTATGCTCTCTTTGCCCTGAAGTCTGAGCATCTTTGAGGAGCCCAGCTGATGAACTTGTGTCCCCCCCAAGCCCTCACCACCTGCAGGACAGCAGCCTGCCCCACCCACTCTGCCCAGAATTGGCTGCTGCACCAAGTCCTCAGTCTGTCTCCCCTGTGCTGTTGGGCAGACTGTAAACTTGGCTGACTTGAAGCTTCTCTACTGTGGCTTCCCAGGGAAAAGAAATCCAATGGTTGTCTGCTTACAGTGAGAGGCCCCAGGGAGGATTGCCTGGTTGTAACAGGGAGTCATCCCAGGGGACATCCTGGCTGTGGCCATGTGCCTCCCAGGTCATCTCTCTGCATCTTACTCCTCGTTCAAGCAGGGGCTTCCTGACTCACTCATCCACTGACCACCCTCGCCCTTCTCAACCCTCACCCACAGGGAAGCATGTGCTGGCTCCCCTGGGGAATGAACACCATCTGGAACTCCAGAGCTGAGGAGGCCAGCAGATCACCCTGCTTGTTCCGAGTTACAGACGAGGAGGCCAGTGGGCAGTGGCCACGTGGTTGGCCACACTGAGGTCCATGTCCACGAAGATGTGAATGCATCTCCGGGGCTTCAGTCTGAGGGACCTCCCTATGTCTTTCAGCTCGTGGGCTTCATCTGTGCCTGCCACATGGTCAATGTGATCACCAAGGAGGAGGACAGCTTTAAGTGTATGACCACTAGCCTCCTGCAGAATCCCATTACTAACCTGCCAGCCCTGCCAGGCAGTGAAGGAGGATAAGAGAGGCTGCAGGCTGGCCACAGAGGCCTGAGGGCTGGCCTCTTAAAGGAGTCCCTGAGCCCTGAAGGTTCTGGCCTACGCAGAGATGGGGAGGTCCGGGTATGAGGGCACCAGGGGTCAGCACACCCCAAGCCCCCTGGTCTGAGGGTTTCTGTGCTGCAGGGCCGGCCCCGCAATCCCTACAACTGTTGCAGGCAGAAGGCTGAGCCCTGACCAGCAGAGGAAAAGCCCTCTCGCTCCCCCTTGCAGTGGGCAGCTGCCCCACTTCAGGCCCTAGTGCTGGGGGACACATTCGAGGAACGCAGGCACATCCTCCGTCTGAGAATGCTCTCAACTTTCCTCTGATTTGCAGCGTGAACACTCAGGTGTTGTTGCCGACCTGACCACCCCAGGCTCTGATGGGTTCTCACAAGGATGAGAGGGGCTGGGTGTACCCAGGGGGGCCCAGGGCTCCTATGGGCAGAAACTTCTCTGGATCTGAAGCACAATTCAGAGCCTCTGTCCCTAGAGGTCAGAAGGGAGTGGCCGTGAAGTTGGTGGGCCGAGTGTCCTCAGAAACCAGATTCTCTCAGGGACCAGCCTCCAGGTACCCTTCCCCTTGGTATTGGGTGGCCCCAAACCATCGCTCAGCCCACGGCCAACTGGGAGGAAGCAGAGCTTCCTGTATTGATTACATTAAAATATTTTAGGTCGGACGACAGCCCTGGGGTTCAGCTTGGCCCAGCGGGCCCTGGCCGCCCACGCACAGTGCAGTCACAGCTTTGAGGCACCAGGACTGGGGGAGCCCAGCAGGGCAAGGGGCGGCCCCTGCTGAGAGGCCAGTGTCCTGTGAAACCCTTCGCCAAGTGGGAACCCCACCCTCCAGTCTGGGCCGCTCCTGCTGAGTGTTTGCACTTGGGAACTTCTCTGCTCTGCCATCCTGTACATCATTTGGGTTATTTTATTTGGGTCTTGGTTTCTTTCAGTTGATTTCATTGGTGGATTTGACCCATTTCCTCCCTACCACATCAGTGAAAAGCCTTCCAACCTCTAGTGTGAGCAGGCATCCCGTAAGAACAACTGCAGAGACTGCCCACTGGCCTGGCCACCCCAGAGTGCACAGCCACCAGGCTCCTTTCCTGGGGAGACCTCACCAGCCATCTGTCTGTCTATCCATCCATCATGCATCTGTTTGTCCATCCCCCACTTTCCTGAGATCTGCTCTGGGCTGACTCTGGGCAGAGTGTAGGGTACAGAGGCTGAGAGGACACTGAGAGGCTTCCACCCAGGGGAATGACCTGCTGACTTTCCTGGGTCTCCCTGTGGAAGGAAATTTATGCATTTGGCAGTGTCGGGTCTGAGTTGCAACATGAGGGGTCTTCATTTCCTCATGCAGGATCTTCCGTGCACGGGCTCAGCAGTTGTGGTGCACAGCTTAATTGCTCCACGGCACATGGGATATTAGTTCTCCCACCAGGGATTGAACCTGCGTCCCCTGTGTTGCAAGGTGGATTCTTAACCACTGGACCACCAGGGAAGTCTCCTGTGGCAGGAAATATGTAGTGTTGTCTCCCTTTGGAGGATCAGACTTCTTCCTTCTTGTAAAGCAATGTCCACAGCCCTGTAGCCCCCAGGCCTCTAGTGGGGGTGCCTGTACTGTTGGCCTCCCTTCTCTGAAATGGCCTTTGCCACAGGCCTTGTCCCACATGGAATCCTGAAAGTAGGGTCAGAAGAGGCGGTTGATAGTCCTCCTAGTAAAGCTGTACTTCCTCCATCCCCACCAGGCCCATGGAGACAAACTTCCCCTTCAGGGCCACACGTGCAACCATCCCCTGGGGACCCTGACCCTTTTGGCAGCCCCCAGCCCTTTTACCCTGTAAGTAAGGCCCCATTTCAGCCAAGGTCTATCAGAGGTAGCAGGCGTTCAGCTCCCATCATGGGACAGAGACCCAGTTCAGGCCCTCAGGCCAGGGCAGGGTGTGTGGGAGTTGATGACCCAGGGCACACAGCCTGGGAGAGCTGGCCGGGCTGGACATGCTTCTGAGGTTTTTCTCCAGCCGTGGAGCTGGGGTGGCCAGGAGAACCCAGGGTGAGCCTCTCACCTCACTCCTAGCCCCCTGGCTCAAACCTGAATGAGGCGTCTGCAGCCAAAGTCAGCTCTGCAGGGACAAGGCCCCCAGCTGCCTGCGTGGGGAGCCCCGTCCAGTCCAGGGCGGGCCTGGCTAAAGTCCAGTCCCTCCCCCACCCCACCCAAGGCCAGGACATCCTCCCCTTCTTGGGTTTTGTCCACATGGCAGCACCTTTCTTCCTCATCTCTGACCTTGCCCACCCCCTCACCTCACTCCCACAGGCCCACATAAGTGAAGAGCAGCCATCCTGCCCTTGTGGCTTCCAGCCTGTGACCTGTTGTGGATGACAGGAGGCTCCCAGCAGCGGACCCTCCCACCCCCATGGACCTGCAGGTGCCCCAGGGTCTAATAACTACATGACCAGGGCGGCAAGACCAGTGCCAGGCCAAGAATGGCTGCAACCACTGAAGAGTTGCTTCCTTTTTCTAAAGAAAAAAAAAGGCACAGAGAAAACCTCATTGCTGGCCTCAGTAGCACTGAGTCACACTCCATCCACGGCATGCCTGAGATGGCTGTTCAAGGAGCCCCCTCCCTCAGGTGCCCTCCCCAGGGCAGCCAGACCCCCAAAGGCTGCACACACCCATGCTGGGAGGAGGGGCTGGCCAAGGGGACCGCAAGACGGGGCAAGTGTGACCCCTTCACGAGGGTCAGTGTGAGCACACGGTGACCCCATCGAGCTCTGTGGGAGTTAGAATTAGGGCCACAGGTGCTGCGGCCGGTGGGACCCCCAAGGTGGGGGCTGGGCTTGCCCAGGAGACCACAGGGCAGGGGCTGCCTGGTGGCAAGTGGAGGACACTGTCCAAGCCCCCAGGGTGCAATCGTCCTAGCACGTCCCAAGGTGCCAACCAGTGGAGGAGACAGGAACCTGCCTCCAGATCACTAGCCCTGCCGGACTTGGTGGACAATTGCAATTTCAGTTTCAGAAGCAGCCCAGGTCAGTCCATTCTAAAAGTCCTAAAACATTGAAAAGATAGCACAAGAAACGGGGAGGGGAGTGGGGAGGTGGGGATGGCCTGGAATGGACCTGACCAGCTGTGCTGCCCTGCTGGTGAGGCGAGGCGAGGGGGCAGGGTGGAGGAGAGGGGGCTGGGTGGAGGGGAGGGCGCTGGCGGTTCTGGAACAGAGGCTGCTGGGCACTGTCCAGGGAAAACCCATGCTTTATTTTGACTTTCTGAAGCATCCATGCTTGGGTAAAACAGCCCCCACCTCCCCACACCAAGCCGCCTGCAGCTCCATCTTCCACACAGGTCAGTGGTGGACGCCAGCTCAGGGCGCCTCAGCTCACAGCTCCTGGCAGGGAGAAGGGCCGAGCCCACAGCTCCAGGTGCTTCTCCATGCAGCCAGGGTCTCTCAGCCCCCAGGGGAGTTCCCTTCCCTGCCACTTCTCCCCCACCAGAAGATTCTTGGAGAGAGCTTGGGGCTCAGTGGCCTTTGGGAACCCTGGAGGGGTTCTGCCCCCCATGACATCAGAGGGTGATGGACCCCTTGCCCACCCGCTGTGCATTTCCACCAGGCCTCGGCTCCCAGCTTGAGATCCCCATCGGGGTCTTGTGCTCAGGAAGACCCCAGCCCTTCCTCCTGACAAGGGCATCCTGCTTTTCTCCACGTGCCTCCAAAGCAGTGCTCCCCTTGGTTTGGCTGCCACCCTGTATGCCCAGCTGGACAGGAGGCTTTATCCCCTTGACCACTAGGAAAACCAAGGCAGAGAGGCACCCAAGCAGAGTGGTTGTGGCTCCCCGGGGTGGTGTGTTGAGAAGGACTCAAAGCAAGTCTCTGAGCATCAGGAGAAGGCATGGGGTTGACCTGAGATGTCTTGCTGGGGCCAGGGAGGGGCCAGGGAGGGGGAAAGAGGTGCTGCCTCCTGCTGCCCCCGTCCCCTCGGGCGACCCCAAGTCAGGACCACAGGAGCTGCACACTCACCTGGCCTAGGACAGGAAGGTGCGCACACAGCTGCGGACTGGGGTCCTGCAGATGGGGCACTGCTGCAGGCTGGGCGCGCACTCGGCACAGGCCAGGTGGCCGCAGGGCACGAAGACAACGCCCACTGTGCGGTCCAGGCACACCCTGCATGTCCGCTCCTCCCGAAGGCGCCGCAGCTGCTCCTCTGCATCCTGCACTCCTCCCGGTTCTCCGCCAGGGGGACCTGTGACACCATGCCCACACCTTGACCTGTGCCCTCTGTACTGGCTAAGGGGCAAGGCAGGCCAAACAGGGAGTGCCCACCCCCACTGTGGAATGCAGGAAGGCCAGCCCCGCCCAACCCCAGATGGTTCTCACCCTCACCTGACTCCAGGGCACTCTCCACTTGAGCCTCTATTCTGGGTGTGAGCAGCTCAGGCCCTGGGGGACAGGAGCTGTGGGCAGTTAGAACAGACGTGAGGTTCCTAGGGGATCTGAGGCCCGGCCCCCAGCCAACAGGCCACAGGCAGGGTCTAGCCCCAGCTCCCCCGCCCGCAGCGCACCAGTGTCCAGAGTCCTCTTTCCACCAGGACTCTGCCTGTTCAGCCCCTTGTGCAGTGGTGATGGATGCTCTGTGCCCAGCACCATGGGGGCAGCAGGGGCATCTGTGCCCAGAGGGAATAAGGAAGGAGAGGTGGGCCGTGCCCAGGGACAGGAACATACCTCTGGCCCCCACCATCCGGCCCCCGTCCTCTTCCTGGAGCAGGTCGGCTACCAGCTGCGACGTGGACATGCCAGTCAGCGCCACCTGGTGGTACTTGCGCTGCAGCAGCCCTTGCACTTGGCCCGGCCTAAAGCCCATGCGAAGCACGGCCTGGACTGCCGGGCACTGGCTCCACGCTGGCCGCTCCTGGCCGCCCCCCACATCTGCAAGACAGAACGAGGGGTGCTGGCCAAGGGCAGGCAGGGGCTGTGGCCTCAGGGTCCCAGCAGAGGTGGCGGCTGGCCACTGTGGCCCGCCAGCAGGGCCACGTCTTCATTACAAGGGGCCTGGCGCCATCACAGCTGCTGCCTCTGTGTCCAGAGTTGTGTTCCCAGGGCCTTTGTCAGAGGTGCCACGCACGGGGAAGACGTAAACCTGATCACAGAAGCTGACTAAGAGCTGGGTACTGCTCCCAGGGTGGCAAGCAGACTCTTGCTTGGTCCCAGGTGAGGCTGGCACCAGGCCCACTTCACAGCTCAGGGCACTGAGGCTGAGGTAGCACAGTATGGACCCAAGCCTGGAGCCCCTCAGACCCTGGGTGCCGACAGAGGGCTGGACTCTCTGTGTGATGGAGACAGTGGCCGGTCAGCTCTCAGGCACGGTTGGCTGATGGCAGCCTTTCCTGCTATGCCCCTGTGCGCTTCTCAGGACTGGCCATGCCCAGGGCAGCCAGTTCAAGGGTAGCAGGGGCCTCTCCAGAGCCCTGGACACACGCGCAGTGCCTGTGTGAAGCCCCCAGTGAAGCAAGCCCACGCAGCACACCCTCAGGCAGGGTCAAGCAGCCTTCACTCTCCTGCTGTCCTACAGGGAGCACAGCCAGTGGAGCCGGCCGTGGTGCAGGCCAAGGTGCCCAAGGGGCCAGCACAGGCCACGCATCCCAGCTCACCTGAGGGGGTGGCAGGACCCGCATCTTCTGGTTCCTCCGACCGGTCCTGGAAGGAGTCAGAGAACCCCTGTGCCCCGAGCAGGAGGAGGAGCAAGGCTGGGGCAGGCCCCTCACCACCACCCCCTGAAGCCCTAAGGGCAGGAAGGACTCACCCAGTAGCCCGGGCAGCAACAGGACTCCTGAACCCTGCAGACAAAGTCCCGTCCTTTTGTCCGGAGCAGGAACTCACACCTGAGGAAAGCGGGTTCAGACATGACAGCCTAGAGGCTTGGGCTGTCAGAGGACCCCGCACTGTCCAGGTTGAGCCCGGGGACCCCTGCTTCCCCCGGGTGGTGGGCTTTCTGGGAAGTTGTCTTGGAGACAGAGTCTTGAACATCAAGGGAGAAATAGAAGTGCTGTCCCCAGAGAGTCCCCCATCCTGGTTTCCCGAGACACCCTGGGACTGGGGAGGGGAAGCGGTACCTGGGGAACCACCTGGCATGCTCGGTCCAGGGGTCGTCGCCTCGCTCCCAGCTCTGCAGACCCCCGTAGCAGAAGAAGCACCTCACCTTGTCCTGCTGGCCTGGGGTGGGGCCGAGACACTGGTCTTGACCACACTGGGTCCCTTGTATAGCCAGAGGTTTCCCCTTTGGGCTGGGGACAGGGCTCCCAGGTGGCCTTTCCTTCTAGGGCAGGGCTATCTGGGGTTATTTGTGAGCCTTGGGGGCTCCCACTGGCCTTGGCCATCACTTTACCTGGCATTCTCCTTGGAATTCACATGCACTCCATTTCTCAAAGGTGGGATAGGGGGTACCATGCTTGGGGCACTTGCCAGGATCCAGGTGCGTGTTGGGGGAAGGGGGAGGTGGGGGAGCCCCTCTGCCCCAGGTGCCCCCTCTTAGGATGGATTTCCAGTGATGGAAAGAAGGGAGGCTGTGTGCTTCCAGGCTTGGTTTTAGAGACTCACAACTCCCTAAATGGGAACAGGGATCTCATCTCTCTACCCCTGTGGCCATCACCCCTGCCTCACCCCCTATAATCAACAAATTTGGAGCAGAGACCTCAGATCAGGGGCTGCTACAGGCATCCCACACCACCAGCCCTCTGAGAGCTCTCCCTGGACCCCGGGGCCAGTGGATACCCTACACCTCCCGTTCCTCCTCCTGGCACCTCCGACACCAACACTGTCCCCCAGCACAGATCTAACTGCTCCATGCTGTTCTGGCATCTCCCCAGGTCTGAAGCACAAGAGAGACTGCAGGGCAGGGAGCAGGTGTAGAAGGGCCGTGGGGACCCCCAGGACTCACCAGTGTGGAAGAAGCCCGCAGCAGCCAGCAGCTCCGGCGGCACCACAGCACTCAGCGGCCAGTCATAGAAGGAGGCCAGCCGCAGCTCCTCTGAGCCCATCCCGGGGAAGGCGGGCCTTGGGGCCAGGGCAGCACCATCTTCCCTCCTCCTCCTCTGCCAGGGGGCGCAGCTGGCCCAGGATCTGCCCATCCGTGTGGTCCAGGCCTCCCCAGGACAGGGCGCTGTCAGTGCCCCGGCCCCGGGGGTTGCAGAGAGAGTGGGGTCCATGTTGCCCCCGAGGGGGACGGCTGCCAGCTGCCCAGTGGCTTGGCTCTGGGCCATAGCACCAGCACTTGGTCCTGTCCTCGAGCCCCATAACGCAGACAGCAGCCCCAACGAGTTCTGACGAGTTGGTGGCCCCGAGCGGTCAGTTCTGGAATGTGCCCAGCCAGCCTGCCCCAGCCTCCTGACTCCTGTGTCTTGCTAGGGGACAGCAGTGGCCTTTACTCCAACAGTAGGGCAGTAACAGTCCTGCCCCCCCAGATGCCCTGGGTGGGGGAGCAGCCAGGGGCCGCTGGGGCCCACCACTTTCTGGAAGGGGCCAACGTGGCAGCCCATGTCACATGCTCGCTGCAGCGGGACTGTGTCACGGGGCCCCTGGCGGGGGCCACAGCAACAGAGCCACCACAGTGGGGGCAGTGGTTCTCACTGTCCTCTGCAGGGCAAGGTGGGGTCTCTTGGCACAAAGGGAGGGACTAGAGCAGAGGGACCCCTCCCAAGGCAGCAGAGGGCTGGTTCTGGCTCTGGGACCTTAGTGGGGGAGGGGCAGCGATGGGTTATGCTCCCTGTTATGCTTGGGTTTTGCTCCTGGTTCCTGGGCTAGGAGCCAGGGGGGGCCTCTGAAAGCAGAAGGTTCCAGATGACAGTCAGTGCTGCCTGGGGAGGGGAGGGCAGCACCCATACAGGGACGTAGGGTAGCCACGGACCCAGGGGTGCCTAGTGAAGGGCTGGACCTGGGTTCTGGAGTGGATTACTTGGATGTTCTCAGAACCCTGGAGCCCAAAGGGGCCCAGGCCATCCCTGTGCCTGGTCCAGCTGGGCAGGAGGCCCTCAGCAGGCCATGCAGCGGCTCCTGCCCTTGGGCCTTGAAGGTTCTGTCTCCTCCCTCAGCCTTAGCCTGCGAGGGATCCGGAGGGGGAGCCACACACAGTAAGGTCAGTCTTCCCATTTGAACTGCATCCCCGAGACACTGTGGCCCAGTCACCAGAGTCCACAAGTCCAGCTCCCTGTACCTCCAGTCATCAGGGGTGACCAAATCACCCTTCTCTGAGCCTGGCCCCCCTGCCTTCCCTCTCCCTGCTAAGTGTGTGCCCAGCTAGCCCAGGGAGCCCCAACTCCTGGTCTGGGGGGCCCTGGGTAGCTCCAGGCTCAAGCAAAAGCCATTGGCCACATGGGGGTCCCCTTCTCTGTATGGGCTGCCCTCAAACCTGGTCAGAGCCCAGGCTCAAGGGCCCCAATGTCCCCAAACCCACCAGTGAGGGAAGATGGGGAGGACTGTAACCCTGGTGGGCAGAGCAGGGTCTGAAGGACAGAAAGGCTCAGGGTGGAAGGGACAAAGAGGAAGACCAGATAGGGTGTGGGCCCTGCCCCCCCCAGCCCCCTCCCTGGAGCACAACCACCTCCCTGCTCCCTAGAGCAGGGAAAAGGGGGAACAGGTTCTGTGGGACCCTGATAAGGGTGGGGGAGGAGGGGCTCACCGGCTTCCATGCTGGACTGGCAGGGTGGGCCAGGCATAGTGAGGGTCACAAAGAGGGTGGATGGAAGGGTGTTCTCACCCAGGCCTGCAGCCCCGCCATGTCCCCCGAGCAACCCTGAAACCATCACCACCCCACTGGGCATGGAGCCTCATGAACCCAGCACAGACCAAGGAGCCCAGAGCCCAGGCCTGCATCCTATTCCTGGGAGTGGGGGCTGCAGTTTCACCCTCAAGGGGGACCCCATAGGCATCCTGCCTGCACCAGCTGCTCAGCCCCATGTGGCCAGGGTCCCATGGAGTCCTGGGAATCCTCTCCTAGCAGCAGCCTGAGCCACCTGGCTCCCTGCAGCTGCCCTGTAGCTTGGCCCTGGGCTCCGGGTTTACCTGCAGGAAACCCTAGTGATGTATGTGGCCGGCTGCCTGTACCCCTCCCAGGCTCCTGGGCCTGGGCTGCCCATCCTGGTTGGTGGACCATGGGATGAGGGGTGAGCAGGCAACTGGAAAATGTGGGCTGAGTCTCCCAGGACACATGGGTCCCAACTGGGACCTCCCAGCGAAATGCCTCGGGATCCTGGTCCTCGCCCTCTCTACTCCAGTTCCCCAGCCTGTGTGGAAACATTGCCACCTCTAGTCACTCCAGCAAAACTCAGGAGTGCCACGTTGGGACAGCCTTCTGCCCTGCCCACCCCCACCCTTTGGTGGATGGGGAGGAGGACCAGGGTTCCCAGGTGCTGGCTCTCCAACCGCTCCTATCTCAGCAGGGAAATCACAGCCCCCATGTTTGTTCTGAACCCTCTGGAGGTGGGGACTGGCCAGTCCGAGAATCCTCTGAGATGGACTGGCAGCAGGGGCAGCGACCCCCAGAGGCATGTCTACAGTCTCTTCCCTCAGATCCTGAAGTTTGGGGGGCTGGGAGAGGAGAAACAATCTCCCATACTTCTGAAAATTCCAAACATGCATTCCCCAGGCACCATCCACCTCATGGTAGGCTCTCCCCAGGAAGGGGGTGCCGAAGTACCTGAGCTGAGGGAATCCCCCTGATACTGTACACACACCAGGAAGCAGGTATTTCTGCAAGTACATCCAAGCGTGGGGCTGCACAGACGAGGGGCTGAGAGGGTCACCAGCAGAGCCATGGGCATCTCAGAGGAGGACCAGCCTTGGCCTCTTTGCTTGTTTGCATCTATGGTTGAAATTCTCAATACAAGGAGTTATTCAAGTCTTATTTATTCAATTAAATAGAAAGAAATCAGGAGCTAAAAATAATAATCATACCCTTGTTCCAGAAATTTCGAAAATACTGAAAGCATGAATAAAATAGAAGTCACCCTCTGAACCAGCTCTAGCACCACCAGGGCTGGTTTCCAGAATGGACATCTGACAGCTGCTTGGGCTGGAGTTCCCTGGAGCCCCTCATGTTTCTTTGCAACTCTCTGGGAATTTAAAATTATTTCAAAAGAAGCAATAGAAAAATCTGTCAGCCTCCCCTCCACTGGGAGGGTTCTGCTGTTACTGTTTTGCTGTTTTCTTTCAGACATGCTCTGTGTGTTTGCCCCTTTCCTCAAGTAATGCTGTATGCCAGCTTTTTTTTTTTTTTTTTTTATGGGCACATACTGAAGTGTTTGTTTTTTTAATGGGGGGCAGCTTCCCTGGTGGATCAGGTGGTAAAGAATCTGCCTGCAATGCAGAAAACCTAGGTTCGATCCCCCGAGTTGGGAAAAATCCCTGGAGAAGAGAATGGCTACCTACTCCAGTAGTCTTTCCTGGAGAATCCTGTGGACAGAGGAGCCTGGTAGGCTACAGTCCATGGGGTCACAAAGAGTTGGACATGACTGAGCGGCTAACACTTTTGCTTTCACTGGGGTGTTTTTGGTTTTAGCTTCTTTTTTTTCTTTTTGTAAGTCAGTTTTTAAACATGAACGAGTATTGGCCGATGCCTCAGATGGCTCCTCTGACAGTCTTGCGGTGGGGGGGCATTTCACTTTTTACAGTGAAATCTCCCCAGGCAGGATGATGCCAGAAGGGGAGAGGGCGGGTAGGTCATCCCAACCTCTTTAGACAGGAGCCCAGAGATGATCCAATACCCCATACAATTTGCTCCCAGAGTCAGACCACACCCCTACTCTCCTCAAAAGATTCCAGAACCAGCTGGGGTTGGAGAGGAATATCCCCAGTTTAGGGGTCCCCCCAGCTTGATGGGGCCTGGCTTGGGAAGGCCAGGCAAGAATGGTGGCAACCAGACCAGCATCATCACAGCACTTGTCTCTCCGAAAGCCACACGCCCACCTGAGAAAACTTAAATGGAAAAGTCCATGCAGCTATTTGAACGTGCTCTGGCTTTCCTTCGAGACAGAGGAGACCAGGGTCATGTGGGTGGTGGGTAGACCTACTGGACTTATTCCCCTGGAATGAGGCTTCTGAGACCTGGACCTGAGCAGGGGAGGGTGTTCATCAACCTCGGTCAGGTCCAGGCCTCAGGCCTCCCTCAGGCTCCTGAGTTTCCAGGAGACAGTGCTGGGACGTGGGGCCTGTTGACCCAGCTAGGGGCACCACAGACTCCTCTGAGAAAGGGGAGTGGGGGCCCATCTCTGCACCTCCACCCCACCTCTCTCCTGGCTGAGAAAAGACTCCATGAGTTCCTGACTCGAGGGTCTGGGAACCCAGCTGGCCCAGGCACCACCTGACCTATGGCCACAGAGCCAGGACTCCAGGTGGCCACAGGGTACCAGGCAAGCACGGCAGAGCAGGCATGGGCTAGGGGCCTGGGGCTGGGACCCCTATGTCCCCACCTACACTCAGCCTCAGAGCCTCTGTAGACAGACCCCACATGGTAGGGCATGCCCCACCTGGGACCAGGCTCCACGAGGACAGGGTGGGAGGAGAGGGGAGAGCGGAAGGAGGGGGAGGGAGAGGGTGGAGGACGGCTTTTTAAACTCACCTTTAGGAAAGGGTGCTGTGCACTAACCCACCTAACACCTGAGGCTGGGGTGGATCCCCCAGAGCAGACCCTGAACCAAGACTGGGGTGGAAAAGCTTTATTTGGGAGTCAATGCGAGAGAGGGTGGGCAAGGCGCAGATGGTGGGTGTGCTTCTGCGGGGTCCTGGCCCCGGCACCCCTGCTCGGGGCCCATGGAGCTTGTGCAACCTCAGCAGCAGCCCAGCCAGGCTCGGTGACTCCAGGCCTGCGGCGAGAGTCGCGGGCAGAGCTGCAAGCCGCCAGCAGGGGGCACTCGGAGAAAGCGAGCGCCAGGGCCGCCAGCCTAGTCCCGCGCATCTCCCTCTGGCTGAGGTGGGCCCCGCCCACGAGCGGCTGTCTGGACCACAGCTTCAAGGCTGCAGAGGCGCCCCCGTCCGCATCGCCTGGGCTTGTGGAATTAGACGGTTTCCTGGGCACGCGCGGCCCCAGACCTGGGCAGGACGACCGGCTTGTCTCTGAAGAGGACCCAGCACAGCTAAGCCTGACTCGTTCCTGCCCCTTCCCCAAGCCCGGGTGACCCTGAACCTGAACTGGGAGGCCCGGCAAGGGGGTAGGGGCGGGGAGGGCGTGGACTGAGGCGCCGCCCAGGGGAGGAAAGGCGGGAAGGCGGAGTCCGGAACGTCCAGTGAGTGACCACCGACAGCTCCTGCGCTCACAGCTCAGCCGCCAGAGAGGCATCTCATGTCTGGGGGCCCAGCCGCTATACTGGGCTGGCGATGGGACCAGGTGAGGTGTCCATCCTCAAACACAAGGAGGGGGGACACTCCCAGAATTTTAGCAGGATGTGCCGCTAGACAGAAGGGGGTGATAAGACGTCTGGAGAGCTGTGCAGAGGGCCTTCTCTGTCCCAGCACAATTGCTGCAGGCTGTGGGCATCCTTTCTGACACAAGAGGGCTGTCTCTCCAGCGCGATTCTGCTCCCCTGCCCCTAGGACCCCTCCTATTGCCATTCCCTTCCCCCGGGCTGGCCCCTCACTCCTGTTCCAGCTGCCTGCCCTCCCCAGGCACTGAACCCACCCGCAGCCCTTGATGTGTCTGGTAAGGTCTTGTCACACCGGCCCTCGGCTTCTCCTGGCGCTGCCCCTCCCCTCGTTTTGTGGCCACACTATTCCCATATCCCTGATCTCCGTGGACCTCTAGTAGAGAGTCCTCGTGGTGTCTTGGGGCCTCAAGCATTTGGCCCACACTGAGATGAGCTGGCACTTGGGGGTTAAAGCTCTGTGGTCACCATCTTGACAGTCTTAATACTTCTGTCTTTTAATGTATGCTTTGTAAAGTGCCATCTGATTGATGCTTTTGAACTGTGGTACTGGAGAAAACTCTTGAGAGTCCCGTGGAAGGCAAAGAAATCAAACTAGTCAAATGAAATCAACCCTGAATACTCTTTGGAAGGACTGATGCTGAAGCTGAAGCTCCAATCCTTTGGACACCTGACGCGAAGAGCTGGTTCACTGGAGAAACCCTAATGCTGGGAAAGATTAAAGGCAGAAAGAGAAGAGGGCAACAGAGGATGAGATGGTTGGATGGCATCACTGATTCAATGGACATCAACTTGGGCAAACTCTAGAAGATGGTGAAGGATGGGGAAGCCTGGCGTGCTGCAGTCCATGGGGTCCTGGAGTCAGACACAACTGAACAACAACAAAGTGCCATCCACTGGGACTCAGGGGCACATGGCAGGGACTTGGGGTCTCCCAACAGCCCTTCCTCTAGGACCAATTCTTGGCTGCCCACTCCTCTGCCCCCCACCAGTGGCCATCACTTCCCCTTGCCTCTGGGGGGTCTGATGGGGTGAACACAGAAGGACACTGATTAACAGGGATGGGCCCCAGGTGTCTACCAGGGTCTGTGTCCCCTCTGTGAGCCCCTCAACATTAAACAGCAGATAATAAATAATAAACACTACTGTGGGTCACAGAGAGATGGCAGAGGGAAGGGGAAGGCTCTTCTGGCTTTTGAAACAAGGGCCCAGGTTTTGCCCAGCACTATGGCAGCCCCACAGGACTGGAAGCTTGCCTGCATCACCTCACTGCCAAGGCTGATGCCTCCTGAGTTGGAACGATGCTGCAGAGCAACATATTCCCTGCTGTTATATCAACCACCTCATAGGGTGAGTCATGCTCTCACATCTGAGAGACTTCTGGGCCCCACACCACCTGGTACTGTCTCTGGGAACAGATGATGGTTTGCTGCTGAGACCCTTGACCATGTGGAGCTCAGTCACCACCCAGGGGAAGAGCCCAGGGTTGCCTCCAGCCAGCCACAGATTAGCTGCATGGCCTAGGCAAGCTTTAGCTTCTGGGAGGCTTAGCGGCTCCAGGAAGCCAGAACTGCCTCTATCTCACTCATTTGCTCTCTACCTGTTAGACTGTGCATCTCTCCTACGCCAGGCTGTCTTCCCAGCACTCAGCAGTGGACAGGGGCATGACCCAGACTGTGGGAGCTTGTCTTCCAGTGGGTGGGCAGCCAGTTCTGTGCTCTGGCTCCCAGTCCTGGCTGGTGAGTGTCTGCCTGTCCTGAGTCCATTCAGGGACCGACCCCAGGCAGTCACCCCTCCTGGCTCCTTCTCAGCTCTGGTCCAAGGTACTCTGTTCACCCCCATCTCTCTCTCCTCTGGGTCATGGGGCAGCATCTCTGCTCTTGAGCCTTCCCCTCAATGAATAGTCAACCAATCAGCAGTTTGCAGGCTGTGAGGCATCCCCCACCAGGGGGAGGGGTGGCAAGGAGGAAAGACTACTTCTATCCCCAGAGCCCCACAAATGCAGAGCACTCAGTTAACACTCAGGGAATTAGTGACCCAATGAGACATTTGAAGAGAGGCGGTTTCAAAGATGTTCTGTAAATCACAGGAGGCCCGTCAAGTTTCCTCTGGAGCCAGGAGCAGGAAGAGCAGGTTTAGGAGGTATGCAGCAGCCCCAGAGAAAGTACCGAGGAGGAGGTTTCTGGAAGGAGGCCATGAGCCCCAAGTTTAGGCGAGAAGGGGACTGGGGAGTGGTCGATGCCAGCACAGGCACTTCCATCACCCTCTGGTGAACAAGTGTCTTGTTTGCAGGCCCTGGGAGGCCAGCTGTGGGTGAGTTCTGTCCAGCCCCAGTGGGGCTGTTTGCTACAGCAAACAGGGCCTATACTCTTAAGGCCCCACCCCCAGTTGGGGGAAGGTCTACCTGCTGGTGAATCCACAGGCCTCTTCTGGGAGTTCTGCCAGTTCTAACACCATGCAGGTGGCCAATATGCGTGCCCTTTGACCTGGTGATCCTGCCTGCAGGAACCTCCTTCTAGGTGTCCCTGCACAGGTGTGCATGTGCAACAGGGTCAGCGGGGCTAGAAAGGCCTGCCTCCCACCTTGTTCCTTTGAGTACACAGATAAGGTGTGTTTGTTTTTGGCAGTGTCATTCGTCTTGTGGGATCTTAGTTCCCCCTATCAGGGATAGAAACCAGGGCTACAGCAGTGAAAGAACTGAGTCCTAACCGCTGGACTGCTGAGGAAATTTTAGGTGAGGTTTTTAACCATGGGCTTATGTGCCTTTGAAATAAATAGAAAATCAAACCTTTTAAAATCATTCGTAGAAACATTTAGACAATCCCATCCCAGTTGGATATGGCAGGGAGCGGGTGCCTGGGGGTGCCCAGTATACGGTGGGTTCTCTCTGCTGGACCTCCTGGCAGGAAACCCCTGAGTCACGTGCCTGTGCGGACATGGCTCCTCCCTGAAGCTGAAGGGTGACCAGGGGTCAGGTGGGGGGAGGGTGGAGCAGAGTGCTCTGGGCAGTGGGGAGAGCTGGCTGGTCCCGGCACAGGTCCTGGGGTCAGGCCATCCTCTCCCCCAGAGGTCTCGATCTGCTCCAAAGTCTAAGCTGGTCACCACCACTTGAGGCCCCAACATTCCCTCCCTGTGCCAGGAGCTGGGACAGTTTCTCCTACTCCGTTCACAGCCTGGCCAAGAACAGGAAGCCCAGCTCCAGACTCTGTGACTCCATCCTTCCTGTGTCCGCTGGTTTGCCAGAGGAAAAGGCTTACCCTCAGGGCTGGTCTAGGGGGCCTCAGCCCCTATGCTGGGCCCACAGAATCTCTACATTGGGCCTCTGAGGACCCTCTGCTCCCTGCTCTGGGCAATCCTCACGCTACCCCACTCCCCAACATCAGTGAGGACCACTGCCGGATTTCCCAGCTGGCTGGGTGGCAGTCTGGGGTAGGTCCAATGGTGGCTCTCAGATCCTGCCTGCCTCTTCCCTGGCCAGCAGGCTGATGTGGCTGCACCACCTGAGGCCTGTATTTCAGGGGCCAATCCTTCCACGGCTCAGCCTATTGATCACCTCAAATGTTTCAGTTGACATCATTTGTGATCCCTGTCCTGGCTGAACAGTGAACCCCCAGACTCCTGTCCGTTGGGTGCCTGTGAGTATGGCCTTATTTGAAAATAGGGTCTATCTAGATACAATGAAGCTTAGATGAGGTAACACTGGATTAGGGTGGCCCTAAATCCAATGACAGTGCCCTCATAGGTAGAGGAAGTTACAGAGACACAACACAGGGAGAAGCTCGTGTGAGACACAGGCAGAGAGCCAGGGACACTTGGGGCCACCAGAAGGTGGGAGAGCCAGCATTCCAGGCCTTTCACCTTCAGCAGAAGATGTTACAAATGCCAGAGCTGGAAAAGAAGAGACCCATCTGGAAGCCATGTTGGAGCAGGGCCACAGGAGTTGGGAGGCCCGCTAGTTGTCCAGGATGGGGGCCTGGTGTGGGATAGGGTGGGAGTGAGTGATGAGTGGGAAGTGATGTCCCTTCAGGAAGGAGGGCAAGAAGGGTCTCTCCATTCCCCGAATAGAGACTGCAAAGTGCAGCGCTGAACCGTTTTCCTCCCTGTGGTGACATTCGAGGTCAAGAATCTAAATGCAAAATGGTTATAAGCTGGGGAACCCCAAGGAGACCCAAGAGAGCACTCGCTAGGCGGCAATCTCAGATGCCCCAGCCCAGGGCGCAACAGGAACAGAGCCTGCAGAAGTCCAGGAGCAGCCACCGGAGGATGGTTAACCTCAGAGCCTGGGCTTTCCTCCGAGGGTTGTTGGCGGGGCGTTTGGGGGCGAGGTGTGGGGTAGAGCGGACTGCAGCCCGCTGAAAGTGGCTTTCAGTGGATGTTCGCACTCGCGGGTTGCTCTTCTTCACACCTGAGGGACAAACGCGGGGGTGCCACCGGGCTCACAATCTGCGCCAACCTGTGCCGGCACGCGCCGTGCAGCCGCAGCATCATTGCCACCGCTGTGGCTGCAGTAGCGAGGCCAGACAGGTGCACATCTGCGGGGCTGGGCCCGCGGCGCTCCAGGACATGCCCAAGTTATTGCCGCCCATCCCGCCGCGCAAGATTGGGACCAGGGCGCGAGATCCGTCCCGCCGGGGGTAGCGCGCAGGCGCGGCGCGTGGCTACCGTAGACCTCCCGGCCTGCCCCGCGCTCGCTGACGTCGCGCCGCCTGGTCCCCGTCGCTGCCGCTGCCGCTGCCGTCGCCGCCGCTGCCCCTGCCGCCGCCGCCATTGGAGTCGGCGCCTAGTCAGTGCGTCCCGTCCCGTTAGCCGCTTCGCGCCTGCCCACAAGCGGCCCGCGCGCCCGGCCGCCGCCGCCGCCCGGCCGGCCGGCGCCCGGGGAGGAGGCGGCGGGCTCGGGGCCGCGAGAGCTCGGGTGACAGGCCCGGCCTCGCGGGGAGGCCCGAGCCGGCGGGCGCCCCTGGCCCCGCGCCGCGCCGGCTGTTCATGAAGCATGTCGGCCACCAGCGTGGACCCCCAGGTAGTGGCGGGACCGGGGTCACGGGGCCGGGCGGCGGGGTCGCGGGGGCCGCTTGCGGGTCCGGGGTCTGGGTCGCGGGGTCGGGCTGGGATCACGGGACCGGAGCGCCGTCGTCTGGGGCCATGGACCGGTTCGGGCCGGAGCGCGCCGCCCGCCGGGAGGGGGTTCTCGTGGATAAGTTGTGTTTCTTCTCCCCGGGTGCTGTCCGTTCGCATGTCCGGCCTGCGGTGAATCAGAGAACAAAAGGACAAGATAATAAAGGTGAGCGAAGTCGGGACGACAGCCAGGGACCGGGGCGGAGGGGCCCGGGAGCGGAGGGGGCGGCGCTCTCCGAGACCCGGTGCACGTGTATGGGGGGGAGAGGTCTCGAAGCAGCGGCCAGGACCGCGGAGTTTTCCTTTCTCAGCCTCAGGGAGAGAAAACTTCGGCTTTTGATACTGGGGGAGACGAAACAGGTCAAAAACAGGGACTTTTCAAGAAGTAAGTAAGTCGACGGGGGAGAGTAATTCCGTAGTTCCTTCTTTCCGAAGGGTAGTTGGGGGAAGAGAAGGAGGCCAGGGGCTGAGCGACCCTCCTGTCCGTGACTCCAGGCGTGGGGCTGGCCCTTGGCCCTGTACTCTGGTGCCTTATCCCAGTAGTTCAAGCCTCTGTCTTTTGAGTGTCTTGTAATCTCTTGGGATAGTCTGGCTTGGGGTCCACCCCCATAACTCACTC
The DNA here is from genome assembly GCA_917880005.1 of Nanger dama. Taxonomy (NCBI): domain Eukaryota; kingdom Metazoa; phylum Chordata; class Mammalia; order Artiodactyla; family Bovidae; genus Nanger; species Nanger dama. The sequence continues at coordinate 756,533 of CAKJTW010000080.1, forward strand.
CTGGGAAAACTGGTGACGCTTCATGTTTACTCCATAGACTATTTTGAACCGGGGTGTGTGTGCCTCGGGTGTAACCAAATAGGGTTATCACGTTTGGAGATTGGAGAAGGTCCAGCACTTCTTTACCTTCCCGGACTGAGTGTGATGACAGTGGAAAGTAAGAGTGCAGCCAGATAATAGTTCAAAGACGTCCAGTTACAGCTTCCCAGCCTCACTCCCCACTCCTTGCTGGTCATACAAAGACCTTTGAATGCATCACCTTTACCAAAACCGGGTTATGAGTTCCTGGCATTATCTCATCTGCACCTCTGTTTTGTTAGTGTCTACCAAATTCCAACTAATTTTCGTAAAAATCGTAACCTATGTTATTGAAAGTTTTGTATCACTTTTCTGACTAGCTGTGTATCAATTCTGAATGTCTGTCCATTTTTAAAGTAAAAGCAATTTCTAGAAGTTGATGACATAAACTTGACTTTTTCCAATTTCCATGATTAAAAGCAAGATTTTAAGAATTCAAAGGTAATATTTTGCAAATTCTCTTGCAGTACAAAATGGTTCTTTGCATCAGAAGGATACCGTTCATGACAATGACTTTGAGCCCTACCTTTCTGGACAGTCAAACCAGGTGAGTTTATCTTTTTATAACATGTTTGCATTTATTTCAACTGAGCTTTTAAAAGTAAATACACCTTTACTACTGTATTTCTTACTTTGTGATCTTGAACAACAGAGATGCAGACCATAAAGTACTAAAGGAAAAGTAAGAAGCTGACAAAGGCTTGTTTTGAAGAGCAGCATCACATGGAAGGTGGGGCATGAGTGCAGTGAAGCTGGTCTTTTCTCTGGAGGAGATGACATCCCACTGGGGCTGGCAGGCATGCAGCATTCTAATTGGTTGGTCTCAGCATTGCTGGGTCAACGATGGCATTGCGTTTGACAAAGTGGAGCTGCACTTAGTTCTCTGAAGCTTTCCAGAGACTTTTTTTTTTTTTTTTAAGCTCTGAGCAGTTGGAATTTTGGTCTAGGAACAGCTAGAGCAGGACTGTAGAGTGAGGCTCCATCTTTGGGTTCTTCACACCGCTGCTGACTGTGACACTTTCTTGATGGCTTGCCCTCTCTGTGCCCAGTTACTTTTCTCTAGACAGTTGAAGAGGTGACTCCTGACAGAGTTGTGGGCAGAGTGAGACTACAGGGTGCCCTTAGAGCCCAAGGCAGTACCTAATGGGTTGTAGCCATCTGTTCTCTTAAGTGTTGTTTTCTTAGCCATGGCAGTAAGGGGATTGTGAATTGAAGTGCTTTCTGTTTAGGGGGCCGTCTTGCACACTAGAATGTTTAGGAGCCTCCTGGGCCTGCATCCATGAAATGTCATTAGTATCTGCATGCCATCCCGTGTGACAACCAGAAATGTCACAGGTGTCTCCTGGTGGGCTGTGTTGTCCTGTCTAAAACCAGTAGGTCAGTTTGAGTTCAAGTTTAAACAAAACGTCTGTCACTTTTAAAGTGCATGGTGTATGTTTGCTTTAGAATAAAATGAGGCTCTGCCTCTTTCCTGTGGAATGAAGCTGGGCTGCCTGTTTCCTTGCTTGTCTGCTCTTCTCTGGAGTGTCTTAGGGCTCTTTTCCATTCTCCTCTTTCCTCCTCCACTTGGCAGGACAGAGGCTGAGGGCCACACACACCCCACCCTACCCAACCCCATCCCTGAGAATCCACCCCTCCTCTCAGCAGGACAGGAGACTGCTCAGTGATGGCCTTTCAGCAAGAGGCGTGGCAGGAAGTTGAACGGACTTAAACTTATTTCTCTTGCGTGATTTGCTCCATCAGTGTTATGTATTAAATTTTAACCAAAAATATCAGGAGAGGAGGTTGCTTCACTTAAAACAAAATTTCATAAGGTAGGATGTTTGAAAAAGGAGCAGATGATTTTATTTTTTTAAGTTTATTCTTGACTGCTCTGGGCCATCTTCACTGCTGCATGTGGGCTTTTCTCTAGTTGCAGCAAGCCAGGGCCACTCTTTGTTGCAGTGTGTGGGCTTCTCATTGCGGTGGTTTCTCTTATGGAGCACGGGCTCTAGGGCATGCGGACTTAAGTAGTTGTTGCACATGGGGTCAGTAGTTGTGGCTCACAGGCTCTAGAGCACAGGCTCAGTAGTTGTGGTGCACGGGCTTTGTTGCTCTGTGGCATGTGGGATCTTCCCAGAGCAGGGATTGAACCTGTTTTCCCTGACCACCAGGGATGTTTGAGTAGGTGACTTTCCGATGTCAGTGGAGTACTTCCAGCTGTCTTACTTTGGGGAGGCCATTTGGAAAGACTGGGATAGGTTGGTGCTGTCAGTGGACACTTGAAAAATAGACCCTTCATTCTGCATGTTAAGATGTGCAGTTCTCAGCAAGATAACTAGACAGCACATCATTTAAGAGGGACTCTGTTGAGAAAACTCTTGATTGAAAGTAGCCTGTCCAGAAATGCCCAATTGTGTAGGAAGCATGCCACTCAGGAGGGCTCTTAGATCCTAGTTTTCCTGGCCTTTTCATATTAGGGACACAGACTGTGAGGGCCAGAGAGGTTCTGCTATGCCCAGTGGCAGAGCCAGGCTGTGGACTGAGGGGCAGGACTTCTCTCACAGCGTGCAGCAGGGGCCATGGGTCCTGTGTGTGCCACTCCTTTCTTCACCAGGGCTGTGATGCCATCAAGAGTCCCTCCTCTAGATGTGGGCTCTGCTGCTATATCCCTCCAGGCTGCTAGTGAGGAGGCCTGAATGGTGATCGGTGTGGCCAAGAGCAGTGAGTGCCCACTTCCCATCTGTGCGCTCAGTCTTTACTGAGGTGGTATTGACATGAGTTGAGCTGTGTGTGTTTAAAGAAGGCAGTTTCCTATGTGACCTTTCCCTGGTACGCGTGTGCACCTGTAGAGCTATTGCTAAGGTGGAGATTGTGGGCATATCCATCAGCCCTGTGATGCTTTCTTACATTTTTTAACCCAGACGGGGTGTGCAGTAGCCAGTTGGAGACACTGTTTTTCTGGTTTGTGAAGCCTTAAGGCTTCAAATGACTTGGAGCTTCAAATGATTTAAAAGCACACCTGTCAGTTGAGTTGGGTGACTTGTACCCACGCTCTGGTAGGTCTGCCTTCCTCAGAAAGGCCCGGGGTCCCTGCTTCTGGTGTGTTTTTCTTCCTAGTGGCCTCAAGGAGCATCCTTATGTAGCAGTTCTGGATCTGGTTCTGTGACTTGAAATACTCATCAGTCAGTATTTTGGAAATGGTGAGGGTAGAGAAAGCACGGGGGAGGACAACGGGGCTGGGGTAGAGGGCCCAGGGGCGAGGGTGAGAGGCTTTGGGTGGGGCCCTGGGGATTCCCTGGTACCTCAGCTGGTAAAGAGTCTGCCTGTAATGCAGGAGACCCTGGTTCAGTTCCTGGGTCAGGAAGATTTGCTGGAGAAGGGATGGGCTATCCATTCCAGTATACTTTGGCTTCCCTGGTGGCTAACCTGGTAAAGAATGTGCCTGTAATGCGGGAGACCCGGGCTCAATCCCTGGGTTAGGCAGATCCCCTGGAGAAGGGAACAGCTACCCACTCCAGTATTCTGTCCTGGAGAAGGCCATGGGCTGTATTGTCTATGGGGTCACAAAGAGTTGGACAGGACTGAGCAACTTTCACTTTCACTTTCTGGGGCTACCAGATTGTCCTGACTTTGCCCTCCTTAGGGCCTTCCTGCTTTCTGGTTCTCTGTTTTTACCTCTGAAAGGTAAGGAAAGACTGAAAGGACCCAGAAAATTCCTGCTCAGTTTTGGAGACAGTGCATCTGAGTTTGGTGTGAGTGCTACTGTCTGACAGAGGGCCGAGTGTGTGGATGGAGGGGCCCCTGGGGCTCAGCGTCTTCACTCGAGCATCTGGTTGTTGGCAGACTCAGTAGCGTCCCCGCTCATGTTGATGCTGACAGAAAGGGGGAAAGTCACCTTTTTTCACTTTTCCTCTTGAATAATTCAGTTGTTCTGGGTGTAATGAGAAACATTCACCTCCAAAGAAAAGAATGTTGTGTAAATTTACTCGTTTCAAGTTCTAGTGCTAATTCATTGGTAGTCAGTTTAAACCCACTTGGGAACCTTTTCGAAAGCTTTGCCATTGGTCGTGTCCTCTGATGAGATGTGGGCAGAGCCCCTCAAGTGCTGGGGGTGTTCCTCCGCCTGTGGGATCAGCATGGCATCACCTTGAGACCTTGTGTCCGCTATTTCTCACATGCCATCCTGCGAAGTCGAGCTGGCTTATCCCCGTGTGAATGCTCCTCAACATGCTCCACAAGTGTTGTGTGTGTCTTGGACTTTGGAGGCTCTTTTCTGTTTCCCCTCCAGTCCCGTCTTTTGGTCACTGCAATGGCTGAGTCACTGTATCGTTTGTGAAACTTAAAGCATTTGAGTAATTTCAGAATTTCTTTCTTCTCAGCAAACTAGATATAGGGATCAAACATTTTAACTTTTATAAAGGTGTATAAAATAACTCTTAATTGTAGAATTAATTTATGGGTTTATTGTGTTTTACTGTTTGGGTTTTGAAAAAGGTCTCCTGGGGCTGACTGTCAGCGACTATGAGTTTTTACTGTTTGGAGCGTCCATTTTGTTTATCACTTTAGATTTGGTCATGAGGGGATGCCCCAAGAGGGGCACATGGGGATGGTTTTTCTCCCATCACTGGACTAATTCTGCCTTGAAGACCTGTCAGCCTTCCTTTTTGAGGCCCTGAATTATACAGAGGCTATAATTAGACGTCTCATGTGTGAAAGCAGTCGTCAGGGTGTTTTTACCTGAGTCCTCCTTAAGAGTGTGTTCTGTATTGCTCCTTTGACTAGACCCGTGATACAGCTGTACAGAGGTGTTGGTGTGCTCAGAGGAAGTGGGCAGTTTGTTTTATGCCTTTGGTCTCTGCACCCATGTCCCTGATGGGTAAGCTTGAGCCTCTTGACCTGGGTTACATGGCTGACTAAGCAGACAGCGTGTTTTCTGTCTCAGGAGCCCAGCTGGGGAGCGTGTCTGTAGAGCCTGAGGCTGCAGTCAGGCAGGCTTCCGAGGGGCTGGGGTGATCACGAGCAGCCTGAACCCTGGTCAGCCCCGCAGCCCAGCTCACAAAGTGAGCACAGCTCAGTTGCCTTGTGACCTGGAGCCTGGACAGTTGGCCTAACACCATGTACGGAAGGTCTCGAGCCTCATCTTTGTGGGGAGGGATGCAGACCACAGCGAGGAGGGCGCTGCAGGTTCCCTGCTGATCCCAGCAGCTTCACCTGTTACTCTGCTGCTTCGCTCTCAGAGTTTGGAGGGAGATCTGGCTGATGTGGGACTGGGCTGCCAGTAAGATGGGAATGAAAATATATGTGGTTCCCAGTGCTGGAGGTCACTGTACACAGCCTGCTTGTGCCCCGTGGTCCTGTGGGGACAGACAGTGTCAGGAGGGGTCAGGCAGGGCTGGTTCGGAGCCCAGCGCTCCCAGTAAAGGGGACCCTGGCATGTGGAGGCACTATGAAGACTAGCTGGGTCCCCTCTGAGAGCCTGCCCAGGAAACAGTGGAGACTGAGGGGGCCAGACCTCTTTGGGCTCAGGGTTGGGGGGTCCAGGCAGATGTCAAGAAAAGCCTGTGGGGGAGTCTCTGGGATGGCCCTTGACAGGGGCAGGAGTCCTGAGGGTTGAGAGTGGGAAAGGTATCCATCCAGGCGCGTCACTAGCGAGCATCCTGGCTGCTGTTAGAAGCGCCTGCTGCCTCTCGAGTGCTTTGTCACTCTGCCTATGCTGCCTATGTCCTGCTTAGCGTTACTGCTGTAGGACTGGGCTGCTTCCTGTGAGTGGTCACTCTTAAAAGTAGAGTGGCGGGGCGGGGGCTGTGTTGAGTCACGATCGTGACAAGTGGTCCTGAGTGTTTGGGTGGCCACGTGGGTTGTCTGGGGGTTTGCCCTCTGTGTCCTGCTTGGGCTTCCGTTGCGCAGAGTCAGTGCTGCTCACACCTGCGTGGAAGCGGACGTGCTCTGCACAGCAGCGTCTCTGCCATGTCATGGCCTAACTCTTCCCGTGCTTGTTTCCACAGAGTAACAGTTACCCCTCCATGGCCGACCCCTACCTGTCCAGCTATTACCCGCCATCCATCGGATTCCCCTATTCCCTCAACGAGGCACCGTGGTCTACTGGAGGGGACCCTCCAATCCCCTACCTCACCACCTATGGACAGCTTAGTAACGGAGACCACCACTTCGTGCACGATGCCGTTTTTGGGCAGCCTGGGGGATTGGGGAGCAACATCTACCAGCACAGGTTTAATTTCTTCCCTGAAAACCCTGCCTTCTCGGCCTGGGGGACGAGTGGGTCTCAGGGTCAGCAGGCTCAGAGTTCAGCCTACGGGAACAGCTACACCTACCCACCAAGCTCCTTGGGTGGCACGATTGTGGACGGACAGACAGGCTTTCATGGTGATACCCTCAACAAGGCACCAGGAATGAACAGCCTGGAGCAGGGTATGGTGGGCCTGAAGATTGGGGACGTCACCACCTCTGCGGTCAAGACGGTAGGGTCAGTCGTCAGCAGTGTGGCCATGACGGGCATCCTTTCTGGCAATGGTGGGACAAATGTGCCCCTGCCAGTGTCGAAGCCAACCTCATGGGCGGCCATTGCCAGCAAACCTGCTAAACCACAGCCGAAAATGAAAGCCAAGAGCGGGCCTGCCATCGGGGGGGCACTGCCCCCGCCACCTATTAAACATAACATGGACATTGGTACTTGGGACAACAAGGGGCCTGTGCCCAAAGCCCCAGCCCCCCAGCAGGTACCAGCCTCCTCGGTGGCCCCCAGCCAGCCATGCAGCCTCTGCCCGCCCAACCTCCCCTTCCGGCCCCACCACAGCAGACGGGCCCCCAGCAGCTGCCCCAGACCCGCTGGGTTGCCCCTCGCAGCAGAAATGCGGCATTCGGGCAGACCGGGGGCCCGGGCAGCGACAGTAACTCCACCGGGAGCGCCCAGCCCAGCACGACCCTGAGCACAGAGTCCCACCCCGTCCTAGAAAAACTGAAAGCCGCCCACAGCTACAACCCCAAGGAGTTTGACTGGAACCTGAAGAGCGGGCGTGTGTTCATCATCAAGAGCTACTCAGAGGATGACGTGCACCGCTCTATCAAGTACTCGCTCTGGTGTAGCACAGAGCATGGCAACCGGCGCCTGGACAGTGCCTTCCGTGCCCTGGGCAGCAAGGGGCCCGTCTACCTGCTCTTCAGTGTCAATGGCAGTGGCCATTTCTGCGGGGTGGCCGAGATGAAGTCACCTGTGGACTATGGCACCAGCGCCGGGGTCTGGTCCCAGGACAAGTGGAAGGGCAAGTTTGACGTGAAGTGGATCTTCGTCAAGGATGTGCCCAACAGCCAGCTGCGGCATATCCGGCTGGAAAACAACGACAACAAGCCAGTCACCAACTCGCGCGACACCCAGGAAGTACCCCTGGAGAAGGCACGGCAGGTGCTGCGGATCATCGCCTCCTACAGGCACAGCACCTCCATCTTCGATGACTTCTCACACTATGAGAGGCGCCAGGAGGAGGAGGAGGTGGTGCGCAAGGTGAGCCTGGCCGGGCGGGGTCCCTGGCCCAATATGGAGGTTGAGCAGCTGTTGCCACAGCACCTGCGTCCTTGCCAATTGTTCAGAAACACTGGGTTGCAGACTTTGTTGTAGAGGACTTGGGTGACTCGTTAGAACAGGGCTTCCCAGTCTCTGTCCAGCCCCGAACACTTAGAAATAGAGTTCTGTGGCCCCAGGGTGGACAGGCAAGGCTGCTGGGCCAGATGCTTCCACCAAGGCTCAACTGGGCATGGCCCTCAGCGTGGGGACACTCCAGTCTAGAAGTGGTTGCTTATTTATTCTGTCTTAAAAACCGAGTATTCTGCAGTTTCTGGAAACTTGAATCTGCTCCATCTAATAAGCAGTGAGCAGGGGAGATTGGGATGCAAACAGTTCATAACTGGAGTGTGTGTGTCTGGAAGCACAACAGAAGACCGTTAAACTGATCTCTGAGTGGGTCCCCACCTCCTGTGACAGCACATGGGGTGAGTCTGCTTGGTGGGAGACCAGCCCAGAAATGGGGAGGAAAGGGACACGGTGATACACTGGTAGAGCCATTTTGTTAAAGAGTTGAGCCTGAGATTCTTCCTGCTGCTTTGGTATTAAAATGTCTTTTTTTTTTTCATGAAATATCAGCTGATAATAGGTGGGTTTTCAATCTCTTATAGTCTTCCTTTTTTTTTTTTCTTTAAAAGAAAAATGCTTTGCCCATCTGGGAATTCAGTGTCCTGAGCATTTTCTGACAGAAAGGCTTGTAAATGGGACATAGAGAGAGCACAGTGCTGGTAGCAGTTTGGAAGTTACACAGACTAACCACCCACAAAGCTTTGGAAACAGATTAGTCCCACTCTCTCTTTGGGGTGGAAAAGAGATGTCTTGTTTACTTTCAGTTAGTGTGAAATAGGTATGAAATGAAATGTGGAGATGCTGAATTTGCCTGAATAGGAAGTAGGTCTTGCTCACGAGACTTGAGGCCTCTGGTGACCAGATGCTGGCTCTGCGTGTGTCTCATGCGCTGTGGCCCTTGGTTCTGATGTTTGTAATGAGCTGAGGGATAGACTTCTGCCCTGCCCTGGTGGGTGTATGAGGTACCTCTGTCCTGGAACTTGCCTCATGGTGATGCGCTTGCATGTTGGGAACAGGTAGATGGAGGAGCCACCCAAGCCCAGACCCATGGGGGCCCTGGCTTCCAGCTGTTCCTCTGGGAGCCTCCTTAGCAGGGCTGTCCTCTGGCTTTGCTGGAAGGCTTCCCTGGGCTGTCCCTCCCCCCTCGGGCAGGGGTACTCAGAAGCAGGCACCATGAGCCAGCCACTTTTGTCCGCAGGGGTCAGTGCTAGGTTAATTCACGTCTTGGAACCCCAACCTGTTGCTGTCCTAGAGAGATCTCGGGCCTCTCTCAGGCTCGGATGGCTGTGGAAGAGTGTGGGTGGGTCTTGGCCCCACAAACGTCTACCAGGACACTTGTCCTTGTGGTTCCTCCTGGATTTGGCAGCTGGCGCTGATTTCCTGGCAGGAATTGGGTGTGTCCTTAAAAAGACATGACCGAGATGAGGGTGGAAGCAGCTCCCTCATAACCTCTGAGCTTGCTGGTGGGGCCACCACCACCAGGAAGCCCACCCTGGAGATTCTCAGGTAGTCTTTTTGTTTATCAGCTGGTGTTTGAAATGATTGTGATGCTTAGAGACATGCTTTGTTGAAAGGTAAGATGCACTTGCTGTTTGGCAGGTGTGCCGCTGTCCTATACCTCAGCTATCCATCTGAAAGTGGGCTGGCTTTGTTGAGAAGCACCTGGTCTCGTGGCAGCTGGATCGGACCCAGGCGTGCAAGCCTCTGGGCTTCAAATCTAGAGATGGCTACTCCCTAGGGCGCTTAAAATAGTGCAGGTTTTAAGTGACAGAATCAAGCTGGAGAGTTCCTCATATGACCAGACTGGCTGTGGCCTGCGGTCAGCTCTGCAGACATAGTGACTCCATGGAAAACTGGGCAGAGATGGAGGGTTAGGATTGAGCCTCTGCTGAGGAGGCAGCGATCGGCCTCTGTTGGGCTTGGTCTGAGAAGGGGCTGTTCCGGTCTCAAGGTGTGATGGTTGTTGTCATGGTTAGAGGGAGTCAGGGCTGTGGGAGGAGCCCGCCCTTGTCAGCATCACTTCAGCCATAGCCACTTTGAACTCGGAAGAGAGTCCAGCCTTGCTGTCCAGGAGGGGCAGGAACTGGTCTCTTTCTAGGAGGGTGCAGGACACACAACTCCTAGAGTCTCCAGGTCAGAGTTCAGGGTGGGGAGGCAGCTAATTCCTAGAGTTGTAGCTGTCCACCAGTCTGCCTGCTCGCCCCCCACACTTTGGGGCTTTTTCGGGACAAGAGGACAGTATGAAAAGTATGGCAGGTGCTCCTGTGGTTGACCAGCCCTGGGTGATGACATGGGGGACCAGGGAATTGGGGTCTTGTTAACCTGAAGATACGTGAGGTCGGTTTTAACAAAAGAGAGTGTTTTTACTGCATTATACTGTACATGTATAGTGACTCTTGATTGTTTGGGTGTTGTGTCATCGACCAGCCTCTGCCCAGCAGGGTCCTTTCCCAGCTTCATCCTATCAAGATGGCAGTGGCGGGAAGGGGAACGTTGAGACATTTGCAGTCGAGTCAAGTGGCATATTGTAAGGAGAGGCTGGGGTGGCTTTCGGCAGGCGGCCAGACGTGGGAATATGGAGGGCTGGAACTGTGTTCACAGGCTGCTCACACACCCGCCCTGGGAAAGGTAGTCCTGTGGGCAGTAGGAAGCAAAGTGGCCAGAGGAGCCTTCCCTGCCCAGGTTTCACCGCATGTCGGCAGTTATCAGGTGCCCTGCCCACGTGGCCAGGACCCCGAAGCTTGGAGCTGCTGTGGGTGGTGGCCAAGCGGAAGCAGGGTCCAGATCTGGCCACAGCACCTGGACTTGGAGGCAAGTTGTCTGTGTGCGCGGTGGCCATGTGTTACACTCTCCTGTTTCCTTACAGGAACGGCAGAGTCGAAGCAAGCAGTGAAGGTTCAGCAAGCAGGCTCTCATGCTGTCGGACGTGGGGCTGCGCGGCTGGAGGGCATGTGCCTGGTGCTGTCTCCCGGCGGCGGCTCTGCTGGCCTCTTGCAGTGCTCGCCTGCTCACATCTTATGTCCTCTGTAGTTTATGTTCGCCCAGATGAATCTGCATTTGTTTGTATTTTTTCTATGTATCATATAGTATTGTAGAACTCACTAATAAAGGACTATGTTTTTGTCAGCTTATCAGTCACACTGACCTAACGTGAAATGTAAGTATCCTTAAAAACAAAAACTTAATTCATCCCAAAGATTTATTATTTTGGGGGAACATTATGTTCCTATTCTTATATTCACAGTCATTTAACATCTTTATGTGAGACCTTTTGTCTCTCACCCTTTTGCTTTAATACTGAACATAAGACACCATGAGTTGTCTGCCATTTTGCGTGCTGTGTTTTAAATTTGCTTCCCTTCAGGATGCTGAAGTCCACAGGCTGATGACCGACTTGTTCAGCTGCTTTGCCGTTTCTTCTGTTATCTGTCTGAGATGCTCATCTGTTGATTTGACATCTACTAGGCAGAAGGATAAATTTCAGTTTTTCAAAAGTTTGGTGAACCTGCTCTCTCCTTAGAGCACCTGCCTCCTGCCACTGTGTGCATCTGGGGTCTGCTGTGTTCCTGGTTGGAAGTGACCACAGGCCGGGCGTGGAGGGGTTCCTTCTGTGTGCAGACTGTTTTACTTCCCCCTTTTCTTCACTGGAGAGTCCTCAAGCTGTTCCACGTTTTTATACCAATAATACTGAGCTTTAAACGTGAGATCTGGTAGTCCAGAGGGGTGTGATGGACGATGCTGCCGGTCGTAAAGTTCAGTGTGTGGGGTCTATAGTTTCTTTTATCCTGTTGAATGGGTAAAACAAAAATCTTTTAGAAACTTAATTTGCTGTCATGTTTTGTGGAATGAGGGGCCACTGAAGAACTCGTCATGGGAGTTAGAGCAGGAACGTGGTGTGCACGCCTGCCTCATGCTCATCGCACATGATTCGAGCAAAGGGCCTCCCATGCAGAGTGCAGGTGCTTCTGAAAACTGTGTGCTCGACAGGCCCTCCGAGTCACAGTGCAAACTGTTTTATTTAGACTTGTATTTAGAATGTGTCACTTTCTTTGAACCGTTACCACCTGTGCAGAATCTCGAACGACATCAGATAACTTTCTCTAGAAGAATACAAGCCTTAATAAACAATACCGGTTTAGCAAGCCTTCTGTCACTTCATTCTTCATCCTGCCTCTACCAATTAACGCTTCAACTGCAGAGCCGGCTAACTCAGCTTTCCAGAGGCCTGTGTGTCCCCCACGTCTGCTGCCATGCCTCATGTGTGCTCGGTCGTCGGGCAGCCTTGGAGAGCATGTGGTTCCTGGCTCGGCACATGGTTGATGAACAACGTGCCGACAGCCACACTGTGCCAGGGTGCCCACCTGCTCCTGCACTTGGTGGCAGAGCCCAGGGCAGGGTCGGCTGCTGACTGGCTCTGAGGGTGTCCCCCAACCCTGCTGGCTTTGCAGACACTTGGGACTGAACGTGCCGAGGAGGGCAACACATGCAGGTGTGGGAGGGTTGCAGGGATGTGCATAATCACCATGTCCCATCCTGCTTTCAGAGGGTCGCTGCTTGTCAGCTCTCCCCTCACACCCAGCTCGCCAACCTGCCTTGTCCGCCCCGGTCCACCCAGAAGCCTACCATGCGGGAGTTCCACGATGGGTTTCATCTGCCTGGTGTGCTCCACGCAGTCCCTCCGCTTCCAGAGATTTCCTTGGAGGGTCTGCCTGCTGACCCCATCTTCACGGGCTGGTCCGCAGAGAGCTCAGAGCTCAGCCTGCCGGTGGCTTCTCCCTTGGTGGGGTCCTGCCCCTCTGGCCCCTTGCTGTCCAAGATCTCCAGGATGAGGGAGAAAGAGCTGAGCTGAACCAAGAGCTCAACTGAGATGAGATCCGGAGCCCAGGCCCATGCGTGGGTCCTCATGTCACGCCAGCAGCCAGCGGAGCCCCTTGGGCTCCTGAGCCCTATGTACAAATTGCCCTCCCACACATACACCTGCTGGTTCCTCCCCCTACACACACATATACACACACATGCTGGTTCCTCCCACATCCTAGAGTCACTTGAGATTTGCATGATCACTTTTTTCCCGAAACCAGCGTGTTGTAAAGGAATTGGAGCAGCTGCCCCACCTGTCGTCACTGCAGCAACTGGATGGATCCTGTGGGGAATGTTTTTTTCCTGAGCCATCACTGGTGGACAGCGTTCTTATTTCTGGAAAGGCCCCTAGAGGAAGGTATGGGGAAGGTGGAGGGGATCCCTCTTCGCCAGGCAGCAGATGCAGGGTTAGTGCTGCCTGGACACAGTGTCAGCCTCAGACCCACCCCCTGGTGGGGTCTTCCTGAGGGCAACTCAGAGCAACCAGGTGCTTGACAAGCTGTCCCTGTGGTGACACGGGGTGAGGGTCCTGGCGGGTGTGGAGCTGGGAGGGTGCAGGAGCAGGATGGCTGGGCCTCCAGCATGGACCACTCTGTGCTTTTGCAGGCTGGCAGTCTGGTGATGGTTTCTCATGTGACCAGGCGGTGTGCCCTTGGGGGTCTGGGAGGGGAAGGGAGATGGGCTGGTGGGTGGCCCCTGCTGTGATCACAGGGCCATGTCACCTTAGCTCTGCTTAACTGGCTCAGATATCAGGGACTTCTGTAGGTGGAGGGGACAAGGGGGACCCTCCCTGGCAGGAGCCTGACAGGCTAGGGACCCAAGGTACAGTGCTGTGGTCCAGAGGTGGAGTCCAGCCCAGGCAGTGCCCCTCTCCACCACGTGTCGGCTCTGCTGCCAGCTCCACCAGGGAGGACACCCTCAGCCGGCCCTCTGTCTTGGGACGGTTTGCCTGGATTGGGATAGTGGTGGCCTCGGCTATTGCCAGGGCAGATGCGGCCAGCCCACCCCTGGCTTGGTGGGAGAGAATGAGGGGGAGCAAGTACTATTTCTCAGTCTAGGCAGAGCAGTCAGGAGGGTGGGCTTGATGAGCCCCCAGACATCTGGGTCCCTGGGCAGAGCTGCTCCATGGGGCAGGGGAGGGCCTTACTCCCTTTGCTATTTCGGGGGACTTGCCAGCCCTCGGGACAGGGCTTAGGCAGCTGGAGATGGGGAGGTACCAGGTGCTGAGAGGAGCCCTGGTTTCTGGTTGAGAAGGCTGCTCAGAGAGGCACATTCCTGGGAGCTGGGACCTGTGTGGGGCTGGCGAGGAAGCCACATTCTTTGCTCTCAAACTTTTAATTTGGAAATAATCTCCAACTTTTAATTTGGAAATGTCAAGTTTACAGAGAATCTGCGAGAAGAGAACAGAGGACACTTTTCCCCTTCTTGTTGGTAGTGTTTTGCCCCACTTCCTTGGTCATTTGCTTGCTGCGTTTGCACGGATGTGTCATACACATGTGTGTTGTAGACAGGGGTGCCTGTCTTATGTGTGTTGTGTGTGTGCATGTGTGCTGTATATGTGTGTGGAAGGTTGTGTGTATGTACATAGGTATGTATTGTATATGTGTGTGTGTAGGTATGTGTTGTGTGTATATGTCATATGTACATGTAGGGTTGGGCTTGCCGGTGGCTCAGGCATAAAGAACTTAAGCTGCAATGCAGGAGATGGGGGATTGATCCCTGGGTTGGGGAAGATCCCCTGGAGGAGGGCATGGCAATCCACTCCAATATTCTTGCCTGGAGAATCCCCAAGGACAGAGGAGCCTGGAGGGCTACAGTCCATGGGGTTGCAAAGAGTTGGACATGACTGAAGCGACTCAGCACATATACACACACGTAGGGTTGCGTGTGTGTTTATGGTGTATATGTGTGTTTGTAGGTATGTGTTGTATGTTTGGGCTGTGTGTACAGGTAGACTGTTGTATATGTGTATAGGTGTGTGATGCATGTATCTGTGTGTAGATATGTGCATTAGACGCATGCATGTGTGTATGTACAGGTAGGTATTGCTGTATATGTGTGTTGCATGTGTGCACAGGTTGTGTGTGTGTTCTCGCCCCATAGGAAGTCTGTGAGGAGCTCTCAGCAGATGCCCTTGTGTGTTGGACTGCAGCACATCGGGCGTCAGTGAGTGGATACAGCTGGGCCCAGTTTGGTTGTCAACACAACAGTGTCCTTGGTAGCATCTTGGGGGAGGAGGGGGTGCTTCCTGGCTGGGCCTCCCCTCCCCCTCATTGCTGTGGATGACCTCCCACCCCACCCCCAACTCCTACCCCTCTGGCTCATCTCACAGACTTTGCCAGGTGGCTGGCCCCACAGTGGCCTCCTCTGGCAATTGCTGTCCCAGGGCCATGGGAAGGGAGGCCCCCCCCGCTGGCAGAGGGAAGGACAAGCGTCCAGGGTGGGCCAGCAGGCACTCAGCAGGGCCCATCCCACTGGAGGATGAACTGTGGTGTCCCCTTGCTCATGTGAGACTGGCCGCCAGCTCTGTGGGAGGCCCATCATCCAAGGGGTCCTGAGTGATGACTGCCCTCGGTGCCCCACCATGGTAGCAGACTGGGCAGCCTCTCACCGCCCGCACCCACTGTGAAGACAGCTGCAATGAAGGTTCCGATGTGGCCCTGGTATATGAGGCCCCGTGCCTCATGCCTGAGCCCTGGGTCAGTCCCACCAAAAGTACAGTTTCCAGGGAAGGGCCAGGGCCTGTGACTCGCCCGTTTTTGCTGAATGGCACCCTTTGCCCTGGTCACCTCCCCCAGTGACATCCGGGCTCCTTCCTACCCAAGTGCACACCTGGTGCAGACACCTGAATGATGTCACCCTGTGGAGTGGACATGTCCCTTCATGCAGGTCCCCAGGGCCTCCCATTGTTCCCAAGCCCTGCAGTCACTGGAACCTGGAATTCAGCCAGCCTCTGGAGCTCTGGTCACTATCCTCCTTCAAAGCTTGTTGACACAGTCCCTACCCCCTGGGGCCCCCAGGGGTCACAGAGCACATCTGGATGGTGAGCAGATGGTGGAATGCTGGCGGGGTGGACAGGGAGAGCCAGGGGTGGGGCCCAGCCACAGGGGGACTTCCTAGTGCTCCAGGTCCCAGCTGCACAAGAGGTGGGGGTGCTGGCAATGGAGTTGGGGGCGCTGGTGGTAGGGGGTGGGGTGTAAATGCAGGTGCTGCCAGAAAACACAAGGCTCTGTCTGGCCTTCCTGGGATAGTCCCCGCCGGTACCTTACTCCTGGGCTGTTGGGGGCAGCAAAGCTCAAGGCTGGGCCCATCCAACCCCTTCCCCCTGCGCAAGGCTGAGGGTCCCAGGAGGGGATGGCCTGGAGCTGGCTTCACTCTCGCCTCCAGCCACAGCTTTTCTGCCACAGACTGTGGAAGAGTTTGGCCTGGTGGCACCAGGATAGGCTTGGAGCGGGGCTGCGGGGAGGCCCTGCCAGGCCTCTAGGGCAGAACCTGGCTGGAGAGGAAGGTAGACAGACCCCAGCAGCCCTGGACAGGTTCTGATCTGACCTTTCTGGCTGCCAGTGAGGGATCCTAGGGTTGGCCAGCTTAGCTTCAGGAGATGGAGGGAATAAGGAAATAACTGCAAACAGCACCTGGGCCCTGGGATACCTGGGCCCTGGGATACCTGCCCCCGGGCGGCCGGGTCAGAGCTGAGGCCTGAGGGCCATTTAGTGGGTGGGGAGGGCGGAAGGGCTTTCCATTTAGAGCACCTGGGAGTCCACAAAGCCCTGCTTCTTTCCAACCCTCAAGCTGCCCTCGGCACTCTGTGCCCTTTATACACACACACACACCTGCGTGCACACATGTGCACACCACCAGACATACAGACATGGATATCTGCATGAACAAATACCTGTGCTCGATTGTGGGCACACACATAACCCATTACAAACACACACAGACATGAACACATACAAATCCACACTCCTGCACAAGCACAGGGGCACCGGCCGCACTTATGGCTAGTTGTAACAGTGGCAGTGGTTCAAGATGGGCAGGGACGCCTTGTCAGGAATCCTGCCTGACTCTCCATCTAGGCATGCGGTCTGTGGGAGGGGAAGCAGGGCTTACCTGGAAATGGGCCCTCTGTGGGCTCTGCGACATCATCTGTGACCTTTGGACAGGCAAGCTCTGAGAGGGATAGCCCCTGTGTGTTCTAAACCAGGAGGCAGGCTGGGTGCCCACAGTGGGGTCTGTACTTCTCGGAGTGACGTAGTTGGGAAGATGCGATCTGGGTGCCAGGACAGGGGTCTTTCCTGACATTTTGAAGGATTGTGGGGAAAGGACACTGGAGACTGTCCAAGGGTCAGCTGAGCCTGGGGCTGCCTGGGCAGTGAAGGTGGCAGCTTCCGTGGCCTGGTGAGAACTGTCCTGTGTGGGGTCAGGGACCCGAGCGTCACACCCAGCAGCCTGTCTCTGAGAGCCCCACATGGCACCACTCAACTCTCAGCTTTTCGACTCACCCTGTCACCGCCTCTCCTGTGTCCTCAGCATGCGACCACCCTCCTAGGAGCACATGGGTCTTTCAGGTGCTATGAGTGGCCATGGGTGACCTCTGGGTAGCCACAGTTCCCATGGGTGTCTTCATTCCACTCATCCACCCCCGCCACTTCAAAGGATGGAAAACAGAACAAGCCAGAGGGTGTCTGAACGACCTCATCCTGTGAGGGCCCTGATGGTGATGGTGCTGCCATTGCTGATATTGATGGTGATGATGGTGGAGATGACGGTGGTGGGAGCTGGTGATTGTTGTGGTGATGGTGATGATTTACTGGTGATTGTTGTGGTGATGGTGATGATTTACTGAGTGAACGTGTCTGAGCTCACCCTCCAGCCACAGATAAGGAAATCAAGGCGCAGAGAGGTGAAAGAATTCTGTGAGGCCTGAGACTGGTCTGGTCGTGGCCGTTGACTGAGGGGCCAACTTCCTGCCTGGCATTATCAAGAGGTTCCTGCTCTGTCTGTTGCAGACTCAGCTCCTGTCAGGTTCCCTCTCTACCCATCAGGGTCCCATCCCAGACTTTGGCGGCACTTGTGGCCTGGTCCCCCACAACGGACTTGGAAATGTTTGTTGAATGAAGAAAGGAAAGCATCTAGGTGCACCCCTCCGCGCTCACATGCTGCGGCAGAATCCTGCAGCGTCCGAGAGGCGCCCTCATGTGGTAAATCCCAGCATCTGCAAGGGGCTGAGCACAGACGGTGTGTGCATGTTTTGTGGAGCATCCTGTCCTGACCTGCAGAGACAATACTCACTGAGGAGAGCTGGCCCTCTGTGCTTTCTGAGCTGTGACAGGGCACAGCCTGGGGCTGGGAGTGTCCCAAGACTGGTCTTGTTGGTCATCATTCCTGTGGGGTGCACATTGCTCACAGAGCTGGTCTTCCCCGGGGCAGGTCACAGGTCTTGGTCCGAGCTTGCGGCGCTCAGCAGGAGGGTCCAGGGTGGTCCAACCCCAGGACAGCCCAAGTGCCCTCCCTGAGTACCTGGGGCTTCTGGTGAGGCTGGGCTCCAAGGCCAGAGTGGTGTCCCACACCGGGTGGTGACCCTGGGGTGGGGAGTCAGGTGGCCCATGGGCAATTGGGGGCAGCCTGAAAGGGCCTGCTGGACAAGGCTGAGGACCCGAGACGGGGCCTGGAACCCTGTTATTGTTCAGAGAGGCTGTGTGTTTCCATCTTCCCCTGGCCCTGGGGCTCAGCTGTCATCACCCCCACCAGAGTGTCTTCCGAGCGGCTTCTCAGGAGGCCTTGCCCGAGTCACTTCTGGCCCCCATCCTCCAGCACAGCAGGCCTTGCCCCGGTCACTTCCGGCTCAGGCCCCCTGGTGATGAGTGCTGAGGCACCAGCCCACCAGCTGGGGCAGGGAGTGGACCTGGGGAGGGCAGATATGTGCCGGTCTCTGTGTCCGTTCTCATTTAGGCTGATGATGTCCACCAGGGAGCCAGGTGAGTCCCTATGTGGAGGTGGGGACAGCTGCAGGAATGTCGGTGGGACGGGGGTGTAAGGCCATGTCCCCCAAAATAACATGCCCCAGCTCAGCCAAGGGGTCAGCCAAGCCTTGGTTTCCCCAGGGCCCCCTCTGTCATCCACCCCAGGAGATGCACTGGTCTTGTTCTCTTTGTGCCAAGAATAGGGATGTGAAGCTGAGGAGGGATGTGCTGAGTGCAGGGCCTGCCTGAATGTGGGGGCCCTGGTTCCGTGATCTCTGCTTTGCAGCCCCATGGGGGTGTGGAGGGAACGTGGTGGGGTGTATGTGTATGAGAAGACCCCACCACCTCTCAGTCCCTCTGGAATAGGGGTCCCACACAGTGGCAGACCTCAACCCCTCCCCCTCTCCCTGCTGGCAAGCCAAGGGGAACAGCCCTGCACCTCTCCTGCTTCTCGACTGTCACTCACTGCTCTGCACCCCACCTGGCTACTGGAAGCCCAGGGGTGAAGACTGGACTGTCGACGAGCTGTGCTCTCAGGGTCCCTGTCAGGCCAAGAGGTGACCAGGTAGACAGGTCAGAGAGCTGGCCTGATCTCTGCCTTGCCAGACTGCTGGGTACCTGGACCTGAGGGCACCCTGTCCTGGAGGCAGGGTCAGAACAGGGCAGAGCATGTAAGGAGCATGTAGGAGGTGACTGTCTGGCCTGGGCTGACTGCTGCTTGGCCTCACATCAGAGTGGGCTATGCTGGAGTGCCTGGGGGCGGGGAGTGCCCCAGGGGTGTCTGGAGGCTGCTGTGGACAGGTGGCATCAGACTTGGTGTTGATTAGGTTTCATTCAAAGCAGTAAAGTCCTTTCCACAGGGCTGGATCCTTGGGCAGAACCATCGTGAGGTAGGGGGTCCCTGGCCATCTGCTAGAGTGTCCTGGCCTGGACCCAGGCTGGTACCAGCCCCCAGTGCAGGTGTGTTTTGAGCACTCACACAAGCTTGTGGTCCCCAGGGTGACTCCTTGGACCTCTGCAGGGAGTGTCCTGTGGGCCAGGCACTGGCCAGGAGCTCGGGGGCCCAGTTCTTCCCCAAGAGTGGGGTCAGGGGTCTGTGTGCAGATGTGTGAGCAAGAAGGCTGAACACAGACCCACAGGGCTCTGTGGGGTGCAGGGCGCAGGCCTGGCTCTGTCCTGCAGCTTGTGGCCCTCCCCGCACTGCAGCTGTCACGCAGCAGTAGCCCAGCCCAGCACCACCAGCCCGGCGGAGGTCCTGAGAACCCCTAGCACCACAGACCTGCTGGGGGACTGGACTTAGGCAGACTGTGACCTCAGACCTCCTTTAGGGGAGGGTTCTAGGGGGCAGAGCCCCAAGCTTCTTCCTGAGGCCTCCCACTAGATCCTGGCCAGCCTGGGGAATATGCTGAGGTGTCCCCCACACCTGGCAAACCACTTGGAAGGTCCATTCTGGCCAGGAGCCATGGCCCAAGGAAGGGAGGTAAACAAGCAGAGAGCCCAGCCGATACCCGCTCCAGGCAGCCAGGGACACAGGGCCGCTCCCTCAGGAAGAAGGTGCAAGCTGTCCCCTGATACAGCCACGAGAGAAAGCTCAGACAGGACAAGGCCCCCGCCTCCTTCCACACCTAGCGGGGACACCCAGACCTAGGGCTGCCCAGAGTGACCCTGAGGCCCCTGCTGGGCTCCTCCTTCCCCCTCTACCAGAGGCCCTTGGGGATGCTGTCTGCACCCCTCACAGAGGAAGGAAGAAGGGACCAGCCGTGCTGCGCCACTTTCGGGCTGCGGCTCTCTCGGCCTTTCCTGTCCTCCAGGGGGCAGATCAGAGGACCCTGTCCTAGGGCTGTGTTGTGACCCTGATGTGGGGCTGTGGGGCAGACGGAGGCCCCTGGCTCCTGCTCCCATGTCTCAGGGCTGGGCTGGAGGGCTGAGCTGCAGGGGAGGGGAGGTGTGTACCCTTGTTCTGCAGCTGCAGGGGGGCGGGGGCGGGGGTTCGGCATGGAGGGCCCACAGCTGGAAACCCAAGTTGTTCCTTGTGTGCTGATTTTCTGCTCCCAGCCTGGAGTCTGGAGCCTGGGAGAAATGAGGGAGACCAGGGCTCCTGACCAAGCTTGGAGCTTGGCTGGAGAACATCCTCACCCGGTTAAGAGGAAGCAAGCAGCTGCATAGCCGGGCCTTCACACCGGCCTGGCCGGAGAGGACCGTCTGCCCCAGGGGTGACCCAAGATGCTGTCAGGATGGGGGCGCCTGGCGTATAGAGGGGCACGGAAGGAGCCCAAGGCGCGCACAGGCCAGGGTGCCAGCAGGTGGCGCTGGCTCCGAAGACAGAAAAAAAAATGCCTGCAGCAAACCTGAGTGGGTGTCACTGCGGCTGCAGATGGTGGGGGAGGGGTCTGCTTCTCCCCGGGGCTGCGGAGCCTCACGTGCCTCAGTCCCGCACAGTCCAGAGGTTTGGGGCGCCATGCGGTCAGGCACATCCACCTCCCTCCTTTCGACCCTGGCTGGTGCTGGGTGTAAATTGCCGTCTCTCCTCATTTTGACCCGTGTCCTTGAGGTGTGGAGGCCGTTCCAGGAGCTCAGAGAGGGCCACCTCCACCCCGTGGCCGAGTGGACTGAGGAAGGACAGACTTTGCAGTGACCTCAGGCCCTATCCCACCCCTTCCGTCGTAGCCATGGCAACTGCCCAGGGCGCTGCGGTGGGGCGAGTGGCCCTAGGGACACTGTTGGCCCCGCGCCCGTGGCGCTCCTGTCCCGCGGGGCCACCCGCCGCCAGCACCGCGGACAGCGCTCCGACCAGCTCGCGGGGTGGCCCTGACCTCCCCAAACCCAGCCCGCGCGGCCGCCGACTCCCCACTCTCTCAGTACCCCACCAACGCCGCCGCCGCCGCCGCCAGCGCCCGCCCCCCACTCTGCCGCCCCCCGCGGACCCTCCCTTTGTTTCCCGGTCCTCGCTGCCCTCTGGACGCTCTGTTCTGCGGGTACACGTGGCCGCAGCCTCGTCTGGGCCGCAGGCTTCCCCCTCGGCCGCCCCTACCCGCCCCGCAACGCCCGCGGTGTGCGGGTCCCTTTGTGTCCCGCGGCCAGGTCCCCAGCCCGGCAGCTGGGCCGCCCTCTGGGAGGGCGCATTGTTCGCCGGATTTGTCCGCGGCGCGAGGGGCCGCCGGGGGCCGGGCTCGCCTTCCTCCCGCGGGAGGGGCACCGCGCCGGCCCGGCTCGCTGGCCATTTCCATGAGAAAGGAGCGGTGGAGGCGCCTCTCTTGGCATTCACCGCGTGCCTTAATTGTATAGACATTAAATCAAGGTCCGCTGTGAACACGCAGAGGGGCCCTCAGGGCTGCAGCGGACGGCGAGCGGCCCGGCCCGGGTCGGGGCAGCGGCTCCGGTCCGCGATGGGTCCTCGCCCGAAGGGCGCGAACGCTCCGGCGTCTTCGCGGCGGGGCACGCGGGGCGGGGGGCGCTGCGCTACGCCGACTGTACCTCCTCGGACTCCAGCCTGGATCCGCCCCCAACTCCGAAAAGCCCACTCTTCTTCCCCTTCCGCATTAGGGAGGGGGCCTAAGCAAGCCCTTCGGGCGTCCCCGGAACCTGGCACCCAGCGGAATCGCGGGCAAGGAGGCGCTGGAGGCGACAGGGTGAGCGAGCGAGTGCGCGCCCGGCCGCCTGGCGCGGGCCGCCGAGGGGTGCGGTGCCTGCTCCGGCAAAGCGGCGCAAGCTTCTCCGCAGCGACCTCCCCCGCAGAGCCCCCTCCCCGGCACGACCAGCGAACGCGCTACGAAAGCGGCTAAAAGAAAGAATCTCGATGTTCAGAAAGGAAAGCCAGTCTCTTTTTACAGCCCAGCCAGCTCACCCTCCCCACGCGCCGGTACCCGCGAGACGTTCTAGCCATTTGTGGAGAGAAAGCCGGGAAGACACGGAGAAGCCGCTCGCGGGACTTGTCCCGGCCCGGCCCCGAGCGCAGTTACCCGTCCAAGGCGGGAGCTGCAGCCGCCTTCTGTAGCTCTTCGGCCTCCGCCGCCTCCGCCTCCTCCTCGGGCCCCGCGCGCCTCGCGGGCCCCGGACGCGGCTGCCCGGAGCGGAGAGCGCGGGGACACCGCAAAAGGAGCCTTGGAAGTCCCCGAGCTCCGCGGGCCTGCTGGGAGCCGACCGTCAACGGGCTCAACGCGGCGGGCGCCGAGCTCCTGCTCACCCGGGCCGGCCCAGGAGCGACTGTCCCACGCCTGCCGCCGCCGCAGCTGCCCCCGCGCGTATCCGCGCTCGGCTCGGGCACCGGGCGATTATCACTGGGGCGCGCGGTGACGTCACCCGGACACCGGCTCCGTCGCCGCCTCCCCGAGGTGTCCTTGAGAACTGCGGGGCACGCGCGCCGCGCACACGCGCATACACGCACTGCGCGCCCGGTGCCTCCCGCGCACACTCGCCGCGTCGCGCTCCGCGCGCTCTTGCGTTAACACGGACGCCGCCCTCGAGCGCCCTCGACCGTCCCCGGCGCCCTGCGGCCGCACATCTGCCCACGGGAACGGATCTCTGTCATGCACACACACACTCGGACCCTCCCGCGACCCTCCCGCACCCACGCGAACGCTCCTGCTGCGCCCCGCGGCCGTAGCCCCTCTGAGCGCACGTTGACACCCATCAACCACGCCTCGGCTGCACACAGCTTGGTCTCACACGCAGAAGCACCTCCGCACGGCCTGCGCTGCAGGTTCGCGCTTCCAGTTTCCTCCCTATAAGGCGCACATCGTCCTGCTCGGCATCGTCACTACCCACAGCGCCTGCAGCCCCCACAGGAAGGGAAGGCTCGGGAGCCCAGAGCTCGGAGCGGCCCACTGGGTAGTTATCTGGAGGAGGGAGAGAGACACCCCATCAAAGACCATTCTCCTCGCTATGTCCGTGAGGTGGGGTGCTCTCATCCGGGACCATGGGCCGCGGATTCACAGGCAACACCCCAAGGCCTCACTCACACCCTGTTCTTAGAGTCCTGAGGGCTGAGCCTCATTTGAACCTCTCAGGCCAAGGACCAGTGAGTGGCTCCCCGAAGCCAGACCTCCTCAGGCCTCCCCACCGGCCTTTGTTCCAGTGCAGACGGTGAGGGAGCCTCAGGCCCAGGCCTGGCCAGCAAGCCTCTGTCCCCTCTCTTTCCCTTCAGGCCCACACAAACCCTGTGCCATCTGCCTCAGAGCAGAGCCTGCTAACCCTCCCACTTTGGACATGAGGTCCTGTCCCTCCCTGCTGGCCCTCTCCAGCACTGCAGGAGACCCAGGGCAGCAAAAGCGACCAGGGCCATCACTCAGGGTGGCTGTGCGCCCCCCCCACCTCCCCACGCGGGTCCGCAATCCGCCAAGATGGCTCTCCCATAGGGTCCTGCCCAGCTGCATTTCCTTGCCCTTTGCTGGAGTCAGGACTGGCCCTTCTCCCTTGCATGGGGTGCAAACTGCCTCCCTCAGCCCAACATCCAGTAAAATCCCAAGCCTGCTGGGTTCCCAGCCACAGCCAGCCCAGGCCTGATGCTTGCTGGCAGGGGTAGAGGGCTGGGGACGCAGGGCAGCGGGCAGAGACTGCGTTGACTGCAGCCTCTAATACAACTGAGGCGGGTCCCCACAGGCAGCGGGGGCCGCTGTCCATGGTGTTGAAACAGAACCCCAAACCCCAGTCTCATCTTGCCTGGCCTCGCCTCTGGACTTTTTCACCCCTCTCCCATCTTCTCCCTAGAAGGGTCGGGACATACTCTGCCCTCCTCCTTTGACTTCCTGGATGAGTTCTGGTCGGATCTGGCTTCCAGCTCCCTGCAGTTTGTCTGCATTCTATGGGGGAGGGCGCCTCAGGTTTATGGATCCCAAATCTTCCTTCAGATCCCCCTTTGTACCAGGCTGGCTCCACCCAGAGCCAAGGGAGGATCACCAGCCTTCTCAGGCCTGCTCTCTTCTCTGGCCGAGCACTTCCATTCTGACTCCCCTCAGATCTCTCCCCAGGCAGGTAAGGTGGGGGTGTGTGCCCCATGCCTTGGATCAGACAAGCTTTCTGTGCAACCCCAAAACAGCCTACAGCATTTGCTCTTGGGATCCCGAGCACCCACCCACGGAGCCTGAGGCTCACCCCTTCTTCCATTCCCAGGGACCCGTGGCCCCTAGCCCTGGCCCTCAGGAGGAAGGGTCGCCTTGAGCACGGGGTGGGTGCTGGATGAGAAAAGACTTCCTGCCCTGCCCGTCCTCCTGCGCGAGCCTGGTGGGGACCTTCTTGGTGGCCCTGAAGCCCCTGAAGATTCTGTAGAAGTCAACTCACAGCTGCTAGACCCCCGCTGGGGTGTGGGCTCCTTTTGGCTCCTTAGGTGCCTGCCAGTCTCACCGCACCCCAGCCCAGCCATACCCGAACCGTCTCTGCGCCGCTGCCCACGTTGCCGCTTCTGCCGAGCGCACCGAGAATTTGTGTTTGTGGATTCGTTTATTTGCCAGCTCCACGGATCGGGTCAGGGGCTCCTGGCTCCCAGCGGAGGGCGCGAGGAGATGCGTGGCCGATTGCTCAGTGCTCCGGATGCCGAGCTACTGCCTCCATGCGCACAAAGGCCCTGAGAGCCTGGGCCGGCAACTTGGAGGTGGGTCAGGTGGCTTTGCAGGGCGGGGAGCAGGGAGGAGGGAGGGACGGATGCAGCCGAGACCCCCTTCCTCCTCCCCTCCCCTTCCCTCCGCCACCGTGAAAGGCTTCGAATAACGTGGGATTAAACAAATCCACAGAAACCAGGGAGGAACCCCCGCCCTTTCCGCTCCGGCTTCCTCTTCACACCGCCCGCCCCTCCTGGGTGCGAGGCCTGTCATTCCTCTAGAAAGGGGAGGGGCCGCGGCACCGCTGGGAACCACTGGCTCTTGGCCCCTCGGCCCTTGACTCTGCCCTCGCTCCAAGATGGGAGAGGAAGGGGAACGGGGCCTGGGACCTGAAGGGAGTGGGGAGAGGCTGGAGGCCAGCTGCAGGGGCCTGCAGGGCAGACGTAGCATAGGACGGGGAGGCTGAGAGCCTCAGCCTGGAAGGAGGGGGACAGTTTGCAGGCACAGGGCGCCAGGGCGCCAAGGCCAAGCCCTGCTCATGGTCCAGCCCTGCTCTGAAGCATGTCTTGGACATGGCCCACTGCTTCCAAGCTCTGGCTTGGGTGGTCCAGGGACCTCAGAGGCCCCCATATAGACCTACCCCTGCAGCGAGGCCCCGGTGCCCCCAACACCCCCAGGGAAGTGCCTGGCTCCCGCTCATTCCCCCTTCCCTCCACACGGAGTAGGTGCCTGATGTGGGGGAGGGGTACCACCCCCAGGAGGGACCCCACCCCCCAGTCGGGATACTTCTGGGGTCTCTTCCGCCGCCTACGTGCTCCCAGGCCACCAACCAGTGGCTTCTCCCTGTATGACTGACTGCAGGGTGTGCCGAAAGCAGGTGCCCCGAGAGCCCCCACAGCGTAGAGGCTAGGTCTCTGTTCCCATCCCTATGCTTAGGTCTGGATGGGGCCCGATGGGAGGGCTTCCCTCCCTTCGCCCTTTGAAGTGGGTGGGGCCGGACGCCCGCCACGCCTGGAGTGCGGAGGGCGAGGGCGGGAGCAAGGCCACCACAAAGACTGCGATTGTTAGCCGGCGGGCGCACAGTGGGCGGGGCTCGGGGGCCAGCATGGAAATGAGGCTGCAGCCCCTCTCCCGGCTCCCGCCCCTTCTCCCGCCTCCCCGGCTCCAGTTGGTCCAGCTCCACAAGGAGGGACCGGTGGAGAAGTGCCCAGCAGGCCCAGAGGTGCACTTCTCCTGCTGGGTCATCGGGCTGTGCATGCCGAGGGTGGTGGTCAGGAGGCCAGGTGAGTGGCGCATTTGGACAGTCAGGAACAGTGGAGGCCAGTGCAGAGTCCCAGGCAGGGCATGGTGTGAAGGGTGCTGGCCGAAGCCTGGCCAGTGGAAGGAAGGGGCCTTTTGTTCCCCCAGCGCCCCTGCCCAGCCTCCCTGAGGTTGCAGGTGCTTCCTTGGTCACCCAGCCATCCTCCCCTGCTCTGGGCTGGCCACTCACCTCCTGCCAGCTGCATCCTGGCAGTGGAGCAGCCCCTGTTGTCCCCAGGCCCAGCCCAGGTCCCAGAAGGCATGTTGTGGGGAGGGGTCCCATGCTGTCCCCCACTCACCCCACCTAGGGGTCTAGTGTCAGCAAAGTGCCCCTGGGAAGATGAGGGTGAGGGCTTGCTGGCTCTGCTGCCCTCAGGAAAGCACAGAAGTCAGGGCAGGAGCAGCCTGGGGGCTAGTCTCCCTGGGGTTCCTCCAGGGCCTGCAGAGCCCCCTCACCAGCCCTGGAGCCCCTTCTGCCCGGCTGCAGGGGCCCAGCCCACTGGGGCATGCAGGACCCCATGGGAGCAGGACCCCTGGACTAGAATGCTCACTTAGAACCTGGGCCTCCTTGGAGACCTGGCAGCAGGGACTCATTTCCTTGGCCCTGAGGTCTCCCTCCATCAGACCCCTGCCCCACTTGGCTGTCTCCTCAGCCAGGCAGGGTGACAGTGGGATGAGCCCAGCCCAGCCCAGGGCCCAGGTTGTCTCAAGTCTGCATTGGTGGGGGCTCTGCCTGTCCCTACCACCTCTGTCCACAGCCTGAGAGAGGGCCGGGCCTGCACCCACCAAGGTCCCCTCCCCATTTCAGAGGTGAGGAGGCAGTTCTGCCCCAGGGCCCCTTGTGTGTCCCCTTCTCCCTCAGCTCCCAGAAGCCCCAGCAAGGAGTCCACCCCAGAAGCATCCCAGCCAAGGCTGGCCCAAGCTTAGCGTCTGAAAGACTGCGATGTCTTGGCTCGGATCTGGGCCTCTGGCAGCCTTGGACACAGCAGGGGGGGGGGCCAGAGTGGCCTCCTGCTGGGCACCCCTTCGGTCTCTGCCTCCTCCACCCCCTCTAGTCCCAGTTCTTCTTCCCTTGGTCTCTGGGTCTCTCAGACCTGTGTGTCTCCGTCTCTTTCTGCACCACCCCTATTTCTCTCTGCTTCCTCTGTCCTGCCCCCCCACCACTGCCTCTGTTCCCCCACCTCCGTGCTCCTCTGAGCATCTGGCTCCTTTTCCTTCCTGACCCTCCTGACCTCTCAGACTTGCCTCTTCTCAGGGACAGGAGCACTTTCCTGCTGCCCTCTTCAGGTCTGCCCCCACCCTCCAGGATGTATCACAGGGAGTGTCCCCCTGCTGGGGGAAACAGGTGGAACTTCCCACCAGGCCTTGGAAGGTGAGAGGGTGGCAGAGGGTTGAGGGGAGGAGAGGACACGTTATGGTCCCTAGGAAAAAGACCCTCCTGTCTAGCCAGTGTTTACCCCCGGGGTTGGGGGTGGGGGGGCGAATACAAGAGCCCGGGGGATGTAGGTGGGCATGCTGCAGTGGTCAGCGGTAGGAGACAGATGCTGGGCCAATGCTGTGTGTCCCAGGAGAGGAGCAAAGAGCATGCTGGTGGGAATGCAGGGCTGGGTGGGCAGGGGCTGCTCAGACTTGGGGGCTGGGGGGCCTACACTAGGGGCCTGGGGTTGCTTGGTAGGAGTATCCTGGGGTGCAGGTGGGGGAGGGGAAGCTGATCATCAGTCATCATGTTACTCAGAGCCTTCAGCCACCCATGGGCTGATGTGGAGTCCAGGGGTCTGTTTGTGTGCATTTCAGGGTGAATGTTTATTTGAGACAAGGGATAGTGGTTTCCCACTAATGGTGGAGCTCTAAACTGGAGGACAAGGGCATGGCAGCCATTTTATTTGTTTAAGAATAACTTGTTAATGACTGTGCACATGTCTGAAGTAAGATGGTCCTGGGGAGCTTGTTCAGAACCCTGTTTCCTCCCGTTTGGAAGGCCCCAGGTGTTCCAAGGGCACCTAGTTTCCACCAGGACTGGGTGAGGAGCAAGGAGAAAGCAGATAACCAAAACTGGGCCTATAGGGAGTCCCAGAATGTGGCCCATCAGAGGTCTGGCAGCCTCAGGACAGGAGCCTCTGGGGGTAAGGGATGTCCCACCTTCTGTACCCCCATGCATGACCTCAGAGGTGAAGGGGACGGTGGCTTTCTCTCCTTGTCAAACCCTCCCCAGGGATGCCAGCTTGAACTGGCTTTGCCATGGAGATCCTGATGGACCCCAGGGCAGGAGGAGACAGGACCCCCAGAAAGTGCCTGTGGCTAGGCAGTGGGCAGGGAGCTGTCCAGGGTGCTGCCCAGACCACCAGTTGTGTCTTTACCCATGGACGGTGCCCAGTCTCTTTTGAAATGACCCTCTGGTCATTGGCTCACCCTTTGTTTGAGAGGGGCAGAAGCATACCCACAGCCAGCCACAAAGTGTGGGGACCTCCAGATCCTGCCCTGGGCTTTTGAGAGGCACCTTTCTGGTTCATATAAAGCTCTGGCATCACCCCTCATACTCTGGGTGGTGGGAATTCAGGGGATTGTTGGTGAGGGCCAGCTTTCCAAACACCTAGAAAACCCCCTGGACTGTAACCTGTGCACCACCTAAGTCCAACAGTGACCGTACCTGCAGACTTCAGGAGAGTTCTGGGCTGCTAACTTCCCCTGGGCCTTGGGGAGGTCCCTGCTGGACCCATCTACGAGATGAGGAGGGGGATATGGGGCCCTCCAGGACTCTCTTCATGGCTGTCTGGCACCCTACCCCACAGCCCGGCTGGGCCTCAGGACTCCTGTCCCCCCTGCCACCCCAGCCTGGGGCGTCTGCCCTGCAGTACTTGCCGGGACAGGTCTCCACATGCCCAGCCCTCTCTCCCTGCCCTAGTCTGTCACCGAGCCTGTCCACTCTCTTCTGCAGTGTAATCCCTCAACCCTGCCACCTTCGACTAGGACCCCATCCTCTCAGCACTCACCAGCTTAGCAGTTTGCATCCAGTGCTCCTCTCCAGGGTGAGACCCAAGTGCCCAGCTGCCCCCAGAACTGCAGGACTGGTGCCCACTCTGAGAAACCCCCTTGATCCCAATGTAGGAGGTGGGTCTGTGTTGTGTTTGCCTGCCAGCACCTTCCTTGTCCCCTCAGTGTGCTCCTTGAAGACGGACCATGTGAACCTCCTCACTTGGGGGCTGGCATTAGGCCCTATGGCACCAGATGCAAGGAGTCCATCTCTGGGGGACTCAGAAAGGCCCAAGCTGCAACCGGCCCTGGCCTGAAGGTCAGGGGAGGGCAGGGAGTGGGCAGCTGCCAGGGGAGGGGCCGAGGTGGGAGGAAGCAGACAGGCATGGAGGGGCGGGGGGCCACCACAGCTCCTGCCTTTCTTCCAACCTGGATCCAGCTGGAAGCCCGACAGCCAAGGCATAGAAAAGTGGTCGGCCTCCTGGCTGCAGCAGGACAGAAAGTGGGGGAGGGGCAAACAGAGGACCCAGCTCAGGCAGGGGCTCAGCTTGGGGCCCAGGGAGGGCTCAAGGAGAGCATTCATGAAGGCCATGCCTGTTTTCTCTGAACTGGCCACAGGAAGGCTCATCTGAGCACACTGGCAGGGTCTGAGTTTCTCTTGCTGAGAGAATTGAAGCTCAGATGCTGCAGTGACCCCCAGGGCCTGTGGCTGGTCAGGGAGGTCAGCACACAGGCCCATATGCCCAGGCATCCTCTCTCAGGTGTGGTAGGTCCTGAGTGCCCAGAGACCTTTTCCTCCATCTCGGTGGCAGGCAGGCTGGGATGTGACCTCCCCTCCACCTGTCTTCTCTGGATGTCACCTGCATCCTTGAGCTGCCCTTTAGCCAGTGTGGGTGGGTTCCTGCCCACCTCATGCGAGGTACCCACCTCCGCTCGGGCCCGGGTTGGGTTGGGCAGGATAAGGAGAAGCAGAGTGTGCAGGCTGGTGGTGGGTCAACTCAGTGCTCAGAGCCCACGGGGCAGTGAGCAGGACTCAGCACCAGGCGCTTGATGAACTCAAGAGACAGTTTGCCCAGACCCAGAGTGGGAGGGCCCTGATTTCCCCAGTGGCCCCAAAGAGCATTCGTGGAGGCAGAGGGTGGGCTCTTGAGGGGTGGACCTGGACTACAGAGGAAGGAGGGATGGAAGGGAAGCAGGCACACAACCCACCCTCCTCTGAAGGCTGCTCATGACTTTCCAGAGGCGTCTCGCCCTCTGGGCATCCAGCTGGGATGCCTGGCCACACACCCAGAGATGATGGTCCACAGTCACCCCCCAACCCCAGGCCCCATCCACAGAGCTCTTTTGTAGCGATGTGGTCCTTGCCCTTGGGGTATATAACCCTTGCCTCAGGCTCTGCTTTGTGGGGATCTTGACTGAGACAGAAGCTGGGGCTCTGGGAAATGGCTAGGGTGACACTGGAGAGGCTGGCCAAGGCTGGGGTTACTGCTGTGTCTCTGCCCTAGTCAGGGACTGTGGAGTAAGAGAGGGAGTGGACAGGTGGACGCTTCCTTCAAAAGGCCACTTCACTGTGCTTGGGGCCTGGGTGGGAACTGGAATCCTGCGAGGGGACCAGATGGCCGACTGAAAGACTGCGGGGATGCCCTCTGCCAGGGCTAGGTCTGGCAAGAGCAAAAGGGTCTAACCCTGTGGACCCTCTACTCCAGGCTGGGTGGAGAGCCTCGGAGCCTGCCCCCAGATGGCCAGCGACCAAAAAGAAGAGTGGATCCAGGAAAAATCGAGCCGCCAAGTGGTTGATTGGCTTTGCCTCTATCAGCCTGATGAATATTCATGAGGTGCTCTCTTCGTAAGCCAGAGCTCTGCGTTCAGCCTGTGCGCCTGCGTGTGCGTGTGCGTGAGTGCGTGTGTGCGGTGCAGGTCACACACGCCTCTTCCACTGCGTGCAGAACGCCAGCCCGCGCTTGGCCCGGATTGGCCCAGCGACAGTCTAGGAGATGCCATGGCAACCCCTGGCTGGTTATCTGGCGGGTCTCCCCTTCTTCCCTTTTCCTGTCAAGCCCCTGCGGATAAACCCTAGGCTGATGGTGCAAATGTCTGTGCTGGATGTGCGCACACAGGTGTACAAGTATCTGTGAGCGAGTGTGCAAGAAGCAGGGAGTGGAAGCAGTGGCCACCACCACCCCCCAGAGCAGGCAGCCCATGGG
Source organism: Nanger dama (assembly GCA_917880005.1). Lineage (NCBI taxonomy): Eukaryota > Metazoa > Chordata > Mammalia > Artiodactyla > Bovidae > Nanger > Nanger dama. Next base: position 788,070 of record CAKJTW010000080.1, read on the forward strand.
AACTCGAGGGGCCCACTGGCCACAGGGGGTGTGGGTGGGAGTCTGGTTCTAATTTCCAAAAAAACTTGGGGCAAGGTCACCATTTTCCTCGTGGGAGGAGGTGGGTGAGAAGTTTCAACCAATATTCTGGAGATTTGTTAAGTTTCCTTTATTTGAGGACATCAGAGAACTTAATTCTTTGATGTCAGCTGCTCATCGGGATTAAGAAACCAGAGGCTTTGGACCCAAAGTCAACTACTGACATCTACTCAGCATCACCATGGGACAAACTTCCTGTGTGTGCACAGGGCAGAGATTTCTGACACCCCCACCTCCTCTGAACAGTGTGTGTGTGTATATGTGTGTGTGTGTGAGTGTGCATGCTTGTGTGTGCGAATGAGGTGCACCCAGAGGTCATGGTCCCAGCTGATACAGATGCACTTTGTGAGCCACGAGGCAGACTCATTTGCACCGCTGACTGAGAACCAGGTGGCGGTGTGATCGCTGTGGAGAAGCCCCAGGTCAGTTCCTGCTGGGCACCCGGACCCTGGGAACCCTCCTTCTGCTTCTCCCTGGCAGTCCTGAGAACCCCATCCTGCTGGCAGGGGCTGTGCTCCCATCTGGATGGTGGCGGGTGAAGGTATTTCAGCAGGTCCTGGAAGGAGCAGGGTGCATGGCTTTCCATCAGCTGGGGCGCTGTCAGCCCAGGTTCCTGGTGTTGAGGGAGGGGCTTGCCCCAGGGAGTAAGGAGGGCTGGAGAGAAGGGAGGTGGGCTCTGCTGAAAAGCCCTTGAAAGGCAGCCCTCAGGACCTTCTCCAGGGCTTGGGGTTGGGTCCCTGGGAAGGCCTGAGTGGGCAGTGGGAGCAGCGCAGGGGCCCATGGTCCTGGGTGCACCTGAGTGTGAGGGTGGGTGGGTGTCCCGGACAGTCCAGGAGACTTGGAGAGGCAGGAGGCAGAGCATCCCAGAGAAGGAGTGTGAGAAAGGCAGGGAGGAAGGGCCTGGGATGGCTGGAGTCTGCATGAGGACCCCTTGCCCCAGAAGCAGTGTATAGAGAATTGTGTGCCCCACAGGGGAGACCGTCTGTGGTGTTTGGAGGTTAAGGGAGAGAGTGAGGGGCCTGAGAAGGTCTGACACACCCTTCCCCACTCCATAGCTGTAGGGCCCCTCGGGAGTGAGGAGGGTGGCCAGTGGCTGGTCGCCCCTCAGTGGGGTCAGACGGGCTTCAGAGTGCCAGCCATGGCACCAGCCTGTCTGGTTTTTCAAAGGAGGAAGTGGGGACCCTGGGGCCACATGGCTTATGGTGCCCAGGGGGAAGCCCTGCCTGGTAGTCAGGTGTCCCCGCGCCGCTGGTGTGTCCAGGGTGCGGCTGGTGGTCACTTTACGCGCTCTTCCTGCTGGGCCGCCAGGCCGCACCCTGGGATGCACAAACACTGAGGGAGAGGGACGGCACAGACCTAGGAGTGTCGCCATGGAAATAAGGTGTGTTGGGAAGCTGCAGGGCAGAGGGGCTTGTGGGCAGGACGCTGATGGTGGGCGCTGGTCAGTGACAGGTCTGTCCGCCCACAAGTGTGGGAATAGGGGCATGCTGGGCTAGGGGAGCCAGAGCTGCCAGTGGCCCCACAGCTGGCTGTTCCGTAGCTGCCCCTGTGTTCTCCCCTGGCAGGTGCGGGTGAGTCTGTGTGCAGGCCGAGAGGCACCCCGTTTGGGGGCAGTGGTCCCACATGCCCCTGGGAGGGACTCAGGACACCAGGACACCGGCCTCTTCCTTCCTTCTGCTTCTCCAGGGAGAGGCATCTCCTCCTCCAGTCACCCCACCCCACGCAGAGAGGAGATGGTTCCACACCTGTAGCCAAAGCTCTGCCAGGAGAACATCTCCTCTTGGCTCTGGGAAGGGGTGGCCTCCCGCAGCCACGCCCTGCACCCTCTGGCATCTGGCCCTCTGGCAGGGGCCCAGGGTCTGCCCACCAGCCCTAAGGATGAGTCCAGCAGCTCCTCCACCCAGCACTGCTCTTGCCCACTTTGGGGAGCAGAATCTCTGCAGAGATTAACGTCTTGGTAAGCTGACCCCCGCCACCTGGAATGTCTCTGGTAAGGACAGAAGTCAGCAGGGTAGGGTGGACATCCGCTCACCCCTAGCCCTTGTACAACAAGGACCATAGCCAGGGTGTCCTCAGGCCAGTGCTCAGCCTGGGAAAAGCTGTCCAGCGGCCAGCATGGGGCCTCGGCTGGCTAGTTTCTAACCAGCGGTCAGAGCCCAGGCCCCCTGAGCAGCCATGAGTGACTCTCATACTGAGAGTGGTCAAGAGTCCTTCCAGAGCTGCCAAGGGGCCAGAAGCTCTGATTGCCCCAAGGAGGACCAGGAAAGAGCTGCCCGGAGGCTGGAGCTCATTGCTCTGGGCTCCAAGGGGGCCCGTTCTGCCCGCCATGAGCAGTCTGGTGCTGGGACACTCCCGCCAGCAGCTGGCAGCCAGCAGATGAGGGGAGTGGACAGTCAGCAGCCCTGGCCATCCCTGGGGAGCTGGTCTTCACTTAATACCTCCCGCTCCCCCGGGGCCGCACCAGCCTGACTACCACCACCAGCAGTGCAGTGAGAGAACTGAATCTGAGGCTTATCTTTGGAAATTAATCCAGCTCAGGGTGGGATTAACTAGGACATCCCTTTAGATAGTGGAACCCAAGGTCAGGGAGATGGGGGCTGGGAGCAGCCAGCTGGGAGCTGCTGAGCCCTGATTTTCCTCTAAGTATAGCTGCTGGTCACCACGGGGAACCAAGCAGGGGCTGAGAGCTGGGGGTGGGAAGGGAGGTATTGATGAGGGGACAGGATTTGGCCCAGAAGTTCTAGGGGAGCGTAGAAGCTTAGGGATGGTGGTCTCCAGAAAATAGAGGGAGAGAGATGGGGAGGGGGAGAAGAGGGAGGGGGGAGAAGAGGGGGGGGAGAAGGGGCAGTTTTTGCTGTTTCCCTGAATCCTCCCTGCAGCCTTCCAGGCAGAGGTCCTGCCCACCCCCAACCCTCCATTTTATAGATGGTGAAACTGAATCCTGATAATTCCTGCCCCCATCAGCACCCCAAAGGCTACTGTCCAGCCAGGTTGTTCCCTTGTGGGCTGCCCACAGTGCAGACAGGTTCAGGCCAACCAACCAAGGGGCAGACAGGAGGGCAGGCGGTGCTCTAGCTGCCCCCCCTCCGCTCCCCACCGCCCACCGCCCCACCCCCCTCCCGCTTCCTCCTGCTCTCCTTGTCCTCCCCTGCTTTCCTTCTCCCATCCTTGGTGGTCCAGGGCACCAAGGGGACGTGGCCCATTGAGGGAAGGTCTCTCTGGAAGAGTAGCAACCCCCTCAGGTACTAGAGAGTCCTAGAAGGGTGACCACTCCTGGCCTGTGGCTGGCTGCACCATCAAGCCAGGAGAAGGGTTTCAGACAGCTTTGTCCAGAGTTGTGGCTTTTAGCAGTAATTTTATGGAGCTTCATGATTCCTTGTTCATTTTCTTTGATTAGACTTTGATTTTAAAATCCAGGGCTCCTTGGAAGGGACAAGAGAGAAATTTATCTAATTCATCACCTCTGTCTGCAAACACATTAAGAAGAGACACCCCTTTGAATGGGGCCTCAGGCCCAGCACTTTTGCAGGGTCCACATGCCACCCCCCGCCCCCACAGCACACACCTCACCCTTATTACTCTGTTAATTTGGAAAACAGGTCATGGGAAACTGCATTGCTTAAAGTAGGACACCAATTATAACACTGCATTCTCTTAAAATGAGAGCATCTCAGGGATCTTTGTTAGTTTACTGTAATTAAAGGCAAAGTGTTCGGAGTTTAGTCGTCACTGGCTTTCGACCTCGCGGTGGTCTCGCCTCTGGTCGGGGTGTCAAGGCGGCTCCGAGACCCCAGCATGCGTGATGTCTTGGTTCATGGTTTGCCACAGTCAGTTTGTGATGCACGTCCCAGCAGGACAGAGGACAAATGGATAATAAACACACTGCTGCCCTTTGTTAATAAAAACGAGACAGAGTTCCATGCACTAGCAAAATGGGATCACTGTCTCGACTGCATTCAATCCGGGAAGCAGCGCCTGCAGCAAGCACCAGCTCAGCAAGGCCTCGAGGAGCTGGGCTTCTGTGGGGCAGACCTGACTCCAGCTGGGCCAGCAGCACCCATGATCTTGTTCTTGAAGCCACAAGTGCTCGTCTGCAAGCTCCAGGAGGAGACCAAAGCACAGAGAAGTTGAGGAGCTTGCTCATGGTCACACAGCCACTGTGCCTGCCCCTCACTCTCGACCACCAGAGACCAGGAGTCTCCTCCCTAAAGACGAGCTTCAGTCAACTCCCAGATAAGGCAGCTCAGGGAACTGGGGTCTGCCTTAGCCCCCTCCCCTGCCCTGAGGAGAAAAGAGTTGCTCCAAACCCCTTTCTTGGGTTAGGGCCTCCCAGAGAAGCCCTTGATTCGACAGTAAAACAAAGGCTTCCCAAGGAGGGGCTGTGTCCTGGGGGCTGGCAGCTGAGGGGGCCACACCAGAGGAGGGTTTGGGAGTGGGAGGAGGTCCCAGGTGTGGGTGACATCAGCCTTGGTGGGGGTGGGGGGTGGCTTCACTGGCCTGGCTGTGTGCCAGCCCCACCCGCAGCAGATCTTCTGCCAGGTGATGGAGGAGATGTGGGCACAGAGGAGCCCCGTGCTGTGGGGTCTGGTCCCTTCAGCCCCACAAAGGGCGACTCAGACAAGCTGCCCCAGGGCCTGAGCTCTGGGTGGCTCAGGCCCCACAGAGAGAACACTGTGGGGAGGACCCTTGTGCCTTCCCTCATGTTGACACTGAGGGGGCAGCCACACATGCTGGAGCCAGGGCCTCTCCCCACATGCTTGCTGTGTGACCACAGGCAAGTTCCTCAGCCTCTCTGCACCTTTGTCCCCTCTGTGCGGCATGCTCTGGTCTGGCTGCAGTCTGATGCCCAAGCACATCCAGGTCACACAGACAGCCTGGCTTGGTAATTCCTATTAACTGTGATGACCCTGACAGTCCCAGTGTGGACCAGAGGGGCTAGAGGAGGCTCCAGATGGGCACCATCTGGATCTCCTGGGAGGAGGCCTGGAGAGCCCTGGCCTCTGCCCCGGGCACCTGCCTGGACAGGGGGCCCTAAGGCAAAGCCCTGGCAGCTCGTGGGCCAAGGAGCTGGGGTCAGCAGCATCATCTCGCACTGGGGGTGCCCTGCGGCTGGGCTCACTGACCTTTGAAGCTAGTGTTGTTGCAAAAATAATTTTGCACTTTATTTTAAACAAAAGGATGCTTCCCTGAGTGGCCCTTTGCTTTTGGGATTGGACTGTTTTTATTGCAACTTACCTGTGTTGCTGTGATCAAGTTAAAAACACATTCTAAAAATAAATGCTCCTCTTAAAGCATCCTCAGGTTGAGCTGCCTGGGCTGATGCACTGTGTGTCCCGACTGCACGTGAGTGTGTTCGAGTTACCAGCATGCCTCCCTCACATGGGTGGAAACCGGACTCGCCCAAGATCCTCCAAGGAGCCATGTTCTCCGAGGCCTGGAGGCCCAGCTACTGGGCTTCTGTGTGTTCTTCCTGCTGGGAGCGCGGAAGCCTTCTCCAGGCAGCGGTGCCCCTGAGCTACCTGTCTGGGTATGGCCTTGCTTCCTCTCAGTCCTTCAGGGCAGAATCAGGGCACAGTCTTTGTGGGGACCCCAGCGATGGCCGCTCCCTGATCCAGACCACAGGTGTGTCCCAGCCCAGCTGGGGGAGGGACTCCTCAAACCAGCTTACACCTGTCCCTTGGGCCCCACCTACCCCGCAGACAGTCATAGGGCACGCTCTGCGGGATGCCCGTATGTGACCCCTTACCTCTGTGCCCCAGCCTGTTCTGACCTCGAGGTGTCAACACCCTTCCCAGGGTGGAGGGGGCCCCAGAGCTGTGGCCACATGAGGGCTGGTCTGTGGCCTGGGCCCGCAGGGATGGGGGCGGGTCTTGCAGTGCTCACCACAAAGACAGACCCCAATCAGAGGGAAAGACTCTGAAAGTCCCCAGGCCCCTGTAAGCCAAGGCCAGGCCCTGCAGGCCACACTGGCCCCATGCAGCCAGGCTCCCCTGGAGGCTCCAGGAGAGGGTCCTTCTTGACTCTTCCAGCTTCTGGGGCACAGATGTCTCTGGGCTTGAGGCTGCCTCCCTCCCATCTCTGCCTCCGTAGAGTTTCCCTGTGTGTGTGTGTCTCTGAAGACCCCTTCCCATGAAAACCGTAGTCACTGAATTTAGGGCCACTGCCTCCACTGTGGCCTCATCTTTTTATACCTGCAGAGTCCCTAGTTCCATATAAGATCTCGCTCACAGGCACTGGAATCCAGGATGTGAGTAGAACCTACCGGGATGTGATTCAGCCCGTGACAAGGGGAGCCCTGCCTCCCAACCTGGGCGTCTGCACCCGCTCATGCCCCCCCGCCCCTACTTGGGGAGCCTCTCACAGCTCATCTTCTTGTTACAGAAACACCTGGTTCTGAAATAGTGGGTTCTCTGGGTTCATGTTTCCACTTCAGCTTATTTGTTTCACACGTGTCTCGAAGGATGTTCTGGCTGAGGGGGAGTCTCGAGGCTTCCTGGTGGACGCCAGGCCACCTTGATGGACACGTCTGAGCTGACCACACAGAGCTGACCACAGCGCCTGAGCCTAGCCGGGACCTGACTGAGAGTCTGCCTGGAACCAAATCTCTGTGAGTGGATCTGTGATGCTATCTCCCCTCCGTCCTTGCTGGCTTCACACGATGTCGAGGGGCTAAGATAGAAAGTGAGTCATTCCCAGCAATTCGCAAGTCCCTGGAGAACTCCCAGGAACACACATGAATTCAATATTCTCATCAGCTGCTGGGGATCATGCAGACTTGCTTTCTGCCAAACAGAATATTTGTGCGATTACAGCAAATCCCTGCACTCGGAGGCCAGGGAAGGTAAGGCCGATGCTGAGGCCTCGGTGCTGGGCTGTGGGTTCCAGTAACGCCATGAGATGTGGCCACAGGTCGGAACCTGAAACTGAAGCAGTGGCTGAAGGGAAGCAGGAGGGGCTGGCTGCTCCCACGGTGGCTCAGGAGGGTGGTCTCTGAGGTAGGCTCCAGGTGCACTCGCCTTTCACACCTCACCAGCCATGTGACCCTGAAGCCGTGACCTGACCTGCCACCCTGCTCTCCTCGTCTGACAGCTATGGCGCAGCCTCACCTGAGAAGCTTGGACGAGGCTATGCAGGCGTAGCATCTCCTTGACCTTCTTAGTGGGTCCCTGGTTTCTCATAGTGGTCTCAGGACACTGCTTCTACCAGGAAGACAGCAATCACACACACATGGGGCCTGACAGCAACTTCAAATACGTGAGGCAAAATCAGCATAACTGACGGGAGAAATAGACAAACCCACGGTCATCGCTGGAGGTTTTAATACCCTTCTCTGAGTCTTAGGACAACGAGACAAAAAACTGGGAATGGTGGGTAAGATTTGAACAACACTACCGGCCCACCTGCCCTAGTTGGCAGGACTAGGAAGCAGGGCCAAACTGCCCCAGGATTCACATGCTTTTCAAGTACTTGGAGCAGTCACCTGGACAGACCCGCCTCTGGACCGTCAAGTCATTCCCACTACATTTTAAAGGATTGAAATCTTTAAGAGTGTATCTATTATAACAGTAGGATTAAATTAGAGATCTACATGATATTCAGGGCTTCCCCAATGGCTCAGTGGTAAAGAATCTGCCTGCAGTGCAAGAGATACAGGAAACATGGGTTCAATCCCTGGGTTGGGAAGATCCCCTGGAGAAGGGATAGGCTACCCACTCCAGTAGTCTGGCCTGGAGAATTCCATGGACTGTATAGTCCATGGGATCTCAAAGAGTCAGACACAACTGAGTGACTTTCACGTCACATGATATTCAGAAAAACCTTCAACTTTTGGAAACTAAGCACCAAATTTCTCAATCTCCCATGGGGACAGAGTGAAATCATAAGGGAAACCAGGACACACCTATAGTGAAATGAAGTAATAATGCTGCTTTCAGAACTTGTGGGTTCCAGGAGGAAAGCAGAAAGGTCTAAATGTCTGAAATTAGTTATTTTAAGTTTTCGCCTAAAAGTAGAGGAAAATCACAAATTAAACCTGAATTTAATTTCAGGTTGAAAAGTAGAAGGAAGAAAATAATAAGAAGAATAGAAATAAATGAAACAGAAGACAGACCATAGAACTTGCTCATGTATCAGACTCTGGCCTCACATGCCCCAGCTCAGGTGACTTTTCCAGGTGAGCCTGGCTGGGTCACGCTGCTTTGCCAGGCTCAGGCTTCCTGGTGCAGGGTTGGGGAACACAAGGGCTCAGTGGGGGCAGCAGGGGGACCTGCCAGGTGCATGGCGGGTGCCAGGAAAGTACTGAAGTAGTTGAGGGGAGGAGCTGTTGGGGGATCCAAGTGATAGGGACCAGGTGGGTGTTGGGAAAGTTTTTCCAGAGGGCTGCACAGTTGAGGGTGGGGCACCTGGACATATGCACACCTGAGGGGCCTTGGAGGAACCCTGCTTCCAGCCCATGGCCAAAGCCATGGTCCTGGATGGCCCTGTGCTGTGCGTGCACCAAGTAAGTGAACTATAGCCTCATGGAGACATACCGAGGAGGCTTTCCAGTGAAACCTACGAGTTTGCAGGAACGTGGGGACCTGCTTCCATCCATGTGTCAGCATGGTGGCTCGTCATTGTCCCAGCAGCCACTCTGGCAAGATGGGGATGCTGTAGCCAAGGGGGCTAAGACAAAGATTTTACAGGTCACTATTGACAGTTCCCAGGACTTGTGTCCTTGCACACAGAGACACCCTGACAGCAAAGATGAGGGCTCCGGCGTGGCCATGAGTTAACTCAACACTTGAGCTATATCTCTGCCAGCACTCACTGGCTCATCTTTCTATGGGAGTGCAGCTTTGTGCACAAGATCCCAGCTTTGCCCACCAAGCGCCCGCCCATGTTAGTATATTTGGGTTCAGTTGTGTGGTTTTGTGAAGAGGACACATAGAAACCCCAGCTGCTGGCACCATGTCATCCCCCCACCTGCCCGTCTCCCCAAGACTATTGCAGTTGGTTGCTGCCCTGCTGGGCAATCATTTAAAAATCGCTGTTACATCAATCAGGCCTTTTGTGAAATGGAAGGGTCACAGACTAGCCGCGGCCAGACCGCTGCGAGCCCCGGCGACTGGTAGCACGTGCCTTTCACAACACTGAAAGAAGCCCGGGATCCAGCTCGCCTGAAAGAAAGCAATGCCTGCGGTCATTAAGCAAGCACTTTGTATTTTGAAATAATTCTGGATTCACAGGAAGTTGCGCAGGTGGTGCAGAGGCATCCTTCCTTGAGAATCCTCACTGGTAACATGTATACGTCACACAATACAGTTTGGCATCACGGCTGGCACCGGGTCTTCCAAAGTATGTGACCAGTCCCTGGTGTCCAGCATGCATGTGGATCCCAGGACACCCAGGCGTAAGTCTGTGCCATCATGTCTCCCTCCGGTGGTCCTTTATTGTCAGCCACCCACAGCATCACTCACCCTGCAGCTGAGAGTCTGTTCTCTGTAGTTTGTCATTTCAAGAATGTCCAATGAACAGAAGCGTATTGGGTGTGACCTGGGCCCCACTTCCTTCCCTCGAGGTGGGCTGGGTGACCATCCACGCGTCGCCTCGTTGGTGGCCCTTCCTGTGCCTGAGCCTAGTCCTAGTCTGGCTGCGTTTGGTTTGTATGTCTGTTTAGCCTTTCACCTGTTGCAGATTTTGTTTTTTCTTGGTCTGGCTGTTGCGATCAAGGTGTGTGTCCAGGTAAGTGTGGACAGACCTCCATCTCTCTGGGATAAGCCCAGGAGACCGATGGCTTGGCTGTAAGAGTAAGATGACCGTGAGTTTCCCCGGGAGGCTGCTCATTTTCCACACCCACCTTGGCAGTGGGCCAGGGTCCCAGCCTCTCCACATCCTCACAGCACTTGGTGGTGTCAGTGTTCCCATTGTAGCCCTGCTAGTGGGTGCCTTTGATGCCTCCCTACTCCTCCCCAGCCCAGCCCATAGGGCCCCCTTCACCTTCAGTTCATGCTCTAGTCTGGGTGGGGCAGATGACCAGGACTCAGGAAGGACCTCAGGACTCCAGGCTTCCCACCTCAGAGAAGTTGCTCTGGACATGACACTGGCAGTCAGGAAGGAACTAAACTGCCCCTCAAATCCCAAATCAGCAAGTTCCAGATCAGTCAGGCTGGTTCAGAGCTGCTGATCTTGAACTCAGAAAATTTTTCTGAGAGATCCGTTCAGCAGCATTTTAATTCACTGTCTATTAACCTGATTGAGTTGTGCCTCTTGATTCATGTTTTGAAGTCCCAGTTAAGTTTTCCGTCAGCCTAGTGGGTCTTCGAGGAGAAGGCAATGGCACCCCACTCCAGTACTCTTGCCTGGAAAATCCCATGGATGGAGGAGCCTGGAAGGCTGTAGTCCATGGGGTCGCTGAGGGTTGGACAGGACTGAGCGACTTCACTTTCACTTTTCACTTTCATGCATTGGAGAAGGAAATGGCAACCCACTCCAGTGTTCTTGCCTGGAGAATCCCAGGGACGGGGGGAGCCTGGTGGGCTGCCGTCTATGGGGTCACAGAAAGTCAGACACGACTGAAGTGACTTAGCAGCAGCAGTGGGTCCACCACCTCCAGCTTGAGGTGGTGATGACCTAAGGCCTGGGGGAGGAAGTGAGGGGCCCCTCCAGCTTCTCCCTGAGGCCCCTCCTGCCTGTAGGTTGGGGGCTGCTTCCCAGGACCCTGTTGTGAGCTGAGGGCTGCATTTTCAGGGGTTTCTTACCCCAAAGCTCCTTCCTGGTCCTCAGCCTCTCACTGGTCCAGAAGAGGGAGCATGTGGCCAGCAGGGTCAAGTCCTTTGTGAGTCCAGGTCCACACCAGGGCCCAGCGAGGCTTCTGTCTCAGGAGTCTCATGGGGACCCAGGGAGATCCCTCCGAACCTCACTTCCCCCAACCCTTAGCCTAGTGTTGAATGCACACATAGAGTCTTGGATCACCCCCCGGAGTCCATGAATCCTCAGATCCAAAGGCTGTATTATGGCTGCCCTTCCTGGGAGGAAGTGTGTTCTTTCAGTGAGTTTTCAGACTCCCAAGGTCAGTCCAGTTTCCTCATATTCAGGATGGAGAGGATGCCACCGACCCAGCCTCACTGGACCATGGAGAGACTGGCACCATGAGGAGCCCCAGGGACTTTTGCATGGTGGGGTCACTAGCTAGGAGGGCTTATTTGGGCTCCAGATCCAAGCTGCCTCCACCATTGGCCACTGTGAGAGGTAGTTGAGCTATAGCCTTGCCGGGCGCTGGTCCCATGAGCCTCAGGGTCAGAGTCTGGTGAGTGCACGTCCGCCCTTTCTCAGGACTGTGAACTTTCCTGACCTCACCTTAATGCCCCTTGGCCAACCAGAGTTGCTGCCCCTCTCTGTGGAGGCAAGGGCCCTGCTCAGAGGGGCTCACAGGTGTCCTGCCCCCTCTGTGGAGGAACAGGACCGGCTCAGAGGGGATTACAGGTGTTCAGGTGCCTGGCTGGACAGAGCACCAGGATCCTGACTAGGCTCTTCTGACTTCAAAGCTTCAGCTCCAGCCTCTGTGCTGTCCAGTGTCTGAGGAATGTCCTCCAGGGGGACAGGAGAGGGCTAGTGAGCCTGCGGTCAACTATGATGCTGTGGCCCCTGAAAGCCACATCCCCAGAGTCCCCTCACCTCAGGGACCAGGGACTGTGGGCCAATCGGGCGTGACACTGCCGTCCCACTCAGCTCTGGACCAGACAGAAGTGACCCTGAGCCTCTGGGCAGACTGTGCTTCCTGCACACCTGGAGTTTTTGTGACGTGGATAGCCCTGTCTCTGGGGGTTGACACCCACCCTGTATTATCCGAGAGCATCAAGGGAAATGCAGCCTCCTCCAAGTCCTGAAGAGGAGCCCCTCTCTCCGGGCAGGGAAGGGAGGGGTCTTCACTTTGCATTTCAATGGGTTTTTATGAACCCACCTGCGTGCACACACAAAAAAAACCTTTCTGTGCAGGATGGGGGTAATTTCAGCCATGCACAGTCTCGGGGCCTCTATTGTTCCCCAAAGTACAGATGTTCATTCCCCTCCCCCCTCCTCGGCTGTCTCGGTGTGACGACATAAATACGACGTGTCTCCCCGCCAGCTCAAAAGCCTTTGTTTCCAAGGACAGCAGCCTATTATGATGTCACGGGTGGGACAGTAATCACCACCCCCACCCAAGAGTTTAATGCAGACAATGAAAGAGACTGTGGTGGGCCTGGCGGAGGAGGGGAACCCAGGGACGGGGGAGAGGGCATCTCACCCAGACTGGGTACCAGGCTGGGGCCTCCCTCCTCCGTGGGCCCTGCCCTGCTGACCACATGGTCACTTGGGGAGGAAAATGGCCTTGAGTGGCCATGACAGTGTCTGGGCTTGACCTTGGCTCTGGTTTAACAGTGGACTCTCCTCTGTCCACCCTCCTCCTGGGATTCAGGACACAGCGTCAGGCCTCAGGTGTGGAAGCCCCAACAGACCAGGCCAGTCCCCTGGTCTTGGCATCCACCTCCTGGGGCCTGAGGTGCAGTCGGGAGAGCAGGTCATTGGTGAAGACTTTGAATGAAACCTGTCCTAGAGACTCATCACGGCACAGCATCAGGGGCATCTTCTTCCTTCCACAGATGCCAGAGAGATTTGATGAAATAAAAAGTGCTCTTACAATATTTAAAAAGCCTCACAGCAAACCTGAAAGAAAAAGGAACCTTCTCCACCTGACCAAGGACAGCAGACAACCCGCAGACTTCGTGGAGCTGTCAGGAGCCAGGCGGTGTGGGGCCAAGGCAGGGGCCTTCTGCCATGGTTTTCTGTCTTACAGAATGTCATGTGGTTGGAATCACAGTCTATAGCCTTGTTAGGTTAGCATCTTTCACTAGTAATATGCATGTCATTTCCTCATGTCTTTTCTTGGCTTGATAGTTCATTTCTTCTCAGAACTGCATATTATTCCATTGTTCCTGTGCCTTTTTTGCCAGTAAAATAAGGCTGGGTGACCAGTTGGTCAGCATGAATCTGGCCAGCCACACCCAAGGTCTGCTCACTCCCCTGAGGACCACAGCCCCTGGGATGGAACCCCAAGGGCAGGTTCCCTCTTGGCGGCCTCCCCCCACACCACCCTGTTTTGTTTGCATGTTTAGGCAGAAACTCTGCCTTTTTTTCTCTGCTCTCTGAGGTCCTCTGGCCCCATGGCCACTGGCTGAGGGGTTCCTGGGTGGGTGAAGAGTCTACCTCACCTGTCTAGGATGAAGTCCTACCTCACCTGTCCAGGATTAGCGAGAAGTGTCTGCTGATGCTCCTGTCTGGGGTGGCACTAAGGATCCACAAAGTATCTTCTTTCCAGAATGGTCATCTAATCCCACCCAAGAGTTGATCACAGGCCCAGAGACCCATCCCTCCTGGGTGAGACCGGTGGGCATTCGGGCTCCTGGGGCCCTGGGAAGTCAGTCCTGTCCCAGTAGTGTTGGTGCCCCCTTTTTTATGCACATTTAAAAGGCAAACATCAACTCCTCCCCCAGACTCCCACAACGGGCTCCTTCTTCCTCTCTTACGTTTTCAATTACACCCTCACAGCATTCTCATTAGAGGCGCGAGCTCGTGTTCATTAAAGACAAAACTAACTTTCCACCACAGAGAGGCCTGGGTGAAGAGGGTAATGATTGAATTTCTTCATTTCAGAGAATTGCATCTCTTATCCTGGGGCAATGTCTGTAAATGCAATGTACTGAGAGAGACTCCATTTCCCTGACTTTGTGGAGTGATGGAACTGCCTCGCGGGGTCTGGCATCCTGTCTGTGGACGTGGAGGCACGAGGGAACTGCTCGCCTGTCAACCCCACGGCCTCGGACAGCCCCCTTCCCTCCCTCAGCTCAGCATTCGAACAAAAATCCCAGGCTCCACCCAGGAAGGACAGGTTCCCTGTGGGGCTCAGCTCGCTTGCTCTTCCTGCAGGAACCACCCAGTTGCTGCTGTCTAGGTCTCAGGGCCCTTTGTTAGCGCAGCTCAGAGGCGCCCTGTCCTCCATCACCTAAGCCTGGTGGCCCAGGGGCTTGCCGCGAGTTGCCTCCCTGTGAGTCCCCTGTAGCTCTGCAGAAGCCCCCTCAGCCTCCAGCCAGCAGCTCTCTTTTCTCTCGGTTTGCATTGTGTAATTTCAGGAGCAATGAAACAGATGCAGTCAGGCATCTCCGGACTGTCTGAGCACCCACCTCAGGCCCACCCCTAGGTGCTGTGTGGGCCTCCCCTTCCAGAAGGGCCTCCTGGATCTCCCAACCCAGACCCAAACAGGGTCTTGCCTCCCCCCTTCCCACCCTAGCCCAGTCTCTGCCTTTGGTTGTGTGACCCAGAGTCCCAGCAGGCAGTCTGGACCCCACAGCGACTCTGCAGGCAGGGGTGGAGCTGGTCTGGCTCTGAGCTGAGAGATGAGGACATGAGAATATGGAGATGAGTGTTGTGAAAATGGGGATTCACAAGTATGGAGCTGAGGACTTGTGAATATGCAGATGGGCATCCATGGACATGGAAATAGGGTCGCGAATATGGAAATGAGACTCAAAAATGGAAATATGGTAATTATATATGATTATGGAGGTGAGACATGAGTATAGAGATGAACGCTTGTGAGTATGGAGATGAGATCGTGAATATGGAGATGAGGACACATGAATATGCAAGTGATGCTCTGGTAATATGGACTTGAGGACTTGTGAATACTATGGAGATGAGGCCTGTGTGTCGGCACCCATCACCCCAGGTCACTGGTGCATGGGGTCATCCATCCAGGCCTGACTCTGGGGGAGAAATGCCATCTTTCACCCCCTTGGGAATGAAGCTGGCCCTGCTTGGGGTGGCGGGTGGTGGGAGTAGGAGGCAGTGCCACCCACTGGCCACAGTCCTTCCAGGAAATGACTCCCACATGCCCCTCTTAGTAGCAGTTGGCACACACTGACCCCCAGGAGCAAGATGCCCTCCCCTCGAGGTTCTTCCTTCTGGGACTCCTGGCCTCAGTGCAGGGGGTGGGGGAGCTGGGGACTCTGCCCTGTATGTCTGGCAAGAGGACTGTGCTGTGTGGGCCAGGGCCCTGATGCCCGTCCTTCCTCCTGGGACTGTCCTGTCCTCAAGGCCTGCGAGGGGACTGATGGTGCCACTGAGAGTGGATGGTGCTGGAGCAGGGGTATGCGGCCAGCAGTGGGTATTGCTGGGCAGAGTCCTGAGCTGGGGAGAGGTTTGCAAACCCAGAGAAGGCACGCTTGTTTACTTAGTAAATGGCCACATTGATGTAGGGGCCGGGAGCTGGGCACATGGAGCTTCTGATCTGGGCCACCTGGTCTCTGGGGGCTCCTGCCATATGTCAGGAGGAGATGGGGATGATAAGCACACCCTCAGACTGCTGGGAGCACCCTAAACCTAGGAGACATGGCGGGCAAGGACAGAACTGTAGGACGGGGACAGAGGGGGTGCTAGAGAGGACCCCTGTGCTGGGGTGGGCCCGCCTGCAGTTGAGTTCCCATCCTTCCTATCCCTGAAGATGAGGCCCAACAGCCAGGAGTGGGTGGCTGGGGCTGCAGGCAGAATCCCCGACCCACCCAGGCAGGGGGCATATAGCTGGGGTGCCTCAAGGAGTGTCTGAGGTCTCTCCAGCTGTCTGTCCACACACGGGATGTCCTGCTGCGTCCATCCGACACATCTCACCTCGATCCTGTGCCAGGCTTGTGGGTTCCAGCAGTCATTGCTGAGCCTGGGAGGCTCCACCTCCTTTAAGGCCAAGAGGGATGTAGGTCCCCTGGGGGAGGTTGGTCTCCTGCCCGATTTGCCACCAGGGGACCATGATTCATCCCACACAGAGCTCTCAGCCGAGCTCTGCATGCCCAAATCCCAGTGTTCATGCCGTGACAATAAACGTGGAATTAGGGGCCCCAAAATGCCCGGGGGTGGGGCAGTGGGGGTGGAGGAGGCAGGGAGTGGGAGCTGCCAGAACAGAGAGCTGGTTTCATCTCAAGTTTCTGGACGAAGATGCCGTGTCTGCTGTGAATGAGGTTGCAGCGAGTCTAGAGCCTCTGGCCAGATGGGAATTTCAGAGAAACAGCAGGATGGGGGTGTGAGGATGTCCCTGCAGTACTGGGGTAAGTTCTGCTTGGAGATATCTCTTATTTTTCTAAAATTTCAGTTGAACTAGGACAGGGCAGCCTGTCTGGAAGGGAGGAGACCCCCAGTTGGAGGTGGGGTCTCCTCTCAGCCTGGGGTGAGGCCAGCCAAGGACCTCAGCATCCAGTGACGAGTGTTCCCACAAGTTCGCATCTATCCAGAGCCTCAGACAGTGACCTTGTTGGGAGACAAGGTGTTTGCATAAGAAATTAGTTCAGGATTTTGAGATGAGACCATCCTGCGTTGGGCTGGGTCATAAATCCACCTGTTATAAGGAGAGGAGGGCAGAGGGAACCAAAGAAGAAGGTCCATGTGAGGACAGAGTCAGAGATAGGAGGGAGGCAGCCACAAGCCTGGATGCCTGGAGCCCCTGGGAACTGGGAGAAGCAGAAGGGACCTTCTCCTGGAGTGCCCAGAAGGAACATGGCCCTGCAACACCCTGATTTTGGATTCTGGCCCCCAGATCTGCGAGTGCATCACCTGGGATGTTTCTTTAGAGTTGCAACAGTAAGTGAGCTGATTAGGAACAGAAATGTCTGGACTATAGATCTGGGCCTCGACGGAGCAAGGTCTCCCTGTCCCAAAGCCTTCAAATGTGTCTATGATGCACACACATTTGCACCTATGTGTACATGCCTGTGAGCATAGATACACACACCCATGAGCGCAGATACACACACATGTGCCTGTGTGTACACACCTGTGGGCAGATACACACATGTGCCTGTGTGTGCACACCTGTGAGCACAGATACACACACATGCCCCTGTGTGTACATGCCTGTGAGCACAGATACACACACATGTGCCTGTGTGTACACACCTGTGAGCACAGATACACACACATGTGCCTGTGTGTGCACACCTGTGAGCACAGATACACACACATGCTCTTGTGTGTACATGCCTGTGAGCACAGATGCACACACCTTCATGTACACACACACACAGGTATGCACACCCTGTGCCCTGTGTAAATACCCCTCCTGGCTTCCAGAGGTGCATGGACCAGCCCCATAACTAGTGTTGGCTCGAGGGCTGTGGTCCAGGTAAACTCTAACAAACATCACAATGGGAACGCCCAACTCTGAGTGACATCCCCACATGCCTGATTCTCCACAGATGTGGGTGGAAGGCATCTGCTGTGATGACTGAGGCAGTGTCTTCACTGAACACAAGCTGAAGGATTTGGTTCTGCCTGGGGGTCTGACTAGGGGGCACAGTTCAGGCCACAGATCGTTGACAGCCAGCATGGGGTCACCCACAGGGGCTCTCCCTCCAGGCAGGGTGTTGATGAGTGCGGTTCCCATGAGTCCCAAACAGAGGAGCCAGAACACTCCGTCCCAGCTGCCCCCAAGTCCCGCCTCACATAACAAACACACACTGATGGCCTGTACCCCTGACTGCAGAACCCTAGCACTGTCGCCGCTTCAGGGTCACCTGCCTCAAACATGTTTCAGAAAAGCAGACGTGTCTCAGCCACCTCATCCCAAACATTAGCCACTCCCACCCCCACCCCGTCCCCCAGCTCAGCAGCCTCTCTGGGGCTTTGTGTGCACACAGGCATGTGCTTGCATGTGCGTGGGCCTCCACCTGTGTGCAAACATGTGGAACGCCTGGAGAGAGCATGTGCACATGCTTGCAGGCATGTGAACATGTATGTGCACAGTTTTTGCTATTGAAGCTTCTGAAAGACACACAAAGCTGCCCATCTAGTGGAAGAAAATGAGGTGGGCAGAGGAGAGCCCCCAAGGGCCCTTGAGTGGCCACCCAGCCAAGCTCTCCAACCTGCCAAAGTCCAGGAGCTGGCGGGGGGCATGCTTGCCGAGGCTCTGATGGGACCCACCCCAGGGCTGGCCCTGCCCTCAGAGCCTCCTGACCTCAGGAACCTCCTGCAAGAGGACATGATTTGCAGAAGGCACCCTGAGGGCAGGGCCATGAGGGGGCCGGAAGGGTGGCCTCACCTTGTCAGTTCCACAACAGAGTTTGCAGGAGCACTAAGGAGCCTGATTTTTAAATTACTCTGCTAATTGATATGAAACAAAAGGGATGCAGGTCTGTGGTAATTAGCGAATTAATTCTTAGCAATTACAGACTCCACTGTGGAGCGGCTTTGTAGGCTTGTGTGGGGTTTTGGTTCACTGACAGTGTTTTTAGAGAGATAGAAGGGTGGACTTGGGGCAGAGGGGTAGCAAGAGTAGAGAAGATGCTGGAAGGTGAACCAGTAACCCAGAGCAGGTGACACCCAAAGTCCCTCGATGAGGCCTCAGTTTTGACTAATGTCCCCCTTCCAGGAAGAGGAAACCTCTTTCTGCTGGTGGGATGGAGGCCCTGAGGTGTTGTGAGATCCACCCCCTGACCTTCCAAATCACACAACTAAGGAGCTAACTGGGACCTGCCTCCTGTTCTGAGTCAGGGATGCTGAGAGAGGTAAAGTGGGCCCTCTTGTCCTGGAGAAGCTTCATCCTGCATGGCTTTATGCACAGCCCTTGTGATCCTGGGGTTCTAGGGGAACAGCAAACCGGTGCCGGGGCTGAGAGGCAGGAGCTGTCCAAGGTGCTGGATGGTGCCTCTTGACCCTGCCCCAACCCTTGGCTGTCCGTCTGTCCCCGACCATAGTATCTCCAGGATGGAACCCTGCAAGTACTCAGCTCTGTGGCTGCTACCTGCATAGACATGTGGATCCTCACAGGTGTGTTCACCTGAAGGGCAGATTTAATTGCAACGAACCCCAAGGAATTTGTGAATTACTGTTTCCCATTGGAATATATGGGGCTTCCCAGGTGGCACAGTGGTAAAGAATCAGCCTGCCAATGCAGTTGGGGGAGAACCCTGGTGGAGGAAATGGTAACCCACTCCAGTATTCCTGACAGGATAATCTGATGATAGAGGAGCCTGGAGGGCCGCAGTCCATGGGGTCGAAAGGAGCCAGACACGACTGAGCATGAGCACAAATGGAATATGTGTGCACTGGTATTTCACCGCATTTAATGAAACGAGGTGAGTGGCTACAAGGCCAAAGGTCAGGTGCTGTTGTACTCTGTTCCTGGCTCTGGGCCACATGAGGGTTCAGGTGAGAAGAAATTCAGGCTTGGCGCATGCTCATGGAGCCCGTGGCCTAGTGGGATGGGGTGCCCGGCCTGGATTGCAGGCTGGAAAGCTCCTATGCACAGGTGATGGCAGAGGAGACCTCCCTGGGAGAGGGGCCCACAACTTCAGCAAGCTACCTTTTCAGGTACCGATTAGAGACATTAGGGAGAGAAAGAGTGGGGCAAAGGGTATCCCACATCCTCCCACCGTTCTGTAATTTTCAGTGTGGCCAGTCACTGGGTAGCCGCCTGTGAGCTCTGCATCTAAGCTATCACCTCTGGTGCCTCCTCAACAGCCAAGTCTCACATTGTTCTGAGGAGGGCACTTTGGGTGCCTGCCTTCTGCTCCTGTGTTCCCAAACCAGGGGTCAGTTCACTCCTGCCCACCCCCTCCCACACCTGCCTAGAGTCTGTCAAGGTCTGGGTCACACTCAGCTGTCCTCCAGCTCACAGGCCCAGGGACAATATTAGCAACCTCCTCCTGGTGACATGTCCTTCTACACAGTAAGAGCTCTCACCCTCAAACCAATCTTCCTGTCTGTCACCTCCTTCTATTTTTCTCTGCATTTTGAGATGCAGCTGGGTGGGAATCATCCATCACCCCCATTTCACAGATGAAGAAGCTGAGTCTTGGGAGGGCTCTGTGCCTTTGAACAGAGTTGGGACCAGACCAGTTTCCTGTGTGTCTCTGGAGTGCATATGTACATGTGCCTGTATGTGTGCACACACATGGGCATGCACATGTGTCTTCCATGTGAGCACACAGGACTGTACATGCATGTGAGAGGAGGGGCTCTGTCCACCTGGCTTTGCCAAGATGCTGAGTGAGACCTCCTATCTGTGTTGTGGCTGAAAGCTTCACCCTTAACTCTTAGACGTCTGCTGGAGAATCTTGTTTGGACAATCTGTGGTGGTTTGCTTCTCACCCAGGCTGTCAGCACTGACCCTGGAGGACAGTCAGAGCCAGCGCCTCAGGCCCCCTTGATGGCACCCCGACATGATAGGATAAAGGTCACACACCAGCGTGGCCCACAGGCAGGAACCTGGGTCTGCCTCTGGCCACTGAGTCAATGCCCTCGGGAGCTCAGCTCATACTTATTGAAGGAGAAACAGGTCCCATTTATTCTTAGTGTCCACTTTGGTATATATAAGCATGCTCCCCAAACTGCAAATAAGGGAAATGTCACAGCTGGTTTGAATCTCAGTGGAGCAGATGCAGTTGGCTCCGCTCCTCTCCGCCCCCTCACACGCTCCAGCTTATTCCCACCTGCCTTCTCTCTTTCTCTCTACCCTGGCCTTTCTCCTGAGCCACCAGGGAAGTGAGGAGGCAAGGAGCAGCCTCCCTGCAATGACAGGGGGAGTCAGAGTGTGCACGCTGGGGTCCCCACCCTCCGGGTACACCCACTTCTGGCTACACTGGCATCCAGAACGCCATATACCCCTCCCCACTGCCCCTACCCCAGCCAGATTCCCTAAGAGCACCCTCCCTTGTGTGTGTGCGTGTGTCCGTGCACTTGTGAATGTACATCTGTCTCTGGGGGCCCCAGACAGACAGGCAGGTCCCAGGCATCAATTCTGGGTGGTGACATGCCTGGCTTCCCTGCCAGGAGCAGAATACAAGGGCCCAAGACCCCATCTCTGTTTCAACCCCCACTGATGCTCTAGTGATGACACAGTTTCTGGCAGCAAATGGATTTGTGGGCTTAATGCTATCTGCTGAATTTTCTTCCCATTCTGCTTCATAAAGACATACTTGATGCCTCCTGAGTGCTAAGGCCTTATTTGTTTGACTTTTGTTCAGAAGCAATTTTGTGTTCCAAAGTCTCATTTCTCCAGTGTGAGAGTCCTGGCCACCCTAAACAAAAATATCTCAAGGGTGATCATGACATCTTGCTTTAACTGCTAAAAAGAGAGAAAGAGGGGGAAAATCCACTGGAAAGAGATGTGGAAATTCACCTAGAAATTGCCAGTTCACTAATTACCTGAAAATTCTTAAATCTACATCTCACTCCATCACTTATTTTAAAGGCTATTTTTTAGAGCAGTTTTAGGGTTATAGGTGTCATCATTTCATGGCAAATAGATGGAGAAACAATGGAAAGTGAGAGACTTTATTTTCTTGGGCTCCAAAACCACTGCAGATGGTGACTGCAGCCATGAAATTAAAAGATCTTGCTCCTTGGAAGTAAAGCTATGACAAACTTAGACAGTGTATTAAAAGCAGAGACGTTACTTTGCCAACAAAGGTCTGACTAGTCAAAGCTATGGTTTTTCCAGTAGTCATGTACAGATGTAAGAGCTAGACCATAAAGAAGGCTGAGCCGAAGAATTGATGTTTTCGAACTGTGGTGCTGGAGAAGACTCTTGAGAGTCCCTTGGACTGCAAGGAGAGCCAACTAGTCCATTCTAAAGGAGATCAGTCCTGAATATTCATTGGAAGGACTGATTCTGAAGCTCCAATACTTTGCCCACCTGATGTGAAGAGCTGACTCATTGAAAAAAATCCTGATGCTGGGAAAGATTGAAGGCAGGAGGAGAAAGGGACAACAGAGGATGAGATGATTGGATGGCATCACTGACTCAATGGACATGAGTTTGAGCAAGCTTTGGGAAATGGTGAAGGACAGGGAAGACTTGTGTGCTGCAATCCATGGGGTCACAAAGAGTTGGACACGACTGAGCAACTGAACAACAACAAAAGGGTCACAGGTAATTACTTTTTTAAAGGATTTTTGATAGATGAGTGACAGGCTTGCTGAGGTCAAAGACATCTTGGGTCAAACAAGACAAAGAGTAGTACAGCCTATCTGTGTGCAGAGGGGGCCAGAGACCTGGGACAGTTATTCTGACAGTTTGTGACACCCTCAGTACCACGCCTCCGCTCCCGTATGTGGAAACTTGTAAATTCTCTGCCAGTCAGATCTGCTCAGGGTGGTGTAGGCAGGAGTGTCACAGGCCCCTGATGCTCTGACTGATTCTGGCCTTTCTGGACTCCCCTGGACTCGGATGGCACCTGGCCTGGGGACTCTCAGTCCCATTTTGAGCCTGGCATACCTGGGAAGGGCCACTTCAGAGAGGCTAGGGTCTCCTTCTCACCAGCAAGACCCCAAGGGAAGGGCAGAGCCAGACAGGAGCTGGAGTGGGAGCCAGGGTTGCAGCAGGCTGGCACTGGACACCCACACGACCTCCAGCCTCAGCCCCCTGTCTGGGAAATGGGACACCCAGCCACCTCCAGGGGCTGTCCTCTCCCATGCAGAACTCCCCATGGCCTTGGGCTGCCCTGGGTCCAGTCTGCTGTCCCCACAGCCCTTGTGCCACCCCCCACCCCCGATCCCCTCCCCACCCCCAACTGGCCTGGACCCACATGGCTCTGGCCGCTAGGGCACCATGGCAGGACCAATCTCCAGGGAAATGAGGGACCGCCTGCGTCCCTGAGGGGCCAGGAAAGGACCCACTGCAGGGGAGGCCGAGCACCCATACCTCCCTGACCATTGCCATGTGCAGGCCCAGCTCAAGTGAGTGAGGCTGGGCTCCAGGGCATGATGGTGGAGGCCCAGGAGCAGGACTTAAGGTCAGAGATGGAAGAGGCCTCAGGAACGCTGATATCCACCTGGCTCCCCAGGTGTGTCTGAGCCCAAAAAATTCTTTCTAGAATCTCAGGCTCAGTGGGATTGAAAACTTGGGCTACGATATCCCTCCTGAGATCATTGTTCTGAAGTTTATAAAACACATGTATATCCAAGGCTTCTGTGGGTCTTTCTTCAGCCATGGGGCTAGGGGTAGAATTATGAGTCTCATGTTATATGTGGCAAAGACCTGTCCTGGGGAGAGTCTGTGGCCTGAGACCATGACCCACCAAAGTGGACAATCACTGCCCAAGGGAGGCTCCCAATCAGGCCACAGGTTGTGGCAAAGACTCGAGTCCAGGAGGCACCAGCTGGAGGGGGCATGACCTCCCCGACTCCGGGCCTGGGGCTGCAGGGACACCTTTGGAGGACTTTAGTCGGTGATGCCTGTAGCCTCTGGAATGCAAAAGTCTGTCCTCTCCCCGACCCATGCCGGTGCCTGCAGGAAGGTCCCAAGCCTTCAAAAATCCTGTTCCATGGTTGCTTCTCAGTTGAGTGCATTTCTGCGAGATGGGTGGGTGTGACGTTCCATGGACACATATTTACAGAACTCACACCAGCTCCTTGAGTCCCTGAGGTCATCTCTTTGTTGTGAAATCTCATTAACCTAGTTCCTGCCAAGTTTGTGGTGACTTGGTGGCCACAGAGGGAAGGTAGCCCATGTGCCCTCTCTCAGAGGTAAACCAAACAAGAAAGGTTCCCGGAAACCACTGAGAGAATCTGCCTCCAGGCACCTGAGAAGCTCCTCTTACATGCCCACAGCCTAATCCACTGTGCTAGGGTTTCGTTAGCCTGATTCTGTGTATTATATAGAATTGGAACTAGCAAGTGTTGTTCTAAAATCTAAATCTTCATGTTAGTTGCTCTGAATCATCTATGTTTAGGAGGAAATCCTAGAGAAAAATTAGAACATAATAACCATAAATTTCGTATGACTTTGTTCATAGGTGCAGCCAAATTGGCCATCGATCAGGTAAATTTTGAGGCCTAAGTTCATTTATGAGAAGACATATAGGACTGTATGTAAATGAGTTGAGTGTTCAACTCAAGAAGCCAGAGGAGAGCCAGAGAGCACACCTACAGAAGGAGGAGGGGAATAGGGGCAGAATTTACTGAGCAAAGAAGCGGCAGAGGCCAGTCCATCCCAGAACTGGTTCCTCCAAAACTTAACAGATAGGGAAAAAGGGAGTGGGAGAAAGATGCTAAAAATAGGAGAGAAACATCATGATATTGAACCATGAGTTACACAGACCCAGAGGTGTCTGGGCCAGAGGCCCCACCATCCAGGGTTAAGCACGGGGTGGATGTCATCCATCTCCCGAGTTTTGGCCCTGCAATGGAGTGGGGGTGACTCTGGCCAGCAGAGCTGGCCATGGCCCTGGGCCCTTCAGTCCCCACAGTGCAGGAGTTTGAGCTCCATCTGAGCAGGACATCTGCAGATTCCAGGAGGAGCCTTCCCATCTACTCAGAGAGGCATGGGCAGCGCTGGGTCACCTGGCAGGGTGGCTCAGTTTCCATGTCCCCATGGGGGGACCAGGGGGTGGTCTTTTGAGAAACGGTTTTGCTGGAGGCCCCCTTGGTCCCCTCCCTTCTGTGCTCCCTCACCTGGAGGGAGAAGGTTCCATCAGGCATCAGACTATGACTGCTGACCCTCTGCCCACTCTCCGTGGAGAGGTAAGGTCTAACAAAGAGGAGGATGAGACCCCAAAAGATGTCTCCCACCACCTCAGCAGAGTGCATTGGACAGGGGTTCAGTGGCCACACTGGTGTCTGACCCCTGGGGGTGGTCTTTGAAATCGTAAATCAAAGGCCACTGCCCTTGGCCCCAGAGCTGGGAGTCTCTCCTTTAAGGGATTTGGGGCATCAAGAGCAGCAAGGCGCTCAGAGCCCTGACTCAAGAGAAGGAGGGGGCACATAGCTCTCCCCTCCTCCCCGCCAGACCCCCAGCCCTGCCCGCAAAGCCCCCAGGCTGAAGACACCTTCATCTTCCTCCCCTCCTCCCACTAACTCGACTTACTAGAAGTTCACACCCCCACTTTCCACCCTGCAGAGCAGCTTAATTACACGGTCTGTGGGTAGGGGGGTGCAGAGAGGCCCCCCACCCCCATCTGGGTCTACAGTGTCCCTGGCCTGCTTGTCAGGAGTGGCCATGCTGATTGGCCACTGTCCTGAGGTCGGAATACCATTAATCACTGTGAATTCATTAGGCATTTCACAGGGGACCTGGGGACCCAATGCGACATCAATTACATTGAAATTAAGTGACAGTGCGGACATGGCTCTGGGACCACGTGTGCCTCCCAGAGCTAATGGCCAGCAGCCAGCCACACAGCCTGACTCCCAGGCAGGCGAGACCTGACAGCAAGACTCAGACTCGAGGTCACCTGGCCTCCCCCTCCAACAGGGCAGCCAGCTGAGGTCCCGGGCGGCAGAAGCGCCTGGTCCCTGTGGTCTCCAGGGTTAATCAAGCCCTAGGGTCCCCAGGTATGGCCACTCCTCAGAGCTCCTGCCATATCAGCTGGGCGCTGCTCAGAGATGTGGAATTGGAACTTCAGTGTTAAAATCTGCACCCTAACAAACATGGGGTCCAGGAAGTTCCCTGGTGCACTGGGTTGGAGAAGCCCGGCTCCAGGAGTCCCTGGCTCTTAGCAAGAACCTGGGCCCATCTGGGCTCTGCTCACAGCTGCCCTGGGCCTGACCCAGCTGCAGTGTAGGGAGGCGGCTAGCTGCGTGCCCCATTGACCGTCTGCCCAGCCGACGGCCTTTGAGTGGTTGATAAGCATATAGCAGAGATGGCAGCTAAAGTGAACGCCTGTGTCTGCCCGGCCTGTTTGTATGGTTCTGATGGCCTCTGAGCTCCCAGGGTCCTCCTCCTGAATGGCTCTACCTGGTTCTCCAGCCTGGTCCCTGGGCCCGCTGTGAGCTGGGCAGCTGGGAAGCAGCCACAGGGTAGAAGAGACTGCAGTCACAACTGTATGTGTGGTGCTTCTGGGTGATCAGCAGCGGCGCGGGAAGTGGGATTTGCATAATTTGAAATTTAAGGAAAATCTCTAAATACTTTAATTTTTATAGAAACGGTTTCCACTGCTGACATGTGTCTACACCTATAATTTCAGCTGATGAATTGCTGTAATTTCTCCTCCATTTCGTGTTCTTCGGAACATTAATTGTCAGTTGCAGGGGAGACACTCCAGAAGAGAGAGGGCGGGACAGAGCCCGGCTGGCGCAGGCGCGTCTGGAGGGCGGTTGTGTGCAAGCTGGGCTCCCACAAAGATACGCTGTCGGAGCCCCTCCCCCAGCCAGCAGCCCCAAACCGAGAGGATGTCGGCCACTTGTCACCACAACATGCATGTGTGTGCATGCATAACACTGACACGTGCAGACTCTGACAAACACACACACACACACACACACACACACACACACACACACACACACACACACACACTGGGGCGTGTGTCGCTGTGACTGTGTGAGAGAAATTGTCTACTCCGTCTCTCAGACCCACAGCCCTGAGCTTTCCCTGGGAATCTCAACCTGGTCTCAGGGTAGGGCCCGTGGTCCTGTCCTCAGGCCAGCCTGCTAGCAAGCTCTTGATAAGGCACCATCCATGAAGCCTTCCCCAGTGTCCCCAGGCCTCATTCACACTCACATCCAGTTGAAAGGTGGACGAGAATCTGTCTGGATGCTCTATGTGAAGGTGTACCTCTGCCTTCAAGGTCAACCCCACATTCATCCCCACCTTCAAGGTCAACCCCATGGCCACATCTGCTATGGCTGTAAGTGATTGGCCAGGAAGAGACATCTCACCCAAGCTGAGCCAGAGAGGGTCTCCATCCTAAGATCTGGCTCCAACCACAGAACCCCACCCACCTGTGTTGTAACCTACCATTGTGGGGGTCCTGTGGACTGTTTCCACCACAGCCAGGTGAAGCAGGGGTCTGACCTTGGGTGTCTGAACAGAGAGGACTGAGGAGACCCCTGAGCCTGGCCCGTGGGGACCCAGAGAGATGTCCCCTCACTCTTTAGTTAGCCCTCTCAGCTCAGTTAAACAATTTCTCCAGATCTTTGGTGACTCAAAAAATTCCTAATGTTTGCCAAGGAGGAAGAAAAGCGGTAGGGAAACGTGCATGGGGGGTGGAGAGGGATACACACGCCCACCTGAGAGGCCAATGTGTCACTGGGACTCCTGGGCTATACGCTCTTCCCTGAAGTTTTGAGGAAATAAGGAGCTGGCCCAGCTGGCTGGTCCAGGACTCATTCGTTCAGCTCAAACGTTCTCAGGATCCAGTCCCAAGGTCCTCGTCCACCCAGGATGCATCCACCCTGCTCTGTCTCTCTCAGACCTGGATGTTTCCCATCAATGAGGTCCTACAGTGTGCGTCTAGCTTCCTTAAATCAGCCTCGGGTTTGGAAGGCTACGTCAGAGATTCATCCTTTCACAGGTTGAATCATGTCCCACTTCACGGAAGGACCACATTTTGCTTATCCTTCATCCACTGGTGGACATCCGTTGTGTCCGTCTCCATTTTGATGAGTAAGGCTGCTATGAATACGCATGTACCAGTTTCTCTGTGGACACGTTGTTGCTTCTCCTGGGTAGATCCCGGGGTTGTGAATGCTGGAGAAACCTTCCTTGGAGCCAGTGCAGTGTGGACAGTCCCTGTGAGGCGTAATGACAGCCTGGGTTCTGAAAAGCAGATGTACCAGGTCCTGCCATCCATCTGCTCAGACACTCACGTGCGTGATGGGGAAATGGTTCCCCCACATGCCTGGCTCTAAATCTGCTTTGCCCCTGACCTGGAAGTGGTAAGAGGGGCCTCCAGGCAGGTCAGCACTGGAGGGAGGGGGCAGGGACAAGCTTTGAAGCATGACTGCTGGGCAATCCAGGCCCCCACTCATCCTTCCTGGTGGGTCGCTGCCTCCAGTGTCTGCATCGATTTAACGCCTCCAAGGTTGGACCTCAGACAGTGCCCTGTACCACGGGGTGGTTTCTGCATCCCACCCACAACCTTGGCTCACCCTGGACCCTGGGCCTGACTTACAAGGATGTCTTTATCATTCCTGTGAGCTCCCTGTGGCCTCCCACCCTGTTACTACTTGGCTGGAACCAGACGATCCGATAATGACCTGCTTGCTTCAAAGTAGACACAATCTGCAGTTACTGCACTAAGCAAGAATTTGTTTCTGGAAAGAAACCTCAGTGCAACTGTGAGGAGAAGGCTGTCATCAGGGGCCTCCATTCCCAGGGCTCCGCAGGACCAAGAACCATCAGAGGATGGAGAACCACCAGGCCTGGCAGCGAGGACATGAGTGCTCTGGAATATCCCTCAGAGTGCCTGCAGGGCTTTGCCTGTCCACACCAGAAGGACATCCTGACAACCGTGAGTGGACTGCTGGGATTGCCACCCACTTCCCCACAGATTTTCCAAGGAAGCACCCATCCCTGCTGGTGCGTCCAGCACCTCTGTTCACAAAACAGTCCTGAGAACCCGCTAGGCCTCGTGGCTCCAGAGTGTAACACGTCAGGAGCTTTTCTCAGGAACTGTGTCCTCCTAAATTTTCTCTCCTATGCCAGGTTTAAAGTACCTTTAATTCTTTTTCAGTAAAAGACAAAGTTACTTTTAAACTGCATGCCCGATTGAATAACAATGTGATGGACTTTGAGAGGGCCCTGTTTTGTTTTTTCGTGTTCTTTAAAATTAATGTTGAGTTTCCTTTTTGTTTTTTCATCTTTTGAAGTGTCCCCGTTGTTAGGGAGAAGGTGGGGTTTGCGATGAGGTCGAGGCCATCGGGTTGAATGTTTGCAAAGGTGGGGTCACCCTCCTGCCCCCAGCTTTGCTCACCCCCTGGCCCATCAGCAGATCGAAGGGAAAATCTAGTTTGCTTCTGGTGCTTATCCCACCCCTACGCCTCTCTGCAAAGGAGCCTGCATCTCCTCTGGGATGAAAGAGGGTGGAGATGAGGGTACCTCGGTGCTGGCTCCGTCTGTGGGTCAGAAAGGCAAGAACCAGGACCTTTGGATCACGGTGTCCTGCAGGAGCCCAGGAGCCAGGTCAGTCTCGAATGTTCTGGAAACCATCTCCGCATGTTGACCAGTGGTCTGGTCCTCTGATCACAGTTGAAGCTGTGACCAACTGGGTCCAGGGAGGGAGCCTGCGAGGATACAACTGCAAGGATACCCTCTGGCTGGTCAGTCCCGAGTCCTCTCTGCTTGTCTCTTCTCTGTCTGTCTCTGTCTCTCCCTCTCTCCTCCTTTTTGCCTCTCTCGCTCTGTCCCCATCTTCACTTGGCCATCCCTCTGCCCATCTCTATTCAGGGCACTCTCCTTGGGTTCACGCAGGGTGATCGCATCTCAAGATTCTTTTTACTAAACAGCATCCTTCTCGCCGTTTCCAGGTGGACGTACTTTTGGAGGTCTATGTTTTCACTATAGGAATGACTTAGGGGATTTTGACAAGCACCACCCTGACCTGGAATTCATGCTAAACAAACAGTGCAAGAGCTCTGGAGCCCTGAAGAAGAAGCACTAGACAGGATTCCCCTGGAAAGGACACAGCTGGTGCCCGGGAGCCACCTGTGCCTCCAAGGAGATCCTGACCCACTCTGAACCCCCTTGGCAGGAGGGCAAGTGTCCCTGGGGCCCAAGGGATCCTCCTTCCTTGCTAGGACTCACCCTACTTAGGGGCTGCCGTGTTCCCCTCCCTGGAAGAAACGTGTTCTTAGGGTGGGCATTGCAACATAAAATGAAGAGACTCAGACAAGAGGAGAAAACTGAGGAATAATGAAGGTACAAGTGAGAAGCAGCTGGAGGTAAGGATGTGCAGACAGGGAGGGGCAGCCCGTGGTGCTGGGAACCAGGCCTAGTGGCCTTGTGTGTGACCCCAGAGCCCGAACACCACCCCCAGCCCCCAGGCCTCCTAGCCCAGCACCAACCCTGGAGATGCACCCCAGCCCCCCTGCTAATGTGAAGTTTGCAACACCTCCAGTGGGCCAGCCTGTACCAGAGGCCACAGTGGACAGCCTGCACGCATGTGTCCCCAGACCCTCCCGCTCCTGTCAACTGCCCCTGTCACCCCAGGGCTCGCACACCTAACATTTTCTTCTTGCTGCTAAATTGCCTCTAGCCAGTGTCCCCGACAGAAAGAAAGAGGTTGGTCTAATTTAGAACAATATTGACCTTTTCTGCTTGCCCTTTTCACTGTGACTAAATTACCAGGTGCAGCTCCGAATCGGGTCTTTGAGTGGCTGCAGCACCAAGTGACCTGGGTCAGCCCCCTCTCCCTGCTTGGAGTTTAATCAACCAGTGGTCTCCCTGCTGATGGCCTAGGGAGGGAGGGCGATGCGGGCGGAGTCGGGGTCATCTCTGCACCTGCCTGGAGATTCAGGTGGGACCGAGGTGCAGAGGGAGAAGGGCCCACAGGTGAGGTGGCTGCAGGGGGAGGCAGGGCTTCGGGGAAGCTGAGGGGGTACCCTGCACTGGGCTCCTGATGGGAGTATTGGGGGAGAGGGACCGCTGAGCCCTCCCACAAGGACTCATGAAGAGCCACTCTCCCATATGACTCCACGGCCATGGCTTTGGTGTCCTTGCATCAAAGTCATGTGCAGGCCCAGGTTTCAAGGGCAGAACCAAGGGCCCCTTGAGGGGCGACACAAGCCCAGCCAGATGGCCTTCAGATCCCAGGTCAGTGGGGAAGGATAAGAACAGGCCGCAAGCAGCACTGGGACAAAAACACCGGATGCTGAGAGAGGGGAGGTCCCTGGGGGGCTGGCCTGGACCTTCCTGGGGATGATGAAAGGTTTCCCCGGTGGTGCCCGGGCCCTGGGAGGACCATCTGGGCAGAGGGGCTGGAGGGAGAGGATTCCAACAAAGGGCTGGGCGCTGGGTGCTGGGGACTGAAACAGGCCTCATGAACCCGAGCCCTCAGGTAAGAATGCTGTCAGCTGCTTCGGGGCTGTCAATCAGTAATAGGCCCCACGGCGCACCTACTGTGTGGGCTCGTAGGACTAGAGAGACCAAGGAGGACCACACATTTGCCTGGGAGACCCCAGCTCCTCTCCCAAGCAGAGCACACCCCTAGTACCCCTGGGGTCAGCTCCTCAAGTCTGTCTTAGCCAGCTTGACCTGCAGTAACAAAAATGTGGCAGATGAGGGTAGAGGGGGTTTCCCCACTCTGGAGGGCTGGAGGTCAGGGGTCAGGATGCCAGGCTGAGTTCAGGTTCATGATGGCAGATCTCACTGGGCCCTCACCCGGCAGAGAGATTGGGGCCCTGAGCCTCTTCCTATGGGGGCACTAATCCGTTCATGGGAGCTGCACCCTCAGAACCTCATGGCCTCCCAAAGGCTCCTCCCCTACACATCACCTTAGGGCTTCAACATGGGAACTCTGGCGCTCCCTCTCAGGGGTAGCAGCCTCCATCTGACCACTGCACATCGGGGAGGGGGCGTCAGGGCAGGAGGACCGACACTGAGTGGACAGTGAACACCAGCCTGCTGGGGGGCCCTCACCTCTCCAGGATGGGGCGAACTGCACCCAGACAGGTCACCTGCCGGGTCACCACTAGGTGCCCACGGGGAGAGGGAGCAGCCTGGAGTGTACCCGGTGAGCCAGGGGTGTGGCTTCCTGCCCAGTTCCTGCCTGTCTCCTCCAGAGGGCAGCCAGTGCTCCCCTAGCCCCAGGGGGTTCAGGAGAGAAGATTTTCGTGCAAAACTAGCCCCGCCCAGCCAAGTCCACAGTGGGGATGTCTGCAGCGCCTCCCCAGGTCACCGGTGACCCTCGCAGGGTCAGCTGTGTGCAGGGAGGCAGGGACCGGGTGTGACATGAGGACACCTGTGTGCTCGGCCGCTCCTCCGGTCAACGCACAATTACATGGTGACAACTCCACGCGTGTACAGTAGCCATGCAGCCTACAGAGTACCTGATCATTGTTCCCCTCATTAGTGTGTGAATCGGTGTATAATTACCCTGCATAATTGTCCCATCTCATAGTAACACTTTAATTTGCAAAGTGAAAATAACCATGTGATTACCCTGCAATTACACAATACTCGCTAATCAATGACTTGTATGGCATTTGCTGCTGTTTACAGACCTGCTGAGGCCCATGGCCCTTCCTCGAGGACCGCTCTCAGGATGCCCAACTGGCAGCTACCCCTGGCCTCTCCAGGCACCAGTCTCCTGTCTCCCTACCTGTTAGACTCACATCTGGAGCCCAGGGCCCAGGAAATACACTTCACTGCAGGAATGGGGACCACAGTACCCTGCTTAGAGCTTCTCCAGCTGTGAGTGAGGGGCTGGGACCACCCCGTCGTGAGGTGAGGAACCTGAGACCCAGATGGGGCATGCTCTGGGGGTCGTGAGCTTCACGGTGTCAGCCCTGCCTGGGAGAAGTGAGTGCTCCCCCACCTGTGTTGGGGCTGCAAGTGTGCTCAGCTGGAAGCTGACCCAACTGCCAAGGTTGTGCCAAAGCTGCTGATCCCCAGGACAGGGGGCTCCAGCAGGGTCCACCCTGGAGGGCCCAGGTACATCTTTTCTATTTTTTGATTTATTTTGGCTGTGCTGGGTCTTCATTGCTTTGCACAGGCTCTCTCCAGTTGCAGTGGCAGAGGGCTACTCTCTATTTTCGGTGGGCCGGCTTCTTATAGCTGTGGCTTCTCTTGTTGCAGAACACCAGCTCCACATACATGGGCTTCGGTAGTTGCAGGTTTTGGGCTCAGTAGTTGTGGCACATGGGCTTAGTTGCCCCAAGGCATGTGAGATCTTCCCAAATCAGGGATAAAACCCATATCCCCGGCATTGGCAGGCGGATTCTCAACCACTGACCCACCAGTGCTTCTTTGCAAAGTGTATCTGACTCCAGAGCTGAGGTCCCAAGTGCTCGGACTTTGCAACTTATGGCATTTTCCTCCCTTAAGAATCAGTGCCTCATGCCCAGCCCTGGGCAGGTGTGGATGCACCAGACAGGCCCGTCCACCTGGGGTGTGAGGAGCACAGCTCACCTGGGCAATGACATGGCCCTGGAAATAAATGCCTCCCCAGCCTCGGGTCCCCTTCTCCATAAGCAACCAGTGCAAACAGGGAGAAGGGGCTGCTACCCGTCCCCACTGGAGGAAGAGAAGGCATGGTTGAAGGCAGCCCTTTCGCACAGGGTCTTGCTAGAAAGTGCCTTCCCCCACTGTGCATGAGCCTTAGGACAGGCTTTGTAAGATGCTCACACCTGCGTACCCTCCTACATCTCCTGTGGATGCAGCCCTGATAATGAGTGGACGGTCACCCACCCCAACACGCCTGGGCCCTGGCCCTGGTTTGAGTCGACTGGAAGGCCAGTGTGGCCACTCTCTGGTGAGGACTGTGGGGGTTTGTAGCCTCCCTGGACAACCCTCCACCCCCAGTTCTACCGCTCTTCGCTGAAATCCACAAGCTTCAACCCTTCCCCTCTGTCTGCGCTGCACCTGCCCCGCTCTGACCCCTGGACCCCTCACCCATAAATGAAAACAAACAGTGCTTTCTGGGGATGCTGCTCTAAGCTGGGGGAATGTGACCCAAGATCTGGGCTGTGACTGCCCATCTCCCAGTCTTGGAGGAGCAGCCTGACCCCCAGGGCTTCTCCTGTGAGGTGGATGCAGCAGCCCAGGTCTGGTCTAAATAAGAAGAAGGGCTGGAATAAAAGCCCCTGCAAGGAGTCTACAGTTGTGAGCAGAGGTGGCCTGTGCCCTGGCGGGGAGGGGACACAAGGCCTGGCCGCTCCCACCAGCGAGCATCCAGGAGGGGCAGGCAGCTCTCAGGGTCCTCCCCCTCGGCTCACCTGGAGGCCCGGTCTCTGCACAATATGCCCCCACCCTCACTCCTTTCAAGTGAAAGGTGGTGATGGCTGCTCGTTCCCTCAGACCACACCCAGCTGAGCAGTCTGGGCTCCAGAAGGTCCGAAACCCAGCAGGAGAAGCACCAGCCTGCGTGCAGCCGACTCAAGATAAGCCGCAGGCTGAGCCATCGCCAGGTAACCCCCTTTGCTTCCAGGGGGACCAAGCTCAGTGACCATGGCAGTCCTGTCCCCACGAGTGCCCGAGTGGACACACAGGCTGCTGCAGTGTCTCTTCTTATTGTGAAAAGGCAGGTGCTGTTCTGTGCAGTTGGAACAAACAGATACAAACACATGCAGACACAAACCGGTGTCAGTCTGTGCACACACATGCACAGACTGACACACACAGCCACAGGGACACAGAGACACACACAGCCACAGGGCACACAGACACACAGCCACAGAGACACACAGACACACACCCACAGGGACACAGAGACACACACAGACACAGGGACACACAGACACACACAGCCACAGGGACACACAGACACACACAGCCACAGGGACACACAGACACACACAGGGACACAGACACACACAGCCACAGGGACACATAGACACACAGCCACAGGGACACACAGACACACACACAGGGACACAGACACACACAGCCACAGGGACACACAGACACACACACCCACAGGGACACACAGACACACACAGCCACAGGGACACACAGACACACACAGCCACAGGGACACACAGACACACACAGGGACACAGACACACACAGCCACAGGGACACACAGACACACACAGGGACACAGACACACACAGCCACAGGGACACACAGACACACATAGACACAGGGACACACAGCACACACACAGCCACAGGGACACACAGACACAGCCACAGGGACACACGGTCACACACAGCCACAGGGACACACAGACACACACAGCCACAGGGACACACAGCCACAGCCACAGGGACACACAGATACACACAGCCACAGGGACACACAGCCACAGCCACAGGGACACACGGTCACACACAGCCACAGGGACACACAGACACACACACAGGGATACAGAGACACACACAGCCACAGGGACACACAGACACACACAGGAACACAGACACACACAGCCACAGGGACACACAGACACACACAGCCACGGGGACACACAGACACACACAGCCACAGGGACACACAGCCACACAGCCACAGGGACACACAGACACACAGCCACAGGGACACACAGACACACAGCCACAGGGACACACAGATACACACAACCACAGGGACACACAGATACACACAGCCACAGGGACACACAGACACACACACAGGGACACAGAGACACACACAGCCACAGGGACACACAGACACACACAGCCACAGGGACACACAGTCACACACTCACAGGGACACACAGACACACACACTCACAGGGACACAGACACACACAGCCACAGGGACACACAGATACAGCCACAGGGACACACAGACACACAGCCACAGGGACACACAGATACAGCCACAGGGACACACAGACACACACACAGGGACACACAGACACACACAGCCACAGGGACACACAGATACAGCCACAGGGACACACACACACAGCCACAGGGACACACACACACACACACACAGGGACACACAGACACACACAGTCACAGGGACAGACAACACAGCGTGAGGCTGCAAAAGGCCCTGAGACCCCAGGGAGAGCCATGCCTATAACAACACACGTAATAACAAAGAATACAATAAACACAATTAGTGTACATTTTAAAAGGTTTATTAGGGGAAAAGCTCACATAAAATCAGAAGAGAGCCTTCCAGGCTAGGCTGGGAGAGGGCTTCTCCTCCTCGGAGTGTAAAATTCCTGGCTCAGGAGAAATGGGCGTCTCTCGCTGGTAGATCCACCAGCTCAGCTCTGTCGCAATGCGGAAGTGAAGCCCGGGGGCCTGCGGAGCCCTGGCAGGAGCGGGGTGGGCGCTCCTCCCCCTCTCTCAGGAGGGAATCTGCAGAAATCTGGGCACCGGCCTGGCTCCCTTTGCTGACCGCTGGAGGGTCTTAGCCAGCTGAGAGCAGGGGGAGCAGGAATGTTCTGCCTGAGGGTAGAGAGGGAGAGGGTGGGGGGCGGAGAGGAGACCTGCGTGGCCTGACCACAGACCCCAGGTCTTCTGGGCCCACAGAGGCCCTGGACTTACCAACAAGACAGCCAGTCTGACCTCCCACCCCCAACTGGCTGGCCTCTCCAGGAGCCACCTCGGGGCCCCCTCCCTATGCTGCTCCTGAGACTAGGAAGCTCAGGGGCCCCAGGAAGGTGCCTGGGGGGTGAGGGTGGCAGAAATGGAAGAGGTGCCCTAACCCTGACCAAATGAAAAGGATTCATCACATGTGCTTTTGCAAAGAGAGGGAAAACAGTTTCAAGCTGATCTTAGTAGATTTTCATGGGAAATTGGACAGTAGAAGGCGGGGGTCATCTTCGACAAACCAATCTGGTTCCAGCTGGACCGTGCATCCCAGGAAGAGTGTTCACTGTCCACGATCTCTTGGAATTTGGGGGCAATGGGATGCAGAGGGGAGCAGTTCAGGTGGGGCCTGCATACCACCACCACCAAGTCCACACTTCGCAGGGACTCGGAGCTGCCGGGGCCTCTCCACTGGGGTCCCTCTAGGGCCAGACCTTTCCAGTACACTCTAGGAGGGCTGTCTTGGAGCCAGCCCTGGGGGTCCTTCCTGAGCACCCCCTGCCACTGCTGTCCGAGGCTCTCTGGCCCCATTCCTGGGCCCCCAGGGCTTCCCTGAACAGCTGGGCAGAGTGGGCCCCACCCCCTAGACCTTGCAGGCCTGCCCCTGCCCCTACCCCCAGGCGCCCACACATCCAACGCAGCATAGCCTCTCCTCTCGCCTCCTGCGGGGCTGAGGGACTGTCTGGTGGTCCCTGCTCAGAGCCTCTTGCAAAGGGGCGAGATCAGCCGCCAGGAGCCTCGCGGGGCTGGGGAGGTGCCCGTGGCCGTGAGGGGATCAGCAGGCGGCGCTGTCATTATCATGCTGCTAATTAATTCCCAGTTCATTACGTTTCCTGTGGCTAATTTGTTCTCCGGCTGATTTGATTAAACTCATCTCTATGCTAATAAATGTTTTTTTCCATTTGTTTTAGTGGCTGAAGGAAAAGAGCTTGATATTTACATGTTTTGACGCTTTTCAGAGGAATCGCAACACCAGAATTAATTCCTCTCTGGTTTAGCAGTTGGTGGGAAGGGTCAGGCACCTCTGTGGGTCAGGTTGTCCTTTCTCTGTGACCCTCAGGCCCAGCCCAGGGTGGGGGTCTCCACCCCACCACAGCCCTCCTGGGCAGGGCCCCCCCTCGCCTCTCTCTGTGGGTGTGGGGGTGCCCACGCTCCTCTCCACTGACAGGGAGAGGGGACAGGGCAAAACCTGCCTTTACACCCCCAGCACTGAGCAGTGGGGGTGACCAGGAAACATGCTACTTCCCTAAACCAACCTCATGTTTACTGCGGGCTGCGGGCCTCATCAGCCCCCACACCACCACAGGCCCCTCCAGCCACCCGGGGAGCCCCCGACCCCCCGCCTCCAACGCACGCCACACACACAGAGGCATGGGGAATCACAGTCAGCGCCTCTGTTTTTCTGATCAATGTTGCCTCTCCTCCAAGAAGGGATCTCCAGCTCCCTCCCACACACTTGAGCTGTTCAGGGGAGGGGCTAAGGGAGACCTGGAGATGACACTGGCTGAGATTCCTGTGGTAGAAATCGAGGTCTGGGCTGCAGAGAAGGGAGGGCTGTGTCACTAGTTGCTGCCTGGGGAGGGGGTCTGCAGTCAGGGACTCAGGGCCTCTTTCCAGCCCCCAGGCATCACTGGGCCCCTGACTACACCGCCCACTAAGGTGGGCCAGGAGCTCTGGCCCAGGGACCAGCTTGCAGCAACGGGTCCCTGACAACATGGCAATTTTACAGATGGGGAAACTGAGAAATGAATGACGGTTCAGAAACAAGCCATGCAGTCTCCCAGTCCTTCAGGGTTGCACCCTTGGTGGCAGACCCAGCACCCCCTCAGATGGGAAGAGTCCAGGCTCACACCTGTGCTGGGTTCTGACTGGGCTGGCCCTTCCTTCCTGTCTCCTCCTCTGGCTGTCAGCCCCTGCATCCAGCCATGTGACACTTTGGATTGGTGTTATGCCTTAGCCAATGCTCAGATCAGGTAGCCTGCAGCCCACCTCCCCATTTGATGTCTTTCCCCTCTCAGTGACAAGGACCAGGGAGGAAGGCCATGAAGGTACTGGGCACATGCTTGTCACATGGAGCCCTGAATGCCGGGTCACAGAACCACTCTAACTAACACGGGCTGGGGTCTTTGGTTCCTGGCAGGAGAGGTTCCAGGCAATGCAGATGGCCTTGAGTAGGTTTTGGAGAATGTGCACCTGGTTATTCATCTGAACATTCTGTGACACTGAGACAGTGGAGAATGAAGGGGGTGGCCCTGCCTCCTGGACCACCAAATCTTGGCATAAATTCAAGGTCAGGACCAACAAACAGGCCTGCTTTACACCAAGTGGTGCTGGGGGCACACCTGCTCTGCCCACCTGCCTGAACAGAACTCTCAAGGTTGGGAGAAACCTGGACATTTCCAAGTCATCTTCCCTGGGGCCCAAGCAGAGGAAGGGGGTCCCCTCTCTCCTTTGGGGGAATTGCTGTGGGGAGGGAGGAAGAGAGAAGGGGGAGAGGAAGGGAAGGAGGGATTGGATCAGGACTGTGGCATGAAGGATCAATGTCTGACCAAGTTTAACAAAAATACTTCTGCTCCCAAGATACTCAGGCAGAACCATAACTCACGATGTGTGAAAGCGAGGCCCAGTGGGCTGTGCTTGTCAGAGCCACTTGCTCTTGGAAGCATGTCTTCAGCACCTCGGAGAGTGACATCAGGCCCAGCACACTGACTTGGCCGGGTCCCAGCACTGCGGACAGCAGGCCAGACACGCTGGTGCCCCAGAGACTGGTGGGCACAGGGCCTAGCCCTCTCCAATGGAAGTTAGGCAGGGCAACTGCCATTGCTCTGCCAACAACTGGGCAAGGACACACCTTGTCCTCCCTTGAGCTGGCTATCCTCCATGGGGCTCTGACACGTGCTTGGCTGTCCTTCCCTCCCTTGGTCTAATCTCAGCTGCATGAGTGCTGGCTTTCCAGGGTCCCACCTCTCCCTACTGCAGGACGGTGGTCCCCGCTTCCTGACCTCAAAAACTCCCCTTTCCCTTGGAACAGTCCCTTAAGCTCCCCAGGAGGGAGAGGGTGTGGGGACCCTTTGGGATGGGTAGGGTTAAGGATACAGCGCTTCTGCCATGCCCTGGCCGGCTATTCCGTGTACATGTTCATGGGAGAAAGGATGCCTTCCTTCCTGTGCTGCCCGCCCCAAGAGGCCTAGGTGTCTCTGGGCTCCAGAAAAGCAGATGGCTTCAGCCGGCGAGGTCTCGGGCCCAGATCCCAGGAGCTGCGTCTGCCTCTGTCCGGGCTGCTGTGGGTTCCCCTGCTCCTGCTCCTCCTTAGCATTGGAGGGGGTGGGGGCAGGAGGCTGCAGAGGAGGGAGAGCTGGTGAAAATTTCCAAGTTCTGAGAGGAGGGGGACCCTGTCCCTAATGGTGACTCCTTCAGATGGGAGTCCTGGTTTGATGGGACCTGAGCAGAGAGATGGCTTTGGGTTCTGACTGGGCCCATGCTCCTGGGAAGTGGCTACTTGTTCAGTGTGTCTAACAGGCAGTGGGGGTCAGGGCCAGTGGAGAGCAGGCCTGCTCATTCAAGGTCACCTCTCGATGGCCCCGTCCCCAGGGACGAGCCTCAGAACATAGGAC
This sequence comes from Nanger dama, assembly GCA_917880005.1. Taxonomy (NCBI): domain Eukaryota; kingdom Metazoa; phylum Chordata; class Mammalia; order Artiodactyla; family Bovidae; genus Nanger; species Nanger dama. Next base: position 827,690 of record CAKJTW010000080.1, read on the forward strand.
TTGTCGACTCCCTTCTACAGGGCCTTCCAAATGGCAAAACCAAAATGCTATTTACTTATGTCTTAAACAAACTCTGGAAATTTTAAATTCTAAATTTTTGACCACACTTTACCGACAAAGTCTCAGCACCACCAAGTCAAAGCCATCAGTCCCCTAAAGAGCGTGCAGGGCCCTGTGTGGCAGAACCAGAGAGAGGGAGGCCCAGGCCAGGGTTCTGCCAGGTGAGCGAGCAGGAGAATCAGCACATAACCCGGGAGAGGGGTTCAGAGCATAACAGGTGTTATGATTCCACCCCTGATCCAACAGGTAAAACACCGCGTTTCATGTTATCCAGCCTGAGAAAAAATTTAACTGAAAACAGCTTCAACGCTGAGCTGGTAAGTTTCTGCCTGAGATGACAGAGCGGCCCCCAGGGAGGCAGCTCTTCCCACCCCCACAGTGTTCTGTGGCCTGTGTGCCTCGACACGCATGGTGCCCAGGCCTGTTTCCAACATGGCCCCCTAAAGGCTGAGAGAGTCTTACAGCCCCAGGGGGGGGGTCTCGGGCCTCAAGAGGGTCTGGACTGGAGCCCCTTCTCTGGGGAACCAACCACCCACAAGCAGCAGACAGCCAGCAAGATGGTAGTCATCCTGCCCAGTGTAGACCTGCCCATCAGCACCCTGAGGTCTGAGGTCCAATGCAGGCTGCATCCAGGAGCTGCCCGTGGCCAAGTTCCTGGGGGCAGCCTGCAGATTGGCTGATCCTCATGCCGGTTATGGTACTTTGCCTCCCAGGGAGAATTCTCCCCAGGCCAGCATGTGGGAGCAAAACCACTGTAATCTAGTGAGATTCCCCCAAAATGTATTATTACCCAGTCAGAAAGGGAAGCGAGGGACTTTTTGAGGGAAGCGATGCACCTCTGGCATCCACCGCAGGGGTGAGGAGAAGGCTGTTGGTGCTGTGTGTCCGCTAGCGGCTGGCTCCCCTGACAAGGTAGATGGTGATAAACCTGACCCCTGTCACAGCCTGTGATGGAGCCTGAAGTCTGGGGGTACCACCCTACCTTAATCCCAGAGTCACATGGTGTACCTGCAGCCAGGACAACACCCGACCAGAAAGAGAAGCCCTCGGACATGGAGGACGGGGAGCAGGAAGCAGCCAGGTCTGGCCAGCAGTCAAATGGGACCCTGTGTCCAACCTTGCAGGTGCTCAGGACGAGGGCAGTCCAGCCCACAGCCCAGCAGCCCAGTGCTTTGCAGGCCTTCCTGTCCACCAGGCCCCAGATTGAACACCAAGGCTGCACGACTGTGACTGGAACAGCTGCTGAGGCGGGGGGCATGGGGAGGGAGGGTAGTAGGGGCCGCCGTTGACACCCTGTACTTGCTTCCTCCTAAGGTCTCTATTTCTGTCCATTCCCCGGCTGTCCTCCTGGTTGGTGTGTTAATTTTGCATCCTCTGACGACTGTTCAGGGCTTGTTTTTAACCACGAAAAACAGAAGCTTGTGATGAACAATAGCTTCTAAAATTATTTCTGCTCTGACAGTTTGGGGAAGAATTAACGCCTTGGCAGAAGATACAAAGATTCTCATTTTCCTGTCTTCGCTTTGAACCGATGCCAACCTCAGCCGATCCTGGACCATGGAGACAATCAGATGGCTCCTTGGAGACACCCACGGCTCTCAGAGGCTGGAGCCAGGCTGGAGCAAGGTCACCTCCCTGGGCTGAGAAGCACGCACGGATGGGTGGTGGGGCAGCACCCTAAGGAGCAGCAAACAGGCGGCCGTGGGTGGACACACCTCCAGACGGCAGGAAGGGGCTTCCTCTATGCCAGAGATGGGCTGAAACCTGGCTTAGGCTCCCAAGCTGCCTCCTTCCGCCAGCCCCATGGCCTTGCTGAGCCTGGAGCAAGCGAGGAGCCGTTCCTCCTTCCACAGGCCCTTCGTCTCTGGGGCCTGATTCAGACTCCATCTCTCTTGCAGGTTAATTTTCCACCAAAATAGCTGCCCTCGAAACGTTCTTTCTGAAGGGATGTCCTAAGCCACAAGGTGCTTTCACCTCCCTTGTTGACTGCTGGACCCATGGTTCAGGTTGACTAGGTAAATGCCACAGACCCTGGAGTAGAGAGTGGAGGCCATGGGGTCCGTGTCTTTAAACCAAACCTGACCTGGAAGTTCTTTCCAGATGGCCCCGGCAAGGAGATGCCTCCGGCTCCACCACGAGGCAGCCCCACATTTGGGGAAACTGCGCAAAAGTGAGTATTTAAAACCATTTCTCATAATCGCCATTAGCAAAGTCAAAACAGGAGCTGAGGGCGAGCAAGTTTTGACAAGACAAACACATACGGCTGGTGTTGTCAGCCCCTCGCTGGCAGGAGAGCCACACAGAAGATGCGATGTGAGCATTTTCTTAGTAGGAACGTATGGGCTGCCGGGGATTCCTGTCCATCCTTGGGGGAAGCCACGTGGGTTTAAGCTGACACAGCAGCCAAGAGCAAGCATTCCCTGGAAGCTGCTGGTCTCCCCTGAGGTGGGGCAGGTGCAGCCCCCAAAGCCAGCCCCACCCTCTGTTGCTTCCAGAAGCTTCCCACCCAGAGTGCAGCCACAACAACGACAGTGAGGTGCCCAGTGGGTTCCCCTGACCCCAGCAACACAGAAGAGGCTCATGCTTGTCCCCTTTAACAGGAAAAGGAGCAGAACCAGGGGCAGGTAGTGAGGGAGCCTCGTGCCTCCCACCTCTGAAGGGCCCAACATCGCTGGACGGTCCAGCCTGCAGGGCCTATTGCCCGGGAGGAGGGTCACCTGTGTGGTGGCCCCAAGGAGGAGGAACATGGAGGCATCTGCAATCAAACAACCAGGGGCGCCATCAACCTCCACACTCCAGGAGGTGCTGAGGACACGACCAGGAGCACTGTGGGGGGGTAACAGGCCCCAGGTCACACCCATACACACATATACCTGCAGGCACTCATGACCATGGGTGTACACACTCCCATACATGCAAGCTCTCATGCAGAGTGTGATAATGTGAACACGTGTACACTCACAGATACACACACACACATATATACCTGCAGGCGTGCACATGCAGGAACACACAGACCACAGGTGTGCACATTCCCACATATACAACTACTCATGCAGAGTGTGATAATTTCTGAACACGTGTGTACATTCACAGATACACACACCTGTACAGAGAAACTGCAGGCACTCATGTGTGTGCACACCCAAAGCAGAACACTCACAAGTGCACATGTGCGCATCCATACATGGGAGAACTTGCACACACACGTACACACACCTCTCTAGTAGAGCACACAGGAGGCATTGGGCAGTGGCCACCTCCTTGGGGTTACAGACCCTTTTCTCCTCTGGCAGAACCCCTCTTTCTGAAGCTATACATACATAGGTCTCCCCCGGCCCACCAGATCCCCAGGAAAGGGCTGGAGGGAGGTCTCTGAGCTACAGCCCCCATGGGAAGGACAGTAAACCCATCTCTCCTAGTCCAGCACCTCAGTGAGGTTTTCAAGAGCTTTGCAAAGCCTTGCAGGACCTTCCTCCCAGACCACACTGCAGCCCCAAGCTCCTCTGCCCCTTGTGGGGCCATGACCACCTGGGTTCCCCCAGCTGTCTGGGCAGCGCAGCACCTCAGGTGTTGGGCTGGGAGTGGTCCTGACACCCATTCTTCCAGCTCCACCAAAGACAAGTCACCAGCAGGGTTAAGGGCCATAGGGTGTAGAGATGGACATGCCACATGGATGTGTCCTGTAGATCTGCCACTAGAAGTGCGAGGCCTTCACTTTCTAGAAGACAAGACCGCAAAAATCAGGGTCTATGTCCTGCCGGGTTCCCCACAACATACTCCTCCACCCTAGCCCCCAACCCCTGCCCCGCCGAGTAGCTGGCCTGCCACTGCCCTCTGCTGGCCAAACAGGCCCACTGCACCCTGGCCTGGAGAGGGAGAGGGAGGAGACCACCGCAAATTGGGACGGTGTCAGCTCCAGTCAGCATCACCGAGCTGGTTGCCATGGCAACAGGAGGATGGGGGAGGGGCTGCTGCGCAGACCTTCTCGAAAGTGGGGAAGTCGTCCTTCTTTGCTGGGGCCAAATTCCACACGCTCAGCCTCTCCCAGGAAACCCATGTGACCGCCCAGCCTGGGGATCGGGATGGGGAAGGGGCATGGGGAGGAGCCTGGCTCTGCTTGGGATGTGGCAGGTGAGACTATTCCTTCCTCCTCACTGGCCAGTGCCCTGAAGGCTCTGCAGAGACATGCCCCCTCCTGATGGACCTGGAGGGCACCTGAGGGTGGTCACCCGGGACAGTCATCTGGATCCCCCTGGCTGTGCTGGAGGGTTCAGCCAAAAGCAGAAGCCAGGGAGGCCTGACATGGAGCGGGGACCCCAGCTCTACCAAGGCCTCTGTGCACAAGCCCACCCCCTCAGGGAGGGTGAAAGCTGCTGTGGCTTAGATAGGGGTAAATAGCAGGGCTGTTTGAAGTAGAGACCTCAGACCCACAGCCAGCAGCCCCATTAGCATGCAGCTCACGGCCCTGGGGAGGGACCCCCTCCAGAATGCCCTCAGCCAGACTGCAGCCTTGGGGCAACCCCAACCATCCTACACTCCTCACCTAGCAGGGGGTGAGCAGCTGTGCTCAGAGGGAGGAGGACACCAAGGGAGCCCTCACTGGGGACACCACCCAAGGGGAAGCTCAGGAACTATCTATGTTTCTGCAACATGAGATTTCTCCTGGTTCTACAGTTGTTACTTCATGTAAACAAACAGGAGTCACTGGTTCTAAATAAAGTTGTCTGTCTGTATGAATTAATGCATCATATTCTCTCCTGAAATAGAATTATTTGTCTCTGGAGGAATCATGTTAAAGACTGACACTGGTATAACTGCTCATTTGCATATGCAAATATGTCTAATTATTCAACTCACAATTAAAGGCTGTGTCAGCAAATGAGACTAATTAGATACATTTATCTATGATAATCAGCTTTTACAAACAAAGTAGATCCCCCTTGTTTCACTGGGAAGGGTCTCAGGAGCCGGCCTGGAGCCGGGTTTTGGGCTGCAGAGCACAGACAGCCTGCCAAGAGCAGGCGGATGGCCTGGAGGGGGCCTCTTAGCGCACACTGCACACCCTCAGGTAACCCCTGGCCCCCACTTCTGTTTTCCTGCCTCGAGCCTGCTGAGCGCCAGGCTTGTCTGTGGCCACTGAGGCTGTACGGGCAGTAACCAACAAGGCAGGGTGCCAGGAGAGGGGCCCTTGGGCCTGCATCCAGCACGGCCAGCACAGCCATGTCCGGACACAGGGAACATGGGCAGGTGGACAGGCAGACGGGCCCCCTGGAGGTCAGGAGGGCACCTGAGCCTCTCCCAGGATGGCCGCAGTGGGTCCCCTCCCCACTCGCTGGAACTGGTGCGAATCTAATTAGACCACCAGTCTGGCACCAAATGTCCTAATTTTCCCAATGCTCGGGGGACGTGAGTGTCTCTTCACGGCTTTGGCTCCCAGCCCACCTGGCCTTCGCATCATCCACGACCGTGTAAGGGGACACCCACAGGAAACCCTGGCTGTTTTCAGAACCTCTAATTAATTAGGCCCAGTCTCAAGCATCACCAACCTGTTAAAAGGCAGCACGTGACAGCAGAATCAGAGCCTCCCCGGGCAGGCACCCCTGAATTCCATGGGGAGGGTCAATGCCACCCCTCAAAGAGACTCCCCTGAGCCTTCTGTCCCCCCTCACATCTCAGGTCCAGGGCACAGGGAGTCTGTGCAGATGGACACACTGTCCCGATGAGCCTGGGATAGGGGCCACAGCAGCACCCAGGAAGTCGGGGCCTGGGGGTCAGGGTCCCAGGGGTTGAGGGGCTGGGAGCTGGTCTCCATGGACAATACAGTGCCTGCGCTCTGGCTTCTGGGTGGGTTTAGCCAAGAGGGCCCAAGAGGAGGAGGAAGTGGAAGTGGGTGTCTGCTTCCATCCCTCCTTCCATGTCTGCTGTAGGCTGTGCCTCTCCCGGGAGCCGGGGACCCAGAAGCCCACGGCTCCCCGAGGGTTCTGCCCTGCATCCATGGGGCACTGGCAGTCTCTCACTTCCCTGGGCCCCCGGCCCCCTTTCCACACGGCTCCCCAGTGTTCTGGCCGAGGCCTGTCTCCTGGTGGGGACCAACTGGTTCAATCACTTGCTGGTGAACTCTGTGTCGCAGATGTGCTCCAAGCCCCTGCGGTGTATCCATGGGCCTTCAGACACTGGAGACGACACAGCAGCGGGTGAAGCGGGACACCTGTGAGGACCAGGCCCTGTGTCCTGAGCACAGAACAGGGGTGGTGGTGGTGATGTAACTCCCCGCCCAGGGGCCTGACAGCCTTGAAGACGCTCCAGGCCTAGAGCAGCTGCTGGAAAGACACACAGTGGCTGCTAAGGCTGCCCAGACGATGGCCCTCATGAGCCCCTTCCCCAGCATGGACGAGGGAGCTGTCTGCACGGCCCCCCAGCATCTGAGGAAACAGGGCTCCAGTCCAAGGAGGGTTTCATCATTGGCCAGGGCACTCCAGATCTCAGGCACAAACTTCCTGAGGCCACTGCTCTGGAGGATGAGAGGGCTTCCTGCAGCTTCCCACACTCAGCAGGGCAGGACCCTGGCAGATGAGCCCCCCACGGCCCAGCCAGGACCCTCCTGGACAAGAGGCCAGCTCCTGGACCTCTGTTCAAGCCAGACTAGTCCTCAGGGGCCTGTGGTGGGGAGAAGGGAAGGGAGCGCCTTCTCAGGCAGATGGAAACAAAAAACCAGGGCAGGTGGGAATTAAGGTTGCAGATGAGATCCGAATCGAACCCTGGCATTCTGAGAGCTCACAGTTGGGAGAAACCCCAGCCTGCATCTTGTTCCTGGGTAGGGGGTGGCCACCTGCCCACTGCCGGGCCCCGGGGCCCTGTCACCACCCCTCACATCCCAAGCACAGGTTCCCTCCAGGATCACGCCTTGCAATCAACGGAGTTAATATGTTACCCCTAAATAAGCTAATTATATTATTACTTTTTGACGCTGCAATCACAGATTTTTGTTTTGAAGCTAAATTTGGTAAAACTTTAGGGTAATTAAATAATTAGTTGTAAGATGACAAGCTAGCAAACAACTCTCCTGGCCCTCCTGACGCCCTGTTTCATGGTGACAGAAACTGCCTCAGGGAGCAGCGTGCATACAGCCGGAGCCGGTGCCAAGTGTTGGTCCTGATGTCAAGGCCAGCCTCCGCCTTCCCAACGGGTACCAGGGCTCACCTCTCAGGCCAGGTATGGAAGGAGCAGAGCTTGGCGTGACCTCTGCCTTGAGGCGTCCCCCTCTCTTCTGGAACCATCAGTGCTGGAGGGCACTACAGCTTCGGGTTTAGGGTGGACACAGGCCGAAAGAGCCGTCCATGCAGCAAACCAAGCACTGTGTCCCTGGGGAGGCTCGGGTGGGAGCAAAATCAAAGAGCAGTTTGGGTTTGAGAAGAGGTGAATCCATGGCCACTCTGCCGTCTCCAGACCTGAGCCCTATTCCTGCCCTCCTCTCAGCGTCCCCGAGAAGGTACCCCTTACAGACAGGGAGGCAGTTGTGTTCCAGAAAGTGCAGCTATCTGAGCGGACATTCAGTCTCTAGGTTAATGAGGCACCTTTAGTTCCGAGACGTTCAAGAAAGCAATATTTATGGAGTGTTGACATATCTACGGCCTCATTTTTTTTCCAGGTGAATCCCCTGGGTTAGATGTCAGCTGAGTCTTCTGTTTCCTCATGTTTCCAGGGGTCGGATTCCGGGCCAGCACGGTGCCCATGGGCCTGAGACACTGTTCATGGCCAAGCCCCAGGCTCCAGGAGAAGCTAGTTTTCACACCGGCTCCCTTGTTGCCATAGTGCACCTGTCAGCCCACGTTGGAGGGGCCGAGAGCCTGCAGCCGGTCTGAGTGTGGGCAGTACCCGAGGGCGCTGCAGGCATGCTCCTTGAACCTGACCAGTTACACACATCCCGAGTGAACCATAACACAATCCTCCCGGGATGGGCCCACCTCCAAGAGGCCCTGAGCCCCCGGGAGCCGCACTCATGTCCAGTCCACCGAGGGTGACCAGGCCGGCAGCCTGGGGACCCGCTCAATGAGCTGTGACCTGCCCAGGACACTTCCGCCTTTGGAGTCATCGGTGGGGGGGATGGAGGAGGGCAGTATCATTGTTCACTGAATGTGGGTGAAGCTGTGCCCACAGATACCACAGGAGGCGACAGTGCACGGAGGTGACTCGAGGCCAAGGCTGAAGGCCCCTGTGCCGCCTCTGCTGGGCTGCCTGCAGAACCCGGGTCCTGAAAGGACACTTTCCTCCTGCCTGACGCGGAGTGCCGGCCAGACCCTGCCCATCAGGGCTGCCCATCACAGAGCCCCCTAATGAACGGTGGGGCCCGTGGCCTCCTGACCAGTCAGGCCCCACCCACCCAGCTGCCGGCTTTCTTCCCAGCACTGGTCACGCTGCCAGTGTGCCGCTGGCTGTAGAATTCCTGCTGACCTCTGGGCACTGTGACCCTGGTGGCACGGTACAGGGGCGGGTGTCAGGTGACTCTGCCAGACAAACACATGCCCTTAGTAACTAGACAAGGAGCAGAGGCTCTGCCTGAACCTTCCAGAAGATTCTACCTCTTGGATACAATCACATGACCACTCAGCCAGCGGTTGTGTGGCCTGAGGCTGGAGGCTCAGCCAGGCTGACGAGTCCACATGCCCTGCATGCTCGAAAGGCCTGTCACCTGCTCAGGGCACTGCTGGTGGGTGGCCCCACCACCTGAGCATTAAACGTTGCAAACGTTTCTCAGCCTCCAGACCCCACCCCAGCAGGTACAGAGCATCAGGGATCCCAGGGTGGCACTTGAAGCCCTCCCAGACCCAGCCTCCAGCCCAGCATCCCCTCCTGCCACAAATAGCCCCCCAAAGCCCAGGAGACCCGGTTCTCTGTCCCCAGCATGGCTGCAGCTGGTGGTTTGCAATTTTGTCCTAAAAGGATGACGAAAACAAAAAACCTGGCCCTGAGACCTACTACCCTTTGGTGCGGAGGCTGCACTTAACTGAGGATGTAGCTATTTATTTTCTCCCCTCTCTGGTCCAGACTATGAAACATTTATTTTCCCTTTGCGCCTGTGCACTCCAACAGCCTCAGACCTGTTCCCCGCAGGGCTAGAGAGAAAACTGTCCACTCTCACAGGAGGGTGTGGACCACATGGAGGGAACCATCCAGTGGAACCCAGGCAGGGCTTCTGTGGAAAGCCACGCCCCACCCCCATCCCGAGCAGTCCCTGTCTGGAGGAGCCAGGAAGGAGAGGGGGCCAAGCACAAGGAGTCGCTGACTTTGCCCTTGGGGATGTCCAGTGGCATGGAGCATCACATGCACCTTGTGGCCTGGCCATCCAGCCAGAGGGATTGGGCGTTCAGGCATCTGTGAGCTTGAACATCAACAGAAGACTGGAAAGGGCTGGGGAGTCTGAAGTGTCTGGATCCCCTGCCCCAGGGAGGGTAGAATGCTGCCTGTGGCGATGCCTGCTATAAGTAGGGCAGTTGCTTCTGTGGACCCGGTTCCCCATTTATCCTGAGAGCCTTAAAAATGCAGAAATCATTTCTGAAAGGAGGGACATGCTGGCTCCCAGGAGCTGCTCAGAGTGGGGCAGGGAGTGCGTCCTGTTTTGGGAGAAAACAAGGGAGGGACCCAGAGGACCCTACCACCCACTGTGGGAACTGGAGGATGCCTCTCAGTTCCAGAGGGTGGGAGAGGTGCCCAACCCAACCCCACCCCCTCCATCAGCAGACATCACAGAAGAGGGAGGGAGATAAACGGGAGTCCTGCAGTCGGTAACACCGCACCTTAATTGCCCGCATGTTGGGCAGCCTGGCCAGTGGAGCCCCTGAGGGTAGCTGCCTGTGCCAGTCACTGGACACCAGCTGACCGTGCGCCCCCGCTCCCCACGCCAGCCAGGCCAGCGCCCTCTACTGACAATAAGCCAGATTCAAGGGCATCGACTTAACTCCATCCATCTCCACACAGTGAACCAGCCACACAACCCTCTCTGCTAAAAGGAGAGGGAGGTGAGCACGAAGTCACACAACCTCTGTTCACTGCAAGGCTGGGTGCCAGGACACGAGACGCTGCTGCAGCTGGGGACACGAGAGCCACAGCCCCAGTCCCGGGGTGAGTTCCGAGGACCCGCAAGCAACCCCACAACAACGGACCCAGAGCCACTTCCATCTTGTGGGGGATGCTCTGTGTGTGCAGAGTGTGCTGGCACTTTTCGCCAGTTATCATCTTCATGCTTCACTGTCTAATTTTCGCATTGTTCTAGATTCTGACCTTATATGGAAAATGTGAATTAATTCTGAGCTTCCACCCTGTTTTAAAAGTCGCTCACATTTGCCCAATTTCAGTACGTGGGGCTGGGTCGGCTGCAACTATCTCCCATCCCCACCAGGTGGCGCCACCGCACTGAGCCTCCTGGAGCCAAGCCCGTGGACGCCAGCGGGTGGCTGGGCTGGTCCCAACCAGGATCTGGCCGCATCTCCTCCCAGTCGGTACCCATGATAGCCGGAGGTCTGCTGTTGACACACGTTGGAAGGTTTCGGCTGCCTCGGGGGCACATGACCCTCATTTCCTCTCTGTTGCCCCCTCCCCTTACTTAGGCAGAAAGTGGGGCAACATTTCCCAGGACCAAGGGTCTCTGCAGCAGTCCCTCCGATACTAGGACAGGGCCCAAGAGCACGTGCAACCCAGGTGTAGACGCCCGGGACCGTCACTCCCACCAGCCTGTGTCCAGTCCCCGCACCTGGACACATGTCATGGCGTCAGGGCTCAGACCCAAGTCCCAGGTGATGTGTCCAGGCTGAGGGGCCAAGGAGAGGCATTACCCAGGGTAGGAGACTGACCCCACGGTCTCTCCAAGGAATCTTGGCCTCACCGCCCCATTTTGTGGACAGGAAATAGCCAGCCTCCTGTTCAGGAGGCCCATGGAAGAGCGAGGCCATCCAGGATAGTGGGTCCATGCTGCGGTCATCCAGGCAGGCCTGACCTATCAGAGCACGCAGGGTTGGCGGCTCACACAGGACTGTCCCCAGACACATCTGAGCACACAGTGGCCATGCCTGGGCCTTGTACCCGTCTCACAGATGAAAAAGGCAATCGGGGGGCACAGGATGGGCTGTAAAGGGAACAGCAGCTTGGCCTCAGCGTCTGAGCCCTGACCACTGTCCATCTGTGTCCAATGCTCCCGTGGCCCGTCCTTGCAGCTCGACCTGTTCCCTTCTGGCCCCAGGCAGTCATTGCACAATTGCACCCCCACCCCCGCCACCCCACTCCCACCTCCCAGGTGAACTCTGCCGGTTTCTGCAGCCCCCCTCTGGAGCTCACCCTGACCCAGGGCTTCAGGAGGGCAGGGCTGCTGGCGCCCTGAGCAGGACTAGGGAGGCGGCAGAAACTGGGGGCCAGAGACGTGGACAGTGCGCCCCCACCATCACCCCTGGAGGCACCCATCCCCTGCAGGCACACATCCCCCTTCTAGACTCCTGTGTAGAGCCCAACACTGACTACCCTCTTGGCTGCATCCGGGTTACTCCAGAGGGTCCAAAGGGTCTGGCCCAAGGGCAGCCAAGGCCACAATCAGACACCAGGCTCCTGCTGCCCCCCATCCCTTGGGATGGGCCACTGGCCACACAAACCCAGGGGCTTGCTGCCCCCTGGAGGCCAGAAGGAGAACTGCCCCTAAGTGGCTGCTCTCTCTTCTGGACCCTGGTCAGAGGACGGATACCATTTCTCATCATGGATGCTGGTCTCTAAGGCTCTTCTCTCCTGTCCTTGTCTGGGTTTGGTATCAGGGCAACGCTGGCCTGGCAAAATGAATTTTGAAATGTTCCCTCCTCTTTAAGTGTCTGAGAGATTTTGAGAACTGCTGTTCATTCCTCTCGAAATGTTTGGTAGAATTCCCCCGTGAAACCATGGTCCTGGGCTCCTCTTTGTTGGGAGGTTTTTAGTCATTGATTCAATCTCCTTACTGCTGACGTCTGCTGAGATTTTCCGTTTTTCACGATTCAGTCTCAGTAGGCTGTCTGTTCCTTGGCATTCCCCATTTCTTCAGGTTTGTCCAACTTATGTTGTCTCGTTCGTGGTCATCTCTCATGATACTCCGTGTTTCTGTGGTATCAGTCATAAAGCACATGGATGTTCATAGCAACTTTATTCACAATTGCCAACAACTAATAGAAGGAATAGACAAAGAGATATTTGTAAGCATTTGGACATTTTAAACAATATGATCAATACATTTGATCAAATTAATTTATAAAGAACACCACATCTCCCCTCAAAAAGTTTACACAAATTGAGCAGATGAGATAGTCCTAGCGGCTGGGGAGAGGGAGGGACAGGTAGGTGGAACACAGGGGACTTTTAGGGCCATGAAACTACTCTGTGTGGTGGATACATCTCATTCTTTGTTGTTCAGTCACTGAGTCATGTCTGACTCTTTGTGACCCCACGAACTGCAGCCTGCCAGGCTTCTCTCTCCTAACCCTAACCCTAACCCATGGGATTCTCCAGGCGATACTGGAGTAGGTTGCCATTTCCTTCATCAGCGTACATGTCACGAGTGTGTTAGTCGCTCAGTCATGTCTGACTCTGTGCGACCCCATGGACTGTGGCCTGCCAGGTTTCTCTGTCCATGGGATTCTCCAGCAAAGAATACTGGAGTGGATTGCCATTCCCTTCCCTCATACATGTCATTATACCTTTGTAAAAACCCATGGAATGTGCATCACAAAGTGTGAACCTAAACTATAGATAATAATAACGTATCAAGTGCTTCTCTGGTGGTCCAGTAGTTAAGAACCCATCTACCAGTGCAGGGGACACAGGTTTGATCCCATATGCCATGGAGCAACTAAGCCTCTGCACCATGACTACTGATTCCATGCTCTGGAGGCCAAGTGCAGAAGCTACTGAGCCCTGCAGCCCCCACTTGGTGCAACAGAGAAAGCCTGTGTGTGGCAACAAAGACCCAGTGCAGCCAAATAAACAAATATTTTAAAAAATAATGTGCCAGTATTGGTTGAAACAAAAGTAGCACACTAGTGCAGGATGTTAATGATAAGGGTGGGGTGGGGAAACGGGGTGTGTGGGAACTCTGTACTTTCCCATCCATTTGTCTGTAAACTTTAAAACTGTTCTTTAAAAAAAGTATATAAAATTTTCAAATGCCCATAATGCTGAGTCTAAACCAAATTTCAACAAAGAAAATAAGCAACCACATTCATACCCTTAGGGAACAAATTTTTCAGATGAATCTTAACATACCCAATATAAGAGCTTAATGGACTGTTGTCGATTTTTTTCTCACCATCTGTCAATTTTTGTCTGATATATTCAATAATATGATAAAAGACGTTCTCACACCTCTTTCAGCATCCATCAGACAAATACTCAAATAAGAATATAAAGAATTTGAACAACACAGCACACTTGATTGAAGACATACATACATACTATATATATATATATATATATATATAAAATTTCAACTATGTCCAATAAAATCCCCATCATATATATGAACCGCAATGTGATAAAATTAGAAATCAACAGGAAAGGAAAACCCCAAAGGTATTTATAAATCTGGGTATTTCACCCAATATTTATTTAGACTAGCCTTCCTATGAGGAAATCTAACATTGTCACAGAGAAAGACTCTGGGCCTAAACCTGGGGAAGCAGGCAGTGATCTCGGAGGGAAATGATGAGCCTTGATCTAATGTTACAAGCTTTTGGCCAAGCTTGTCACTCTTAATGAGCTACAGTGGGTGGACATCTTGTATGGTTGGGGGAGGATGTCAGGAGTGCTTCCTGGAGGAGGAGGTGCACTCAGCCCAGTGGGATGGGCAGGGTGTGCAGGTGGGCAGAGAGCCAAACCTAACTCACAGAAGCCAGAAAGATGCACACCACTGGTGGCAGTACAGCCTGTCTGGCCAGCGCTGAGGGCAACCTGCGACAGGGCTCTGGAGTGGGGCTGGGCAGGAGTAAAGACCTGGAACGCCCCAAGGAGCAGGGACTCTATCCCACTGGTGACCAGGAGCTACTGGGGAATCTTAAGTGGAAGATGAGGTCAGCCCGGAATCTGTGCTGATGGAGAAGGAGAGGCAGAGAAGATGCAAGGGAATCAGAGCTGAAGCCACCAGCGCCAGAACCCTGGGAGGCCCTGCTGCCTCGAGTTTCCTGTGGACTCAGGAAGGAGCTCTCTCATTATTACTTAGGGGCAACAGTTTTGCCACTAACCAAGGAGTCATTTAGGGAGACATATTCATGCTGATGCATTCCATGCGTGCCACCTAAACACACAGCAGGGACCACCTCTGTGGGGGACCCAAAGGTCCAGTGGGCGGGATGTGATGTGGCAGTCATGAGCAACATTTGGGAGATGGTCAGAACCAGGGGACTGTCTCCTACATACCTCACCCAGAGGCCACAAACCAGCAGCTCATACAGCATTAACACCTCCTCTCCTGCAACGTGGATAAACTTGGAAACACGTTCAGTGAGAGAAGCCAGTCACAAAAAGCCACACAGCATGTGAGTCCATTTACGTGAAATGTCCAGAGCAGGCAAATCCATGGAAACAGAAGGCAGATGCTGGTTGCCACGGGTTTTGTGAAAGAAGGAAAGGAAAGAATGTGGGTCTAACTGTATGTGGGTCTTTTTGGGGTGACAAACATGCACGTGACACTGTGAATAATCTAAAAACCTTGACTTATATACTTTGAATGGGTAAGCTATGTAGTTAGTACTTGAATTACATCTTGATAAAGATTTTTTTCAAAAAATTCTTATCACTCTGGACTTGCCTGGCATGGTGCCCACTAGTGGAGTGGAGGGAGAGAGTGAGCGGGGAGGGAGGGCTTTATAAGCTGTCAAGTCCTGTCCATATGCAGGAGGTGGTGCTTCTGTGGGGCTTCTAACAACCTTAACAAACAGGTTCTGTTAAGAGGACTGGGAGCATCTTTCTTTGCCTTCCCCCATGGGCACATGGAGATGGTAGACGGTCAGAGGCCAGAGCCGCCACCTGGAGGCTCTGCCACTCTACTCAGGGGACTTGAAGGCCAATTACCAAGCATTGCCCAGAGGTACTTGGAGAGAGGTACAGGGAACACACACCCTGAAATGAACCTCGGCCCAGGCCCTCCATCACCAGAGAGCCCCAGAAACAATGGGGGCAGAGTCTCGCCCCAAATGCAGGACCAGTGCTGCCCCAGAGCAGTTGCTAACCTCTTCCCTGCTTGACAGGGCCTGCCACTTCCTGGCTGTCCCAACCTGCTGCCCTCAGCCTGCCCACGGGGACCTCACCCCAGAGGAACCACCCACACCAAACAGCAAAGAGCCATGACTGCATTTAGCCTTCTGCACTTAGGAAATAGCCCAGGAAAAAAATCACAACCCAAAAGCAAGTGTGGGCATGCAACACAAAACCAATAAAAACATGAAGAGGTTTGAAATCACTGTTCTTTGGGCCTCTTGCAGCCATGTTCCAGGACAGGCCACAAGCCTCTTAGTGTAAACTGCTCATTAGTGACGTTTGGAAAGAAGCTGCTGAGACATCAGAAGTGACATAAGGAACAAGGAACACCCCTAAGCAGGTGGTGGAGCAGGCAGAATTCTTGTGCCCACCCTGGAAGGCAGCTTCTTCCCCAGGGCTGGCATGGCTTCCAAAGAAGCCGGCCAGGTCTGGGGCAGGGGCCAGGTCTGGGGTAGCAGCTGCGCCTGGGCGCCTTGTGTTTTACCCAATTCTAGTGAAGCACTGGCCTCTGGAGCCGCCACCTCCAAAAGCAGAGAGGGGAGACTTGCCAAGGTGTCAAGGGTGCCTCACTGTGCCTGGCTGTGCCAGGAAGTGAGGCTAATGGGGACCGGAGGGCCTGAGAAAAGCCCATTAAACAGCAGGCCCGCAGGTGGAGTGCAATCTCCCAGGCGGCCAGCAGGTGGCAGCGTCTGCCCAAAAACCACTCCTGTTCAGGCATATTCGGGACTCAGCCACGGAGACTGGTTCTACTGCCGCTGTCAGATCCCGTTTTGGGAGTGGAGCGGCGGAGGGTCGGGGAAGGGGGCGGGCTGACATCGGATTTAACTGAACCTCCCAGCGATGCTGACCTGCAGCCACAGCGGGAGCTCTGCTCCAGCCTCTGTTTTGAAAATTGATCTCCTGGGTGCCTGTGGTTTCAATGACTACATATTCTGATGACATTCCCACGACCCCACAAGTGCCAGCCAGACACTCTTTGGTTGGTTCAAACGCTCCCACCCTCAGTTTGTCCACTGAGCCTACCCTCCCCCCTTAACCCCACGCCCAGCCCTGAGGCCCAGAGGCAGGAGGCCCTCAGCTCCCATCAGACTCCACCATTCGATGGGCCCGGGGGCATCACTGGAGCTGGCTCACCGCTGCTTACAACCCCTTTCACCCTGAACAGCTCTGCCAGGCCGGGAGGGACGCCCAGAAGGAAGCGTCCCAAATCCCCTGAGGGCTGCGGTGCCGCGGTCTGCAGAAAGCCCTTCCCTGAGCTCCTTCTGGGTGGCCTCTGTCCTCGCAGCAAAGACCAAACTCCCCACCAGGACCAGCCACGCGGGCCTCTGCCGCCCCTCCAACAGCCTAGATGCCCTCTGTCCCTCAGGGTGCTTCCCCACCCCAGCTGCTGGGCCTCCCCACTCGCTCTCCAGACTTCGACCCAGGAGGCAGTGCAGGGGCTCCTTGGAAAAGGCCTCCCCAGAAACTCCTGGTCCTTTATTCGCAGCCGGACACGCAGGTAGGTGAGACCTGCTCTCCTAAACAGCGTCAGGTTTCCTCCCCCTCATCCAGGGGCCCAGAAAGCCGGTCTCTGGTGTCCCCACGACAGATGATCCACGTGTTTGCGCCTGTCTCCTCGAACACTCCCATCCAGCACCGAAGTCCTGGAGAGCCAGCAGGCCCTGGAAGGGGCGCTGGGAGCGCCCAGTTTGCCCTTCGGGTTACCTGGCTGTGCAGTACTACTAGGACGCCCACCCGGGAGGACCGTCTGGTACCTGATGCGGACTCGGCTGGTCGGGCTCCGCGGTGTTCTCCGCGCTCCCTGCTCCGATCCCTGCCTGCGCGACGCCGGACGTAGCTCCTGCAAATGGCACCGAAGAGAAGGAGCCGGACTGAGACGGGTGTCCATGAGGGACAGGAGCGTACAGCGGCTGCACCCCGGGGGGCGGCAGGAGGCAGCGTGGAGACGCGGGAACAGCGCTCCTAGGCCCCACCGTGTCCACCACTGTCTCCAACCAGACCCCCGGCTCCCTCATCCCGGTGGCTCTCCCACCCTTGGCCGTCGGTCTGCGCCGCCTAAGCGGCCGGGCTCCGGAAAGAGGCAGTCACCAGGTCCCCTCTGATTGGACGGCTGCGAAGTCCCAGCGGGCGCCTCCGCACCTTAAAGGGGGAGTGGCGGCGCGAGTGGGAGGTAAAGCGCTCCCCAGCCCAGCCCAGCGCGCGGCGGCGAGAGGCAGGGTTGGGGTGGGGGGCGGTAGGAGAGAAAGAGACGGAATAGGAGGGGGAGGGGAGAAGACCAGGAGGCGGGGCCGAGGCCCTGGGAGGCTCGGGGACTGACTGACTGCCGGACGGACGCGCGAGCCGGAGCGGGACAGAGGCGGCGCCGGCGGCCGGCGCGAGCGCGGACCCTGGGGCGGCACGGCCTGGGCCGTAGGAGCACCTGCCCGCCCAGCGGGCCCTCGGGCCCAGAGGCGCGGCCATGGCAGAGCTCAAGTCGCTGTCGGGGGACGCTTACCTGGAGCTGAGCCACGGCTACGCGGCGGCGGGCCTCGCCTACGGGCCCACCCGGGGGGCGAGGCGGCCCGCTGCTACGGCATGCCAGGCACGGGAGGTGACCTCCCCGCGGCGTCCGCGCCCCGAGCCCCGGCCGCGGCGGCCGAGAGCAGCGGCGAGCAGAGCGGGGATGAGGACGACGCCTTCGAGCGGCGGAGGCGGCGGCGCGGGCCGGGGAGCGCGGCGGACGGACGGCGGCGGCCCCGGGAGCAGCGGTCGCTGCGGCTGAGCATCAACGCCAGAGAGCGCCGGCGGATGCACGACCTGAACGACGCCCTGGACGGTCTGCGCGCGGTGATCCCCTACGCGCACAGCCCGTCGGTGCGCAAGCTCTCCAAGATCGCCACGCTGCTGCTCGCCAAGAACTACATCCTCATGCAGGCGCAGGCCCTGGACGAGATGCGGCGCCTCGTGGCCTACCTCAACCACGGCCAGGGCTTGGCCGCGCCGGTGGCCGCCGCGCCCTTGACGCCCCTTTGGCCAGGCTGCAGTATACCCCTTCTCTGCCAGCGCCGCGCTGCCCTGTCCGGACAAGTGCGCCGCCTTCTCCGGGACGCCCTCGGCGCTTTGCAAACACTGTAACGAGAAGCCCTAAAGGCCCTGGGCCGTCCCCTCCTTCCGCACGCGTCCTTCATTTTACCTTTCCCCCATGATTGCCACCGTCCCCCACTGGACCCTGCTCACGGGGAGAAGACGGCCGCACCTCGCTTCCAGCCCTTATGCGCTGAGCATTTGGGCCGGCGGAAGAGAAGAGCAAAGCCCAGCCGAGAGTGGGACTGAACCGAACAACGCGGTGCTGGAATCCAGGTCCTAGAGCCTGCAGCACCCCTGGGCACTCTCTGGACTCCGCCAGCCATCGATCCTGGACAGGACGGGGCTGATCAACCGTGTTTGTCTGGGCGCCACCGCTCAGCCTCAAAAAGAAACCCGGGGTCGCAGCGGGAACAGGGGTTGGCGCGATCCCCCCGCGGGTGAACATCCCCAGAGCCACCTGGGGGCTCGCAGAGCGCTGGGAAGGAGGGTAGCCCGGGTCCCGGCCCTCTCGGGGCGCGTGTTTGGCCTCCGTGGGCCGTCTTGCCAACTGCAAGGCCGCGCTCTGGGCGGGCGTGTTCCGCCTCCGCCGGCTCCGTGACCCCCTCCCCGCGCCGCAGAAGCGGAACTGCAGGATGCACCCCACCCCGGCCCCGCAACTGTGGTTGCAAGGGAGCTAGACCGCGGACGCGCGCAAGAAGACCCCGATTGGTAGCTTTTTCGCCTTTCCCGTCTGTTAACGTTTCTTTTCTAGCCTGCCTGGAGATGCTGACCTCTGGGTGAGCGGACGTTGACGCCGGCTGCTTCCCATTGTCCCTAAGCAGCCCCTGGACTCTCCAGCCACCACTGCCCTGGCGCGGCCCTGGTGAAGCTGCACGGAGACTGAGATGCGCCCTCTATTAAAGGCGGCTGCATGGAGGAGGGCTCCTGGGTTGTCAGGGAGGGCCTGGTTTAGCCCTGGTGACAGGCCAAGGCCCCTCTCCACCGACCCCGCACAATTCTGGGAGAGGTGACCCGGCCCCGGTGAGTACACGATGCTGGGTGCACGCCCTGGCCGATGAGCACGGTGATGGGATCTATTTTAAAGGCAGTTCTCAACTCAGAACTCCGCCACCAGCCAGGGTCCACGCGCCGCGCACAGCCTGGGCCTCCCAGAGGGACCAAGCTGTGCTCGCCGGTTTGCGCTGGAGCGACTCTGCCACAATACCCGGCTATATTAACCCAATTTCCGCGGCTGTCGTTAATGCTATGCTAATAGGGAGAGGACTGCGGCCCTACAAAGCGGCCTGTCTACAGCGGTTAACTTTAATTAATACATTTCAAAAGGCCCTTTTGTATTTGCAAAATGAAGTGTGTGATTAAGTCTTATTCATAAAGACATATGTTTAATACTGGTTTTTGCTAATTTCCATATTTATTTCTTATTGTCTCCCCCCGCCCCCGTAACAGACTAGTTTATCAGTTTTGCACATTCTAAAAGCTGAGTGTTAGAAAGTGTGTTTCAAATGCCTTTTAGATAACTGCATACCGAGTGTCATTAACTTCTAGGGTCATTTCAAAATGACTCTGAATCAACTTTATAAATTACATACTTATAATCTGAAACAGAGCTGCTTATTCTAAAGTCAGACATGTTTAGCACATCATTTATATTCAGAATAAAGTATTTGATTTCAACTAATTTTTAAAAATAATATGATGAAATTTTAATATCAGATTGAATAGTGTTCATTTGTGACAGAACTCATAATTTCAGTGTTCTGAGAGTTGTGTCTGTTTGGGCCACATGCTTCTAAATCAGTTTAAGTCTCTAAGACACAGATAACTGATCTGTAAGCAGCCACTCAGCAAATACACCAAATAATTAGAGAAAGAGTTCTCTGGTGTCTCAGATGGTGAAGAATTCACCTGCCAATGCAGGACACCCAGGTTCAATCCCTGGGTTGGGAAGATCCCTTGGAGTAGGAAATGACAACCCATTCCAGTATTCTTGCCGGGAGAATTCCATGGACAGAAAAGCCTGGCAGGCTACAGGCCATGGGATCACAAAGAGTCAGACACAACTGAGGAACTAACACACCCACAGAATAAGGAAAAGGTGAAGAAAAAATTTCTCTGCCCCTCTAGGTGAAAAATAACAAATTTTAAAAAGAACCATTAAAGTAAATTCTTCCAATAACTTCATTTAAGTAAAAGTTAAATTTAAATATTTTTAAAAGCTGCAAACCTGTTTATCCATGTCCTCCCAAAATGGTAGCCATGCTGTTCCCTGGGGTTGACTGAAGGAGTTTTTAAAGTGAAATTAGGTGGGTTTCTCAACAGCAGCCGCTAATCATGCAATCTGAAATATTAAAATGAATGCTTGTTTGGCTTCTCCCAAGTTTACACGACAAACCTCCTCATTCTAAGACAACCTAGACATAGGAAGAACAGTCCCAACAAGAAGGGTCTGACCCTCCATGGCCTGTGCACCCGCAGTATAACCAGCCAGAAGTGCCTGTTTGTGAGCCCGAAACTCTGGGAGCTTCTGATGCGGGTTCTGGTGTCTTCCCCCGAAGGCTCATTTTCCTGCAGGGGTGGCATGAGTTCCTGTGAATGAACCTGAGAAAACTCATCACCCAGCACCTAATCCAGAGCTCCCTTCTGAACAAGGGGGCAGGCGGGGGGGTGGGGGAGGCAGAGGAGGAATTCAGTGGGAAAAGAGTTTTCTGTAGCTCAGGTTTGACACAGCTTATTTTCAAAAGTTGTTCAGTCACTCAGTCGTGTCCAACTCTTTGAGACCCCATGGACTGCAGCATGCCAGGCTTCCCTGTCCTTCACTATCTCCCTGGAATTTGCTCAAACGTATGTCAATTGAATCAATGATGCCATCTAGCCTTTGCCGCCCCTTTCTCCTCTTACCCTCAATCTTTCCCAACATAAATGGGAAACCAGTTTTTTTCCAGTGAGTCGACTCTTCACATCAGGTGGCCAAAGTATTGGAGCTTCAGCATCAGCGTCAATCCTTCTAGTGAATATTCAGGGTTGAGTCTTGGAGGAGCAAGATATTAAGGCAAGCCTTTTAAAACTGGGGCTGCCCAACACAGATAGTGCTGGCCATGTGTGTAGAATCTCACATTTTCTGGTGGCTATATTAAGAAAATAGAAGTAAATGAAATTAGCTTTAATGACTTATTTATTCCAACATAGCCCAACTATTATCATTTTAACATGTAATCAGTATTTTTTAATTATTAGGAAAATATAAATTACTAGGGAAATATTTTGGAGAAGGCAATGGCAACCCACTTCAGTGCTCTTGCCTGGCAAATCCCTGGTGGGCTGCAGTTCATGAGGTGGCTAGGAGTCGGACACGACTAAGCGACTTCACTTTCACTTTTCACTTTCATGCATTGGAGAAGGAAATGGCACCCCACTCCAGTGTTATTGCCTGGAGGATCCCAGGGACAGGGGAGCCTGGTGGGCTGCCGTCAATGGGGTCACACAGAGTTGGACACGACTGAAGCAACTTAGCAACAGGGAAATATTTTACATTTTTTTTCTTTTTTGTACTGAGTCTTCAAAATCCGGTGTGTCTTGCATTCAGAGCCCATGCAGTTGGAACAGCCCATTTCAAGTGCCCAGTGGCCACATCCCGTGGAGATAGCAGCTCAAGATGATAAAAGTGCAAAGCATTCAAAGTGCATTTTTAAAATATTATTAATTGGAAAACAATTGCTTTACAATGTTGTGTTGGTTTCTGCTGTACATCAACCTTTCACAGGCCATCACACTGACTCCTGGGGAGCCAGTGGAGTGACCCTGGGCTCCTCCCCACTCTGGCCAAGGGCTTGTCTTGATTCAGCAGAGCTTCTTTCTCTACTGACCCCACAAATGAAGGGCTTGACCGCACTGGCTGCTTGCACGAGTCACTCTCGGACAAATACTCCTTCACACTGAGGTTACGAGCCTGAGAAGCCAGCTCCTGGCAGCTTGGGGCAGGCTTCTCAAGCCCATGGCTCCATGGAGACTCTGGCCAGGGTCAGAAGAGGCAAATTACTTGATCACAGCCCTGCACCTCATTTTCATTTACTGACTGACACTACGGGTGTGGCTCCAGCACTTTCGGTTCTGATGGTGCCCAACACACTTTATACCCAAAGATCATTCTTTTCTTGGTAGGAAATTCATGTACCTAAAACAGCATCCCAGTTTCCAGTAACAGGTAAGGGCGCCCAAACTCCAGGGGCAGAACTCTACCTACACCAGGCTCTGCCCCCAGAGACCAGGAGCGTGGACCACACAGAAGCCATCCAGTCCCCATGAGCTCAGGGATGGACCCCTGAGTACCACACACATGGCTTCCATTGTTTCGTTTTGCTGACTTCATCCCAAAGATGAGGTTTCCTTTTCACTTCTGCAGAGGTCATGGAAACCTCCCGGAGCCTTGTTTTCCCTTCTGAGTAAGCTGAGGAGTGTCCCAGTGCAGATGCTTGCTCTGCCAAATACACCTGTCTGTCTCTTTGCAGTTTGGGAGCATTAAAAGAAGTTCTGCCTCTTTGTGAGACAGATACATATTTTCCTGAATTGATGGGGAAATGCACCAACCATCACTCCACAGGGCCCAGCCAGCTTTCCTCTCCCTCGGCGCCTGCACGGACCCTCCTCCGCAGAGGCTCCAGGCCCTGCTTAATCCAGCAGAGAGTGATTACAGCAATTTTATCATGTGAATTTGCCTGGGATATGTTTTTAGTCTTTAATCCCTTTGGGCATCCCATTTGAAGGGATGGGATAGAGGGATTTATAATGGATTAAATAATTTCTCCCTCAATTGCCTCTTTGGGCTTGTAACTCGATGTTCCAACTCCCCAAGTCTGTTCATAAAATCAGAGAGTTAATACACATTTGTACATTTAACCCCAAAAGAGCAACACCCACATTACCATAATGCAGGACAGCTGAAATAATTAACAAAGTAACCTTTGATCTGGTGTTTACCCCATTTTAAAAGTGACTTGTGCCATTTTCTTCCCAGCCCGAAGTGCCTGAGGCATATGCGTTCATATCACGGTATAAAAGCTGTTTTTTCAGTGTGGCTCTGAGTGGGAAGGTGGCCAGAGTTGTTCTGGAGGTTAACGTGAGGGGACTGAGTTTGTGAATGAGGACGTTTTGCTGTCTTGGCTCTGCAGGACTCCTGGCTGGTGCCCCGTAGGGACACAAATGAAAGATGCTCTGTGGCCCCGTGTCTGGGTCCGTACTTTCTGGGGGAACAGCCCCCTGAATGCATCACAGAGACCCATGTGGCCTTGACCCCCACGACCCACAAGGCCTCCGGGGTGCCAGCCCTGCATGGTGCTGTGCTGCCGCCGGGGGGTGGGAGTGAGGGAGGTCCTTGCAGGAGCAGCTTGCCTGCATGTTGGAAGCAGCCCAGCCTTCCCAGCGGCCTGGCTTCGCCTCCAAGCTCCATTTTGTCTAAAGTGATGAGTCTACAGTCAGTTGCTCTCCTGGGAGCCCTGATCCAGCCTGACGGCAGCGTAGTCTCCCCAGTTCCATGTGGACAGCTCTCGCTGCCCTAATGAGGCTAAGGCCAGCCTGGGAACCTGGCTTCCAGTCCCAAGACACCACAGGGACCCACGGGGCTCTTGGACAGCCTCGAGACATCTGTCAGGATGTGTTTTGTTGCTTTTGTCACTCCACAGCTGCTGGCTCAGGGCAACAGCCTGCGTCCCTGCCTTTGACTGCAGATGGCACCCAAGTTACAAGATCCTTGGGAATGAGCGGCTGGTCTCAGTGCCTCGTGCATGTGGGGTGACAGGTCTGGGTTGGGCCCAGCCTGTACCTGCCAGGGGTCCAGAGACAGGCTCACGTGATGAAGCCCTGAGTCATCACCGAGCAGGCAGGAAGCCAGGTCCCCGCTGCCAAAGTCACTCCAAGTTCCAGGATGGTTTGTGTAGAGCAGCCTGGATGCTGACCGAAAGCTTGATAGGGGCCAGCTCACCACTCAGGAGTGGACACGTCCAGGGGCTTGGTCACAGGGGCACAGAAACCCTGCTGTCCATAAGTTGCTCTCTGGCCCGCGGTGCCCAGATTGTGGGTGGGAGGAGCTGGATCTCAAGCCTCTGGGCATTAAGACCCTTTGTCCTCCCAGCGCCTCCCTGAGCAGCACAGCTGCCCGGCCCTCAGCCACCCTCGAACCACTGAGGGTCTAAGATGGCAGGGCTTCCTTTGAGGCATCACAGACTCATGGGAAGGTGTTTATTTTACATGCAGGAGTCTGGGTTTCCAAAATTAATGTGAAGTCTGTAACCTGCTTCCTGGACGTAAAAACACTACTCTTCATCCACCCTGAGGATCAGCAGTGATGTTCCAGAGATTTCCATGAGCTCCACCACCCCTCCCAACCTCAGGGACCTGGGGCTGCCAGATGGGATGAAAGCGCCGTCCTCAGATGTCCCAAGGCTGCTTCCAGGGAACAGAAGCTGCCCCCAGGCCTCCTGCACACACAGCCTGGCTCATCTCCTCCCTTTCTCTCTCTCTTTCTCTGTCTCTCCCTGTCCTTCTCTCTGCTGCAGCTACTTCTGGGGAGAAGAGACTATAACCCTCCCTTCCTTTGGCAAGCCCTCCTCCCCTAACAAACACATTCCTTCAAATATTGCAGGTTTAGGGTCTCATGACCCTGCTCACTGCCAGTCCAGTGCTGGTCGCCTCTGCTTTGGGAAGGCCTGGCTTGTCTGGAAAGGGAACACCTAATCCAGGAGAACAGCTGACCATCCCCTTTCAGCCCAGCCTGGAGCCAGGTAGACACAGCCTGGGGCAACCATGCTGTCTGCCCAAGCATCACCTGAACTCACGTTCAGGTGAGCAGGCTCGCGTCTGTGAGTGCATGTACAGGCGAGTCACGCTGTAGACGGTTTCCTCTCTGCCAAGGCCACAAGGTGCCCTTCAGGGGTCGGAAGGGGCTGTTGTGGAAGGCGAGTGAGACAGCTCTGTAGGTCAGTGGGCAGGACCGAGAGGGAACGTTTCCACTGGGCCTCAGGGTACATCCTCACTGTGAGGGAGCCTGGATGGACGAATGTGGCCACTGTCTGAAGGGGCTCTGCAGAGACGGGGATGAGGGCAGTGTTCCCTGAGCTGCGATCATGTCCTGAGTCCCCCAGCCTGGCCGGCCCCAGCACCCGACCCTCCCCACTTAACCTGTAGCCCAGCCCGATTTCAACAGAGGCAGAGGGGAGCCGGCCGAGAGGGGAGGAGGCCTTGGCCGCTGCTGGAGCTGCAGGAACGTTGGGCAGGGGTCAGCACGTTGTCGGCAGGGTTGCTCTTGTTTTCTGTCCAGCACGCTGGTTAAACAGTGCTTTTGAAGGGCCGCGGGTCCCCACACCTGTCCTTCTCACCTCTCTCTGCACTGCAGGGAGCACCACTGCTAATTAATGTCGTGCTGGGAAGTGGCCACGCTGACGGATGAGGGATGCGGATGAACCTTCAAGGATACTGACTTCATTAAACCGGCTCATTACAGCTGCAGACCTGCTAAAGATGTTTTTTGAAACAAGGCCCTTGGCTTTCAACTGCTCCTCTGCCCACCGTGTCTGGGAAGGAACAGTGTTTCCAAAATAACCACAAATGAACAGACAGGATTGAGGCCCAGTGAACATCAGCCCAGCACCCAGGCCAGGATGCAGAGCCCAGCACCCGTTTTCCACTCCGTCCAGGGACCCTGTGTCTCAGGAGGACTGAGTGGGGGTCCTGAGAAGCAGCTTCCCCCGCTCCCACCCTGTCAAGGCTTCATCAGTGCCAACTGTGCTCCCGACGAGGGGAGGTCATGGCCAGTGTCTGGGATCACAGACTTGGTGACCCTGTGCTGAAGATCCCACTCCTGCCCCCTTAGGCCCCCTGCAGAGCCTACAGGAAAGGATGAGAGAGCAGCTGGGCACCACTGCTCCCGAGGGGCGGTCCCTTCATTCTTCAAGGGGTTTCTGCTTCCTGTACCTTTTTTTTTTTTTTTTGCTGCACTGGGTCTTTGTTGCTGCCAGAGGGCTTTCTCTAGTTGCCAGGAATGGGGACTGCTTTCCCTTGGGGAGTACGGGCTCCAGAGTTCTTGGGCTCCGTAGTTGGGGGCGCAGTCTTTGTTACTCTGAGACGTGTGGAGTCTTCCTGGACCAGGGATGGAACTCAGGTCCCCTGCACTGGCAGGTGGATTCTTAACCTCTGGACCATCAGTGAAGTCCTTTACTGTATCTTTTATTGTAGTGAAACATACTTACATAAAACACTGTTTAACCCCTTTTTGAGTGTATGATTTGTTGGCACTAAGAACATTCACAAGGTTGTGCAACCACTGCCTCCCCACCAGTCTATTTCCAGAGAGCGCTGTTAACACCTACAATTAGATTTTTTCAAGTCAGGCTTATTGAGGTGCAATTTGCACCCAATAAAATGCACCCCTTAGAGGAAGTTCATTGAAAGTGGGTAAATGCACACAGCCTGAGACACAGCAGAGCAAGATACACACTCTAGCCATCACCCCAAAAGCCCTCTTGTGCTTGCCTGACCTGGAAACCATGGGCCTGCTGTCTGGCCCTACAGTGACTTTCTCAGGAATGTCTCCTGTATGGATTCGTAGGGTGTGGGGCTTGGAGCCTGGCCTCTGTCACTCGGCCCAGGGGGTCTGGAGCTTGCAGAGGTTGCCATCTGCTATGTGGGTGATGATCTCAATGGTGCTGGAGATTGGGGGCTGGGTGGTGGTGTCTCCTACTGCTCTACCATGGGCACTGGTCTCTGAAAGTCAAGGGCCACCCTGATTGTTGCAGAAACCACCCGGCATGAGCCACTGTGTTGTGGAAGAGGCTCTGGGGGGACGCAAGCACCCCACTTTGGTCTTTATGGGGCTGTTTCTGAAAATGACCCTGCCGGCCATCTGGGGCATCCCATAAAGGAGGTCCAGGATCCACAGCTCCGTCCGTGCCGATCACCCTCTGGAGTCCTCTGTCTCCTGTATTTACTCTTCCTTCCAAAGACACATCCTCTCCAGGGACACCTGAGCATGGCTTCCCCGACAAGGTGGGGGCAGTGAGGTGGTCCAGGCCCAGGAAAGGTGAGGGAGAGTCGTCACGTCCAGCCCCTGAACTTCCCGGGGCCCACACATGTCCTTGTGAGGGGCCAGGCCAGCGCGGGTCTGAGTAAACGGGGCTGACAGCAGTGGTCAGGGGGGGGCCCCAGGAGGGCCAGGCAGGCAGGTGCCTCATGGTATCACTTTTCTGTGAGTCCAGTGCCCAGGGCTCTCACTAAGCTGCTTGTCAGTTAGCATTAAACTGGAGACACCTGGCCCCTTCCTGGGAACCACAGAAGAGCAGCCAGAAGCCTCGGACTCTCCTGAGGGACAGGAAAAGCTTGCATAGTGGGCAGGGCCCTGCCTGGGAGGTGTGATGATGTGATAGTGGGGAGATGAACCAATGGGGGAAGGCGAAAGGCCACGTCTCACAACCACTGTCTCCACAAAGTGGGAATGTGGCCCAGGGTTTTTTGCTAGAATTTTGTCTGTTTTTCTTCCTGTTGTACTTTTCTGATAGAGAAAAATATGGAGAAGGTTCTAGTGAGCAAAGTGAGTGTCATGGGCTGTGGTCGGGGTGAATCACTGCTGCCGGGGTGACCTGAGTGCCCCCAACACACCCTGCCTTGACCTGGGGGTGGCTGTGGGGGCCCAAGGCACAGACTTCAGGGGAAGCTGTCCTAGCAAACAGGAGGCGTTCCTAATCCCCACGTGGCAGCTCCATTATCCATCGGGTGGCACGGGGATGTTCGGATGGGACTGTGATTAAATTTCCTTGCATAACGAATGACCCTGAGTAGGTCTCTGCAATTTTCATTTTATGGAGATTTAATATAGATCAGTGCCCTGTTGCTGGCCCCATTTTAATCCGGAATCACTCATTAGATGAAGACCAACAGACGTCGGTGGGCGAGGCCTGTGGGCTGAGCCGCGGACTAGACCCACCTGAGTGCGTCCAGATGGACGGCTGCTGCCCTGTATCTGTGATGGGTGCTAATCTCAGACCTTGGCCCACTTCCTCCCCATTACACATATTAAATGCAGCCAAAATTCCAGGGTGTCACTGTCCCTGCAACTCTCCCGAGACTCCTCTGTTGCTGCTCCCGCCTGCCCACCCCCACACAGAAGCAAAGCTGCCTAGGAGCCGGGGCTGGGGGTGCCCACTGACAGATGACTCCTGGAGACCGGCAGGGTCCATGTCCTCCTGGCCAGACACACAGCTGGCTTCCCAGGCAAAGAGCAGGAAGTCATTTTAGTAAGCCTCTGCCCAAAGTAACTGCACGGTTCGTACTTAATACTGAAGACACGTTTCCTGATTATCTGAATTCAGATTGCAGCAGGTGTCCTGTGTTGGTATTTGCTGCTCTGGCCACTGTTGTTGGCCCCCGCACGCTTAGCCCTGAGCCTCCCCGAAACCCAATGACCAGGTCACTCACGTGGCTGCAGATCCCCGGCAGCCCTGCCTCCTAAGACTCCATCGGTTTCCTGGGGGCCAGATGAGCTACAGAATAGCAGTTCCAGTGCAAAATGAAACTACAGGGCCCTGGCTCCAAAGTGATTAAGAATTACAGGATGGAAATTACAGAATTACAGTGCTGGGTTCCTGGCACACCGCTCAGGTCAGGCTGCCTGCTGCAAAGCCAGCCCTGCTGGGGGAGGAGGAGTGCAAAGAAGCCTGCCCCAACCCCGGCTGTGCCTGAGACACTACACACACATGCAGATTTGTGCACACACACTCACACAAAGCATGCACATATGTATTCAGACACATGTTCACATTTGCACACATGCACACACATATCCAGACACATGTTCATATTTGCATACATGTATCCAGACACATGTTTGCATTTGCACATATGCTCACATGTGTATACATGCACGCACACACACATATACTTCCATCAGATACTGCTCATTTACAGGCAAAGTGACAGGTCTGGCTTGGTTGTGTGCCCCTCTCTGCGTAACTGACTGTAACCTTGCAGGTTCTGCATTTATGAGCTCCCCCATGCTGAGGTCTGACTGAACACAATTCAGGTGCTTCTTGAATCTGTTTCTTCCAGGCTGCAGTCCTAATAAACCCCAAGTAAGCACTAGCATTTCAATCAGGTCTCCATTTCAGAAATTTTGGTTGACACAGGAATAAGTATGATTAAGGATCCTGAGAAGAGGCAGCTACCTGGCTCATCTGGGTGGGCTCTGAGTGCTGTTACGTGTGTCCACATGAGAAGGCAGAGGGAGTTTGATGACAAGAGCCGCAGAGAGACAGCTCCCGCCAGAGTGGGCACAGGCAAGGGTGACGCTCCCTGGAGTCTCCGGGAGGCTGTGGCCCTGCCCGCACCTGACTTAGGACCTCTGGCCCCCAGACTGCATAAGAGCAAGTTTCTACTGTTCAGCCCAGGCCAGTGGGCACTTTCATGGCAGCAGCAGAAGCCATGGCCAAGCCCACCCTGGAGGATACAAGGACCCCACCACCCCTCACGGTACTATCTCCCCTTCATGGGCTGCCCAGGGCTCCTCCCTGGCTTTATTCTCCCAGAGGCTCAGGAGGGCAGGGAAGGGCCCAGGGCAGCTGCTCCAGCCCCCTGGCCAACTGCATGCACACAGCCCCCGGGGTGCTCACAGCACCACTGTCCTCTTTGCAGGTCAGCCCATGGGTCGGCAGAAACAGCACAGAGCTGCCTCAATGGACCCACAGCCTCTGCTTCACTGGGAGCCATGCCACAGAGTTGTGGGAGGGTCACGTGGACCCTGACACAGTCACGAGCTGGGCATGCCTACTGGACCCTCTGGGGACCCCAAGGTGTTAGCTGTCCTAGGAGAAACAGCACACAGGACATTTCCCACTGCAGATGCTCTGGTCTGGCTGGACAGGGGCAGGCTGTGAGTAACAGATGGGGCACCCCTGACCAGGCAGGACCCAAGTCCTGAATCGGCCACTAGCCACCTGGAGCCTCAGTGTCCTGGTTTGTAAAATGGGTTAAGACTCTGCCGGGCTGGGAGGTGCACCCCAGCTGCCCACAGGACTAGCAGACAACCAGGTGGGCAGTATCCTCGTACAAAAGACTTGCCTGGGTCCCTTGACATTGTGTAAAGGGTCAAGTGGAGTCCCAGCTTGTGTGTGACTCTCCTGATAATCATGCTGTTCTCCAGGACAAGACCCTTAACTCTCCCACATGGATCAGCTCCCAGGACTCTTTCTTGGTTGCCAGACCCCGGAGCTAACCGTGTTGACTGACTCCATACAGCCATGGGGAGGCCACGTAGGTACAGGGCTTCTCAGATGCCAAGGAGGGTGGATTGGAACCAGAGGCCCTCCCCCAAGAGGCCTGGACCAGGCCCTACAGGGGGCCCAACTGGGCTCAGGTGGTGGGAGCTCCAGGCCAAAACCACCATCACCAGCACAGTGAGAACCAGCAACTCGGGGGTACAGATGAGACCAGACCATCCACACCTAGAGGACCCAGCTCTTTTCCCTCTCCCTCCACTGGCAAGGCCAACGGTCCCACCATCCCAGGCCCCATGGTTAGCTCTTCCTGAGCTACATACGCTACACTTGGAGAGCAGTGCTGGAAATCAACCCCTGGATTTAAGAAAACGGCCAACCGAGTTCAGGCATTCTGCTGTTTCCATAGTTCTCAGCTGTCTATGCTCCTCTTGGGGCTCCCATCCCTCCCTGGGCTCCCATCCCTCCCTGGACCCCTCCCCTCGGGGCTCTCCTTTCTCCCTCTCTCATCTTAATCTGGGGAGGGGTCTGCCTTCACAGGGTCCTGGGCTGACGCCCCTCTCTGCCCAGGCGACAACTGTGGCCTCCCTGGGTCCCTCTCTTCCTCTCAGTCTGGGGAGGGCTCTGCCCTCCACTCTCACAGGGGCCTAGGGTGATCTTCCATCTCCCAGGTGAGGACCGTGGCCTCCCGGCCCCTCTGTGTCTCAGGTGCTTCTGCAGACTCTGAAGGCAGAGTTGCTGTTTGCAGCCCAAGCAGAGAGCTGACACAGTGGAGAGAGGGAAGAGAGGAGAGGTGCCTGCCGACCATGAATATTGATGGCCCTTCCTCTGTGACATGTCCCGCCTGGGCCTGCTGCAGAGCAGAGCTGCGACCACGCTGAGATCCATGCGCCTTTGTTGAGTGTTGGGACGCACGGCGCGACAGATGGACGCTTGCCTTCAAACCCCTGTGCCCGAGCCCGAGCACCGCGCTGAGGGCCGGGACGTTTCTAGTATCACACACTTGCCTCGGGGCTTGTTCTAAATCCCACTTACTGTGGGCTCTGGCTTTATCAGTCAAACGCCTTAAGCACTTTGTCAACTTGGACATCTGGCCGCACAGTTTAAAAATTTTTTATTTGCTAAAATATTTAAGATTTTTATATTTCAGGGGTTTCACAGGGGACTTGCGCTGCCAGGCATATGTGGATGCCAGCTGCTTCAGCAGAGAACTGTAGGGCCACTAGGCACGGGCCTGGGCAGCAGTGATAGCAGACAAAGTCCTGGCTGGCACAGTCCTCCCTGGTTGAGAGGTTAGAATTCACTTCATTTGGGAAGGGACCACTTTGTCCCTCTTGAAATCAGGAGTGGCTGATGGCCGAGGGTGGGTCATAGGCTCCCAGGACAGTCACAGTTGAGAACAGGGACACAGGACTTTGGACACCTGTGTCTCTGCAGCCCCTCAACATGCTCCTCTTGCTGCTGAGTATTGAAAAGGGGCCTAAACCAGAATCAACCAAATGCCCACCAGCTGAGGAGTAACCAACATAAGGGGCTCATCTAGACATGGGCTATTACTCAGCTACATGTGACACCTGGATGAACCCAGAGGATGTTACCATCAGTGAGAAAAGCCAGACACAGGAGACCCCACAGTGTGTGATTCCACTTGTACAAAATGCCCAGAAGAGGCAAATCCAGGAAGAAGGAAGTAGATTATTGGTTGTTAGGAGCTGGGGTAAGAGAGGGTTGCGGTAACTACTAATGGGTACAAAATATCCTTTTGGGGTGGTGAAAAGGTTCTGAAACTTGATAGAGGTGTTGACTGTACAACATTAAAACCAGTGAAAGTTGTAAATTCGAAAAAGACTGTCACGACAATGAGATGATGTTGGTAACAACTGTAACTACCTAACCCTGACCAATTAACTGACTAATCAAAAGTTGTTAATGATCAAGTGTCTCCATGTGCCAGGCACAGCTGTCAGCTAAAGACAGATTGTGAGCACGAACAGGCAAACCCTGGCAGAACCCACCACTGAGAACAGTAATCAGATAAGTTAGCCTGAGATGAAGGAAGACTTCCTGGAGGAGGTGACCTTGGGCTGAGCTTGGGAGAATGGGGTGGGCAAGCCAGGTAGAGGAAAAGCAGGTGCAGAGACCTCAGGGCAGCAGTGGGGCCCTAAGAGATGAGGGAAGATGAATTTGGTGGAGGGACAAGAGGTTGGGAGGGCAGGGCTAGGGTCCCCGCTGAGCAGAGGTGAGGAGTAAAGGACCATTGGTGACAGGGTCCCCACAGCAGTGGACACCACTGTAGGAAGAAGGTGAGTCCAGGGCAGCTCATGTGCCTGGGACCAAGCCTTTCTTTGAGCCTGGTCAGCACCTCGGACAGGACCTGCTGCTGGAGCCCAGCAAAGACCCCAGAAAGAGTTCACAAGGCTGTCACCCTGACTCCCAGAGAGGAGGACAGCAGACATGAACTAGCAGCAGGCACTGGACCTGCTCATCCTGGTGGGGGAGAGGCAGCAGAGGCCAGGGATGGGGAGGGAGAGGGAGGGGAGAGCGGGCAGCACACAGAAGCTGGCAGGCCCATGCAGCCTCATCCGAGATGCCGTGTCCTTGTCACTTCTTCCAAGGGGAACTTGTCCTCCTCTCAAGGAGACCAGCTCCCCACCCCCGTCCTTGGGTGAGCTTTTATGTCCCACAAAGGCCCAGAGTGGACGGGAAACAGGTTGCAGATCCCATGCTTCACTGGCCTATGTCTCAGGCTGACCCTGGTCACATCCATCCCCTGATGATCCCCTGCTTCCTGCACCTGATCCCTGGTGGGTCTGGGTCTGCAGCCCCCTCCACCAGCAACATGGGGACCCAAGCCAGCCGGTTGGGATTCTGTTGTTTCTCTTACCTTTAGATGTTCAACAGCATGAATATTCTTATTTTTTATTTAAAACTAATTTGGAGTTCTCACTCTCCAAGGGGCTTCTAATCACCAAAAAGTGCCTACGGCAAGAGCTGATTGACAGGCCAGCGTGGCCACTTCTGAAGAACAAATTGGCCATTGGCAGAGCCACATACAAAGGAGGACGCCCAGGGCTGGTTATTTATGAGCTATTAGGGAGGCGCAGTCAGCATCTGCTTCCCACATGGGCAAAAACACCTGTCAGACATCAGGAGGCCGTAAAACACACACGTTTAACAGTTACTTTGTTTAAAAGTCATTAAAATTGAATGTCAGCTAAAACTTAGGAAAACATTTATTCTTCAAACCCCTTTGAATCTTGCTGGTGAGGCAGAGACAGGACTGTCTCTAACTCAACAAAGACACGAGTGTGTAAACAGGCAGGGGAGGCCCCGGCGTGGCCACTCGGACAGAACAGAGTGTGGGAGGAAAGGCACTCACCAGGGCCGCCCAGGCATCCTGCCCACCCCGCGCTGACAGCAGACGAGCTGGACCTCCACCTACAAGGAGGCAGCTGCCAGGCCCCTACTCCCATTTGCCCAGAGCTGCCCATTAGGCCAACTCTGGAGACAAGTCCACAATGGGAACCCACTAGCCCAGGCCCAGGATGGGGTCCAAGCAGCAGGCAGGACCCGGGGCAGGGGTTAATCCAGGAGTTACGGCAGGGCTGGGCCAGCACTCAGGGTCTCCTGCCAGAAGGCTGAGACCACGTCCCGCTGCTTCTGAATCACAGAGGGCAGATGCCCAGGACGAGAGCATAGGTGGATATAGGCCCCAGAGACTGGACTTTATAACTGGCCAGTTTTGACATAAATCAAGTAGCCGAGCCGTGTATGTGTTTCACGTAAAAGGATTAACCCTAGGACTTCCCTGGTGGTCCAGTGGCTAAGACTCCTGGCTCCCAATGCATGGGACCAAGTCCCTGGTCAGGGAACTACATCCTACAGGCTGCAACTAAGAGTTTGCATGCCACAACAAAGTTCAAAGATACCACATGCTGCAACTAAGACTTGGAAGAGCCAAACAAATAAATTAAAATAAATATTAAAAAAAAAAGAATTAACCCTGGGAATTCCCTGGTTGCCCAGTGGTTAAGACTCTGTGTTCCCACTGCAGGGGGTGCAGGTTCAATCCCTGGTTGGGGAACTAAGATCCTACATGCTGCATAGTGTAGCCAAAAAGAAAGAAAGAATTAACCTTGGTGATTTTCACTTCAGAAAAGGAAGCATGGAAATAGAAATGATAAAAACATGAGTGGTCCCAGGGACAGATGACTGATGAATAGGCAAAGCCCAGCAGTAGGGAGATAGTTGGGAGGGGGTGTAGCTCTGGGACCTTCATCACCTGGCTCCTTGGACCTGATTGTGTTCAAATCATCCACTTGGGGCAAAAATACTGGAGGGGGAGAAGACAGAGAAACCTCTTGAAGTCTCACCAGCCTGTGGGGAGAACTCTGGGAAACTATGGTGCTGAGGGTCCTTAGGACTCCGGACTCTGAGGTGCTGCAGTGCCGCGAGCGTCTCCCACCCCCGAGCCCCAACCTGGCCAAGCTTGTCCTTAGCCAAAGAGAGAAAAAGTGCTGCCTGAACCCAGCTCTACTGTCCCTCAGACAAATGAGGGCCAGGCTGCAGGGGGCTGGTCCCCACCTCCTCTGGGAACAGGACCTGGCTGGGCTGTCACTTACTGATTGCCATGCCCTGGGGCCTGGAGGGCAGTTCAACTTCGTGGCGTCTCCTACTAGTCTAACGGATGGAGAGTCTCAGACGCAGGAGCTGTATGTCCTTCAGGAGTGGGGAGGGTTCTGGGAGCCCCCTGAGCCCAGGCCCCCCTGCAGATGAGGCCAAGGTGGAGATTTGCAGCAGGAGGTCATGGGCGTGGTCTCAGCATCAGTGGTTGGAGGGGCGAGGAGGCGGGGAGCGGGGGAGGAATTGGGGTGCTTTGCTGCTACAGCCAAAGCCTCCACTGCCCCATGGGAACTCTGGAACCTATATCCCTTAGGGTTGTCCCAGCTGAGGCCAAGGGCAGGGCCTCTGTCCCTCCATGCTGGAGAGGGGTCAACCCCAGGAAGGAGACTCAGCTGTGAGCCTCCAGCAACCCCACCCCATCCATAAGGGGGTCTGAGCAGCCCACAGCACCCACTAAGTCTCCAGGGCAGCTTCTCCTGGTTCCTATGACTCTGGGCTCAGGACAGGTGGAAGTGGGGGAGCCACACTGTTATGAGCTGAACAAGGTCCCCCAAATTCATATGTTGCCATCATGAACCCCCAGGATCTCAGAACCTGACTGTGTTTGGAAATAAGGCCTTTCCAGGGTGGGGATAATTTTAAACAGAGGTCCCTGGGGTGGCCCTGATCCAATCTGCTTGTCCTGATAAGAGATTAGAACAAAGACATACACGGAGGGACGAGCCCATGAGGACATGGGGCAGGGTAGTGGGGTAGCCATCCACATGCACAAGAGAGGGACCTCTGCTGGAACCTCGACCCCAGACTTCCAGCCTCCAGGCCTGCAGAGAGGTCTGCTGTCCCACTTCCAGGTCTGAGAGCTTGGTCCGGCAGCCCCAGGACACTGCCACCTCCAGACCTCCCAGGAGAGCTGGGCTGTGCCCTGTGCGTGTGCCTTGTTCTGTTCACAAAATGTGTCCACACCCATTAGAACAGAACAGAGACTCGGAGCCCAGGAAGGGGAGGAGGGTTCAGCCAACTGGCCTGGGGGTCTTCCGTCCTGCCCCAAGGTCTCAGGGCACTGCTTTGAGCTCCCACTCGCAGGGCACTGGCCCGCAGGGCTGCGCGGACATCACTCTCTGGGCCCTCCTGCCCAGGACCCCTCCTGCCCTGGCCTGTGACCCCACAGGACCCCACATGACCACCGTCTCTGGGCTCAGGGAGGAGCAGCCAGGGCCCTCGGCCTCAGAGGGGCTGGAAGGAGGAGGGTCCCGAAGCCGGAGGATGCAGGTCCTCTGAGGCCTGCACCAGCCTCCCGGCCAGTTTCTTAGAAAATTCAGAGCCTCTTTTGTCTTCCAAAGGTCAAAGGGCCAAGCTTGCCTTTAATTAAAATGCACATCCTTTAATTAAAGGCCCCATAACACATGAAGGGCATCCACTGAAATACGACGTGTGACACAGTCATTTCTCTGCTGTTAATTACTAATTAATGAAGCTATTTCAATTAATAGCTTCCCCACCTCGCTCCCCCTTTGACAGGCCCCGTGCTGGGTGCGTCCTGCAGTCCTGCAGTCTGAAGAGGCTCCTGCCACCTTGCTGAATATTCATGCAACGGCCTCAACGGCCTTCAATTAAACATGATAAAGCAAATTCCCTAAAAGTATGTTTCTACGTGCAGCTCAGCTCCCTCTGCTGCAGAGGGGGTAGTGGCTCCACTGTACATGGGAAAGAACTTGGCCCTGGTCCCCAGAGTTGGGGTTGGCCCAACTGCCCAGGGTGGCCCCCGCACCTCTCGCCCGGGGAAAGGTGAGCAAGGAGTCCCCAGGGGCAAGTGGGGACCCACAGGGCCTTGCCGTCCTAGGGCTGAAGGACAAAGCCAAGGAATGGAGGTGGGGAGCCCAGAGGGGTGGGTCTAATTAGTATGCTAATTACAGATATTAAGTGGCTGTTAAAGATCCTGTTTTAAAGAAAAAGACAAAAAAGAGTCACTTACTGAAGGGACACCCTACCTGTGGGGGTAGGGGGTGGGGGTTGGGCGCCTAGTGAGGCCTGTGTGGGGCTTTTGGGGCCTAGGACAGGACCTGGGGGACTCCAGCTGGCCCTGAGCCCTTCAACATCCTGAGCACTGGAGGGACCCCAACCCCACCCGAGGCCAGACTTCCGCAGTCCCGAAGTGGGGAAGGGGGGGGGGGGGGGGGGATAGTCCCGCCCCTGAGGACACCTGCGCCCTGGGGAGAGGAGAGGGTGGGGGGAACGGACCTCGGGGCCTCCAACCATGAAGTCCTGCTGGCACGTCATCTTCTTATTAGAAGTGGACACAGAAACCCCGTGTGTGCAGGAGGCCTGGCGGCCAGTGGGAGGGACTCAGACTGGGGGAGAGGTGGTGAGAGAGGGCCCCGTCCCTGGAAGTTGCCCCACGTGTGCACTCCTAGGCCGGGCCACTCCTGGGTCCCCCCTCCTGCCTTGGGCTCCAGTCTTGCCCATCCTCACTCCTGGAACATCCTTCCAACCTATCCCTTCGGAGCCGAGGGGCCTGAGCGCCGGTGCACTGGTGGCCAACTGGATCCTTCAGCTCCTAACCGGACCTCCCAAGGAGGAGCCAGGTCGGCTTCTGGGGGCCCGGGACAGAGCCCTATCGGACGGCGCCCTCTGTCGGCCGGCTGCGGGGCAACAACAGCCTGGTCCTCCCAACGCTCTCCCCTCTCCCCGCCACTGCACTCAGGGTCAGTGTTGGCTCTGGGATCCTGCCAAGGCCACCCAGGGGGTGAGGCCGTGTCTGGGCCTGCCTGCACCAGATAACACATGGCCAGGGCCAGGCCTGCCCGCCCGCCCTGTCTGTGCTAACAGCACTTGCCTGCCCACCAGCAAACGCTTTCACCTGGAATCCAAGGAGCCCATTCCAGGGCCCAGCATTGGCCTTGGGAAGGGGGTGGGGCTGCACCCAGCTCCCAGAGGACGCTCAGGACCAGGAACAGCAGTGCTGGGAGGAGAAGGCCCAGCTTCACAGCAGGCCCAGTGCCCCCACCCCGGCTCCGTCCTCTCCTGTCCTGTGAGGCCATGGCAGAAGTCCAGCCAGACTCAGCATCCAGGAGGCCTGGGATCCCAGTGTACACGAGCGCCCTGGGCCCCCATCCCTCAGGACTCAAGCACAGAGACAGCAAATGGGATGGCTGTGTTCCCACAGGCAGGGCCGTCTCTCTATCTCAGTTTACAGTTCTCTGTGGGTTAAAGACAAAGGAGAAGAGGGTCAAAGAAGATGAGACGGTTGAATGGCATCGTCAACTCGACGGACATGAGTCTGAGCAAACTCCGAGAGATAGTGAAGGACAGGAGAGCCCAGTGTGCTGCAGCCCATGAGGTTTCAAAGAGTAGCACACGACCGAGAGACTGAACAACAAAAGGCAAAAGTGTTATTCTTACTCCCAGGCTTACAGTAGTGAATTCAGAGTGGCCAAGAGGTAGAAGCAGCCCGAGTCCCCCTGACGGATGAAGAGATAAACAAGACATGGTCCATCCATGCGATGGAATATTACATGGACTTAGAAAGGAAGGCAATCCTGGTGCATGATCCAGCATGGATGCACAGTGAGAACATCACGTTTAGTGAAATGAGCCATCATGAAAGGACAAATACTGTAGGACGGGTTCCCAAGAGGGCCTCGAGGGGTCAGCGTCATAGAGACAGAACACAGATGGTGGACGCCAGGGTCTGGCAAGGAAGGGACAGTTCTCATTTGGGAGGAGAAAGTCATGGCTGAGATGAGGGTGATGCTTGCCCAACAAGGTGAACGTACAGCGGCACTCATAAACAGCCACAAGCCCATGGCTGTCCTGCGTCCCGTGTCCTAAGGAGGGCACCCCACCATGGGGGAACTTTCTGGGCTGGGTTCCCATCTCAGAACAGCATGGCCTGGAATTCCACCTGAGGTTTCTCGTGAAAAACCCCAGCCAAGCAAACAGAAAGGCCTTCATGGTAAATTCATATTCTTGCTGCGTCTCTGTAAACAATCAGGCCAAACCCACAGAGGCCAGACTCACTTTGTAATCGAGAATCTTTCTGATTCTTCCCGATCAAAAGCGGGGGTGGGGGGCTGTTGCGGGAAATCTTTGCTCACATGGAAAATTAGGATTTGTCTGATTCTTGAATCTGCACAAAGGACAGCACTGCCAAGAGGCTCTGACACAGATGCGCAGACAAGGTCTGTCTGGGGCAGAGCAAGGAAGGCCCACTTCAGTGGTGTTTGCTCATTTTTGTCAGCACCCATGAGGATCAGTCTGTCTGTTCGTGATGTTTTCCTTGAACTGTTTGTAACACTTTGCGGGTTTCCTCGAATGAATGAAATAAATCTTTAACATGTGTTTATTCTTTTTATAAATAGAGTGTTAAATGACATAATGGTCTTCTTTTTAAATAGTTTAATGGTCATAATTTAAATAAGACTTTGGTGTGATTTTCCATATTCTCATAGTTTCTTTTTTCTACATATACATCTTGCAGAGTCTATTATTAATCTGTAAGACAACTGGTCCCTCTACTGTAAACAGAGAGGGAGAAAGACAAGGAGGACAGGGGGTTTCACTGGTTCAGGGTGTGTCCTGCCCAGGAGGGGTGCCCACGCACCCTCACGAGGCCCTAGGGGAGCAGGTCCATCAGCAGTGCCCAGGGATTCACAGGAGGGGCACGAGGGACAGGTCCTCTGGGGACACTTGGTCATGTCAGGAGGCAGGGCTGGCTGTTGGGACTAGGGGCCTGTCTGGTGGGTGGGGGCCAGGGGTACTGCTAAAGACCCTAAAGTGCATAGGACGGGCCCCTCCAGAGCATGATCTGGCCCCCAGTGATGAAACACAAAGCCAAGCAGGTTCTGGGGAGAGACTCCAATTGACCACCCGCCCCTGCACCAACATGACCCCAGCGAGGGATTCCCACATGGGGCACATATGAATCCACACAGAATAGAGTGTGTCTGTCATGAAGCTGCTGCTACTAAAGATACTAATCCACCCACACTGAAGTTTCACCAACTGGAAGAAGGGTGCTACCCCCATGGGCAGGGGAAGCAGGCCACACACCCTTGGGCTGAGGCTCCCTTCCTTTAGGGCCAGGAGCAAAGGGGGCCCTAAGCAGGGCCCAGTTCCCTGCTGATGGCCCAAGGTTCTCAAGGATATAGGTCAGGGTGGCTAGAGGTCCTCATGGGCGGGGCTCAGGTCCACTCGCTGGGCCTTCCCAAACACAAGGAAGGTGCACAGCCCCAGGCTGCTGATGGCGGCCACTAGGTTGAACACAGATGTCCAGGAGCCCGTGGTCTCGATGAGGTAGCCGCCCAGGCACACGCCCACTACACCTGTACCGCAAGAGGAGACGGGCCAGTTGGGGGACAGACAGGCCAGCTTGAGGACAGGCTGTCCAGCCCCTGCGAGGACAGTGTGGAGAGAAGCTAGGGGCCCTGAGGGCACCAGCCCTGTCATTGCAATCCAGTCCTCAGGCTCTGAGGACCCGCACATGTGCAGGGGTTCCACGTCATTGTGAGTGTGAACACCACGGAAGGCAGCTCCATTCTCGCCTTGTGACTAGCTCCAGGGTCTGAGCTCCCCCAACTGCTGTAACACTATGGGACCCTCCGAGGGTACCACGCCCCATCCTGAGGGCTGAGGCAGAGGGTGGGAGAACACGGAAGGGGGCAGCTTGATACCCGCAGGCAGGGGATCCCAGCCCACCTCTCACCTGCCAAGGCCCCGGCTGTGTTGGCCACGCCTGGAATAGGACAGGGAGAATGAGGATTGGTCAGTGGAAGCCCACTGGAACCCTCCTACAGCCCACCTGCCCAGGGATAGGTCCTAGAGGCCCTGAGCAGGAAGGGGCAGCTACTTCCCTATTCAAAGAGGGCCTGTGGTCCTTACCAAACAGAAAGCCGGCACAGGAAGGGGCCAGATCCTGGATATTAACGGAAATGCCGCTGTGGGAAAGAGAAGAGAATGAGGGCGAGTGACCACAGGATGGCTGCCAGCCACCACGCCAGCCGTAGCTCTTCTGATCACCTGGATCCCAGAGGCTAGCCAGGCCTGCCCACCGCACCAGGAGGTCAGCCCCAGCTCAGCAGTGGTGATGGCACGGGACCCACTCTCAGGATGAAATAAGACGGGAGGCAAGCTTGCTTGAGTGCACACACACTTTGCTGCCCAATAATTTGGAAAACGACATCAAGTTCCAACTCAGAACAACTCAGAGCTATTTTCCTGATTAAACCCTGAGCTGCAGTGAAGGCTGGGGGCCTGCAGAGCAAGCTGTGGGACATGAGGCTGGATCCCCACCTTTGGCTCAGAGGATGCTGCTCAGAGATCAGCATCTCCTCTGCTGGCCCCTGCCCAAACACTGCTTTGTTTTCCCAAAAGCCCAGGTCCTCACCGGCTCCATTCCTCTTTGCCTTGTGGCTCACTTGTGGGGGCCTGTCACTGCCCACCCTCCACGTGCACCACGACCCACAGGGCTCCTCCCTTGCATCCAGGACCCGGGAGCCCAGAGGCAGCATGGGGGGCTCTGGCAGATGAGGCACCTGGCCCTCACCTGTGGTTGAAGGTCTGGAGGCCAATGGAGGCTGACGCGAAGACCACGGAGTTACAAAAGCTCGAAGTGTGGCCCAGACACAGGGCAAAAACACTGGACAGGCCGAGGCCCATCACCTGCAGGAGAGACAAGTGGGGACGCGGCGGGAGCCTTGGGCCTTCCTGGGCTGCCCCGAATGAGGGTGGGTGGGGCTCCCTCTCTGGGTGGGGCTCCCTCTCAGGTTGGGCCTGCCCGGAGGACACGGAACAAAGCTACACTAACCAGCTGGCCATGCTAGCTGCAGCCAGAGAAGCCCTAGTCGATGGGCACAGACCCAGGCCCAGAAATGGGCACCGGGGCTCAGGGGAAGGGACTCAGTTGCCCAGACCAGTCCCCATAGCTGACCCAGGGAGCCCTCCAGCCTGTGTACCACACTAGTCACCTTCTAGGTCAGGGGCCCTGGGAGCAAAACGGTGAGAGCGGGAGAGAGTCGAGAGGGAGCGGTCTCAGGACCTTCCTACCTGCATGAACTTCCGAACAGTGATGGTCCTGTAACCTGGACAGGGGGAGACCAGAGCGTCCTGCTGGCCATCTGTGCTGCCCCACCCCCGACGGTATCCGGAGGGGTCCCACCCGGCAGGGCTGTGGGGGAGAGGAGGGCCGGGCCAGGCTCGCGGGGGATCATCTGCGTCATCTGAGCCATATGCACACGTGTATGAGTGTGTGTGTGCATTTAGAGGCCAGGCAAAGCAAGTCCCTCAGTGATTACAAAATGTTTTCTTTGTGTTTCTGCAAATTTTCTGCTTTTCCCTCAGTGAGTGGGTGGTTCCTTTGGTAACAAGGACGAGACTGACATTTAAGGCCATATAGGGCAGGGTGGTAGGGAGTGTGCCTGCGAGACAGTCATCCTCAGGGCATGGGTGTGCAGGTCTGTGCTCTGACCCCACCAGGGGACTGCGTCTAGCATCCAGGTGGGAGAATCGACTGTTCCACGGTGACTATGTCCCCTTCATGGGGAACAGGCTAGGAAGGTGGCAGGCTGGAGGCAGCCATTGGCTGTGAGGCCAGGAGCCGGGCACCAGAGCCCCCAGGGCTGGCTCTCTGGACTGGGGACCCACATCATGGCCAGTCCTCAGGGGTCTGGCCTCCTCCTTGCTACAGCAGCACCCAGGAGGGATGCCCCCTCCCTTCCCCCAGGGCTCACCCTGATTGATGAGATGGTCGGAGAGAAGGCCGCTGAGCAGACTGGCAGGAATGGCCACCAGCCAGGGCACCACGTTGAAGACCCAGCCCTGGAGGGAGTGAGTGGAGGGACCTAAGAGGCGTCCAGAATGGGCACCTGGCCCTCTGGAGAGGACAAAGGGGGTGGGGTGGCCTCTGCCCATGACCACTGTGCAGTAAGTCCTCTGCCCACAGGCTAGGCCTCCTAGCCTGGCCTCCCAGACCCTAATCCATCCCTGACATGGACCAAGCACTACTGGTGCTGTCTCCTCTGTGAGCAGGAGCTCCCTCGTGGCTCCCACAGGGTGAAGGCAGAGCTGGGGATTGCATCCTGCCCAGAGTGTGTGACCCAAAGTTCCTGGTCACCAGACCGTCTGGTGGCTGGGCGGCTGGGATGAAGCCAGCCAGGCTGACTGCAGGACATCTGTGCCCCCATCAGGAACCCTGCATGCCCCCAAACCCCAGGAAGGACTGTCCACAGTAGGGTGGGCAGACAGGGCAGCACCTGGGCCTCTCCTGTGTGCACCCCGGCTCTGGCACTGAGCCACACTGTGTCAGAACTGCCAGAGCCTGGATGGAAGGAACCCAGCTCTCTGAAAATGCCTTGCAGTGCCCCCCCACCCTGCAAGCTGCCTGGTGGCCAACCCACCTTGGAGCTGGGGAAGGTCTCCTTAAAGAAGGTCGGCAGCCAGGAGAGGAGGATGAAGAAGGAG
The DNA here is from genome assembly GCA_917880005.1 of Nanger dama. Lineage (NCBI taxonomy): Eukaryota > Metazoa > Chordata > Mammalia > Artiodactyla > Bovidae > Nanger > Nanger dama. The sequence goes on from CAKJTW010000080.1 coordinate 871,402, forward strand.
CAGGCCGCCGAGAGCTGGGAGATGATGGCTGCCCTGGGGGGCGGGCGCCAGGCTCAGCATCCAGCCCGTCCCCACACCAGGGTGGCCAGGTGCTGAGAGCAGGGAGCCCAGAGTGGAGCAGCCTCCATGCCAGCCATTCCCCTGTGGCGGTGGATCCAGGCCCCCAAACCCTGTCCCCACAACAGCCCGCTCACCAGACAGAAGGCTTTCGGAAGAGCTGTCTCCAGGGCATCTTGGTGTGTCTGGATATGGGCAGGCCTTGTGCCAGGATGCCCAGGGCCAGGATGAGATCTGAAGGGGGAGGCAGGTCCACATGAAAGCCATCCATGGAAGGACGGACCTGCTCCCAGAGACCAGATGCTGGGGGCACCTTGTGGGCCCCTGACTGTGCGTGGGGGCTGTACACCTTCTCTGCCAGTGCCTGGGGTCGGCAGCACTTGTCTTCAGGGGTGGACATTAGTGCTGACCATCTGTTCCCCGAGCCCTCAAACCTCCCAGGCCCCACTCCTGTCACAGGAGGCCACCACTTCCCCTGCAAACTGCCTGTGCCGGCCGAGTAGGCCCCTGCACGTCTGCATTCATCTAACAGTTCCCAGACTTGACCACAGCCCGGATGAGACTCAGGGAGCAGGCGTCCTCTCTACCTGGGGGATCCTTCTCTGGAGGGCAGAGCCGCAGCCCTGGGTCCCCAGGCCCACCTGCTCTCGGGGTTCAGTGGCGCCTCCCCTAGAGGGGGAGGAGGCACCAGGAGGACACCAGGGCTCCCAACCTCCCCAGGGAGCAGCACATACCTCTCTCACTCAGGAGACATCTGTACACATAACCCACCCACAGCAGGGTGAGCCCGCCCGAAAAGTAGAAGACGCTTGGCCAGCCGTACCAGTCCAGGAGCAGGGAGCCCACAGCCCCGGTCACCAGTGTCCTGCAAAGACAGTGGTCGTGGCCAGAACCCTCGCTTCACTGGGGCCAGAGCTGCCTCTTGGACCCCACCCTGTGTGAGCTGAGTCCCTGGAAAACAGGGTACCCTGTCATCTGTGGAGCAGCTGCCAAGAGGGCAGGCTCCGCGTGGGATGCTAGGGGTGCGAGCTGGCAGAGCATTCTGATGCCAAGAGCTGGCGTGGACTCAGGCACAGCCACGCAGCCATGACATGGCACAGGGGCCTGCTTTGCTCTAGGATCTCCCTACTAGGCCTTCAGCTGGCCCACATTTGCATGTGAATCTTTTTAAAATAAAAAAAGGCAACGAGAAGACAGTGGTGACAAGAATTCGCTGACATAAAACCTCCACGCTGTTTTCAGCTCCTTGTTATCAGAGAGGATGAAATTTCAAAAAGACTTCTAAACGCAGAAACAACCTCCAAACCCAACCGCCTCCCTGTGTCCTGCTGATCCTGTGTCCTGGAGGCCTCCTCGCCACAAGCTGGCCTGTCTTTCTAGGAGCTTCTCCCCACTGCCCCCCATCTGCTGAGGCTTGACTAGGGAGATGCTTAAAGAAAACAGAAGGAAAAGGCTTCCCATCAAGGCCCCTGGAGGCTGTCTTCTGCTTTGAGCCTCCATTTCCCCATTTGAGGGGAGGCGGGTGTGCATGGTCTCTCCCTGTGTCTCCCTTCTACCTGCTCCCACCCAACAGGTCCAGATCACCCAGTGAGATGGGATTTCAGATGCACTATGAACCTTTTTTGGTGTGATTTGTCTCATACTGCTTCTCTGAAATTCACATTTTACTGGGCACCCAGGGTTTCCATCTGGGGAGCTCCCAGCACCCTGACAGGCACCCCTGGCCCCTCTGCATTCTTGCCTGGAACTCAGCAGCAGTGAAGTGAGGCTCTGAACCCAGGGGTTGTGAAGCCCCATTAGGACAGCAAGACACCCCACGGAGGGTCTGGTGCTCTGGGGGACACACAGTGGGGAGGGACACAGGATCAGATCTGTCATGACTCGGCCATGATGAGTGCCCTCTAAAGCAAACGCAGGCCACCTCCCCAGTGGGGACGGCCCTATCCAGTTCTGTCAGTGCAGAAGGAAGGGAATGTAAGTGGGCAAGAGCCCCAAAGCCCACTGGCTCCAGGGGGACAGAGCAAACACAGTGGTTGGGGGCTGGGCAGCAAGTGCCTCCAGGAGTAGACTCTCCATGTGTCACCATCACTGAACCTGCATCGCCCTGTGGCATTTGCACGAGTGGCCTGTCCCCTCCAGCCCCAGGCTGGGACTTACCCGAACTGGGAGCCAGCCCCCACGGTGCTGTAGGTGAAGGCTCGCTCACTCTCCCGCACCTTCTGGGACAGCAGGCTGGTCAGCGCAGGGAAGTAAACCCCTGGAGCAGGTGGAGAGGAAGGGGCCATGTGGAACTGTGTCCCAAGCCAGGTGGCCCATGAGGCCCACCAGGGGAGCAGGTCGAAGCATGATAAATGGGCTGGAAGTACCAGGAGCCCTGGGTGATTGTCCAAGCCCAGGTCTTCTTCCTCCTTGCATCACCCACAGGACAGTGGATCTGGGCTTTTCCTGACACACGGCCAAGGAGACACTCAGCCAAGGAGACACTCAGCTAGGGCGGTTGCAGGTGGTGCAGAGGGGGTCTGCACCGGCTCTCAAGGCCACAGGGCTCCAGAGTCCTGGCACCGACACGGGGGATCATGCACACACATGACAAGTGCACACACTAACACACACAGTGCATGAATGTCGGGTGAGACCTGAACAGCCTTGAGGGACCACAGTGCTGAGTCCTGGCTGCGACACTGCCCTGTAGCTATGGGATATGTCACTGCAGGAAGGTGGGGGAGTGGCGGGGGGGCAGCTCGGGGCCTTCCTGTACCTTGCATTGCAACTTCCTGTGAAGTTATAATTATTTCAAACTCCAGTTTTGAAAAAACAAAAAAACCAAATTGTACTGGGGGCCTGCAACTGTTGCCTGTTACACTGGGTTTTTCTCCAAAAGCACCCAGGAGAAGCTCAGAGGCCAGGCACTGGGACAGGACATGGCCCCCACCTTCCCCTTGGGACCCAGCACTACCCACACCAAGTGCTGGTCCATCCAGGATGAGAATTGCCCCTGGACCCCTGGTCTTTTCATTGTAACAGGCCACACAGAGAAGCCCTTCTGTCTCCTAGGAGGATGGGGAGAAACAGCTGAGCTGACGGCCACCCAGCTGGGTGCTCAGTGGGCAGCCCCCAGCCTGGTGTCACAGAGCTCAGTCCTGCCTCAGCTGCAGGACAGACAGTACTAGCCATGGTCACGTGGGGTGAGTTGGAAGGAGCGCAGGTGCTGGACTGCCTGGAGCATAAGGACCACCTGTAGGCTGGGCCAATGGGGCTGATCAGGAAGCAGGTAGAGGCCCAGTCCAGGATGTCTGAGATCCTGGTGGTGTGGGCTGGAAACAAGCCCACCCCTAGCCTGGGCTCTGGGAAGTAGGAGATATGGTAAGGAAGGGGGTGTATCCTGTCAGATGGCAGGCTGGGGTAGGGCAGGAGCTCGGAAGGTCACCCACCCCCGGAGGGAAGGCGTGAGACCCTGCCACCACCACCCCTCCCTCACCCGGCCCCCAGAGGTCTTTGAGGAGGCCTATCTCCAGAAGTGTGATGTCCCCAAAGCATGAGACCCAGAGGTCTTGGGAATGCTGGTATCCCTCTGTCCACTGGCCCAGCCAGTGTGGGGTATGGCCTCCAACTAGGCACATCCCCGTGGTGGAGTTGACAGCACCATGAGGCAGGCTGGTGGCCACCAGATCCCTGGAGCAGACTTTGTGGCAGGAGGACATGTGACATTAGAACGTGCCAGCCAGCCTGTGAGGTGACTCTAGAAAGCAGAAAGTGCTCGGGTGCCAAGGCATCAGCGCACAGACAAACACCGGTGCAGGGATGTGAGACAGAGCTTCCTGCGTGCCAGTGGGAATGGTCCTCCACTGACCACCTGCCCCACCGGGCATGGCCTCACCAGCAACAGCCTTGGGTGCTGATGCACCCGCTGTTATTTGAGGCAGACTTTGAGGCATACCATACACAGGCCCCCACACAAGGACACGTACGCTCACTCAGGAGCACCTGCCTGAACACACGCCCATACGCACAGGTGCACATGCACACACACAGATATGCACACAATCCCTTGCTCTGCTGTGCTTGGGCCCCCTACCTTGGAGCAAGCCAGTGAGGATGCGAGAGAAGGTCATGAAGGCCAGGTGGGCGCTGCCAAGGTGTGCGAGCAGGGGAGTGGCCACGGTGATGAAGCCCCAGGCAGAAGCCGAGAGCAGGATGACCTTCTCACCGCCGATCCTGCAAGGGGGACGAAAGGGTGGCCATGCAGAGCCGTGTGGCCAGGTTGCCAGGATGGACCGGACTAGGAGATCCTGCTGAGGAAGGGGCAGGGTCCCCGCCCACCAAGCACCCCGAGACAGTTGAGTGCTGGCCCAGCCCACCCCCACTTGGACCTCGGGTCTCCCACTCCCCACATTCCCTTCCTAGGAGCCCCCTCCTCCAGCCTTGCCTGGGGGTAGGGATTACCGGTCCCCCAGGTGGCCGCCCACCACCTGAGTCAGGCAGTAGCCCCAGAAGAAGCTGCTGAGCACGACGCCAGCCTCTTTCTTGTTCCAGCCGAAGTCCTGGCTCATGGAGGCGGCGCAGACAGGCATGCTGACGCGGGCGCAGTAGAGCAGGCATGTGCCCAACAGCAGTGTCCCTGTCCATACCTGGCACTCGGGCCTGGGGAGAGAGAGGCTGATGTGAGGGACAGCTCAGCCACCTCTTGAACACCCACTTGTCCATGTCTGGTGACTCCTGAGACAAAGAGGCAGATGCTAGAAACGATGCATGAGGTCCCTGAAACAGCGGAGGTGGGAGCATGCGGTGGCCAGTGAGGGCAGGTTAATAAGCTGCAGTGGGGGAGATCCAGTGCTCCAGGACATGGGGACTCGGTTTCCACAGACCAAGTGTAACCCGCCAAGCGGGCAATGGGCTGGCAAGAGGACCCCAGTTGAGGCAGAGGCGGGGTAGGAGCAGTGCCGTGGCCCCTGCAAGGCCCCCCAGGAAAGCTGGGTCTGCTCAGCAGGGCACCCAGGGGAAAGTGGTGTGAGGTGGCCAGCATGTCGTGGAGGCCAGAGGCCCCTTGGAGGAGCCTGGGCAGCAGGGAGGTAGCCCCAGCCTCCTAGGAAGGTTGCCAGACAATATCCATATGGGGACTGTCCTCCAAACTCCTGGCCAGCACTCCTCAATTATCAGTCACCAAATCAGGAGAAGCCAGAGACAGGAGCCCAGGGGCTCAGCGCCTATGGGACCCTGGTCCAAGGTGGGGTGGGAAGAGGCATCCCAGGACATCAGGGAGAAGTGCAGGACACAAGCAAGTGTGGCTCAGTGGCAGTACTGTCCACGGCAGTCCAAGGACAGTGACAAATGGACACTGATCTGGGATGTGAAAGGAGGACTCTGGTGTGGAGCACAGAGAAGTCTTTACCGGCTTCACGGTAGCTCTGTAAATCTGTGCGTGCATACTAAGTCGCTTTAGTCATGTCCAACTGTTTAAGACCCTACTTTGGGACTATAACCTCCAGACTCCTTTGTCCATGGGATTCTCCAGGCAAGAATACTGGAGTGGGTTGCCAGGCCCCTCCTCCAGGGGATCTTCCTGATGCAATCACTGTTCCAATCCAACAACTGTTCTTAAAGATGAGACGGGGGTGGTGGGATTTTTAAATGAGAGAGACAAGAGCCTCAGTGCCCTTTCTGTTGGGGGAGGGGAGGGCACCACTAGTGACTTGTGATATCTTTGTGCAGTGTGGGGACATCCCCTGCAGGGTCACAGCAGTGGGGAGTTCAGGAGGGGGAGGCCTTGAGGCAGCCTTGGGGTGCCTTGGGGATCCTGCATACACCTGGGCTTACCTGCCTAACTGGGGCAAGGGTTCTCCTGGGGCAGGGGTGAGGTGGTGGTGGGGGGTGGTCAGGAGAGCGGGGAGGCCTTGAGGCGGCCTTGAGGGGGTGTCCTGGGTGTCCTGCTTACACCTGGGCTCACCTGTCTAACTGGGGCAAGGGTTCTCCTAGGGCGGGGGTGGGGGCGTGAGATGCTGCTCAGGTTGTGGGGAGGAGACAGGGCAGAGGCTTCAAGTCTGCCCCCCCACACCCCCAGACCTGGTGGAAAGGGGCCAAGACATCAGTGCTGTAAGGCCTTGGGCAGGCTACTGGGCAGGCAAGGTCGGCAGGAGTGCACGGGCAGTTCTCAGAACAGTTCAGTTCAGTTCAGTTGCTCAGTTGTGTCCGACTCTTTGCAGCCCCATGAACCGCAAAATGCCAGGCCTCCCTGTCCATCACCAACTGCTGGAGTCTACCCAAACCCATGTCCAGGAGGCGGAATTCCCCTGTGGTCCAGTGATCTGGGGTGGGGGTGGGGGGGTGGGAGGTGGGTTTCAATCTCTGGTTGGGAAACTAACATCCCACAAGGCATGCAGTGGTGTCACCAAAAAAAAAAAAAAAAAAAAATGGAACAGAGGATGCCAGGGACCTCAAACCTGGGAGATGAGCCAGGACCCTGGAGTCTCACCCTTGCACCCCAAGCCCATTCAAATCTTTGAACCCCTGTCTGGACCTGGCGGGGGCTCCCTTGGCTGCCTCGCTGGGCATTGACCTGAAAACAGCGAGAAGGGCCAAGGATGGCAGAAGTTTGGACTCCATCTGCGGACATGGGGGCAGATCCCCTCCCTGGGGGCATCCTCCCACGCTGAGGCTGCCTTGGAGGACAGTCCAGAGTGAGGCCAGGACCGGCCTGGGAGGGCCGGAGCCCTTGCCTGAACACCTCCCAGGAGTAAGAGACCTCAGAGGCCCTGAGTGCAACTTTTGTGTCCTGAGCAGTGGGCGTCATGCGCACCAGGAGCCTGGGAAATGGGCACGATGGGCCATTCCATTATCTCCAGGTCATGGCCACTGCCACCTGGGGCAAGTGCAGCCACCAGGCCTCCTGAGCTTCAGTTTCCTTGGTGAAGACGGGCTTGTTCCCCTGACGCCTGACTCCTTCACAGGTCAGTGACTAGCAAGGTGACGGCCAGCACTCAAAGCCTCAACAAGGAGCCATTGACTGGGAGGGTGGGGTTGGGGGAGGCTTGGCAACAGCATCCACCTCCTGCCAGCATTTCTCCCCCAGCCCCGTTCCGTTCACCCTGCAACTTAGTGTACTTTCCCACAGGCTGGGAAACGAGATGGGGAGCCTTTCTGTGTCTCAGGCTTGCAGAGGCCCTGAGTAGGGGGAGGCTTAGGGTGACATCATCCAGCTGCTGCCCCCACAGCTGGAGGCTGTGGGGTTCTGCAATCCCACCAGTGGAGACAGACCTCCACTCAAGGGGACTTGAGAGGCATAAGCCCAGCCTGCTTCCCCAGAGGGTCATGTTTGCCAGTTAGGAGTCTGAGAATTACCGTCCAAAGTGGACGAAGGGAATGGTCTGATGTGATGAACAACTCTCCCAAGGAGACACTTGGGTGCTACTCTGGTAGCCCCTCTTTCCCTGGGCCTCAGTTTCCCCGGGTGCACTGGACCACAGATTTCATGCTGTGTTTCTGGTCTCTAGGTGCCCTGAGGAGAGGCAAGGATGGGGCTCCTGGGCAGCATTCTGTGACAATTTACATTTTATATTAGAGCTTCCTATGAGTCCAGTGGGAAAGTGTCCCGTGCTGGAAGGCCCTCCGTTCTGCACTTCCAGGAGCCATCCACTTGACTGGTTGGGGGCAGGTGCCCCCTGGAAACTGCCTAGTGATCCTCAGTGACCAGGGAGAGGCCATCGTGCCCCCACCTTCCTTCCTGGCTGGCAAAGTGTGACTGGAATGACTCAGAAGTGGGGATAGCAGCGCAGTGGCTGATGGGGCAGGTCTGGTGGCTGCCCCTCTCTCGAGAGGCGCAGCAGGGGCAGAACCCCACAGGGCAGGCTGAGGACTCTCCTGGGGCCTAGTGGCCCCAAATGGTAATTTTCTTGACAGAACCAGACTGTGAGTGGGGTGTGGGAGTAGGACAGGGGAGGGGCATCAGGAAGGCCAAGGAGGCCACAGGCAGCATTGGCTCAGCAACCTCAGAGGAGCTCAGGGACTGTCTCTTCTGGGGCTCCGACCGTGGAAATGATGCCTCCAGTCCCCCTCTTGTCCCCACTTTCCCAGCCCGGCACGGCAGGCCAGCTGGCAGGAGCGGGCAGAGGACTGGTGAGTGCAGGTCCATGAGCCTCAGAGGTTGGTGCAGGGTGACCTCCACGGCCTACAGGTGAGCCCTGCGAGCCCAGGCGCAGGGGAGCAGGGCTTCTAACTTCCACGAACAGCCATAGCCGGAAGGTGCCTTTAAAAGGAAGCTTTGTTCCTTTCTGTGGCCAAAGCTACGAAGGGTCACCTGCATAGAGGGGACCGCGCCCGGCACACCTGCTCCTCCTTTGGATGCAGTTTGCCAGCACTCCAGGAGCCTGGGTCTGTTTGCTCTCTGGGTGGGAAGTCCAGTTGGAAACCGGGGAAAGCTGGCTGAGACTGGCCTACTCTGGAAGGCTGGCAGGGAACCGAGAGGTCAGGAAAGGCATCAGTTTCCAGACCACCGGTTGGCCTTGAGCTTAAGGCGCCAGAATGGGGACCCCCACAGAAGCTGGGGGCCAGGTGCTATGGGCTTCCTCCTAGGGCCAGGAAGTTCCTCCTGGAGGACCCGCAGCCCTGTCCCTGAGCTAGCAGATAGTGCCGCTGGCCGGACGAAAGGACATCCTCCACAGGTGCTGGGGACACAGAACCAGCAAGTCTGCTGGTGCAGGCGACCCAGATGTGGCAGCTGATCAGAACGCCAGACCCAGAATCCTGGTCTCCGGCAGGGCTTGCTGGGAACACATAAGGTCAATGACAGGATCAGCAGTGAAAAGTCCGAAGACCTTCAGCCCCTCACTCTGCCCAGTCCTGAGTCTCGTCCATGCCCCTAACTTTTCTAGAAACTTCTGCTTCCTGCCAAAGGCCCCCATGCCTGAGAAGCACCCATGGTTGAGCAAACACGAGGTCACGTGGACCCTTGATTCAGAAAAAGGGAACTGTGTTTGCTGCTGGGGACAGAGGGCAAGGGCCAGAGAGAAGCGGGGGCTGAGGGGCTGCCGGCTGCCCTGTCAGGCATGTCCCTGGGGCACGGCCCTGCCTTTGGGTGGTCCACATGGCAGTCAGCAGCCACAAACAGTCACCACAACCCTTTGTCACAGTTCTCATCACCTTTAACCACACAGGGTGTGAACCACTCCACCCAGGACCCTGCTGCCTGCCTGGAGGTGCTCCTTTCTAAACCAGGCAGGGAGGGAAGGAGGTGATGAAGGCAAAGCCAGACTATTACAAAGCAACAGCACTCTCTAGAAGCTCCAGCGCTCTGCCCATCCGCCTGCAGAGCTCCTGTCACTTGGGTTGGCTTCTGGATCAGGGCTCTTGGGTCAGCTCCAGGGAGGAGGCCTTGCCTAGACAACCAGCAGGGTGGGGAGGGAGCAGGTGAATGGGAGGTAAGTACACCCAGTGGGCAGCCCTCCTGGGCACCTGGCACCTGGTGAGTAATTTGGGCTCTAGAGCTCCCCTGTCCCTGGGCCCTGTCCCCCGGGGAGCCCCTGGCTCCTCAGGTCTTCCTGTGACTGGCTTTGGGAGGCTGGGGAAGGGGAAGGCACAAGGCAAGCCCACGGGGATGCAGAAGTGCAGGTGAACCAGCCCTGGAAGCAGGGCCAGTTCAGGGGAGGCAGGGGGATGTCAGGGAGGCAGGGCCTGATGTTCACTAACTTGGGGACCTCAGCCCCCCTGGAACAGGAGGGGATCCTCTTGCTCCTGGTTACTGTGTGAGTCATGCTGGGGGGCGGAGCCCCCAGCCCAGGGCCATGACCTGCCCAAGGTCTACCTGTAAGGTGAACCCCCACCCCCAGGGGACTTTATGTGCATCACACAGCTGGCACAGGAAAGCAGGGGTCAGTGTCTGCTGCAGGTTCCAGCGTAGCCCCTTGCCCCCAGCCCACTGACTGCGCCCTACAGACGACCCTCGGGTGGGTGGGCACAGGTGGGGGCTGGGGCCTGTCAATGTGTGTGGTTGTGAGCTGGGAGGCCCTGCCCCCAGCCCTCCCATCCCACCAAGACCCAATCTGGACTGCAGACGGGGCACTGGGGAACCGGGCCCTGGTTGGAAGGGAGGCGGCAGAGAGGTACGTGGCCCCTAGGCGGAGCAAAGGTGCCGCCGGCGGGAGCTGTCTCTGCCCAGGACGCCTGCATCCTCCCCTGACCATCCCCCGACGCGCGCGGCCCCACCTGGACCACTGGGTGTCCTCGGCCGCGTCCCTGCGGGTCTCGTCCGGGGACGGCTGCATCGGGAGTGGACGGCGCGGGCGCAGCGTGTCCGGGGCCGCTCCCGCCCGGCCCCAGCCACCGAGCAGCGCCGCCCAAGTCCACGTGTCAGTCCCAGCGGCGCTTCCGTCCGGCGCGCTCCCAGGACGTGTCGCCCCCGGACGGCCACCGCGGGGGGCGGGCGGGCAGGGCGGGGCCCGCAACTTGGTACCCGCCCCACTCACATCCGTCGGGGAGGACTGGCCTGGCGCTCCCGCTCCCGCGGGCGGGGCAAACCCCTGCGCGCCCCCGGGCCTCCTTGCGGCCGCCGCGGACGTCCGGGACAGACGGCGCGGGCGCTTCCCCTGCAGCCGGCCGGAAGGATGGGGCTTTGGAGGGCTTGAGCCGGCGGTGATCCTGGCGGGCAGCCTGCATGCCGTCCACACACGGGGGGGCTCCTCACCTCGTAGGGCTGTGCACACCTCAGGTGAGAGTTGGGGTTGGTCTCACCCACTGCAAGGGGAGCAAGAATGGAAGGGAACCAGTTCCAAAATGGGCCTTTGAAGGTGGGCTTTGGCCCCGGGACCCTGGAGCCGCAGGGGGAAGCCTGGCGATCCAGAGCCCACCAGGTGTTCTGACTCCTGTCAGGTGCCAGGCCCCGCTGTCGGATCCCTCTCTTGGGGGATTCTCGTGACTTCAGGAGCCTTGACGCCCAGGGGTGGTGGGCATAGCCACAGAGAGGCAGCAAGTGGACTTCTGGGCAATTCTGCTTCTCCCAGCTGCTGCCTCTTCACACCCACAACCCCACTTCCACCCCACCGTCCTGGGTCCATCCCCTACATGGCAGCCTGGTGAACCTGGCCAGGTCACACCAGGGGAGGCCCTCTGAACAAAGCCTAAAACGCCCTAACCCTTGGCCTTGGCCTTCCCCCTCCCCAGCTCCTTCTGTACAGTGGTGCCCACTGCAGGCCTGGCTTGCCCTCCTCCACACATGCTAGCAGCAGACGGAGCTTCTTCCACCCATACGATGCTCAATGGGACAGAAAGACGGTGTGGAGAGAGCAGTGCTCCCCAAATAACCCAGGACTGAGGAAAGTGTGAGAATCCTTGCTAAATTCTACCTGGCAGCTGCCACCCACTGCCCCAGGAGCTTTGATGGTGATTTGAAAAATTTATTTTTGGCTGCATTGGGTCTTAAAAAATTTTTTTAATTTACTTTAGGCTGTGCTGGGTCTTCATGGCTACACAGGCTTTTCTCTAGTTGTGATGAGTGGGGGTTACTCGTCGTGGCGCGTGGGCTTCTCATCGTGGTGGCATCTCTTGTGAAGCACAGGCTCTAGAGCACGCAGGCTTCAGTAGTTGTGGTGCTTGGGCTCAGTAGTCATGGTTCCCAGGCTCTGGAGCACAGGCTCAATAGCTGTGGTGCACTCACTCAGTTGCTCCGTGGATCTGTTGGGGATCCAACCCCGTGTCTCCTGCATAGGCAGGTGGATTTTGAACCACTGAGCCACCAGGGAAGCCCTGCGTTGAGACTTTGTTGTGGCATGCAGGATTTCTCACTGCAGTGTGCAGACTTCTCTCTAGCTGTGGCATGCAGGCTCAGCAGTTGCAGCACATGGACTTACTACTCACCCCACAGCCTGTGGAATCTTAGTTCCCTGGCCAGGGATCAAACCTGTGTTCCCTGCATTGGAAAGTGGATTCTTCACTACTGGACCACCAGGAAGTCCCTGATGGTGATTTTATATGAAAACCTAGAGCCGCACCATGGGGGACATTTGTCATTTGCTTACCCAGAGCCCCTCTGCTCCTGGAGCTGTGCATGAACAAAACACAGAGAGGAAACCAAGATGGCAGGGAAGGGTGGCTTCTGCCATGGATGGGCTGGGAAGTGTCCCTGCAAAGACCTGTGCATCAAGTCTGAGAGCAGAGAATGAGCAGGGCATGTGGGTGGGGTGGGCAGAGGCCCAGGGCAGCTTCCAGGACCGCAAGGATCCTGGTGGGTGAGGGGACAGGAAGGGGGACAAAGCAATGGGAAAGGGCAGGCTCATGGGTCTTGGTGGTCAGGTAGAGACCAGCCAGGGCTCTGATACTGGAAGCCCCCAGAGGGTCACAGGATCACCCTGGCTCCCTTAAGGACCACTCAGGATGGCCAAGGCATAGGCAAGGAAGGACAGGCTACTGCAGTACTCCAGGCCCAAGGTGAGGAGGCTTTGGCTAGTGGGGAACAAGAGGTGGAGGGATCCTCGGAATGCACAGAGGCCAATGGAGGGCCAGGGGTGAGCATCTGACCCCTTCCCTGAGCCTTTGAGCTGGACAGGGCCATCCTCCATGAGGCAGAAGATCTGGGTGTCAGCTAGGGCCACTAGACCACATGTCCCAACCTGAGAGGAAGCCATGCTCACGTTGGCAGCAGCTGGACACACCTCCAGCTTCCAGTAACCTCTGTGAGGGAACTCATATCCAGCCAACCCCACTGTTCCTGAGTTTCAAGGTGGAGAGTGATCAGTGGGTCGTGTACAAAGACTAGCCCTGGCCCCCAATGCTGGTGACAGCTGTTCCGGGCCGCACCCACTGGTGTTGGGGCCTCGGCTCTTACTTGTTTGGGGCCTGTGCACTTTGCATGAGTTTTATTTCCAGAGTTGCTCCCTAGATACACAAAAGCCTCACTGCTATGTCGTGACCTCACCTTCCTCAGCCTCCAGACCTGTCCTTACTGCGCAGCACAGATGGGCTGCTACACCTGGCACAACTTCTGGTCAAGTGCAGCCCCCCCGGACCATGGCCTGGGTGTCCCCGGGGTCCTTGCCACCTCTGGCCCCTGTGCAGCCCAGTCAGCACTTGGGGAAAGCACAGACATCACGCTGCTTTAGGAAAGCTGCCCACCATGTGCTTGCTCTGCACATTTGTCTTCAGGGGGCATCCTGGCTGGACGGCAGAGCCAGCATTGCAGCCACCAGGCTCACCTCTGGCATTTCAGTCCGCGACAGGACCCATCCCAACCAACAGCTGCCTTTTCTAGAAGCTGGAAAGCTTGATTCAAATAACAAAATACAGTATTTCTCATGTGCCTTGCAATAATCCCTATGCTTCAGAAGAATCCAAACTAGGGGTCATTACTCATGTGACTTTACAATATCAGGAACACAGAGCACCAAAATATTGTCACGTCTTATTTATTTCAAGGCACTTTCCACCAGAAAGTGTAAAAAGAAGAAATAAACTACCCTGGTAAAATATCACATTTTAACAAACATGACAGCGAGATCCAAATGAGACGAAGTAGAAAAATCGATATACTTAATGTTCATTACCTTGAAATGCTTGCTGAAAAAAAAGACTGCAAAAGGAGGAAACAGAAAAGTGCAAAGCCGCCCCTTTAAAGATTTCCAGCCCACGGGGAAGGAACCACACTCTCTGTACACAGGGAAAGAACCCAACAGCACCATCTGAATTCTCCACATCTCACTGGCACCCAGCTCATATGGGTCTTCGCACTCACTGGTCAAGCCCCTCACTAATGATGAACAAGCCAGCAGCACTTCTCTTAAGCATTCAACACTTCCTACATGTGACAGGCCCTCCAAAGGTCCCCATCGTTTATGGATGATTCTTACCCAGTAACAGATCCAAATGAGACGAAGTAGAAAAATCGATATACTTAATGTTCATTACCTTGAAATGCTTGCTGAAAAAAAAAAGACTGCAAAAGGAGGAAACAGAAAAGTGCAAAGCCGCCCCTTTAAAGATTTCCAGCCCACGGGGAAGGAACCACACTCTCTGTACACAGGGAAAGAACCCAACAGCACCATCTGAATTCTCCACATCTCACTGGCACCCAGCTCATATGGGTCTTCGCACTCACTGGTCAAGCCCCTCACTAATGATGAACAAGCCAGCAGCACTTCTCTTAAGCATTCAACACTTCCTACATGTGACAGGCCCTCCAAAGGTCCCCATAGTTTATGGATGATTCTTACCCAGTAACATACATTTCAAACCCACTATTTTGAAAAATGTCAGACTGATTGTATGTTAATGATGCACATAAATTATCTTATATACAGTAATAGTAAAGGATAGGAATATGCTGAATTACTTCGTGCTTTTTGAGAAGTATAATTTTACCTCAACTTCCCTAATATTTTTCTTCAGCTTCTGCTGTATTTAACTATCACCTGAAGATCAAAGGCCCCTTTCTCCCTACTTTTATTCCCAAATCTTGAGAGGAAATGATCATACAGAAAGGTCACATCTGAATTGATGACTGAGACAGAGCTGAAGCTCATCACTTCTGGGGGTGAGCAAAGGACCCCTCCCAGTGCTCACAAGGCCCGAAGGACAGCTCTAAGGGCCAGTCTAGGGCGTGATGATCTCCTGATGATCTACAACGACCTCAGCGCTTTTGCCTTTGCTCTGTGACTGGGGAGGGAAAACTCTGCCTGAAGCTGTACCCACTGAAAACCAGTGACCTGCAGCCTCCAACTGCAGCCAGAAGTGAGTGGGGAGAGGAGCTGAAGCCAGAGACCCTGTGGGACAAACACTGAGTGTGTGGGGATGTGACCGAGATGCCCCACAGCCGGAGCAGACCTGACCTCCTGAAGACCTACCCAGCCGAGCACCAAGGCCAATGGACTCTCCAGATTTGTCTGCTGATGGTGTGCATCTCCACGGAGCCCAAGTGCCAGCACAGCCCACCCTGTGGAAGGGATCAGGTGAGAACTGAATCCCAGCCAAGCAGGTGCTCCCACCAGAGGATGTGTGGGGGTCACCAGTCCCGAGGAGCTCTGCACGCCAGGGCCCCTCCACCAGCCTCACTGAGGGCTGGCAGCTCTGCACTGGCACCCTGGGCCACCTGTCCCAAACCCCAACACCCGAGCCTGCACTCAGGACTCACTGACAGGAGTGGGCACCAGGCAGGGGACAGACATGAGGGGAATAGGAGCTGGACGTCTGCCAGACTGGCTGACAGAGTGAGAGGCAGAAGTGCGGGTCACAGAGCCCACTGCACCACAGCACATGCCTGGCACTGTCACATGTCATCGGGAGCTGCCTCTTTCTGGCTGTAGGTACCAGACAGTGTCACTACGGTCACCCCGGGAAGATACCCCAAAAGCAAAAGTTGTGCTCGAGATGATGAACACTTCTGAGAGACCATTATGGTCATTCTTGGAATTAAGGAGAAACCTTTATTTTCAACAAAAGTGCCCAGGAGAGATGGTTCATTGATCCACTAAGAAAGAGTCTCTCACCACTTACAGCACCAAAATATATATTTAAAAATTAAAAAACACACAGCCCGCCCCGCATACACACACGCACACACCCATCTCCCCCAAAGCCACACGACCCAGACCAAACAGGAAGACAAACAAACTTAGTGCCCTCGCACAAAAGAAGTCTTTGAATTGGGATTTACAAATTCATATAGTCTTTCCTATGAAAAAACAAGAACAAACCAAAAACCAAAGAGGGAAAGAAAATACTTCTACACAAAGGCCGGCCGAGATGGGGGGAGGAGGACATGTTGCCCTCCTGGGTGCTGACAGAGCGAGACGGCCATCAGTGCTGCCCAGTGCTCTGAGCGGGGGCTCGGAGTGGGCTAGTGGCCCGAAGATGACGCGCCTTCACGAGCTCAAGTGCCCAGAACGCTGAGCACAGGCCATGGGGCAGTCCTCGCCGGCCTTCCAGAAGAGACGGTTTCTTGCACTGGGAGTTTTCCAGTGCTTAAAGGGCCACTTTTCCCTTTCAAAATGATGCTGGGTCAAAAACAAAACAAAACCCACAAACAGTAAAAGAAGGGAGAAGAGAGTTCTCTGCTGCCATAAAAATCTTCAGTCCCAGGTGGTGCCCGTGGGGCCGGGGCCATAGCAGCGGGGCCCCACGCAGACTACTTGGGCTCCTCAATCACGCCTTTGCTGAGGTCTGTCATTTTGGGGTATTTTACTTTCTTCTGGTCCAGCTCATTCTGAGCCCAAAGGAGTAATTTCAGCAACTTTGCCAGCTTGGGTGTTGACTCACGATTCTCGTAATCTAGGACAGCTTGGTTCACTTCACTCCACACCTGGAAAATGGACAGCCAATAAAAACCACCTCACACACATAGCACCTGCAGAAAGGACCCATTATCAGAAGCATCTTATACGTCTTCAAAACCATTTTTACATGAGAGGCTGGCTACTTATGCCTGTGACCGTCGGGCACTGTGGGGATGTAAAACACAGTCCTTGCCCAGAGGGGCACACGGTATGGTCAGCAGATGTCACATCCGGCCTGGGCATGACGGAACTGGCAGGGAGGAGACACCAGTTCCACCCAACAAGCCCTAGGAGGACACCTGATGCAGACCCCAAGGACACCCTCCTTTCAGGGCAGTCAGGGCAGTGGGGAGGGGACTGCGGTCGGGGAGCTGCCCTGCTGGTGGGAACACAGAGGCTGTGACAGAGTGCAAAAGTATCCAAAGCCAAGTGTGGGATTTTCATCAAAAGATACCTAAGAGTCTTCACACAGTAAGCCAGCTCAGATAAACAAACAAACAAAAACAGGCAAAGAGGCTTAACTATTGTTTAAGGGTCTCAGTACTTTGGGCTCCTAGTATGTCACAAGTAAAGTGTGGGGCCCTCCCAGCAGTGTCCCAGTCACACCACACACACCACCCCATTTCTTTGGAAATCCTGCCCTGAATATCCACAGAAGGTGTGGACAGAAGCCCTCTGGAGCCCACCTTCTGCCTCTGCATCATGTTGAGCAGGTCTCCGAAGGGTGAGTCCTCAGGGTTGTCAAAGGCCAGCAGGGCCAGTGTGCGCTCCATCTCGGTCAGACACTCGCGGCTTTCCTCACCCTGCTCAGCCAGCTGGGTCTGCGCAAATTCAGTGCCGCCTCTGTCTCCCGCTGGCGGATCAGCTCAATCAGGTGTTGTTGCTGGTTGGGTGCCAGGCAGACAGGGTGAACAACTTGCACCCAGCCAGTGACACCCTCCACCCCAGGGCTGCACCTGCTTCTTATGAAAAGGGCTTCTCAGAGGACAGAGTTGTTGAGTACTCCAAGCTCCTGACTGCATTTTAAAAGCAAGAAACAGCTTCCGAGATACATAGCAGAGCAGCTAACTTAAACCCCTTCCCTCGTCAATTACAGCAATATTCTGATGAAATTAGCCCCATTACCTCTCAATAACAGCAAACAGCAGTCCCCAGGCTTTTTGGAAAAGGGATTGGCTATCCACTCCAGTATTCTTGCCTGGGTAATTCCATGGATAGAGGAGCTTGGCAGGCTACAGACCACAGGGTCACAAAGAGTTGGACACAACTGAGTGACTAACACGTCCACTTGCCAAGCTTTTTGCCACAAGGACCTGTTTTGTGGAAGACAATTTTTCCACGGACTGGGGTAGGGCAGGGATGGTTTGGGACCACTCAAGCACGTTATGTCTATTGTGTCTTTTATTTCTAATGTAATACTGCCTCTGACCTGATAGGAGGTATCGGTCTGTGGCCCGGAAGTTGGGGATGGCTAACATGAAGAACCGTAATTCATCAAGTGTCCACAAGCAACTCACTTGCAGATGGAAGTAGAGATAGCGGTTTGTGTCCAGCAGCTCCGGGTGGAGGCTGTTGATGAGTGCAATGGCCTCCTGAATCTGGCCTTTCAGTATCATCTCGCGGATTTTGATTCGCTCGTCAAGTGTTTCTAGATCAACACTGGGTTCAATCCCAGATTCCATTCGAAACTTCTCCGCTGCCTCCTTAAAGCCCTCTGGAAAAGAAAACTACCTTCACTGCTCAGAAAATCAGCAAGATACCAACACCAGGGCTTTTATCTCTAGAAAGCCCATCCTCTGTGAGTGAAAACCTCTAGTGAGAACTGCACTTTCTTGGGATGTGGGATTAACACCTCTGCCACTTACCAGCTATACTTCCTTTCCTTCCACCTGCACCCCCCCTCCACTCCCCGGCTCTAACTTCCAGTCAGGGGAGGATGGGCGTTGAGGCCCCTGCACTGGGGTCCAGGCCTGTGTGGAGAAGCTGCCAGCCTGTTCCAGGGGCAGCATGGTGCCCTCCCACTGTGAATGAGTACATAGTTTCTTCAATCTCAGAGACTGATGGGGGTCGAGGCCACTGGGAACTCCAGGAAGGAGACTCACTTTCTGGAGACGTGGGTTTTCTCACCTCTGCAGAGTGACCCTCTCCTCCACAGGGTCAGGGAGGATGTGGTGTTATCACAGAGTACTTGCATTTCCTTCCACAGGACCACACCCCTCCCCCCACTTTCTTCTTTTGACTTGGACACACCTTCTGAAACAGTCCAGTATCATCTACCAAACTGGCCAGAAGAGATTAATTACTTGGACTTTAAATGTATTTTTGCACATTGTTAACGATGTAGATCAACTGCAAACATGTCAAAGGCTAAGAAATAGGTTTTTTCTTTAAGTTTCAGAGACCTGGAATCATGATTTCATCTCCAGAAGAGGACATCTCTTTAAATGGCAGTTACAAGTTTGTTACAAGAGCACTGCGTTTCCATGATGCCTGAACGCAATCTAACTTTCAGGACCCTCCAGTGGTAAAGTCCTGCTTGTGAGCCCAGAAAGGGAGAATGGTGCCCAAGATGCAGCGCCCACAGCACAGCCCTCACCTGTGACCAAGTAGTTCATGATGAGACGGTTCATGTCTGCTCGTTGGACATGTAAGTTATTGAGCTTTTCCATCCACTCATCCTTTGTGATTTCATCGGGTTTTTCTGAGTAACTCATTCTGATTTATTTCTACAGGGAAAAAAAAAGTAATATTTTAAGAATTGGTGAAGAATTCTCACAGTTGTGATCATTTCAGATATAGACACAGTGGCCAGGAACCAAAGGGTAGAGAGGGAAAACACTTAAAATGTAGAAAACAGCACATGAAGAGGGCCTGAGACTCAAACACAGGCTCAGGGACCAGAGAGAAGGTTGGGGGGTTCAGAAGGCAAGATGAACATGAGGAAGAGCCAGGAGTCTGAGGACCAGAAAGTCAAGAGGTCAGTCCAGGTCAATGAAGGCCCTCCAGGCCCAGGAGCAATCTATTAATAGATGGACGCTCCTCTAAGCACAAGGTGGCATGGAGAGGTACAAGCTGAAGATTCACCTGCTGTGTGTGCTCAAGACAAGTCATCTCGCACACTCTCCAGCCTGACAGAAATGAAGCAGCCTGATACCACCAAGTGCTCACACAGACATGTGCGTGGTCTCTTGAGCCCCTTTACCCTGTGGTCAGAACGGACTGCACAGCAACACACTCAGCACCACTCTGCAAGGCTGTGCATATGTGCTCTATTCCTAGCCAATGGCTCTTCTGCTAGCCAGGACCCCGAAAAACAACCTACTGTGTCCCAGACACAGACAAGCCTGTGCTCAGAGTCACTGTTCAGGATGGCAGCACTATGGAGACTGCTGTTAGTCAACAGCAGCAGGGACAAGCAAATGATGGTTCATAGACTGTAGTCCCAAAGGACCAAAGCCCCGGGGCAGACCAGTTTCTGACTTCAGAATTGTTCAGTTTGTACAAAGACTATTTGGTACACATATCACAAGACATCCTCCCAGGGGTCTGTGGCAGCACCCCATGATTGGACATGACTGCTTCAGTGAAACGCATGAGGATCACACCCAGTAGAACAGAAGTTACTGAACAGCTTTTTGCGGGATCGGGTTCTGCCATGAAATCAATTAAAAACAAGACCAAAAACTTTTGGCTTTCAAACTTTTGTGGATTTTAGGGCCACTGACTGTATCAATAGAATAGAATTTACCAAAGCAGTTAAAATACATGAACAGGCCCACACAGGGGACTTAGAAACCAGCGCATGAAGAGAGCAAGTTGCAGCAGAGACCCAAGGGCAGCAGTTTCTTAAAGAACAAAAACAAAACAAGTTATACAATTTTTACTTAGTAGTAAATACATTCATAGCAAAAACCATTTGTTATTTTCTCAAGTAAGAGCATTGAACCCTGAAACTCAGGAGGTGGTTACCACGGGAGGTTGCCCTGGGAGCCCCAGCAGGGGTGTCAGGATGGGTGGTGAGCCTACCCACTGTCCACTTCAGTTTTATCCTTTGTAACTGACATAGATATTGTGGATATTACTTTATATAAAGCAAAGCACGTGCTCAATTACCTCAGTAAATAAAAGCAATTTAAAAGATGGCTCTGGTTTCCCAGTGGACATGGGATTACTGTGGGGTGGTGAGCATGAAGAGCTGAGCAGGAAGACCAGTGAGGAGCCACCCAAACAAGAGGACAGCAGTGGAAGAACCAAGAGCACAGCCCACAAGACTCTGTGGACTGAGCCAATGGGCCTTGCAGCTGGACTCAGCGGGAAAGTATAAAGAAGATTCGTGGACCATGGAGGGGTTTCAAGCTTGAGACCTTGGAGAATGGAGTCCCAAATGAGCAAAGACTGGGAGAAGAACAGGTCTGAGGAGTCGGGCGAGTTTGGGGTGACTATCAGACCCACAGTAGGGGAAGTCAAGCAGGCACCTGGATTACAGGTCTCCAGTTGGGGGATGGAAACATTAATTAGGGCAATGTCCACCACAAAATGACTCAAAGCTAAGAGTTCACCAGAGATCGCTCAGGGAGACAGTGTCTGCGGGGGAAGCAGAGGAGCAAGATAAAGTCCTCGGTCATGGAGGGGGATGCCATGCCCAACTCTGATCCGCCTTAGAGAACTTGTCTGAGACAAAACCAAGGGGCCGTCCCTCACACAAGGTCATTTCCCTAAGCTGCGGCCACTAGCGCACTCTCACTCATGGGCGACAGAGCAGTACTGAAAAGTTAACAACTTTGAAGAACCGACCCATTCTGTTTTGTGCAGGAAAAACTGAGCACTTAAACACCCCACAAACAGTACGGACGGCGAGGAACCCTTCGCCCCACGAGTAACGTCCTGTCTCAGCAGCTCAGTGTCTGCTCGAATGCGGTCCTGGTGCAAACAGTTCCCGCCGCAGACCTGTGCGACTTGTGGAGAACTATCACCTCCCAGCAGGCGTCGCCGCCCCTCAAAACACGCTCCATCAACACCACCGAGTCCACGCCCGGACTCCGCCGCCTTAGGAAGAGGAGACAGTTGGACCCAGAAACTCTTGAGAGCGCCGCCTCCCCGAGAACGCGGCCCGAGGACACCTGCTCGGACGTCCGAAACCGGCAGGCCTCCTGCACGGTCGGCCGGCGGGCGCAACCTCGCAGCCCAGTCAGCCTCCTCACCGGCCCGCCTCGATCCCTCCCTGGCCACGACCCCCAGTCCGGCCCTCCGCCTCCCGGCCGCCGCACTCCGGCGGGGAAACTAGGCCCGGCCGCCTGGGCCCCTCCGCGGCCATCTTACCGTGCGGATCCCGCCTGCCGCGCTGCGCGGTCTCCGCGGCCGCTCGAAGGGCCGGGCGGGGCCGGGGGAGGGGGAGGTGGCGGCGCAGGGGTCTGGGAGGCGGAGGCGGGGGCCGCGGCGGAGGCGGAGGCGGGGGCGGGGAACGGGAGGGCAGACACACCGGCGGCCGCCCCCTTAGCCACTTCCCGCGAGATCTCGAGATCGCGAGCCGGCAGCCAATCAAGTGCCTTCACGAGGGGGCGGGGTGCGGCGGCCGCCCGGAAACGCGGCACTCCAGCTTCCGTTCTTGCGCAGAACTCCCTTCACGGCGCCTTCGCTCTACGGATTGGCGCGAGAGTCAAAAGGCATCGGCTGGCTCTGGGTAAGATGGCCGCCGTGGAGGCGTCGTTGTAGGGCAACTTCGCGCCGAGACGGCGACATCTAGACTGAGGCGAAGGTTCCAGCGTCCTTCCCGTCGTTTGTGTAAGCCCGAGGGCATGAGGCGGGGAGGTGGGTACAGGCGCCGGTGCTCCGCGCAGCCCCGAGGAGAGGACCTTCCCAACCCGGTGCCTGCCTTCGCGCAGGCCCGGGAGGAGCCGGCCGAGCGCGGACAGCGGGAGCTCTCGGTTCCGACGGTTGGGGTGGGCTCCGGGGCACGCGACCACGGTGGGGAGCGCACACCAGCCTGCTCCAGAACAAGTCTACAGGGGCAGAACTGCCCTCAGGGAACCTCCCAGGGGCCCGGCTGTCTTTCCCGCCCGTGGTTCAGAATCCGCGCTCAGGTTGGGCGGGGACAGCAGGCCTGTGCAGCTGGGGCTTCGAGGTACTGCGGCCGCTGCTCGAGAAGCGGGAGCGTCTTCCTGCCCTGCGGCCGAGGTCGCGGAGGCGCAGGAAGACATTCACGGTTTTATTCGGTTATTACTGTGCGTCCACGGGAGAAGAGTACAGATTACGTCAGAGCGAGGTCTCATTTTCCAGGTCAATTCAGTTCTGTCGCTCAGTCGTATCCGACTCTTGGCGACCCCGTGGACTGCAGCACGCCAGGCTTCCCTGTCTATCACCAACTCCCGGAGCTTGCTCAAACTCCTGTCCGTCGAGTTGGTGATGCCATTCAACCATCTCATCTTCTGTCGTTCCCGTTTTCCAGTTGCTGGAGAGTCAATTTAAAAGAAATTAAGGGACAGCCCTTTATTCCATCCAATGAACTCCAGTGTCTTCCTGTTAAAAGTCAGAGTTTAGACGGTTTCGTGTGATTGCGTGGAAATGCAGTGGGACTTGTTGCAGAAAGTAAGTGCAATTTGGTAAACAGATTAGACAAAGACGACTAATTGTGGATATTTCTCATCAGTGAACTGAGCTAAATCTGCAAGTCCAAAGCTTTGGCCCTAAGCTATTTAAAATGCAAATGGAGTGTGTCTGCAATTACATCCTTTTCAAGCACTTAATCCTCTGAACAACTTTACACACCAGTTTTACAGTGGGCGAGGGGTGCAGATTTTTAAAATTCTTTTCAAGGGTGCACGAGCACAAATCCGGTGCCCTAAAGAGCTAGGGTGTTCCAGCCTAAAGAAGGTTCAGCTGCGCCTTTTCTGCGGATCATAGATTACTTGCCCCTCACCCCCAGAAGTAGTCTTGCTCCGCTTTAATTCTGTCCAGATACTGGCTTCCTGTTGCAACCCATATAGCAGGCAGGGTCATCTCTCTTGTCCCTGGCCCCCTCTTCACACCCATCAGCGACTCCCCAGTTGCCTGTGCAGAGTGAACATTGCTAAAAGCCAGCCTCAGCACCCTGCCCTTCCTCTGGGCTCTCAGGAGATGGGTCTGCGTGCAGCACTTCTAGGCCAGAGCCTAGGAATGGGAACACCATCCCAACGAGCAGGGTGTTGTCCGCTGCTTTGTGTTCCCTGGTCCCTAAAAGATCGCTTTGTTGCCTTCCAGCACACCGTTTTGTGTCACTGATGCCTTATAGTGTCACAGTTCTCCACCAACATGTGACCTTCACAAGAGCTGAAACTTCTAGTACGTGGCAGGGGTTCCATAGATACTTGTTGAGAATGTGGAGGAACAGATGCGTGAGTGAGGGTGAAATCTGTCTCAGCAGAAATGGACAAAGGATGGGAAACAGCGGTCCAGGCGGAGTGAGAGCAGAGGAAGAAGTTGAGAATGGCACTGAATCACACAGATCAGCAGTCCCTTATTAAAAACAATTATTAATTTCTGGCTTCGTGAGGGTTTGCCCTAGTTGAGGTGTACTGGGTTTTCATTTCAGTGGCTTCTGTTCTTGCAGAGTGCGGGCTTTGTAGTGCACAGGCTTAGCTGCCCTGAGACATGCAGGATCTTCCCAGATTAGGAATCGAACTGGTGTCCCCTGCATTGGCAGGCAGATTCTTAGCCTCTGAACCACCAGGGAGATCGAGCAGTTAAGGAGAGTTGTTAAGGTTTATTAGTTTTTAAGGAGCATGCAAGAATTATTTTAAAATGAAATGTTTTGAGAATAAAATGCACAGTGCCTCCTTCAATCCAATCCTGGACTATTCAACAACCAGGTGTCAGGCACATTTTACAGAACCGCAGTGTTTCTGTCTTACTCTTAAACCCTCAAAGCATGAAGTAAAACCCCTGAATGCTGGAGCCCTACTTTCCAGGGAATTTGGCAAATCAAACCTGTTTCTTCAGGGTAAGGCATAAGCTGATTGGACATTGCTGCTTAGAATTGTTACAGGTTCTTGTTGTTGAGTTGCTAAATCATGTCCGACACTTGTTTACCTCATGGACTGCAGCACACCAGGCTCCTCTGTTCTCCACCATCTCCCAAAGTTTTCTCAAATTCCTGTCCTGTGAGTTGGTGATGCTGTGTAACCAGTAATGGCTAGATGTCCTTACCACTAGTGGGCAGTAAACTCCAAAAGGTCAAGTGCCATAGCCTTGACTTTACTCAGGGTCTTCTGCTCAGATTCATCCTGAAGCTGTTGAAAGGAGTAAGGAAGACTGTTTTTACGCTTTAGTTCTGCTACATGTATCCAGATGAACTAGCTGAATGAAGACCCTGTGAAGCATGTGTCTTGGGGTCTGAGATGGTCGCCCTCCCCCCTCCCTGCTGGACTATATTTCCCTTTCTGGATTATACCACTAAACCAGCAAGCACTGGTTATGTCATAAGTTTCTTTGGATGGGTAGAGTAATATTTTTCTTGAGTTTTTACTTCCTGCAGAGGATGTAACATAAACTCTATCCCGCATGGTGCCATCTAAAACACATGGTTGAATGCTGGGCTGGACAGTGGGGCACAGGCAGCGAGCTCAAGTGGCAGTTTACCTATCCTGTCCAGTCAGTGGGCTGCAGACCATCCCTGCTGAAACTCTCCATTCCCTTCCCTCCTGCCTGGAGAGGGCTTTGATAAGTACATTGGTTATAGATACAGACACATGCATGTGTGTATATAAACAATTAATAATGTATATGTGCACAGCTATTGAATATTTATCTGTATATGCTTTAAGGGGTTCCTTGTTTTTTCTTGGTTTTGGTTGTTTTGTTTTCACATTAGCCCAGTTCTGATCAGATGTCTGATATGGGAGATGGAACACTGAATAAAGATGAGCCATTGTTTCAATTGATAACTATGTGTTCCTTTTTAAAAACACTTGGCAAATTTTGTTTTTTTTTTTTTGAGTTTAAAATCCTCTTATGCTTACTCTTTAAGTGCTTTTACTTTCCATTGGAATGAGAGGAACTTTTGTATGCCTGACAGAATCCGAAGATTTTTCATTTTTCTGTATAGTTGTAAAAGGAAACATTCTTGGTCTCCTGTATTGATTTGTTGAAATTTCAGAATAAAACCTTTGGGGTATCTTTTTGCAATTTCCTAATAGTTTGACTTGTATTATTCTTGTTGAGATTTCCTTCAAATACACTTTTCTCACTTTGACCATTTTGTTTCTGTGATCCAGGCAAGCACAGGAAATTACATGGGTTTTTTTCCTCTTTTGGACAAATCCAAAAGCCTCTGTTAGACCTGACTTTTGTGACTCTTTCACTTTTCAAGTATTTTAATTTTGGAAAAAATAATCTCTTAAAATGTAGCCAGTACAGTTACTTAGGGCTTCCCTGGTGGCTCAAAGGTAAAGAAGCTATCTGCAGTGCAGAAGACCAATTCAATCCCTGGGTCAGGAAGATCCCCTGGAGAAGGAAATGGCAGCCAAGTCCAGTAATTCTTGCCTGGAAAATCGCATGGACAGAGGAGCGGTCTACATTCTGTGGGTCGCAACAGTCTGTGGGGTCATGTCGGATGCTAAATTGCTAAGTTATTTGTCGATGCATACTTGCGTCTGAGGACTGGCGGCTGTGGCCCTGCTCTGGGACCTTCCTTGTCTCAGTTGACCATCCCCTCCCACCCTGTGGAGGGAGGTTCCTGTTCTTGCTCACCAGCTGCCTTCGGAATTCGGGTTCAGATCTGTGGGCCTGTTTTCACCTTTCTCCTTTGTCACCTGCTTGTGTGGTGTGACGGACGAGCTTGTGAGGAAATGCAGAATCTAGGCACGGTGTGGTGGAGGCAACACGCCACGTGCTTGTGTCTGCTTTACTCTTGAACTGCTTTTCTGTCAAAACTGCTTTTCTGTGAAAGGAGTTGATTTTTCTGGCTTTTTTATTTGGTGTGTTCTTTTAGAGACTTGAGATGAAACTACCAGCAAGGAAATACAGTTCTTATGCCTCATACTTATTAAAATATTTCTTCTGAAGTTAGCTATTTACTTTTCACTAAATTTATGGGGAAAGTAGTCTTAGTATCAGGAGCCATCCTAAAAGGTAGGAGTAAGCAGCATTATTCTGAAGTCTGAGCCCTGCAGCCCATGGCCCCTGGGGTTAGAGGGCACATGTATTAGCTATTCAAAAACACCCAGTGCTGACCGGAGGCCAGGGAGGAGAAGCTAAGGGGGTCCCACCGTGACTTTGGCCCTTAGTTTCCTCTCTTCTCCCGGATGTCTCCCCTCCAGCCCAGGCCTGGGTCTGAGTTTGGGTCCAGATTCACTGGGGCCAGGGCCAGGCAGTGGGCCCTACCATTGACCCCGACTTCCTGACCCCTTCTTGGCCTGCCTCAGGGTGGGTGCTAGCCTGTTCATCCCTGAATTCTGAACAAGAGTAACAGTAAAGCAACTTGGCTCCTTCCTCATCTGGTTTTAAGTTGTCCTTGGAGAGGGTCTTGACAAACTAGTCTCTCAGGGTTGCACTTGACCACCAGGAGACCGAGGTGCTTTGCTCAGGACCCTGCTTTCCGCTGGGCTTTAACTCGGGGGTGAGAGAAGCCGAACACCAGGAAGCGGTCTTTAAAAAGGATTGCTGGCTTTTCCAGTTGTGCTTTTCCGCCTTCATAAATTTCCTCAGAATTGTTCATGGGTGTTGGTGGCAGGACCTGGTGTCCACACATGTTGAGGATGTGTCAGTCGTCCTTTTCCCACACTTTTCCTCAAAGACTGAAAACCCTTGAGGCCCGGAAGCTTGTATTGCTTCCTAACCTCTGAACCACTGTTGTTGTCAGTTCCCTGAACTTCAGGATTTTTATTTGTGTATTTGGGGTATTTGAGACAATTGGAGACTCCTTTTAAACCTGTTTGTTCCTCTGGATTTAGCTATTAAAGTAAGTTTGTTAGGAGAAGGTATTCCTTAGCTGAAAGTGCAATGAAAGTGAAAGTGTTAGTTGCTCAGTCCTGTGTTTGCGGCCCTGTGGACTGTAGCCTGCCAGGCTCCTCTGTCCATGGGATTCTCCAGACAAGAATACTGAAGTGGGTTGCCATTCCCTTCTCCAGGGGATCTTTCCGACCTGGGGATCAAACCCAGACCTCCTGCATGTCAGGCAGATTCCTTACCATCCGAGTCACCAGGGAAGCCCCTTCTTAGCCAGTAGACTTCAACTAAAAGTACCCAAACTGCAGTTCTAGAAATGCCTTTTGCACCAGGGAAGAGCAGCTCCTGTGAGGAATGACAGTAGGTGAACTGAATTACCTGAAGAGGTTGTAGAAGGACAAGGCCTGACTTCTCCCACAGATGGCAAATGCCTCTGAACCCTGTAGCTCATGGTCACGGCCAGCTCCTGCTGGGAGATTAGAAAGGGAGGCCAGTTGCAGGGGTAGGTGGGGGAGGTGCAGTTTCCTTTCCTTTGCTGTCCGAGTGCCCACCTGAGCTGCCATCCCCAACCCAGGTACTGTAGTGGCACAGGTGGGGCTTCCTGTTGGGGTCTCCTTTCTGTCCCCTGAGCTTTCTGCCCAGGGCTTCCTCCTGTTCCATCAGCAGCCCTATCTTCGGTGTCATTCACAGGACCTAGTGCCCACCTGAAGCTGCACACAACTTAAAAAGAGACACAGATGTAAAGAACAGACTTTTAGACTCTGGGAGAAGGCGAGAATGGGATGATTTGAGAGAATAGCATTGAAACATGTATGTTGTCATATGTGAAATAGATCACCAGTCCAGATTTGATGCATGAGACAGGGTGCTCAGGGCTGGTGCACTGGGATGACCCTGAGGTATGGGATGGGGAGGGAGGTGGGAAAGGGGGTTTAGGATGGGGGACACATGTACATCCATGGTGGATTCATGTCAGTGTTTGGCAAAAACCACTACAATATTATAAAGTAATTAGCCTCCAATTAAAATCATTACTTAAAAAAGAAAGTGAAAAGACAACACAGATTGGAAAAAAAAATCTCACCTTGTAGAAAGACACTGCTGCTGGGTTTGCTTCATGTAAAGATTTTCAGCCAAAGAGGCTGGGTGGGGTTTCCCTATTCCAGCTCCCATTTAGGAGCCTTTTGCAGGGAGCTTTCCCTGCACCCCAGCATGAGTCCCATTCAACAGACAGCTTGCCCAAGATCATACTCCTGGTTCAAGCCAGTTTCAACTTAATCTGTTATGTTTCTGAACTTCTCACTACACTCATCTGGGACAAACCTGAAGACGGTCAAGAAGTTGGAGTGTGAAGTTAGTCTGTGCAAGATTCCATGGAAGTGGTTGGTCCTAATGCAATCACACCAACAGAAACAGACTGTGTTGGAATTCTTTGAAGAAAGGGGCATTCCCTGAGAGCCTGGCAGGCTGTGTGGTCTTTCCATATGTTTATTTACAAGCACACCTGCTCCCAGGCCCCTAGTGCTCCCCCACAGAAGCACCTGGCAGCGCTCTGTAGGGTTTTGGGCACAGCTTTACTACACACAGGGCACTTTTGCCGAGAGGTTCCTGCTTTTAAGGAATGTGGAAGCAGGGAGCTGTAGAGGCAGTGATGGAGACAAAAGGCCTTAAGTTACTGACCTGGGGCCAGCGTCCCAAGGTAGCAGGTGTTTCCCCTCTGAGGTCTGTTGAGTATTAGAGGAGGGGCAGGTGCTCTGGGGCTTCCGTGGTGGCTCAGACGGTAAAGAATCCACCTGCAATGCTGGAGACTGGATTTGATCCCTGGTTTGGGAAGAGCCCCTGGAGGAGAGCATGGCAACCTACTCCAGTATTCTTGACTAGAGAATCCCCATGAATAGAAGAGCCTAGTGGGCTGCAGTCCATGCGGTTGCAAAGAGTCCAGTGAGACTAAGCACGCACAGGTACTGGGGTGTTAATTGATACTACTCAGCACTGAGTGAAGAAAATCCAGGTGAAGGGATATCATTTGTCAGATCCCTTCCTTGCAGCCCCCGTAGGCAGGTGTGCCCGGTTGTGTGCGCTGAGGCTGGAACTGCCCCGGCGCTGAGCTGTTTGGCTCGGTAGGGAGCGGGCTCGAGTCCAGAGAAGCTGGGAACGCAGTCCGGCGGGAAAGGAGCGCGGCGCCTTGCTCCTGCGTCCGGGTGCCCGCCTTTTCTGCCACAAATGGCCCAGGGTGGCCGACGGGAGCCGCGCCGCCTACGCTGCCCAGCCTTGGCCCTTGGACTCGGCCACCATGCGGCGCAGGGCAGGGGCGGGGCCTGGGCCGGACTCCTCCTTCCGCCCGCCGCGCCGGGGCGCTGCTCGAGGTGCGGCCGGCCCGTCTACCCCCGGCGTCTCGGTGGCCGGCGTCTTCCCTCCACTGGGAGCGCGGTCGACCACTCTACCTCCCGCGTCTCGGTGGCCGGCGCCAACCCCCGCCCGCCCACTCTGCGGCGCTTGGAGGAAATGGCTGCGAAACTCTGGAGGCTTGCGGCCCACGGTGAGTGGCGGCCGGGGCGCCGGGCGTAGGGGGCGGCCGCCCGCGGGAGTGCGTGGGACCGGACCGGCTGGGATGGCGGGCCCGGAGGCCAGCCAGCCTGGCGCCGCAGGGCCCGGGCCCGGCCGCGCTCCTCCAAGCGGAGAAGATGGCGGCGGCCGCGAGGAGGGGGAAGGGAGGGCCGCGCGGACCGTGGGCTGGAGGGGGCGGAGGGCGCCGGTCTGTTGGGCAGGGTCCATCCCGAGGAACCAGGCCCGGTCCGCTCGCTGCGGGCGTGCCCGAGGGGCCGGATCGTGGTCGGAACGGATTGAAGTGCGCCAGCAGGACGCCGCCCGGTGACCCGCAGCGGGGTGACCCTAGAGCGAGGCGGTGCTTTTTCCTAGAAGTTCCTGGTCTAGCTGCTGGTCTATGGAAATGATTCTGCCTTAATTGTGTAACGTAGGGTTGAATTCCCCGCCCCCCTTTTTTTTTTTTTTAAACCAGAGTAGTTTCTCTAGACATCTTAAAGGAGGTGAAGTTTCCCTGTAGGTCTTTTTTTTTTTTTTTTTCACCGTAAAGTGTGGTTTTTGTCGCTTTTGTTTCGCTTGTTTCTAGTCGACTATTCTTGTAAAGGATAACATTAGGATAGTTGTGTGGTATTTGATGCTGTGGGAAGCAAAGAACAACGAAAAGGACTTTGAGAAAATTGGTTTGGTTTCATTTTTTGAAAGAGTATGTGCCTAGCCCTAAAATGCAGATTTTTAACTTTTATTGCGTCACTTGTCGATTTGATGTAAGATTGAAATTTATGTTGTATTTTAGCCTCTGGTCGATCTCACAGTAGAAAGGGATAACTTTGAGCTTCCCCAAGAGATGTGCCCCGCCATCCTCTTTCTTGCTCAGGCCTGTGGGTCCTGATCCCACGCCCTCGTTTGCTTTCTCTCTGTTCTTTTTTGGGAGACCCTGGAGGTCAGGGCAGATTTTCTGCTCTGAATCCAGCACTCCAGTCAATGAGCTTAGAGATGGGACTTTACAACAACAGCATGTAAGTGAAATTGAAGATACTGTTTAATTCGTGTGTTGGCCTTAGGTAACATCCATGTTATTTGTATATTTCATAGAATGAGATTTGAGCCTCATGATCTTAGGCATTTTGCAGGAGGGAAAGGCAGATGTTAAGATCTTTTCAGTGTGTTTATGTGTTCACATACCTCATTGTATGTGTGGGTTGGTATGGGGAAGGCTGAGCCTCCATTTGGCAACAGTTCACAGTGGGCAGGCAGTCCACCCAGGCTGACCCTGTTCTGAGCAGTTTATGTGTGCTCATTCGTTTCAGTGACTATGATGCTTCTGTACCTGTTCTAACCACCCAGAAGCTGAAGCACCTGTAAGGAGCTTGCCCAGGATGGAATACCTGGGTTCTAACTGGGCCTTTGGGCCAACCCCTGACAAATATTCTTCGATTTTCTCAGAGCTATGTAGTTGTGGTTTCAACGAGCTTCCAAGGAAGTTGCTTTAACTGTAGACTTTAAGGAAATAAGATCTGTGACCTTTAGGAAGACTTCTCATTGTATTCAACAACTATTTATTGCATCCTGTGTGCCAAGCACCCTGGCTGTAGCAAAGATCAGAAGGGTGGCCTTCTCAGGCCTGGAGACTTGTAACAGGGACCTATGACGGTTGCCAGCCACGTAACCTGGAGCCTGGGGCCCTTTTTGGCACTTGGGGTTAGCGCATAGATAGCACGGCATAGATGTGTCAAGGGTTACCTGTGGAGACCCAGCCCCAACCCTGTTGTGAAACTCCTTGCCACTTCCTAAGCTTTGTTTCCTAGTTGGTTGTGTTCTTGCAGGCTTATTTTAGCAATGAGTTGAGGAATAAGGTGTATCTTTAACTTAATTTTGATTTTCCACCAAGAACTGTCCTTTATTAGTATTTGATTATTCAGGCTGTTTCAAGCGAAGTGAATTACGGGCTGATAAGAAAAGGCACAAATTAAAAGTTGTGCAGTTGACTGTTCCCCTTACCGTCTGCTAGTTACCACAGTGACCTTTGCTTTCTGGCCAGCCATGCCCCTCACCGTACGCCTGCCTGTGTGAACATCACAATGGCTTGTTGAGGAAGTGTGTTGTGGGGCTTGGACATGGTGCCCAGTGCTTCAGGTGTGCCTTCATGAGGGTGAGATTTGTCTTCGTGTTGAGGAGGGGATGGATTAGAGTAGGGACTTGGGGTCCCATCTTCTTTATGACTGGAGTTGTGGGGCCTGCTGTTGACACTAAGTCTTTCTATGGCCTCAGAGGCTCTGAGTCCATTCCTGGGCAGCCCACAGGCTGGGTCTCTTTGGTATGTGTTTTCCAGATGTTCCAGGTCCTGGTTGTTTTATATTCCTGTTAACAGGATGTGTTTTTCCTTTTGTACACACTTGTCCCAAGAGCCCTGGAGACTTCCACTTGGCTCCTGAGAGCCAGGGTTGAGTTTTTCACAGGCCAACTCACTTCGTCCTTGGGTCCCTGAAGTTGACACTGTGTCCAAGAGCAGACTGATTTCTCACACACCTGGTGGCCTTGAGAATCCTTTAAGAAAGCTTCCCTTAAACAGTCGTTTGTGCACTTCTTATTTAGACAGTGGCATCTTTAATAGTGGATACCTAACGTGACCCTATTTATGACCAGCATCAAATAATGTGTGTTAATTCCATTGCAGAATCTCCACGATTAACAGTTAATGGGCACATACTAATTGGGAAGGGATAGGCCAAACTGTCCTCACTTGATGGGAAGTGCTCACACCTCCTGGAGTCTCTTGCTCAGGCCTCTTTTTTCTTTTCCTGAACTTCTGATTTATCCTCCTACCCAAGCATGCACTTCCCCTCTGGTAACCATAGCTTTGTTTTCTGTGTCTGTTTTGCTATTTTGTAAATAGTTTTTCTCTGACCTACTATGATAAATCTCTGGGCCCATCCATGTTGCTGTAAATGGCATTAATTCATTCTTTTATATGGCTGATAATATTCTGTTGTATACATATGCCACATTTGCATTATGCATTCATCTGTTGGTGAATATTTAAGTTGTTTCTGTGTCTCAGCTCTTGTGAATAGTGCTGCAGTGAACTTTGGAGTATCTTTTTGAGTTAGAGTTTTCTCCAGATATATGTCCAGCAGTGGATTACTGTTTTGTATGGCTATAGTCCATGGGGTTGCAAAGACTTGAACACAGCTGAGCAACTAAGCACACAGCACAGCATGGTGACTCTTAGTTTTTACTTTTTGAGTTGTATAATTGACCCTTGAACAACACAGGTTTGACCTGTCCAGGTCCACTCGCACAGGGCCTGTTTTTAAGCAGTAAGTACTATGGTACTGCATAGTCTGCATACACAGAGGCTGAACGTAAGTTATATGTGGGTTTTCAGCTGTGGGCAGATTGGGAGCCCAATTTGTAAAGCAGCTGTTTCTCTCACGAGTATCGGGGTGCTATGGTTTTGTTTTTCATATACTGATACAGATGTGTAAGTGATATTTAATATACCTTTACAACAGGAAGGTAAATGGGGCCTCCCCCAGTATAAGACAGCTGTACTGTGTTTGGGTTGCAAAGATAAATTTATACATAGAAAACAAGACAATACACAAGAATATAAAGAAAGCAGAAACCCCAGAAAGTAGCAGCCTCTGGAAGCCCAGTTACAGCTGTGGACATGTTTGTGAGCTTGGTTTTGGGGGGTGGGGAGGGCAGGCAGGATGTGCTGTGAACTGGATGTGACCTCCTGCTCCACTCAGCGGGCGTGGGGCTTGTTCCATGGCAGGGCCTCTAGAGTTCATCCTACTCTCATTACAGTCTTAGTAGAGAACATCATCACATGGATGTTTCTGGATTTCTTTCAAACCGGTCTCCTGGTGATGGTCATAGGTTTGTGTCCATGCTGGGAGCACCCCGTAGACACACCTGCTCTTGCCCTAGTTCTCTCTGCCAGGTTCCAGTGAAGCAGCCACCCCTGCGGGGAACAGAGATGCTGCCTGCTCTGTGTGGAGCACTGGGGGGCCCTTGATAAATGTTCACAGACTATTCACGAGGGCCTGTTTTCCCAGCCACTTACAAGCAAACATTGTCATTTTCATAAACTTGCCATTTATCCTACACTGACTGGTACTTGATGCTGTGTCGTTTCAGGTATCCTGTTAGGAAACTGAGGTCATGGTTGTCTCCATATACCTGGGCAGAATGCCTAGCTGTTATGTTTGCAGCTGGGGTTGAAGTCTGGGACACCCTTGGACTTAGGCATTAACGTGGGAGGGTCATGCTGTGGTCATTGAGGGTGGACACTGCTGGCTCCCTTGGTCAGAACCGGGGATGTTCAGCTGCACCAGGGGGAGTGGTCCCCGAGATGCCCCATTTAGACAGGTTAGCACAGCGCTACCCGTCGGCTCTTTAGGTTGTGATTTCACAAGGTATTCTAGTAGTAAGGTGCCCTCCTCAGCACATCCCCTACCCTGGCATCAGTGGCAGCTGTGGGGAATTGCATCAAGTTCAGCTCTGTGTGGATCTGTAAAAATTAGTAGGACAGTCCTGCTGTTTATTTTATGACTGTTTTCTTTAAGCTTGGGCCTTCCCCACTGCCCACCCCCCTCCGTGCCCCACCCCGCCCAGACCTCGATGTTAGCCTCTGCTAATCTCAGAGAAAGAGGAAAGTTCAAGCTGAAGTGTACAGTGTGGGTCTGGACTTCCCATGTCCACGGTCTCCAAGCCTTGTGCTTACCCCATGGCCTGTGGCATGAGCTGCACCTGCACTCGGAAAGCAGATGCTTGTGAGAGAGCAAGCTTCGTTTTTCCCCAACCACTTTCTCTTTAGATGTGGGCGGCAGTCCCTCCGAATGCTGCAGTTTCATGATCAGTGCCTCTCCATCGTCCTGGAAAGGTGGAGTCCTGAGCCTCACAGTCACAGCCCTGCAGTCTTACAGCCATCTGACATCACCCTTCATATCAAGTCTATGCTGTCGGTTCTCAGACTGACCCCTTTATACCTGAAATTAACAAGGACATCAAGGGCTTTTGTTTCTATCTGTTGATATTTCCCATGGTTGGCTTTTAAAATGAGGCATTGAGTTTACTTACTCACTTAGAATTAATAGCAGACACCTGCATATTAACATAAGTAACACTCTGGAAACTATGTTCCAAGATAAGAAACAGCTTAAGGAGAATGTCTGACTTAAGCAAGGCAACAGTAGCCAGATTCTGCTGCCTGCTTCTACATTCTAGCTATCATCACACCAACATCATTTAGCTTCTGAAAAACAACTCTGCCCCAAAAGGTCACAGAACACTTCCATGTTATTGTTTAGTCACTTTGCTAAGTAGTGTTGTACAAATAGTTTGACCTTGGAGGCCAGCTGGAAGGTCCGGGGGCCACAGTTTGAGAACTTCTGCCTAGATCATGATTAGAAATGCTCTTGTTGAGGA
The DNA here is from genome assembly GCA_917880005.1 of Nanger dama. Lineage (NCBI taxonomy): Eukaryota > Metazoa > Chordata > Mammalia > Artiodactyla > Bovidae > Nanger > Nanger dama. The sequence goes on from CAKJTW010000080.1 coordinate 906,603, forward strand.
ATGAAAATTGAAAGACAGTTGTCTGGAACTTTAACACCTGGGAAATGGATTACTGTTAAGAAGATAGGCAGTGTCTTTGAAGGCGGGCGTCTCAACCCTTTCCTTGCTTTGGGGGAAAAGAGTGGAATACGGCCAGTTTGCTGTCCCCAGTGAGGAGGGTTCAATGCACACGTCTCCCTCGCAGTGGACCACCTGGAATGAGAGGCTTGGAGTATGGCCAAGGTGCCTGCAGGGTGAAGAGGTCTCAGGGGTCTTTTGACCTGAGGGTGTTTTGCCTTTACTGTACGACGTCCTCTCCTCACCCACAGCCTCCCACTGGACCCTAACCAGCAGCTCTTGCCACCATGAGACAGAGTCAAGACCTGCACTGGGCACTGTGGGTGATGTGGGATCTTGCCCCTGACATGGGAGTAGCCAGCCCAGATGCACTTGGGACCCAGATGGACCACTGTAGATGCAAAAGCAGTAGGGCAGGCAGTGGGGAGCTGGAGGGCCAAGGTTCTGTGTTAGCAGCCGTGGGACTTGGAGATGCTGGGGTACCTGCACGGATGGCTGTTCTGGGAGGTACTTTCCATCCCCAGGTCCCGGCTGTGACTACGTAGTCATTGTTGCCCTCTGTCTTGGTTGGGTAAGGGAGGCGTGGCCCCCATTTGGGACCCCATCCCAGTGCTGTCCTGGGCATTTAGCGGTGGCCAAACTCACCCCATCCTGCAGACTCAGGATGAGAGCCTGTGCCGTTCAGAGGGTCCCTAAGATTCCAGCAACGGCCTTACATGCACCAGCCCCCCAGAGTATAGGGTTTAGATTCTCTTGACCAGTGTTTGAAGCCATGTTTTCCTGTTCGCTGGGAGACAAGAGGGAGCTGCTGCGACAGAGATAGGCTGGGGGGTTTACACAGTGGACTTGATTTTCCACAGCTCCGGGGGCGGGAGGCCTGGGGTCAGGGTGCCAGGGCAGTTCGATCCTGGTGGCAGGGCCATGGGTGAGCTCTGGGGCCTCTTGCCGGGGCAGTCACCCCATCTGTGAAGGCTCAGGGGTGCAGATGTGCAGACCACTACAGGAGCTTGTCTGCGGTGGCAGGACCCTGTGGAGAACGAGGGGCTTGTTTTCTCTGTGACCTCAACGTGTTCAGGTGGCTTATCTGGTCAGAAGCCTGTGTTTTCACTAGCAGCTGGGGAGAGACACTCGAGTAGCCGCTGCCCACCTGCACATAGGGAGCTGGGTGCCTACCTCACTAGAGCTTGGCTGGGACAGACGTCGGTCCCAGCGAGTTTTAAAGCAAAAATTTTGGTTTTTGTCTCCACATACCTGTAAAGCAAAAATACCTCAGAAATGTTAAACAGCAGGGTTGTTCATAGATTTCTCTCTGCAGTTACCTCTTGAGAAGCTTATTGTGCTCTGGGCATCTTTACTTCAGGGTAATTTTAGTAACCTTGGGGTTATCCTGATGGGGTTCATGAAGGACTGAAGTGTCATCTGTACATTCGAGTCAGGATGAGTGTGGAGTCACCCATGGTCAGAGGACACCCACCCTTCAGGTTGTTTCCTATCATCTGAAATTCCTGGGCAGGCTGTCAGTAGTGACTGCCCTATTAATAAAAATGGAATAGTGAAAGGGGCTTTAATTGGGAAAGCTTGCCTCTTCTTTTCCTGGTAGATAGTTTAAAGAACTTTTAATTTTCTCAGTCCCTCTTCATCCACAGCACAGAATTAGTCAGAGACGGAAGACCCTTAATATGAAATCTCAGTAGCTGTGACCCTTGGCCTCACCTGGCAGAACCGTAAAGTGAGCTAGCACAGCCCAGAGTACTGAGGTAATGCTGTAGTTGGGAATATTTCACGGTTCTGAGGTTTTGAGGACCAGCATGTTTTGCTGCCAGGTAGGGCAGGGCAGGTGTGTGCTTGCCTGTCGCCTTCTTGAGAAACACAGCTGTTTGGTCGTTGCACTGTGAAAGTAGGGGCTTCATTGCAGTTATACGTTATAACTTAAAATGTCTCAGAGAGATGAACCCTCAGTCCATAGACTTGAACGTCTTTAAATGACCAAGATGTGGTTACTTGCATGTTGCAAGTTTGTAGAAGCTGAGCCTTCAGATGTACCTGGTTGTAGAGTCCAGTTTCACCCATGTTGTTTGGGGAGCGTGTTTTTGTTCTTACGAAAATCATTTCTGGCAGCTTATTTTTCAAGGGTTGGACAATCTGAAGGGAAAATTAAGTGGTGGTTTTAGACCAGTTTTGTGGAAGGAAATGTTTGTTCTCTTCCGACCCTAAAGTGTGAATATGTATGACTGCTTGACATGGATCCAGCGTGTCATTAAGCAACTAAATATGTCATGTTACAGATGTTCGTGGTGTGTATCAGAAACCCTTTTGGAGGGTAGGCTTGGAAACCCTATCCAGGCTCACAGCCTTGTGAGCAGGCCCTGCCATTGAGCATGTGCCACTGGCACAGAGTTTCCTGGCGGCGTGCCCCCAAGGGGACAGAGGTTCCTGGCGGCGTGCCCCCAAGGGCACAGAGGTTTCTGGCGGCGTGCCCCCAAGGGGACAGAGGTGCGCGCAGAGCATCGCTGCTGGACTGCATTTCCCGAGTGTGTGGCAGGTGTTTTCTCAAAGATGCACAGTGTGAGTCTTGAAGAAAGCAACTGACAGTATTTGTTACTGATGAAAAAATGCCGGCTTAAGTGAAAATTAGTATTTTGAAAAGCTTTTATCTGTCACCATGAGCTTGATTTTCCTAGTAAAGAAAAATATTTCAAGAGATGGACGCTGGCATTAGCAGATGTGTCTCATACTGGGTAATGAGATATGCCAGTCTGTGGACTCTGCATGTGTGCACATGTGCACAAGATGCACTCTGAGTGCCTTACAGTTGTATATAGCTAGGCTGTAAGCCTAGGAAGGTGTGCAGAGTTCACGGATGTGGCTTCAGGTTCCTGTCACAACTGCTTTTTGGGGAAGTGCAATTTGTCAAGGATTACTGTGGTATGAGGGAATGTCTGCAATTCTGAAAGTCTTTCTCAGGTTTAATTTTGGAAATACACAGCCCACATGAGCAAATGCTCTTTGGGGTCCTCAAGTTTTAGGGATGTCACCGGGCCTTGACAACAAAAGTTGGAGTGGAGAGCTGCCTGGGAGGTGGGCTTCTGCCTGTCTTCGGGTGCTGATGAGTGCCTTCAGCACCCCTAGGGGGCCCTGGGGAACCCACGGTTTCTTGCTGGTATTTGCACATCTACTTAGTAGGAAATGGAGCCGTTTTCAGCCGTTTGCACCTAGAAACTTTAAGATTATACGTTTCAGTGTATCCCGTGTTTGCCTCTGGGTTTCTCTTTCCCAGCTTTAGGAGTGCCTACCGTCCTCGATGACCTGCTGTTGTCTGTGGACCTACTTTAAGTTGTGTTAGGAACGTAACAATTTTTTTTAACTTGCCTGGATCTTAGAGCTTTTGTTTTTCTTTTATCTTGAGACTTTTTTGTTTCGTGACCTGAAATTTTATGTTTGAATTTGTGAAGAGATTGATTTTGCAAGTATAAAATCAAGAAAAATGAATCAAATTGTCTAAAATTATATTATGTTTTCTGAGTTAAGTATTTCACTCCACTTAACAGAAATAACTGGATTTCCTTTTTTGATTTTTCAGAACTCAAATCCAAAGGCATGGTTTTTAGATTAGCATAAATTTTAAAAACATTTTTTCCCGAGAACATCCTAATTTCTTTGCTTTTTTCATTGTTGTGAAATATAAAAGTAAGAATTACTTCCAGTATCTTCTGAGAAGTTTCTCATTTTGAAATGGGTTTCCCACTTGAAAGAGATGCAGTGGCCATGGTGCTCGGGATGGGGGTTGGCCAGAGTGAGATAGACTCTGTCCCTTTAAAAGGAGGTGGGATGGAATGTTTGTCCTGAGGTCACCAAGGAGACCACAGTTAACAGGGGAGGCAGTTGGAGTGAGGCGAGGAAAGAGGTGAGGTGAGGCGAGGCAGGAGTCTTGGGTATAGAATGTGAAATGTGTTAAAATGTTAATACTGAGAATTTACCTAGAATCAGAAACATGTTTGTGGACCATTTAGGTATGATGATTGAATGAGGAGACAGGAGGAGAAGTGTTCTTTAAATGCATAAATACACAAAGATAAGCTGTACCACAGGGATGTCCAATAATTATTAATCTTCTGAAATTTTTATTAGGTTTTTTTAACTAAAATGACGACATAGCTACAGTGTTAAGAATTTCTAAATAATTGCTTTTGTGTCTAATTTTCTTGTTCATCTTTTCATGTTTTGTTCCTGATTCTCCCTCTGGTTTTTATTGGCCTGGGTCCATCAGAAGTAGGGTTGTAAATAGGAAGCAGCTGATCCCAATGACTGATTTTGGAATCTTCCCGCCCACTGAGGCCTCTGCACTCGAACACCAGCTCCTCTCCACCAGGGTGCCAACCATGGCCTGTCCCAGCCCCTGCTTTCATCATGTAGTCAAAAGTATACATCTTCCTTTTTTAAAAAAGTCCTTGTAGGGGGGCCATATTTGTGGACTGCGTGAATGTTTCTGTAGGTCACATAATGTAGACTTAAGAGATTACTTGGAAAGTTTTGTGCCTTTTTTCCCTTAAATGTGATTTTAGTTCTGGTTGCTTTAGATCTTTAAACTGTTTTTTTGTTTGTTTTGGAGCTTACTCCGTGGACACAGTCTCAAGATAATTTACCTTGTGATCTGTGAAGGGTGGCTGACGACAGCAGCACTGGGGGCCTGGCGCTTTCCTCGTGCCGCGAGGTTGTAACGGCCGTTTGTGCTGGGTTTAGGAAGTCGGGAGAAGTGCCCATGCTTCTGTGTGGGGCAGGTAACAATGGCAGTAGTGTTGACATCTTACTGACCAGAGATGTACTGATGCATCTTTTGTTATCCAAATGTTATTTACCAGAGACATTTCAGTATTCACTTGCATAACAAATTATTAGCCACAGTTTTGTTTTTGCAAAACTCCCACAGTTGATAGTATGTTAAATGCCAACAACACAATTTTAAGTTTTGATGTCATGTTTTTATTTCAAAAGTGGCATAATATATGTATAAAAACTGGTGTACCATTAATATTTGAGATATTCTAAACTTTAGCTCAAGAGTGTCTAATCAGTCATTAGATTGAGTGTTCCTTTAGTTTACAGTGACTTGTATTCTTGCTGGTGAGGGCTGTATCTTATAGAGGAGAGTCCTTCCTGCAGAAAGCCTTGGGTGACCAGGACAGTGGCGTGGCCCTTGACGGCATGATGTCACAGAGTGGGTGCTGATGTCACAGAGCATGGGCCAAGGCCCAGAGTGGGGAGCTTCCAGTCCAGATGGTGGATGGGAGGTGACACCACTTGGTGGGAACCTAACAGAGGGTTCCGTGGTGTGTGACTTTGAATATTGTGTGTTTTCTGTTTGAAGGTTTTCATTTTGTACGAGTCCTTCCCCTGGATGGAACGTGGCATAAAATCTGAGTTGTCATTAGCATTTAAATGTAATTGAAGCCTGTACAGCTTGGGGAAAAAATTCTTAAGGTATATGCTGTATTTTTTCAGCCTTTTTTCATTTGAAATAAGAACAAAGCTTTCACAAACCGGAGCCTTTAATAATCTGTTAGAAGAGAGAAGAAATAGACACACGAGGTGCCATCTGCCTCAGTGTCCCTGTTGCGGACCAGAGTGCAGAGCTGACCTCTGTTGTGTCGACACAGTCTTGGCTCTAGGATCTGGGTGGGTTTAGTGGGGCTGGGTGTTCAGGGTGCAAACAAGCCCATCTCCACCCCTTCCCCTGCTGGTTGATGGACATCTCACACTGCCTGGGGCTCCAGAGTTCTGGGCCCAGAGCAAGCCAGGTGGGAGGTGGGCCCATGTCTCCCTGTGGGTAGCCAGAGAGCCTCTGCTGCCCTATCCTGCCCTGTCCTGGCAGCACCACTGCCCAATTCCTCCTTCTCCTTGACTTCCAGTATACCTGCTTATCCTCAGCAGTCAGGGGACATGTTCATAGAGGTAGTTTGCTTGCTAGGTTTTCCTCCTGAGGATGGGGTTCGTAACTGAATCCTCCCGCACTGTAGAAGCATTTTTGCTTTCTGTAGGTCGGGTTCTCCTGTGTGTGAGGGAGTGCCCCCTTTGCTTGCTCGTAGCTGATGAGTGTCAAGCCCGGACTGTAGCCCTGGCTGATGCCTGACATGGCCTACTTGGGTTTCCTTGTCAGGTATGGACAACAAGGGTGACCCGAGCAGTGAGGAGGCGCCCAAAGCCATCAAGCCCACCAGCAAGGAGTTCCGGAAGACATGGGGCTTCCGGAGGACCACCATTGCTAAGCGCGAGGGTGCCGGGGGATGCGGAGGCGGACACCCTGGAGCCGTCGCCCGGCAGCAGCAGAGCCCATCCCTGCGGCGCAGCGGGCGGCAGCCGAAGCGCACTGAGCGGGTGGAGGAGTTTCTGACCACTGTGCGGCGCCCGTGGCCGTCGGAGCGCCCCGTGTCCCTGGAGGACTCTGGGGAGCCAGCGTCCTGTCCAGCGACAGACGCGGAGACCGCCTCTGAAGGCAGTGTGGAGAGCGTCTCGGACGGGAAGAGTGGGCCCAGGTCCAGCTCCACGGGTGCTAAGCAGCGGCCGGCCTCCTCAGCAAAGGCTAGAGAGGGCGAGGACGAGGGCGACACGTCCGACAGCGACAGCGACGGACTGACCTTGAAGGAACTCCAGAACCGCCTGCGGAAGAAGCGTGAGCAGGAGCCCGCGGACCGGCCCGCAAGGGGCATCCAGAACCGCCTGCGGAGGAAGCGGCGGGAGGAGGACCCAGCTGAGACCGTGGACGTCCAGGCGGGTGATGTGATGGAGGGCTCGCTGCCCGCCTCACGGGAGCCTGAGGGCGACCTGGGGGCTGCAGCCCAGGCAGTGAAAGAGGACAGAGAGGGCCGGCCGGACGGGAGAGTGGCCCCAGGAGGCAGAGCTGAGGAAGCCGCAGACGTGGTCCGGCACAAGCCGGAGTGTGAGGTGTACGACCCCAGCGCCCTGTACTGCCTGTGCCGTCAGCCTCCACAACAACAGGTGGGTCGTTGGGGAGGGTTGGGGGGCAGAGCCAGGGAAACTGCCAGAGACTTCACTGTTCTCTTAAGAGAGTCTTAAGCTGGCCTGAATGAATGACTTGTTTGTTGGGAAACATGAGCAAGTCATTGGGTGCATGGGAAAGAAACCAGTGGAGTGGATGGGCACTACCCAGAACCATGCCCTTGCTAGGTGGTGGCTGGTGTGGAATGTTGGCTGCCTGGTCACACCAGCCATGGCAGTGAATGGGTGCGATGGCTTGCACCAGAGTGGGTCTGCCGCCCAAGAGAGCCCTCAGGACGCTGCTCGGACTGGCTGTGACTGGAGCAAAGTGTGGACATTGGGTAGTTGCAGGGCTGAAGGCGTGGCTGCCATTCTGTGGACAGGCATTGCGGTCCGGGGCAGGATGCCCTGGAAGAAAAGGATGATGTACATTTTGTAACGTACAGTGGTAACAGAACTGAGAGAAGAGCACACTGACATTCTTAGGCTCCATGTTTCTGTAATTTTTTAAAAAACAGTGTTGGAATTTGACTTATTGATATTTTTAAAATTGAGTTTGTCTCTCCCTTTTCATTCCTGATAACCATTGGCTTCCCTGGTGGCTCAGGCAGTAAAGAATTCACTTGCAGTGTGGGAAACCTGGGTTCAATCCCTGGCTTGGGAAGATCCCCTGGAGGAGAGAATGGCAACCCACTCCAGTATCTTTGCCTAGGCAATCCCCTGGACAGAGGAGCTTGGCAGACTACAGTCCATGGGGTCGCAAAGAGTTGGACACAACTGAGTGACTAACACTTTGACTGTTGTTTTATTTCAGGTTTATGATTTGCTGTGACCGATGTGAAGAATGGTTTCATGGTGACTGTGTGGGCATTTCTGAGGCTCGAGGGCGGCTCTTGGAGAGGAATGGGGAAGACTACATCTGCCCCAACTGCACGATCCTGCAGGTGCAGGATGAGGCCAGCTCAGAAGCCACAGACATGCAGGACACAAGGTCAGGACCCCTGGGTGCCGACAGCACGGACTTCACCAGTATAGGAACCGTGGAGCAGAAGTCAAGTGAAGACCAGGGAATTAAGGGTAGAATTGAAAAAGCTGCAAACCCAAGTGGCAAGAAGAAACTCAAGATATTCCAGCCCGTAAGTACTTAGTTTCTAAGGCCGACGGTAGAGGTGACTTTAAGCCCTCAACTGCCTTTGGCAGAAACATCAAGATCAGAAGAGTCTGTCTTCTGAGATAAGTTAGGTTTTCCCTGCAATGATTGGCATAGGGCTGGGCTCTGCGGGCTCTTGGGTCCATTCACCTGTTCAGGGCCATCATGGCCTGTTCTGTTTTTTTGATGTTGTTGTTAACTGTGTCTGTCTCCTGTGCTGTCATTACTGATTTAATGTGTTTCATAATTTAAAAAAAAATTAGTCTTTAGTGTTCTCACAGCCAGCATCCTGAGCTTAAAGTTTGAGTGCATGTATTAAGAAAATTACTTTGGAGTCATAGAAGCACGTGTGCACCTGTATCGTCTTCCCTGTCTTAAGAAAACCAGTAGTCTTATCCCCACCTCAAGGCAGGATGCCGAGGCCAGCCATGGTGGCTGCACAGCTCCTCAGGGTGACAAGATGACTGTGCCTGATATACCCTCTGTGATGGTGTTCCCCATTCACCAGTGTTTGTGCAGCTCTTTTTTCGCCTTTCCCAGCTCTTTTCACACATGTCTTGTCCAGGGGTCATGGTTTCCGTGCATCTTGAGAACTGTCTCAGGCACTCATAAGTGTTGTGCTCAAGAGTGTGTTTTCACCCCAAGCCTTCCTTGAATTGAGGGCCCACCCCACCACCATGGCCCATCTCTTGTAGGGTGTGGTACACGCAGGGGTCCTGTGGTGGTCATGTCAGCACCCTTGCCATCACCCCCTTGCAGTGAGATAGCTTTGAGGGCTGGCCCTGTCTTGGGGGTGTGAGGAGGCACTGAGTGGAAATATGAGAATACCTGGTAATTAAGGAAAACATAACAGAAATGGAAATCAGCAGGAAGCATCATCTTACTGCTGTATTTAAGACTGCACATAAGCTTAAGTGTTTTTTCTGGGTAAAACTTGGATTCTATGGAGGAAAGTCAGTTAAGTACATTATTAGAGGAAAAGGATTTTGCTCAAGTGCATTTCATGTATGTGTCATATACATTATTAGTCTCGACCATTCAAATGTGCTTTAGTAATCATGGCCACAAGCCGCTGTGTTCAGCCCTTATCGTATTCCAGATTCCTGCTGCATAACAGATGACCAAAACTTAGTGACTTAGACAATACACGTCTGTTTACCTGGAAACTCAGGCCTAGCTGAGCCGGGTCCTTGGTTCCAGGTCTTACAAGACTGCTCTCCATGTATCAGTGGGGCTTGGGTCTCGGGTCTCATCAGTCTTAGCTGGGGTAAAATCCACTTCCAAAAGCTTTCACATAACTTAGCATATGAAGTATGTTCCTGGCAATTTCTGTGGCATGTTTAGACTGGACCTGTTGTTTCTGAGATCGATGTCTAATTGGGTGTTCTATCTATTGCCTGAGGTCCTTGACTGCAGAGCCCAGGCCTGGGCACCCTCCCAGCAGAGCCAGCAGTGGAGTGTTCACTCTTGGAGGCTCAGTTCCTCTTTTGAGGGTTTTACCTGATAGTCAAACCTTTGGACTAACTCAAAAGCCTCTTACCTGGTATCTTAATTAAATTAGCAAAATTTCCATGCCCGTTCGCTCAATGACAACCTAATTCTGGTGTGAATCTCGCTGTGTTGAGAAGTCCTCTCAGAGTTCTGCCTACTGTGCGGGGCATGAAAGGTGTTTGAAAACATGATGCCTTACTCAGGGGAGGTGGGTTTATGTGTTTTGAATAAACATACATTTTTATGCATAATTATTAATAAATGATTAAAGGTGTTAATCTCAGTACCATAAATAGTGACCTTACAGAGCATGGTGCCTGCCCCAGCAGGTGAGTACATTGAACTCATGTCTGGTCTTGCAGGTCGTGGAAGCACCTGGTGCTGCCAAGTGCATTGGCCCTGGGTGCTCGAGGCGTGGCACAGCCCGACTCGGTCTACTGCAGCAACGACTGCATCCTGAAGCACGCTGCGGCCACCATGCGCTTCCTGAGTGCAGGGAAGGAGCAGAAACCCAAAGTAAAAGAAAAGCTCAAGACAAAGCCAGAAAAAATCGTTCTTCAAAAATGTAGCGTTCAAGTAAGTTGACCAAGACCAGCCATTTGAATAGTTGAAGCCAAAAGCGCCTGGAGGTGCCAGGCTAGGTGGGTTGATTGAGAGAGAGGAAGGTACACAGGTCCAGAGGTGCCCAGACGCCTGCACACTGCTCTCTGCCTTCCCCACCAGTGTTCTGGTCAGAATTACGAAGAGGCATGTGTTCTCATGTTTTCTTTTCCTGCCTCTAGCTGAGGGACTAACAGAAACACGGAAGCCAGTGGCTGCATGGAGTAGCTCCCCCTGCAGATCAGCCCTCCTGGGAGCGAGTGGTCCCTGTTGGAGTCTGTAGGCAGCAGGGTTGGGAAGTGGGCCCTGAGGGTGCCCACATTTTGAGTGTCTGGGGTGGGGTGCAGGGGTACGCCTGTCCTCTCCACGTTGCTGCTATGTCCATAGCCCCTGTCTGGGCAGTGTTGCTTGGGTGCATTTTTCACACGGGGGCGCTGCCTGCTGTGCTTGCGCTTCGTTTCACTGCTTCACTCCAAAGCCCCTCGTTATCCTGTCAGCCTGGCCCCTCAGCAGGATGCTAGGGCAGTGGCCGATGCAGCTCATGGGCTGGGGTGACCCAGGAGCTGAGTGTGTCCTGACCTGCACCACTGAGTAAAATGAGCGCAGGCTAACTTCTTATCTCCCTAGTGATTGGGGCTTTACTGATTATCCAGGCAGGCATTAAAATCTCTTCTGTGCACAAGAGACTGGCTTCAGACAAGAAGGAAAACACGGTGAAGAAGGCAGCAGTGGCCCCTCCCAGGAATGAGGTCCTCAGTAAGGAGCCAGTCTGTGAGAGCAGCACGCCGTCCTGGGCCAGCGACCACAATTACAATGCAGTAAAGCCAGAACAGACTGCTGCCCCCTGGCCGCCACTGTTGTATAAATGTATGTATCACCCAGGGGGAGCTCTGAACCCTTCCTGGTCTTTCTGGACGGCCGTGCACTCGGGCCTGTTCAGAGCTAGGAGTTCTAGCCATGTGTGTTGCTGCACCTGCAGAGATCGGAGCCCTTGCCCGAGGCCAGGAGGCCTCCTGAGCCTGGCGCACCCTTCCTTAGTCTGTTGGGACTTCTGTCAGTGTTTACAAAAAGCTGTACCAGCTCATGGCTGAATGTTCACCTCTGACCATTGATGTCTTTAATTGCTTTCTTTATTATTAGGCTCTGGTAAGTATGTGTAGTGTCTTCAGCAGAACCTGATGGTGGGGCACTCAGCCCACCCCCAAGGTCCGCCGGAGTCTGCCATGGTGCCACCACCGCCGGGGAGCTCTCCACATGGGGCTGTGCCATGCAGCCTGCTCCCAACACATGTGACCCTCTCTTCTCTGTATGTTGTGGGAATTTGCACAGTAGTGTTGTAGCTGATTTTCAGCTGAAGTATGATTTTTGGGAGTTAAATTATTTTTGACCAAACTGGGATTTTTTTCATGTCCAATTCACATACTACACACGACATAAATACACATGCCAGTCCTGAAGGCCATTGGCCCGCTTCCTGTGCTGGAAGGTAAGTGAGCACAACGTCTCTGCGCTAAGCAGCACCCAGACCAGGAGTCCCGCCCCTACCCTCCCCTGCTTCCTGGGAATGGGGTTGGATGGGTCAGACAGACTCATGCAGTCCCAGAGGAGACTGTGCAGCTTGACTCTCCTCTATTCCTGTTTCTCAGCCTCATTCTCCAAAATTAAATTTTGGACGCTTTTAAATTGCTCCAGGGCACATTGTATTCTGTGATTGAGATTATTTTGTGCTCAGTTTTAATTTATGTTCTTAAACTCTTGCAACTTTTTTGAAAGTACCAAAACGTTAAGTGGTCCTAAGTTTCCAGATTACTTCAGCCCAGTCTTAAGCCAGTCCCCCAAAGGAGGACTTCTTGGCTATATGTGGCTGGAAAACTGCATAACTAGATGTATTTTGAGAATGTAAATGACCCAAGACCTAAGAAATGAAGTTGCAAGTAAACTGCAAAGTGATACTATGTGTATGTATGTATATTTATATATATTTATTTTTGGATATTAGGAGTGAGTGGTTAAATATTAACCAGTTGCTGTATTAAAATGAGTTTCAATACACCTCAGGTTGTTGAACTAAGAACTTCATGCTAACAGTGTGTCAAATTTCCATCAAATTTTAGCACCTCAACACAGTAGAGGTACACCTCTACACAGTAGCACTTTACAGGGCTTATGATTGGACCTAACTGTAACCAGCCCCCCAGCTGTGCGCAGGTGGGGAACAGCCTCTCTGGGATCCTGTGGTAACTGCTCTCGATTGGTTGTAGGCATGTGGCAGAATAAAAGGAAGACCAGGGTGTAGCCACAAACTTGGGTGATTGATTTCTCTCTAATTTCCTTCTCTGTCGACCACAATCCCCCAGGCTTTGAGCTAGGAGTCAGCTGTAGAGTGCTCCACAAGTTAGGAAAGTTGACAGGAGGAGTGGGCACTTGTCCCCCAAGTCTTTATCCTGGTTTTTGGTGGAAGACTGGGGTGGGGAGGTGGGGAGACCGGCCCTCAAGGAGGCAGTGACTGCTCACAGGCAGGGTTTTCTCTTCCCTCTGCCCTGCCTTTTTCTGCACATCAGCTCCTCACTGACTTTCCCAGCACATTTACGGCTCAGAACCACGTGGACGGATAGCCACAACTTAGCCTGCATAAAGCTAGTTTTTTGAGCTAGTTGAGCTAGTTGCTTCTGATGATTTTTGTTATCCCAGAAATGTCATCTTCCCAAAAGATGATTAGGAGGAGCGTTAAAGGGCGCTGGTAAACACCCGACTTCGCCTTGGTGAGTAGCAGCTATGCCTCTGCCTCTTCCCCAAACCACCACCTGACAGGGAGGGGACTGCGGACCTTCCCCAGGGCCCTGCACACACACTCAGCAGGACCCTTACCTGCCACCCGAGCCTCAGGTGTGACTTTTCTCTGGGTGCAGGTGATGCCAGGACAGTCATCAGGAGGGGGCGTTGTCCACATGGCCCTGGGTCCAGGTCAAGTCTGGGGTAGACGTTGGGTGGTCAGTGTGCTGCCCCAGCGATGCTCTGAACCCTCTTTTCCCAGGCTGGCACCGGCCTGGGGTTGTGGGTGAGGGGCAGCCCTTGGCATTAGGGCTCTGACCTACTGCCCCCCACAGACGTAGAGCCCTTCACATCCTTGGGGTGATGGGAGTAATATGTACTTGCTCTCTGATATTTATATTGTTTTTCAGAATTTCTGTACAGTTTAGTTTCTGTGCAGTTTAGCTTCGGGAAACAATTGTTTTATTTCTCCCCCAAGTTATGATGTATGTTCCTGTTTTCATAATTCTGCAACTCATTTTTCCTCTCCATTTCCTCCTCTTCACTTCTCAGTACTATCCAGGCAAAAAGAGGACTGAAGTGTTTTTTTCTGAAGTGTCCCTGGTTCGTTAGAATTTGAAACTGGGACTCTGAGGGACTCAGAACATTTCCCCATGTTTTAGGCTCCCTCCATGGCTCCGAGGTGATGAACAAACAGGATTTTAACAAAATTTTGAATGAAAAATGAAATTTTTGCAGTTGCCTTTAGCTTTGAGAATTAAAATGGGAACCCCTGGCAGAACCTGTGTGCCAGGTCCAGTGATGCTGAGCAGCCTGTTTGGAACCAAGCATGGCCCCCGTGAGCCATATGTCCAGTCTCCAAGTTGTGGCTCCAGGACTCAGGGACAATGGTTTCACAGGGGTGACACCTGTCACAGGCTGTGCGAGGAGAAGAGCCTCCCAAAGCAGAGCAGTCAGTAGCGATGGCCCCCTCGGATAGACATTTTATCAGCTGCATGAGCCATTTTTATCTGTCTCTTCCAGGATAGTGGCAAAAAAATTTGGTGACAAACGAGCTTTGCACATATGCATCTGTCCCCCACTTGGAGAGTCAGAACCTGTTCTCTTACAGGGTTCACCAAGATGGCTGTTTTTTGTTACCTCTACAGCTGGAGTGTTTTTGGATGTCATTGACATTATCTGGTATTTCTAAGTATTTTACTTCTCACGAGTGTTTGATTTTTTAATAGCCCGCTGTTCAGAAAGTTAGTGCAGGGAAGGTTGCGCATGCACAGGTGTTTTTCTGACAGACTTTCAGGTGTACCCAGGCAGCCCCCCCGTGGTTCTGATGTCTCACCAGGGGGATGGGGCAGCAGCTTCCAGCAGGACTGGTCTTGCTCACCACGCCTGCCCTTCTGTGTCCTGCGTGTGGCCTGTGGGGCTCTGCGCCCCCTGTTACAGATGCAGACACACCCTGAGGCAGAGCCCCGAGGTGGCATCGCGTCCACAGGCGCTCTGAAGACGCAGCTGTAAATCCTCCCCTGTGGCACACGAGGCTCGGGTGTACCTGAACAGTTAACATCCTCGATGTTTGTTGCACATCACTGTGCACATATAAAGTTATAGTCTTCTGAAAGTTAAAGAAGTTAACCTAAGAAGATCGATAAGAAAGTTTTCCACTTTAAACTTACGTAAACGAAGCTTGGGGCGTTGCCGTGCACCGGGAGGCATCAAAGGACAAACACCAAGGTAACTGCCGCTTAACCCTCGAGGTCAGCAGGTGCCTTGGGCCACAGGCTGCACTGAGCGCCACCCTTGGGGACTAGGGGCCTGCGGGGTGGGGGCAGTAAGCGTCCAACCTGCCCCCTGGCCCCATAATGGTTCTTAAGAGTTGTAGATGATTTAGTCACAGATGAGTGAAAACTGAACCTCATTAAAGTGGTAGGAGTGCCTGTTGGGAGGGTCGGAGCTCAGGATACGCATCAGCTCTACTACTGGTGGGGTCTTGGGGCGGGGGTCACCCCCACCACTAGCCATGCAGACAGGATACGGGAACACTGCCTCCCATGGCCTCCGTCCCATGTCATTCTAGTGATTCCTGTTGAAGGCGTGACTTTGACCATTTCTTTCATACATTACCAACCTATTGTGAATCATTCAGTATTTTATTTTCAAAATACTGTATGTGAAACTATTAAAACAGGAAGGGTTGTTTGCCTCTGAAAGTGTACTTGGTTTTTGCAAATTTATTATGGATCGGTCTATGCACCTCACTAGGTGTAAGTCGCTGAAATAATAGCTATCAGTAAGAAAAAGTCCATCTGGACAGGCTTTGGCCCCAAAGCAGGACAGTTAGGCTATGTACCCACATACAGACCCCTGCTGTGAGAGCCCAGGGCCAGAGCTCAGGGCGCCTGAGTTTTCTCTGTACCAACCCCCCACCCCCGCCCCCATGTAAGCGTTACTACTACTGCAGGAGAGATTCACTGAAGAATACTTAAGCAAAGGTACAAAAGCAAAATGGTGTTTTTCACACCAGGAGGAGTCAAAAGTTAAAATGAGAGGCATCCTCATACATGGCCAGGCTGAGCTGAAAATAGAGCTGCTGATAAGTGTGCGGAGTCCATCCCCCGGATGCACAATGGCCTCTGACCCCTGGCTGGTCCCCTTACCCGATCCTTGGGCGGTAGCTGCCTTGTCTGGGCAGGTTTGTAGCCACGTGGGAGTGGGGGAAGGGAGGGGGTTCTCTACTCACACCGTGTGTTGAGTCTTCGCGCCTGGTCACACCAGAAGCTCTAATTCCTTTGACATTTACAGCCCTTGCTTCCCGAGAAGTGTCCCCCAGCCCATGCTTCCCCTGTATCCCACTTTCATTGTGACTCTAAGCCTTGTATCTAGGGGCTTTTCAGGGTAAATTGGCACCTCGTTTGGGCAGGACGAAAGGCATAAAGCCATGGTCATCTCTCAGGGTTTCTCGCTGGGCCCTGTGAGGAGCCACCCTGCAACAGCTTTGACTGTGCACGAGCAGCCCGGCGCTGCTGCCTCGTCCTGCTGCAGCTGCACGGCACTGTCTGCCCGAGGAGGGCGGCCCTCCGCGCCTCTGTCCTCTCGTCCCCACCGAGGCCCACCAGTGCCCCCAGTGGCCAGCGAAGCTGTAGCGCCACTTCCTCACCGAGTGACAAGGCCTCCGGTTTCACGCTGATTGGGAAATTAGCCAATTAGAATGTTGCTGGTCCCTGAACGCACCGGCCTGCCTGGTTCCTACCGGGCTTCACCACAAACAACTCATTTCCAGTACAAACCAATGGCCGGACCCAGCAGAAACGACGTCATCTGGGGCAGTGACCAGGCCACCGGGCAGCTTTTCCTCCTTTAGCTGCTCCCCAAGAAACGCCTAGCCTGGAACTCAGGCCACTCTTTGCCGCAGGCAGGACCCCAGGAAGACCCAGACGGCACACACTCCTGGGGGAGGGGGGCTGTGTTCTTCCAACTTGCAGGTTGGTAGTCTTCCCTGCTTCCTGACAGCACTGGGGGGTCTGCTGTCTCTGGAGCCACAATGCCCTGGGGTGCTGCTTTCCTTCCCTTCTGTGAAGGCACACACACGGTAACGAGTTTGGGTGAAGAGTTGGCCGGTGCAAGTTAAGCTCTACACAGAGATGAGTGTGTCACTGTCGCACTCCAGTGCTGTGTGGTGTCCTGCCATTCCAGCAGCAGCCAGCCCACCTGTGACACGGGGGACAGAGACAACTAGCTGTTAAGGTCTACCACTGTCCACATTCTTACCAATTTCTTAATTTACACTAGTTACACCTACTTACATACTCTGAGATACAGTGAAGGCAGGATGAAAAGTGACTTTAAAAAGCCAGAAGCAGCTAGTTTTCCAAGAGAACAGAAGGCTGGTTTGGGAAAGCTGTCCCCTAATTCTCAGGTGATGTTCACTTACTGCACCTGCTCCTGGACAGCAAGTTGCTCACTTCAGTCACCTGGACTGGGAATGGCCCAGAAATAAGCCTCTGGCTTCTGCTTCCAAGTGAGAGCACACCGGTGAGACAGCACAAGCGTGGGCCTTAGGGAGTGAAGGATGTTAACAGGAATTGTCATATGAAACAATGTAGGTGCCACGTGGCAGGACTTGAGACCCCATCACAGGTACCTCATTGAGGATTCTGGAAGCACTTTAGGCTACCGTTTTGGAGTTACTTAAAAATGCTGTTGAAATAATCTCAGTGAAGTTTGTAAAAACGCAGTGGCTGGGCTGGTTTTAGGTCTGGATTTTAATCCTGACAGGCGGGTTCCTTCATCCCCTGCTGGTGGTCACATCTGGGACCGCATCCTGCTGCACTTAAAATGCCGTTGAAATAATCTCAGTGAAGTTTGTAAAAAGCAGTGGCTGGGCTGGTTTTAGGTCTGGATTTTAATCCTGACAGGCTGGTTCCTTCATTCCCTGCTGGTGGTCACATCTGGGACCGCATCCTGCTGCACTCTGCTCCGTCCCTTCCCCGAGAAGAGGGTCTTCACCAGTCTCATTTAACCTAAACTCTAGCGGTCCGCACATTAGGTGCTGCAGACCCTCTTAGCCAAGTCTGAGCTGGTGAAGAAAAGTTTCCATGTACTGAGGTGTGGCAACTCCCTTAGGGACGTGTGAACTTGAGCTGATGAAATAATACAGAAATGTTATTTTTCATTTTAGTAACTGAGGTCCCCGGCTTTTACTGTATTAACTGATCTGCTGATGGGATGTGGGTACTGGCCAGCGGGGCAGACGTAGAGCATGAGTGGGCCCTCCACGGGGAGTGGGTGGTCTTGGGGAAGCCTAGACAGCATCACATGGGGATGCCAGCAGACAGGACTAGTGGTTGGGACACCCTGGACGAGAGAGTATGAATCAGGCTCTGTGAGGTGAAAATGAGAGACTGGAAGTCCAGATTGTTGCTTGATGACAATAAACTGCCTCTAACCCAACTCTTAATTAAAAGTGTTGGGTGTGCATAGTAGCCCTGTTTCAAACTTGGTTAAAAGTAATTTCCCTTAAACTATGAAGTGGAAAAAACTGCAGTCCCTGGGCTTTTAGCACCCTGTCTGCCCTGGCATTGCCAGTGTTGGAGGCAGGGCATTTCTGGAGGGCAGTGCTCTGACCCTGTGCCAGGATGGCCCTGCGGGATGTTAGCTGTGAATGCCTTGGGACTGTTGTGGGGTCAAGCCTTAGCTGCAGATAGGGTCTCACTTTCCTCACTGGACTTTCCCTGAAGTCTCCCTAGGATAGTTGTAGAAGCACCAGTGGGTGACAAATTGGTGGCTCTAATCTCTGGGTAAGGTGGGAAAGTTGCTGGAACATCTTGAAGTCTCCCATTTAAGTGCTGGGGGCTTACCATGCTGGGTGTGTTTGAGAAGTCTGTGCCTGGGCAGGCAGCTTCTCCATCAGTCTCATGTGAGATGACCACCTGGCCCAGGTGGTGTCCCCATGCTGCCCCAGCTCACACCCTGGACCCGTCTGTTCCCCCATCCTGCCCATTTGGGTCCAACCATTCTGGGCAGTGGACTGGAGTGGGGCTATCTGGGAGTGGGCCACAGAACCCAGTATCAAGAGACTAAAAAAAAGGTCAGTGATGGCTGGTTTTAGGTCTGGACTTCAATCTTGACAGGCTGGTTCTGAGAATGACCTGCCCTGCTTACCTGCAGGTGCAGCTCTCTTGACCTGATACAGGGTTAGGTATACTCCATGAGCATGAAGTACTGACATAAAGATTTCCGTTTTAGCTTTTGACTGCATCCCTGTCTGGGTTAAAAGCTCGAACCTACTGTCTTAGCCAGTAACAAGCTGCAGCTGGAGGCATGTGAATGGGAATGTGTTGTGGACCTGCCACCTGGCTCCTGGTATAAAAGTAGCTGGCCTCCCCCATGTTGTTGTCTTCCCCCAGAATCCTTAATCTCATTAATCTTACCATGTCCAATTGACTTTCCGAAAGAATGATGAACACCTGTGAGCCCCTCACCGCTGGGATGGACTGTTACTAGTACTTCCAGAGCCTTGCGGTGTTGGCGGCGGTGGGGGGCAGGGGCAATGAATATGCATTTAAAGAGTGTGTATGCTGCATTCTGGAAAGGTTTGGTAAGTTCATGTTTACCAAAAATTGTACTGGAGTTCTCCATGAGAGTGGTCTTTGAAATTATACCTTTTCTTGATAAAGTGAAATTTGCCCTTCAATTTTCAAGTTTTGTTAGCAGCTTAAATTTAACTGTTAACAGCTTACTGGCTTACTGGTTTTTTAATTAATAATAAAGCATTTGTCCTCAAAGTACATAGTCACTATCAGAATTGCTGGTAGTCCTTTTCACACTCCATTTGTGAATTCAACAGTTACTTTAAAAGTTCTCTTTTAAAAGTCCGTCTCATGGAGTGATACCTGGTTAGCTCTGCTGGTTTCTGGTGCACATGCTACGTGGGCCCCCCACATCCCCACCTCACTAAGTGGGTCTTTCTCCTTTGCAGCCATGAAGGAAGACAGACGCATGGAGGACAAGATGGCTGTGGTGGTGGCGAAGAAGTTGGCTCCTCCAGGCTCCTCGGGGGCCAGCAGACAACCCCCGGGCAGAAATCTCCTTCCAAAGAAGTCCCCTTCTTTTGCAAACACAGCAGTGGCCAAGCCCACTGTCAGAAAGTCGCCCTCGGGCTTCAAGGGCACCATCCCCAAGAGGCCATGGCTCTCGGCCACCACCTCCCCTCGGGCAGTGCTCCCCCTGCCAAGCAGGCAGGGCTGGTGACAGCTGCTGCTGTGTCTGCTTCCAGAAAGTTCCCCAGCTCTGCTGCTTCTGTGGGAACTGTCAGGAAGCCTGGGAGCACCTCGGTTCCCCTGGCCTCTCCAGCACCGGGTCGCCTGGGCCCCGTGAGCCCCGCCTCATCACAGCCAAATTCACAAATTCGGCAGAACATAAGACGCTCCTTGAAGGAGATCTTGTGGAAAAGGTGCGCTGTTTCACTATTTCTTATCTGTTAAAGCGGATGGCTTTCCCCATAAAAGGTGGCAGTTTCATGGTGGCCCCACTGTTCAAAGGAAAAAGTCACACGTGGGACTTCCCTGGTTGTCCAGTGCTTAGGACTCACTTCCTCAGAGGAGTTTGGGTTCAATCCCGGTCAGTGAACTAAGATCCCACATGGCACATGGCACAGCCCAGAAAATAGTCACTTGTAAGTGCAGCAGTTGATGTGGGGCTTTTTTCATTCCTTCTAGAGTCAATGACAGTGATGACTTAATCATGACAGAAAATGAAGTAGGGAAAATTGCACTGCTCATCGAGAAGGAGATGTTTAACTTGTTCCGAGTCACGGACAATCGGTACAAGAGCAAGTACCGTAGCCTCATGTTCAACCTCAAGGACCCCAAAAACCAGGTGTGTGCCTCACCCTTAGGAGTGGGACAGCCCTGGCCAGGTGCTGCCCAGGCCTGCGGTCAGGGCACTCGGTCTCCGCAGTGGCTGTGGGTGAGTGGTGTGCGCTGTCCTCATGGGGCCAGGCCCTCACCTGGCCAGGCTTCTGCCTGCCTGCGCTACCTCTTAACTCCATACCTTCTTCAGTCGACTGTTTTCTGTGAGATGATCTCTAGCAGGGTTGGTGCAGCAGGCCATCACATCGGCTGCCCACCTTCGGGGCCCCTGTTGTCTGGGCCCTCAACTGGCCTCGGGAAGGAACTCACCTTGCTGTGGTCTCCACATCCTTTCTAGTGTCTTAGAATCAGACCTGCAGAGGTTTTGAAGGCATGAATGAGACCTGTTTGTTTATAGGGACTTTTCCATCGAGTTCTGCGTGAAGAAATCTCATTGGCAAAACTGGTGAGAATGAAGCCAGAAGAACTGGTCTCCAAAGAGCTCTCTGTGTGGGAGAGAGCGAACAACAAAGCCCGTGAGTACTGGCAGGAACAGTGGCTGGAGGCCCAGAAGCCTGCCCCTACCTCCACCCTCCCACCCCCCGAGAAGTGAACTAATAGCCTGTTGGTGCAGGTGAGTCCTCTTGGGGAAGACGGGCTAAGGTTTTATGTCTTTCTCATTTTAGGTGATGGAGTCCAGAACGAAATTGCACAATGAGACTAAGAAGCCTGCCATTAAACAGGAAGCGATTCCCGACATGGAAGACTCTCCACCAGTGTCAGACTCTGACGTAAGCACCCATGCCTTTGGGATTTCCAGATATTGCTGGGTGTTTTGAGTTATTGGGAGGACATTGACCTTAAGCAAGTGTGTGGCGTTCTACAGCTCCTCAAGTTCTTGTGTCCAGTGGTCCTGTTTTCTTTCTTCATTGATCCTTGGTCATGTGGGGTGCTTTC
Source organism: Nanger dama (assembly GCA_917880005.1). Classification (NCBI taxonomy): domain Eukaryota; kingdom Metazoa; phylum Chordata; class Mammalia; order Artiodactyla; family Bovidae; genus Nanger; species Nanger dama. Next base: position 927,966 of record CAKJTW010000080.1, read on the forward strand.
TCATGGGTGCTGTTCATTTGGGGATGGGTTGGAAAAGAAGTGACCCCTCTGCCACTTGATGTGTGTTAGGAACAGCAAGAGTCAGTGCGGGCAGCCCCGAACGGAGTGCAGCGCCGCTGCCAGGCGTCTTCAGCAGCATGCTGCAGGACACGACCAGCCAGCACCGGGCACACCTCTTTGACTTGAACTGCAAGATCTGCACAGGTGAGCAGGCCTGGGGACACTGGAGGCCTCTTCCTGACCTTGGGTTCAAGCCAAGTCAGATAGTCAGGGGCTGCAGTGCGCCCTGCCTTCAGAGTGCCACTTCTTAAAGCTGGGGTTGTCCATCTGCTCACGGGCAGGCTTTGCCCTCCACCATGTGGGATTTCTCACGCAGGCCTTCCTCTTGTTCTCCAGGTCAGGTTCCATCCTCAGAAGATGAACCAGCTCCAAAAAAACAGAAGTTATCAGCTTCTGTCAAGAAGGAGGAGTCCAAGTCCAAGCGAGACAGCCCCCCACCTGAACCAGTTCTCAGCGAGGCAGATGATGCAGCACCCGAAACCCCGCCTGAAAATGCCTCGGAGCCAGACCTGGAAAGTGCAGGTCACACCCACTTGGAGGGGAAGTACCTCCCAGTGCCTCTGGAGGACAGCCAGCCTGAGCCCCCTGCCCTGGAAGGTCTGCCCTGCCCCACCCCTGGTGGTGGCAGCATGCTCACCACGGTCACGCTGTCCGGCCGGGACCCCAGGACTGCACTGGGCGGGCCGAGCACGGCCACAGCTCCTGCAGCAACCCACCCGGAGGGCACTGTCCTGGCAGAGCCCCGACAAGATGTACCGAAGCCAGTGCCACTCTCCGTGACAGTGCCCAAGTCCATCCTGGCCAAGCCTTCTGCGTCCCCCGAGCCCAGATACCTCCTGTCCGTGCCACCGTCCCCAAGCATCAGGTGCGGCCTCTGTGTCCTTCCTTTCCAATGAACCAGGGGAGCAGTGATGAGTGATTCAGTCATTCAGCTCTGAAATCCACCCAGAAATGCTGCTCTCTTCAGTTTTCTGTTTCATAAAAAGGCATTTTTAAAGCTTCGGTTTTAGGGTGACTAGTTATCCTCTTAGAGATGTAGATCTTAAAAACTAAATTTAGAGCCATCTGCTCTTGTTGCCTATACAGTATATATTTCTTTGACCAAAATGTATTTGGTGTCTCAGATGGTAAAGAGTCTGGCTTCCTTGGTGGCTCAAACAGTAAAGAGTCTGCTGCAATGCGGGAGACTTGGGTTCGATGTCTGGGTGGGAAGATCCCCTGGAGAAGGAGATGGCAACCCACTCCAGTATTCTTACCTGGAAAATCCCATGGACAGAGGAGCCTGACAGGTTACAGTCCATGGGGGTTGTAAAGAGTCAGACATGACTTTCACACAATTTAAGTAAATACTGGCAATCTTTGGGCAGAGAGAGAAGGTTCACTTACTTTCTGTGGTTTTGTTTTGCAGCATCTCAGAGTCCCGGTCCCCTCCTGAAGGAGACACAACCCTCTTCTTGTCTCGACTCAGCACCATTTGGAAAGGATTTATTAACATGCAAAGCGTAGCCAAGTTTGTCACTAAGGCGTATCCTGTCTCTGGATGTTTTGATTATCTCAGTGAGGTTAGAACCGAGAGAGAGAAGTGTGAGAGTGTGTGTGTGTGCATATGTGCATGTACACACCTGTTTTCCAAGTAACTCTGATCCTGCATTGGAGTCAGATGTGAACCAAGAGAGAAGTGTGTGTGTGTGTATGTGCATGCGTGGGTGCACACAGGCGTGAGTGTACTTGTTTTGCAAGGAACTCTGATCCCGCATTGGAGTCAGATGTGAACCAAGAGAGAAGTGTGTGTGTGTATGTGTGTGTGCGCGTGTGTGTGTGCACAGGCATGAGCGTAGTTTTCCAAGGAACTCTGACCCTGCACTGGAGTCAGAAGTGTGACCGTCTTCCTCTTGAGTGTCTGGATGCACAAGCTCCTCTAAAGGCAAAATAGGGGCTTGTGCTGGGCTAAGTCTGAGATTATGCAGTTCGCACAGTGGTGAGAATTCAGACCCTTCATCTTCCTGAAATAGCTGAAGCTTCCTCTTCCTCCTCCCTCTGCTCCACTAGAGCTTGTACAGGACCTGGGTGGGTATATGTGTGCCCAGCCGCATGTGTGCAGGGGCACACACATAGCACCGTTGTTTTTCAAAATTAATGAAACAGCACTAGCATTTTAGACTTAGCCAAGAGTGTTCAGGCACTTCTGAATCATACCTGATTGTTACTCTCTGTTTGTTCTTAAAAGAGAACGTTAAAATGCTTTGCTGTCACCCTAGTTAGTAGACGGTTGTCCTCGTACCATCCTTGGGGTTGATCATTCATGATCCTGGATGTTAGTTAACTGAGCAGCGTTTGACTGCGTAATCGCTACTTTGTTTGGAATAGTTGTGGTTTTCTTGTGAATCTGGTGTCTGGGCTCTCTGTGACCACCAGGGTTTTACTGGCCACTTACTCAGAGTCTGTTCTGTTTAGGACCTGCCTGACACGATTCACATTGGCGGGAGGATTGCTCCAAAGACCGTTTGGGATTACATCGGCAAGCTCAAATCCTCAGTGTCCAAGGTACCTGCCTGCAGCCTGGTCGCTGTGCCCGAGAGAGGAGGGGTTTGTTAGTACTTGAAATGTCTCTGTAAGATGTTTCCAGGTGAATGTTTCAAATCCGGCTGACAGCTGGCCGCCCTGTGAGGGTGTGTTTGGGGAGCATGGTGATGGAAGCTTTGTGATGTGTGTGCAGCTGAGTCTGTCAGAAACACAGGTGCTTTGCTTCCTTACTGCTGAGCTGCTGGAGTAGAGTGGGCAGCGTTGGGGGGCTAGCGGAGATGTGGACTCAGCTATGTATCTGCATGTGTGCTACTCTTTGGTGGAGGGCTCTGGTTTTGTTGGGGTCACAGAGGGTGATGACCCTGGTCCAGTTCAGCCCCTTGGGTTTCAGGGCTGCAGACAGCTCATCACACGCTTTGTGGTTTCTTAGCTCTGTGTCAGATACTGGCCCTACAAGCAGATGAACCTTTTGGTTCAAAAACCCCATGAGGTGGGATCTGTGTCGAGATCCCCCTGGGACTATAAATAGAAATAATTTTAAAGAGGCTCCTCTGAGACCAAGATGGAACCCAGCAGTCTTGAGTCTCGGGCCTGTGCTCCTTCACCACCCTGTTTTTCTCACGTGTTGGGCAGCAGGACTGGGCGCTGCTTCCCTCGCAGCTGCTCCTGAGGCTCATCAGCTTTTCCGAGCAGCCACAGACCCATGCTCCCGTCTGTCTGTTCAGGAGCTCTGTCTGATCCGCTTCCACCCCGCGACCGAGGAGGAGGAGGTGGCCTACATCTCACTCTACTCCTACTTCAGCAGCCGCGACCGCTTCGGCGTTGTGGCCAACAACAGCCCGGCACGTCAAGGACCTCTACCTGATCCCACTCAGCGCCACTGACCCCATCCCCTCTAAACTGCTGCCCTTTGAGGGGCCAGGTAAGCACCAGCCTTCAGACCCCAAACATCCCCTCCCGCCGACACCAAGCTTCCCCTAGACCTGCCTCGGCAGCGGAACTTGGAGCAGAGTTGAAGCAGCGTGGGCTGCAGAACTTCCAGGGTACAGGAGGGGGCACTGGAGGCACTCTGTCAAAAGCATAAATTGTCTTAAAGAGTTTTGTGCAGAGGGCCAAGCCTGCAGTGTCCACCTAGAGCCTGCCTGGCCCCAGGTAAGCAGGTGTTGACGTGCAGGAGCTGGGGCAGTGCAGGGTGGGCCAAGGTCTGGCCTTTCAGTCCTGCCTCCCTCTGGTCATCAGCCAGGCTGTTCCTCCTCGTCCTGGGGATTCATTTGAAGGAGTTGAAGGAAATGGCAATGAGATAGGAAATGGCTCTAGAAATAGGTACTTTGAAACCTGCTGCTTGAGTTTTACCTTCAGCGGGCCTCTTTCTGCTTCTCCTTCCTTACAAAGTTCTGCCTGAAAGCGTGACTTACACACTGATCTCTTGTGGAGGGACCAAGGTGGTTCCAAGGGGGACTTGGTCTCTGAGGGCCCTCTAAACCCTGAGAGGCTGATGTGACTTAAGTTTCACAGAAAGATGCCCACGTGGGAGCGTTCCCTTGGCTATGAAGCCCCCAAGACTGATAGCCCCTCAGAGATGCTGAGTCCACCACATGTTCAGGGCTCTTGAATTACTTCACTTCAGGGGTGGTGGCTGCACCTGGCATCTTTAGGACCCCCCTGCACCTGGCATCTCCATGGCCATGCTTCTGCCACAGCCACATGCACACATGCGTCCACCTGTGCTGGCTGGACCCTGCAGGGGCCGCTCGCCCCTGGTGGGCTCTGCAGCCGTGCTGCCAGTCTTGTCAGACCCCACAACCACAGGTTTGTGCTCCTAGAACCACCACAGTTTGTCTCAATGCTAAACGTGTCAGAAACCAAGTGCTTTGGGGGTCGTTGGCCTTCCTTGTGCTAAAGTGGTGCTGTCTGATGGGTGGCAGGGAGGGCTGTGGCCAAAGTTCTTGGCAGGCAGCTCCTGAGGCTCTGGCCAGTCCCCGGACACCGTGTTCCTGATGCTGCAGTGACGGTCATGAAGCCAGCTACCCAACACCGTGAGGAGCCCCTGGTCAATCCTGAGGGCAGTAACCTTTATGGGGCCTAGCTCAAGCATGGATAGGCATGCGCTGAGTGCTTGTCCAGTAGGGCAAGGAGACCGTTCCAGCCTTGTCGGAGCCCCTCTTATAGCTCTACCTGCAGATTCCATGGCTCCGTCCCAGAGCATCTTGTCACATGAGCCAGGGACTAGCCAGGCTTGGGGCCACAGGACAGTCCCTGGGAGAGCAGAGGTGGATGAGTCAGGCATGGGGATGAAGTAGGGAGGAAGTGGCTGGGGATCCACCAAGGAGACTTCTCTGGTGAAGCCCAGACAGGAGCTGATACACTGTGCCGTGCTGGGTGGGGGCTGCACTGGGCATTCCAGGTGACACGGCCACAAGGAGGGCTGAGTAAGAGTGCTTGCCTCAACCGCCAAGTGACCACGTTGGGTGACTAACAGGGTGGACATCACTCCTACCCCCACATTCCTGAGGCTGAGACTCCTGAAGGGGCGCCCCACAGCTCCTGTGGCAGATTTTCATCCACAGTAGAGAGAAGACGTTTCAAGACTTTCTGATTGAAAGGCTTCTAAGTCTCAGCTCTTTTAACTTGGTATATGTGTTTTTAATTCTCCTGGGATGTTCATATGACAGTGCTATCTGTGTGTCTTCTGTCCACTTGCACGCTGGCCAGACACCCTGACCCGGGGCCACACTCCTCCCTGAGCCGCTTCACACACTCAAATCATGATGTGGTGCAAGTGCTCGCGGGCAGGTCCCAGGCTTGTGGCGTGTGCAGTGTCTGCCAGGTGGGTAGGGTGCTCTGCTGTCTGTGCACCGTTTTGATGGCACAGGCCTAGCCTGAGGGGCGTCATGTCCCTCAAAGCAGCCAGCCCGGCTGAGCACTCACCCTGCCTGGGAGTATTGCTGCTTGAGGTCACCAGACCAGGGAGTGTGGAGCCAGGGTCTGCCCCGGCCCTGCCTGCATTCTGAGGCCTCGCTGGTGCACAGGGCTTTGAGCAGCCCGCAGGCTGGCTGCCGGGGCTGGAGGTGGAGAGTAATCCACTCAGCATGACTCGGTCTCTGGAAAAATTTACTGGTGACCCTCACCACTGAACTTAGGAGCCAGTGGCTTATCACTGTGTGGCTCATACCCAAGAAACAGGTGGAGACAAGGCTTGAACTGTCCAGAGCTGGGGAGGCCTGCACCCTCTGCCTGCTCTCAGCGTCCTCTCCACCCCGCACTGTGGATGGTGGACCTGGAGGGGTCTCCACGCAGAGCCCACAGCCCAGCCCCCTGCACGGCGTCCAAGCACACCCCTAGCCTGCTCCACCTCCAGGACCTTCTGTCCTGTGTGCTCTCAGACTTGTCCCAGAGAGGCCAGGCCATTGTCATGTCACATGCCGCCCTGCATGTTATTTCGGGGGTACAGCTGGGAGGCCTGCGTCCCTATGACCCAGCTGACAGTACTCTACAGTGGAACGTAGCCCAGCTCGCTGCCCTTCATGCTGGGGCAAGGCTCCACTGCTGGGACACGGGGTCTCAGCCAGAGCTCCCCAACCACACGGAGCAAAGGACAGGCTCATTCCTTCTAAGGTGTGGTGAGGAAAAGGCCGTTTTCTTAGCAGATGGGGTCAATCCATGGTGTCTTCTGTCTTCACTCCTTATTGTCTCCTGAATTAGCTGAAAATGTCCATGACTTACAGTGTTGTCAGGTAAGCATGTCTTGAGTGTCTGCGTGTGTGTGCGCGCGCGTCTAGTTGCACGCTTCCGTAGCCATGCAGAGATACTGTTATCAGAGTCACAGTCATGCCATGAGGAATGTGTTTCTCTCTCCTTTGAAATCAATAAAAAATATTTCATGGAAACCGGTCATTGTTTGTCTGAGTTTGAACCGTCTGGTAGGTCTTGGTACCTGTCTAGGTGCACCGTGACCGAGGACTATCTGCCTGCTTTGCCTCCGCTGACTCCACGAGCTTCTGGCTGTGCGGGCGGCACTGCACGGGCCCCTGGTCACGGATGGACAGCACTCTGCTCACTGGGACCACAGGTCTTAGGGACCCAGCATGGGAGGTCTGCTGGGGAGTGAACACGCGGGGTCAGGCAGGGCTTCTCCACCCAAACACTGAGGGCGGTAGCTGTTAACACCAACACAATTTCTGTTCCCGCAGGTGTGAACATTTTGTCTTGGTCAGACTCAGGCCATAAGAAGGTTTTCACTTTAAATAATGAATAGTGGAGCATGCCGGGTAGACTTAGGGGTAGCAGCATCATGATGATGGGGTTAAGGAGGCTGCTCTCTGCTGGCTTATTGATTAAAGCTAAACCTCACCCTCCAAATGCCACATCTGAGGTATCTGGGGGCACCCCCACCCCGGGGAGGGGGGTTGCTGCTTCTCATCACTTTCCCTGGTCACCCCGTTGCTGACACACCCAGACACAGGCCCCTGTTTGGACCTTGGCTCAGGAAATAATCACACACCTTTTCAGTGAGTCCACTTCTGTCTGTATGAGCAGTCTGGGACTGGCCCTCCCACTGTGAGCCTGGGGCTATGTGCAGCTGAAAGACTTGTTTCACCCCCTTGGAACATTGTGGACCGTTTGCTCTCACAGTTCGGAGAGTCGAGTGGGGTCACCAGCATCCTGGTGCTCAGTCTGGTCAACAGCCCTTGTCTGGGATCAGTAGTTCAGTGTCCCCCGCACCTGTTTCTCATCTACTTTCTCAAGCTTCACAACCACCCTCAAAGGGAGGTGGGTACATCAGCACCCTGCCTGGTCACTGCTGCTGGGGCTAGGGGTGCCCCATGCCCTTTCTGGAGCTCCTGTCTCTGCACACTCTTCTCAGGGTACCTCTCCTCCAGGGCTCACACTCAGCAGTGGTCATGCCACATGGGCCCCAGTGGACGTCTTTGGGGACAACTGTCTCACCACTGCACCACTGGCGGCCTTGCCAGATGCCCACATGTGAGAGTGCAGAGTGGGTGCAGTGGACATGTCTTCGTCTCCATGAGGGTCACTGCCAAGGCCCCATGTAGTGCAGGGAGTTGTAGGTCTCCCATGAGCAAGTCCCTTCCAAGGTGCTGGTGACATTTCAGGTCTTCATGCTCCATAAGCTGATCGTGTGAGTCGGATGAGATCTGACTGCTTCCAGATAGGGGCGTGCATTGTGAGACAACCCAGTTTAGATGGGAAGTTCAAAACTAACACTCCTCCAACTCCGGAGCTTGATGAGGCATGTGCAGATGGGGTAGCTGAGCGGAAAGCATTTAACCATGGTCCTGCTCAGGAGATGCCAGGGAGCTTAGTGTTTTCAGAACAAATGTAAATGTGAAGCAGTTCCATCATAACCTTATGTTGTGATGGCTGTGACCACAAAGGCAGAGTCTGAAGTGTCTTGCCGAGTCTGAGGTACACTTTGTTGGTTAGGAAGCATCTGAAGCTGGTGAGAGCCATGGTGCGAGCAGTGCTGACTGAGGACAGGATGCTGACCCCAGAGCTAACGTGGTGACCGCGGTCTATACACGGCCACTCTGGCCCAGGCTTGGCTCACACCCCAGGCAGGCCCTAGTGTTGACCCTTCAGAGGTCTAGCTCTTCAGAGGTGGCACAGCCTGTCTGCAGTGAAAACCGTCATGGGCCCTGCCCTGAAAGGATGGCCCCTGGCCAGGGCTCCTGCCCGCCCTGCCTGCCATCGCCAAGCACGTTAATCTGCTGCTCACAGGGCCGCCGAGGCTCCAGCTTGTGCACAGCACAGGGACCTGTTTTGCCAGCACTGGGGCCAAGTTGGCGACAGCCCAAAAGGGCCTTGAGAGCCAGCTGAGCAACTGAGTACCCTAGTCTGGGCTTTCGTGAGCTATAAATACTCGGTAGAAGGCTGTTAGAGTGAGAAGCATACCAAGTTAAAATAATTCATTTTGATTAGAAAGTGAACTTGATAGGTTACCTTTGACATCTGAGCAGAGCTGTTTGGATACGATGCTCGGTGCAGTGGGCCTGGGGGTGCCCTCCTGTGCCCATGAACCCGTGACCTCCTGTGTCCAGCTCCTCCCCCATTCACAGCTGTATCAGGTCAGACAGAGGACATTCTTGAAGCCACTCCTCTCACTAGTGGGGTTCTTCATGGGCCCTCGGCCATTGAACATCAACCTGTGAACAGGAGGCCTAGAAGCCATGTGGGGAGGGGCTGGAGGTGCTTCGTGTGGGGGTTTCCCGTGTGGATGCTGGCCTGGCCCAGCTCGCTCTGGCGGGCCTGGCCCTCCTCATCAGCACCTCTCTGCTGGCACTTAGGAAGGGCGACAGAAATGCTTGGAACCACGTGATGGTGTCCAGAGACAACTGATTTGTGAGCAACTTAAAATCCCAGAACAGGAAAAGTAGTCTCAATTTTCTTCTTAGTGAATAAATAGGAAATATGTAGTGAGAATATCTATAAATAGTGGTAATTTATCCATAAATTGAAATTATACAATTTGATTAATTTTAACTATGTTTTGCTGTGGAAACAGAATTTTTCTCCTGTGTTTATCATTTATTCCTAAATCACTGATTTGTGACTTGGGTTTTTCTGTTCCCCTGTCAGTATTCTGGATTTATTATGAGTGTTGGGGTGGGGGTATTACTGAAACAGTAGCATTTCTGATATATAGTACTACAATTCAGCCTTATTGAAGAAATAGTCATTTTTAAGAACTGTGCTCTTTATGAAATTCTCAGCATGTTTTCCGTGTGAACACCTGTGCACTTTAAGGCCCATGTCCTCTGTTGACAAAGACCTGAGCATTAGGTCGCTCTTGATAAGTTACTGGTCATTGAGTTTCTTACTAAACCTGAAAGAATGTTTATTTTAGCCCTTTTGGTCAGCATCATTTTTCCTGTTAACTAATTTTTGACACAAGTGAGTGATGAACTTAATGGAATGCTGTGTGCTATATTGATCATTGTAATTGAGTTGTAGAATTGGTCCCTAATTGAATCTTTAACATTAGTATAAAATAATTTCTATATTGCAGCTCATAAGTTAGAGTCAAAAGAGGATGCTACTCTCCTGATTTGTAGCAAGAGACAAATGAAAGAACAGAACTCAGTATTTTAGAAAACATTGTGGGCCATACAGGCTTTGTTCCCAATATGTTAATGGTCTGGGGCAGGTGCTTCTGTCTCAGCATTGTGTGTAATTGGAAACCTGTAGAATTCCAGCCACTGGGATGAACGTGTCTGTGAATCAGGCCCCCGGTTCATGGGTTGTGGAGCGTCAGGCCGGGCAAGTGTGCAGTGCGGTCCTGGTGCAGTCTGCATCTGTCACAGTAACTCTCCAAACACTTGATTTTATCTTGCCACAGAATCTCCTCCCCCTTCCTGCACATAGTGAAGCTTACCTCTCAAGGACAAAGGCTGATTTCGATTCTCACATCCTCACAACTCTTGTTTTTCAGGTCTCGAGTCACCGCGTCCAAACATAATCCTTGGGTTAGTGATCTGTCAGAAAACAAAGCGGCCCACAGGTGCTGGCGAGCTAGACAAGACGGAGGAGAAGCGGGCTCGCCTGCTGACACAGGACGAGGTGGAGCCTGTCCACCCCAAAGTGCCTGCTGCCCTGCCACCGGAGAAGAGGCCCCCAAGTATCAGCTCTGCCCAGGGGACGCGGCTGTCAGCACCACGCCCCGGGCTCTCCCCCACCCCCACCCCCTCCTCCAGAAGCACCTGGGGCGCCAGGCTCGTCTTCCATGTTGAAAGTACTGTCGACCCTTAAACCAGGAGCCACAGCACCGTCAGGGACGGCACCAGCAGCTCCAGCGGCTGCTTCCTCTGTCTCTTCTACTTCAAAGACCGCCTCGCCCCTGGAACACATCCTGCAGACTCTCTTTGGGAAGAAGAAGTCCTTTGACCCCCTCTCCAAAGAGCCTGTGGAGTCGGCCCCAGCCCCCCCACCAGGACTCCAAAGCCAAGACCGATGGGGGGCTGACAGCAGCACCCCTGCTGGACCCCATCGTCCAGCAGTTCGGTCAGCTCTCCAAAGACAGAGCCCTGGAGGAGGAGGAGGATGATAGGCCGTATGACCCCGAGGAAGAGTATGGTCCTGAGAGAGCCCTGGACACTCCGCCCAGTGACCGGGCCAGGCACCAGGACGCGGAAGAGGCCCCTGAGGCAGCTGAGCGGGAGGAGGTAGCCTACGACCCCGAGGATGAGACGATCTTAGAGGAAGCCAAAGTGACCATTGACGACCTGCCCAACAGAATGTGTGTAGACACACGTGGCGGGCCTGGCCTCTCTGCCCCCTCCTTGGTGGAGCAGCAGAAGATGATTGAAGAGCTCAATAAGCAGATCGAGGAGCAGAAGCGGCAGGTGGAGGAGCAGGAAGAGGCGCTCAGGCAGCAGCGGGCCGCCGTCGGGGCCTCCATGGCCCACTTCTCCGTGTCGGACGCACTCATGTCACCGCCTCCAAAGGCCACACTGCCCAAGGCCGAGCTGTTCTCACAGGAACCGCAGGCTGCGGTCAAGCCGGCTCCGGCCCCCCCCACCAGCCAGGCCCCCGGCCCAAGCGCCGAGGCGCGGCTGAGCCGGGACCCCCGGCAGGCCCGGCGGTTGGCAGTGGAGAGCGGTGAGAGCGAGGCTGCCCTGAGGGCCCCGCCAGCCAGAGAAGCACCTGGAGGTGCCTCCGCCGGTCCGGGTCTGCTGCCGGCCCAGGAGGAACCTGAGTCGGCCCCCTCCCGCCGTGGACTCCGGGTGAAGAGGCCCCACCGCAAGCCAAACAGGATGGTCCCCCACGTGAGCCCTCAGAAAGCCTCGGGCCAGAGAACATGGCCGGCCTGGATGCCGTGGCCAGACCTGCCCGGAAGGTACTACTGCCCACACCGCCGGGAGCCTCCTTCCAGCCTCTCTACCCTCCACAGAGCGAGGGCCAGGCCTTCCCCCTCCTGGTTTCTCAGGGCCCATGTATGCACCTCAGGAGAACCCAATGGGCTCCTCCCAGTACAGTGACCCGAGAAATGCTCAGTTTGCTGAGAAAAGTGATGCCCTGGCCACTGACACTGAAGGAGACAGAGAGTCCCAGGCCAGGCCAGGCGAGGGGGCTGGTGTGTTCCCCTCCTTGGCACAGAAAGGGGGACCTCCACCCCAGTTTCAGGGCCAGAGGGAGCCTACGCCGCGTGCTTTTGGGATGTCGGGCCTTCACGGCCCCAGTTTCCCGGCTCCTCGGGGGCCAGTCCCTCCATTCTCAGAAGAGAACACTAATAACGATGGGCCAAGAGGAGGGCCTCCACCGGCCAGATTCGGGCCTCAGAAGGGTCCCATCCCTTCCCTGTTCTCAGGGCCACATGGGCCACCTCCCTATGGGGACGGCAGGGGCCCCTCCCCGTCCCACCTGGGCGGACCCAGGGGAGCAGGGCCCCCTCCGTTGGAAGAGCGCAAGGACGCACACGGGGAGAAGAGAGAGTACCCGGACGCCCTGTACGGCGAGGCCTCAGGTGGCCCTGCCCAGTGCGAGGGACCTGAGCAGGCCCCATTCCCGGGAGGCCGGGGTACCACGCCGTTCCAGTTTGGGGGCCAGAGGAGGCCTCTGCTGTCGCAGTTTAAGGGACCCCGAGGCGGCCCCCTCCTCCCTCTCAGTTTGGAGGTCAGCGAGGACCCCCACCCGGCCACTTCGTGGGCCCAAGGGGGCCGCACCCTGGGCAGTTTGAAGGCCCCAGAGGCCAAGCACCTGGCTTCGTGCCTGGACCCAGGGGGATGCAGCCTCAGCAGTTTGAAGAGCAGCGGGTCCACTCGCCGCCCCGGTTCTCTGGCCAGAGGGCACCTGCACCCCTGCCCTTCGGGGGACCCGGGGGGCGCCCCATTCCCAGAGAAGAGTGAGCCGGTACCTCCTCGCTTCCACTTCCAGGGCCCAGCTCCTCCCGGCCCCAAGCCAACGCCCAGGCCACTGCTGGAGCTGCCCAGCCACCCTCCTGCACCATCTGCCGCGCCGGCCCAGGGCCCAGAGGCTGACTTCCGTGAGGGGGGCCGGGGCCACGAGTACAGAGGCCCGGCCTTCGAGGGGCGGCCCCGCGACAAGGCCCCAGAGGAGCCCGAGGCCCCGCCGCCTGACAGCCGCTCAGGCCGGGCCCTGGATGACCGGCGGCGCGAGAGAGGGAGCGTGGGAAGCCCTGGGAGCGGGAGCGTGGCCGGACCTGGAGCCGCGAGAGGGACTGGGACCGTGGCCGAGACTGGGACCGCCACCGTGACAAGGACGCTGGCCGTGACTGGGACAGGAGCCGCGAGCGGAACGGGGGCAGGGACAAGGGACGTGAGTGGGACCGGGGCCGAGAGCGGAGCCGCAACCGGGACCGGGACCGCAGGCGTGACCGGGAGAGGTCCCGCAGCAGGGACCGCGACCGTGACAAGGCCCGTGAGCGGGAGCGCCGCAGGGACCGCAGCCGGAGCCCGGAGCGGCCCCGGGACCCCAAGACCGAGACCCCTCGGGCTGCTGCCCCCACTGCCCAGACCTAGGGCCCTGCGGGAGCCGCATTTCCTGCTGAGCAGATCGTCTTGCAAAGAACTGGGGGCTCATGCGCAAATAGAACCTTATGGACTTGAAATGTTACTGTAATTTTGTGTATAATGGTTTCTTAAAAAATTTCACACCTTTACAATTCCAATGCTTTTTAGAAACAAAAAACTAAGAACTCTTAACATTTCCATTTAAATGTCCTGAAATGGGAACGTACCTACAAAAGCATATTGCTTTTTCAGATTATAAAGTTATCTTTTCTAATAACTTGACTGTTGTAAGTTCTGGGGGAGTTTAGTGGCTGTTAGAGCCATACCTTTCCTGACATTTCACCTGTGTGTCTGTTTCCAGAGTCTTTTCACAGGGTTCGGACCTGGTGGCCATGGGTTTCTGTGCCTGGCTGTCAGCTAAACTCTGGATGGTTGAGAAATGCCAAACTTAACAGATGCATCTTTCTCTCATCACAAAGAAATTTGAATTACAAATTTCAACCAGGAAACAAAACATTTCTTAGTTTTGCTCAGTTTTTATGTATTGCCTTACACTTTTTCTTTCCCAAAAACATGATTAAAAGCAACATCTGAATAGAAACTGTTGAATTTTAAATAACATTTAGTTTAAAAGATTTAAATTTTACCAGTCTAAAGAAAGGAAATAAATCAATTAAGTGTAATTTAAAAGGTGGGGGGTGGGGGGGAGTTCTTTGACTTGAATAATCAGGAACAGAGTTTGGTTGGACTTTACCGCCTGAGCAGCTCTTTCTTGTCCCAGGAAAAGTGCACTAGCTCCACACTGCTGTCCTTGTCAGGTGATAAATCTCAGCATTTGTCGTTGAAATGGAACAATATTTGTATAAAGCCTGAGGTGAAAATAGCGCAATTAGCTCAAAAACTGCAAATTAGAATGCTTTTCACCGTGAAGCACAGTAAGCTGCTGCTTGTCGTGTGTTTCCAAGTATTTCTGAAGTGGAAAGTAGAGGAAAACTTGCTAATTTATTTGACTGTATAAATATACTTTGATAATTTTTTTTATATTTTCATAAACTTAATTTTGCAAATGTAAAGTTAGAGAATTTCCTTTGTTCTTTGGAGTCTATTCCATTGTACATCACTACAGATTCTTCCCTTTCTAGCACAAACGTTTAAGGTGCGAGAACGTTGAGAACTTAGCAGTTTGGGTGATTTGTGGGTGTTACAGACCCTATCAGTAGGTTAAGTTACATTAAAGTGGTGACGAGTTCCAACATCTAATGTGATGTGAAGGTTTTTTTTTACATGTAAAACAAAAATTTTCTAATTTAAATACAACCAAATGTAAAAAAATCAAGTGTGTTTCTTTAGGTTTACTTGATAGAAATTTCTGTAAATTGTATTTTATATTGCAAAGTATTATATCACTGTACATTTAAATATGGAACTTCATAGCTTTGTTACATGAAGTAGAATAAACATCTACAGAAAGTTTTTCTGTCTTGTGTGGCATTGCATTGGAAAGTCGGGTCTGGACAGGACATCTTGGCTCCCTACTTCCTGCGGGTCAGCGTGTTGTGGGCAGGGGGTACCCTTGGCCTGAAGACCCCTTCCAGATGCACCCCCTTTAGGGGACAGTTCCAGTGTGGGTCCCCACATCCAGCAGGAAGTCCGAGGCCACAAAGAGAAAGACAGAAGCACAATCAGGGATGACAGGGACGTGGGGTCTGGGGACAGGCAGTCGACGCAGGTCCCTTGCAGGATTGGCAGGCACTCAGAGTCCCACTTGCTGACTCGGGGCTTAAAGGTACATTGGGCTGGCTGGCAGGTTGGTAGGGAGCATGTGATGAGGCAGAGCAGGTGGGCCAGGTGCCATGCAGGCTGGAGTAAATGGCCAGGGGTGATGGAGTGGGGGTGGGGGGCATGCAGTGCTTTCAGGTCAGGAGAACAGCCTTACTGGGAACAGAGGACGAAGCTGTGGGTCTTGCCCTTGAACTTGAGCTGCATGACTGGCTCCAACCTGGTGACCCTCGTACCAGCATTTGGCTTCTTAACAAAGCTTGTGTACCCATCATCCTGCTGTGAGCCAAGACACCCAGAAAATGTCCTTTGGGCAGGACAGACTCCACCCCGTGGGCTGAAGAGTCAGTAACTGACCATCAGTTAACCAGCTGAACACACGAGAAACCAGGGGTGAGTGCAGGGACCCTAGCCTGGGGCCACTGCCATCTGGGAAACACATCAGGCCTGCTGACACACAATGGCCCAGGAAGGGGGCTGCTCATCTGTGGAGAACCCATGGTGCCAGCCTGACCTTGGCGAGTCCTGCCAGAGAGGAGCCCAAGTGCTGCAGGACAGACACTGGGCAGGGCTGGAGGAAGCAGGTGCCCCGGGGTATGAGCCCCAACCGCAACCTGGGACCCTCAAGGTGAGGATTGGAGCTCCAGGTTTCGAATGATTGTGAAGCCTGCTTCCCATCGAAAGGGGAGACCCACTGAGATCACCCACACCTTCCTACCCAACAGGTCATCGGCTGTGTGCCTTTTCCCTTAATCTCTTTTCCCTCCAATTTTCTTTTACACAATTGGGATTCTATACATTCTTGTATCTTTTTTCGCTTATAACCTGGGTGATTCCCAAAGACATCAAGTATTCATCGAAAGCCTCATTTTCATTTTTTCACATTGTTCAAAAGATTTCAAGCTTCTCCTTTCCAGAGAATGTGTGCTCCCTGGAGATATGTAGGGTCCCATATGTTCACAGAATGGGGGCAATGAGAGGTGTCCCAGGGAAACCAAGATTCCCCAGGTGCCACCGTCCAGAGGCACGTGTTCCTTGCAGTGTCTCTGGCCTCCTTTTCCTGTACCCGTGTTGTTGGTGTTCAGGCAGGGATCACCAAGGAGGTACAGAGATTTTTGCATCTTTGGGCAACACATGCTGCCCCCACAAGGTGGCGGACAGGCAGCCCCGGCAGGTGGACTGATTTATGACCTCACTGAGGATCCCCCACACTGCCATCCACTGCTCATGACTCTTGTCCTCCTGTTTGCAAGAAGGCTGCCTTTGGAACCATCACATCCCTTCACTATTGTAGGAGGAAGCATCACCCCTTTAAAATGTCTGGTTTGACCTCGTTGGCTAGCTGGGCACACATCCACCCCTGGCTGCAAAAGAACAATCAGGGTATCAGTAAAAAGAAGAGGAATTGAGCTGCCATGGACACCGCCCCAGGAAAGTTACACAGCGTGAGCGAGAAAGCTGATAGTGGCAAGTGCTGGTGAGGATGCAAGACAGTGTAGAGGGAAGGCAGCACCCCCAGAGAAGAGCTGCCAGTTTCCAATCAGTGACTTGTCACTGAAGTCCATGCAAACCAGCCATGCCCCTCTACATTCACCCCAAAGCATGTGCTCCCAGGGGGGCAATGTCACCCCAAGGGTGCAAGAACCTGAATATTCTTAGTGACACGTATTCATGATCGCCCAAACCAGAAAACCACCCAGGTGCCCTTTAGCCAACTTAAGGGTGGATTGAGGCCCAACGGCCAGGGGAGCCACGTGCGTCCAGTGAGAGAATGGCCCCAGACCAAAGCCATCAGCTGCAGGACTCTGCTCAGGACACGCCAGAGGGGACAGGAGGCAGGCAGGGCAGGGTGGTGGGCATGACAGCAGGGCGGAGGCATTCAGGGGCCAAGGGGTCCTGTCCCATGGCAGCTCTGGAGGCTGTTTGCTCTCATGACCTTGACTGTGAATGACACCCAGACGCACAGGAAGACTGTGATGGGCTGGCAACTGCTGGGTGAGACCCAGCTCCTGTGTGTACACACATGCACATGGACACACACACATACACATATCGCATGTCAGAAACAAAAAGAAAGCAGCTCAAGCCTAAAAGGCAGCTTGGCCAAGGTCACACCTCTCCCCTGGACCACGTGCATCCTTTCATCTGTGATGATGGACTGGCTACCCATAGACATCTGTCATCATGTAAGTAGTAAAGGAACACTTTCCTTTTGTTTAAAGAACACAGAGTGGGGAAGGAGGAGGGGGTGGGAGCGAGGGGGAGAAGGCTTGGGTCCTTTTGTGGCTTCCTTCTCTTCACCACGTGTCAACCAGGTCAGGATACCCCAGCATGGCCACGGTTCTGGCATCCTGCTCCACTGAACCTTTTCCAGACCGTTCTGAAATCTCTCCACTGAGCCCTGGACATCCAGGGCCAATTCTCTCCAGAGCAGGTCCACCTCAGGCTGCTTTTGATGTGTTGTGATTTGGCAGTTTTTAACTATAGCCTCCCTGGTGGCTTCCCTCTTGACTTGGCTGGTGGCTCAGACAATAAAGCGTCTGCCTACAATGCAGGAGACCTGGGTTCAGTCCCTGGGTTGGGAAGATCGCCTGGAGAAGGAAATAGCAACCCACTCCAATGCTCTTGCCTGGAAAATCCCATGGACAGAGGAACCTGGTAGGCTACAGTCCATGGCATCACGGAGTCAGACACAACTAGCCCTCTCCCTGCCTCTGCTGGTCTGACTCCTGCAGGCCATCTGCCCATTGTCATGCAACTGTTGGTCTCTTGACCTGGCAGGCTGACACATTCATTTCCTTCGAAGTCCAAGTTAGTGGCTTTAAATTTTCCTTTGGTTTGTCTTTCCTTGTGTGTGTAATTTATTGATACTTTAACAGATGAGGAACCTTCAAGAAAGCAGAGGGAAACTTGTATTTTGTTCTGTGTCCTATTTCTTACTCCTATCAATCTATTAAACAGTAGAAATATTTAAAGATAGTATCAAACACTTAAACACAAAATTAAATACTTAACAATTAATTTTTTGCAAATATTTAGTAATTGGTCACAAAAATATTTGATCAATTTCTCCCAAGTTGTTTCAAGGAACACACATCACAGGCCCAGGTCATATGACAACAAATATTACTCAGGGCTCTGAGCTGTGCTAGTTGCTCAGTCCTGTCAGACTCTGCAAATTCTAAGCAGCTGATTAAAATCACGTCTCTAACAAAGATTTCTCCGATCATCTTACTCCTCAAGGAGTGAATGAAACCCACAAGTCACAGCAACAAGACGCACAGCACTCAACTTGCAGACTTGGAGCTGTGGGTTTCACTGTCGCTTCGTTATCTGGGTCAGGAGGAGACAGGGAGGGAGAGAGGGAAAGACAGACAGGGACTGAGAGACACATCCGGGCTTGGTCTGCAGGCTTAGCTTGGCTATGGGAGCTGGACAGACGACCGGCTGAGGGAAGGGTCTGGAGAACGGGTGAGGAGGGGTCAGGTTCCCTGAGGAAGGACCTCATTCTCTCCTACAGTTCTCTGCACCCCCAGCCTTGATGGTCCAGCCTGAGAAGCTGGGCACTGTGTTGTAAGGCTTAGAGGCACACTGGGCTCGAGAGAGGCTGCGTGGGCCCCTAGGCGGTGGAACAGTGGGTGGAGCTGCTGTCCCCAAGAGGGATCGCCATACGTGTGGCCCCTCTGAGCAGAAAAATCTGTGAGGCTGTAGCTCTTCTGGCCACCAGATCTCGTGCAGAACTGTCTCTGCTTACCCCATGACCACGAACACACAGTAGAGGGGCTGCTAGAAACGTGGCCCGGCTGGCTGCGCGGGTCTCCCCTACAGGACAGCCTGGGCACAGAGCGGCCTCTCCTGGCCTCAAAGGGAGCCTTTTGCACCGCTCCACCATGCTGTTTACTTTTTTTTTTTCTTGGCATGTTTGGGACAGGGGCCTAATTTTGAAGGGAGCCAAGTGTTGGGGGTGGGCTTTGTCCCACCCTGACCTGCTTCCCGGGCTCCTCAGCTAAGGAGGGATGCCCTGGAGGGCTAGACCAGAACTGTTGGGAGCCACATTTAGAGTCTGAAGAAAGCATGTTTGATATTTTCTTCACATTTGATTTATAAAATAAGCTTCACTAAAGCCAGATCATTCTCATGTTTCATATCTAAATAAAAGAAGGCTCAGAAACTGCTATTTGCAAGGAATCCATGCAAATCAAGAAACACAAAAAACACTGTAGGTGCCAGTGATCTTTATTTCTGGTAAATGAAAAGCCAAGTTGAATATAATCTTTATTTTCTCTTTTAAACACTTAAATTTCCACATACTCTGTGATTCTGCTACTCAGAGTGGGGTCCACTGATCAGAAGCACACACATCAGCTGGGGGCTCCCTAGAAAGGGGGCATTCTGGGACCTATCCAGGCCTGCTGAACTAGAATCTGCTTTTAAACAAGATCGCCAGGGCAAGTCTGTGCACATTACAGTATATGTTGGTGTCATGCTTAGAATAGTCTCAAATATTTTATTGATATCATCCTGTATACTTATTGGTTATATAATTATGTATTTCAATGATCTGAAACTAATTATTATGCTGGTGTGGGGGAAAGTATTCTTAATTTTTTCTCTATATGATCAATCAGATGTCCTGATATCTTTTATTGAGCAAGTGGTTTATCATTTCCCTACTGGGGACATACTAAGTGGGAAAAAAAAGGCGAACTATCAAAGCAAATGCATAGGGCAATCTTATATTGTCTGAAGAAGAGATACTACAGAAGAAATGAATGGCACTCCAAAGAGAGCCATCTGAGCTCTGATGGAATGAGCACAACATTGACAGCCTGGTGGAAGAAAACTGTGCTTTCAGGAACAGGCTGGGTGAGGTGGAGGCATGGCTGAGAGGTGGACACAGTACCTACACCTTAGAGGACAGCCCCAGGGTTAGCAAACCCACAAGGACAGAAAGGTGAGCGGGTAGGAAGTGCTAATGGGTATGGGGTTCTTTGGGGTGAAAATGTTCTGAACCTGACTGTGGTGATGGGATGTCAATACACTGCCCCCGAAGGGCACACTTTAAAAGGATGAACCTATGTGGCATGTGCACCACACTTAGCACTGGCCAGTATTTGCGGCGTGCACTGATTACAGGAGCGCTTCCTGTTCTAGGACGAAACCGGGCACCGCGTGTATTTATCTACCTGACTGAGTTTTCAACTAGGCACAGACCGCCTCGTCACACCTGTACTTTGGGCCGCTGTCTCACCTATTTGCTGTTCGGACGCACGGAACCCTCGTGTCCCGAGAAGGGGCTACCCGCACAGCACCCCGTGGATCCGTGAACTCGAGGAGGTGCGTTGCTTGGAGAGGTACCTGCGCCCCGATACCTGGCAAGGCCCTGGGCAGTCTGCTCCCGCGACACTAGACTACAGTGGTCTCGACTCGCAGACGCGCGGAACCTGGCAGTCCGGCCCCACAAACTCTGGACCCCGGCGGCTCCGCCCCGCCCCCTTCGCGCCCTCTACCTGCGCGCGCAGCCCGGGAGGTGGAGCCGTGGCAGGGGCGGAGCGGGGCGGGCGGTTGGCCCGGCCGGGCCGCGGGGCGGGGCCGCGGGGCCGGGGCGGGGCCGCGCCGGGGAGGGGCTGCCGTTGCTGGCAGGCGGCGCAGGCGCGCTGTGGCCGGCGGTTTCCGCGCCCCCGCCCGCCCGGCCTGGCCCCGCCGGCCCGCCCGCGCGCCCCCGCCGTTGGCGCCGGCATGTCGGGCCCCGGGCCGCGGGAGCCGCCGCAGGCGGGCGGGCCGGCGGGCCCCGAGGGCGCGGACGCGGCGCTGGGCGAGGCGGGGTTGAGCTTCACGACCACCGACCTGAGCCTGGTGGAGATGACAGAGATCAGTACACGCAACTGCAGCACATCCTCTACTCGCACATGGAGGCGGCGGCGGCCGACGGCGAGCTCGAGACGCGCCTCAACTCGGCCTTTCTGGCGGCGGCGGCGCCCGGCGCGGCGGCGGGCAGCTTCGCGGCGGCGGGGGCGCGGCAGCCGCGGCGGCGGGGGCGCGCCGCCCGTGTACCCGGTGCTGTGCCCGCCCACGCTGGCCGACGGCGGCTTCGCAGGCGCCAACCAGTGCCTGGGTCACATCGACTTCCAGGAGCTGCGCATGATGCTGCTGAGCGAGGCGGGCGCGGCTCCTGCCGCCGAGAAGACGCCGGGCGCCGACGGCCCCGGCCCGGGCGCACCCCGGCCCAAGGCGCCCGACGGCGCCGGCAAGGAGAATGCGGAGGGCGCGCCAGAGGCGCGGGCCAAGTCGGCGGTGCGCGTCCGCCTGGAGGACCGCTTCAACAGCATCCCTGCCGAGACCCCGCCCGCCCCGCGCGGCGCGGAGGCCCCAGAGCCCGGCGTGGCGCTCAACAAGTGGGTGCATCCCCCGGGGAGCGGGCCCGGCCGGGTGCGGGTGTAGACCAGGGCCCGGTGCAGAGAAGCACCAGCCTCGGTCTGGGTGTAGACCAGGGTCACATGCAGAGGTCAGCGGCCTCCGTGCAGCTTGCATCATAACGGGGAGCAGGCTACAGAGGGCCTGGGGCCGACCTGAGACGTTGTGTGCTCTGTGCAGGCAGAGTGAGCAGGTCTTGTGTACACACCCCATAGCATTTCCTTTATGGTGTGCACTCTGCGTCTGCACGTGGAAGAGTTAAGTGCACAGATGCTCCTGAGGATCAAGGCTTTTTCCCCAGATCACCTACCTAAATGTCAGGAGAGGCCTCCGTTTCCCCTTGCATTGACTCAGGCTTAGGCTGACCTCACGCTGTGCCCGTGGAAGGAGAGAGGTCATGTTGTGAGGCTTTAAGTGAAAAGCAGCTTCATCCTGCAGCCAGACTGCCAGCTCACAGGCACTCTCCCAGCCACTACTGGAGGGGAGTAGCCTGTCTGCTGGGGTGTCTCCTCAGTTTTCTGACTGTCCCCACCCTGTAGTTTTCCCCCCATTTTGTCCATAGTCGTCAGATTTTGGAGGATGGCCAAAACAACAACAAAAAAAAACACAACCACCAGAGATTGGTGTCAGAAGTGGGATGGGAAGGGAGTTGTAACTGAAAGATGACACACAGCTTCACCTTGCATTGTGAAGAAGATAGTTTGAATTTGCCCCCTACAACACGAGTAGATAATTATTTTATAGAGATTTCCATGATGAGGGGCCTTTCATGGTAACAGATTAGAATCTGTTATCTAGAAAATCTAATGTTAACCACGGGAGTGTGAGAGTGATTGTGGTGTTTCAAGAAACTTACCCGCCACACACACTTCACGTGTTTCTGGGTTTCTTTTGTCTTGGCAGTTTGGTTACTCTTATTCGCCATCCATCCGAACTAATGAATGTTCCTCTTCATCAACAACAAAACAAATGTACAACATTAGTGAAAAATAAAACTACTGCTGCAACTACTGCTTTGCAATTTACATACCCTCTGTTTACTACCAATGCTTGCTCTACTAGTGGAAATTCTAATATTTCACAAACACAGGTAGGGAAAATAATTTGTAAAGCTTTGCTATTTTGTATTAAAAGGATAAGTTGTATTTTAGTTAGGTCCCAAGGATTTTTTTTTTCCCTTTCATTAAGCGCAATAACATTTTAAAATTGAGAGTATTTATGTGGTTCAGGGATACTTAAAAATGCTTAAAAGTTCTTCAAGTTCATATGAATAGTTTTGGTGTTACTTCTGTTAAAGTGCATTTTATTTGTGCGTAGAGAGGAGATTGTCACATGTTGATAAAGTTCTTATTGCTTCATTTTCTCCAGACTTCTAGTAACTCATGTTCTATACTTGAAACTGCCAAGCATCAGGATATTGGATTGCCAAGAGCATTTTCTTTCTGTTATCAGCAAGAAATTGAATCCACTAAGCAGACTTTGGGTAGTAGAAACAAAGCTTTGCCTGAGCAGGTTTGGATTAAAGTAGGAGGTAAGTGATAAGGCAGAAGCTGGCAGATGCTTTCTCTTCCTGCCTGAGCTTTGCCCTCGATGTTGGGCAGGTTTTTTTGGCCATGGGTGGGAGAAGGGGGAGGTGGTTTATAAACATATGAAATAATCTTGGAAGTCTGCTTGCATTTTAGGAACCCTTTCCTCCCTCTGCTTTAGTCACCTCACTTTGAACATTCATACCAATTTTGAACATCGAGTTTATACTTGGCCTGGAAATACTCAGTTTAGAGGCTGGTTTTTCTTAACAGTAACCTCTTTAAACAGACAAATGATAGACTTATGTACATTTTTCGTTACCTTCAAGTTGCTGACAGATGTAAAGTTTTTTTTTTTTTTTTAATTTCATACTTCATGAATGAGGCATGAGTCTGAAATCTGCTCAGAGATTTTAGGGGAAGAGGAACTAAAAAGCTTCTTGATGAAAGTAAAAGAGGAGAGTGAAAAAGTTGGCTTAAAGCTCAACATTCAGAAAATTAAGATCATGGCATCTGGTCCCATCACTTCATGGGAAATAGATGGGGAAACAGTGGAAACAGTGTCAGACTTTATTTTTTGGGCTCCAAAATCACCAAAGATGGTGATTGCAGCCATGAGATTAAAAGATGCTTACTCTTTGGAAGGAAAGTTATGACCAACCTAGATAGCATATGAAAAAGCAGAGATATTACTTTGCCAACAAAGGTCTGTCTAGTCAAGGCTATGGTTTTCCCAGTAGTCATGTATGGATGGATGTGAGAGTTGGACTGTGAAGAAAGCTGAGCGCTGAAGAATTAATGCTTTTAAACTGTGGTGTTGGAGAAGACTCGTGAGAGTCCCTTGGACTACAAGGAGATCCAACCAGTCCATTCTAAATGAGATCAATCCTGGCTGTTCTTTGGAAGGGCTGATGCTAAAGCTGAAACTCCAGTACTTTGGCCACCTCATGTGAAGAGTTGACTCATTGGAAAAGACTCTGATGCTGGGAGGGATTGGGGGCAGGAGGAAAAGGGGATGACAGAGGATGAGATGGCTGGATGGCATCACCGACTCGATGGACGTGAGTTTGAGTGAACTCCAGGAGATGGTGATGGACAGGGAGGCCTGGCGTGCTGCAATTCATGGGGTCGCAAAGAGTCGGACACAACTGAGCGACTGAACTGAGTTGTGGTTTAGTCGCTCAGTCGTGTCTGACTCTGCGACTCCATAGACTGTAGTCCATCAGGCTCCTCTGTCCATGGGATTTCCCAGACAAGAATACTGGAGCAGGTTGCCATTTCCTTCTCTAGGGTATCTTCCTGACCCAGGGATCGAACCCACGTCTCCTGCATTGCAGGTGGATGCTTTACCAGTAGCACCACCTGGGAAGCCCTGGTGGGGACAGTCTGCAGATGGGCAAAGAATTGAGTTGGGAGCAAGAGGCCATAAGGTGATTCAGAAAATTTTAGACATAAAGAAACTGCTGAAGACAAACTTTGCTTACCTCTGACGTTAACTCTCAATCCATTTTTCCTGGGAAGCATTCTTTTTCAAGTTATCCAACAATAACACAGCTCACACAATGTGTTTTCTGAGAGCTGATGGAGACAGGATAGTGATGGAGTGCTCCTGCTTTCTCCCACATCAGTGATTAATTTTTCCTGGTCATTGTGACGTTGTATGTGAAAGTATACCTTAATATTTGTAAGGTACAAAGGTTAAATAGTTCCGGTACTGACTATTCAGCTTAAGAACAAAACATCAGCAATACTTGTGAATTCCCTTTGTCTTTTTAAAAGTTATCCCCATTCTGAAATTTGTGTTTAGCAGTTCTGTCACTGTAGAAGATTTCGCTTTGTATGGCACCTTGGGAATGCTCATCACCCCTTGTATTAGTTAGACCCCTGTTTGATGGGAAATTGGCAGCTTTCTGTAGCACAAGTCACAGCTGTGATGTGATTACTGGTTTTGTAGGGGGAAGGAATCTCATTTGTAAGGTGAGGGCATGTTTAACCCTAAACCACTTAGGTTTTGTCCTCTTCTGAGCATTGCAGTTATAGTATCAGTTGTCATTTTAGAATAATTGCATATCAAGAAAATCTTTTGGAGAAAATATTTCTGGGTTTAAAAAAAACCCAGATTCCATCCTGAATATCAGGAAAATCAAACAGCTTCTTGGTTTCTTTCTTCAGAGATGACAGTTAAAATGCCTCTTGATTTAAAGGAGAGACCTTTGATAAGCTTTATTGATCACATAATACTCAGTGTATTTTAATTTGGTTTATGTTCAGTTAGTTTGAAACCTGGAGCTCTGTGCCAGCTGCCCCTGTGGAATCTCTGAGGCTTCCTGTTCGGTTCTGTGTGCTCCTTACCATTCATGTTTACATCTTGGATTGAAAATACTGAAAAATATATTCAGCATTTACGAGGGTAAGTTAAGAAGAACTGAAAAATTAAAATACCACTTTTTCCTTCTTTTGCAAAGAAGAAGCGCTATGTAAACAAGCCATAAATAAGAGGAATCGGAGTAGGATACGTCAGTTGGACACAAATGTAGAACGAAGAGCCCTTGGAGAGATTCAGAATGTGGGTGAAGGCTCCACGGTGGCACAGGGTGCTTGGCAGTCAGCAGAGTCATCCCAGGCCACCCTGGGTGAACAGACCCAGAGCGGGCCTCAGGGGGCCGGTCCCAACGCAGGGAGAGGCACAACCGCATGGAAAGAGACCGAAGGTAAGGCCTGAACATCGGCAGCATAGGGTTGTCCCAGATGCCAAGCAGGTGGCGGGCAGTGCTGGTGGCAGGCAGCCTTTTGTAGAAAACGGTGGTATAGCCATTTCTGTATTCAAAGGGAGAGAGAGCCGGCAGGAGTCAGTGGCCACTGTGTTTTGTGAGATGGGAGTACTCACGACGACCCCCAGGCTTGATGATTCACTGGGAACACTCATGGCTCTGGTCTGTTTCGGACAAAGAACCCAGCAGAGCCAGCAGAGGTGTGTGGGGAGATGGCCAGGGGACCAGGCACCAGCTCCCAGGAACCACTGGGAGTGTGTCCCCAGCCAGGAGAGTGGTTGAGAGACTCGGGGCCCTGAGATCCTACTAGTAGGGAGCTGACTGTGGGGGCCTTCCTTATTGGCCGCAGCCAGATCCCAGACCCCCGGAAGGAAAGCTGGTATTTGACATAAACTGTGTTGTTTGCACCCACGGCTTAGTCACAGGGTGGTGAGTGGTGGTGGTGGGATCCCCCAAATCTGAGTTTCAAGGTGCTGGCCAGAGTCACTGGTCACTGAGTCACTCAGTTTTGTTGGGTTCTTCTAAGAATGTTGGAGAAGGAGGAGGTTACAGCTTATGTGAGTTGTTTTTATCTGTTGATTTTATTTGTGCTGTTTTGCATAGATCCAAAGGTGGTTACATTTTCCATTGTAGCTGGGTTTTTACATGATGATTCCCTCACATATAGTTAATTACCTTAGTCACTTGTTGAGTACTGTACCAGTTTCTGTTTTAGGCTCAAGAACTAGAGCACTGAACAAGACATATATTCATCTCTGAACCTACAGTGCTGGACTAAGGCAATTCATTTCTTTCTTTTTTTTTTTAATTTTTATTTATTTATTTATTTTTTAAATTACAATACTGTATTTGTTTTGCCATACATTGACATGAATCAGCCGCAGGTGAACACAATCTCCCAATGCCGAAGCCCCATCCCACCTCCCACCCCACATCCTCTACCTGAATCATCCTGTGCACCAGCCCCATGCATCCTGCATCCTGCATTGAACATAGATTGGCGCTTCGTTTCTTACAAGAAAGTATACATGTTTCAATGCCATTCTCCCAAACCATCCCACCCTTTCCCTCTCCCTCAGAGTCCAAAAGTCCATTCTATACCTCTGTGTCTCTTTTGTTGTCTCACATAGAGGGTCATCATTACTGTTTTCTAAATTCCATATATATGTGTTAGTATACTGTATTGGTGTTTTTCTTTCTGGCTTACTTCACTCTGTATAATCGGTTCCAATTTCATCCACCTCATTAGAACTGAGTCAAATTTATTCTTTTTAAGGGCTGAGTAGCACTCCATTGTGTATATGTACCACAGCTTTCTTATCCATTCATCTGCTGATGGACATCTAGGTTGCTTCTATGTCCTGGCTATTATAAACAGCGCTGCAATGAACATTGGGGTACATGTGTCTCTTTCAATTCTGGTTTCCTCGGTGTGTATGCCCAGCAGTGGGATTGCTGGGTCATAAGGCAGTTCTATTTGCAATTTTTTAAGGAATCTCCACACTGTTTTCCATAGTGGCTGTACTAGTGTGCATTCCCACCAGCAGTGTAAGAGGGTTCCCTTTTCTCCACATCCTCTCCAGCATTTATTGCTTGTAGACTTTTGGATCACAGCCATTCTGACTGGTGTGAAATGGTACCTCACTGTGGTCTTGATTTGCATTTCTCTGATAATGAGTGATGTTGAACATCTTTTCATGTGTTTGTTAGCCATCCGTATGTCTTCTTTGGAGAAATGCCTATTTAGTTCTTTGGCCCATTTTTTTATTGGATCGTTTATTTTTCTGGAGTTGAGCTGCATAAGTTGCTTATATATCTTTGAGATTAGTTGTTTGTCAGTTGTTTCATTTGCTATTGTTTTCTCCCGTTCAGAAGGCTGTCTTTTCACCTTGCTTATAGTTTCCTTTGTTGTGCAGAAGCTTTTAATTTTAATTAGATCCCATTTGTTTATTTTTGCTTTTATTTCCAGTATACTGGGAGTTGGATCATAGAGGATCCTGCTATGATTTATGTCGGAGAGTGTTTTGCCTATGTTTTCCTCTAGGAGTTTTATAGTTTCTGGTCTTACATTTAGATCTTTAATCCATTTTGAGTTTATTTTTGTGTATGGTGTTAGAAAGAGGTCTAGTTTCATTCTTTTACAAGTGGTTGACCAGTTTTCCCAGCACCACCTGTTAAAGAGATTGTCTTTACTCCATTGTATATTCTTGCCTCCTTTGTCGAAGATAAGGTGTCCATAGGTGTGTGGGTTTATCTCAGGGCTTTCTATTTTGTTCCATTGATCTATATTTCTGTCTTTGTGCCAGTACCATACTGTCTTAATGACTGTGGCTTTGCAGTAGAGCCTGAAGTCAGGCAAGTTGATTCCTCCAGTTCCGTTCTTCTTTCTCAAGATTGCTTTGGCTATTCGAGGCTTTTTGTATTTCCATACAAATCTTGAGATTATTTGATCTAGTTCTGTGAAAAATACTGCTGGTAGCTTGATGGGAATTGCATTGAATCTGTAGATTGCTTTAGGTAGTATACTCATTTTCACTATACTGACTCTTCCGACCCATGAGCATGGTATATTTCTCCATCTATTAGTGTCCTCTTTGATTTCTTTCATCAGTGTTTTATAGTTTTCGATATATAGGTCTTTAGTTTCTTTAGGTAGGAATATTCCTAAGTATTTTATTCTTTTCATTGCGATGGTGAATGGAATTGTTTCCTTAACTTCTTTTTCTACTTTCTCATTATTAGTGTATAGGAATGCAAGGGATTTCTGAGTGTTGATTTTATATCCTGCAACTTTACTATATTCATTGATTAGCTCTAGTAGTTTTCTGGTCGAGTCTTTAGGATTATCTATGTAGAGGATCATGTCATCTGCAAACAGTGAGAGTTTTACTTCTTCTTTTCCAATTTGGATTCCTTGTATTTCTTTTTCTGCTCTGATTACTGTGGCCAAAACTTCCAGTACAATGTTGAAGAGTAGTGGTGAAAGTGGACACCCTTGTCTTGTTCCTGACTTTAGGGGAAATGGTTTCAATTTTTCACCACTGAGGATAATGTTAGCTGTGGGTTTGTCATATATAGCTTTTATTATGTTGAGGTATGTTCCTTCTATTCCTGCTTTCTGGAGAGTTTTTATCATAAATGGATGTTAAATTTTGTCAAAGGCTTTTTCTGCATCTATTGAGATAATCATATGATTTTTATTTCTCAGTTTGTTAATGTGATGAATTACATTGATTGACTTGCGGATATTGAAGAATCCTTGCATCCCTGGGATAAAGCCCACTTGGTCATGGTGTATGATCTTTTTAATGTGTTGCTGGATTCTGATTGCTAGGATTTTGTTGAGGATTTTTGCATCTATGTTCATCAGTGATATTGGCCTGTAGTTTTCTTTTTTGTGGTGTCTTTGTCAGGTTTTGGTATTAGGGTGATGGTGGCCTCATAGAATGAGTTTGGAAGTTTACCTTCCTCTGCGATTTTCTGGAATAGTTTCAGTAAGATAGGTGTTAGCTCTTCTTGAAATTTTTGGTAGAATTCAGCTGTGAAGCCGTCTGGACCTGGGCTTTTGTTTGCTGGAAGATTTCTGATTACAGTTTCAATTTCCATGCTTGTGATGGGTCTGTTAAGATTTTCTATTTCTTCCTGGTTCAGTTTTGGAAAGTTGTACTTTTCTAAGAATTTGTCCATTTCTTCCAAGTTGTCCATTTTATTGGCATATAATTGCTGATAGTAGTCTCTTATGATTCTTTGTATTTCTGTGTTGTCTGTCGTGATCTCTCCATTTTCATTTCTAATTTTATTGATTTGATTTTTTTCTCTTTGTTTCTTAATGAGTCTGGCTAATGGTTTGTCAATTTTATTTATCCTTTCAAAGAACCAGCTTTTTGTTTTGTTGATTTTTGCTATGGTCTCTTTTGTTTCTTTTGCATTTATTTCTGCCCTAATTTTTAGGATTTCTTTCCTTCTACTAACTCTGGGGTTCTCTATTTCTTCCTTTTCTAGTTGCTTTAGGTGTAGAGTTAGGTTATTTATTTGACTTTTTTCTTGTTTCTTGAGGTATGCCTGTATTGCTATGAACTTTCCTCTTAGGACTGCTTTTATAGTGTCCCAAAGGTTCTGTGTAGTTGTGTTTTCATTTTCATTCGTTTCGATGCATATTTTTATTTCTTTTTGATTTCTTCTGTGATTTGTTGATTATTCAGAAGGGTGTTGTTCAGCCTCCAAATGTTGGAATTTTTAATAGTTTTTCTCCTATAATTGAGATCTAACCTTAGTGCATTATGGTCAGAGAAGATGCTTGGAATAATTTCGATTTTTTTGAATTTATCAAGGTTAGATTTATGACCCAGAATGTGATCTATCCTGGAAAAGGTTCCGTGTGCACTTGAGTAAAAGGTGAAATTCATTGTTTTGGGGTGAAATGTCCTATAGATATCAATTAGGTCTAACTGGTCTGTTGTATCATTTAACGTTTGTGTTTCTTTGTTAATTTTCTGTTTAGTTGATCTGTCCATAGGTGTGAGTGGGGTATTAAAGTCTCCCACTATTATTGTGTTATTATTAATTTCCCCTTTCATGCTTGTTAGCAATTGTCTTGCATATTGCGGTGCTCCTATGTTGGGTGCATATATATTTATAATTGTTATATCTTCTTCTTGGATTGATCCTTTAATCATTATGTAGTGGCCTTCTTTGTCCCTTTTCACAGCCTTTGTTTTAAAGTCTATTTTATCGGATATGAGTATTGCTACTCCTGCTTTTTTGGTCTTTATTTGCATGGAATATCTTTTTCCAGCCCTTCACTTTTAGTCTGTATGTGTCCGTTGTTTTGAGGTGGGTCTCTTGTAGGCAGCATATATAGGGATCTTGTTTTTGTATCCATTCAGCCAGTCTTTGCCTTTTGGTTGGGGCATTCAACCCATTGACATTTAAGGTAATTATTGATAAGTATGCTCCTGTTGCCATTTACTTTATTGTTTTGGGTTTGGGTTTATACGTCCTTTTTGTGTTTCCTTTCTAAAGTCTATCCTTTAATATTTGTTGGAGAGCTGGTTTGGTGGTGCTGAATTCTCTCAGCTTTTGCTTGTCTGTAAAGCTTTTGATTTCTCCTTCATATTTGAATGAGATCCTTGCTGGGTACAGTAGTCTTGGCTGAAGGTTATTATCTTTCATCACTTTAAGTATGTCTTGCCATTCCCTCCTGGCCTGAAGAGTTTCTATTGAAAGATCTGCAGTTATTCTTATGGGGATCCCCTTGTGTGTTATTTGTTGTTTTTCCCTTGCTGCTTTTAATATTTGTTCTTTGTATTTGGTCTTTGTTAGTTTGATTAAAATATGTCTTGGGGTGTTTTGCCTTGGGTTTATCCTGTTTGGCACTCTCTGGGTTTCTTGGACTTGGGTGATTATTTCCTTCCCCATTTTAGGGAAGTTTTCAACTATTATCTCCTCAAGTATTTTCTCATGGTCTTTCTTTTTGTCTTCTTCTTCTGGGACTCCTATAATTCGAATGTTGGAGCGTTTCATATTGTTTTGGAGGTCTCTGAGGTTGTCCTCATTTCTTTTAATTTGTCTTTCTTTTTTCCTCTCTGATTCATTTATTTCTACCATTCTATCTTCTATTTCACTAATCCTATCTTCTGCCTCCGATATTCTACTATTTGTAGCCTCCAGAGTGTTTCTGATCTCCTTTATTGCATTATTCATTATATGTTGACTCTTTTTATTTCTTCTAGGTCGTTGTTAAACCTTTCTTGCATCTTCTCAATCCTTAACCCCAGGCTATTTATCTGTGATTCCATTTTGATTTCAAGATTTTGGATCATTTTCACTATCAGTATTCGGAATTCTTTCTCAGGTAGATTCCCTATCTCTTCCTCTTTTGTTTGGTTTGGTGGGCATGTCTCCTGTTCCTTTACCTGCTGGGTATTCCTCTGTCTCTTCATGTTGGTTATATTGCTGCATTTGGGGTGGCTTTTCTATATTCTGGGAATTTGTGGAATTCTCTTTCTTATAGAGCTTCCTCTCTGTGTTTGGGGTTATATCAGTGGCTTGTCAAAGTTTCTTGATTAGGGAGGCTTGTGTTGGAGTTCTGGTGGGTAGAGCTGGATTTCCTCTCACTGGAGTGCTGTGAAGTGTGAAGTAATGGGTTATGAGACGTGAATGGTTTTGGAGTATTTTGAGTTGCCTGTGTATTGAAGCTCAGGGGCTTGTTCTTGTGTTGCTGGAGAATTTGCGTGGTATGTCTTGCTCTGGAGCTTGTTGGCCCTTGGGCAGTGCTCAGTTTCAGTATAGGTATGAAGGCGTTTGATGAGCTCTAATTGGATAATGTTCCCTGTATTCAGGAATTCTCTGATGATGTCAGGATTTGGACTTAAGTCTCCTGATTCTGGTTTTCAGATTTATTTTTACAATAGCCTCATGATTTCTCCATCTATTCAGCACTAATGTTAAAACATCTAGGTTAATGATGATAGTTTTCTCCACCTTGAGGGTCGTCCCTAGAGGATCGCTGAGTTACTGGTTTTGAAGCCAATGATCTGCTTTGCTGGATGCCTGATGTCCTCTGCCAGCAGTCAGAAGTTATTTTGTGGAATTTACTCAGAGTTGAAATGTTCTTTTGATGAGGTAGAGAGGGAGAAAGTGTTCTCCCCATCCTATTCCTCCGCCATCTTTTTCCAGTCTCCTCCAGGATGAGAATTTCTTTCTCTGTATCAAGAGAATGGCTATTCTTCATGCAGATGTCAACTAACAAATTAGTCACAGCCTGAAAGTAGTTATTTTATTCGGTGGGAATGTTTAGGACTCTGAGCACGGTAGAGAGCATCTCAGTAGCCCTTGGAAAACTGTTTCAAGGAGGCAGGAGAGGGAGTCAGGCTATATCAATTCATTTCTTTTTAAGGGAAATATTAAAGCTGGGCAGCTAGACACCTTCCCTAAATATGCATCCACACATAACTGAATGCACTGTGAATTATAATGGGCATTGTTCCCACTCTGACATGTATTTAATAAACATATACTGATTACCTACCATCTGACAAAAAGCCTTTTACTTACTACTACCTGTTGACAGTGAAGGTTTGAATTCTTCCTCTGCCATTTCCTACTTTAACAACCTTCTTCTTGTTCTTCTCATCTCCTAAATTCCTTGTGTATGAAATAGGTGTTTGAAGTGGGACGCCAGCATAAAACAAGCTGAGATGTTGGGCCTGGTGCTTGCGGTTACAGAGCATCTAGTGAATTCCCACAGTTACTACCTTAAAAGTTTCTCTTACATTCTGAGTGTACACATGGGAAGATGAGCAACAAGAGCCATATTGTATAAGGTGTTCCACATCAGCTCGTGTAGCACTGAATGTAATTTGTGAAAGTTAAAAATAGTCTAAGAGTAAGGCTCCAGTTATGTAAATCATCTCTAAAAAAACCAGGTTTGGGGACATTAGCAGGCTGGTAGTCTGTGTCTTAAATGAACTGGGACTCCTTGCAGAATGAGTGCTGTGAAACCTAGCTTGTGTGAGCTCCTTGGCACCTAGCGGGCAGGTGAATGCATGTTGAGTGAAAGAACATTCTGCCCAGAAGAAGCACATACACAGTTTTGCTTCTGGTTTTGGGGCTTTGGGTCCATCCTTGCTCTAGAGGCTTGGAGCTGGCCCTTGCATGTACCCCAGGAGAATTAAAGAGGGGAGACTCTCCAGGGAGCACGACAAGGCTGAGTTGGCCCCCAAGGGGGCCTGGTGCTGCAGAGGGGATCCTAGTGGGGGAGGAGCTGCTCGTAGTTCTCAGTGGCCGAGCTGGGAGCTAATTCTTTGAGGAACATAAGCATTCATTTTATTCCCTTGCTCTGCGTCAGCTTTTCGATGTTATTAATTTGGGTTTTGACCATAGGCGCAGAATCCGCATTTGCTGTGACGAGTTGAACCTTTTAGTCCCGTTCTGTAATGCTGAGACCGATAAGGCCACGACTCTGCAATGGACCACGGCATTCCTGAAGTATATTCAGGAAAGGCATGGAGATTCTCTTAAAAAGGTTAGTATCTAGGCCAGGAGACTTTCAGTCCTGTAAATGGATCAGTATTGCTATTTATCCTTTTCCTTGAAGATGTCCCAAACTGTCCTTTGTTTCCTGGACTTTAACATCAGATACTTGAGTCCAGTGTGAGTAGTGCCCTGCTTGTTAATGATGGAATAATCTATTATCAAAGTACAAAGCACAGCCTGGGTTTGTCCACTAACCGCAGAGTGTAAGCCTGCATTGTCAGTTGTCAGCTAGCAAGGAGACACCTGCTCTGTACGGTGAATTGTTTAGGGGCTCAATGGGGTTTCAGAGACAGACCTGTAGGGTGTGAATTTTTGCCCTCAGAAATTGTTGTGAAAGAGATAAAGCACAAATAGGAACAAAAAGAGGCAATTCAGTGTCAAAAATAATCAAACAGTCTGGTTATCAAACGTGTTGAGAAGGCAGAGCAGAGAGCCCCTTCGGCCTGGGTGATGGAGGACTGTGCGGGGGCCTGCAGCAAGCATCTGTTTCTTGGTACAGCGAGTGCCTCAACCTTGACCCTGTCTGTTGGGGCTGAGGAGCCATTGATACCTTGCAAGCCAGCTTGGCTCCTGGTGGGACCTAATGCTGGATGTTAGTGAGGGTCCCACCCACCCCCTTCCTTGGAGTTTCAGATGAGAGAATGTGCCCGGCAGTGGCTCCTGTGCTCTGCCTCGGGGGACCTTGGGTCCAGGTACCTGCCTCAGAACTTGATGTAGGGGCAAGTGGTTAGTGGAGAGCACCCTGGTTTTGCTCCTGGTCCCAGCTGTCATGCTGCTGTTGACCGAGCTTAAGTCTAATAAGAGAACTGAACTGACATTGGTGTAATAAACAGGGAACCATTTTAGAAAGAGCCTCCTGTGTCTAGGTCCTGGGGGCCTGAGCATGCCCACCCCCCCGGCCCCGCCCAACAGCCAGCCTTTCAGGCTAAGTGCTGAGAGTTTGTCTTCTCCATTTCCTCTCCTGTGCCCATGTGCATTTCCATCTTGTGAGTTTTGTAATTTCATCAAGTTCCTTATTTTCATTGTATATTTTTAATTGCCTTTTAAAGCCATACCTATGTTAGATTTGTGCTAATTGGATCATTTATGGTTATTTATAATGTGGTTATTCTGGTTATTTTTTTAACATTATTTTTTAGCAATATACTTGGTTTATTGTAATAAAATAAAGCTTTTATGTTTAAAAAAATGAATTTCATGGTTGGCTCTGTGTACCTTGTAAATGGTGAATTATTATTCATATGATTCATTCAGATATGATGATAGTGTTTACAACAACCAAAAGAACTTAACTGTCTCTATATTCAAAGATTAAATAGTTTAAAACATATTAATTTTTGTGTGTATTAGGTTTCCTGAACATTTCTGAAATTTAATTACATTGAGTTTGTAGATTATTTCTGTGTCGGATTACAGGACCCATCAAAAAACAGGCTGAAGTAATATCAGTAGCAATTTTGGGGAGAATTAGACTGGAAAATCCTAAACCTTTGTGTTGTTACTGTTTCCTTAGTGACGTCCCCCTCACACTTAAATGATCATTTTTGTTCTTAAAAGTAAAATACATTAAAGTCTTAAGTAATTTGCCAAGATTATTTCAGTATACATCTCATCCCACAGCCCTTTCTGGATCACCAGGGAAGTCCAAGACTCTGCTTTTTAAGAACAGTATTTTGTCTATTTTATCTATCCTATTTCTCACATTCTGATCTGTAAAGATGGCAGTTTTTAACAGCTTGCAGAGACTTCCATTGTGACCGCTTATGTAGTCAAATTTTAAAAATTCTGTGTTTATTTGGAAAGTACGTGCGTTCTCTGTCTGGTGACTTCTGTATGTTTATTAGCTTGAGGTTACGAAATGTGGTTCAGGCCTTTCTTGTCCTCTCTCGCCTGTCACACCTGTTGTTCCAGAGCCCGAGTGGCATTTCCCACTGTGATTCTCCTGTCCTGTTTCCTTGGGTCTCTCATGCAGCTGAGTGTGGGGGCATTCCCTCCCACCTGGGCCCTGAGGTTTGTCACCCCTCTTGATTTCATTAACCTTTTGCCTTTAATTCTCTCCTCTCTGTCTATGGATGACACCAGTTTTCTTCTTCCTAACTTCCTGATATAATTTTTTGACATGTAACTGTAACAGTCTTTCTTTTTCCTACTAAAAATATAGATTTTATCACTGGCATTCTCCTACTTACAAATGTAATGTGAATATAAAGTTTGACCAGATATCATTTCAAGGTGTCTGATGAGTTGCAAAAATCCCTTAGAACTCAGTTATTTCAATCAGGTTTTGTTGAAATAGATGCTAGCTGAGCCAGCCAGAGTGATAGTTTGCCTTTGGTGCACTCAAGGGCAGGAGATGTCCACTTGTCTCCTCTCTCACTGTCCCTCCAAGTCCCCAAGAGTCAAGACCCAGGGGCTGTGTCAGAGTCTGGATTGAGCTACACCCGAACTCTACTTCCGGCAGAACTATTGAGAATAAAGATGGCTACCCAGAGGTAGTCTGCTCATTGTGTGAAGGTTATTTAGAAAATCTCTTGAAGAACTTTCTTACATCTGAGAAATGATGACTTCTGTTGAGTTATTCTCAAAGGTAAACTCTGCCTTCTCAAATATAGACAAATATTTTATATTTCGGCTTGGGGTATCAGAATACAGAAAATGATCAAACCATGGTTCATTTTATATTAAGATCCACTGAAAATATTGGAAAGAAAATTAGGGAATATCTATGTACAGATATGGCCTCTGAGCACAGGTAGTGGTGCAGATGGCGGGTGACCGTGGTCGGGCTGGCCTCCTTGGTCACCGCTTGGTCAGGCGGAGTACCCCGCAGCTCCAGATGCCTCGGAAGGCAGAGCAGTGGCAGCAGAGACAGTGCTTGCACTTCCCTTCGTGGTCATGAGTTAAGTGTAAATCTGCTATAGTCCAGCAGCAAAAAGACGACACAATTCAAAAATGGGCAAAGGACTTGAATAGACATTTCTCCAAGGAAGATGAGCAAATGGCCAATAAATACATGAAAAGATGCTCAACATCACTAATGATCAGGGAAATGCAGATCAAAAACACTTTAATGGATGTGAGATTCTAGTTCACACCCATTAGGTAGTGGTGGTGGTGTTCAGTCACTCAGTCGTGTCCAACTCTCTGCAACCCCACTGACTGCAGCACACCAGGCTTCCCTGTCCTTCAGTATCTCCCAGAGCTTGCTCAAACTCATGTCCATTGAGTCGGTGATGCCATCCAACCATCTTGTCCTCTGTTGTCCCCTTCTCCTCCTGCCCTCAATCTTTCCCAGCATCTGGGTCCTTGGCACCCATTAGGTGTGGCTATTACAAAACAAAATAACAAGTGTTTGTGAGGATGTGGAGAAATAGAAAACTTTGGGATTGCTGGTGAGAATGTAAAATGGTACAGCTGATGGTTCTTCAAAAAGTTAAACATAGAATTACCATATAATCCAGCAATACCACTTCTGGGTACTGTAAATACCCATGAGAGTAGAAAATCAGGGACTTGAACAGGTACTTGTATACCAGTGTTCATAGCCACATTGTTCACAGTCACCAGAAGATGGAAACAAGTGGTGGAGATAATCCAATCAACAGGAGAATGGATAAGCGGAATGTTTATACAGCCAATAGAATACGATTCAGCCACAAAAAGGAATGAAGTTCTGACACATGCCTCACAACATGAATGGACCGCAGAAATAGGATGCTGAATGAGAAAAGACAGACAAAAATGCAAATACTGTATGATTCCACCTATATGAATCATCCGATTCATATAGTCAAAAAGTAGAATGGTACCAGAGGCTGGGGGAGGTGGATGGGGAGTTAGTATTTAATAGGGACAGAGTTTCAGTTTGGAAAGATGAGAAAGTTCTGGAAATGATGATGATTACACAACTTTGTGAGTGTACTTAAGCCACTGGATTTTACACTTATGAATAGTAAAAATGGCAAGTTTTACGTTATATATATTTTACCACAATAAAAATATATAAACCTAGACTTAATTGTGTAAGAATGCTGTTCTTTAAAAACAAAAACAAAAAATGGAAATGCATACACGCACAAAAATGGAGAGACTGGAATAACAAACTCCTGTGTCCCATAGCTCAGCCTCAGGCATAACTTCATTTCACCGATTCATCCCCATTCTCCCACCCTCCCCAAATTATTTTAAAGTGTTTCCAGATGTCACATCACTTCATTTGCAAATGCGTCTCTAAAAAGGAAAGTGCTGGTTAAAAGCACAACTGCATCATCATCCTCTTCCTTAGTCTCAATCCCTGTCCAGATTTTTCTGGCTCACAACTGTTGTTTTACAGTTGACTTATTTGAGTCAGTATCTAAACAATGTGTTTGGTTCATAGCTCTTAAATATCTTTTAATATGCAACGGCTCCCTTTCCTATTTTCCTTACTGTTTTTTAATTGGTGAGGTTGAAAGCCACTGAATGAAATTTGGGCCCACTCGCCCACGCAGTGAAGCCAGTCTGCTGACACCGGGTTGTGGTGAAAGAAAGGGGCAACATTTATTGCAGGTGCCAAACGAGGAGTCTGGGAGGCTTATGCTCAGATGACCCGACCTTGTTTTGGCGCCTGCAGTAAATGCTGCACTTCCATTCACCGCAACCCGGTGTCCGCAGACTGGCTTTACTGTGTGCAAAATCTGTTCAGTAACAGATTTTGGCGCCCAGATGCAATGGAAATCCCATCTGGGTCACCAAAAATTGTTAAACCAAACTTGGGTCTCCTCACCCATGCAAAGTACTACATGTCATGATTAGTTATACTCTGTGACAATATCAGAGAATTTTTTTCCATATAATGTTTTTCATGTAATTTAACATACTAAATAATGTCAATTAGTTTAATATTTCCTCCCTGAGATGCCTCAGGAGTCTTCTGGAAAACTCAGAGTCAGCTAGAGAAGGAAACTTACAACCTGTTATCAAAAGCAGCTCAATATTCCAGGAAAACTTTGCTCCCTTAACAGAGAGGGAAAACCACATTGAGTCTTACACCACCTTACTTTTAATAGCAAACTTCATTTACTTAATTCATTTCAGTCTAATCTGAGCCCATCTTGACCACATGCAAAACTCCTTCCTTAAGATTCTTTCTCCACAAACCTTCTGTCACTTTCTGTATCCATGTTAGTTTGCCCTTTATTTTTTCCCATCCAGAGACCAGAAGCCCTGGGACAAAACTGTTCTCCCTTTACCCCCTGAACAAAGATATTTCCATTTTTATATCTTCTCTCACCGACAGTGTATATCCTACTTGCTTTACACATTGAAATCCTTCCCTTCCTACTTTTAGAAGCTTAATTACATATGTATTACAACTTTAACCCTTAAAAACTTTAATCTCTAGTGAAAACCAAGACGCAAGTAATTGAACTGTTTCTTTACATCAGCATGGGCTTCCCTGATAGCTCAGTTGGTAAAGAATCTGCCTGCAACACAGGAGACCCCAGTTCAATTCCTGGGTTGGGAAGATCCTCTGGAGAAGGGATAGGCTACCCACTTCAGGATTCCTGGGCTTCCCTCGTGGCTCAGCTGGTAAAGAATCCGCCTGCAATGCAGGAGACCTGGGTTTGATCCCCTGGGTTGGGAAAATCCCCTGGAAAAGGGAAAGGCTACCCACTCCAGTATTCTGGCCTGGAGAATTCCATCGACAGTATAGTTCATGGGGATCACAAAGAGTCGGACATGACTGGGCGACTTGCACTTCACTTACATCAGCATGTTTTGATTGGCAAACATACAAACATCTGTGGCCTCTAAAGCATATGTTTTCCTACAATTTTTCAATTTAATGTGGTACAGGACATGTGTCTAATAAGCCCGGGCATCTTTAGTTTTTTTTCTCAAAGAAGATGAAAGAAGGTGAACTTAGGCTTGTCCAGTGATCAGTGTTAATGCTTAGAAGATCTGAACTCCTTGTTTGGTACCTGCGACAAACACCGCACTCTCCTTCACCACACCCCGGTGTCAGTAAATTGGCTTTACTGTGCCGGGGCGAGTGGACCCAGATTTGGTTCAGTGACAGTTTCCGTGACCCAGATGGATCATGTCCAGCAGATGCCTGAGCACCTTTTCTCAGGGGCAGGCCTTTGCCACCGACTGGGCGTCCTTGGCCCATGGCACTTCTGGTAAAGGAAAACAAGGTGCTCACATTGGCAGGCTGAGACGTCTTTGGTAAGTAATGGAACTGATGTGACACCAGAATATTCTTCCCTATCACACTGACTTCAGCTGCAGAGGAGCATTCATTGGGATTTTCCCTTTTGGACTAAGTAAGGCTTGGTCATGTGGCTTTGTCTCTGATGGCCACTAGTTAGGAACTCCCTCTTTTGAGACTAGGGAACCTGAGCCTTGAGAGACAGACTTGCCTTGACTTGTTGATTTGCTTGGTATTTGACAACAATAGCCCTGAATAATTAAGTGTGAGTGATCAGTGCTCTGTTCTATCTTGTAGTCTAGGGTGTATTTTACAAAAATGGTAAATGTTCAACTATGCTTCTATAAAAAGAAAAGTGATTTTTTTTTTTTTTAAACACCACATGGCCACAACATTCTTCATTCAAACTCAAGAGAAAATTGGTTAAGATGAAACTGTTGAAATTCTGAAACTGGTTAAACTGGCTTAGATATTTTCTCAATATCATGACCCTCAGAGATCAAAATATTCCTAGGAAAAACCCTGAAGTTATACCTCTTATCATGTTCTTGAAATGCAGACACAACTCACATTGCCTGTGACTTTAGTTGTGGGTTAATTAGAACTACAAAGCAAAGTGGGGAGAAAGAGCCAAGTGAATTCAGCTTATCCCAACTGTTTTATGTTTGCTGGGTGAGTTACCATGACACTGGTGGTCACGATTTCCTATCTTTTCATTTGTATTTTGTTTGTTACCTTTAGGGACTTCTCGGACTTCACCTTTTGTTTTTATCCTGTGGGAATCTTATTCTATGTGTATGTGTGTTTGCATTTGTCTTGTGTGTATACCACCATGGGAACTCAAGCTCATTTCTCAAATGCAGCCTTTTGTGGTACATTCTCCAGAATTGGACTGCTTTCAGTCACAAACCAATAAAATGTACGAAAAATGATTTTCCATTGTAATATGGCCTGGCCATAATACTCTGTAAATTTAGGGAAAAGATGGCTTGCTAATGGATACCTAAGTTTTGCTTCTATTATACAGCTTAGGGCGGTTTTATAATAGAGATAGAAAATGGGATAATAGTTATAAACTGATAAGTTTTGTATTGAAATACAAGCTGTGTGATCTTTGGATGGGTAATGTCTGTATAATATTATCATAAATAATAAAATAGAGATAAATGGGATAAAAGCTTTCAGATGAACTCTTTAGGAATAATTATAGTTTTTCCAGATTTTTGGTAACTTGAAACTAGTTTTGCTAAACTAAGTTGTGTGACAGAAATTCATTAAAGGTCTAAGTCATTTTTCATTAAGATAAAATACTGGAACATTGATTGCTGGACAAGTCTAAGTTCACCTTTTGTCTTCTGAGAGAGAAAAAAAAGTCTTAAGTTATTTGGGCTTATTAGATACATTTCCTGTACCACATTAAATTGAAAAATTGTATCATAGGAAAATATATGCTTTGAGAGGTTACAGAATGTGTTCTTAAGTTTGCCAATCAAAACATGCTGATGTAAAGAACAGTTCAGTTACTTGCTTCTTGGTTTTCACTAGAGGTTAAAGTTTTTAAGGGTTAAAATTGTAATACATATGCAACTAAGCTACTAAAAGTAATAAGGAAAGCATTTCGGTATGTAAAGAAAGGATATTCACCCTCAGTGAGAGGAAGATATAAAGAATGGAAATACCTTTGTTCAGGGGGTAAAGGGAGAATAGTTTTGTCCCAGAGCTTGTTGTTTCTGAATGGGCAAAAATAAAGGGCAAATTAATATGGATACAGAAAGTGATGGAAGGTTTGCGGAAAAGGAACCTTAAGGAAAGTGTTTTACATGTGGTCAAGATGGGCTCAGATTAGACTGAATTGAATTAAGTAAATGAAGTTTGCTATTAAAAGTAAGCTGGTGCAAGACTCGATGTGGTTTTCCCTCTCTGTTAAGGGAGCAAAGTTTTCCTGGAATATTGAGCTGCTATTGATAACAGGTTGTAATAAATTTCCTTCTCTAGCTGACTCTGAGTTTTCCAGAAGACTCCTGAGGCATCTCAGGGAGAAATAGTAAACGAATTAAGATTATTCAGTATTGTATATTACATGAAAAACTTTATATGGAAAAAATTCTCTGCTGAAGTTGTCACAGAGTGTTAAGTTCTCACGACATGCAAAGCTTCATGTTGGCGAGCGGGCCCAAGCTCTGGGGGATGTCCCGCCTTCTGCATCTCACAGACCTGTAGCTTTTGTTTCCTGGAGGCCTATGAGCCTCAGGTTGTCTGCTTGTATGCGCCTTCTCCTTTTGTGAGCTTGAGACTGATACAGCCATTAAAACTGAGGCCTTTTCTGAAGCATTTAGAGGCAGAGTGGCATTAACTTGACCCACAGCCAGTAGACTACTGGGGATTTGCCTCAGTCTGGCCGTCGCCATGCCCAGTGCTGAGCACTTAGAGGGTGGAGACTGTAACTGCCCCTGGCAGGAGGGGTGCGTAATGGTACACGGGGTCTGTGTGGGGTGGTGGAAAGTTCTGGAAATGCAGAGTGGTGATGGTTTGCACAAGAGTGTGAACATACTTAATGCTACTGAATGCACACTTACAAATGGTGAAAATGGTAGAGTTTATGTCTGTGTTACCACAATGAAAATAAAAATACGGGTGCTTTTTTGAATGTCAGAAGGGTTTACAATATGGCCTGGCATTTTGAGAATCTATTGGAAAATGAAATAAAAATACATGTAAAGGTAACCAAGGCAAGTGTTTGAATCCCCATCTTTATCATAACCCTTACAAGATGTGACATATATTTGTGACACCTTAACTGTATGTTTTGATGTAGTTTACCTCTTAATGTCACACTTTTGTGTTTTTGAAAATAGCGGTTTTCACGTCTGTGCATACAGTACATTGATGGTCATGTCTTGATTTTAGGAATTTGAGAGTGTATTTTGCGGTAAAACTGGCAGAAGGCTCAAGTTGACCAGACCAGACTCCCTGGTGGCGTGTCCTGCTCAGGAGAGTCTACAGAGCAGCCCAGCTATGGAGATCAAGTGACTGAACGTGAACACTGGTTCCTGGGCAGTAGACGGCCACTCCTTTGTGACACGCAAACGTTACCTCGGACCCTGGACTTCCGCTCTGATAGTCTAACTTGAGAGGGACGTGTCTCAGCTCATGGGACTCTAATGTGGACTTTGAAAGCCCGTTTTGTAGAAATATTTATCTAGAACAAAATACTTACCCATTAATGTCCTCTTAGACCTTTTGGGGATGAAGACATCTTGACAATTAGTAAGTAATTATTCAATTATCTGTCTGATTCCATCATGTTTTCTTAACATGATAACTTAAAAAAATTAACATCCTTTGTAATTTCTTTAGTCTTAAAAGGTACATTGCTTTTTACTTATTTTATTTACATTTTAGATATGCCCCGTTAGCAACTAGAACGAGTTAAATTGTTCTTAACTGTAAGTAGTTTGGGAATTTTATTTATTTCGTTTATCACTTCCTCTTGTAATGATTTCCAGCTGCACCGGACTGTATTGCAAAATGCAGTCCTCTTTCAAACCTTCTTGCTGGAAATTTTCCAGAGACCTCCTTTAAAGGTACTTTTGTCCATAAATGAAATATTGTCACAGTAGTATTGCTTCAGTGCCCTCATTTTCATAGAGTCATTACTTTCTGTGTAATAAACTGTAATGTTTGGAACTGAGTTTTTCAAATGAGTGGCTTTATTTGTTACAACAGATAATCCCAATAGGCTTTAGTGCAATACAGTCACTTTCAATAAATACTGTCAACAGAGATAGTTAAAAGTTTGTGCACAAAAGAAGCAGGTAAATCAGACGAGACCTTTGTATGGAAGGGATACCATACATTAAATTCTTTATTATTATTTTTTTGTGTGTGTAATACTGTGGCCAGTCATTAATCTGAAGATTTCATGTGTCATTTTATTGAAGTGTTATCTTAGTCTTTACACAAATGCCATGTAAACAAGTTGCTGACTGTTCTTTCTCGGAATTGTACGAACCTTCTGTGTGTACACCCTCAATCCCTTTGAAATGTTGGTCTGTGTCTGAGGTATGACGTTACAGCCGAAGGGACCGTTGTAAATTCATGTAGAGACAGAACACTTCTGACAGCAGCTTGATGAAGCATGATCTCGGGGGCCAAGTGTCCACTCATCACTGCTGAGGATGAGGAGGGGCGGCCTTGCTGGATGGCTTGTGAGGCGGCATCCCCCATTGATACCAGGATGCCACTGGTCCCTGCGATCCTTCCAGAGCCTGCTGCTCAGTTGGCACCGCTTTCTCACTCTTCCTGAAGTTGTGTTTTAGGAGCTCCGGGGACCTGACTTCTCCCCGACAGCTGCCATCACGGCTCCTTGGCAGGCAGAGGTATCGCAGATGCCAGGAGGCCCCTGAGCGCCCGACGGCACCAGGAAGGCCAGGATCGCCAGGGAGCCCAGGCTCACCATGAGCCCCATCTCGGCCATCTTTGCTGATGCCAGGCACACCTTGTGGTCCTTGAGAGCCACCAGGAAGGTGAGTGGAGACATAGAAAGGGGACATCAGTGGAGTGTCCATTAAGCCAACCCAACTCTTGTGTTTCTGTAGCTCATTTCTTAACTCTGGGAGGGACCCAGGGGAGGTGCACTCAGGCTGGAGAACAGCAAGGGCAGAGGCCTCGCATGGGGAGGACAGGCCCAGGGTTCGGGAGTCGGGGTTCTGTCCTAAGCAGGGCAGCATGGAGTGAGTCAGTCGGTGTTGTGTGAGGAATGGGTCTTGGGTGAGGGACGGGGGTGCTGTTGATGAGGGTGGTAGTCACAGGGGTGGACTGTGTGGGGGCACCTGAGCGGGTG
This sequence comes from Nanger dama, assembly GCA_917880005.1. Lineage (NCBI taxonomy): Eukaryota > Metazoa > Chordata > Mammalia > Artiodactyla > Bovidae > Nanger > Nanger dama. The sequence continues at coordinate 972,599 of CAKJTW010000080.1, forward strand.
GACAGCAGGTGGAAGCAGAGGAGGTCGGCAGAGGAGAAAGCAGGAGCGGGGGGTGCTGATGGGTGTGTGTTGAGGTGGCCCCAGCATGTACCCCGCCCCCCAGAAAGTGCAGAAGGGAACACGGCTGGGACTGCCCTCTTCCCTCTTGGCAGAGCATTTATATTTGACATGAAAAATGCCAACACCCAGAGTACATGTGGGTCAATTAAGAGAAAATTCTGTTTGAACTGAACTGAAATACCTGATGGCTTTAGTTGAATAGAATCTAACTGAATCTACTTCAACACAGGGTGATCAATTCACTGAAACAGCTTCTGACCCCGCCTCTAAGAATGCTTTGCCAAGAGAAAGAAGTTGTTCCGTTAGAAGGCGATGAAGTGTGCTAGTCCCCCAGATGTGCCCGTGTGACGTCAGTGACAGTGGTCTTGTACCTTGCAGCCCTTGGTCTCCGTCAGGCCCATCCAGGCCCTCGCCAGCTGAGCCTTTGTCTCCTCTGTCACCCTGGTTTCCTGTTAAGAGCAAGTGACATAATCATATGCTTAGAAGCTCTGATTCAAGTTCAAAGACAGACTGGCTGTGGTGAGTGGTGATCTGCCTTCTTACAAGCAGGGTGCCCGCTTTCTAAGCTTTTTACTGAATCAAAACACATTTAGAAAAGGACACGCAGCAAAATGTCGGGCTCAATGTCACCCACTTGTGTGATTCCCCAGTATCAGAGCATTACTCTTGGACTTTTAGCTTGTTCAATCTGAGCATTTACCGTGTATTCCTATGTTCAACGTGAGTTTTGACAGTTATTCAAGGTGTTTTCAAACACCTCCTGAACTGTGATCTCTGCTCCCTCACTCCTGGCTGCTTTTGGTCTCTGTGGCCCTGGTGTCTGGAAGGTGCGCTAAGGCCCGCTGTGAGCACCTGCTGGCTGCCTGTGCCTTGTGTGATGCTGGCTGCAAGACCTGGGGATGTTCTGGGGAAACTGAGCCTCTTGTCCACATAGTGATGCTGCTTGAGGCAGACAGCTGGGCTGGGGGCATCTGTCCTGCCTGATGCTAAAAGCAGGGACACCAGTTTCCTTTCAATTGGTGTTTGTTATTTTTCCCGTCACAGAAGGTAGCACATCTTCTGCAAAGGACTAGGAGCCCCAGGGCCGGGCAGTCAGGGCCTCCCATGGATCCTGGGCTTCCCGGCCCCTACAGCTCCCTGACTCGTTTTGTCCTGAGGAGATGGACGCCCAGCAGTGACAGTGGCATCTGCCTAAGGACCTACAGAATATGTTCTCTTTTAACTCAAACAATAACCCTCAGGTGTCCCCAGCCCAAGGCAGGCACCCCAGGGAGCACAATGACCCTGCAGCTGAATGGCTGCCTCCACTGAGTCCTGTCACACTGTTTTTCTGAAAATCCATAGAAGTGATGAATGCTGTTTCTGAATTTTATTTTCAACAGTTTTAAAGGCACTCAGATCTCTATTTGGATAAAACCTTGTTGGTCTGTCTTTGGGGGAACCATCCCCCACTGCAGACAGTGATGTCTCCAAGAAAACAGGAAGCTGTCTGACAGTGGACTTCAGCCTGCCGGGGAAGAGAAGGGCATCTGACGGCGTTTGCCCTCTAGTGCTGAAAATATTCTCAATGTCTTTACAGTAACGAAACGATACCACTAATTACAGAAGCGATTTCATCTCCTGAAGTATTTAAACTGAACCTCACAGATGAAGAAAGGAACTCACGGAAGTAAGTTTTGTTTTTCTTAAGCTGTTTTTCAGAAATAGAAAATTATCTGGTTAATAAGTTTGGAACGAACTAGCAGCAATGAGAGCTCTAAATCCTGAATTTGGGCTGGGAGGCTAGCTGACCTGAGACAGTCAGACTGTGGTGGCAGATGATGTATAATGAACCAAGTATTTGAGGCCTTTTTTAGAAGAGGTTAATGGCCAAGTAGTTCCCACAGCTGTGTTACTGTGTGGGCACTGAGCTTCCCTCGTCGGGACCACGGCAGGGGGTCAAGGTTTTCACCTCTTTCTAAATCACCTCTCCTAGTTTTTAAGATGCATTTCTCAATTTCATTAACTTTTGCCTTTTGCCACAGAAATGTTCACACATGCCAGTTTGCATTACGGGGACTGTTCTCATGTATAAATGGGGCTCCTGTTGGCTCATTCCTCACATTCTTCTCAGCCCGTCCTCCCCCAGATGATGTTCTAATGAAACTTAAGAACATCACATTTTGGAAAATGTTGTCATACCCTTGGGTTTAATAAGGAGCTGGGCCCCAAAGCATGAATGGCTGTACCCCAGGCATTTCTAGCAATGGCTTAACCTCTGGGGCTTTTCTAGAGGAGCCCATGGGGAGGGGATGGGAGGAGAGGGAGGGGAAGGGTGGGGTCCCTGAGGCTCTATGTCAGTTTCCCCCTCTGGGCCTCTTCCCTGCCCTGTCCCCATAAGGGAGCATCTCAACGTGGAGACTCTGCGTGGAGATACTGGTGGGGGGCTCCAGCGTGTGGCTGTGTGGTGGGGTGGGCTGCACTCACCTCTGGGTCCAGGGTCTCCAAGCTCTCCTGTGGGACCTCGGTATCCAGGGGCCCTCGAGCCCCGGGGTGACCAATGGAGCCTGGGGGCCTGGGGGCCCGGGGGGCCAGCAGGACCTGGTCGCCCGATGGAGCCTGGTGCTAGGGGCTTCCTCAGGTGCGCGGCCAGCTGAGCGATTTGCTCTTTTGGAAAACAAAGATCAGGCATGTATTCATCAGAAGTGTGTTACATGAAGTGTGAATATACTGTCCTTCAAAGAAAGCTTGTTTGTTGACTGCAAAGGGCTGTAACTGCTTTAGGTCTGTGAGAAATGGTGTCAGTGTGTTGTCTGTGAGAAATGCTGAAGAGCAAATCACAGCCCTAAGAAATGCTGAGGGGAAGGCACCCACCCAGTGCAGACCCCAGGGACACCAGCAGTGGGCTTGACTGGAAGGTGATGGAGGGTGGGGATGAGGGTGGGGTGGAGGTGAGGCTGGGGATGGCGGGGGGTGGCGGTGGGGTAAGGGTGAGGCTGGGGGGTGGGGTGAGGGGGAGGCTGGGGGTGGGTGGTGTCGGGGGGTGGGGATGGGGTGAGGGTGAGGCTGGGGGTGAGGATGGGACCTGGCTGGGGGTGGGTGAGGCTACAGGCACCGTGGACCAGGCAGGGTGGGGTGGGATGGAAGACACTCACCGCTGACCAGCCCCCCACACAGCTCCCTGATGTGTTGCTCGCTGGCTTCTTTCCCCTGAAATTCACCCCCAAATCCATCATCATATTGGGGGGCCCACTGGCTTCTCTTTGGGGCACCCCCACCAACACCAGGAACCCTGATGGTCTGGAAAGGACTTGATCCAGATCCAGGAGGAGTCCGACACACAGGAGCACTGGCTCCCAGGGGACACGTACCGGGACCCCAGGTTTTCCGGTGATGCCGGGCATGCCTCGCACGCCTTGGAGGCCCACAGGGCCAGGGGGGCCAGGGACGCCATCTACACCACTGGTGCCGTTGGGGCCCTGGATGCCCTTAGGGCCCAGCTCCCCGCGACTGCCAGACTGGAGGGAAACAGAATCAGGGAGGGGGTCATGGCCGAGCCACCTGCAGGGTCTTCTCCCTTGGAGCTGGCAGTTTTCCCACTTCAGACCCACACGGCCATCAGTGCCCCAGAGCCAGGCTGGGGCCCCAAGGGGGCCAGGGAGCCAGTGTCTGCCAGGCACTCACCTCTCCTTTGGGGCCAACAGGGCCGCTGGGACCCTGTAAAAGAGCAGAAAGGAAGTTGTGCGGTTCAGTTACTCATGTGTTGTTGGCTGTGAGAACTAGTCCCCTAGGAGCCAGCCTTGCCCATTATTAGCAACTCACCCATGAAGCTGCTGTCTGATTACATGACAACATCCACAGGGGTTGCTCCTCCTTACTCTAGGTATGTTTCTTTTATGTTCATAAATATTGTATATTCTTTTTATATTTTTATATTGCTAAGATTGTATTGTAGCTACTGATGTTTTTAAACTTATTTTCCCTGAAGTGAAGTTGCTCAGTCATATCTGACTCTTTGCAACCCCTTGAACTGTAACCTACCAGGCTCCTCCATCCATGGGATTTTCCAGTCAGGAATACTGGAGTGGGTTGCCATTGCATTCTCTGGGGGATCTTCCCGACCCAGGGATCGAAGCCGGGTCTCCTGCATTGCAGCCAGACGCTTTACCCTCTGAATCATCAGGGAAGCCACCTTATGTTCCCTGAGCAGTGTTATTAACAGTGGTGTACTTCTCACCCATGTTTGCTTTGTTCTCACTCTTGTTTTACAAGGTAGAGCTGAGGGTCTCTGTGGCTGAGGCCCCCTTCTCCAGTTGTGAAGCCGGGAATCTCCCTGGCAGGCTGTGGACAGGAGTGGGCAGCAGCCAGCGGCCAGATGGCCCAGGACCCCTCCTCCACCAAAGCTGCTGTCCGGTGAGAGCCCGACGCCAACTCTGCTCCAGCCACAGCTGGTGCCCAGCATCTCAGCCGGAAAGGTTGGCTCTGGACTGCAAGGTTCTGCTGGAGACGAGGGTCCTGGACTGAGCCGTTTCCAGACTTAAAGAAAGGCTTGGTCACAGAGCCAGAGACCCGTGCCACATGGGGCCACGAAGGTCCCTGTCCCCAGACACCCTGCCAATTCCCTTTCAGTCACCTCCCAAAGTATGACTGTCAGTTCTATCAGCATTTTGTTCTATCAGCTCGGTGGAAGCAGCGTTTTCTGCAGCTCAGTCTCAGCTCTGGCTAATTCATACTGAAAAGTCACAGGGGGAGTGTGGAGAGGGGGTGGGGGATAGAAGACCCACCACAGGGGACAGCACAGGTCCCCTCTGCCTCGGGCCTCGACTCGGCCCCCGACTCGGCCCCACCCCCACCCCACAGACCTGCAGATGCCGCCCTCCCCGCACCCTTGCTCGCCACCACAACATGGCAAGAGGTCGCCTGTCACACTCACCAGTTCTCCTTTATCCCCAGGAAGGCCGTCAGCACCTGCGATGCCCTGAAACGACACAGTGCTGAGCTGCTGACCTCCATTCTTTGCGGGAGCCGTGCCTGAGACCCAGGCCTGGGTGCCAGGTAGACAGCAAGCAGAGCCTCAAGTGGGTTTGGACCATTTTAGTTGCTCTTGATGCTCCAGAAGGGGGGTGGTCAGCAACAGAGCTATGGGCCCCTCTCCCACCCTGGGCCCTCCAGAGAGAAGGTGCTGCTCCTGGGACCCAGACAGCCAGCGGGGAGCATGCCTACTCTGAGGGTCCCTGAGAAGCCCCTCAGGCCACAGGCAGCCTCTGTTGTACCCAGGAGCCAACTGACCCTGGTCTGTTGGGTGCTCTGAATTGTCAGCCTGGAGGGAGTGGGGGCAGTGACAAAGCTGGAAGAAGGGAGGGAGAGAAGGAGGTGCCCCCAGCCCTGAAGATAGTGGCAGCCCCCCAGCTGACCTGACCACCGATGTCTCACCTGGTCGCCCTTGGGGCCGGCAGCTCCTCCTGGGCCCTGGTCAGAAAGGGGTGATGAGCGTTAGAGGCTCACAGCAGGGCGGGGGGAGGGGGCTGGTGCCCTTCCCCACTGGGGCGCCAGGACCAGCTCGACACCCAAGGGCCCCTCCTGGACACTTGGCATCCTGGCCCCTGAGGGGAGCTTGCCCCAGCCTCCTCCCTGATGCCCTCAGCCCCCTCCCTGATGCCTCCAGCCCCCAAGTCTCAGGAACAACAAGGACCCCCAGTGCTGACTACTGGGCACCAACACTGCCTTTGAGTGTGCTGTGGAACTGTGGGAGGTGGGATGAGGGGCGTGGGGGTGCAGGGATTCCTGCTGGGGCAGCACTTACCCGGTCGCCCACGTCACCTCGGAGGCCTTGGGGGCCCGGCAGGCCGGGGTCTCCTATGCTGCCCTTCCGGCCCTACAGAAAAGGGCCCAGCTTGTCAGCCCCAGAAAGGAGCCCGATGTTGACTCTCCCCAAGCCTGACTGGCCCACCTGGGCTCCCTGGCCCCAAACCTCACCCACCTGGAAGCCACGGACGCCAGGGGCCGGGGGGGCCTTGCGGGCCCAATGCCCCCTGAAAGACAGAGGGAGAGTGTTAGTCCAGCTTCACCTCCCCTTGGGGGCTGGCCAGGCAGAAGGACTGGACCCCAAACCATCTGGCCCAGTTGCTGGGGAAGGGGCATCCTAGTGGCAGCTGGGGTAGCAGAGGTCAGGTCCTGGGACCCTGTGCCTCAGCCAGACTTGGCACCAGGCACCGATTCTCCTGCTGCCCTGAGCACTGAGGCTGGTGGCATCATTGCTGGGTCTGTGGAGGGGCCTGAGGCGGGGCTGCTCCCTCGGCCTGGTGCTGGGCCTCTGCACCCTCAGCACAAAGTCTCAAGGATAGGACCGCTGGGTCCCAGCCACCACCATGTCCCAACTTTTACAGACTCAGACCTTTCATACTGCCAAGATGTCACCCCAGCCCACAGAGAAACAGGCCCCGAGCCCATTGCCCTGAGACTTCATTTCCCCAACTCACCGCTGAGCCCCTGTGTCCAGCCTCTCCACGCTCGCCAGGCATGCCAACATCTCCCTACACTCAAGAAGGGACAGAGGGTGTCAGCGGGCTCCACACACATGTGAGTAGGGGGCAAGGGCTGCAGATACTCACAGGGACACCAGGCTCTCCCGAGGGGCCGGCCTCGCCCAGCTCTCCAGGTCTGCCCTGCAGGGGAGGAGTGAACCCTGAGTGCCTGCCTGTGGAGGGGGGCCCCTTCTGCCCCCAGGACCCAGACTGCTGTTGCGCCTTCCTCTCCCCCTCCTCTGGAGAAAGCAACGACATACCAGTTCTCCTTTCTCACCCTTGGACCCTGCTCGTCCGGGGAGACCCTGTAGGTCAGAGGCCAGCACACAAGGTCAGAGGCAGAGCACCCTGAGAGTGAGGGGCTCCTGCAGCCTCCCTGGAGGCTGCAGAGACCCCACACACACCCCTGCTTAGGGTAGATGGCCACCCAGTAGCCACACGCACTCACCGGTAGCCCATTGGGCCCCTTCTCTCCCGGGCGCCGTGGCGACCAGCTTCTCCCCTGTGGGGTTTGTGGGACACGTGCTGGGGTCCTGCAGGTTGAATGCCCTGCACACCCTCCTCCTCCCTGCAGACCCCCAGGCAGGACCAACCTTCTCGCCATCGAGTCCTGGCACGCCATCCCGGCCGTCCTTGCCTGGCATGCCCTGGGGATGGACGGTGTGAGGCGGTGGGCCCTCTCCAGGCCACGCCCCCCAGGCCCTGCCCTTCCCCACTGCCCTGCGGTGGGTCTACCCTCCTGGGCTCAGGCAGGTGATGACCTGTGCTGCCCTCCAATCGTGCAGGTGAGGGCAGGGAAGATGCACCCAGACTCTTCACAGCACCCCCAAGGAAAGTCTGCTGTGCCCACCTTACAGACCAGGAGACCTAGGCCTGGGAGCCAGGATCTGGCCTTCCTAGTCCCACAGGCTTGACCAATTTTGGAACCACAGACATAGCCACGTGCTGGGAGGGTGGCAGGACAGCAGCCAGCGTCTCTCCCTTCCCTCCCCTCCTTTAGCTCTGCCTCCCTCCACCAGCCATGCCACCCTGTCCTCTCAGGCTGGGGTGGGGGAGGAGCCAGGGGGAAGTGTGGGTCCGGGCTGAACGTGGGCATGGGGCTAGGAGAGCTGCACAGGTCACCCACCCCGCCCCCCCATGTGCTGGCAGCCGCGGACACTCACCGGCTCTCCACCGGGCCCAGACATGCCGGGGGATACCTTTAGGACCAGGCCTGCCCTAGGGGACATGGAGGGACCACAGTCAGCCCTTGGGGACTGCTCTCACAGTTGTGTCACTGGGTCCTTGGAGGGGGCAGGAGCCTTGTCCACCACTTCCTAGACTCAGGATTGGCTTGGGGACAGCTGTGGGGGCCAGGCCCAACCATTAGGAGAAAAGGCCCATCAAGCAGGAGCTATCTTAGGGTCTTCGGGATGCTCTCAAGCTGGGGGAAGATGAGATGAGTTTGGAGACAGTCACTTCAATGACCTGATTATCAGATGCCTGACTATCTCAGTGTCACTTAACCTGAGAGTCGTGTTTGCTGTTCCTCCATCTCTCAACTGGGCAGTCCTGGCACAAGGTCAGGCCTCACAGCCCAGGGCCTCTTGATGGTGTCAGTGGTCCTCTGGCCCCTGCCCAGCCACTCCCAAGAGGAGCTTGTTAGGTGACAGTAGCTTCAAGGAACCACACGGGAAACAAGGCCGGGGGCTCCTGGGGAAGCTACCTGGGCTATGGGGGAAGGCTTTTCTCCCCAGGCCAGCCCTGGCACTACCCAGGGGCTCCCCCTACCTCCAGGAGAGGGCAGCTGCCCCAGGCCTCCCTGGACTTAATGTCTGTGTGCCTCCCCCACCCCCATGGACCAGCTTTCTGCCCAGGAAGGACCCAGAGAACCCAGGTTCTCTCACTTACAAGGTCGCCCTTGGGGCCGCGGAACCCCTCTGGGCCCCTCTCGCCTCTGTCGCCCTGCAGTGACAAGGGGGGACAGGGAAAGAGTTAACAAGGTGGGGGGCAGGTGACACTGCAGAGGGTCGCAGAGGCCAGAGGGACCCCAGCCACACCTCCGCCTCACTCCATGTCTGGAAACAGGGCGAAGATCTCCCATGAGAGCCAGGTTGACGCCTCGGGAAACTCGCCCCGCGCCAGGTGTGCCTAGTCATGCACATAGGTGCCTGCCTAGGTGTGACATGTGTCCCCCAGGTGAGCCCACAGGACAGTGAAGCCCCGGAAAGGGCTGGGGCAGCCCAGTGGGTCTGGGGAAGGTGACTGGGTGAGGAAGAGAGCAGAGAACAGAGCTGGGCCTGCAGGGGCCACCCCCACCCACCCCCAGACACTCACATACCGCTTTCCCAGGGGCTCCTGGGATCCCGGGGGTCCTCGGAACCCAATGGGACCCTGTGGAGGAGAAAGACCCTGAGCCTCTCATCAGAAGCCTGGGGGCATCCCCAAAGCACCCAGGTCCATCTGGAGAGGCCCTCCTAGGAGCTCCCCAGCATCGGCCCCATCAGCACCCCACTAGGGTCCCCAGGCCTCTTCCCCTCCCCACATTTGCCAAGCCCCCCAGTGCCCCACATCTGCCCCTCCCACCCCCTGGACCCACAAAAGCCTTCACAGGCTCTGGTTTGGGGAACCATCCAGTGAGTGGAGTCCAGAGACAGCCTTGGCATGGTCACAGGTGAGGACCCACACTCACGGGGCCCACCTGACCTCTGGAGGTGGCCCCCAATGCCTCTTCACCTCGGGCTGGCCCATAGCCCCTCAAGGGCCAGATGAGCGGGGGGGCTTGTAGACTTACCCGGTCCCCCGGGGGTCCAAGTGGCCCTGGAAGTCCTCGTAGGCCCCGTGGACCCTGCAGGGAGACAGCTGGAGCTGTAGGGCCTGGGCCAGCAGTCCGCCAGGAGTGCACACCCCCAGGAACCACAGAGACCCTGGTCTCAGGACCCCCACCCAGTCCTGTCCTGGGGGTTGGTGGACCACTCCTCACAGCCCTGAGCTGTTCACCCCACATCCTCACCTGTCCAACCCCTCTCCCTGCTCACCTGCAACCCCACGCTGCCCGGGATACCAGGGGGTCCAGGGGGGCCGGGGTCACCCTGCAAGAGAGGTGCAGAAAGTGGTGATGGGTGGCGCCAGCCCCAGCTCTCCTTGCCCTCTTCCCCTACCTACTGCCCAAGCCTTAGCAGTGGGGGGCACTGCCCTGACCTCACAGCTGTGCCTCCAAGGCCGAGGGGGCACTGGCCGTCTTCCAGAGAGGTTGCACCCTGTCCTCCCTCCCAGCAAGGACCCCAGCCCTCCCCAAACACCTCATGGTGGGGGTCAGCCGCTCACGTGGCAGTCTGGCCACTCCCACCACGGTAGAGGGGCCCTAGTCTGTGGGTAAGGACAGACACACGTCCTCCAGGGAAGGGGGGCAGCGGGTCTGTCCAGGCTCAAGGAACCTCTGTGTGAGGCCAGGTGGTAGGGGGTCTGTGCAGAGACCTTGCCCCAAACCACTGGGCTCTGGCCGGCAGGCCCAGAATGGGGGAGATGGGGGGTTCACAGAAACCACTCAGTCAGGGTGCCCCCACCTGCCCACCTGGGAAGCAGCCAGCACCTCTCACTCACCCCAACCCCTCACCCCAACCCCACCCCAGCGCCCGTTCCTCCCCACCCCCCTGCCGTGTTCCACCCCACGGCCGGCCTCCACCTTTTCGCCATCCTTGCCAACTTCTCCGGGCTCCCCTTTGTAGCCGGTGGGTCCCTGGAAGACAGCAGTGGGCAGACAGTCACAGCCCCACCCCCAAGCAGCCCTAAACAATTAGGCCCATCAGCCAGCTGGGGAAACCAAGGCCCTGGTGGGAGGAGCAGTGCTGGGCCAGGATGGGGGTGGGGGTTTGAGACCAGCTCTCCCCACACTGTCTTTCGATGCCCCCATCCCGGCGGGTCACCAGTGTTGAGGGGACAGGGACACAGCAAGGACCCCCAGCAGGGTGGGACCCCAGCCCCCATTGCTTCCTGCAACAGCCCTGTGACCCCACCACCCCCTGACCTCTGCCCATGTGGGGGCCCAGCCACCTCCTAGGGAGTGTAGGGGTGGACTGGGGTCTGTGTTAACCCTCAGTGGCTGCTCACCTTGAACCCTGGCATTCCTGGGGGCCCTGGGGGGCCTGGCGGGCAGATGGCTGGGCACTGTTGGGAAACAGAGTGGTCAGACCCCTCCCGGTCAAACAGAATAGGAGCAGGAACTGAGGTCAGAACATGGAGGCCCTGGGATGGGCCATTTGGCATGGGTGAAGGGGACCTGGGGCCACACGGAGGCCTCCTGGGGGCCGAGACAGAGCCTCATTCAGGGCCGTTGCGGGGTGCAGCGAGGCACTGCAGAGCCAGGCCGCAGCCACCAGCCCCTCAAGGCCGCCTCCACACACCCAGCTCCGATGTCTCGGCCCAGCACAGGTTCAAAGTAGCTATTCAGTACAGTGGCTGCTGGCTTCACAAAGGGGCCTTCATCACACAGCTCGGCAGCCAGCCCTGCTCGGGGTCCCCATGGTGCATGGAGGTGCCAGAGGGAGGTGTGTGTGACCCTTGGGCATCCCCAGAGTCTCGGCGAGCCCAGGGCTGGTGTGGGGGCTTCCGGATCATTCTACAGCTCATCTGGTAGAGCCAGTGATGTCACCCCCAGTTGCTCCCAGCCATTCTCCTCTTTCCAGAAGAGCCCTGAAGCCTTCCCAGGAACGCCAAAGTCAAGCCCTCAGGACACAGGTCGGGCCAGAAGGGCCAGCAGGGGCACCAGGGGGCTAGCTGGGCCAGGTCAGGCCCTCTGTTTAAATACACAACTGCTCCTTCCAGGAGGCTGGAACCCCAGGCCTCCAGAGTCACTGTTCTTATGTGAGAGATAAAGCTCAGCTACTAGACTATAGCCTGAAAGTTTCTGTCTGCCCCATCAAGGCGGTCAAGCTTGCCCTGTGTGGCTAAAACCTGGCCTTCACACGCAAAGCCTGGCTGTGCCAAGAAGCAGAATTGGTCAACATGTGATTTTGCTTAAATTAACTTCCATTTGCGCTACCGTGCATGCCAGGGAGATACGATGGTGCAAGGCTAGACTGTGGGGGTGAGGAGAAGTCAGCATGGGGGGATGCTACACCCAGAACTGGTGCTGCCTGCACTGACCCTGTTCCTAGGGAGCCCCCATCCCTGCCTTCCTGTGCTCTCCAGATGGGGCCCCCTCCCACCAAGACAGGCACCCCGACAAAAGGCTTTGAAAAGGCTTCACGTGCCCACCTGAAGATCAGTAGCACCTTCGGGAAGCACCCCTGGGTGACCCTGGAAGACAGAGATCCCAGCTTCGACACAGCCCTCCACCCTCTCTCCCTACAACCCACCATGTGAGACCAGCAGGGCGCTCGGGCCCTTCATCCCCCAGTGGCCAGTGCCAGTTACTGCTGGTCCCTCTGCAGTGTGTGACAATGACAAAAACCGTCTGCCCTTGGGATGGGGCGGCCCCCAGGCCTGAGGCCCACTAGCCCAGGTCAGCTGATGGACTGCTCCAGCCTGGCCCTAGCCCCTGTCTGGGGTATGGCCAGGACTCTCCACGCAGACATGGGTCCTGGGGCTGGCAGCCTGGGGGGCCTGAGGATGGGCACCCTGGGGACAAGGGAGTCCCATCCACCAAGCAGTCACCCATGCCTGAGACTCGTCCAAGAGCTTGAGAGCCTCTGCCCAGTACTCACAGGGGGCCCAGGAGGTCCTGGGGGGCCAGGGAGGCCTGGGAGTCCTGAGGGTCCCTGTGGGAGGGGTTATGACTTAGAAAGAGCAGGAGCAGCCCCCACCAGGGGTGAGGTGGCTAGCCTCCTCCAGAGATGAGCCCCCCACCCCCTCACCCCTCCCCCACCCAGGACAATGCACTTATGATGCCCCCCCACCTGCTCACGCCTCCCTCACCTTCTGTGTCCCGAGATCCACTGTCCTTGGACTTTAGCCACTGAGGCCCACCAAGGAAGAGGGGAGGGAGAAGAGGGGTGCAGGGAGGAGGTGAAGCGGGGAGGGAAAAGGGAGGGAAAGCCCCCCCATAGTTGCCTTTGGGGAGTCCTGGCAGCCACTCACCGGGGGGCCCCGAAAGCCAATTCCACCTGGGAGGCCGCTCACCCCTGCCTCTCCCTGGGAAGGTAAGAAGTGAGAGAGGGGGTTCTGCACCCAAGGAGCTCTGAGGACCCAGAGCAGTTCAGATCTGTCCTGTATCCCCTCTCAGGGCTGGCCAGCTCTCTTTAGGTACAGGGACTCTGTCTCCCTCCACCAAGCCCCACCCTCACCCTGGCCTGGGACCTGGTGACCGTGTTGGCTCTGAGTGTGGTGGGCATGCTTTGGGGGGTGGGCACAAGGGTTGTAAGTACTCACAGGAGGTCCAGGGAGGCCTTTGCCCTGCAATGCCAAGAATGGGGTCAGGGCTTGCTGGGGACGGGAGGGGGTTGCCCACCACCCACCCCATCACCCCGAGCTGGTAGGGCAGTCACTGGGGATGAGAGGATACAACCCGGATGGCACCCAGGACCCCAGAAGAAGCTGCAGGGGGCCTCATTTGGGGAGCTTTGGGGGCGGTCAAACTTCCACCAGGAGGAGACGCCAGTACTCACCCCCAGCCCAGGTGGCCCTGGGGGTCCCAGACTTCCCTGCAGAAGGAAATGAGGTGTCAGAGGGGCTGGCAGAGGCACCATGCCTGTGTGTGCAAACCCATTCCCCTCCCTCCCAAGTCCATCTCCCCTGAGGAGGGGTTCCTATTTCACAGAAGACTAACAGCAGGCGGTGGGGGGACCTCTGATGTCTCAGGGGTCTGAGTCCAGCCCTTTACCAACAATCCTGTAGAGGAAAAGCCAGAACTGGTTCCACCTTCCTGGGAGCACTGCTGCAGGCAGGATGAACCACCAGGTGTGACCCATGCCACACAGAGGAGCTCCATGGCCCGTTCCTCCAGGAAGCCCTCCCACCTTGGCCCACAGTAGAGAGTCCCAAAGCTCCAGCAGCCACCTGCCTGTCAGCACCCTCCGGGCCCTTCTCCTGCCTGCATCCCAATTTCAAGGTCCTTGTACTGCAGGCCCCTCCCCTCCTGTGTCCCAGGCTCCCAGCAGAAAAGCCTGGAGCTAGCCCACTTTCTCCCACCCTCCTCCATCTCCCACACCCTCCTTGGCATCACCAAAGCACCTGCCCTCCTGAAGGCGGCCACTCTCTTCCTTGTTTCTACTCAGAAAGCTCCATAGCCCAGTTCCCAAAGGCAGTGCTGTGTCCTGGGTTCCCCCACACCCAGCCCCTGTCCTCTGCACTCCAGGGCTGGGAAATGGTCATTTCTTAAAGCAGGGAAGGAGAGGGAGCGTTGGGTTCAGCTTTGCTCTCAGCACCACAAGAGAAGTTAGTCAACCAGAAAGAGGTTTTGGTGGACACTGGTCAGACTCAGGGGACAGGCTGGGCCATGACCATGGCCCCTCAGAGAGAGGGGCAGTGGTTCACCACGGGAGGAGGAGGGCCAACCATGTCCCCCCCAATGCCAGCCCCTCAACATAGTCTGAGGGCTGGGGCAGCTCTGACCAGATGGGGTGGGGACAGGGAATGCACCACCCTGTGTCTACCTGCCCTTCCACCCTCTCCACCCATCAGGGGTGGGGCCCAGCCAGTCCAGTCATGGCAGCTGCCCTCAGAACCCCCACCCTGTGGACAGGTGGTGCTCAGCCAGACTGCCCCTGGCCAGGACCTCAACTCCAAGCTGAAGCCACTGGAAACGGTGCCTGCCTTACCCGTTCTCCGGGAGCGCCCTTGGGTCCGGGAGGTCCATCCTGCCCGGTCAGACCCTGGGGAGCAGATGGAAGGAGGGTTGGAGGGGTCACACAGGAAGGATGTGCCCCGCCAGGGGAAAGAGCCAGCTGTGGGCCCTTCTCCAGCTAAAGCCAGTCCAGAGAGGTCATAAAGACTAGACTGGTATCTCCCCCACTGGCCACACCCACTGTCCACCTGGTGTGCTGTGCTTGCAGTGGGGGGTGGAGGGGGTGCAGCCAGTGGGAAGCCAGTAGCTAGAGCTCCTGCTGGAGTGGACAAGCCCAGGGAGCAGGAGAGTTCCCCTCTTGGACCCCCTCCAGTGCTCACACAGCCCCCATCCTGGGGCCCTGCCTTAAGCTCCTGAGGACCCCTGATGCAGCCGCCAGGGGCTCGGAGGGGACTGGATAATGGGTCTTTGTTCCCAGAGAAGCGAGAGCTGGCGGGACTTTCGCCCCTCCTGTGTGCTGGCGCTGTCGTCTGGCAGACAGGGCCAGACACTGACAGGTCTGGGATGGAGGCCAAGGGACCCCACTGGGGGACCTCTGGAGATCCTCTTGGGCCAGGCTCTCGTATTTGAGCTGGCCCAGCTGGAGAGAAGCAATTAAACCTGACTCCTGGGTGCTGAGATGTAGCCCTTCCAGGCGGGAGGGGGTGAGGGCTCGCACAAGGAGAGGAGGGGAGGGGGAAGGGAGGGAAGGAGCGGGCACACTCACATCCACGCCAGGCAGTCCAGGCAGCCCGGCCTCTCCTGGTTTCCCTGGCTTCCCTGGGGCCCCTTTTGGTCCCTGTTGGGGGAAAGGACAGAAGCTGAGCCAGAGAGTGGCCTTCACCAAGAAGAGAGATGTCCTCCAGTGTGGGGCCCGAGGAGGGTCTCTCTATGAAAGCCCTGCCTCCATGCTGCCCGCAGGCCCTGGCCCAGCTGCCCACCTTCACTGGCGCCTCCTCCAGCAGCTCCCTACCCGTCTTTGGCCACATCTGTATGATATTCACCTGAACCCTTCAACCTTCCCAGTGAAGGGCTGGGATACCCTCTGTGAGCCTAGAGCCCTTAATTCCTGGCCTGAACAGCTCCAGGAGGGTCACTTGTGGGACCTCTGACAAGCTGGAAGTGGAGGGTTGTATTGACCCCTACCCTGGCCCGAACAAGCTTCAAAAGCCAGACCCTGCCCTGAGAGGCACCAAGTCCCACCTACTCCCCTCCCACCCCTTTCTGCACTGCCCCTTCTCCCAGGCCTCCCCTTTGGTGACCCAGGGCCCAGTGTGATGGGAAGGGATGTCAATGACCCCTCTGTTATAGGCCCACCCTTCCCCTCCAGACTAGAAGGAGGCCATCCCCACACCCCCCACCCCCCACTCCTCCCACACACAGTCCACACCGCAGCCAGGACACTCACCGTGGGCCCAGGCAGACCAGGAGGACCAACTTCTCCCTGCAGAGGGGACATGCCCACGTGACCAAGCATCCCCAGGGAGCAGAGCTGGGACAGAGGAGGCTCCAGAAGACAAGATGGAGCCCCTCATCCTGTCGTCCACACCGGTGGGCCCCTCCCTTCCAGGGGCAGGCACAGGAGTGGGTGGTAGGGAGAGGGGTTAGCTGGACAGATTGGGGCTTTTGAGCCCACTTTGAGGGCACAGGAACACCCCAGAAATGATGGGAGGCATCATGAAGCCCACCCCCTCCACCTGCCTGAAACCTAATCAGAGGTGGCAGCCCCCCACACAGAGCAAGGCACCCTAGCACCCCTCCCCTCTGATGGCCACCCAAAGCTTCCAGGCCAGGTATTATGTGGAAACATCCCTAGAGGGAACAATGGGGCCTGGCTCCTATCGGCTGCGGAGTCTTGGGGTGCAAGGGGCCCAGCCCCACCAGGAGGGGAGGCTGCCTGGGCACAGGGCCCAACACGGCTGCACTAGGCAATGGCCCTTCGGAGGGGGTGGAAGGAGGGAGACTCGAGCCATCAAGAGCTGGGCAGGCCCCTGGGACTCAAGGAGCTGAGAACTGGTCAAGGCGGCTCCACCGGGGAACAGCATTGGTGAGCAGAGGCCTGGAGGGCCCTAACTTTCATGGCCTGGCTGGGTCTCTCTGGGTCCAGGGCTCTCACCCTACCTGGATGTGGGGGCAGGCTGTGGGGTCTCATCTGCTTCCACATGGCCAGGGCTACACTTAGGCTGGGGCACCTTGAAGATGACAGGCCCCCAGCCCCTTCAAGGCTGGCTCCAACCTCTAGTAGCCATGGAGACCCTGCTAAGGGAATAGGCCCCATGCCTGGGCCTTCACCTCCAGAAAAGGAGTGTGGGCCCTCCAGGGACTCAGAGACACACGCCTCAGGGCCCACACTTCCAACCCAAAGAGCACTTCACAGCCACCCCCACCTGTTCTGGGGAGACAACCCCTGAGGGGTCCACTCCAAGAAGGAACAGGGATCATTCATCCCATTTCATATCCCACAGGGGTGCTCATCACCCCCAACATCACCCCAGCTCTGGGAGGTGGACTTTGTTTTCTCTCCATCAGGCCTGGAGCTCAGGGAGTTTGGGGCCAGAGTGAGAACCCCACAGAAGCTTCCCCCATCATCCCCCAAACTCACATCAATGCCATCCTTGCCTGGCTTCCCAGGTGGCCCTTGGGGACCCGGGGGCCTCGAGGTCCCACTTTCTGAAATGGAGAAACGTCATCAGGTGGCGCCACCCCATGCTCTCCCACTGCGGGTCCCCCTGGTTTGCCCTGGGGTTAGCCTGACAGAGCACCCCCTCCTCACATTCCAGAGAAGAGCTCGGGCCTGTGCAGGGGCCTGCACCGCCTCTTCCCCCATTCCCCTTCAGACCCCCGTGCTGTCGCAGTGTCCCCTGCCACCTTGCTGGGCCAAGAGGGGCCACGTCCGAGGCCCATGAGGAACAAAGGCCACATTGTGTGTCTCTGGTGGAGACGCAGCTCTGGCACCATACCCGCTGGGTGAGGACGGGGCAGTCCCAGGGTGTCCCCGTGTCCATGGGGGCTCAGCTGGGCAATGGTGAGCCTGCGCTCAGGTGGTGCAGAAATTTTGCAGTGACAAGACTGTGCCCGCCATCCCCAAGTGCCCTGGAATTCCTGGCTCCTTCCCTGACTCAGGAGACTGGCTACAGGGGCCAAGCGCGGAGCTTATTCCCTGGCTGCGCTGCTCAACAGGTGACCACAGAGCCACGCACCCCCACCCTAGCTGCATTCAAAGGCGAGCCCCATATGCCCTGGGTCCCATGCTCACCTGTGCCTCGGTCAAGGTTACGGTGGTGGCCAGCAGCTGCCCCAGCAGCAGCAGGGCCAGGCTGGGGGCTCCGGCCATGGCTGCAGTTGCACTCTGAGAGGAGCTGGCGGGCGGAGGCAGGGGCCTCGAGCTGGGCTCGGCGGGCGGGGCTGGTGGTGGGCTGGCCAGACGCCAGTTCCCGCCCCGCCGGCCCTCGCACAAGCCCCCCATTCAGCCAGCCCACCTGGGTGGGCGGGGGCTTCTGCGTCGCCCCACTCCCTGCCGAGCCAGCCAGGGAAAAAAGAAACCCAGTGGCATTTTTGGGGCCAGCCTCTGAGTTAAAATTATCCTGGGACCAGCGAGTTACACACACACACCTTTCAGCGAAAGAGAAAGAGGCTCTTTTCTCACTTGGTCCTGGACCAGGGTGTGGAGGGAGAGCCCCACGCTGAAGGCTCCTTTGAAGAAGGGGCAGTCTTGGTTCTGTCAAGGGGCTGACCAAGTCACATTCTCCTCCCTGGGGTCCTGAGAGGGACCCCGCTGCCCAAGGCCCAGAAAGGCCTTCAGAGAGAGCGAACACATTTGTGCCAGCGACCAGACAGGGCCCACCAAGGACCCCAGTCCCTGCCGTGAGCAGAAGTCCAGGGCCATGCCTGCCAGGCTGGAACCCCGCCTCACCGGGGCCCTCACCTCAAACTTTAACTGTACTGAGTGGTCCATGCACCTGAACCAGCACTGGCGAAGGCCAGACTGTCACCCGGCACTGCCACTCCAAGAGGAAAGTGGGGACCCCAGAGAGAAAGGAAGTGCCCTTGTGACCCCGGGCTCGAGAGAAACACAGTGGACAGGGGCTGGCTGCTCCTTTCTCACAAGCTGGGCGAGCTGTGCTTCACCTGGAAACGCATGGGGACAGCAGGGTGAGGGGCAGCACCTGAGGCCAGGGGCACTCAATGTCCCCCAGGGGACACTCAAACATCCAGGTCACCTCAGAGCCCCGATTTCTCAGAATCCCCAGCTCCCCCTGCCTGGTGTCAGAATCTTTAGAATTCCCTTGGAAATAAGGCTTCAGAATTTCTGCAGAACTCAGAGCTTCTGAGTCGATGGAGGAGGTGCGTGAAGGCAGACCACAGTTAAGAACCTCCCTTCCCTTCCCCATTGGGTTCAGCTGTGAGCCGCTCATCAGGCTTGGCCACACCCTCCAATCTTTGTTCAGTCGCTAAGTTATGTTCGACCCTTTGTGACCCCATGGACTATAGCGGACCAGGCTCCTCTGTCCTCCACTATCTCCTGGAGTTTGCTCAAATTCATGTCTATTGAGTTGGTGATGCCATCTAACCATCTCATCCTCTGCCACCCCTTCTTTTTGCCTCTAAAGGGAGGGATAATTATATCAGGAAGGGACAAGAAAATCTCCAAAATTCCTGCCTTCTAGGAGTCATCCTAGGACATCCTCACAGACGCAGGGTGGGGCTGTGGGACTGGGGCGGGGCAAGCCACTCTATCCCACCCCTACTGACAAGGCCTCTCGCCTGACCCCCCTTCCTCCTGTACTTCCATGCCTGACACGGCAGGGGCACCAGAGTGCTCCTGCTGGACCAGACTTGGGGAAGCCTTGCTGTGAAGTCAAGGAGAGACAGGGTGCCTGGAATCCCGTTCCCCCATCCTAGCCCCACACAGACCCTCCCACCTGCTGCCAGGAAACACCCTCCCTTGGAGAGCAGCCCCTGTCTTGAAGCCCCAGTAGCCATAGTGGCCTAGGGAGAGGCCAAGGAGCCGGCTTCACATCTACCGGCCAGTGTCCAGGGTTACTGCCCACCTGTCTTGGGCCATCACTCTCCCTGAAGCTTGCAGGTCAGGTGGGTCTGAGCGGCCTGCCAGCCTATCACCAGGTCCCACTGCTAGGCACAGATACTCCCCTCCCCCAGGGTTGCTCCAACGGGGTCTTCTTCCAGGCTCCAAGCTTTTCCATCTGAACCTGAGCCCGATAATGGTCTGGATAAGGACCCTGACCCCTGGGGTCACTGTATGGCCCGCACTAGCCCCAACAAGTGACTTTAAGTTTGTCCATCTCCCCCCCCCCCCACACACAGGACAGGAGCTGTTGGGGGAGCATCTTAGGGGGACACAGGTCCCAGCTCCCGACTCGCAGAATGAACTAGGCTCCCTTCCCCTGCCCCCCACCCCCAGGTGTGACCTCCATCACTTCCACGTGTCAGGATGGAAGAGGTCAGTCCTTGTCAGGGGACAAAGCCAGGCTGAGGGCAACATGCCCTGTGGGTTGGGGGTTGCTGAAGGAGGGTGGCACTCTGTTCCCATGCCAGGTTGGAAGGCCCAGGGTCCCTGGTGTGGAGGACCCATGGGCGGAGGGGCGACTGGCTGCCAGGGTGGGGACAGAGGGAACAGAGCCATGGAACCACCACAGAGCTTATGCTCCGAGGCGCATCACAGAACCCCAGATCAGGGCACACTCGACACTGCACACCGTTGAATTGCTGACAAAAGGCAGCCTAGGGACTCAATGCAGCCGCAGAGGCTCTGGGTGGCCATAGGGTCAGGGTGCATTTTGGGGGGTGTACACTGGGGGGCACACATGCTCAGGAGGGCTGTACCAGGGTTGCGCCCCAGGCACATCCACAGCAAAGTGGTGATACAGCTGGGCCATGTGCACCTAGGAGTCCAGCCAGAGTTATGAAACCAGCCCCTCCCCTGCCCTGGCCACCCACGGGCTGCCGTCCATACCGAAACACTCAAAGTCAAATGAGTTTATTCAGAAAAGGCCTCTGCACCAAAGTAAGAAAATGAGCGCCCCCCTCCCACCCCTCCAGACCCTAAAAGGCCAAGTTACAAAGGTTGGGGGGGAGGGTGGGTGACAGCACAGAGGAGGAGAGGAGGTGGGAAATGAAGTAGAAGGAAAAGGCTGAAGCCTCAGCCTCTCTGAGGGCTGGGTCTGGCCTCCTTGCAGCTGCAGTGACCACCAGGGATAGGCCAACAGAGCTGGACACTGAGAACAGCTGACAATGTGGCTCCAAGGCCTGTGGCAGGGCAGGGCCAGGAGGCCCACAGGCGTCCCCCTTCCCCTAAGGCTCTCTGGGATGGACACAGGGGCCCCCCTCTGCGGGCTCTGCCCTCTCCTCCACCTCCAGTCCTTCAGTGGCTGGGCTCCCAGGGGCACTCTGCTCCAGTCCTGCCTGGCCTTCTGCCTCCTCCTTGACCCCGCTTGCACCCTCTTCAGCCTCTGAGCACTCAGATGGGGCAGGGGGCTTAGAGGTGGCCAGTGTCGGGTGCCACCATCGGCTGCTGCCTCTGGGTGATCACTGGCACCTTGGTCCATCTTCCTTCGCTTCCTTACCTCATCAGCCACCTTGGCCACCGGGGCTGGGGGGCAGGGCTGCTTGGCCTCCTCTGGGGCCTGCCTGACCACTTCCTGGGTCTCTGCCCTGAGGCTGCCCTGGCTGAGGGCACAGCCCTCCAGGTTCAGGGCGATCTTCTCCACCTCGGAGGCACTGGCACCTGGCTCCCCCAGGGCCCGCCTCCCGCAGATTCGCCTCTAGCTTCCTCTTCTTGCTCTCCTTGGGGTTTGGTGACTCTGGTCCTTGCTCCTCGCTGGTCTTATCTCCTTGGTCCCTCTCCAGAGCTCTGACCTCCTGGGACTCTGTGCCAGGTAGCTGGGGACCCTCGGCCAGCGGGCCTACCTCCTCGTCCTTCCCCAGCCCGCAGGTGTGCCTCTGGGTGCCGGCTTCAAGGGGGTTCCCAGGGCTCTCCTCCTCCTTCGCCTGTCTGGGGCAGGCCAGCCGGGGTGAGCAGGGTGGTGAGCATGGCTTGAACTTCTGCAGTTTGTCCTGGGGCCCCCAGACGAACCCGTAGCGGGGCTGGAAGTGCTCCCAGGCGAAGTGCAGCAGCTCGCGGCGCTGGTGCCGGCAGCGCACGGTGAACACAAAGTAGTCCAAGGCGCTGTGCTGCAAGCCTGGCAGCTTCTTCCTCACCAGCGTCTCCTCCAGGAAGAAGCGGACCAGGGGTGCCTGGTAGTGCGCCAGCCCCAGCTCCCCCAGAGACTTGAGGATGCGGGTGATGCGGAGGTTGTTGTGGCTGTGCCTGGTGGGGACAGGAGGTGCTGGTGGGGCTGCACGTGGGTGGGCGGTGCTCAGCCAAAGACTGCCCTTCTCCAGCCCCCCTCACACTCCCCCAAGAGGCTGGTGTCCACCAGCAGAGACACTCCAGCCCACAGGTCAGTCCCCATTCCTACCCTGTCCTCAGGCCCCTGAGAAGATGGCCTGTGGGCCTGGACCATTTAGGTGGACTATGATGCGTTCCCTAGAAGGGTGACTGTCCCCTTGGTCCCATGGAACACCCACCCCCAGCACAGCTGGAGAAGAACCAGACGGAGGCCCTCTAGAGGCAGGGTCTGTTGCCCATGTGCCCTGAGCTGGGCCCCCTCCACCCAGTGCATCCCAGTGGGGAGAGGGGAGCATGTCTGCCAAACCCCCAGGTGGATGCTCAGTGATGTAGTAAAAGTGATGGAGCCCCTGGCAACCCAACCCATGCCTTCATGGGTGGCAGGCCAGTCAAGAAGCCCACAGCTGAATCAGGTGGCACTCACCCCTACTCCCTCCGCTCCCTCTCCCGTCCTGCCTGACCTGGGCCCATCCTCACCCTGCTCTGTCTTGCCCCCCACCCTGCCCTTGCCCCCACCTCCACAAGCTCAGAGGATGCTGGGAGTCTCAGGCTCTGCCTTGTAGCCCCCCCTCCCCAGAGATGATCCTCTGCAATCAGAGACCAGCTGTGCAGACCCCCAAGCTCCTGGCCTGCTCACCAGTTGAGGGTTCTGGAAGCGCTTCTGGTAGTTGTGTGCTCGGCACACCTGGCCAGTATCTCGGTCCTCGAGTCGGATCCCAAAGAAGCCCAGCATGAGCTCGTAGGCCTGGACCAGCCGCTTCCTGACCTCCGCCGACTTCTTAAATGCCTGGAAAAGCCCCCAAGGGGGCAGAGAGCTCAGTGTCAGTGCAACACAGCCAAGAGTTGGACACCTTCCTCAGGCCCAAATTCATTTGGGGCCTTGTCTCAGACCGTCAAGGTGAAGGGCCAGGGCGCACGAGCCCAGGGCTGCTCACTTGACTTTGAACTGGCACCAGATCTCTCCAGCCTGAGGCATGTGCTGTAGCCTTGAGAGGAACTCTCTGACCGGCAGGAAGACCTCAGGGACCCCAGGGCTGGACACGGGACTGTAAGCACCCATCCTGTCTCCTGGGCATACCTGCTCGGCCTACCTGGCTCCTGGAGCCCCCTCCCCACTCTCCAGGCATCATCGATCCAGCCCAAACCAGGGCTGACCAAGGCAAAGCCTGGTCACTCTGACTCTGCTTCTTGTGGCCCCTTCCCTAGACCCCTGGCCATGAGCAACTCTCTCAGTCAGATTTCTCTGGAAGCCTGCAAGGAGCACTGAGGGCCAGAGGCAAGGACCACTTATGAGGGAAGATAATAAAACTGTGGGCAGGGGAGTCCTTCAGCTCCTGTTGCCCAAGGGACCCATGAACACCTGTGGTAGCCATGACCTGTACCTCGACCTCCAGAGCTCACCTCGATCTCCCGGAGCGTGAGGGGCTTGGCGTGCCAGTTCACCCCTGGCTCCCGCAGCGGAAACAGCCTGTGAGGGAAGGGATGGCACAGTCCTGGTAAGCAGCACACGCGGCCCCCAGGGCTCTCGGCTCAACTCCTGCAGGGCTGGCTGGACCTCGCGTGCCACACATGCTGTGATCTCGATCTCTCTCCAGTCAATAAAATCAAAGGGTGAGGACGGGAGAGCTCCAGGGGGAGTGCCCAGGATAAGGACCCAGGACAGCCCACTCAGAGAAGTCCCAGCCCACCCAGAGTCCAGCCTGCCCGCGCAGCAGGCGGACACCTGCCAGACAGCGACCTGCCTCCCTACCATTCTTTCATTCTCACGTTCTTCTTTGCTGCCCACCATTAATGCTACGGAATTATTCTCAGGGATATCCTGTGCCCTGGGTCGGTCGCCGGCAAGCCGTCCTTAAAGGACACTGCATTTGCAGGCCAGAGTCCGGGGGGCACTTTAAGGCATCATTAGAACCTGCCCTTGCGGTAGAGGGGCTCTACGGACAGATTCAGGACAGCCTCATGGGGCCTCCAGCGAGCCAGCTAGTCGACTACTCTTGCTCTCCCCCAAAGCCAGCGTCAGCCCCCAGCAGCTGAGGCTGTTTCCAGCTGGAGAACCCAGACCCGATCTCCCCTTAGCTGGCCCCCGCCTGCAGAGCCAGGCACAGGACACAGAGGGCAGTACGCCTGCTCAGTAAGCACGGTGTCTGGAAGAGGCGGAGCCAGGATCCAGTGTGGGCGGGGCCTCAAGCCCCTCCTCAGAAGCCCCGCCCACTCACCACTGGATGTAGGAGTGATTGTCCTCCAGGAGTTCATAATCTTCCTTCCAGTTCTGAAGAATGTCCTCAATGAAACAGCCTGGGAGACCCACAGAGATAAGTCAGGAGACTGCTGAAAGCCCCTCCCCTCACCCCTTTCATGAGGACCTTGGGGTTCAGGTTGTGCACACTTCCTGTGATGGTAACCCAATTTAGGCTGACCACCACTGTGCAATCTGGAAGGTGAACCATTATGGCTGATAGAGGGCAGACCAGAGTGGGCAGGCCACGCTGGCAGTCTGAGTGGGAGAACCTGGGAGGCCCCATCGGGTAAGAGCGAGTGGTCCCAGACCTGCACCTGTCTTTGCAGAAGGGTGGCCTTGCTGCACCCCACAAACCACAGGCTGCTAGCTGGAGTTCTGCCTTCACACAGGGCCTGCTACCAAGCCCATGCTGCAGCCTGGTCTCCACAGGGCACCCCCACTTTCTGCAAAGGGCCTGGAGGGGAATATCTGAGGCTGTGCGGCCCCTGGTGCGTGCAGCAAAGGAGCCATAGACAACACGTATGTGGATGGGTTCTGATAAAACCTCACCATGGACATTGAAATTTGACTCTCATATGATTTTCACATGTCATAAATGTTATTGTACCATAAAACTTCCCCAACTGTTTAAAAAGGTAAAAACCATTCCTTCCTGTTAGTTTATGTATGCAGCTTCCTCACTATGGAGGCAGAGTCGAGGAGTCATGACAGAGATTGTGAGCCTGCAAAGTCACCAGCATTCATCGCCTGGCCCTTTGGAGCATGGTGGCCACTGTGTCCAGGCCAAGGGTTGGGGCCCTGGGAGTCCCTCAACAGCTTTGGGGCAGGGCGGGGGGTGGGTGGGTGGTGCTGTGGGGGTATATCTGAAAGCCACAGGTCCAAACCATGTCCCAGCAGACAAGACAGGCAGAGGAGAGAGGAATACCCCCAAAATGGAGCTGCCGGCAGATGGGCAGGTACACACCGTTAGGCAGGAACCGAATCTCATTTTTGTAGAAACTCAGGTTGAGCATGTCACCATTGTCATCTTCTACCAGATCCTATGGAGCCAGAGAAAGGTGACAAGGTGTCATCCAAACAGGCTGCCGCCAAGGACCCCTCATATTGAAGCACTCCTGGGGCAGGTGGGAGGGAGGAGGTGTTGGCTTTTGGCCCGTGAACCTCCAGATATCCTGAGGGCTTGTGAAGACCCCAAGTGCCAAACCTGAATCCCCCACGCCACAGGGGAGGACCAGCCTTCACACTTGGGAGATAGCAGCCACCTCTGAACACCAGTGACGACCATCCCCTCCTCAACAATGTAGGCCATGGCTGGGAGACCCCCTTCATCTGCACCCCAGAGACAGCCCAAGGATTCCCTGAGACTCTTGGGTGCAGAGGGCAGGGGCTGAGGGCAACAGAAGCCATGAGATGGGCTGGTGGGGCCTCCTGGCAGCTGGCGCCACCACGGTGTGAAAGGTGATGGTGCTGTGGTGGGAGTTAGGGTGTGGTGCTGTCGCCCCGTGACTACAGGAAGGACTCAGTCTTGGTGGGCTGCAGGGGTGGGTGTTGGGGGTGGGGCTGTGCACAGATACCTACTGGGTAGTGGTGCCGGTACCGGCATGTGTCCCGTGCAGCTCGCCAGTTTCGGGACCCTGTCACCTTGAACTGGGGAGAGAGAATGGATCAGATCCCAGGGGGAGAGCCTCCCCATTCCTCAAGGCAGCCAGCAAGCAAGACCCACCCCACGGAGGCCCCACCCTGGTGAGGGCAGCAAGGACTGGGCCTAGCTGCCAGCAATATCAGAGGGGCCAGAGTAGCTGGAGTGAGCCCTCAGGACTCCAGGCCAATGTGCATTCTTAGGGTGCCCCACGACTCCAGCATCACTTTCTCCTCCCTTGTTTGCTGGCATCACAGTTCAGGACCTCCTCTGGGAACTCCACCTCCCCCAACACTTCCTCCTTGCCCTGCGCTCTAAGTTGACACTTACGGGGCTGTCTATCCAAGGGCAGGGGCCTTGCCACCTAGAGCTCCAGATGCTTCTGAAGGGGGTTTCTTAGCCAGAGGCTAGTTAGGTCAATGGACAGTGGGTGTAAATGAAACTCAGCAGAAGCTGCCCCGCCCCTCATCAGCAACCATTTCTCAGCCTCCTTGGATCGGTCCAGAGGGCAAGTCTTGACCAATGCTGGTCACGTGCACAGCTCAGAGCAGGGCCAGCACCATAGGTGCACAAATGACAGCGTCCAGGAGGAAGCACCAAAAAGCCACACCAGGACCCAGTGTGCAGCAGCCAGGAAGGACCACGGGGGAATGGAGAGGAGATTGGGACTCTGTAGAAGGAGAGAAGCCGTAGCAGAGGGACAGGGAAGAGGTCAGAGAGCCATGGCCATCTCACAGGAAGGTCCACGTGCCAAAGCACCGCTTTACGAATGTGGCCCATGGAGCTACAGTGAGGATGGCGTCCTCCCACCTAAGCTGCACCACGTCCAGTGGGCATCCGCTTGGGGGAAGAGGTGGATTCCTGCCCTGTGACCTGTGACCCTGACCACTGCCCAGCCTACCTACCCTAGGAACTCGCGCACGCCTGAAACACTGGAAATGTGCCGAGGTCGACAGCCTTCTCAGCAGGCCCAGGAGCCCCTTGGGGTTCCTCTCGCTGACTGACGACTCCAAGACCCAGAGAGAAATTTGAACACCAGAGTGCTCATGTGCAGCACTGACAATCCATCACTGAGACCGCTAAGGCTGGAACTCAAGCTTCCCCAGATATGGTGCCAAGACACCTTCGTCCCAGAGGGAGGGGGACACGTCGTGACAACTATCACTTGGAGCCCTCTCTCTCACCTGGAACCCCAGCTGGAGCAAAGGCACCCACTCTGGGATTGTGACACCAGGTGAGTACCAGCAGGTAACTGCCAGTAATGTTGAATGACCATGGTTGTGACAAGTAACCAGTGGTGACAACGAGGAGCCGGTGGGCACACCAGCTGCCCTGGCTCAGGCAAGCCACACATATGTAGCCTCTAAGGCCACCTCCAGACAACATGAGGTCAGCCCCAGTCAGAGCAGGAAGGTGCTGCACCTAGTGAGGGCCGACAGGGTGGGGCAGGCTGGGGGCTCCCAGCCCGGGGAAGGGTGGAGTCTTGGGCGGAGAACCCGAGGTGGAGGCAGCAGCTCCAGGAGAGAGGCGGCGAAGGAGGCCAGAGCTGAGGGCTGGGTCTGTCTAGAGGACAGAGCCAAGGGCCTGAGGCTGGGATGTGACAGGGGAGTCAAGGATGTGCTGGGGCCATCCTCTGGAGGAAGTGTCACCGCGCCGATCTGGCCCTGGGGACAACGGTCTGAGGGTGGCCCCGGATTCCCTGCAAGGTGCCCTGGTTGGGGAGCGCGCGGGCGAGCGGACCGCTGCGTGTCCTGGGGACCAGGACGCGAGTGGCAGGAGGACAGGGCGGGAAGGGGGCAACCGCTGGAGATGGGAAGCCGGGCCCCAAGCCAGGTCTCTGGGAGGCGCCTGCACACCTGGCCCCGTGGCGGGGCGGGGAACGGCCTGCCAGCAGCCGGGCTTTGCCCCTTTTGCCGCCGCGGCCTGCCCAGGGGCGCCGGGTTCCCAGGGCGCGGGGGCGGCACCTGGAGCGCGCTGGGCCGAGCGTCCTCCTCGGCTTCCGCGTTCCCCGGAGCGCCGGTCTCGCCATCCTCGCTGGCTTCCGCCCGCGGGCCCTCGCCGTCCTCCCTCCTCATCCTCGTCCCAGGTCGAGTCGCAGTCCGGGTCCTCCATGCTCCGGTGGCGGTGGGGGACCCGCTCCGGCGGAAGCGAAAGTGAAACAGGGAGGAAGCGTGGGGGCGGGCCGGGGGCGGGTCGGAGGCGGGCCCGGGGCTGCCGTCTCGGTCCGCCCAGCCCGGAGGAGGACGGTCCCCAGGATGTACCCTCCAAGGATGTACCTCTGGAGGAGGCCTGTCCTCCCACACCGAGAATATCCCTTCGCCCGAGAAAGCCCCTCCGGAGGACGCTCCCCTCTCCCCCGAGGTTGTCCCCCCTCCATGCCCACCTAGGTAGGGATTTCTCCCTGGAAAGGACCCTTGGGGAGGTACTCCCCAGACCCTCTCAGGACCCTCCCAAGTCCCTTTTCCCCTGGAGAATGGCCTCCTCCACCCTAGAGGACGCCTACCCGCAAGATGTCCAGAACCACTGTCCCGCCCCCATGTTCTCCTCAGAAGAATGTAGACAGGAAGCCCGCCCCCTGAGGAGGTTCCCCAGAGCATCCCCAGAAGTCTCTTCCCCTTCGAACACCCTCCCCTGCAGGGCACCTCTCTCCACCATGTTCCCCCAAGGATGACCTCAGGGAGGGTGTCCCCCAAAGGGAGCCCCCCCGGACCTTGTCTGTAGCAGATGTCCCCCACAAGTGTGCCCCAAGGAGGATACCCCCAAGTTGTCTGAGAGTCCCATAGTGCAGTGTCCTCTTGGGCCTGACCTGCTGTCCCCTTTGCTGCAGATAATGGCTGTAAGACAGCACGGGTGCTGCCGTCACTGACTTGGAGGCAGCAAGTAAAGACCCAGACCACTAGAGACAGGAATGACCCGGGGTCACCCTCGGGGCTGGTCAACAGAGACTGAGGCCCTGCCCAATCCTGCAGACTGCCAGGCCTCAGGTTGGTATGCCTAAGGATGTGACAGCCCTTGAGCTGTGCATCTAGGGACAGCTCAGAGCTGGACAGACCCTGCCAGTCTTGGCCACACCCTGCCAGTCTTGGCCACAGGCATGGCTGAAGACCCTTCTTCGTGCTGGTGCCAACTCTTTGCAGGCTTACCAACCTCTGTTACCTCTCTGGATACCATCTCGCCTAGATAACCTTCAAGGACAGTGGTGATTCCCCCAAAGGTATGGAGTTCTGGGCATTTCTGCAAATCTGCTGCCACTGATGGCCAGGGTAGGTGTCCCAAGGAGCAGGCAACAGAGGCAGGCTGCCAGGCATTGTGCAGGGCTGGCCTATTGCAGACTGTGGCCACAGGCCTGGACTTCTTAGCTGACTTGCAGCTGGCTGAATGGACCCTGGCTGTGACTTCTGGAGGGATGGGGCCCTCTGATGAGGCAGTGATGGGTGCTAGGGTGCTCTGAGAGCACTTGGGTGGGTGGGCAGGGCCCCCACCTCTACCAGAAAACAGACAAGCATGTACTGGAGGACACAGGGCTGCAGGCACTCAGAGCACAGCCTCCCATACTGCCTGCTGCCACACACACGACTTGTTCTCAGATGGGGCCCAACTTGTTCTCAGATGGGGCCCAGCTTCTGCTTTACAAGTGCCAGTCACACTTGACTGCACCACGGTGCCATCTAGATGCCACTCCCTGTGGTAGGAGGCCCCTCTGAAAGTGTGATCTTCTGAAATCTCACCCCATGGGGGCCTTAGGCACCAGGTCTGACTGGAGTGTAAGCTTCTGCCTCAGCTTCCTGCACAGGGCAGTCAGGACGGAAGGCCAGGGCTGCTCAGGATCAGTAGACCTGACACGAGACACTCTGTGCCAGGCATTGCAGGCCCCTACTGGGGGCAGCAGGTGCTGGCCTCTGACCCTCACCGGGCCACCTCTCAGCCCACAGAGCCCCATGGGCTCAGGGATTTCCAACAGCCTGTGGCTGATTACTGGGGGATGGGTGGCACCAGTGTCCTCCTGGTTTGTCAGGATGAGGGTGAGCTCTTCCTCTCTCACGTGGGAGGCCTGAGCTCCACACCAGTTCTCACGCTGGTGGGAAGCAAGCACTACTCCCCCAGGCACCACTCCGACTGGGCGCCTCTCTTCACAGTTTTTATTTGAAGGGATGCTCACATGCAACAAAGTAGCCACTCTAGACCTGTTACTAGTTTGGATATTCATTGTATCAAGTGATCCAAGTACATCAAAGCCTAGCTTCAGTTATAAATCTTGGAAAAGACAACCTCCTACTATAAGAAAAGTTAACTGTGGTATTAAAATCACACAACTCCAGTTGCTTTTTTGTGCTTTAATGTCCCTCAGTCAAAAGCAAGTATGCCTTGGTCAGCCTGGTGCCCAGGCAGCATCCGCTCTCGGCCTGCCTCCCTCGGCTCATTCATTTGGTCTGTTTGCGAGTGAAGTGACTCGAGAATACAAAAATAACCGCTACAAATTCTCTGTATCTGGCATATAAAAACTGAGTGAAAAGTATCTCAGTAGTCTGTTACCTTAAAACAAAATCTCAGCAAAAAATACAACACAGGTTCAACTTCTGCAGTACGTTTTTCATATAAAACCCTAGTAAAATAGGCTTCTTAAAAATTAAATAGTGAAATACCAACCAAATTATATACATCATTACAGTACAGGTGAATGAGGCAAAGTACCCAGTTCTCAGTCTCCCTGGTGGTGGAAGGGCCGGCGCCTGCGGCCTGACGCTCCCTTGAGGCTGCAGTCAGTTGAGAGCGAGCCTTTGACCGGTGGACAGACGGAGAAACGGGAAGACCCGGGCCCCTCAGAGCAGAGAGGCAGTCCATGATTTATTGCTTGCTGTGCCCGCTCTCTGCCCACGCAGCCTGGTCCTCAGGCCCATGCCAACGCTTGGCCCCAGGTGCAGCTGAGCCAACATGATAAAACCCACGAGTGTCCAGAGAGAACGCGGCCTGGGCTCTCACGTCCCAGGTCTCAGCATCTGAGTGGGACCTGTCCTGGGCGTTGGGGGCCATCTGAGCTCAGACGGTCTGAGTGGCACCTCAGGAGCCTCTGGCACCCGAGGGGCAGGCAGCAGGGCTGGTGGCATTTGACCCTTCCACTGCCTGGAGACCACAGCACCCGCCTGCTGTGAGTATCTACGTCCGGCGCCGCTTGGCCGCGCTGGGGCTGGAGGGGTTGCTGTTGGCGGTCAGGACTTTGTCGGTGACCCGGCTGCGCTTCCGCTTGTCTGGCCCCTCTTTGGACCCCAAGTCCGAGTTGTTCTTTTCTTTGTCTTTGCTGGACTTTTCTGTTGCTTTCCCCAAGCTTCCTGAAGATGAAAAAACTGGGAGACAAAATCATTTGGCTGAAAACAGAATATCCAAAATTTTATTTCATCTTCCTGTTCAGTTACAAAAATCTATACCTATGTACATGACATTGACCCCAAAAGGCTCCTCCCTAGCTGGGGGTGCCTGCATGGCTGTGCCCATCTTTGCTTCTCGGGGTTCGCCCTGCACTGAGAAGGCCGCCACCCGCTCTACTTTAGTCGGGTAGCCTCCTGAACCACCACCCCCAGGTTGGCTCCAAGAGTGACTCCCCTGTGTGAGAGGCTCTCCCCGAGCAGATGGAAGCTGCCTTCTCAGCTGCTGAGAAAGACGAATGACCCCACTGCTAGTGATGGGTAGGCCTCGCTGGGCTGGGGTCCATGTCCCTGGGGGCCCAGGGTGGGAGGGCAAGCTCCACACTTACCATCATCAGCCCCGTTGTGGGGGTCCACATCTTCCTTCATTTCCTCTTTCATTTCCTCCTCGATGATCACTTTTCCTGTGGAGAGATGACCGATGATGACCTGGAGCCGGCAATGGTGAGTGCTGTGGCCCCATCTGACCACAGTGGCTCAGGCCAGGGGCTGCTGATGACTTGGGAGGTGTCTGCCCCTGTCCTGGAGGTCCCCAGACCACCCCATCCTGGAGGGTGAGCACCACCCAGCCAGTGACCCTCACTCTCTAAAGCTTGTGACCTTTACCCTGACACCACCACCTTTTCCCATTCCAAAATTTGCCCTTGCCCGAGTCATACCTTCTCGGACTTCCTGAATGATTTCTTCTGGAAGGATGAAGTTCCTCTCTGGATTTGGGAACGGAAGAATCTCAGACTCGTGCTGATGACAAATAAGGGTTTTTTGTGGTTTTTTTTTTTTTAGAAGAAGAAAATATGATTTTAAATATCACATTTAAAAGAAAATGTGACTACAGATATAAGAGCCAACTCAGGAGTGACCAAGAGCACAGATGGCTGTCCCGAGGGGCTGCAGTGGGCAGGCGTGGGGCCTGAGGCCTTTGTTCTCTCTCATGGAAACCAGACAAACAAAGCAAAATGGAGGAGCCACCAGGAATGCTCGCCAGGCTCCACCTGTTCCCCAGATCACGCAGGCCTGGAGGAACAGACAGCCAGAGACACCACCACCAGACAAAGGCAAAGGTGAGCTGGTGGGAAGGGTCTCTGGGTTGGGAGGGGATTCAGGAGACAGGGCTTCTAGTCCCCAACTTGGAAGCTGAGCTGCAAGCCAGGTGGTCAGCGAGTAAGTGTGCCAACTGCCAGCTGGGAGCTTCACAAACCCCGAGAGCTCCCGGGCCCATGGTCATCCCGTGGGGTGAGATCCACAGACCCGTATTTACAAGGTCTCAAGTGACCATGGCATCGGCTCTATAGCAGTGCTGGGGTCCAAGGAACTGAGGAAGGGCGGGCCACCTGTCCTGGACTGAGAGCCTCCCTGGTGGCCCCCACAGCGGAGTATCACGGGGACCCTGTACGGGTCACTGCCTCAGCACCCTCTGAGCCAACGTCTACACTTGACAGCCATCTGTCCTGTCTACCGCACCAAAGGCCCCCCAGGACAGGGGCCCTGCCATACTTGTCTCTGTGTCCAGCTCTGGGCCCCAGCCTGGAGTGGAGATGCAGGAAGCGTCTGGGGGCCAGGAGACACCCCCACATGACAAGCATGGGGGTCCTGCCAAGCTGCTGAACACTGGAATTCTGGGGGAGTGGTGCCCCAACTGGTGGGCATAGCCCTTCGGGGGGCCTGCTTCAGTTCAACAGCTTGACCTCGAGTTCCCGGGTGCTAACTGAGGGCTGGGGGTCAGAGCAGTACTGTCATTTCTCTCCCTTCTCTGCCTTGGGACAAGGAGATGCAAACGACTTGCCCCAGGCCTACAGGGAACTTGTGGTAGTGAGGGTTAAGGACACAAGAGGATCTGAGCCTCACTCAGAAGCTCAGGGGGAGCGAGGGAGGAGGAAGGGGCACAGGGTGGGGTGCCAGTGCAGCCCCGAGTCCTGACGCCTGCTGCCACAGGGCCCTGACTCCTGCTGTTCCTCTGCAGAGAACACCCACCTGTCTTTTCTGCTGTCCTGGTTACCAAGTTGACCTGCTCTCCCTCAGACCCAGCATCTAGGGGTTCCCTGAGGGTAGCCTTCAGGTTGGCCTGGTTCTCACAGAAGCCACCATATTCATCTCAATGTGACTCAGACCCGGTCACCTCCCTGCCTATAGAACTCAGGAGTTTTCCACAGGACTGACAACCTAAGAGCCCCCTCTCACACAGGCCTCAGCTCCCTAGTTATCTCCTGGAAAGATCTTAACTGAACCTCGCTCCCCCCTCCCCAAATCTAAGGTAGATTCAGTGCAATAATTACCTACTGTCACCAGACTGTGTTTTCATAAAACTACCCAGAGCTATCTCGTTTAACAACTGGTCACCTGTGGGACATCCTGGATGTCAAAGTCCCTGAGGCCAGGACCTGGGTGGGGGGAGTGGGGGACAAAGACAGGGTAGGCAGTGTGGAGGGGGCTCCCTGCCAGCAGCTCTGTCTGCGGGGTCCAGCTCACCAGTGCCTGCATGTCATACATGGTGCTCAGGTGGTCCCAGATGACCTTGGATGGGACCTGCCGACCGATGTTCTGGCTGAACTTGTCTCGGATACAGATCATGTGGAAGTGCCGGTTCACCCCTGCAGAAGGAAGGGGTCAGCTTGTGGGGGAGGAGTAGGCCAGCTGGTAGGGTAGAGAAGAGAGGTAGGGGGCAAGGGGGAGAGAACGGGCAGTGGTTGCAAGGGTATAGGGAGACAAAGGTGGAGGGTGGACGAAGTAGGAGGTGCAGGGGGCAGAGGTGGGAGAGGAAAAGGCAGGGGTGTGCAGCGGAGGTGTAACGAAGGCACAGGGGTGGCGGTGCACGTGAGGGCTGGAGTCAGCCGCGATGGGTGGCTGGGCACAGGAAGAGGGCAGAGTCGGGTGGGGGTAGGGTATAGAAGGGGGCAGCGTGGGCAGGAGTGGGGGACTGCTGGAGGAAGCATGGATGGGGTGCGCAGGTGTGGGCAGGGTGTGCAGGTGAGGGCACGGTCGGCGGGGTGCAAGCGCAGGAGGCCCCGCCCAGCGCGCGTCCCCGACCGTTGCTGGCCGCCCCGCCCCCCATGCGGGTGGGCCGCCCCGGCGCGGCACTCTGCTCACCGACGGGCTTGTGGCCCAGCATGGCGTGGAAGAGGCACACCTCCACCTCGGGGCTCCACACCACTGTCTCCTCGGCCGGACTGGTGGCAGCCTCCCCCGGGCCCTTGTCGCCGGCCGCGCCGCCGCCGCCCACCTCGGCCTCCCCATGGCCCCGCCGCCCAGCGACGAGCCCCGGGCGGGAGCGGGCACGGCCACGAGCTCCGCGCAGGCGCACTCGCGGCGTGGGCGCGCGCTCGACGGGCTCGCTCTCGGGCTCTCCCGCGGCGCAGGCGCAGGCGCAGCTGAGCGCTGGGTCGCCGCGCCCCCCAGGCGGCACGGTCCCGCGGCGCAGCGCCGGCAGAGCAGGCGGATCAGGCGAAGGAGTGGGTTTGCGTAGATGGATGGAAATGCCCTAAATTAGATTGTGCTAGTGGCTGCACAGCTCGGGGTAAGCCCCGCTGAACTCTGCGCTTACGATGGCGGGATTGCAAACTGCACCTCAGTAAGAAGCAAAGAAGAAAAAGAAGAGGCAACCTACAGTTCCTGCGAGTGGGGGCTCCAAGGGCTTCCACTACCTCCAGCTGACCCTTGGCCTGAGCGCTGCACAGAGAGGCTCCTGCACACCGGGGCAGGGACGTCGGGGTACAGCCTTCCCGCCCGGGGCCTCCAGGGTGACCAGCATTGGGCCCTGGGGGTTAACCCTGGTCGGGAGGGGCGGGGCCAATGGGAAGGCCGGCCTGGGCAGTCAGGTGACAAGCTAAAAGCTGCGCCCAATCAAGGCCGCCGGCTCCGCCCCACCACGCCCCGCCCCGTCTCCGCCCCCCGAGGGCGTCTCCCCGTCCCTTCTCCGTCAGGCCACGCCCACGCGGTGCCTGGGGCGGATACCCAAGGCGAGGAGTGTTCTTGCTCTTCGTCTCCCCCTGGGTGTAGACATAGGGGCGGCCTTCCGAGTCCCTTTCTGGCTCCGCGGCTTGCCAGCCGTGTGAGCCAGGCAAGACGCTGAGCCTCTCCAGGCCGCAGCGTCCTCCGTGCAGTGCAACTAGCGGCGGCGCCTTATCCTGGGGTGCCCTGGCACACGCTCGCGCTTCTTAGCGGGCATTCGGAACTGCTCTGGCCAGCCTCACCCCCGGCACAGCGGAGACTCAGTCTTGGCCTCCTTCGTGTGAAGAGCGCTGCTGGTGATGCCAGTCCCCAGAGTGGGGACATGTGGCCCAGGGAGGGTTTCACAGTGACCCAGTGCCACCGGCTGTCCTGGAGCCACGTTGTGGAGGGACATTGTGACTTTGCTGGGCCTGTGCTTCTTTCCTCTCTCTGACCCACACGTGGGGCTCCCTTCAGGGCTTGCTGTGAGGTGGAATGGAGCACAGCCCAAAGCCACTTCATGCGGGCTCTGTCACACAGAAAGTGCTAACAGACAGTGGCCCTCATCATTAATCTCCCTACACTTCCCGGACACTTCGGGGTCCCTGCTCCTCCACCAGGTTCACCTTCTGCTCATTCTATCCCCACTCAATTCCTGCCTTCAATCTGGAGAGCCTCCTCCTCTAGGAAGCTACCCCTGACGCCCACAAAACAGCCTCAGCCCATCTGTGCCTCTCATGCAATCTCTTCCTCCTGCCTGGGGTCACCTGGGTGCTGGGCTGTGTCTTGGTTCTTTCTGGTGGCCACTGTAGCTGAGCTGTGTTCAGCCAGCAGCTGTGGTCCACAGACACCTGGCTCCTTTCAAGCCAGGCAGGTCCTAGAATGTGTATCTGCAGTCAGACTCAATGCAAAAGACAGGTTGGATGATCTGGGCAAAAAGAAACTGCCTTCTCCACATCTTTCTTACACGAAACCTCCTAGGTACTGCCCATTTGTCTGCTTCTCCAGGTTTGTGTGGAACCATCTCTACCCATGAGTATGGAGCCCACCTCTGTGCCCAGTGTCAAGGTGGAGCTAAATGCCATGCTCAGCTGCCAGGACTTTGCCTAATCCCAGTGATTTGGCTCATTTCTTTGTGTCCCACAGACATGAGTACAACTGGAGCCAGACTGAGGCAGGATTCAGGAATCTGAACACTGTGCCTGCACCTTCAGCCTCTGGGTTGTGATGAATCAGATGTCGGGCTTCAGATTACTGCACTGGTGATCCAGCGTAGGACACTGGGCCACGTGGAACTTATTTAGAATGTGCTGCTGCTGCTAAGTCACTTCAGTCATGTCTGACTCTGTGTGACCCCATAGATAGCAGCCCACCAGGCTCCTCCGTCCCTGGGATTCTCCAGGCAAGAACACTGGAGTCGGTTGCCATTTCCTTCTCCAATGCATGATAATGAAAAGTGAAAGTGAAGTTGCTCGGTCGTATCCGACCCTTAGCGACCCCATGGACTGCAGCCTACCAGGCTCCTCCATCCATGTGATTTTCCAGGCAAGAGTACTGAAGTGGGGTGCCATTGCCTTCTCCGAGTGCCACTTGGGAAGCCCTATTTAGGATGAGCCTCCTCAACATACAGAAGAAAAAGTGTTCAAAAGTGAAGTGTAACTGGGTAGAGAGATGTGTGTGAGCCACCTGTGTATCCTTCTAGGGTGATCATGAGAGTTGGAGCTGAAGGAAGCCTGTTTAATCCATGAGTAGAGAGCTGCTGTGAAAATTCCTCGGTTATGGTCAAAGTTTCTTCCCACCTGGTTACAAAGGCAAGGGGTAGGTGTTGTGAGGGATGAAACATAGCTGTTGGGGAAGGAGGCGGTCACCAGGTGATCACTGATCAATAACTGCCTCCTGAGAACTTGGCACAGGGGTGTGGGGAGGGCCTGGGTGGGAGCCCTGTCTGCTGGGAGCCCATAGTTGGAGGATCACACTGAAAAGATGTAAGATTGTATGTGAAGGAGCAAAAGAGAAGGGAGCTTCCCTGGGGATGAGGACAGCCCTGGATGGCAGGACTTCAGAAAGAGGCCACAGGTGCAATGGGAGCCTGACTGTGAGACCCTCACTCCTGATCTCAGTGCACAAGGGTCCCTGACCCTGACATGGCTCAGACACCACTCCTGGACCCACTCTGGATACATACTGCAGGGATCAGCTAAGACCAAGGGCTTGCACCAAAAGTTCTGGGCACCTAGACCTCCAGAGCCCTGGGAGGGGGTGGAGATGGGCAGCTCTTCCCCCAGTAAAGAAGACATTGGATCAAAATACCAACTGTTACTTTTCACAGAATTAGAGTAATTTAAAGTTTTGTACAGAAACATGAAGGCCCCAAATAGACAAAATAATCCTGAGAAAGAAGAATGAATCTGGAGGAATCATATGTCCTGACACTAGACTATACTATGAAGCTACAGTCATCAAAACAATATGGTACTGCCACAAAACGGACACATGGATCAACAGAACTGGATAGAAAGTGCAGACATAAACCTGCATGATTATGATCAATTAATTTATAACAATAGAAGCAAGAATATACAGTGGAGGACAGGTCTCTTCAATAAGTGGTGCTAGGAAAATGGACAGCAATGGGTAAATAGAATGTGTTTATAAAGTTTTCTCACATCACATAAAAAAATAAACTCAAAATGGGTTAAAGACCTAAATATAAGACCAGAAATCATAAAATCCTAGAGGAAAACATAAGAAGAAATCTTTTTGGCATAAATCATAGTGATTTGGGGAGGCATCAGTCTCCTAAAGAAAAGGGAATAAAGGCAAAAATAAACAAGTCAGACTTAATTAAACTTAACAGCTTTCGCACAGCAAAGGGAACCATTGACCACAAAAAGAGAATCTACTGAATGGGAGAAAGTATTTGCAAATGACATGACTTATAAGGAGTTAATATCCAACATACATAAATAGCTCTCACAATTTAGCATCAGAAACAAATAACCTGATTTTAAAAAGGCAAGAAGAACCGAATAGACATTTTTCTAAAGAAAAAAAATGCAGATAGCCAACAGACACATGGAAAGATGCTCATGTTACCAATCACCAGGAAAATGCAAGTCAAAACCACAATATTACCCACACCTGTCAGAATGGCTGTCATCAAAAGAACATAAATAACAACAGAATGATCTCTGTTCATTTCCAAGGCAAACCATTCAATATCACAGCAATTCAAGTCTATGCCCCAACCAGTAACACTGAAGAAGCTGACAGTTCTATAAAGACCTACAAGACCTTCTAGAACTAACACCCCCAAAAGATGTCCTTTTCATTATAGGAGACTGGAATGCAAAAGTAGGAAGTCAAGAAACACCTAGAGTAACAGGCAAATTTGGCCTTGGAATGCGGAATGAAGCAGGGCAAAGGCTAATAGAGTTTTGCCAAGAAAATGCACTGGTCATAGCAAACACCCTCTTCCAACAACACAAGAGAAGACTCTACACATGGACATCACCAGATGGTCAACACCGAAATCAGACTGATTATATTATTTGCAGCAAAAGATGGAGAAGCTCTACTATACAGTCAACAAAAACAAGACCAGGAGCTGACTGTGGCTCAGATCATGAACTCATTATTGCCAAATTCAGACTTAAATTGAAGAAAGTAGGGAAAACCACTAGACCATTCAGGTATGACCTAAATCAAATCCCATACAATTATACAGTGTAAGTGGGAAATAGATTCAAGGGATAAGATCTGACAGAATGCCTGAGGATCTATGGATAGAGGTTCATGACATTGTATAGGAGGCAGGGATCAAGACCATCCTCAAGAAAAGAAATACAAAAAGGCAAAGTGGTTTCTGAGGAGGCCTTGAAAATAGTTGTGAAAAGAAGAGAAGCAAAAGGCAAAGGAGAAAATGAAAAATATACCCATTTGAATGCAGAGTTCCAAAGAATAGCAAGGAGAGATAAGAAAGCCTTCCTCGGTGATCAACACAAAGAAACAGGAAAACAATAGGATGGGAAAGACTAGAGATCTCTTCAAGAAAATTAGAGATACCAAGGGAACATTTCATGCAAAGATGGGCAACAGTAAAGGACAGAAATGGTCTGGACCTAACAGAAGCAGAAGAGATTAAGAAGAGGTGGCAAGAATACACAGAAGAATGGTACAAAAAAGATCTTCACGACCCAGATAATCACGATGGTGTGATCACTCACCTAGAGCCAGACATCCTGGAATGTGAAGTCAAGTGGACCTTAGGAAGCATCACTACGAACAAAGCTAGTGGAGGTGATGGAATGCTAGTTGAGCTATTTCAAATTATAAAAGATGATGCTGTGAAAGTGCTGCACCCAATATGCCAGCAAATTTGGAAAACTCAGCAGTGTCCACAGGACTGGAAAAGATCAGTTTTCATTCCAGTCTCAAAGAAAGGCAATGCCAAAGAATGCTCAAATTACCACACAATTGCATCCATCTCACATGCTAGCAAAGTAATGCTCAAAATTCTCCAAGGCTTCAACAGTACGTGAATCATGAACTTCCAGATGTTCAAGCTGAATTTAGAAAAGGCAGAGAAACCAGAGATCAAATTGCCAATATCCGATGGATCATCAAAAAAGCAAAAGAGTTCCAGAAAAACATCTACTTCTGCTTTATTGGCTACACCAAGGCCTTTGACTGTGGATCACAACAAATTGTGGGAAATTCTGAAAGAGATAGAAATACTAGACCACCTGACCTGCCTCTTGAGAAATCTGTGTGTAGGTCAGGAAGCAACAGGTAGAACTGGACATGGAACAACAGACTGGTTCCAAATAGGGAAAGGAATATGTCAAGGCTATATATTGTCACCCTGCCTATTTAACTTATATGTAGAGTACATCATGAGAAATGCTGGGCTGGATGAAGCACAAGCTGGAATCAAGATTGCTGGAAGAAATATCAATAACCTCAGATATGCAAATGACACCACCCTAATGGCAGAAAGCAAAGAATAACTAAAGAGCCTCTTGATGTAAGTGAAAGAGGAGAGTGAAAAAGTTGGCTTAAAACTCAACATTCAGAAAACTAAGATCATGGCATCTGGTCCCATCACTTCATGGCATATAGATGGGGAAATAATGGAAACAGTGACAGACTTTATTTGTGGGGGACTCCAAAATCACTGCAGATGGTGACTGCAGCCATGAAATTAAAAAGCACTTGCTCCTTGGAAGAAAAGTTATGACCAACCTAGACAGCATATTAAAAAGCAGAAACATTACTTTGCCAACAAAGGTCCGTCTAGTCAAGGCTAAGGTTTTTCCTGTGGTCACGTATGGATGTGAGTTGGACTATAAAGAAAGCTGAGTGTCGAAGTATTGAAGCTTTTGAACTGTGGTGTTGGAGAAGACTCTTGAGAGTCCCTTGGACTGCAAGGAGATCCAACCAGTCCATCCTAAAGGAGATCAGTTCTGAATATCCGTTGGAAGGACTGATGCTGAAGCTGAAACTCCAAAACTTTGGCCACCTGAGGTGAAGAGTCAACTAACTGGAAAAGACTCTGATGCTGGGAATGATTGAAAGCAGGAGGAGAAGGGGACAGTAGAGGATGAGGTGGTTGGATGGCATCACCAACTCAATGGACATGAGTTTGAGTGGACTCTGGGAGATGATGGACAGGGAGGCCTGGCATGCTGCAGTCCATGGGGTCACAAAGAGTTAGACACAACTGAGTGACTGAACTGAACTGAACCAAACAACTGTTGTCAAGGATGTGGAGAAATGGGAAACCTTGTACACTTTTGGTGGAAATTAAATTAGTGCAGCCATTATGGACAACAGTATGGAGGTTTCTCAAAAAACTAAAAACAGAACTACCATATGACCCAGCAATCCCACTCCTGGATATATATCCAAAGCAAAACAACAAAAACACTAATTTGAAAAGGTACATGTACTCTGATAACAGCATCGTTTACAGTTGCCAAGACATGAAAGCAACCTAAGTCTTCAACAATAGAAGATGTGGTGTATATATATAGAGAACTAAAGAACCTCTTGATGAAAGTGAAAGAGGAGAGTGAAAAGGTTGGATTAAAGCTCAACATTCAAAAGACTAAGATCATGGCATCTGGTCCCATCACTTCATGGCAAGTAGATGGGGAAGCAATGGAAACAGTGTCAGACTTTATTTTGGGGGCTCCAAAATCATTGCAGATGGTGACTGCAGCCATGAAATTAAAAGATGCTTGCTCCTTGGAAGAAAAGCTATGACCAATCTTGACAGCATATTAAAAAGCAGAGACATTACTTTGCTGACAAGGGTCCATCTAGTCAAAGCTATGGTTTTTCCAGTAGTCATGTATGGATGTGAGAGTTGGACTATAAAGAAAGCTGAGCACTGAAGAATTGATGCTTTTGAACTGTGGTGTTGGAGAAGACTCTTGAGAGTCCCTTGGACTGCAAGGAGATCCAACCAGTCCATCCTAAAGGAAATCAGTACTGATTATTCATTGGAAGGACTGATGCTGAAGCTGAAACTCCAATACTTTGGCTGCCTGATGCAAAAAACTGACTCACTGAAAAGACCCTGATGCTGAGAGAGATTGAAGGCAGGAGGAGAAGGGGATAAGATAAAAGGATAAGGTGGTTGAATGGCATCCACAACTTGATGGACATGAGTTTGAGCAAGCTCTGGAAGTTGGTGATGGACAGGGAAGCCTGGCGTGTTGCAGTCCATGGGGTCCCAAAGAGTCAGACACGACTGAGTGACTGAACTGAACTGACTGAATTGGTATATGTACGTATATATGTATATAATGGTATACTACTTAGCATAAAAATAATGATATTTTGCCATTTGCAGCCACATGGATGGACCTGGAGGATATTATGCTAAGTGAAAGAAACTAAGTCAGACAAAGAAGGATACACTGTATGTTATCACTTATATGTGGAATCTAAGAAATGAAACAAACTAGTGACTGTAACAAAAAGAAGCAGATGCAGATATAGAGAATAAACTAGCAGTTACCAGTGGGGAGAGGGAAGTGGGGAGAGGAAATACAGGGGCAGGGGATTAAGAGGGACAAACCACTATGTATAAAATAAGTTACACAAACACATTATTCAACACAGGGAATTAGCCAATATTTTATAAAAACTATAAATGGAGCATAATTTTTAAAAATTATAAACAACTATATTGTACACCTTGAAGAAGGAAATGGCAACCCACTCCAGTATTCTTGCCTGGAGAATCCCATGAACAGAAGAGCCTGGTGGGCTACTGTTCATGGGGTCACAATGAGTCAGACATGACTGAGTGATTAAGCACATATTGTACACCTATAACATATAATATTGTACATCAACTATACTTCAGTAAAAGTTAATTAAGGGAAAATGACGTTGAGCTTCCTCCCCACCTGACAGTGAGAGAGCAAGGAGAGTCACGTGACAGCCCTGACAGCAAAGTCGCTGTCCCCTGTGTGTGTGAGGAGCTATGTGGCTTCCCTGCCCTTCCTGTGCAAGGTGGGAGGTATGTGGGCACACCCTTGGGGGCTGCAGGGAGAAGCTCTGGGAGAGGCTTATGGGGAGAGGGGAAGCTGACATGAAGTGCGTGGTGGGGGTGTGAGTGTGTGTGCACATGTGTGTGGTGAGGAGAAAGCCTTGTGGAAGTAAGCCCCAAGAAAAAGGAATAGAATCCACAGAGAATGCATAAAGAGCAAAAGGTATTTTGTATTAAAAACAAACTTTGAAAAGAAATAAAGCTACAGCCTACCTGCCTTTCCATCTATCCACCATCAGCAACCTTGCCACAGTTACCTAGTCAAGGACAGGACCTGAGCTCCCACCCTCCTGTGACCCCTTCCTCTTAGCTCGCCAGGCAGGCCTGTTCTGGTCCTTCTGTGCCCCAGGGGCCACAAATGCCCCCCAGCTTTGCCTGTCTTTCTCCTGCCCGGACTTCAACTCTCAGGTCCCAGGTTGCCATCCCAGGGGCCTCCCTCTGGTACTCAGGACGAAACCTGGGAGGAGGATCTGGGGACCTGCTGGGGGTCCTGCTTGCCCACATCAATCTCCTCAACCACGGCAGTCGTCCGGCCTCATCCTGAAATCTGGACCTGGAGGACAGCTGTCACCCTAGTCCCTGGGCTGAGGAGCCCGCGAGGGCAGGCTCCTGCATCCCCACATTACGCCTCTAGGGGGCGCTTCCCACCCACTATTTAGACCCAAACCTAGGCTCCTGCAGGCAGGGACTGAGAGAAGGCGTTTCCTGTTCTCTGGGACCTGGCCCACCCAAGGGAGCCAGTTAGGGTGATTTGAAAAGGAAGTCCAATTCCTCAGACCAGGGACACAAGGAATCACTGTGATGACCCTGGGGGTGGCTGTCCTGCCCGCTGGGCCAGCCTCCGTGGCTAGCACCC
Organism: Nanger dama; assembly: GCA_917880005.1. Taxonomy (NCBI): domain Eukaryota; kingdom Metazoa; phylum Chordata; class Mammalia; order Artiodactyla; family Bovidae; genus Nanger; species Nanger dama. The sequence continues at coordinate 1,015,953 of CAKJTW010000080.1, forward strand.
TTCCCTCGTACAGTTCCTACCAGGCCACCCAGGGGGCCCAAGGCTCAGTTGCTGGTCACTCCTGACTGGGAGGTTGGCTTCTTTTGTGGGGGTTGCCAGATTCAACTAGTAAGAACAGAGGATGCTCAGTCAAATCTGAATTTCAGATAAACAGTGAATAACTTGGCAATATACATATGCCCCAAACATTGCACAGGATAGATGTATACCCCAAATTACCCACAGTTTATGCAAAGTTCAAGGTTAACCAGCCATCCTACATCTTATCTGATGATCTGGCTGCCTTTGACTGAATCGTCTTCTGGTCTGCAGCTGAAGGTGCGTGGTGTTCCACTGGCCTCCCACTGAAGTGACGTAGAGTGAGAGACAGGGTGGCCCTGGCTCAATGGGGGGCTCCTTAGGATGTGTAGAGGGGACTGAAGACAGCCAGGGGGAGCCAGGCCCTGGTACTGTAGGGACCCAGGGCCCCATGAAGGGTGCAAGCCATCCTTCTTGAGGGACGGAGTCTCAGCTTGTTTGTGCCAGGAAAAGCCACCTGGAAGCCTGCCCGTGTGTGCTCCTCGAGTCCCTGGGCCTGTGGGAGGGTACGCAAGTTCTGATGGACCTGGGCTGCTCGACTGGCCTCTCACCAGCAGCCTTGGCCTCACCTGGGACTTGTCAGCAGAGCAGGCTCTGCCTCCACGTGCATATGCATGCACACACATGCACACACACATGCATGTGCACACACATGCACGTACACATAGCCCCCCTCTCCAGAGGTCTCGAAGGGGACCTTGGTGGGAGATGCCCCCGACTGCCTCCCTCGCTCCTTCCAGCAAAGTGGGGAATGAACTGAGCTGCTTCTTACCATCTTTATTTTCTGGTCTCTTGGGGGAAGTGACTGCACACTTTGTCTGTCATGGGATGTGTGCCTGTCACAGCCCTGGGTCACAGCCGGCTGTCATCGGAGCTAGCCCTGCTGGAATAGTCTTTGTGTGGCTGGTGTGTTGCAGCTGTGAGAACTGGTTACCTCACCTGTGACAGCAGGGACCGAGCAGACAGGAAGTGGAGGGAGGGTTTCCCGGGCAGGGGCTGTCACCATCTCCTTTGTGGTGGGGAAATGAGACAGGCTGGGTATTCCAGGTGAGGGGCCAGGCTGTGTGCTCTGTTCCTGTGACACCAGAGCACCCACCCCCCACTTCTTACCTCTCTAAGGGTGGGGCCCATGGGACAGCACTCATTTTCCCTTCCCTTCCCCCTTCCTCCTGTGGTCCCAGGGACCCCTTTGCAGGAGTGTCTTCTGGTGGAGGGGATCATGGCTGAGGGCTGGGGGGTTTGAGGTATGGGGAGGGGCTGCCAGGTGCAGAAGGGAAAACAGAGTTTGGTGTGACTGCTGACAACAGGCTTCATTCTCAGCTGTTCCCAGTTATGTAGTCCCACCCAGGGAGGGTGGGCAAGGAGCAGACCTTGACTTCTGGAGGCTGGCATTTCACTGAAGTCAGCTGTGAAGACCCCTGTCCCCAAGATGACTCAGAGCTACTTCAGCACTGTGTCTGCCCCCCCAGAGGCCCTCCTGATCCCCTCACACTCTGTTCTCTTCTTTTAAATGAAGGTTTCCCACTGCTGATGGTGAGTCAAGCATCATTTTCCACAGTTATTCTCATCTGCTTGGATCTGCTGGAGCCCAGGGACAGTTACGACTTCAGACTTGCTGCAGGATGGTGATGTGATGATCGCGAGATGCTGCGGAGGCTGTGCCGGGGTGACCAGTTATTTCGGCTCTGAAGTCAGTTTCAGTAGCACTGGCCAGGCCAGAATGTATTCAGAATAACAAAATCTTTCCCAGTAACTGTTTCCAGAAGTCAGCTCTACTTCCTTGCATACAAACAGCAGAAGGAAGTGATTCTTTGGGTCAACGTGGAGAATGGTGAATGTTGTCTTTGTAAAGGAGCGATTCTTTCAACAGCAAGAAAAGTCACTCTGCATTAAGATCCTTTCTGCTCCACACTTTTATGGACGTGGGTGCCACAGCATCTGGGCCTCGGGCTGGTTTCTGTCCACTTTGAGAAGGGAGGACATGGGCTTCGAAGGTTGGGTCATGAGCATGGGCCCTGGTTGGGTACGAACTGCAGCTCAAATACGGACACAATGCAGGGCAGCAAAGAGGTGCCACTGGGCTCAGGGATGCCAGGCAGGACTGATGCAAAAGGCCTCTCCTGGTGACCTCTTGAGACCCAGGGACAAGAACAAAAGACAGGAATTTAAGAAGAGGAACAGGCTTGGCCCCTAGAGACTCAGAGCCAGAGTGATGGCTACCTCTGACCGTCGATTTTCACAGAGATACTGATGCTAAACTGGAGCCAGCCAGCCTGTGTGTTCTTTAAGCTTAGGGACCAGGTGCTGCCAGGCTCAGGGCCTCCTGGGCACAACAGCTTCTGGAAAGAGGCTGTGTGGGGTACACAAGCCAGATGTGACCCCTGAGGGGAGAGCAGGCACAGGTGCTTGGTGGGGGGTAGCAATGGACCTGCATCCCTATCCCAGGCCTAACAGAACACCAGACTTCTCAGAAAATAATGTCTCCATCATCATAACCTTTAGGTGCTGTGGATCAGCATTACCTGGTTAGAATCTCTGTTGACCAAAGAGAAAGTCTTGACTGTGTCATGGAGCAGAAGGCAAAAGTCCTGGATCAGATATGTGACGGGACATGGTGATTGGCGACAGGGGTGGGTGGACATTTTCCAGGCTCCACTGTGCTCTTGAAAGTTCAAAGGCATCCCCTACAAGATGGAAAGTGACACTCTGACCAAGGGAAATTGGGGGGCTGGTGGTGTCAGGAAGGAGCATCTGCCGCAAATCTACCGTTGCTGAGAACATGTGCAACATTGAAAAATCACAAAATAAAGATGACAGCAGATTTAAGGTTCTCACAGCCACCCTGTGTCTTAGCTTGGGCCGCGGTAATGTGTTCTACACTCTTGGGGTCTTATCCACAACTGATGTTTATTTCTCACAACCCTGGAGCCTGGGGGCCTGAGATCAGGGGGCTGGCACAGGTGGGTCCTGGTGAGGTCTCTTCCCAGTTGTATGGAAGAATCTTCTCCTGGCATCCTTGAGAGGTGCAGGGGGTAAGGGAGCACTCTGGGGTCCATTTTACAAAGGCACTAATGCCATCGTGGGGGTCCATCCTCATGACCTCATCACCCCCAAAGGCCCCACCTTCTAACATGTCACCTTGCTGGTTAGGGTTTCAACACATGAAGTTTTGGGGGACACTAGCAGACCACTAAGTGCAGGCAGCTGCGACCAGTGCACTAAGCACAGCTGAGAGGAACTACCCCATGTCTGAGGTCAGGGGCAGAAGCCAGGAGGACCCCATGCCCGAAGGGCAGTGGCCAAGAGGAGTTACCCCATGTCTGAGGTCAGGGGCAGGGCTGAGAGTGCCAGGCTGCGACGGTGCAGAAAGGGCCGAAAGGAGTTAACCTGTGTCCGAGGTCAGGGGCGGCGGCCGAGAGGAGCCACCTTGCGCCTGAGGCCAGGGGGCGGTGGCTGGGAGGAGCAACTCCACGTCCAAGGAGCAGTGGCTGCGTGGGCGCAGGAGGGCCTAGAGGAGCTATCCCATGTTGAAGGTCAGGAAGGGTGGCAGTGAGGAGCTACCCCTCGTCCAAGATAAGGAACAGCAGCTGCACTTTGCTGGAGCAGCCATGAAGAGATACCCACACCCAAGGTAAGAGAAACCCAAGTAAGATGGTAGGTGTTGCAAGAGGGCATCAGAGGGCAGATACACCGAAACCATACTCACAGAAAACTAGTCAGTCTAATCATACTAGGACCACAGCCTTGTCTAACTCAATGAAACTAAGCCATGCCCACGGGGCAACCCAAGACGGGCGGGTCATGGTGGAGAGGTCTGACAGAATGTGGTCCACTGGAGAAGGGAATAGCAAACCACTTCAGTATTCTTGCCTTGAGAACCCCATGAACAGTATGAAAAGGCAAAATGATAGGATACTGAAAGAGGAACTCCCCAGGTCAGTAGGTGCCCAATATGCTACTGGAGATCAGTGGAGAAATAACTCCAGAGAGAATGAAGGGATGGAGCCAAAGCAGAAACAATACCCAGCTGTGGATGTGACTGGTGATAGAAGCAAGGTCTGATGCTGTAAAGAACAATATTGCATAGAACCTGGAATGTCAGGTCCATAAATCAAAGCAAATTGGAAGTGGTCAAACAAGAGATGGCAAGAGTGAACGTCGACATTCTAGGAATCAGTGAACTAAAATGGAGTGGAATGGGTGAATTTAACTCAGATGGCCATATATCTACTACTGTGGGCAGGAATCTCTAAAAAGAAATGGAGTAGCCATCATGGTCAACAAAAGAGTCTGAAATGCAGTACTTGGATGCAATCTCAAAAACGACAGAATGATCTCTGTTTGTCTCCAAGGCAAACCATTCAATATCACAGTAATCCAAGTCTATGCCCCAACCAGTAACACTGAAGAGGCTGAAGTTGAACGGTTCTATGAAGACCTACAAGACCTTTTAGAACTAACACCCAAAAAAGATGTCCTTTTCATTATAGGAGACTGGAATGCAAAAGTAGGAAGTCAAGAAACACCTAGAGTAACAGGCAAATTTGGCCTTGGAATGCGGAATGAAGCAGGGCAAAGGCTAATAGAGTTTTGCCAAGAAAATGCACTGGTCATAGCAAACACCCTCTTCCAACAACACAAGAGAAGACTCTACACATGGACATCACCAGATGGTCAACACCAGAATCAGACTGATTATATTCTTTGCAGCCAAAGATGGAGAAGCTCTATACAGTCCACAAAAACAAAGACCAGGAGCTGACTGTGGCTCAGATCATGAACTCCTCCTTACCAAATTCAGACTTAAATTGAAGAAAGTAGGGAAAACCACTAGACCATTCAGGTATGACCTAAATCAAATCCCTTATGATTATACAGTGGAAGTAAGAAATAGATTTAAGGGCCTAGATCTGATACATAGAGTGCCTGATGAACTATGGAATGAGGCTCATGACATTCTACAGGAGACAGGGATCAAGACCATCCCCATGGAAAAGAAATGCAAAAAGCAAAATGGCTGTCTGGGGAGGCCTTACAAACAACTGTGAAAAGAAGAGAGGTGAAAAACAAAGGAGAAAAGGAAAGATATAAGCATCTGAATGCAGAGTTCCAAAGAATACCAAGAAGAGATAATAAAGCCTTCTTCAGTGATCAATGCAAAGAAATAGAGGAAAAGAACAGAATGGGAAAGACTAGAGATCTCTTCAAGAAAATTAGAGATACCAAGGGAACATTTCATGAAAAGATGGGCTCAATAAAGGACAGAAATGGTATGGACCTAACAGAAGCAGAAGATATTAAGAAGAGGTGGCAAGAATACACAGAAGAACTGTACAAAAAGATCTTCATGACCCAGAAAATCACGATGGTGTGATCACTCATCTAGAGCCAGACATCTTGGAATGTGAAGTCAAGTGGGCCTTGGAAAGCATCACTACAAACAAAGCTAGTGGAGGAGATGGAATTCCAGTGGAGCTGTTTCAAATCCTGAAAGATGATGCTGTGAAAGTGCTGCACTCTACATGCCAGAAATTTGGAAAACTCAGCAGTGGCCACAAGACTGGAAAAGGTCAGTTTTCATTCCAATCCCAAAGAAGGGCAATGCCAAAGAATGCTCAAACTACCACACAATTGCACTCATCTCACATGCTAGTAAAGTAGTGCTCAAAATTCTCCAAGCCAGGCTTCAGCAATACGTGAACTGTGAACTTCCAGATGTTTAAGCTGGTTTTAGAAAAGGCAGAGGAACCAGAGATCAAATTGCCAGCATCCGATGGATCATGGAAAAAGCAAGAGAGTTCCAGAAAAACATCTATTTCTGCTTTATTGACTATGCCAAAGCCTTTGACTGTGTGGATCACAATAAACTGTGGAAAATTCTGAAAGAGATGGGAATACTAGACCACCTGACCTGCCTCTTGAGAAATCTGTATGCAGGTCAGGAAGCAACAGTTAGAACTGGACATGGAACAACAGACTGGTTCCAAATAGGAAAAGGAGTATGTCAAGGCTGTATATTGTCACCCTGCTTATTTAACTTATATGCAGAGTACATCATGAGAAATGCTGGGCTGGAAGAAACACAAGCTGGAATCAAGATTGCTGGGAGAAATATCAATCACCTCAGATACGCAGATGACACCACTCTTATGGTAGAAAGTGAAGAGGAACTAAAAAGCCTCTTGATGAAAGTGAAAGAGGAGAGTGAAAAAGTTGGCTTAAAGCTCAACATTCAGAAAACTAAGATCATGGCATCTGGTCCCATCACTTCATGGGCAATAGATGGGGAAACAGTGGAAACAGTGTCAGACTTTATTTTTGAGGCTCCAAAATCACTGCAGATGGTGACTGCAGCCATGAAAATAAAAGATGCTTATTCCTTGGAAGAAAAGTTATGACCAACCTAGACAGTATATTCAAAAGCAGAGACATTACTTTGCTGATTAAGGTCTGTCTAGTCAAGGCTATGGTTTTTCCTGTGGTCATGTATGGATGTGAGAGTTGGACTGTGAAGAAAGCTGAGTGCCGAAGAATTGATGCTTTTGAACTGTGGTGTTGGAGAAGACTCTTGAGAGTCCCTTGGACTGCAAGGAGATCCAACCAGTTTGTTCTGAAGGAGATCAGCCCTGGGATTTCTTTGGAAGGAATGATGCTAAAGCTGAAACTCCAGTACTTTGGCCACTTCATGCGAAGAGTTGACTCATTGGGAAAGACTGATGCTGGGAAGGATTGGGGGCAGGAGGAGAAGGGGATGACAGAGGATGAGATGGCTGGATGACATCACTGACTCAATGGACGTAAATGTGAGTGAACTCCGGGAGTTGGTGATGGACAGGAAGGCCTGGCATGCTGCGATTCATGGGGTCGCAAAGAGTCGGACATGACTGAGTGAGTGAACTGAACTGAACAGACCACAGGTCTTCCCAGGTGGTGCGAGTGGTAAAGAACCTGCTTGCCAATATAGCAGACGTAAGAGATGTGGTTCAATCCTTGGGTTGGGAAGATCTCCTGGAGGAGGGCATGGCAACCCACTCCAGTGTTCTTGCCTGGAGAATCCCAGGGACAGAGGATCCTGGTGGGCTACAGTCCATGGGGTTGCAAAGAGTCAGACACAACTGAAGTGACTTAGCAGGCACATGCACACTGACAGGCCATAGGGACCTGGAAAACCTAGGAGGAAACCCTGAGACAGAGCCCTCAGAGAGTACAGAGGGTAACAGGAGGAATCTGAGGAGGACCTGGCCCAGCAGGGTCCCAGACAGCTGTGAGAATGCAGTGCTCAGCCAGATGCCGCCGGGAGAGGCTGTCACCATGTGATCCTCCCCTCTGGACCTGATGTGCTATCTGAACTTGCTTTTTACTTTTATTGAATAATTCAAGTCCATGAAGGCAGTGATCTCAGACAGTCCAGGAGAGGATCCTTAGAGAGACATAAGGTGAAAAGCAAATGTGGGCAGACACAGCAACCTCGTGGATCTGGAGGTGGGGGGTGGGGTTGGGCAAAACACTCTTATATGAGTCACACAACTCAAGTTTGAAATTATTTGAAGTTTAAAAATACAGAGAGAGGGAAAGGGGAAAAGATATGTGAAGGAAACCTACCAGCAGTAGGCTTCGTTTCATTAAAAAAAACAGCATCGTGTAATTTCATACATGATCAGTTCCCAAATCCTGGCCTTTCTAGTACTTCAGAGCAAGCCTTTCTGATTAAACTAATTCCCCAAACCTGCTTTGTGAAAGCAAATGATTGCCATTTCACAGATGAAGGTGGTCAGCATGTGGTGGGGGGAAGCAGAGGGGAAATGAGAGGACTATCAGGGCTGACCCCTCAGAGGATCTCATGGGGTCACCAGGGGTCTCCTGGGAGCACTAGGGGAATATCTGAAAGGGCCACATAGCCCCAGCGATGGGGTGGGGAGCCTGTTGCCGTGGGGGCCACTCTGGGATTCTGAGAACTCATATAGAGATAGGTCTTGGTGCTTCCGGAAGCTTCCAACATTGTTTGGAGAAACGAGGTCCTGAAGACCCGCCTGTCCCTCCGTCTTATACAGGATGGGGAGGACTCCGAGCCTCAGCCTGGGCTCCCCAGGGCTCCTGGCGGCAGCAGAACCCACTCTGTGACCCTGGGCAGCCCCCCGCCCACCTGGAGCCAGGACAGTGCGGGCTGGGAGTGTGGTTGGTCCCGGGATGGAGCACAAGGTGGGGGCTGTCCTCAAACAGCTGCATGTTACCCACCGCATTTGGGGTCCTGGTTAGGACTCCTGCTAGCCTGTGGGCACTCAGCTCCTGCCAGCATTAGCCAGGGCAGCTCCTGGCACATCCGAGGAGGCGCAATGCAGGATGGCTGGGATGGCCCCAGCAGGCAGGTTTCCACATACATTCTCAAAGACAGCACTGAGGCTTTGAAAACTCCATGAGAGAGCTCACGCCCATCCCGGCTGGAGGCCTTTCTTCCGTCCTGTGTCTTCTCCTTTGTTTGTATGTTGGGAGGCAGCAGAAGGGATCCTAGCTGGCTCAGGTGTCAGGGCTTCCAAAACTGACAGGGAGCAGGGGCTCTGGGGCAGGTGGGGTCCCCTGCTCTCCACCTCTGTCTCTCCAGTTCAGGCCCCTGTGCTGGGAAGGGGGGTCACACTGATTGTCACCAGCTGGATCAGCCTCAGCAGGTGGGAAGGCCGCCCCATGGGGGATGGGTGGGAGGGCTGAGGTACTTCCAGGAAGGGTCCCTATGCAGCTCTCTTCTGAGAATCCCCCATCGCCAGGTCACCAGTTCTGTAACTGGGTCCCAGGGCCCCTGCCCTTCCTTGTCAAGGGCACCCACACACACCGTTCTTGATCTCAGGTTTGTGTGAGGCTGGGGCAAGGCGGCCGTTCGTACAGAGCTGGTTAAGTCAGAACAGATGGCAGTGTCAGGCCTTCCTGGGATCGAGGCGAATGACGGGCTCAGAGCCCAGCATCTCCTGGCGACAGTCTGTCCAAGCCAGGCTGTGCCTCATTACAGACCCTTCAGTTCCTCCATCTGAGGCTCGGGGACTGAGAAGTGGACAGCAGTCCCCCTGGTCCCAGGCAGGGTGGAGGGCTGTGAGCCTGTCCCCTCCATGGCAACATGGCCTGCTTCCTGTCTGTTGGGCACTGGAGCCCGTCTGGCCCAGCCCTACTTACTGTGATGACTGTCCTCACCAGGGATGTGGAAGCTGGCCTTTGCCTTTGTCTGAAATTTCCAAGTAATTAAGGAGAATCTACTTTCTGGTCATGGAGCTGGAAGAGAAAGGTGGGTGTTGCTGTCTTCTAAGGCTTCAGGGAAGCTGCTGGACGTGTCATCCTGGGGAGGCTGGGGGAAGGTGGGGTCCCCGTGGTCTGAGCCTGGACACAGAAGCCCAGTTCCATGGGTGTACCAGGCGGAGGAGGGCTCAAGGAAGAAGCCCATCCCTGGCCAGCTGCCCTCATGGCCTTGGTGCTCCGCTGCACTGTGGATCCTCCCAGTTCCTGAAATTCCTGGCGCATGAGGCTGCCCAGCCTGAGACAGTGAGCAATACTGTGACTCCTCTGGGGGAGATTTCAGCACTCGTCATGCCTTCCCAAGAACCTGACACATCACAACTGACTTACAAAGTCTGCAACAGATGCAACCTGCCCTGAGGCCCTACTGGGGGCTGTGGGGGAGGTGCCTCTGTTTCCTGGTCAGGAGCTTCCCCAGAGAAGCCGCCACGAGGGGGAGACCCCAGACCCGGGGATGGCTGCAGTGTGCGTGGAGCCGCCCCTCTCTCCTGCCTTGTCACCTGGTCCTCAGGCCAGGATGCTGGGGGCTTTCAGTCACCCTGTCCCACCCCCACTGCCCCCCATTCCCCTCCCACTGCATCAGCACCTCCTGTTGCCCATCCTCTCCTAGCACTTATGTACCCCCAGGCCCAGCTTTCCCTCCTGCTGTGTCCTGTCTCTGACCTCCCAGCAGACTTAAAAGAACATGCAGAATTCTTTATTCATGATTGTTGAATCCAGCTGGTGTGCATCTGAGTGCCCGCTGTACACTCTCTGAGCCTTTCTATAGGTTTGACATTTTTCATCATAAAGAACTGGAGAATATAAATAGCATTTCTATGCTAATGAAGATGCTTATTATAAAAACAAGTAATCATGACATGGTAAAGAACATTCTGGCTAAAAAGTCTGTGTGGAGAAGCCATCCATGCCCTCTTCCCCGAAGCTTGGTTTTCCATTTGTAATTCCCCTTGTTAAAAAAAAAAGCCCAAATGGAAGCCCACTCTGTCTGCTGCTGGCCCTTCACTTTATTTTTAACACAACCACTGATTGCAAATAGGTTCCATTTCAGCCTATATAGATTTGCCTCATTTGGCAAATACTCGCCGAGTGCCGCTGGTGGGCCAGGCCTGCTACTACCTGGAGAGGCCAGGGGTGGGCTGGGTCCCTCTGCTTGGGTGTCTGAGTGAGGAATGCCCCAGATGTGCAGCTGTCCTGCCCCAGGCTAGCTCTGTACACCCATGAATGCTAACCGCTAGAGCAGATTTTGCTGCTGCTTGGGGCCTTGGTGCAAGCCCTTGCTCCCCTACCTCTAGAGAGAGCCTATCGGCATTCCAGCACCATCTCTGAGGGGTCCTTGGTGGAGCCCCCAGGACCCACGATGTTCTCACTGCCCCCTGACCTGCTCCGGGGATCACCCCCAAAGACACCTGGCACCTTTTTCTCCATCTGCATCCTGGAACTAGTAGGAGTGTGTGTGGATGGCCACGTCTTCCCCGCTGCCCCCTCACTGCTGACTGTGCTGACCCAGGCCTGCCCTGCCCTGTAGCCATCATCCCCTGGAGTGCTGTGGAGAGCAGGGCCTTGCTGGTCTGAGAGATCAGAGGTGTCCCCTCCCCTGCAGACAGGGAGCCAGAGACACTGTCCCTTCTCCCTCGTGGCCCCCAACAGATTCAGGATGCCACCAGCTTAGGACAGAGCAGGTGACAGCAGCGCAGCACCCAGAATCAGGCAGCGGTCCCCCGGGGGCAGTCCTGGGACGGCTCAGTCAGCTCCCCATCAGTGGCAGGCTCTTGTGTAGATGCAGCCTCTGCAGGCTCACAGGAGAGGGTTAACTCAGGGCTCACGAGAGGGTTGACCTGCACAGCAGGCTCACCACACAGGGTGCAGGGACACATTGCAAAAGTTTCTATAAGAGCAAAGAAAGGGGAGAAGGCAATGGCATCCCACTCCAGTACTCTTGCCTGGAAAAATTCATGGATGGAGGAGCCTGGTAGGCTGCAGTCCATGTGGTCGTTAAGAGTCCGACACCACTGAGCGACTTCACTTTCACTTTTTAATTTCATGCATTGGAGAAGGAGGCAACCCACTCCACTATTCTTGCCTGGAGAATCCCAGGGATGGGGAAGCCTGGTGGGCTTTCCATCTATGGGGTTGCACAGAGTCAGACACAACTGAAGCGACTTAGCAGCAGTAGCAGCAACCAAGAAATGGAAAAGAAAGTGGGTTTGCAGGAGCTGTGGCAAAGCACACAGCAGGCTGTGTATCAATTCCCTGATTCCTCGGCAGCCACAAGTGACCGTGACATGGCAGCACCAAAGCGCATCATTTACTACCTCGTGTTTTGCAGAGCAGACGGTCCCTCTGCTTGGTCCTACAGGCTAAGATCACAGAGTTGCCTGCTGGGCTCCATGCGGGAGGCTCTAGGAAGAAGCCAATGCCTGTTCGTCCAGGCTGGGCTCCTGTGGCCATGCTGGACCCACTTGGGAGTCCAGGAGCCTCTCCTCACCTTAACCTTGCTTGCCAAGTGCCTCCACCTGGGACCTGGTTCCAGGGAGCAAACCTGTCATGGAGGGACCTGAGCTGTAGAGAGAGGGTGGAGGGCTGGGTGCTCACAGAAGGGCTAGCCGGTCACTCATGTCCCTGTGGGGGCTGCCTCCAGGGAGAACCAGAGGGGAAGAAGGGAGGGGGCCATGATGTGGTGTCTTTTCATAAGCTTTGCACCTCTTTCCTGCTGCATGGTGTGCCATGTATCACCTATTAGAAAAATTGTTCATATATGTATGAAAAAGGTGTGTTTTAAAAATTCATGTCTGATTCTTTTGCAACCCCATGGACTGTAGTCTGTCAGTCTCCTCTGTTCATGGGATTTCCCAGGCAAGAATACTGGAATGGGTTGCCATTTGCTTCTTCAAGGCATCTTCCTCATCAAGGGATCAAATTCACTTCTCCTGTGTCTCCTGCATCGGATTCTTTACCACTGTGCCACATGGGAAGCCCTTGTCACATACAGTTCATCCTAAATCTACTTGGTAATGGGGGTGACCGTCTGTGTTAACTAATTAGCTTTTTCCAAAGGAAAAAGACACCTCTAGTGTCTCTATGGCAGGAGGTAGTCTGGGGCCAGGCTCTTGCCTCCGCAGGGGCTGGGAGAGGGGCGCCATTGTACTTCATGACTGCATCTGAGACAGAGATGGCTCTAAGCCCCTGAGGAACACAGACTGGGCTGGGAGCTGGCAAGAGGCTTATTCTGCTTTTATTTTTATTTTTATTTATTTTTTAAATTATTATTTATTTATTTATTCTGCATTTAAAGAGAGGCTTGTTCCTCTCAAAGGGAAGCACAATACCAAGCTTTCTAAAATAAACACTTGAAGGAGTGGGGACACTTTTTCCCTGTTTGCAGCAGGGTATTTCTGTTTTCTTTTTCAGTGGCTATTCACCCACACAGGGGCCAGAAAGGAGGTGTCTGGCTGGTCCTCTGCAGAACCCATGGGCCATGCTGAGACCACGGGGGTGCTCAAGGCACCAGAGGTTCTGACTCTGGCCCCAGCCTGCCGCTTCTCCAGCCAGACCATGCCCACCCTCCCCACCCCTCACCCCCACCCCCTGCCCCCTCCCTCTCCGCTCAGCCACTCTGCAGACTCGGCGCCTGTGAAATGGCTGTGCTGACAGTTCTTTCCTTGAGGGTGCAGCTGGGGTGAACCCACAGGGCACATGGGAGATTCTGTGGTCATGAATGGGCCTAAGATGCACTTGAGGGGAAGTGGGGCACATGGGGGCAGCAGACAGTCTGCTTCTCAGAAGGGGAGTGGTTGGGGGTGCCGGCAAGTTTTAGCAGCAAGTGGGCAGTAAGAATGGGGCATCCTAGGCCAGGCTGGGATCCCTAAAGGTGGGTGGGAGATGGTCAGGATCCCTTGCGTTCACCCTCCTGATCACAGATGCCATCTTGCCATGGAAGAACCTGCCTCTCTAGCTTCATGGGCCCCAAAGGCTGAAGCCATGGTACTCTGGCTGGGGTTGGGGCAGGGGAAGGGGACTCACAATCCCAGGGACCCCAGGGTAGAAAGCGGGCCTTAAAATCCACCCCCTTATACACTGAGACTGGATTCCCATACCTGATGGTGCCTGGGGGACCCCAGGCCTCTCCCCCACCAGTAAACTAAGGCCAGTGAGGGGCATCTCCTGGCCCTACTGGGACATTCAGCAGTGGCTAGTCCATGCCAGGCAGGCCCCAGAAATGCTGGGTAGTGCTGCATCCCAGGCCCCCTCCTGGATCCCTAATGCAGGGGGTTGGAGGACCAGAGAGACAGCTTGTTGGTGGTGTTGGGGCTGCACAGGTGGGGCCGGGGCTGAGGACAAGCTGGCCTCCACCCTGAACCCCTGACCAGAAGCTCCCTCTAGCCTGGGTGCACACAGTAGGTGCTTATTAAATGTGTTGCATGATGGAAACAGGTGCAGACTGGCATCTGGGCCATGGGGACCATTGTCAGCTGTGGGGGTCTGTGTGGGTGGCACTGGGCCTCTTCCACCCTGGAGTCACCTAGGGTCAGGGGTCTAGACCATCAGGCAGGAGTCACGGCGCTGCCCCTCAGCCCTGCAGGAGCACCCCTTTCTAATGTAGACAGATGGCCAGGCTGCTCAGAGGAGTCTGGCTGCCGGGAGGAGGGATCAATGATGAAGGGTAATGGGGGCCAAGAGAAGTGACTGATGAGAATGGACAGCCTGCAGTGCTTGCCACCTTGCTGGCCCAGCTCTCTGCTGGCCTCCCATACCAGCCCCACAGGACACCCTTGAAGGGCCATCCCATCTCTGGGCTCCCAAGGGGTCAGTTGAACTCTGTTGAGATACAGCATGTCCTCTGCTTGGACTCTTGGGGACTTTTTACCTGAACAGGAGAGTTGCTTTTGGAAACATCTGAATGTCAGAAATTTATTTTAACTTTGTGTCTAAAAAACCTAGAGGTAACAACCTAGAGGGGTGGGATGGAGAGGGAGGTGAGAGGGATGTTCAAGTAGGAGGGGACATGGGTAAACCTATGATTGATTCATGTTGATGATTGGTAGAAACCAATGTAATACTGTAAAGCAATTATTCTTCAATTAAAAATAAATAAATTTAATAAAAAAGAGAAGAAAATTGATAACCAACAAGGACCTGCTATATAGCACAGGAAACCCTGCTCAATGTTATGTGGCAGCTTGAATGGGAGGGGAGTTTGGGGGAGAACGGATACATGTGTATGTATGGCAGAGTCCTTTGCTATGCACCTGAAATATTACAACACTGTTAACTAGCTATACTCCAATATATAATAAAAAGTTAAAAAAAAATTTAATAGATTAAAAAGAAAAGAAAGAGGGAGTGCTGTGTGCACTGACGTGGCTGCAGTTATGTGTATATGTGTGTGCACCCATCTGTCAACCGCGGTCACCTCCAGGTGGGACAAAGCTGAGACTTCACCCTATACTTTGTATTTTTTCATATTATTTCACTTTTTCATGAAAGAGTGAATCGCTTTGCATTCACTCAAGGTTTTGCATCTTGAAAGTTAATGTGTACACAGCAAGCTAGCTGGAGTGGGGAGGGCTCTGGGTGGAGACCAGGTTCAGACGCCCTCTGCAGCCCTCCCTCCTACTCCATCCAGGGTCCACTCTCTCCCCAGAGAGCTGAGCTCACGTTTCTTGAGGAGTGAAGGGGGTTAGGGTGGAGGACATCTAGAGTCATGGCCCAGTGGCCATGCAGCTGCCCGCACACTCCCCACCCCCACTCCCACCCCCATCCCCACCCCCACCCCGAGCATCCTTGGCTGTGGCAGGCAGCTCCCTTTAAGTTTCTTTGTAGCTTTGCTGGGGACCCCTGAGGGTGCTGAGAGCAGAATGAGGGCCCCTGTGTCTCTCTTCACTCCATAGAGGGGAGGGGGAGGTGGGACTGAGGGGCCCAGGTGGTCAGGAAGGCAGTGTCCAGGTGCTGGCCCCCCACCCCTGGCCAAAGCCAGACCGCAGGCTGAGAACTGGCAACCTCAGCCGATGAATGAGGCCCGGGAGGTGGAGGCTGGTGCTGGCTGGGCGTGGGTGCGAGCACATGCATGTGCATGGTGGGGGTGCACGTGTGTGGTGGGGGCCCTCCCAGGTGGAGTGCAGTCCCTTCTCAGCCCTTCGCTCTGCCACTCCTTCTTCCCTGACCAGCCCCCAGCCGTCCCCTTCTCCCATTTTCTCCTTCATCAATTCAGCCTGGACATGGTTTCCATGGTGTTCTGGTAGAAGTTGGAATTCAAATCATAATTGTGGGAAGCAGTGGGGAACATGTGGAGGGAGGGAGGGGATGGGAGGAAGGAGAGGGTGGGAGGAGGAAGAGGGTGGGGAGGAGTCAGGGGGGTGGAGAAGAGCTTCCCCTGTGCTCCAGCAGCCAGCCACCGGATGCTTTTTTCTTTCTTCAAATGTATTTCAAAATGTATGGAATTCTCTCCTAGGCCCTCCTCCTGTTGCCTAGCGACAGCGATGGGGCTAGAGGTGCCTTCCTGTAGGAGAGTGGATTCCTCCCCCTTCCCTGTGCTGGAATGGGGACCGCAGCTCAGAAAACCTGCAGGAGGCAGGGAGGGGCTTGACCAGAGCTCTGGCCCTGTGGGACAGTGGCATTGAAGGTTTGGGAGTGCTACCACTGACCCCCAATTTCTCTCCTCATGACTGGCCTGAAATTCCACTGTTAGAGTTTTATTCCTTTGGCTATTCTTGTAAAATGTCAGCATACCTATTGGAGCTTGCCAGTGAGAGTGGGCATCCTGAGACTTCCCTGCTGATGGGGCGGATGGCTCATAAGCACAGAGGACTTGAAGCGCACACTCAGCCCCGTGTCCATTAGGATGGGGAGGCTTTGAGGAAGCCAGGCTCATGGGGGCAGCTGGCAAGTGAATGAACAAATGAAGGGGAGTGTGAGGAAGACTGCTGGCCAAGGAGACAGAAGGGAAAGACAGAGGCTGGTAATCTGGAACGATGCTTTCCATGTTGCCCCTCCCCTCCCCATGTTGGGATCCCCAGGGACTCTGCTGCTGCTATGAGATGAAGGCAGAGCAGGGGAAGAGGAGAGGGCAGGAGGGGACACCCTCTTTAGGAGCCCTTCTGTTGGAGGGTGGCTCTGGCTGTGTCCAAGAACAGGTGAGTGCCCCTCCCTGGCCCGGCCTCCACCTGCTGGCCCCAGGGAGGAGCCAGGCTGGTTAGAGGGGCCATGGAGACCGGGGTCAAACAGTCACAGGTCCCCGCATCCCCTTGGGTGGGCTTTGCCTGTGCCCAGACCCCAGATCAGGACACTGGGTGGCAGGTGTCACTGCACAGCCAATGTGGACCCAGGTCTCCACATTCAGGCCCCACGGGACCTTATGCTCAGGAGAGGCCCTCACAGGCTGCTGCTGAAAGCTCTGGGGGCAGGTGGGACCTGAGCAGGGGGTCCTGGCCCCCAGCCCCCAGCTCTGGGAAACGGGACCAAAGCATATGTTTTTTTTTTTTTGGTAAAAGGGCCAACAGAGGCTGTAGCTGACACAGTCACTGTCTGATGAGTGAGTGAATGGCTGCTGGCAGGCCCATGGGGCCCCCTCTCCCATGTGGGGTGCATCACGGGCCCACAGGCTCCTTTACTTCTTTATTGAGGGGGTGTCCCATTTGCTGCAGGACATTAGGGTGGTTGGACAGTGCACATCGTGGGGTTTCGCCATCACTGGTGACCAGGCTCATGGGCACTGGACCCTGAGACGGGACACGGACAGCACACAGAGCCGGCCTCTGGCATTCCACGGTGACCTGACCAGGAGCTGGGGTAGTTCAGGAGGGTGTCTGACAGGGTACGGACCCGGGTCCCCACTGACGTGAAGTGGGCAGACAGTAAGGTGGGCTCGGAGCTCAGTGGCAGGCCCTGCCCGCGTGCCCCCAGGAGGGTCTGGATGGTGGGTGTCTCATCTCATTCCATATCCTCTCCACCCCTATCTCAGGGAACCGTCCTTCCATCGTCCAAGCGTGGTCCTCCAGAGCCATCACGCTCAGCTCTGGCTGAGTAGGTGGAGTCACCATGCTCACTACTCAGACAGGGAAACCGGGGCTTGGGGAATTGCAGTGTGTGCAAGGTCCAGGGAGGCCAGCAGGGTCTAAGGGTCTGTCAGAAAGAGTCCAGGTCCTCTGCCTGAAGCCAGCACCTGGGACCAGACTCAGTCTTTGCTGAACTCCAGTGCCCACTTGCTGAGCAGGGCAGGGGCTCCCCTACCCCTGTCCAGAACTGACACCCATGTGGGAGCTCTGGGCTGGCCTTGTCCTCTGCGCTGATGGCCACTGTGTCACGGCAGGGCTGCCTGGCATGGGGACCAGCTATGGGCTGACTCTCCTGGCCTGGTTCTTGCTGAACAGCTTGGGGAGGATTTGGAAGGGTCAAGTGACCCCCGATGCGTAGCAGAGCCCAGATCTGACATGCCTGTGGACACTGCAGCATCTGACGCGCCGTTTCTATGCATGGAGGCTGAGACCAGACCAAGAGCAGCTCTCAGATCCCGAGTCAGTGCCACCCATGTGGTTGTCTGCCCGTCTGACCATCAGTCTGACTGCCTCCCTTCTGGGCCAATGTGTTCCAGGCCCAGGGAGGACTTGCTTTAAAAGGTCTGTGTTTCACCTCCGGTCTCTTGGCCACTCCTAGTCTGGCTGGTCCAGAGAAGCTCCCCCTGGGGCTGTCTTCCTCTGGCTCAGGGCACCTTCCTGGGGCTGGACTGTCCTGTCTGGGACCAGCTCCCAGAGACCAAGGAGGCGCCTGCTGTGTTGGGCATCTGAGCTGGGGCCAGGCATGATGGACGAGTCTCAGTCTCTGCCTGGCTGCCGGCCAGCAGGCAGCCTGTACCCGTGGCTCCTCCTCTTCACTTGTGGCCCCAGGACTGGCATCTCTTGGAGACCTGGTCGACCCTCCTCCACTTTGGGTGTCCACCCTGAAGCAGCTTGGAGCCAGGCTGCAGGAGCTCAGCTGGACAGCAGAAACGAGAGTGCATGGGGATGTCCCTGTCCTGGACTGGGCCACCAGGACCCCACGGACCTGGCCTTGCTTCTGCAGAGCCAGAATGGAGAATTGGGAGGCTGAGCTGCCTGAGATGTCCCTGCAGGGCTTTGCCGCCTTGGCCAGGGGAGGACAGGCGAGGAGGGGGAGGCCCAGGGCTGGGCAATGGCAGGCTGACCCCAGCCCTCTGGTGGCTCTAAGCTTCCTGTGACACCCCTTTGGAGGGGGTGTTGAATGCCTGCTGCACAAGGGGCTGACTTGGTCTTGAGCTGACTGGAGGTATGACACAGGCCCTCAGCGGCACCAGGCCAGGGGTGGTCCTGCCAGCTGGGCTCTTCTCAGTGCCAGCTCTTGGGGTCACTGCCCTCCAGTGTCAACTGGGCTGCCCAACGGCCTGCCTTGATCTGCCCCTTTCATTTTTTTCTCCCTAAACATCCATTAGTTTGAGAACAAAGAAGACTGCCTATCACCCAACACAAATTTCTCCCTCATTAAAGGCCATTTTTAGACCTGGGAGGAGAGCAATCTCTCTTGCTTTCAAAGAGGAGAGGAGGGAGGTGGTGGGGAGAGAGGAGAAGCTGAAAAGAAATGGGGCCTCTGGGATATGGGTGCCAGGTCCTGGACCTTGGATGCCAAGGAGCAGGCCCTGGGATGACTCCCTCCAGCTCCCAGGTGCTGGGTGGATGGGGGTGGAGGCTGAGTGACCCCATCCTGGTCCCCTCCCAGCTCCCTCCCAGCCTGCCCGGAGCTAGTACAATGTCTCCCGGGTGACGTTGCTGGAGAAGGTGTGGTTGCTGGACACACTGTTGGCCTTCCTTGAGAAGGCTGGCCCCCTCCTCCTGCGCCCCCAGGGGACAGAGACAGGCTAGGGTTGACAGGAAGATCTGGCGGAAGTTGGCGGAGACGAGGTTGTAGAGGATGGGGTTGATGGTGGAGCTGACGTAGAAGAGGGCGTTGGTCAGCATGTAGAAGTAGTGGTAGAAGTCGTAGAGGAACCTGGGGGAGAGAGCACGCAGGTCGGTGGGCCCAGACACACAGGGTGGCCCTGGCCATAATAACCTCCAGGACTCTGGTTTCTCTTGAGAGGTTGTGCTGTATACATTCCTGCCCAGCACTGTCAGCTGAGTTGCAGCCACCCTCCCAAGGTAGGGTGTGCAGCTTACCTTGGCCACAGTCTCCACTTTTCCCTGCTGCCCTGTGGGTGTGCCCTTCCTGTGCAAGATCCCAGTCCCCCAGGGCTGCCAGGCTCAGCTGGGGCCTGGCGTTAATGGAACATCCAGGGTAGGAGCCCCCTCCACACAGCTCAGACAGTTGTGCACCTCACCTCGACTTGCTTGCCTCCATGCACAGGGACCTCACTTCCTTACCTGGCAGCCCTGAATCTCAGAAACCCTGTGTTTGGGGCTATGCTCCACTCCCTGCACCTTCTCCTCATTCAGCCTAGCTGTGCCCCCCAGAAGCTCCCTGTCACTTGGAAGAGCCCATGACCCTTGACCTGGAGCCCTGCTGTGCAGAGGAGCTCACCCAGCAGGGTTCAGACTGCTGTCATGGGAAGGCCAGTGCCCAGACATCACAGCATGGGTGTGATGTTCTTGGAGCCCTAGGTCCTCCTGGTGGATGACTCCTCCAGGCTTACCGGGACCCTGACGGTTGTCATCTCTCCACCCATGGCCAGCAGGGCCAGCCCTTCCCTTTCACTCTCCAGACTTCCCCAAACCTGCTGACCACCTTAGGACCTGCTTTCCTTTTCTGAAGCAGCTTCCAGGGGTGTCTGTCCCTCCACGGCCTTCTGTGCCCCCCACCCCATTACAGCCATGCCCAAGCTCCTGCTGGGGGACACTGACTCCCACCCCTACCCCGACCTGCCCCTCTCAGTGCCCCAGCCCCACCTGTTTTGGGGAGCACATCCCCAGCCTGAGCCTCACCCCCTCGGTCCCTGCCTCCTGTACTCACGGGGTCCATTGTTTGTCTGAAATGTAGCAGAACATGAGGCGTCGCACGTGGTAGGGCAGCCAGCAGACCACGAAGGCGATGACCACGGCACCTGAGACATGGAGACACTGACCTCAGGGAGCTGGAGGGAGAGGTCCTGTGTCCACGGATTGAAAGACTTAATTCTGTTAAGATGACTGTGCTACCCAACAGATCTACAGATTCAGTACAATTTCTGTGTAAGTCCTGATGACATTTTTTTTGTAGAAGAACTCATTGGGAATTTCAATGGATGCTGAACAGCCAAAATAGTCTTGAGAAAGAACAAGGATGGAGGATTCATCCTTCCTGACTTCAAACTCCGCCCCCCCACCCCTGACAAAGCTATAGTCATCCAAATGGAGTGGTACGGGCATAAAGACAGACATATAGACCCATGGGCCAGAATGGACAGTCCAGAAATAAGCCCTTCCAGAAATACTCAAATGATTTTCTATTGGGTACCAAGATCAAGGGAAGGACTCTTTTCAACAAATGCTCTGGGAAAACTAGATCCCCACATGCAAAAAATGAAGCTGGACCCTAATCTCACACCATCCACAAAAATTAACTCACAGTGGATCAGAGATCTAAACATAAGAGCTAAGAGTATAAAATTCCTAGAAGAAAAGATAGAACAAAATTTTCACAACAATGGATTTGAAAATCATTTCTTGGTGATGGCACCAAAGACAACAAAGGAAAAAAAATAATTTGGATAAAAATTTAAAAACTGTGTATTAAAGGATACAATTGACAAAGTGGAAAGACAACCTACAGAAGGGAAAAAATGTTCCCTTCACATCTGATAAGGGATTAATATCCTGGATATATGGACAACTCAACAACAAAACTAAGCAACCCGATTCACGAGTGGGCAGAGGACTTGAACAGACATTTCTCCAAAGAAGAGATACGAATATGCGATAAGTACATGAAAAGATGCTCAACACCGCTGATCACCCAGGAAAAGCAAATCAAAACTACAGTAAGATACTGCCTCATATTCTAAGAGGATGACTATTATAAAAATAGTAAAACCCCATAAAATAGTAATTTGTGGGAGGATATGGAGAACTAGAACTTTTGTACAATGTTGGTGGGAATGTAAAATGGTGCAGCCACTTTAGAAAATAGTATGGCTGTTTAAAAATCTTTTCTAATTCAAAAATTAAATATGAAATGACCCTGTGAAAGTACTGTGAAAGTGAAATTTGCTCAGTTGTGTCCGACTCTTTGCAACCTGATGGACTATATGGTCCATGGAATTCTCCAGGCCAGAATACTGGAGTGGGTAGCTGTTCCCTCCTCCAAGGGATCTTCCCATCCAAGGGATCAAACTCAGGTCTCCAGCATTGCAAGAGGATTCTTTACCAGCTGAGCCACAAGGGAAGCCCAAGAATAGTGGAGTGGGTAGCCTATCCCCTCTCCAGTGGATCTTCCTGACCCAGAAATGACCATGTGATTCAGCAGTTCTACTCCAGGGTGTGTGTGTGTGTATGTATGTATATAACTGAAAGCAGGGACTCAGATATGAGCACCTCATAGCACTATTCACAGGAGCTAAAATCAACGGAGGATGCATAAACATGTGGTCCTTGCATACAGTGGAATATTATTCAGCCTTAGAAAGAAAGGAAATTCTGACACAGGCTGCAAGATGGATGAACCCTGAGGCTACTACATCAAGTGAATAAACCAGTCACAAAATCCACAAACACTGTATGATTCCATTTATATAAGCTCCCTAGAGGAGTCAAATTCATAGCGACTGAAAGTAGAAGGTGGCTGTCAGGGGCTGGAGGAGTGGTGAGAGCTTGTTATTAATGGGAAGAGTTTCAGTTTTACAAGGTGGGAAGGGATGGTGGTGATGGCCCCATAGTGATATGACTGTCTACACAGCTGCCAAACTGTGCACTTAAAATGGTCAAAATGGTAAATTTTATGCTGGGAATATTTTACCAGAATGAAAAAGATAAATAAAAAGCCAACTGCTTGGGAAAACTTGGGGCTGACTATGCAGTCTTGGGGAAGAGAGAAGCGTGGTCACTGAGATAATGTCATTGTCTTGGGGTTTTAGAAGGATCTGTGGGGGTCTTGCGTTTGGGGCCCACACCCTGACTGCTGTCCTGACTCCACAGGCCCCGAGACCCACACTGGGGGTCTCCGGAGACCACAGGCCTGGGGTGGAGAGGCCCTGATAAGGGAGCTGTCTGCCCGAAGCAGCAGAAAACAGGGGTTGGAGGCACCAGGAGTTCCAGAAAGTCTATTCCCACACAGCAGATACAGATGCCTGGCCTTGCCTGCTTGACACTGCCTGCTGGTCACTTGACACCAGCCTGCAGGGAGCCGAGCCAGGCCAAGGGCTAAACACGCCTGAAGTGACTCTCCCATCAGTTTCAGGACACAGAGGAAGGCAGAGATTATCGTATCTGGGAAATACTGGAGTAATAAATGAACAAAATGAATTTTACCTGTTTCTTTTACTGTTTAAAAACATGGTTATTGGGCCATTTAACGTCTCATGTGGGGCCTGCAGGCATCATGGTCCTGTTGGGTAGAGCTGCTGGGACCTTTTCCTCTCAAGACCAGTGGCTGCAGACTGTGAGGGGCTGGCAGCCCAGGGCAGAGTAGGAGATGGGAGAGTGCCTGCTGGGGCCGGTGTAAGGTGGGGGTGGATGCTCTGGGGGGCTGAGTGGGCCGGGGCTGCCTCAGAAGAGTGGGGAGGGGTAGGTGGTTTTGAGGACACTTCCTCAGGATGCCATCTGCAGGCCCAGACCAGGCCAGGGACAGAGGGATGGAGGCTGGACCCTCACAACTCACAGAAACAGAGGGTCCACTCCACCTGACCCTCCAGGACTTCAGGATGCCCTGTTAGAACCTGTGAGAGGGGACGGTACCTCTGGCCTTTCCAGCTGGCCTAGCATGCATGGGGACCCCAACTCTGCAGCTTTGTGAGCAAACTACTTGATTTAAAGCCATGTGGAGGCTTGCTAATCGGTGAGTGGGAGGACGAGTGAGTAAATGAAGAGCAGCCTGATTCCTGGAGGCACCCCAAGCCTCGCCCTGAAATGCTCGCTTCCCCAGCTCTCTAGACCTCCCTGTTTGTGGTACCAAGCTCGCCCCTCACACCCACCCCAGGACCCAGAAGTTACGCACGTAAGACCCGGACACCGTGGCGCAGGGCCTGGACCCGGCCAGGCTCGATGGACATGCTGAAGGAGCTGTGCTGGTCCCCGACGGTGCACACCTGGCCCGGCTCAGCAGCCTGGCGGACCATCACGGTCAGCTTGTTGGCGATGACGGTGTTCAGGAAGGAGATGACCACCATGGGGAACACGAAGGACATGAAGGTGTTGATCTGCGCGAGAGGGGGGGGGGTGGCTCTGAGACCTGGATGGGGATGCGCCCTGGGGCCCCCCTGCCCACTGGCCCTCAGAGAGACAGAGGAGGGTGTCCCTGAGCCCCAGGCAGGGATGTGCCCTGGTGCTCGCCTGCCCACTGGCCCAGGTTCAGGGGCTGGAGGTGGGAGTCGCTGAGTCTGCCCATCTCCAGGCCAGCTCTGCCGGCTGGGTTGAGGGTCTGTGGACTCTGCCACCCTAGGGAGCCCCCAGCACAGGGCCCAGCCTGGAGCATCTCGGCTGTGGTGAGGGTCTAGGCTCTGCATTTCCAGGTCTGGACAAGGATGCGGCCCCGCCTGACCTCTCTTCAGCATGGCCCACCCAGTGTCCCTCCTCCTGCATGTGGACAGCTCATATTAGGACACAAAGCAAGGACCCTGCCTATTGCCCCCACTGCCTCTCAGCACGTTGAAGAGCACTTCCTGTTGGCACCTCCATCTTTTGCCTCTCTTGGCCTCTGGGGAGACCGAGTCTCCAGGTGCTGAGAGTCTTGCTGAAATCACCGGCTCAGACCTGAACTTGAGCCAGGGCTTGGCCCTTCAGCGATACTAGGCTGATCCACCTTTGCAGGCACCTGCTCAGCCCGAGAGGCTGTGGCCTCTTTGAGAAAGTGCTGTTGTTCCCAACAGGGACACAAACCTCCAGGGATGTGAGTGGCCCTGACCAGCGATGGGGAACAGGTCTCCCACGGCCCTGAATCACCTCCCAGTGGCGGTGGTGGCTTAGCCGCTAATCATGCCCAACTCTTGCGATCCCATGGACTGTAGCCCGCCAGGCTCCTCTGTCTACGGGATTCTCCATGCAAGAATACTGGAGGGGGTTGTCATTTCCTTCTCCAGGGGATCTTCCCAACCCAGGGATCAAAAACCGGGGTCTCTTGCATTGCAGGCAGATTCTTTACTTTCTGAGCTATAAGGGAAGAGGGGAGTAACACCCTCTGGTGTAAAATTGCATTTGGCTGTGTCTTTTGAGTGCTCAGCCCCACCGAGCTTGGGGGACAGGTCTGGAGACTTGGACAATGAGGGACTGGTGAAGCCGAGGGGCAGCTCTGGGCTGGAGGCTGGGTAGGGGTGCAGGCCCAGGAGACAAATCAATTTCCATGAGTCACCACAGCCAGGTATAATTTAACAAAACGAATGTATCCAACACAGATTTTAAATGTCAAAACATTTGAAATACCACACCTCGCTGAGCACAGACAGTGAAACAGCCACATATGGGGGCTGTGAGCAATGGTCCAGGGCCCAGGCTGGTGGGTTGCAGAGTCTGGTCTGAGGCCTCGGTGGATCCCTGAGTTGGAAGAAGTCCAGGCACTGACCTTGAGGTTCCAGGCTGGGGTGAAGGCCCCAGCACTGCAGCCCCCTAACAGAGGTTTGAGGACGAGGCTTGGCCAGCAGGGGCTTCTTGCTAGTGCAGGAAGAGGGGCTGCCTTCCCTAGGCTTCCCTGCCCCTCCAACCTGGACTGTGGGAGTGCCAGGGGTCTGCCTCATTTTGCCAGGGTTCCCAGCATGGATGGGGGCTCAGGCTTCACCCAGTTCTGCACTCTACACCCCACTCTTGGGAACAGGGGAGCAGCTCACTCCTAGCTACAAGCAAAGAGGAGTGAATCTGCTCAGCCCTGTGCAAGCCATCCAGGAAACACTGGAAATGTGGCCACAGGAGAGACAGAGGGGGAAGGAGGAGCAGCCGGGCCTTTCCTTCCAGACAGGGATGCCCGGGTGTGGAGGGCTCAGCCTCAGCCTCATCTGTGTGTTTGTCCCAATGACACATGAGACCATGGGGGATAGAGAGGCAGACTCTAAAATTCAACTGGAAAAACCAGTGTAAGAGTGGCCAGGACACTTCTGGAGGGAAGGATGGCAGGTCAGCAGGGAGGCCTTACTCACTATGGGAGCTCACTAATAGAGACGGCATAAGATTTGTTTGGTGCAAATCACTCAGGGGAGCAAGAGAGGCCCAAAACTTTCCCAAGGAGGCAAACATGGTAGATGGTGGAGGTGGCGTCCAAGCAGCAGGGCAAGGTGGTGGCAGGCTGCAGAGCTAGGGGTGGACGCTCAGGGCCTGCTGCATCCACTGTCCCTTCCCAGGACCTCCCTCTGCTGCCCAGGAACTGCCCACCCCTTCTGGATTCCTGAACAACGGGCACATTCCATAAGGCCCAGGTGGGTCCTCTTTGGACAAATGCAGGGTGCGTGCTCCCCTCTGTACCAGTCATGCTTGTCCTCTGAGAACAGCCCCAGACCTGATGCTCAGGAAACAGACCTCATCTCAGGTTGAGGGTTGGGAGGCTGCTGAGTAGGAAACTGCTTTTGTGGCCATTGATACTGTTTTCTCACCTCTGAGGGAAGGACCTGCCTAACAGTGGAACTCCCACAACAGGGGAAAGGAAAGCACCCTGGGGACACTGAGTTCCCGGATCCAGCTCTGCCTGCAGTCATCCTTCCTGGACTTTCAGTCCTTCTCGCGCAAAATAAATATTCCTTTATTGCCCTTAAGACAATCTGAATGAGTTCCTGGAATGGGTACCCTGACAGATCTCTCTCTCTCTCCATCACACACACACACACACACATCAAGATCAAGCAAAGATTAGAACACAGAAATAAAAGCCACAAGTCTGCTAGAAGAAATTATGAAATTTTTACTATCATGATATACTATTGGAATTAAAAAAAATAAAGCAGTTTAGGTACTGCTGGAAAATTCTGCTATAAAAGTTAAGTGGTGGGAAAAAAATTCTCTCAGTCCCAGGAGAAATTCCTATCCCACTGTACCCTGTAAACACTCCTACAACTATGTCCCTGGCCTCTTGCCTCTCTCACTTCAGGTGATAGGGTGTGGAGAACAGGACCAGACCTCCACCCCAGGGAGCCAGGAGGACACAGTCTGCAGAGCTGGAGGGCCCAGGTCCTGGTGCAGGGCAGCTGCCCATCTCCAGCTCAGAGCCCATCTTTTCTGAGACGGTAGCCAGGCACACTCTGCCACAGCCTCGAATGGCCACTGGGCAAGCTCCAGCTATACCAGGCAGCCTTCTTGGGGGCAGATGGTCTTCGGAGTGACATGCTGAGATGATTTCCTGCACCCCTTCTCCTCTGGGGTCTGCATCCCGAGCTGAAAACTCCTGGCTCAGGCAGGACCACCAGGAAGCTGCAGGACCCCTGGCCTGTCCACTGGCTGGCTTTGACCTCAGGCAGCCCCAGATGGGGCATGTTGGCCTCCAGCATTCTCATCACTAACAGAGAGACAATGACAGTGCCAGGCTCAGGGCCAGAAGCAGAATTCATGCTGGGTCACCCAGGACTAGGGCTGCAGCCTGGGGTGAGAGGGGGTGGGGTGGGTGCTCTGAGGCACTGCCTGAGGACTCCGGACCTGGTCTCGGCCCTCCAGGATTTGCAGTCTTGTGAGGGACAGAGAGTGAAATGGTTAAACAATGACAAGAAAGTGGAACAGGACTCAGGTCTGTCTGGGAGGGGAGGCTGTCCCCGACCTGCCCACAGACAGGTACAAGGTGCCGGTTGGAAGCACATGGCCTGGCCCTCCACAGCCCAGGGTCCTCAAGCCAAGACAACTCCTCGGCCACCCTCTTCAAGGCTGTTGTCCTATGCACTCTTTCTCTGAGGAGCCATAGCTGGTTTTGTGCCGCCTGTCTCCCCTAATTGATCCCACTGTGTTTAGTAAAGAGTCGGCCTCTGGACTCCCAAGCTTCACAGCTCAGCAAGCAGCCCGTGGTGAGTGGGAAGGTGCAAAACACTGCTCAGGGTGTTGGCAAAACCCAGCAGCTTGTGCAGCAGCTTCTGAGGCTGCGGGGGCGGGGGGAGGTGGAGAGAAGGGACTTCCTGTCTGAGCTTCCACTGTGGAGCCGCTGGGATGGCCTCTTTGGCTGGGCAGAGGTCACTCCCAGCAGGCGACCAGCCCAGTCGGGCCCAGGGTTTAGGGACCACCTCCTTCTAACCTCAGGAAAAAACCCTCCTCACCCAGCAAAATGCTGAAAGTCCCCTCCCCTTGTTCATGCGTCCTTGTTAAGTTGCTTTAGTTGTATCCTACTTGTGCGACTCTATGGACCGCAGTCCGCCAGGCTCCTCTGTCCATGGGATTCTCCAGGTAAGAAGACTGGGGTGGGTTGCTTTGCTTTCCTTCAGGAAAAGCGAAAGTGAAGTCACTCAGTTGTGTGTCAACTCTTTGAGACCCCAAGGACTGTAGGCTACCAGGCTCCTGCGCCCATGGGATTTTCCAGGCAAGGGTAATGGAGTGGGTTGCCATTTCCTTCTCCAGGGGATCTTCCTAACCCAGGGATCAAACCTGGGTCTTCCACATTGTAGGAAAACGCTTTACCATCTGAGCCAAACTCACGGGTCAAACCCATGTCTTCTGCATTGCAGGCAGATTCTTTACCACTAGCACCACCTGGGAAGCCCTCCCCTCCCCTCGGCCACTGCCAAAGGCAGAACAGTGATGTAAGTCACTCCAGGGTCCCTGTGTGTCCCCATCACTCAGCACAGCCTTGCTCAGAAAGCAAGAACCCAGAACATCTTCAACACCCACTGCCTGGGCTTCTTGATGAGTTATGATTTATCCACACCACAGGGCGCTGTCAAGACAGAGACTAACTGACAGGGAAGGCCAATGTCATGGTTTAGTGAGGAGAGCAGGAACAGAGAAGCTGGCTTCTCTGTGGAGTAAGAGGCCAGCTCTACACCAAGCGGCTCCCTGGAGAGAAGCCTAACAGAGGCCGACCCAGGGAGAGGGCTGGGAGTTGGGGGCTCTCGGCATATCCTCTTGACCTTAAATGAGATTAATGAATGGAATGAATGTGCATCCTGTGACAGCTGCCCAGGTCCTGTACCCATGGGGACACACCAACCACACACCCCTCTTGCCTCCCTGGGGTGGGGTGTTGTAGGTGGAGGGGACCAGATCTCAGCACATCCATTCTCACATCAGGGGCAGGACACTGGGTCTGGGATGGCAGAAAGGTCCTTCCAGGTGACACAACCCAGAAACTCCTGGGGCTGACACCATCTGAGGTGACTGCCCTCTATCATCCCTCTTCTCAGTGGCCCCCAGATACTCCAGACATTGCTGGGACCCCTCCAAGAGGGTGCACGGTCCACAGCAGACAAAAGTCTGGGAGAGAAGACAGACCAACATTGAGGCCCGCTGCTCTGTGGGTCAGGTCAGTGCCGACCACAGAGCAGAGCATCTGAGCCTCTCCCAGAATTGCCTGCGCTACTGAGGCACCAAGTTAGTCATCTTAGTGCCTGAAAGGGCACCTTGGAGAGGGGGCTCCATAGATTGGGTGCACCTTTGGCTTAGCTTGACTGTTTGGCCACTGGTCTTGTTCTTCACGGTGCAGTCCCTCACCGTTAGGTGGTTCCAGTACCAGAATTTGGCTCAGTATAAAAGAGGACATTCTAAGTCCCTCTAACTTCCACTTTCTAGATGATACACATCATAACCCTTGATAGATGTTTTCCACCAGCCAGACCCACTCTTAGCACCATGTACATGTCACCTTGTGGAGTATGCATGGAGAAGCTACTCTCATTTTACAGAAGACAAAGCTCAGACCCAATGTGACCTGCTTCCTGGAGCTCACCTCCATCATGGGGCTGGTCTGTGAGCACAGAGTAAGTGAACAGAGCACCCACTGGTTGTGGGCAAGCGGAGGGACCTCATCCTCATCTGTAAAGCCTCAGGGGGACATGCCCCACCCCAGATTCCCAGAGAGGACACTTTGGGTAACTGCAGAAATTTGAGCACACCTTCTAGTGCAAAGGCCATGACTCCTTTCAGGAATGAACCTCCATCCATCACTCTCTCTTTCTTTCGTCTCCTCTCTGCTCCACCCTGGTTCTCATGCTCATCTTCTGGCTTGGAATTTCTGGGAGAGGGTGGACCAGGGTCACCAGCAACTCAGAGTGGACAGAATGCTCGAGCCCCAGAGAGCCTTGGGGTTCAGCACCATGGAGAGTGCCCACTGACCACTGGCCTGGTGGGGAGAGAGACTGGAGAGATTGGGGTAGGGGCGAGAGTAGGGCCAGCTGGGGGCAGGGGCCATCAGGAACACTCCACACTGTCTTCACTGCTCCTAGACTCTTTGTGACCTCTGATGAAGGGCAGGTGAGCAGCCTGTAACCTCTACAGGAGCCTCACCAAGTGCCTTGCTGCCTATGCAGGCAGCAGCTCTGTCTGTGTGAGTCTTTCTCCCCTTGAGTGCTGGAGCCACAGAGACATGCTACCTCCCCCATCCCCCCACCCCCGCCCCTCCTGGGTAGTCACATCCTGTCTGCTCCCGGCCATGCTGCAGTGCTGGCACCAGCCCGGCTCCAGGAGACCCTCAATTGGATTAGGGAAATGGCCTCTCA
Organism: Nanger dama; assembly: GCA_917880005.1. Taxonomy (NCBI): domain Eukaryota; kingdom Metazoa; phylum Chordata; class Mammalia; order Artiodactyla; family Bovidae; genus Nanger; species Nanger dama. The sequence continues at coordinate 1,046,044 of CAKJTW010000080.1, forward strand.
CCACCCCTGCCCCCTCCACCCCGCTGGGTCAGCCGTGCTCATCTTCGAGGACACAGGAGGGGACTCCTGCCCTCAGCAGCACACAGGCCAGGTGCTGGGGCCTGGACTTGGCTGTGAGCTGGTGGGGGCTCATTCATCACTCTGGGTGTGGAAGCTGGGGTGGCAAGTCACATTCCAGTGATTCCAGCCCCTCTCAAAACTGCTTCAAAACCATCTGTGGGCTGGAGGCCTATTTGCCATGTTTTCAAACACCTCTTGGCTAAAAAGCCCATGAGAATATTCAGACCAGTGGGATGTCTGCTGATTAGCCACTGACAGGGCTGTAAAAGTCCTTGACCAGGACAAGCACAGGGCAGGGGGTGGAGGTCTAACCCTGGACCTGGCTCCCACCTCTGTGGGCACCTACATGGAATCATGGTCTTATCCCGACCCATACCTCACACCACAATGGCAACAAAGTCTGCCTTGCAGGGCAACTCCTAGACAGTAAGAACTGGCTGCTGTTACCCCACTATCCACACACGAGCTCCTGTGGTCATTGCCAAGCCTCCTGTTTGTGTTTTCCTGCTGTGTGGGACCACAGCTTGACTCAGGATTACCAGCAGTGCCGACTCTACATCTGTTTTGGAGGTTCTGTGTGCACCTCGAAGGAACTTAGCCATCAGAGAATGCTCTCGGCTCTGGGCCAGGAAAACCTGGGGGCCTGGTCTTAATTGAGAGCCTCTAGGGCCAGTGGATGTGGGGAGTGGATTTCTGGGGAATTGAGCAAACTCCCCAGCTGTGCTGGAGAATGAGTCCTGTAGGACTGGGCACCGCTGTGCTGTTGGGACCGGGGTCCAAGCTGGTGTTGGCATATTCCAGAAAGGGATTACCAGGGGTGGTGTCCCCGCTGCAGCGTGACTGTCCTTCACCCTGTCCTCCACCTCCAGGGCCGGTGGGAGTGGCCCTATCTTGAGTTCACTGGCAGCTGATTCTCCAGCCCCACAATTTTAGTGTTTTCTGGCCATGTAATTGTGTGGGCAGCTCAGCACATATCCTGTTCCTTCCCAATTTCAAATTACCGTCCACTGACGTGTGGTCACTGCGCTCCCCGTGGACATCAGGCCCTGAACTCTGAGTCTCGGCTCCTCTCAATAGAATTAGAGCGCTGTCCTTGCTTAGGGCAATCTGATTATGGTGGACTTGGAGCCGAGTGGCCGGTGTCAGGGAGGGGACTGAGACTGGCCATCCACATCCCCCCAGACCCCACTCAACCAGCATTTGGTTCTAGTTTTCTCCCAAGCTGACCAACCCCTGGGCATGGGGGGCACCCTGTGCTCTGGGCTTGACTCTGGGAAATGACACAGAGGTTCCCTCAGCCAGGCCTCCTGGGCTTCCACCTGGATGGCTGTGATGTGGAGGGAGGGTGCCTTAGAAGTGACGGTGGGGTCCTGCACTCCCACTCCACTCAGCCCCTACCAGTGTGGGTGGGCCTGGCTGCCCTGCACGCTAGGACAACATCTATCAGTGAAGTGAGAGGGAACACCTCGGGGGCTGGCTGGCATCCCGAAGTTCCTTCCCCCACACCCATATCTGATGAAGACCTTTCTTCCTCCACCCCCAGGAGACCCCTGGCTCCGTGACCACATGGGGTCCACTGCGCTATCCTCTTTGTGGCCATGCAGGGCCCTCTGGAACAGGGAACAGGCTTGGCTTTTGCGTGTTGTGGGTGGCCCAAGCATGCGTGGCTCTCTGCCCTTTGCATGTGTGTGTGGCTGGGTCCTGAGGGGTGATTTCTGTTTCTAGAAGCAGAGCAAAGAGCAGAGCCACCCAGGCTGTGGCTGGGCCAGACAACCCAAGCACATGCCCTTCTCAGACTGGACCTGCCTTCTGCCTATAAACACAAGGTGGCTGGTCCACCTGGAAGGCCAGGGGATGGAAACAGCCCGGGCCCGGTCCCCAGCTGCAGAAGGACCCTGTGTGATCCAGACCCTGGGTGCCTGGAGCACTATCGACAGTCTGGGCCTGAGGGCCGGGGTCGGAGTGGGTACTGATTGGTGCCCAGGGGAGCTTCGCTCTCTTGAGAGCCAGGCCAGCAGCTCACAAGGACTGTGTGAGGCTTACTGATGCCCCACTCAAGGCTCATCAGCCCTTTCTTTCCTTGCAGGAACTTGAGTTGGCTGTGACTCAGACGATTACTGGAGACACGCCCTGGGCAGCTGGCTACATCCCAGCCCAGGGGCCATGGATGGAGGAGCAGGGACAGGCTCTGTGTCTTTTCTGGAATGTTCCAGCACCCTCCTTTGTTTGCCTGAAGTTCCCCTCCTCAACCTTTCACAGGCCCTTACCCCCTAAGCACTGACAAGAAGTCCTGTGAAGTCAGGGGGATGCGGTGGGAATGCTGGACAGGGGTCATTTGTGTCATTTGACTGGGCTGTCTGATCCCAGAACTTTGGGACTGTTTTTAAATTTCTTTATAGGCTCTGGTCCTAGGGACAGGTTGCCAGCAGCTGGCTGGCCAGGAGGGTACTGGTTTTATAAAGGTAACTGGATACCATCTGTGATGTCCCACCCTTCCAGTCACACTACACAGAAAGGGGAGGTGGGGGAGAAGGGTGAGGCTTTTTGCCTGTATTTCCTATAAACCAGCAAATCTAACCTGTGGGTCTGACTTTGAAAAGCAGCAGCATGTAATTAAAGCTTGACAGAGAATGAGCTAAAGTGACTGTGAAATCAACCACGAGAGGGGATGGCAAGAGGGGCCCATGCAGGTGAGCCCAGGTCAAGATGAGTGCCCGGCGTCCTGCAAAGGTTCCATGCTGCGACAATGTCTGAGTGGTCCTCCCTCGAGCCCCCAGACACCAGTCACACTTCAGTGGACGTATTGTGCATGTGTGTCTGTATGTCTATGCATGTCTATGCGAGTATGTGTGTGTGAGCTGCATGTGTGCACAGCTGGCTTCCATGTCTGGTCCTGTTTAGCCCTTTGGTGCAACAAAGTGGGACACTCTGAGGCCTTCCTGAAAGGGTTAGTTGCTCAGTTGTGTCTGACTCTGTGACTCTATGGACTGCAGCCTACCAGACTCCTCTTTCCATGGGATTCTCCAGGCAAGAATACTGGAGTGGGTTGCCATTTCCTCTTCCAGGGGATCTTTCTTATTCTGTGACTGAACCCTTATCTCCTGCATTGGCAGGTGGATTCTTTACCACTGAGCCTCCAGGAAGCCTTCTTGAGGCAACCCCCTCACATCCTCTGCTTTAGCTCATCTCTGAAGCACCAGATAATAGTATCTGATGCACATTCCCGAGTTGTGGCACAGATGCTGAAAGCAGATGAAGATGGCAACTACTTGAGGACCTTGTGCTCGTAGCCCCCAAGCCTCCTGGAGCTGGAGGACTGATAACCTGAACCCCAGTGGCCCTGCTCCAGCACCTCCTCACAACCAATCAGAGAACTGTGCAGGAGCTGATCACATACACTGTGATGCCCACCCCTCCCCTCAGCCGGCCTTTAAAATGCTCCCCTGAAACCCATCAGAGAGTTCAGGCTTTTTCAGCACCAGCTGCCCTGGACTCTGGGTTTGGTGCCAACAGTAAACCCTGTGCTTTCCTTGTCACTAGACTGGCTTTACTGTGCGCGGGCGAGGGGACCAATGTGGTTTGGTGACGCTGGCTCACCAAGACCCAGGTGGTGACTTCAGTGACAGAAATGCCTCATGACTGAGGCCTTGGCTTCCCCCAAGTGGCCTCTGAGAAGGCCACCAGGTTCCAGCTGTCCGGCTGCTGCACCCACAGATCCTGAGCAGAACCCACAGCCCCCAATCCATGTCACCACCAAGGGGACATGTTTCTAAACAAACTTCCCCTCAGCCAACATGGGCCTCAACAGTCACTGCTCTCTGGTTTCTATAGAGGGAAGAGAATCTGGGTGATATTCATCAGGTTCTGAAAATTAGACTTGGATCAAGAGGGCTGTTGAACATGGAGTCCAAAGTTGGTGTTTAGACCAGACGCCTTTGAAGAAAGCTCTGAGCCATAAATGGGGTTTGACCAGAGCCTCGGCTCCCTGGACACGTGTCCCCTGACCCCCGGGGGAGTGGTCTGCAGCCTCAGCCTCATGGGCCATGATGGAGTAAACAGCCCTCTCTTGCCTGTGCATTCATTATTTTACGTCTTTTACCCTCAGTTCAGCCTCACATTAATTAATGGGGGAACAGGACGACAGCCTTGAAGGGGATGGCAGAGGCATTATCTTGGCTTGGCGTGAGGACCCTAGGCTGCAGGGAGTCAGGGGCTGGGCCAGGCCATGTGCTTCCCACTGGCACCTTACACCTGTTTGTGGGCAGGTCGGGGACAGCTTTCCCTCCCAGACAGACTTGTGTCCTGTTCCACTTTCTTGTCATTGTTTAACCATTTCACCCTCTGTCCCTCACAAAATTACAATGCTGGAGGGCCGAGACCAGGCCCGGAGTCCTCAGGCAGTGCCTCAGAGCACCCACTCCACCTCCCACCTCCAGGCTGCAGCACTGCACAGCCCTACACAGAGGGGTAACTGCTTTGGACTGAATGTGTGTCCCCCAGTCCAACCGCTGAATCCCAACTCCCAAGGCAATGTGTTGGGAGGTGATGAGGTCATAAGGGTGGAGCACCATGATGAGCTTAGAGGCCCCAGGGAGACTCTTCCCTCCCACCCACGTGAGGACAGCAAAAGGACATGATTCTTTTTTCTTTTCTCTTTCTTCTTCTGTTTTTTTTCCCTTTTATTTTATAATTTTAATTTTCTTAAACCTATTATATATTTTTCTACATTTATTCCTTTGTTTGACTTCCCTACTATTCTTTTCCCCTTGCAGTTAATCTTCAATGTATATAATTTTTCATCTACCTCTATTTAACTTTGCATATCTATTCTTTCTTTCTTTTCTTTCCTCTCAACATATTTGTTAGTTTTGTTTTCATTGCTTTGCTCCCCACTTGGCACCTTGCTTATAGTTTTGTTTTCCAGTTTGTGCTTTAGTTAGTTTTGTTCTTAACTGGTAAATATAATTTTGATTTTCTTTGTTCACCAGGTCAGTCTATTGTACTTCATTGGACTGTTTTGACTTTGCTCATGGGTGTATATGTATATGTGTATATTCCATTATTTTAATTATTATTTGCCTGATTTTGTAACTGCTATTTGTCTGGGGTTCATTTTTGGTTTCCTGTTTTTGCATATCTGTTTTAATCTCACATAATGCCATAACAAACCACTTGTGGAATCTTTGTTCCTGACCAGAGATCAAGCCCTGAGCCTTTGGAGTGGGAGCAGTGACTCCAAGACCCTAGACTACCAGAGAATTAACCTTAAGGGGTATCAAGTAGTGAGAACTCACACAAAGGAAATCACTGTAATATAAGACCAGACATCACCCAACCACCAATAGCACCCTGTGTAGGATGCCTCATCTAAACAACAAGCAAAACAAAAATACAAACCCAATCATCAGCAGATAGGATTACCACCTCAGTCAGCCTTGCCCACGAGAGGAAAAACAAACAAACAAACAAAAACTCAACACAAATCTCACCCTCTATGAAGCTCACACAAACCACTGGACCAAACTTAGAGGGCAGAAACCAAAAGGAAGAAAGAATTCAACCTTGAAGCCTGGGAAAAGGAGACCTCAAACACAGTAAGTTAAAAAGAAAAATGAAAAGGCAGAGAAATACTACACAAATGAAGGAACAAGCTAGAAACACATAAATTCAATAAATGAAGAGGTAATAGACAAAGTACCTGGAAAAGAATTCAGAATAATGATAGTAAAGATGATCAAACACCTTGAAAGCAAAATGGAGAAAATGCAAAAATCAATTAACACAGACCTAGAAGAAGTAAAAAATAAATATGCAGAGACAAACAACACAATTACTGAAATTAAAAATACTCTAGAAGGAATCAATAGCAGATTATCTGAAGCAGAAGAATGAATCAGTGAGCTGGAAGATAAAATGGTGGAAATAACTTCTGAAGAGCAGAATAAAGTAAAAAGAATGAAAAAATAATAGTTTCAGAGATCTCTGGGACAATATCAAATGCACCAACATTCCAATAATAGGGGTCCTAGAAGAAGAGAAAAAGAAATGGTACGAGAAAATTTCCCCAACATGGAAAAGGAAATAGTCAATCAAGTCCAAGAGGCACAAAGAGCCCCATACAGGATAAATCCAAGGAGAAACATGCCAAGACACATACTAATCAAACTAACAAAGACTAAACACAAAGAAAGAATATTGAAAGCAGCAAGAGAGAAGCCACAAGTAATATACAAGGGAAACCCCATACGCTTAACAGCTGATCCGTCAGCAGAAACTCTGTAGGCCAGAAGGGAATGGCAGGATATACTTAAAATACTGAAAGGGAAAAATCTACAACCAAGATTACTGAACCTAGCAAGGATCTCATTCAAAATTGATGGAGAAATCAAAAGCTTTTCAGATAAGCTAAAGTTAAGAGAATTCAATACTACCAAGCTAGCTTTACAACAAATATTAAATAGACTTATATAGTCAAGAAATACAAGAGAGGAAAAAGGATCTACCAAATCAACCCCAAACAATTAAGAAAATGCAATAGGAGCATATATATCAATAATTACTTTAAATGTAAATGGATTAAATGTTCCAACCAAAAGACACAGACTAGCTGAATGGATACAAAAACAAGACCCACATATATGCTGTCTGTAAGAAACCCACCTGAGACCTTAAGACACACATAGACTGAAAGTGAGAGGATGGAAAAATATATTCCATGCAAATGGGAAGTAAAAGAAAGCTGGAGTAGCAATCCTCATATCAGATAAAATAGACCTTAAAATAAAGAAGATTACAAGAGATAAGGAAGGATACTACATAATGATCAAAGGATCAATCCAAGAGGATGACATAACAATTGTAAATATCTATGCACCCAACAGGGCTTCCCTGGTGGCTCAGAGGTTAAAGCATCTGCCTGCAATGCAGGGGACCTGGGTTCGATCCCTGGGTCAGGAAGATCCCCTGGAGAAAGAAATGGCAACCCACTCCAGTATTCTTGCCTGGAGAATCCCATGGATGGAGGGGCCTGGTGGGCTACAGTCCATGGGGTCACAAAGAGTCAGACACGACTGAGGGACTTCACTTTCACTTTCATGCACTCAACATAGGAGCACCTCAATACGTAAGACAAACACTAACAGACATAAAAGGAGAAATTGACAGTAGCACAATAATAGTAGGAGACTTTAATACCCCACTCACACCAATAGACAGATCATCAAGACAGAAAATTAATAAGGAAGCACAAGTCTTAAATGATACATTAGATGAGATGGATCTCATTGATATCTTCAGGACATTCCATCCAAATGCAGAAGAATACACCTTCTCAAGTGCACATGGAACATTCTCCAGGATAGACCACATCTTGGGTCACAAATCAAATCTCAGTAAATTTAAGAAAATTGACATCATATCAAGCATCTTCTCTGACCACAATGCTATGAGACTAGATATCAATTACAAGGGGGAAAAAAAGAAACTATAAGAAACACAAACACATGGAGATTAAACAACATGTTTCTAAATAACCAACAGGTTACTGAAGAAATCAAAAGGGAAATCAAAAAGTTTCTAGAAACAAATGACAATGAAAACATGAAAACTCAAAACCTATGGGATGCAGCTAAAACATTTCTAAGAGGGAAGTTTATAGCAATACAATCCTACCTCAAGAAACAAGAAAAACATAGAACAGACTGCCTAACTTTACACCTAAAACAACTAAAAAGAAGAACAACCCCCCGCCCAAATTAGTAGAAGGAAAGAAATCATAAAGATCCGAGCAGAAAGACACGAAAAAGAAACAAAAGAAACAATAGTAAAGATTAATAAAACTAAAAGCTGGTTCTTTGAGAAGATAAACAAAATCGACAAACCAGACTCATCAAGGAAAAAAGAGAGAAGAATCAAATCAACAAAATTAGAAATGAAAAGAGGTGAAAACAGACAATGCAGAAATACAAAGGATTACAAGAGATTATTATGAACAACTACATGGCAATAAAATGGATAACCTGGAAGAAATGGACAGATTCTTACAAAAGCTCAATCTTCCAAGACTGAACCAGGAAGAAATAGAAATTATGAACAACCCAATTACAAGCACTGAAATTGAAGCTGTGATAAAAAATCTCCCAAAAACAAAAGCCCAGGACCAGATGGCTTCACAGGAGAATTCTATCAAACATTTAGAGAAGAGCTAATGCCTATCCTTCTAAAACTCTTTTCAAAAAATTTCAGAGGAGAACACTTCCAAACTCTTTCTACCAGGCCACCATTACCCTGATACCAAAGATAGACAAAGACAACACAAAAAAAGAAAACTACTGGCCAATATCACTGATGAACATAGATTGCAAAATCCTCAACAAAATGTTAGCAAACAGAATTCAGCACCACATCAAAAGCTCATACACCATGATCAAGTTGGGTTTATTCCAGGAATGCAAGGATTCTTCAATATACACAAATCAATCAATGTGACGCACCATATTAACAAACTAAGAATAAAAACCATATGATAATCTCAATAGATGCAGTAAAGCCTTTGACAAAATTCAGCACCCATTTATAATTAAAACACTTTAAAAAATTGGCATAGAAGGAATCTACCTTAACATAGTAAAGGCCATCTATGATAAGCCTACAGCAAACATTATTCTCAATGGTGAGAAACTGAAAGCATTGCCCCTAAGATTAGATCAGCCCTGGGTGTTCATTGGAAGGACTGATGTTGAAGCTGAAACTCCAATACTTTGGCCACCTGATGTGAAGAACTGACTCGTTGGAAAAGACCCTGATGCTGGGAAAGACTGAGGGCAGAAGGAGAAGGGGACGACAGAGGATGAGATGGTTGGATGGCATCATCGACTCAATGGACATGGGTTTGGGAGGACTCCAGGAGTTAGTGATGGACAGGGAGGCCTGGTGTGCTGCAGTTCATGGGGTTGCAGAGTCGGACACAACTGAGTGACTGAACTGAACTGAAGGGTGTCCACTTTCCCCACTATTATTCAACATAGTTCTGGAAGTCCTAGTTACAGCAATCAGAAAAGAAAAAGAAATAAAAGGAATCCAGATCAGAAAAGAAGTAAATCTCTCACTGTTTGCAGATGACATGATACTGTACATAGAAAACCCTAAAGATGGTATCAGAAAATTACTAGAGCTAATCAGTGAATTTAGCAAACCTGAAGGATACAAAATCAACACAGAAATCATTTGCATCTCTATATACTAACAATGAAAAATCAGAAAGAGAAATTAATGAATCAATCCCATTTACCATTGCAACAAAAAATTAAATATCTAGGAATAAACTTACCTAAGGAGACAAAAGAACTGTACACAGAAAATCATAAGACATTGATGAAATAAATCAAAGATGACATAGACGAGAGATATTCCAAGTTCCTGGGTAGGAATAATCAATATTGTGAAAATGACCATACTACCAAATGCAATCTACAGATTCAATGTGATCCCTGTCAAATAACCAATGGCATTCTTCACAGAACTAGAACAAAAATTTCAATTCATATGGAAACACAAAAGACCCTGAATACCAAAGCAGTCTTGACAAAGAAGAATGGAGTTGGAGGAATCAACCTTCCTGACTTCAGATTATACTACAAAGCTACAGTCATCAAGAGAGTATGGTACTGGCACAAAACCAGAAATATAGACCAATGGAACAAGATAGAAAACCCAGAAATAAACCCATGCACCTATGGGTACCTTATTTTTGACAGAGGAGGCAAGAATATGCAATGGGGCAAAGAGAGCCTATTCAATAAATGGTGCTGGGAAAACTGGACAGCTACATGTAAAAGAATGAAATCAGAACACTTCCTAACACAAAGACAAACTCAAAATGGATTGAAGACTTGAATATAAGAACAGAAACTATAAAACTCTTAGAGGAAAACATAGGCAGAACACTCGATGATATAAATCAAACCAAGATCCTCTATGACCCACCTCCTACAGTAATGGAAATAAAAACAAAAGTAAAAAGTGGGACCTGATTAAACTTAAAAGCTTTTGCACAGCAAAGGAAACTATAAGCAAGGTGAAAAGACAAAACTTGGAATGGGAGAAAATATTAACAAATGAAACAACTGACAAAGATTAATTTCCAAATATACAAGCAGCTCATACAACCCAATGCTAAGATAATAAACAACCCAATCAAAAAGTGGAAAAAGACCTAAACAAACATTTCTGCAAAGAAGATATACAGATGGCTAACAAACACATGAAAAGATGCTCAACATTGCTCATTATTAGAGAAATGCAAATCAAAACCTAAATGAGATATCACTTCACACTGGTCAGAATGCTACTGCTGCTACTAAGTTGCTTCAGTTGTGGCCATCATCAAAAAGTCTACAAACAATAAATACTGGAGAGTGTGTGGAGAAGAGGGAAAGCTCTTGCACTGTTGGTGAGAATGTAAATTGATACAGCCACTATGGAAGATGGTATGGAGATTCCTTAAAAAAAAAAAAAAAAAAACTAGGTATAAAACCACCATATGACCCAGCAATCCCACTCCTAGGCATATACCCTGAGGAAACCAGGGTTGAAAAAGACACATGTATCCCATTGTTCACCTCAGCGCTATTTACAATAGCTAGAACATGGAAGCAACCTAGATGCCCATCAACAGATGAGTGGATAAAGTTGTGGTACATATACACAATGGAATATTACTCAGCCATAAAAAGGAACGTATTTGAGTCAGTTCTGATGAGGTGAATGAACCCAGAATCTATTATACAGAATAAAGTGAGTCAGAAAGAGAAAGATAAATATCATCTAAAGCACATATACAGAATCTAAAAAAATAGTTCTGAAGAATTTATTTACAGGGCAGCAATGGAGAAACAGACACGGAGAATAGAATGGACATGGGGAGAGGGAAGGAGAGGATGAGGTGTATGGAAAGAGTAACATGGAAACTTACATTACCATATGTAAAATAGATAGCCAATGGGAATTGGATGTATGGCTCAGGAAACTCAAATAGGGGTTCTGTATCAACCTAGAGGGGTGGGATAGGGAAGGAGATGGGAGGGAGGTTCAAAAGGGAGGTGCTATATGTATACCTATGGCTGATTTATGTTGAGGTTTGACAGAAAACAACACAATTCTGTAAAGCAATTTTCAATTAAAAATAAAAAGGACATGGTCAGCATCAGTACCTGGAGTCTGGTAGAAGCCTCCAGCTTTGTCCATCAGAGCAGATGGAGACAGCTCCCATTCCAAGTTTTGTGGGCAGAGTGGCTGCCACCTGGGGAGGCTCCAGGGGCATGGCCACCATCCCATCCTCAGACTGTGGAGGGTGGGGGCAACAGCCCATGGGGTGCTTCTCCCTGCAGTAGGCATCTCTTCCTGAGGCTACTTTGTCTGCATCTTTTCTCCACCCATGCAAGGAACTAAATTCCCCCCTCCCAGCACTGCGCTTGTCACAAAGGCATAGTCAGTTCATTTGTTAGACTGGGGGTGTGTCAAGCCGCTGACACTGGGTTTTGACGCAGAAGCGAGATCCAGCTGAACTGTGGCATCCTGGCACAGAGCAGACAGGCTTCCAGAGGCCCCACCTCCTGCCTGCAATTAAGGGCAATTTGCATAACTGTGAATGGGGCTGGCCTGGGTTGGTGGAGCCTGTGCGGAGCACCATGCAGAGACAGGCCTCCCCGTAGCCCCCAGCAGGCCAAGTGGGCAGTCGGGCGGCCCCAGAGGACAGAGAGGTCAAGAGTGAGCCGTTTCCTGGGGCATGGTGTGTGTCACTGAGTCGCTTCTCCCCCACCCCACCCCCAGCTGGCTGCCCAGGATCTGAGCACAGCACCCCCAGCTGCTCACACAATGAGCAGATGAATGCATGCTCCCCCACCCCTCCCCTGCCCTGCCACCGTAATGCTGTGGCCTCTAAATGGCAGAATCAACCTCTCACAGCTCTGGGGGCCAGTGTAGACAGGCTCAGGGGAGGCTTCCTTCCATGTTCTCCTGCAGCAAAAAGAGGGTGGGGCCCCTCTGGCCTCTTATAAGGGCTCTAATCCCATCACAAGGGACTGCACCCTCAAGATCTCATCACCCCACAAAGGCCCAGCCCCTTAACCCATGACTAGGGACACTGATTCAACATAGGAATTTGGGGGACACTTTCAGTCCAGAACAGCTGGCAAAGGGAGGGATGAACCATCTCCACGTGGGGTGGGGTGGGGCCCTGGTGGCAGTGGGTGGGGAGGCCTGGGCAGACTCTGGAGAATGGCCTTAAGTACACACAAGATTCCCACATGCAGGGACAGGCCACTTCCTCCCTGCTGGGGGCAGCATCTGTGGCTGAACAGCCCAGTGGAACAGCCTGGCTTGTGCCAGCCATAAATGATTTACACTTTTCTAATAGCTATATTAACAAAGTAGAAACAGGTAGAAATAATTTCATTAATCTATTTTTATTTAACTTAATTTATTCAAAATATTACCATTTCAACAAGCAACCAGAATAAAAAGCGCTAGTAAGATGCTGATGTTTCTGCTTCCTACGAGCTCTCTGGAGTCATGAGTGTGTAGTTTTCACCAAAAGTCCCTGGGATTCAGACTGGACAGTGCACTGCGAAGGGCAGCTCAAGGCTCTATGAGAAGCCCGGAAGAGCAGTTTCCAGAAACGTCTGCCCCACAGCCCATGATGCCTGCACCCCCTCCCTGGGTCCCACCTCTGGCCCACAGGGGAGAGAGAAGTGCAGCCTTCAAACCCCAGGGTCATCCCTAAAATGGGATGTGTCAGGACCTGCACAAGGTCAAGTTAGTCATTCATTTAAAGGGAGTCATGAGCAAAGTTGTGCTAAAAGATGAAGCCACCCAGCAGGAACAGTGGGCAGGCAGCCTCTCTGGGGGACACTGGAGGAGGAGCAGGGATCCTGGGGTAGCCTGTGTCTGGGGCCGTGGCTCCCAGAAACAGACCTGGGCCTTCTCCACATCCCAGGAAGTGTCCAGATGCACCAAGATTTCCAAGGAGCAGGGAGGAGCCATAAGGCGTGCCCCAGGAAATCTCGCTTTCCTGCCCTGTCACCCACCCAGCCCCAGAAATGAACCCGAGTTATGCCAAGTTGCTAAACCCTGAGGACAGGGTGCTGGGAAGGGTGAGAGCACCCAGGGGAAGAGGCAGAGGTGAGCGGCTCCCCTCCCCCCGCCCCAGGCCTCAGTCTCCTTCTCCATAAATGGGGACAGTGGGGGCAGCACTCAGCCCTGAGGGCGGCTGTGGCGAGTGGAGCGGCCAGTCACCTCTCGGAACTTCATTAGTGATGCGGGAGTGGGGGGCAACCACTGTCACACTGTCACAGTGCCTAACACGCGCCAGTCACAGCTTTGTCACAGTCCTAATCCCTGTGGGAGGTCTGCTTACCCCGCTCAGAATCTGCTCAGAATCTCCGTCATTATCTGAGACCCGAGTCAAGAGCCTCCGTCAGAGGGTGGTGGACCCGCCCTCTCAAGGCCCGGGCCAACTGCCACATCACTGGGTAAGAGGCCCTGAGCTGGTCAACAGCAGTCACACTTTCTAGAACTTGTCCTCCCCACCCAGAACACTGCGATGGACGCAGACTGACTCCAGTGGGGAGCCCGGGGGGTCCCCTGCCCAAGACGGAGCTCACAGCCCACAGAGAGGAGTGTGGGTCAGGGGCAGCTCACGAGGGAACCCACCGCTTCCTTCTCCCCAGATCTGTGCTTACGTTTATCACCAGAGCTGAGACTTTGAAGGGTGGTCCCACAAGGTGCTTCCCAGCAGCCTTGTGAGGACAAGGACTCAGACGTGGACATGGAGACTGTTTCCCTGTTACAACTGGTAATCAAGATTCATTTTCCCTGACAGATCTTATCCTGAAAAGACATCCACACTCTGTTTATAACATGTAAATTACTTGGGATTTGCAAGTCGATTGCCTGCATGAATATTCATAAAGCTGGATATCCAGGCGGGTCGTGGCTCCCAGGACACAGCCCATTTGGGGCCCCAGGCCTCTCGCAGCAACATGACAGGTCTGACAGATGCCCACACAGTCACCAGAGGTCACTGTCACCTAGACATCAGCAGGGTCTGCAGGCCTGTGTCCACCTCACTATGACCCCCGACAGGCGGGGGAAGAAATGCTGCACCAGGGAATGGGGTGGGGGCACCCTTGCCCTGTTGATTGACCTACTTTCCTAAATTAAAGGTCACTGCGTGGGGCTCTTGGCCTTGGCCTGGTGGTGGGAGTGGGACAAAGCTGTACCCCTCCCCTGGGATGTGTGCACTCCTGGCTCCTCGTCGATCTCTGACACGGGATGGGGAGCTCTGGAGTTCTCTCCCCTGCAGCCACAGGCACTGAAAGATGGCTGGGGAAGCCAATCTGTGAGCTGGACAGTCACAGGGAGCCTGGGGTCTTCTTTAGCAGCTGCGGGGCCTGGCCAGCCCAAGGCTGACCAGCCCAATGATAGGCCCCGTGCACCCTCTTGCTTGTGAGGTAAAATCAGGTGTGTTTGCCCAGCAGGTCAAAGGCCCAGTAACATGGACATTGGTTAAAGATATTACTCTTGAACCAAAGCAAAGTGGGTTTGAGTTGGGCTCAAGGTAGACTTCTTGTTTTAAACTGTCTTAGCTGCTAAAGCTGGTTCAAGAAAATCTGGAAATTTGCTTGAAGAGCAGGGGGCCAGGAAGTGGCCTTTATCTCCAAACCCTGACACGGGGGCTCCCTGCCAGGCACCACTCAGTGACCCACAGATGCTGCCAGTCCGCTGCATCCTCACCATGGTCCAGACAGGGGACCAAGGCAGAGAGGTCCCGTCACCCCGTGAGCAAGTATGGGTGGAGATGTGCATGCAGGCCACCCTGGCCAGCCCCTGCTTGCCAGTAGCACCCAAAATGAACTACTTTAGTTATAAATCTAATTGCATGTGTACAGGATCTACAGAGGAAAAATTACAAATCAGAGAACACCTAAATCAATGGAGAGAGTCCATGTTCATGGACAAGAAGACAATATTGTTTCTGTTTCAATTCTCTTCATCTATAGATTCAACTCAACACCATCAAGACCTCAAGAAGTTATTGTGTAGATATTAATGAACTGGTTCTAAGGTTTAAGTGGAGAGGAGGTGAAAGACCCAGAACAGCGGACATAACATTCAAGGAGAACAAAGTTGGAGGACTGACCGCTGGCTTCAGGACTTCATATGATGTCATCGGTTCAACCTGGCACAATAAAAACATAGGAGAAAGCCTCCGTAATACAGAAGAACTCAACTCACTCAACAACAAGAATTTAAAAATTGGCAAAAGCTCTGAACAGGCACCTCATCAAAAAACAAAACAAAACAAAACATAGGTGACAAAATAAGCATAAGAAATCAAGGTGCTTGACATCCTAAGACACTGATGGTAGTGGTGGTGGTTTAGTTGTTAAGTCATGTCTGACTCTTGACACCCTATGGGCTGTAGCCCACCAAGGTCCTCTGTCCATGGGATTCTCCATGCAAAAATACTGGAGTGGGTTGCCATTTCCTTCTCTAGGGGATCTTCCTGACTCAGAGATGGAACCCTCCTCTCCTGCATTGGTAGGAGGATTCTTTCCTCTGAGCCACCAGGGAATCCCTCCTAAGTCTTTATGGAAGGGCAAACCTAGACAAGGAGATACAATGTGAATGGAGATAGATACAATGTGAAGAGAGATATAAAGCCAAGAGAGACACAATGCGAATGGAGATACAATGTGAATGGCTAAAATAAAAATGAGGACACCACATGCTGGAGAGGATACAGAGCAGCACAGACTCTCATTCTGCGCTGGTGGGGATGCCACATGGTATTACAGCCACTTTGGAAGAGAGTTTGTAGTTTCTTATATAACTAAACATACTCTCACCATACAATCCAGCAACTGTGCTCCTTGGTATTTACCCAAAGAAGCTGAAAACGTATATCTACACAAAAGTCTGCACACTGAGGTTTACAGCAGCTTGTTTTCACATAGCCCAAATTTGGAAGCAACCAAGATATCCTTCAGCAGGTGAATAAATAAAAACCATGGTGCATCCAGACAATGGAATATTATTCACCGCTAAAAACAAAGGCACTATCGAGCCATGAAAAGACATGGAATAAACTTAAGGGCATTTTTAAATGAAAGAAGCTGATTTGAAAAGCCTACGGACTATGATTCCAACTCTTTGTATGACATTCTGGAAAAGGCAGAAACATGGAGATGGTAAAAATTCACACTGCCTCTGGGCAGAATTTAGACATTTAGAAACAGTGACCAGGTCCCCTTGGTGCCAAGTCCCCGCTGCCTTCCTTGGGTGTCCCCACTCCTGTGGTCACCTTCCTCAGGACACATCCAGTTGCATTTAAAGCGGGCACAAACTTAAAGGCTGAGGGAAACCAAGGCCTGAGGGCTCAACGTCCTGGCTGAGGCCCAGGGTGAGGTCTGAGGCCTTCAGGTGCCCACTGGGGCAGTTTGTGTCCAGGGCACCTTGTGTCCAGTGGGCCAGGACACAGAGGTCTGGATGAGTGGGGGCTTTGGGTGGGGAAGCTGGGGTGCCTGGTCCTCTGGGCCATCATCTCTGCCCATCCCCAAACTCATCACCCTGAGCTCCACCCTGGCTGCTGAGGTGGGTCACAGACCCACTGAATGCTGCTGCCAGTGGCTGTGCCTGGGCGGGGACCTTGGACACAGTCCCAAGCTCCAGGGGCAGAACACGTGTCCTCCATGGGGATGGGGCTGGAGCTGGAGCTGACGATGCCACAGAGGCCACCTTCAAGGTGACTTGTTGCGGGTCCTGGCCATGTCACAGGCCCCATGTGACCTGAGTCACCCCTGACTCAGAGATGTCCACTATGTGGGCCACAGCCCAGCCCCCCACCTCCCAGCAGGACCGTCTCCAGATAGCTCAGACTCCAGTGAGAGGGGCTGAGGCTGGACTTCTCCTGAGCTCCTTGCCTGCCATGCCTGTGTCTCCAGGGACCTAACGCTTCCTGCCTGGACCATCCTGGGGCTGTGGGCAGAGCAGAAAAACTGGCCTGGGGCAGTCCATGGACTGCAGCCTGGGAAAGGCCACAGAGAGTGTGTCTGGGCACAATCACATTTCAGCACCGACTCCCTGCTGGCCAAGAGCTCCCAGGGATGGGAGGATGATGACCAGAAGGATCTCTCTGACTGCAGTTGGGAGAGGCAGGACAGGCCCCCTCTCCAATTCCAGTCCCCAGTGCCCTCAGAATAAAGTCCACCCAAAGTCCTTCTCTGCTGAGAGGCATCTGCATTCTGAGCCCTGGGCCCTGTTGTGGGGACTGTGGGTGCAGCTGCCAGTACCTGGACCAAGCATCTGCTGGCCTGTCCAGGTGGGCTGGGGGATGCGCCTCTGATCTGAATGAGGAACAGGTGTTTGTCTCACAAACACGACTGCCTTGCAATCTGCTCGGCAGAGAAAGCCCAGCCTTCCTTCCAGTCAGCATGCTCGCCCTTCATGGATTGTTCTTTTCTTCTTTCTCTTTGTGAGCAAGACACGCACACAGAAATAAACTTCCACTGTGCACACCTATCTTCTGCAGAGCTCTGATCCAGCCCAAGTGGAAACGGGTCCAGGGACTGGCTAGCAATTAAAACCACCAATGCCTTCAATTTTCACTGAAATAGAAACAGCTTTGCAGAGGGGAAGTTGAGAAATGAGCCCTCTGCAGTTTTTAGAACCAAACGTAAAAACCTGCAGGATCAAAGCTGGGGTTGAATGGAAGCTTTGCGTACTCCTGCCTAGAGAATTCGTCTGTCTGTCCGCCCCCAGAGGAAAGCTGGCAGTTTGCCAACCAAGCCAAATGTCCGGGAGTCAGGGCTGCCTTATTGGACTCCGCCTTCGTTACTCAGGGAGGAGTGGAGCCTGAGGTTGGCACAGGAGCTGTGAGGTTAGGGGATGGAGGGCTTCATGGAGGAGACAGCCCTGGGGCCCTGCTGAACAGTGGTGGGAGGTGAGGCCATCACAGTCAAGGAGCCTGAGCCTCTGTCCTACTGGGTCAAAACTCAGATGCTCAGAAAATCTGGGGGCAGCAATCACCCACTTGCCCAGACCTGAAAGCCTCTTGGCCCTTCCTCCAGGAATCCCTCCCTGCTTTGGGAAGCTGACATCGCTTGAAAATCAGTGTCACTCTTCCTTATCTTCATGGGGAGTCCTGGGAGGGCTGTAAAGAGCCCAAATGGCCCTTGGGGCCTGAATGAGCCATGGAGTTTGGGCAGTCCTGGAACTCTGATTGGCCTGGCACTGTCTGCTCTGACAGAGGGTGAGAAGTGTAGGGCACTTGGGGCAGGATTGGCCCCGAGTCAGTCGCAGCACTGGGGGCCAAGGGTGTGTCACCCAGCTGCTCTGTCCTGTGGCCCGCTTTGCCTGCTCTCAACCAGGAGCCACGCCTGGCCAGTCTGACTCAACATTTCCCCCAGACTCCAGGAAGGACCCAGGGAAACTGAGAGGAAAAGGGCAGGCCCCTGGGCAGTGCCTTAGTTCCCTGCTGGCCCTCAGGAAGCTCCTGCTGGCCAAGGTCGCCCAGGCAATTTGCCTGAATTCCTAACATCCAGGGGCCATTTGAGCTTTCAACCAGATATGACGAGTGGCCCAGGGTCCACCTCTTCCAGCCGAGGTGCACCCTCCAGCTGCCCTGGACACCTGTCCTTGTAGAAGTTCTGTCCAGCTTCCCCATCTGTGCAGCCTGCTGGAGTCACCTGGTTGCTAGCCAGGGGCTTGGAGCCACTGCCCAGAGCTGCTCTGCTGAGTGCCGGCAGGCTTGTGGAAGGAAGCTGGCTCCAACCTGCTCGCTGGATGAGCCCTATCACAGGGAAGGAAACTGTTCCAGGCAGTGACAGCCGTGTTTATGTTCGGGGGCAGAGACAAGCTGTTTGCGCCTCGCCGCACTCCGGCACTTGAACCCACCTGTTCCCGGCAAACTCCAGGCTAGGGTCCCTGTGATCCCCTTGCCCTCCCAGCCTTGCTGCTCCAGACTCATGGAGATTCAGGGACTGGGACCACAGGCTCAGGTGCCATGCTGAGTGTGGAAGAGGGCAGAGGGAGCTGCAGAGAGAGAGAGCCCTAAGTGACAAGTCTTTGGGGAGATGGGGACATGTGTGCACAGAGGCGCTGCACCTGACTCCGGGCTGAAGGGGCCTGCATGGGCTCTTGTGGGGGCTCAGCATGACCTGACCTGGCTTCAGGAGATAACTCTTCTGGTTGGAATGAGATGGTCTCTTTCTGGGACTCCAGGAGCACCCAGCGCCTGTGTAACCAATGAGCATGGGAGACACTAAGCCCTCTCCTTCCTGACAGTCAGTCTTCACAAATACCAGCACCCACCCCTTCATCCTGTTGATGGAGCCAGGGGCTCAATCGGCTGCACCACAGCATCTGGTTTCCAAAGCAACCCTAGAGGTGACAGTGTGACACCCAGACGCTATCAGAAGTGATGAGGGTCACAAGCATCATTCAGCACCCATCTCTCCTGGTAATGGATG
The DNA here is from genome assembly GCA_917880005.1 of Nanger dama. Classification (NCBI taxonomy): domain Eukaryota; kingdom Metazoa; phylum Chordata; class Mammalia; order Artiodactyla; family Bovidae; genus Nanger; species Nanger dama. The sequence continues at coordinate 1,065,633 of CAKJTW010000080.1, forward strand.
AGCAGACCCCCTGGCTTGTGGGCACCCTCACTGTTTGTGGCTATGGAGCCACTTGACCTCAGATCTGGGAACTGACTAACCCCATGATGTCTGCGGAGGGTTCCTGTGTTCCAGGGGCCACACTGCATGGGACAGGCAGGAGCTCCTGGGACCCACATGTGGGTAATTGGGGTGACCGGCTCCATCTCCCAGAGGGGCAAGAAGTACAGAGGAGGGGGTCACATGGGGTCCCTTTGGGCGTTCCTTCATTGAGAGCCTGCCCTTCTGGATTCCACGCTCTGACAGCAGCTATTTCTCCAGGGCAGGAGAAACAAAAACAAGTTTAATTTATTGGTAATAGCAGTGGAAGTCCCGAGGCAGCTGGGGCCTGAGCCACTGGCTCCTGGACACCGGAGCCTCCCTGGAGATTTATTTCTGTCCTGGCATGCTGGTGCTGGATTCCAAATAGTTCCTGCACCGTGACCCCAGCTCACAGTTTCTGAGAGTGTGGGGGAAGTTGACCCAGGGGTGCCCCATCCCTTTTGAGATTTAGTGAAAAAGGTCAGGGAAGGACTCCATTAACACCCCTAGAAAGGGTTGGAATTGGCTCAAATGATTTAAATGTCAACCAGACACTCCTTGTCATCAGGGTGCTGGTGCCCCATCCCCTGGACCACTGTCTGGCAGCTCCTTTCAGTCCCTGTCTGGTCAAGCCCAGGGGCAAGACAGGGAGGGGAGCTCTTGACTCTTCAGGGGACCACTAGGGCCCCAGGGAATGCAGCAGGGATTGCCTTGAAGCAGAGCCACTGGGAACCCCCTGTGCCCAGGTCAGGGAGCCTAGCGGGTAGGGAGGGTGCCACACACTGGGTTGGAGGGTGCCGGGGAACTGTCCACAGTCTGGCCTCACTGCTGCTGCTCCCTTTCTGGCTCACCCTTGGGCCAGCACAGCCTCCTGATCAGGGACCCAGCATCCACACCTGCTCCTCCCAGTCACCCTGCACAGCAGAGCCATCTCAGATGCTGAGTCCCAGGAGTAAACCCAGGCTTGTTCCACACATGTGTCCCCTCAGGCTTCACATGGCCACTTGGAGACAGCATGGATTCTGACCCAGGTTCAGAGGCCTCACAAGAGTGTTAAAGTTTTCACACTTGGAGCAGAAAGGATGGACCCTGGAGCCACAGACCTCACCATAGACCTGTTTGCCATGGCTGGCTTTCCACATTTGACCCCCTCGACTGTCACAGGCACCTGTCCCTCACTGTGGGCTCATGTGCAGTCATCAAGTCAACCTGAGCTCAACTTTGATTCATTACAGTGTCATGCAGGACCAAGCCAGGACAAGTCAGCACGCTCCAGCAGGCACTGAGAGTTTTCAGCCAAGGAGCCACGTGACAAGGTGTGAACAGTGGAGCCACCTGACAAGGTGTGAACAGGTGGGGCTATCTGACAAGGTGTGAACAGGTGGAGCTACCTGACAAGGTGTGAACAGGTAAGACAACTGGCCAAGCCTGGTAGAGGATCCTGAGGCTCATCCTCAGAGGCCCTATCCATCCCAGGCCTGCGGGGCGTAGGGAGAAAGCAGTGACAGAACCCATGTGTTCATGGTCCCAACCTCACAGGATCACCATGGGGGTCAAATGAGAATATCTGTGAAAGAGGATTTGTGGCCTGCCTGACCTGTGTCCTCTTTCTCCCCCAGCCTCACCCCCACCCAGGGCCATGTTCTTGCAGGGAGGTCAGAGAGCATCTCCTCTGCTGAGACACTGAAAGCCCCATCCTGGTTGGTCTTGGGACTGTGCTGGGCACTTGCATTGGAGGCCTGTGAGGTCTGCGTTCAGACCTTCCTGCTCCAACATTCACCCAGGGGTCCCTCACAGGCCTGAGCTGAGATGACCTGGGCAGGCAGCACACAGGGGCCAGGCCTCTGTCCAGGAGAGCTGGCCCTGATCCCACTTTCTGTCTCTGCTCTTGCAAGTGGGGTCTAGTGGGGTTATTGGTGGCCCTCCGTGCAACCCCTGGATCCTGTGAATGGGACCTTATTTGGAAAAAGGGTCACCATGGATGCAGTTAAGGATCTCAAGATGAGATCACCCTGCATAGGAGTGGCCCTAAATCCAGTGACAAATGTCCTTAGGAAGAGCCAGAGAGGAGAGATATGGACACAGGGGAGAAGTCATGAGAAGATGAAAGCAGAGATGGCAGAGAGGTGCCATGAGCCTAGGACTCCTGGACCACAGAAGCTGGAAGAAGCAGGAGGACCCCTCCCGGGAGCCCCTGAGGGAGCCTGCTCTGCCCACACTCTGATTTGGGAGCCCAGACTCCCAGCTCTGGGAGAATGGATTTCTGTGGTCTGTTGCTGCAACCCCAGGACCATCAGCTCATGAGACCATGAGGTTCCCGCAGCTTCCATGACAGGCAGATGCATAGAAAGTGTTTGGGGTTAGAGCTTTTTCAAAATGTGAAGATCCATCCTATGTGGTTTTAACTGGAAGCTTCCTGAATGCCTTCTAGCTGCTCTCCAGCCCTGACAAAAATGTAGGTATTTTTAATACACAAGACGGTGTCTCTTAAACAAGCTGTCAGGAAAATGAATTGCAGGAAGTTTAGCGGGTGTTAACCCTGTCTAGGTGCCCTGCAATTATCCACGTTGAGTCTGCAGGCGAGTGTGACAGGGTGGGGGCTCAGAGGCGCCTTACTGTTGCAGAGCAGCTCACCTCGGCTGGGGTACGCTGTCTGCTTGCCAGCTCGCTGTGGCTGGCTGGTGTTTTTTTCCCAATCTTCTGGGCCTCTGAGCGCACCAGGAGCCCACTGTCCTCTGGGCCCCCCGGGGAGACTTGAGCCCCACTGAGCCCTGGCCTAGGTGTGGCAAGTGCCCCCCTCTGCCCCTCCTCCCCAAACCCTGGGCAGCCCTAGGCAGAGAAGACATCCCCTGGGGGTGCTTTGGTCCACCTCAGCAGAGCGGGCAGTGGGGCTGGGCAGAATGTGGTACCCAGGCATTGCAGCAGCCTGTGGGGACAGAGGGGGCTTCAGGCCAGCCACATTCCCTTCTGCTTCCAGCTAAAGCCATAAACGCATCAGCAAGGGCCATGCCATGACTCAGCTGCCTGATCCCTTGCTCATGGGGCTCTCCATCCAGCCTCGTTCCTTGGATGCTGGTGCCTGAGCTCCTGACCTGCTGTCCAGGGAGATAGGCAGATCACTGGGAGATCACCAGGGGATGTTCAACTTCAACTTGGCCCTACCTCCCGCAGGCCCATCCCTGGGGTGGGAAGAACAAAGGGGGTGATGTCACGGGGTTCCCCATATTGATGACAGTCCGGGGGGTCCCTGGACTGCCTGTCCAAGTAGGTCCCGGGGATAGAGAGATCTCTGCCCCCACCTGACACACCTTCCTCTTAAGGGCCCCCAGGTGGGGCTGGCGGCAACGAGAGCAGCCAGTCTGTCCAGATCAGCAGAGCCTGGGAGATGGGTCAGCACAGATGTAACTGCTTCTCCCTTGTCCCCGGCAATAAATAGTGACCCTGGACAGTGCTTCTGACCGTGCATATCCTGCTGGGCACAGAGCCCGAAGTGGACTGAGTCACAAAAGAGCAAGTGTTCGATATAGGCTCCAAGCCAGCGTGTCCTGGATGACTGGACAGGCAGGGCTCCCCAGTGACACAATGCAGATGCACTTTCACTCCCTCCCAACCCTTGGGAGCTGGAGGTTTGTGATCCTGCCAAACAACTAGGAAACGATGCTCCGAGTGACAGTATCCCACGGCCTGCTGTGAGCTCTCACAACTTCATAATTTCTGAACAAGGACTATCCCAAACAACCCCAGGACTCTCTGAACTTGAGGACATTGGAAGTGGCGTGTTTCTTCAGACAGAGGAACTCTCTTTGAGTCACTCGCTAAAGAATGCTCTTAACCTTTAGATGTGCCCACAGAGAGTTATTGAAATTTACAATAAACCCACTTTTTAACAGACAAAGAGCTAAAAATGTTTAAGTCCAAATAATGTTGCACTTTTTCGTAAGCCTCAGTACAAAATTTACTCAAACACTGGGGCTGTCTTCCACTTTATGTGTCTAGGATAACAATGTTTCTTTTTATGTATTCTTTTGCTACATTGTTTTAATAATCCCTTTGAACCAAGTCTTTTATCATAAGCTGCCTCCGATATTTTTGAAAGTAGGCAGTGTTTAAAATCCACTGATGATTTCTACTTGGGGCACTGGACAAGCTCGCCTGTCATAAACAACTATAAAATTGTACACAATTTGTCAGGCGATTGTTTTCAGACACAAGACAAACCACAGTGCACACACCATGGCCCCCGAGAGCAGGAAAGTCACAAGGTGTGGTCTGCTGTCACCCAGTGCTCTATTTGGGGACACTGTCCTCGTTGTGACATCAGGAACCGGGGTCTGAGCAGAGCTTGGCTACTCTGGTGAGGAAGCAGAATTCAGAGCTTGGGGCTGCAGGAGTGGCTTTAATCTGCAGATTCGGGTGCTGGGAGGGGAACCTGAATGGTGGGGTCCTCAGAAGCCCGTGGGGGTCTCTCGTAGGTTCTGGGCTAGCTGGGCTGTGTGCACACACTGTGACCTTGATGGGCTTATGGGAGGGTGGCTGGTATCCTGGCTGAGCTGGAATGGAGAGAAGTCTTCCTCACACACCAAGCATCCCACTGAGATGCCAGCAAGTCCACACCTTAGGAATAAGGACCGTGCCTTAGAGTCTAGACCCACCCTAACCAACCAAACCAAAAATCAAATGGAGAGCATCCCCCAAAGAGACTGATCCAGTCGCAAGTCCTCCCAGTGGAGGAGAGCGTGGGCTTTCACTGATGAGGTGAAACCAAGCCTACACATGGAGCAAAGGATCAGACAAAATCCAACAGCCATTTGTGCTAAAGCTCTGAGCAAACAAGGCATAGAAGGCAACTTTCTTCACCTGATTAAAAATAAATTTACTAAAATTTTAAACTAAAACTCTCATATTAGTCCCTTAGTTGTGTCTGACTCTTTGCAGCTCCATGGACTGTAGCCCACCAGGCTCCTCTGTCCATGGAATTCTCCAGGAAAGACTACTGGAGTGGGTAGCCATTCCCTTCTCCAGGAGACCTTTCTGACCCAGAAATTGAACTCAGGTCTGCTGCTTTGCAGGTGGATTCTTTACCATCTGAGCCACCAGGGAAGCCCTCAAACTTAATTATAAATATTAAAGACTTTCTCTCTAAGATCAGTAGCAAGGCAGGGAAACTTTCTCCTCCACCCCTATTAAATATCATACTAGAAATTGTAGCTAGACCAATAAGGCAAGAAAAAGAAATTAAAGATTTGGAAGGGATGAAATAAAACTTCCTCTATTCATAAACAACATCTCTGTTGACATAAAAAATCCCAGGGAATGTACAGAGAGATTTCTAGAATTATTAAGTGTACTTATCATGGTTGTAAGATATAAGGCCAATAACTAAAAATCAATCACATTTATATATACTAGCTGCAAAAAATAGAAAATAGAAAAAAAAATTTAAAGTACATATATATATATACAATTCTCCAAACATGAATAATTAGATATAGACATAACAAAATATGTGTAAGATCTGTATACTGAAATCTACTACCATTGAAAAAAATCAAAGACCCAAATAAATGCAGTAATGCAACTTGCATATGGATTGGAAGGCTCAGTGTTAAGATGTCAAGTCTCCCCATGTAGATCTCTTAGTATAGAGGAACACAATCCCAACTGAAACCCCTGTAGGCTTTTTTGTAGATACTGAAAGTCTGATTCTAAATTTTATGTTGAAAAGCAGAAGAACTAGAGCAGCCAAAATGCTTTTGAAAAAGAACAAGTTTGGAGCACTTGTGCTACTTGAAAGACTTTCTATAAAGCTGCGGTGATCAGGAATGTGGGACTGGGGATGGTACAGGCACAAAGACTAAAGGGACACATGACAGTCTGGATAGAGCCCCAAACACAAGGTCAGATGATTTTTTTATTAAGGTACAAGAAAACTCCAAAGGAGAAGAGAGCATCCTTTCATAAATGGTATTGATCATTTGGGTAAGTATATGCAAAAATTACCTATATCTCACATTCTATAGAGAAATTAACTCAAAATGGATCATAAGCCATGATCCCTGGCTTATGGATTCCAGAAGATACAGATTCCAGAAGATAAAAAAAGAAAAACAGCTTTGTGACCTTGCATAAGCCACTAACATTTTTGGTAAGTTAGGTTTTATCAAAATTCCAACCTTTTGCTCTGTGACCTGCAGGATTAGGAAAATACAAAGTCAAGCCACAGAAGGGGAGAAAATATTTGCAAATCACATCTCACAAAAGACTTAGATGCAGAATATATATTTAAAACTCTCAAAGGTCAACAACAAGAAAACAAACAACCCAGGACTTCCCTGGTGGTCCAGTAGTTAAGAATCCACCTTACAAGGTGGGGGATGCAGATTCAGTCCCTGGCTGGGGAACTAAGATCCCATACGCTGTGGAGCAACTAAGCCCAAGCATCGCATCAAAAGATTCCACATGCCATAACCACGACCCAGTGCAGCCAAATAAATAAATATCTTAAAAGAAAACAACCCAATTTTAAAAATAGCCAGGTTCTTCCCAGGTGATCGAGTGGCTAAGATTCTGTGCTCCCAATGCAGGGGGCCAGGTTCAGTCCCTGGCCAGGGAACTAGACCCCACATGCCACAGCTAAGAGTTCACATGCCACAACTAAAGAGTCTGCATGCCACACCTAAGAGTCAGCACAGCCAAATATATATATTTTAAAATAGGCAACCTACAGGAACAGACACTTTTCCAAAGAAGATACACAGATGTCACGTAACTGCCGGAAAAGATGCTTAATATCATGAGTCATCAAGGAAATGCAAGTTAAAACCCCAGCAAGATACCACAACACACCTACAGAATGGATACATGAAAAGCAAAAAACCAAACAAGCCAGACACCGACAGTGCCGGGTGCCAGCCGGGATGCAGAGAACTGTCTTTCCATTATACTGCTAGTGGATGGTCAACATGGCACACCCCCTGTGGAAGGTCTGGCAGCTTCCCCCGAAGTTAAACACACTTCCTGTGGGACCCAGAAATCTGACTCTCATGTTTACATGAGAAAAATGAAAGCATGTGTTCACACATCGGCTTGCACATGAATACTTGCAGCAGGTTTATTCATAATCGCTCAAAACCAGAAACCACCCAAAAGGCCTTCAAGCAGTGAGCGGTGAGCACGTGGTGGAGCATCTGTACAGTAGAGTACTCCTCCACACACAGAAGGAACACGCTACTGACCCAGGCGATGGCACGAGTGACTCTCAGGCATTATATGCTCTAAGAAAGCCAGACCCACAGGCTCAGTGTACCTGGCATCAGAGGGGAGGGTGAGGGCAGGGGCTTGCAGAGACTCCTTTGTGTGACAAGACTGTGCCCTGTCTTTGGAGCCAGTGGTTACAGGCTTCTCTGTATTTGTCATAAGTTTTAGATGTAAACAAAGGCAAATGATTTTTCTGGATGTAAACTTTAGTGTTAGCTACTCAGTCCTGTCCAACTCTTTGCAACCCCATGGACTGCAGCCCACCAGGCTCCTTGGTCCATGGAATTCTCCAGGCAAGAATACTGGAATTGGTTGCCATTCCCTTCTTCAGGGGATCTTCCCAACCCAGGGAATGAACCCAGGACTCCTGCACTGCAGATGGATTCTTTATCATCTGAGTCACCAGGGAAGTCCGGATATAAACTTAAGCCTAAGAAAGAAGACAAATGGATCTGGTATCTGATCAATTTTCCACCTTCTCCAAAAGTGACCTGGTCTGGGTCATCTTGATCATGCATGCAGACTTCCTAACCATCTTCCTGAGTCCCCACTGTGTCAAAGATCAGGGGGAACGGTTGTCTAGCCACATGACCTCTTGCTCAGAGTCTCCAAGGGGCCCATTTTCCCAGGATAAAGGATGTCCTGTGTCCTCAAAGCTATGGTTTTTCCAGTAGTCATGTATGGATACGAGAATTGGACTATAAAGAAAGCTGAGCACTGAAGAAATGATTCTTTTGAACTGTGGTGTTGGAGAAGACTCTTGACAGTCCCTTGGACTGCAAGGAGATCCAACCAGTCCATCCTAAAGGGAATCAGTCCTGAATATTCATTGGAAGGACTGATGCTGACATTGAAACTCCAGTACTTTGGCTACCTGAAGTGAAGAACTGACTCATTTGAAAAGACCCTGATGCTGGGAAAGATCGAAGGCAGGAGGAGAAGGGGAGGACAGAGGATGAGATGGTTGGATGGCATCACTGACTCAATGGACACGAATCTGGGTAAACTGTGGGAGATGGTGATGGACAGGGAGGCCTGGTGTGCTGCAGTCCATGGTGTCACAAAGAGTCGGACACGACTGAGCAACTGAACTGAACTGAACTGAACGGAACTGTGTCCTCCATGATCACTCGTCGCTTGTTGCCCTGCCCTGGGCTCCTTTGCTCTGGCCATGTCATCCCAGTAGGTGCTGTGTACCTTCTGTTCCCACTCTGGAACCTTCTTCCCCAGATGCTGTCATACCTGCCTTTACCTAAGATCACAGCCCCACTGCCTCTCCTGTTCACTTGTACTTACTTGTGTTGCCACTTGTCTGTCTTCTCTGCTGGGATGCACACCCTTTGGGGAGGTTCCCCACAGGACCCTCTGTGTTTGGCAGCTGGAGCTGGGTGAGTGGGTATGGAAAGGGGTGAAGGGGGAGGTGTCATCACAGAAGACAGGTGGGGATTCTTCAAGCACATGGTGCTGCAGATTCCTGGCTCAGAGGCCCTCGGGCAGCGAAGGCTTTTCAGGGGAGCTGGGCAGATGCTCAGTCTGGTCCCTGGCCCTACAGGTGTGAGAACAATGCCAAGCTTGGGGGTTTCTGGGGTCTCCTGCAGGACCCTGCCGTGTGCACACAGACCCCGAGATGAGACTGGGTGTGACCATGGGATCAGCCCCCCAGCTCTGGGCAGGGGAGCCTTTGGGGGTAGAAGGCTCTTGTTGCCCCTAAAGGTGCAAATCAGAGAACCTGTCTCTCCTTGAAGCCGCCTCTGCTGCGTGGGGTGCTTCAGCCCCATCACTCCTGGACCACAGAGTAACTGTCACCTCCAGCTAGTAACTGAGGAAACCGAGCCACAGAAGGTCACATCTGTAGCCTGGCCCTGCAGCTGGTCCGTGGAGAAGTTGGCACTTCACCTTGGATCCTGGGCTGCCAAAGACAAGAAACCCAAAAGAACCCCTCCCTAACAGCTTGGGTGCTTCCCAGCTCCACCTGGCTCCCTGGCCGTCTCTCCCTCTGGCTCCAGCCATGGGGGATGGAGCCACCCCCACAGGTGCACACATGTGACATCCCCAAAGGGGGCAGGGATCATAGCACATGGGCGCTCCATCTGGGCCCCTTGTGGGAGCAGGACAGGGCAGGTGTGGGCCTGGCTTGGATGCCCCCACCTCCTCTGGGCCTCGGTCCTCTCTTGGGGCCCAAGGAGCCTGGCTGCTTCCTCTGGGGGGCTGCCCTATCACCGGGGATGGTGGTGGCCAGGTTCAATGCTAGGACGCTGCCAGGTTAGAGTGGGGATCTTGGGGAGCAGGCAGCCCCCACAGCTGTGAGCTTGGTACCACGGTCCCCCTGCAGAGAGCTGAGCATCTGCCTGGCTCCTGGGGTGATGGGGGGTAGGACGAGCAGCTGCCTGGGGAATTCGAGTTCCCCAGAAATGACCCTCGGACCCTTTGGTACTTTCCTGTCCAAAGGCACCCCCAGCCCCCAAGAGGACCCGGCACCCAAACTCCCTTCACAGGGTGAGGCCATGGACTTGGCCTTTAGCCTCAGAGAGACTCATGGAGACAGTGTATTTTCACCGAAATCATCCTTTATCTAAGCCCTGTGAGTTTTGATAATGCTCCATCACAGAGCTGGCAGCACCCACAAGACACAGAACATGCATTGCCCACCGCCAATACCCCTCCCTTCCCCGCCCTGTGCCCATCACTTTCCTTCCAGAAAGTCACATGACTGGAGTCATACAGTTGGAGCCTTTTGAGACTGGCTTCCTTCCTTGGCACGGTGCATTCACTCGTGACCACCGCATCTTCACCACAGCTTAGAGACTAAGGCAGGCTGGAAATCCTGTCTGACAGGGGCCTGGAGCAGCCAAACCCTAGACACACAGTCGGGGCTGGGGGTAGGGGCAGCTGGTGTCCAGTGGGGATGCAGTCTCCCTCAGGGACAGTGGGGGAAGTCCCCATCTGGAGATGGGTGGGGTGGTGGTCTTTTAAAGATGGAGAAAGTGGTAAATTTCACATTATGTGTGTTTCACTAGAACAGAAAAAAAGGAACAAAAGCTTGTGATTCCTTTCCCTCTAGAAACACAAGCCATCAGACAACCAGACGGAAGCCTGGCTGCTTCTCTGGTGGTGGGATGCAGGCCTTCAACCACCTGAGCAGGTTGATACCCTCCTCCCCTCACAGGCCCTGCCCCACCCAGTACAACTGTCCTGCTGGGGCCCATGGGTGACTGTACCATGCTGGTACCAAAGCTAACAGCTGGAGTCCTGGTCCCCCTGAGCTGAGACTCTGGACACGAGGGATGGGCTGCAGTCCCCAAGCGCGTGGGTGTCTCCTGGGATGACTGCTCATGGGGGTTCCTGCCCCACTCGCTGCCCCAGACTCTGTCCTTGTACAGAACCATAGCACAGTTGCCAAACCAAGAAGTCCTACTGCATGCCTGGACATCACTGGTGAACCCAAGACTGCATCCCCACTGTCTCAGCAGCAGCATCCTTTCTGCACCTGGGTCTGATGGGGAACCCAGCCTGGTGCTCAGGGGCTATGTCTTCAATCCCCTTAATACAGGAGAGCCCCTTGGCCTGCCCTGAACTTCCATGACCCGGCACATTGTGAGTGCTGGGCAGATGCTTCCGGGGGGAGGAGCTGCATCCTGGGCAGTGTGTCCAGCAGGAGGCAACAATCTTGAGGGCACATCTTTGCCTGTTTCCCCAACATAGCATCACTCTCCTGGGGCCCTGTGACTCCCCAAACTTCAGCCACAAGTGTCAGCATCACTGAGGTGAGCTGGCTGCAGATGGAGGAAGGGGAGATCGATGGATGAAAGGGAAGTGAACAGGTGGATGGGTGGGGGCGGAGGGAGAGGGCACAGCGCAGCTGGTGGCACAGGACAGAGACACAGAGAAAATGATCCATGGCCTGATTTTATTGGAACCAATTTTCTTCCACTTTGCGGAGACAGGTCTCGGCGGCCTCTGCCTCCGCAGATCATGTCAGACTTTAATGGCCTCGGTGCTCAGCAGGCTGCCCGGAGTCGGTATGCCCATGGACATGACCCCCTCCCGCACAAGCCACACCCAGGGCCGGATGCCCCTTCTGAAGCTGGGCCCAGCCCATCGTGAGGAGCAATGCTGCCGGCACTGAATGTGAAAGAGGCCATCTGTGAAGGCAGATTACAGGGGTACCCCACCACCACCCCCCGTTGCCCTCAGCCTCACAGCTGCTGCCAGGGGCACAGGTCCTGGAAAACGGTAACAATGAAGTGATGACAGAGCCCCTTCCCATGCTGATGCAGGTCTGATGGGTGATTCCGGGGAGGCTGCTTTAACGTGGCCTTGTGGGTGGGAGCTGGATCTCTAACAAAGGTACACATGCCCTGTGACCCCTAATTTTCTTCCCCAGGGCACCGTGCATGCAGAGGGGCTGTTCTGAGCTGGGGCACCTCCTAGATACCCGCCATTCCTGCTCCTAGAGCAGCAGGTCCCGGGAGGGGGACATCCACCTCCCCCGACCCCTACCAAGCACTGGGAAGATCTACCCCCCTCCCCAGCTTTGGGAAGACAGGATTTACTAGGGGATGGAGATGTGGCAGGGGGGAGGGAGATACCACTACCCTGTAGGATTGAATCCAGTCCCCTCTGGGGCCCAGAGGAGGTGCTGGACTGTCCCAGAGCAACGGGGCCGGCTCCTCAGGCTCCCCCTCCCAGGCTTCCCTGTGGACCAGGGGCCCAGGATCCAGGGCCTTTGCTGGCCCAGGAAGCCCTGTCCTCACCATGAGTTCCTCGCACCTCGTCCACTCCAACCACACACTCAGAAAACTCCCAGCTGTATCCAGCAATGGCAGCTCCAAGTTGCTCAGAAATCTCACCGCCAAGCACCTCATTTCTAAACACTACTTCTGTTTGCAAGTGTCCAGAATGGAACCTCACAGGACGGAGGGCGACAGGACTGGTGGGAGACACTTGGGCTGGGAGGGGGCCCCAGTTTTGGAAAGAGTGGTTGTTTTGATTGCCCACCTTTCCACACTTCCCAGAATAGCCCATGACAGGGAGACACACGGATACAGGTGCACAGCCCCTCTCTGCATAGATGTCACTGTTTAAAATAGTGGACATTGGCCCAGATTTGCCAAGTGGGGAACATAAAATCCCCTGGGAACCTCTCCTGGGACAGTGGATGGTGCAGAGGGACAAGAGGGGAGGGGGCAAGGCCAGGGCTGAGCTTCCCCATGAGGAATGTTCCTTCAGGCACATGGAACAGCACACAGGAGCCCGAGGAGCCTCGCAGGAGCAGTTGGTATCAGAAATAAGTGTGCCTCTAATAACTGGCCCATCAGCTTTTCTCGAGCGCATGGCTGAGGCCATTAAAGAAAAATGGAAACTCCGCTCTCTGAGGTCTCAGAGCCAGCAAGTGCTGAGTAAACGCTTAGCAGTGCTACACCTGCGGCCACAGACTCAGTCCTTCTGTAGTGCGAGCTCCACAGACACTTACCTAGTGGATGAGTGACCAGGACACAGCCTGGGCCACATCAGCATGGCAGCCTCCCACCAGAAGGATTCAGGGAGGGCCCTTTGGGAAGCCAAGCCAAGTTCCTGGGGTATCTGACCATCTGGCACTAACAGAGGGTGAGGGTGCTTAAGAGGGGTTCTCTCTGCGGCTGTGTTTTCTTGATGATCCGACCCCAGCTGCTCCTGGCCCAGCTCACAGGGGTCCAAAGGGGCAGGGGTCTCAGGGGAGCATCTCCTGGATGGGTGTGACTGACCTGCCCCACCTTCACAGCCAGGTGTTGTGGCTGCTGTCTCCCAACTCCCAGCCCCAGCACAGCCTGAAAGACCCCAGAGGAAGCTGGAAGGTAATTCCCACTCTTTCACCACACGCACCCTGGCTGCTCCTGCCTGCAGCGCCTGTGACTCATCTTCCTGCTACATGTGGCTGCTGTGGGCCCCTCTGCACAGGAACACCTGGAGCCAGGGCAGGCGAGGAGCCTGGAGCTTAATTCTGCCCACTGGCTCCATCTCGGTAGTGGCCTGTGGAGGGTCAGTTGCAGCCCAGAATAGACGTGCAGATGGCACGTTCCCCACCCCTAAGCATGCCAGCTCCCGGAGCCAGGCACCCCTGTCACACTCAGAGGCAGCAGCATGGGTTCCTTGAGAAGCTGTTGATGACTTGGGTGTGAAAGGACAGCCAGACAGGACAGCCAGTCTCTCTGGCCACTCCCACCCGGACCTGGCTCAGCCCAGAACCTCCTCTCCCATCCCACTCTTGGGTGGAGGGAGCCCCCGCCCTTTCATGGCTACCCACATCCTGAGGCCACCATGCCTTTCCAGGTGGTATCTCTTCCCTGACTTGCTCTGGTGGATACCCTGCTCCCAGGCCAGGGCCCTGCCTGAGAAGCCTTCTCCCTGGAGCCGGAATACCCCTGCCTGGCTGAGCCAATGTCCAGGGAGGTCTCCAGCCTGGGTCCCCACATGCTTCACCCAGACCCTCTGAGGGCAATGGTCATCCAACTCCAGGCCCTCCAATCTGCTGCCAGGCCCAATACCTTAGGATTTTCCAGCAGAAACAACATCACCACCACCACCAGGGATAGCACCTCTGACTGCTTCTACCTGCCAGGAGCCAGACAAGGGCTCCCATACCTTCTCTCTTGAATCCTGTACCTTCTGAGACCAGGGCTATGATTGCCCCATTTCACAGATGGGAAAACTGAGGTTAAACTAAGGAACTGGCCCAAGACAGCATCAGGCCAGGAGACACTGAGGGAGCAGTCCAGAATAGGGGTTCTGCTGTAGAGGAGAGGGACCACACCTGTGGGGAGCACAAAGCCTTTCGAGAAGCTGATGGGAGGGACTCTCTCTGGAAAGAGGACGCCAGCACGCACATTTGCTTTACACCTCAGGGGCTCTGGGGACGGCTGAGGCCCATCCACAAAGCCTCGGCTTCAGGGAGGTTGGTAATCTGGGCTTCCAGCCCCTTTGATGGAAGAAGGGAATGAAATAAGTGGGGCTGAGGCCTGGCAGCCCTGGAGTGAAAGGTGGGAAGAAGCCAGGGCTCAGGCTACTCTCAAGTCCCCTGCCCCTCCCCCATCCCCACTCCTTCCCAGCTTCATAGGAACAAAATTTCTTTGAGACACGAAATTTTCTCCACCTTCCTGTACCCAGAGGACACACAGACAGGAAACTACTTCTGGGATGAGGCACTGAGGCTTCCCTGAGTGTCCGCCTTGGACCTTTGCTCCCAGGGGAGATCCCGGTCTGGTGCCCTCTGACTCCTGCCCCCGACCCTCGGAAGAGGCTGCTCACCTGGATGACGACCTTGACTGTGGCAGTGCCCACGATGGGTGTGCATACCAGGCCGCCGGGGTGCTGGCCGTCGGCGCTGCGGTTCTGCTGGCCCATGGTGAAGAGCATAGGCACAGCCAGGAGGCCGGAGGCCAGCCAGACGGCGCTGATGAACTTCTTGGTGCGGCTGCGGGACATGAGGGTCTTGGCCTTGAAGGGGTGGCATATGGCCAGGTAGCGTTCCACACTCAGGCTGGCCACGTTGAGGGCGGTGGCGTAGGTGCAGGCGTCGCGGAGGAAGTAGTAGCCGCGGCACACGGCGTCACCGAAGGCCCAGGGGTGGTGCACCCAGATGAAGTTGTACAGCTCCACAGGCATGGCCAGCAGCAGGATGAGCAGGTCGGACAGTGCGAGGCTGCCCAGGTGGTAGTGCACCGTGCTCTGCAGGTTCTGCAGTGACTTCTTGCGCGCCAGCGTGAAGGCAGTCACGGAGTTACCAACCGTGCCCACCACGAAGAGCGCCAGGTACACAATGGTCACCAGCACCTTGGAGTAGATGTCCGTGTTCACATCCAGGTCGCTGCTGGGGGCCGCTGGTGCCGACTCCGACAGGTTGCCAGAGCCATTGCCCAAGCCGGGAGCCAGGAGCGCCGCCTCCAGCACCGACGGCAGCTGCGTGAACGGGTGGCCAGTCTGGCCGACCCAGGGACCGGGCTCCGAGCTGTTGAGACGCATGTCGGGCGCTTGGGGTGGGGTGCTGCTGCGCTTTCCCGGGTCCGCTGCTGGAAGCCAGTTGGGGCGGAGGGGAAAGGGGGTGCGTCTCAGGCAGGGACAGAAGAAAGGGAGCCCGAGGGGTGGGCGGGAGAGGCCGAGGGGGCGCGCCGTCGAGCCGGGGAGCGCCAACCTGGTCCGTGCCAGCCTGGCGCGCTCGGCGCTCGCACTCACCGGGGGTTGCAGCTTCCCTCCAGGCTCCGCGCTTTCCCGGCTTTCTCCGAATGCCCGATCCCACGGTTCCTCGGGTCCCTGGGAGGCAGAACCGGTTCTCACGGAGAGCGCCTGGCCGGTTGGGGCTTGGGCTGCGCGAGTCAAGCCTGTGGAGCCGAGCGGAGCGCACGCCCGGCTGCCCGGCGCGCTCTCCTCGCTCGCGCTCTCCGCGCACCTCGCTCCGCGCACCTCCCGCCGCGCCAGCGCCCTCCCGAGCTCTGCGCCTCCACCGAGCCTGCGGCGACGGCGACGGGCGCGCCCAGCCGTGGGGGGCGCTGGAGGGGGAGAGAAGGCGGCTCCTGCCACTGTCCCCGCCCCGCAAGGGGGCAGGGCTGGCTGATCACCCCCGCGCACTCTCAGGGACCATCTGGACTGGAAGGAGCGCCCCAGGGAACTGGGATCCCAGCGAGGTGCTCCAGGAATATTGGCTCTTTCCAGGCACCCTCCTCAGGTGGCCCTCTTTCGGGGTCTCCCCAGCTTCTTATGCCCCCCTTCCCCAAGGGAACTGCCCCCGGGTCACTTCCAGCCCACCCAAGCAGTGGGCTTCCTGCTGAGGTGGAGGGGATGCCAGAAGCTGGGCTCCCAGGGGGCTCTACTCTAGCACAAGTAACTGGGGGAGGGGTGACTGAGGCGATCAGAAAGCAGAGGATAAAGTACCACCTGCCTCTGTGCAGGGTGGTCTCCTGTACCCAGCTCCCTGGGGTGGCTGTGTGCCACTGTGGGTGCAGGTGGTAGGGTCCAGGCCTGTCATCACCACCTGAACGTGGACCACCAGATGTCATCCTCAGGGCCCAGCCTGGCAGGATGTAGAGGGACCTGGCTGGGCTGGGAATCAGGAACAGATACCAGAGGGAGCTGAGGGAAAGGGAGCACTGAGGAAAGGGGGAGGGACCGAGCAGCCCAAACTTCAGACCAGTGAGGGGGAAGCTCAGGCTCAATGCTTAGTCTCCAGTTCCCAGCTGGTCCTGAGCTTCTCCGCTCCACTGAACCCTGATGTTCCCACCACGGAGTCTTAGCACATAAGATACGTGCTTAAAAATGTAGCCTCGCAGGAAACACAAATGTCCCTTTGCTGGAGGCCAGCACAGTGAGCTCAGAGACAACAGGAGTGGTTTCAACCTGCTGCTTAATATCTGGGTGAGTGTTTTAGCTTTCCCATCCCTCTGTTTAGTCATCTGTGGAATGGGTACACAGATCAAATCGATGCTCCTGGGTCCCCATTGTTCTGGATGCTGTTGGCGCTGCAAATAGCAGGCGCTCAGTGGACACCTGTGGAGTGAATGCTTTTGTGCAGACTGTGTGAGGATTTCGGAGGGTGTGAAGCTGAAATACCTGGGAAAACAAAAGTTGCTTTAACTTCTCCAAGTTAGACCAGGTTTGCTCTCTGGAAGGTGAGCCCACAGGTTCAGTGAACAGGTCCTGGGGTTGGGAGTTGAATGTCCTTGCCGCAGAAAGCAGTGCCGTGTCAGCCTATGTTGGCCCCTGGAGGTCATCCTGAACCCATGGGGACATGGGGGTCTTGCCGTGGACGGTGGTATTGGGTCACCTCTTATGAGATCCCCGCTCCTCCCCCAGAAGAAGACAGTAGCCAGTGGCCACTTTGCTGGCCAGTAGCTGTTGCCACTCAGGACGTTCCTGATGGAAATGCGCTCTCATTCGGCTGCTTAAGCTTACTGTTTGGTTTTCACACCCCTGACCTTTCTGCTAAGCTGGTCTTCTTTGCAAAGATTTCGAGCCAGCCTAGGAGCTTAAAAAATCATAAAAGACAACTTAGCACAAATATTATGACACAGCGTTTGCTTGAAATTACAGAGGAAATGTCACCTGGGCCGCCTTGCCGAACCACGTGGGTGGCAGGACCTTGTCCAGAGTCCCCGGCTGCTTAAAATCCTCTTTCTGTGAAGCAAGGAGCCTGTCCAGATAGCCCGGCAGCCGGAACCTTCTGAGTCCAAACTGTTTGCCTCTTTTGCTTATGATTTCCCTGGACATGCACTTCCTGAACAGCTGGGACCCTTTAGGGAAAGCTTTGGTGAGGTGCTCACAGAGCGGGGCTGGTCTTCTGTGTCCATCAGTGACTGGACACACCCTTGACTGGGCCTAACTCCCTCTGAGCCTTGCTGGCTTCCCCCGATACTCCACATGCTGTGTGTCCACAATGAGCTTGCTTGTCCGAGTCTGCCAGGGCTGAGATGCTCTGGCAGGTGTCTGAGTTTCTTGGGAAGCTGGTGTGTCGGCCAAGAGGGCAGCAGCACCTGGATGTCTCCAGCTTCCTGGGGAGCCCAGGGTGATGTAGGCAGGGTGGGATCCTGGCTGTTGAGCTGGGCGGTCACCTGAGCTTCAGTGTGAAGGTCAAGTCTGAGACACGGAGGGAAGATGCCTGGATGACCACTGCCATGGGCAGGTGTGTGTGTGGGTTCTTGGTTTGTTTGCTTTGCTAACTTAGCCCAAGCTCTGAAAGGTACCTGGATGTAGTGGGTGCTCAGTGTTCTTTTGATGAACTAGTGAAAGAGATTAGATGATGAACAGTGAGACTGGCAACATGCATGGTCTTTCTCCAACAGGCTTCCAAATGCAAGAGGATGTAGCTATGGAACCCAAGACAGACCCCTTTGGGTTGTACCTCTGGGCCTGAAGCTATCGAGGTGGCAGGGTTATCTAACCATCTTAGGAGAGTGGCAGCCAGGATGAGAGGCAGAGGGTGTGACAAGGACTTTACTTTCCTGGCTATAAGAATTCAGTCCTTGGAGTCCTGGGGTCACATCCTGTCTTTCCTCTGGCCCCCACGTGGTCCTTGGGCAATTCTTATTACAAGAAGGCTTCTTCCTAAAATTAAAAAAAAAAAAAGGTTCACAGCAATACCTGTATCAGCTCTCTATTGATCTATTGCTACATAACAAAGGACCCCAAACTCAGTGACTTGGTGGCAAAACATACATTTTATTGTTATTAAGGTTATTATTAGGTTTCCCATGAGGCTACAGGTGGGTGGGGAGTAGTATACATTTATCTAAAGACGCTAAGGATATTTGGTCTGTGTAATTTGTAGAGTTTGGCTGTTGACTTCTCACTCACAGCCTGGAAAGTGCACATGTCAAAACGCAGAGCATTCCAAGGAGGATGTTAAAAATATAGCAACACTTGTGTGAGAGCTAGTGAGTGGAGCCGGAGTGGCAGTGGCAGGCTTTCTTCCAGGCTGGGCACCAGCCTTGGCTCTCACATCCTTGTCCCTTGTGTTCCCAGTTGTGCCTTAACCCTTGGCCCCTGGCTGGCTTTCTGGAAATTTGAGCTGTGGTCACAAGGAAGAGCCAGATGATGGGGAGGGTGTGGCTGCCAGGAGTGTACCCTCCTGACTGTGGGCTCTAGGTCTATAAACTGACCAAGCCTCAGTGGACCTGGTGTCAACAGGTTACTATGAGCACCGTGTTTCAGGTGCATGACCACAAACTCCGGCCTTACTGCCAGTGGGCTAGATGAGGAAGAGGAGGAGCTGAGCTCCTGGGCCCCTGAGAGTGCGGGCATGGCTTTCATTCCCATCAGTGGCAGGGGCCCTGTGGAGGATGCATGAGGAAGGCTGAGTTCCCAGCTGCAGGTTGGGGGCTAGTCCCTCTGGGCTCCACCCTCTGAAGCAGGCAGGGAGATGGCTGGGGGGAGGGGTTCAGGCCGTGGGGACACCTCGGCTGCAACTGTCATTTCACCCCCGGCAGTAGCACAGCCCCTTCTCTTAACAATCTAAACCATCTCACTGTGCACTTTTCTAGATTTATTGAGCAGAGCACTTGTACAAGCAATAGCCACCAACACTTGCAGCCGAGAAGGGCCTGGCAACTGTGGACTCCACCTGGGGCCTTGAAGACTTCAGCAAAGACACATGTCAGGAAAGATGATGTTTTGGAGGAAAAAGGGCATGTTAGATCATCTAAGGAGAAAGAGAAAATCTGATCTCCAAAACAAGCTTCCGTGCAGCCCAGGTTCCTAAAAATTACTCCTGTGAAGGCTTTGCTGTGGCATGCATTTCAGGCTGATCAACACAAAGGATGCTTTTTAGAATTTTCTTTGAAGTTGCAACCTGACTTCTGGGAACCAGGTTTGAAACTGACAGAGTTTTATCCCCCACCCTGAGTCCCCTGCCTTCCCCCTTCATCCCCCTTGCCCTCCACACTTGGGTCAGGCTACAAGAAGGGTCCCTGAGTACCCCCTCCCGCAAAGGCATTTTCTTTTGAGACTTTCTCTTGGGTGAAAGACAACAGAGCATCCAATGCAGAAGGACAAACAGTTCCATCTGCTCAGCTTGCAGAGAAAAGCAGTGTTTTGTCAGCTCTCTCCTTGGGAAGCTGAGTTTATGCCTCTTATAAATTTACCAATTTCTGGTTAGCTTTCCCAGGGGTGCTTGTGAACACACTTGCGACTTAAGCTGAAAGAGAAAGGGTCACAGCTGCTGGGCCCCCGCCCCACAGGCCCCTGCCCCCTGCCCCATGAGCCTTCCTTCTGTGGTGGTATCTCCCCGGGAGGGTGATGCTTGCATAAGCATGACTTCTGACAGTTCCAGCTCTTCTTCCAGAGACCCGAAACCTGTGCCCTTTATCTGTACTCAGGAGTTCCAGTTGCCTAAAAGTACTTAAATAGAAAAACATGTCTCCCATTTCCTAATGACTTCATACGAGTTCTAAAATAAAACCCGACTCTCCTTAGTCATTCTTGCCTCGGAGCGTTAAGGTGACTCCAAGCACTCTTGGGAAAGAATCAGGTGCCAGAGAAGGCAGGTGACCCACTTGTCCGGGTGGCCCCTGCTCTGGGGCAGGAGCCTTGGAGAGAATCCTGCGGAAGTGCCGGCAGCAGGCCTGGTGGCTTGTGGATTCCAGGGTGCAGTCCCCAGGGCATGTCTGAGACTAGTGACCCCAGTGGGGTCATCCCCTCTTCCCTTCGCCCTGCAGGTAGGCGTGTCTTGGGAGTAAGTTCTGGCCTGCAGGTGGGCAGGGTGGAAAGGGGCGCCCTCTCCCATCAGGCCTGGGTCCTCCTCTGGCTGCCACTGCCTGCCTCTCATCTTCCTGGAACTCCCTTGCCCTGCAAGAGCCCCCTGAGATCATTTCTAAGGTGAGGTAGAGTCTGCAGCTCCCAGGGATGTGCTTTGAGGCCCTGGATGGGCCCCTGATTCCTACAGGATAAGCAGACCAGTGGGGGATGGAGTGGGCAAGGCTGGCCAGTGCCCAGCCCCGGGGCTCAGAGGGACTTCCTCTGGACCTATTAATCATGGACAGTTGAGGAGCCCCACTGTGGGCCCCATGAGGGTCCAGGGGGTGCTGTAACCAAGAACCACAGCCTGGGGGCTGCAGTGAACACAGGTGTGCGTGAAGCCCCCCCTTCTCTAGGGGCACCAGTGACGTGCTGGCATTCTCATCCCTGCTCAGGGCTGTCCTTGTGGCACTGGGAGGATGGCCAGGCGAGGGTGAGGGCCAGGGCCAGACTTCTCTGGGGCCCAGTCCTGGGAAAGCCCTTTCCTGGGGCAGGGCTGAAGGCTCTGTAGACACATGGTCTGCTCCCCTCAGAGTGTAATTCTGGGGTGGGCAGCATCATGTCCACACGTGGAGAGCCGCTTGTTTTCACTTCGGAAAGCTCTCTCAGCGCAGTTGTACCGCCCAGCAATCTGGTTTTTAAAAATATCATTGAGGGGGAAAAAAAAGAGCATTAGCACGTTTGAGGGAAATGTGTTCTCGTGTAAATGAGCAGTTAAAATATAATCAGATTATGCATGCAGAGCGAACACGATCTGCTGAAATCGCAGCCTCTCTCGGGTCCATGAATACATGCGAGCTCGCCGTGCAGATACGCTGCCCGCGCTGCCGACATCAAAGCGGGGCTCTGCTGCGGGCATTGTTCTAGGTGCTTCACACACACTGTCGCCTTGAATCTGCCTTCTCCCTCCCTGCCCCCTGCACACACACACACACACACACACACACACACACACACACACACACAGAGCCATAGACTGAATATTAAATACACACCCATGTATCATGGCTGCAACAGCTAAGAGAGCTGATACGTTATAATATTTTTCTTTTAAAAAGGGCCTAGGCTGCTGGATGCCACCAAGTGGATAACCTTGCCATGGACACCTGTCACGACCCTTGAATCTCAGTCTGCTTTCTATTTTCTTGGTTTCAAATGCCTTGTTGGTGGAACAGGCTTGTCCTCCACATAGGCAATCTGTTGCCTGTTTGTTACTCTCCACAACAGGCTGAATGGCGCTGCGCCACCAGTGACAGCGGGCATGGACCCAGGAGGGGACATCTGTTGGCTTTGCTCGTCCAGACCCACAGTGCCACCCCCTACCCCGATGCCCCAGACTGGCCCTCCTGCTGGATCCCAGGGGTCTGTGATCCTCACAGCCCACCCTGCATGGCCTTGGGGAGGGGCTGGTCCTTTCCTCTCCATCCCTGCTAACCAGAGTGCCCATCCCCACTGCCGTGGGGACACAAGTTGTATGCCTAGGGTCCTTCCTGCTTGTTGGGAGAGGCAGGCCCCTGTCACTGGTTGCCAGGCTGGTTACAGCAGAGCTGGGGATGGGAAGAGGCCCGGAGCCCTGATGGTATCACTCTAATGCTTGATCCTGCCATACCTGGAATGCGCCTACCCACCCCACTTTTTCTCAAGCTGGCTTGACTTGTTTCCATCCATCCCCTGCCAACACACTCAAGAATCGACTGTGGGTGCTTGAGGAAAAATGGACGTGCTGAGCCTGCCATGGGCCCTTCAGACATCACTCAAGGATTCCGCATCCACTTGATGGCTGATTCTTTTATGTGTGAGGATGGAGAAATGGCCACAAAGCGCTGAGAGGAAGCCCAGGGTTTCATTTTTCTGAAATCAGTGGGAGGATGACGATTGGGCCACGCATGAATTGCTGTCTTCTCTGGAAATTTCAAGGCTGGGTAATGAAGACATCAGCTCCTGGGCTGCTGCTGTCTGACCGGAGCCGGTGGGGATGATCGCCTCCTTCCTGTGGCAGCTAATGATTAGCTTCATGTCAGCACGTCGCCACCACAGACTGATTTGCCTACACAGTCAGTTACTTAATGAAAAACAAGTTTTCGAGAAAACATAATTCCAGGGCCCCAGTGCTACTTCTTTCAAAATAATCCAGAAACCCCGCCTGGCATCTTCTGAGTCTGAAAATTCTCGAGCAGCCCAAGTCCACTTCCTTCCCACCCAGGGGTGGGGGCGATGGGTACCTGGCTCTGTCATTCGGGTTTAGGGGGTTGGGGGTGTCAGCTGTATTGTGGGATATTCTTGAAAATAAAAGCCTTGGGGAATTACCCTGAAGCCAACATTTCACCCTGTTCTTCACCTGCCAATGGATGGACAGATGGATGAGGGATTTTTGACTTTGTCTAGTTCATGTTAAAATAACAATAATTCGGTGGAGACCCTAGGTTGACAGTGGACAAAACCGGAGTGCTCTGGGCCCGGAAGGTGGGAGCAGGGGATGGGCACCCTGTGTTCACTGGAAATCAGTGGGTGTTTCCCTTTCAATGATGAGACTAAACCTCAGAATCAGTCCATTGAGGTACCTCGCTGCCTCTCCTGTTGCTCCCAATGTGAAACGAGTGGTGAACCTGAAGTGTCTGAATTATAAATGCAGAGCCAAGTGCACTGAAAGCACACCGTCCCATGTGGCTGTCTGGCCTCTAGCTGTCTCCGTGACCTCTGGGGCATCATGAGATTGAACCAGGCTCGGCCCAAATTACAACAGAAATGAAAGCATTTTTCTTCAGAGGTGCCTGGTCCTGTTTGGGAGGCTTTTCTTGCAGGTCACCCTCCCTCCATCTGCCTTTGGTCTGTGGCCTGTGTCCTTCCTCCCTCTCACCTTCCTCTGCATCATCCAAATCTGCCCTTGGTGAAGAAGTTGATGCTAATTCAGACTAAAGGGTACATGACTACTAAGGCTTCATATACCCTCTTTTTCCTTTATATCTTATCACAATAGATTTTTAAGAAAAGAAAAGAGCAAAGATCTGACTGCAGAGTGATGGCAGCTAGCAGGGGCTATGTGTGGGGTCTGAGCTGTAGGGCTCAGGGCTTGGTTTTCAGTCCTCATTCTGCCCCCTTCCTGAGGCTAGTGGCCTGGGCACCATGTCCCCCACCTCTGCCCTTGGAGGTGGGAATTTTCTTCATTCTGAAGCTTCATGAAGTCCAGTCTCAGCCTGGTCATCAGATAGTCAGGGTTGTCCTTGGTAACCAGAGGGCATGTCTGGGGCACTTCTTCACTGCAGGGATGGAGTGCAAGGGTGGCGGAGGAAGGAGGCTCATTTGAGCTGGTGCTGGAGGTGACACATCTCAGTGAAGAGCTGTTCAGATGTCCTCTGTCCCTCTGAGCCTGGGAGACTCCTCCTGGGGCCGAATTCCTACTGAGACACTCAGGTCTCCCCTGAAACAGCTCACCGGGGAAGGCTGCTCTGGGAATGACCCCCTGGGAAGCCCACTGCCTGGAGGCATCACCCTCCACACGGCTCTGGTATGATTCAGTTTTCTCGCTCTGGGCAGGTTTTGTCATCAGAGACCAAAGGTGGCCGGACAGAGAGGCCCAGCTGCTGCCCTGTGGATCACCCACAACTGCAGCTTGGGAGGCAAGGCAGAGAGTTGGGGAGAGGAGGGACTTTCTGGGAGGAGGAGACCTGGAGCAGCCTGCCCCGCAAGGAGCCCTCCTCCCCTACTAGACTGCCAGGTCCCCTGGAGCCTGAGGTTTGCTGCTTCCATGGGCCAGAACAGGCTGATCCACACATTCCCAGCCAAACCTTCCTTTGAAGCGAGTGCGCCTGGTGTTCCAGGAATGAGGGCCACAGCTTCCTGCGTGGCCATTGTCTATATTTGACTCTTCTGTCTCTGGGCATTGGAAACCAGTGCATTTCTTTCCCAAGAGGGCCAGCAGGCAGCTCATCCTCCAGAGAAAACCCAGAACATTCACCATGGCCTCATGAAGCTCCTGCTGGAGGCAAGTGATGTGTAAGGCCCTTGCCGGCTCTGACAGCTTCGCGTTCACTCTCTCCTCCTTAAGACAAATGACTTCCTGCTCAGCCATGCAGAGAGTGGAAGGGCCAAGTACAAAGTGGACTCAGGAGGTCTTCCTGGGGATCCAGGCTGGGGAGGCATAGGACACAGCAGCCAGGCCCCCTTTTCTGTCCCACCCCCACCTGCCTGCACATTCCTCTGTTCCCAGGCCCTCACATCCCAGCTAAGACAGGATGGTGGTCACCCAACACCTGCCCTCGTGTCCACGGCCTGACCAGCGGCCAGCCCTGACCTGGACAGGGCTGCGGGACCCTGGGTGGCTTATGCACGCTGCCCTTGGCACTTTTCTGGGGAAGGTGGGAGGAAAATACCGGAAGGAATTGCCATTCTTGTCATGAAGACTCAGTCATTAGCTGCAAAGCAGACTCACATGGACCATTGTGATGAGAAACCTGCCGTAGGGCTAATTAGGCTTCCAATTAGGGACCTCCAGGCGCGGCAATGCCCGGGGGGCAGGGGATGAGGGCGGCTGTGATTAACTGTGGAAGACTTCATGCTGCTCTAGGGGAATGAAGGGCTCCCAGCAGTGTGGACAACACTACATGCCAAGGGGATGGGCCTGTGAGATAGGGGATGGAGGGTGGGGCCAGGTGTGGACCTGGCAAACACTGCTGGCCTGAGTGTGGGGCCAGCCCTGCTCTATAAATGCAGGTAGAAGAACCTCCCGAGATTCTAAACCAGCGCGTGAGAGGGTGGTGGACTCTGCCCTTAAAAGCAAGTTCCCCACAGGACTCTGGTGGAAGTATAGGGGACTGAAAGCCTGAAAAGGCCCTACAAACATCTGGGAACACCTGAGTTCTCAGAAGAGGCAGAGAGGCCTGGCAGGTGTGTACGATGCTTTCTGTACTGTGTCAACCAAACTGGCCATGGGCACTCACATGGAGTAGTTTGACTGGGACTCACACCTATCAGCTCCCCTGGTTCTCAGGCCTGTGGTGGGAACAGGACTCCTTAGCCTCCCTGGCTGACAGCCAGCTTCTCAGAAGGCCTCCACCTTTGTGCATTTATACACCCACTTCGGTACTGTTTTGTGGGAGGACCTCAGATTCCTTGCCTGAGCAGCAAAGATGAGAATTGCTTTAATTATTTAAAAACTCTGACTGCATTTACTATACTCTGGATCTCCAGTCTTCATGGGCTCCAGTGAAATGGGTACTGTGGTCTCATCCTTGTGTCAAAAGTGGGGAAACTGAGGTGTGGAAAGGTGAAGTCAAACACTCTGGACATCAGAACTGAACCCACAGGTTCTCCCAGGCCTGTTAGACTCACATTGAGCTTTTGGCCCCTGCCTTTTTGTTATGCCGGGTGTAAGGTGTACACACATCTTGCGCAGCTATTACATTAAATAGAAAGTGTCTGATATTAATTCAGCCTTTGCTGATTCCATCACCATCATCACCACCCACTGTGGGCTCTGGCTGGCTCAGAGTCCGAGCTGCTGGCCCAGAGCCGGGGAGATGTTGGTGGCTTCACCAGCTTCCTGCATGGCCAGAGCAGAGGCTGAACTCCTCAGTGAGTGGCACATCCCTTGAGCCTGTGGACCAACCCAGCATGACTTGGAATAAACGATCAAGTTATGAATTAAACACAGCAGAATGTAATTACCGTGGGAGCCAGCTGAGAATAAAATGGATTATACATATAACAGTCATTAAACGGTTATCACATGTGCCTGGCTAATGTGCTGCCAATTAAAATAAATCTAAGTGCAAATTATCATTCAGAGCAATTGCTCTTCAGCTCATCTTTGTGCCCCCAGGAGCTGGCATGGTGGGGCGAGCGCCTTGCCACCGCCACCCTCAAATGGCCAGTCCTTCAGGGACCACCGGCTCCCAGCCTCAGATCACAAGGGCACTGAGGGTCCTAGAGTGACCAGGATGGTCCACTGGGTCCAGAGACATCCTGGGGGCTCTGCACAGAATGGATTCATCCTCATCTCGCCCTGTGAGGTGGGCCCCATATGGGCCCTACTTACAGTGGGGTCACTGAGGTGGAGTCACCACAAGTCTCCCAAGGTCAGATCTCCCTGCCAGAGCCAGACTCCCGCTACAGGATCAGATTTAGACCTCATTTCCCAGGACTCACTTTAGACATGACCAAGTGTCTGTGTGGCTGCTGCTTCTGCCGTGAAAAGCCCCCTGGTTCCAGTGCCTATTCCTCTACAGTATTCACTTCCTCCTCCCAACCTCGGGTCACTGGAGGAGGCGGGCTTCTGTCGCGGGCAGTGGTCTCACCTTCAGAGAGGTCCCCATGCAAGCAGAATCATCATCCCCAGAGGAGCTGTGCTCCGAGAGCCTAGCCCTGTGTCTGCCTTTACCCCCGTACCCCAGGCCATATCTTCCCCCTAGTCCATCGCTGCTACCCAGCCTGCCAGACCCGATGTGTGATATGTAATTACTGTGGGCTCCAGTGCATTCCCAGAGCTCCCTGGGTGTGTTTGATGTTCTGATGCTTTATTCCAACTTCTAATCTAGGGGCTTTTCTGCCTTTTATCTCAAATTTCACTTGTTTGAGTCGCTTAAACACTGATGGGCAGTGTGGACCAGGAGGGACTGTTTTCTGCATTCTGCGAGACATCCCAGTCTGTCCCCTGAGCCATTCTCTTCAAATGGATGAATTACATGCATGTATTTATATTTCACTAAAGCTACTTTTTCTTAAATGTGATTTTTAATAAGCACGCACTGGCTCAGTGAATGCATACACAAAACACCCCGTCTCCAAGAACAGAGACAGAAGGCGTACAATCTAGAAGCACTGGCTCTGCCAGGCACCAAGGGTCCCGCTGCCCGAGGGCGTGTGCCCCAGGCCCGGCATAGGGCAGGTGATCAGTTAATGCACCAGCCTTTGTTTCCTGCTTAAACCCAGGCCCTGCAAGTCCTCAGCAAACAGAGGATCAGGATTCCAAGAAGATGGGCATCCACCTCATGTCTCAGACACGTCTCCCAGGGAGTGGAAGGGAGAGACTCTGTTTGGTTTCCGCCTGAATTCTTGAGGGAGGGGCCGCTGGCGGGGGACAGGACTGGGGTCCAGTAGAGCGAGGGGGCCAGAGAGACTGGGTTCCGGGAAGCCTGCGGCCCAGGACGCATCTGTGCTGCCCTCTGGAGCCCATGGTTGCAACTGCAGATTCTCTGGGCTCCCAGCTGGGAAAAACGGGGCCGAGGGCCGGCTCATAGCTCACACCCAGAGCTGGCCCCTCTACCCTCACATTCCACCAGTGACGCCGTCCACACTGATGGATCCCCAGAGGAGGCAGAGGGGCCAACGTGCCCTGTGTAATGAGACACTAGAGCACCAGCCGCAGGAGCCGGGACAGGCAGAGCCAGGAACCAGATGCCTCTTCCAAGAAGCATCCAGTGAAAACGGTGATCGCCACCTCCCACCTTCAGGAGATGAAGCAGAAAGGGTCACAGCCCATCTTGGTCACTGCTCTGTCACATTTGGACATTTAGGGAAAGAGTAACCCTGAGCTGGGTCTGACAGGTGTGCATATGTGTGTCCACACACACAAGTGCTGGCCACGGTACTCAGTCACCCTGACTGAATCCCACTGCTTCATGACAGTGGTGGGAAGCAGGACCCTGGCTGAGGGCCAAGCCCCCTGCCCCCAACTTGGGCACCGGGCCCTGAAGGAAGGGGACTCAGGTCACATAGGGAAGGGGTCACCACTTTGAGGGGTGGGAGGGACCACAATCAAGCGACTGCTCACCCCAGGGCAGTCCATAAGGACATGAACTCACAAAAGCCCACTCAGACAATTTGCAAAACTGCTGAACTTGGCAGATTTATGGTAATAAAACACACTGGGAAGGAATATATGCTTTAAATATTAAAATATATTTGCACTCATACAGTTTTAACAAAGGACATGGACAGTAAACATTCCAACAAGTACCAATGCCCTCCGGGTAGAATTCACAAGTGCTCAGCAAACAGTCAAGTAAAAACAAATTCTATAAATAAGTGCTTATGCACAATATGGGTCCATAGCTACATTCTTAGGGTGCTCCTGTCCCGCTGTAGGGTTGTGAGCCTGAGGACAGGAGGTGACAGCAGATTTACAACAACACATGAAAGAGAAGTTCCCCCAGGACACAGCCCCCGGGTCTCCTCTTTATCAGGAGAAATGTGGGACATCAAGGCAGGCTGCCTACAAAATGCCATGGACCCACCCAGGGCTCCAAAGCACCAGCTTTTCCACAATGTGGGATCCCTGTCCCTTCCTCTGAGTGGCCTCAACCAGGCCAGCATCAGCCTGAGCACTGTGAGGAGCCCCAGGCATCTAAGACCATGATGGGAGTTCAGCGTCTTCACTGGGCACCACTCACTCCAGCCATCTGCCGCTGGAAAGAGAGAAGAGGGGACACGTAAGCAGCTCCCTGGAGTCCACAGGTGGTTTTGCATTCTGTGCAATGATAGACGCAGTTACATAGGAGGGCACAGGTGGCTTTACAAGCACAGCTGTTTGTTTCCAAGGGACCCTGAGGCTCCCAGGGACGCCATCTGGCTAAGTCCATGGGAAAGAGCGGAGAGTGAGGGACCAAAGAGAGATGGTGCTTCATCCAGCCAGGAAGCCAGCTGCTCCTTCCAAGCCAAGAGCCGGTCACTCTGCTCCATCTGGCGAGGTCTAGGGTTGCTGGGTCAGGGGCTTCCCACTTGGATACATCTTGCATTCTTCCTCCTTGGTGCCCTTGAGGCTTCGACATGTGGTCATAAGATCAGCCCTCCAAGATCCACCAGCAGATTTTTGCAGGTCTTCAATGCTGGGCCTCAATCGGGAGGGGTCCCCGCTTCCAGGGAGCAATGAGACAGTGTTTCCAGGATGTGCTACGTGGCAAGTCCGTGCCCCTGGGTGGGCAGGTGGGCCGTTAGATGTCATTCTAGATCCGGAGAGTTGAGGGGGCTTCCTGAAGGTCTGAGGGGTTGTCAGAGGCCGAGGACTGGCTGGGCAGAGAAGCCTCCAGGCCATCAGAAGACCCCAATGGGCTCTTGTACAGAAAGCAGGCAATGGCAAAGAAGATGGAGCCCAGGACCTGAAGAGAAAGGAGCCACTGGACCTTGGCCGAGCTGCCCACCCAGAGGTCCCAGGTGCTCCCACTTCTAAGCCACGGCCTGGCCCTGGGTTCCTTGCAGCATCCTGGAGAGCCAGGCCCTGCTCCGGCCAGAGGACCCATCTGTCCTGCATAGCCAGACCCAGCTTGGATACTAATATTTTTAGTGGGGGAATGAAAAATAAGATTTGACTTGAGAACAAGGGCACTGGGTGAAGTGGGGGTGCTTGCTGTGGGCTGAACAGTGTGCCCCAAAAGAGATGTCCTGACTCCAAGAACCTGTGAGCAGAACTCTACCTGAAAATAGGATCTTTGTGGGCATAATTAAGTTAGGGGTGTTGCAGTCATTCTGCATGAGGTCCAGTGACTGGTGTCCACATAGAGAAGGGGGCTGACACAGACACTCAGGGAGCAGCCAAGATGGAGGCAGAGCCAGGGTGCTGCCCCCAGAAGCCTAAGAGACCCAAGGGTGGAGGAGCCACTGGGAGGGGGGAAGGAGGGAGGGGGGGAGGCAGCTGACAGAGCCCTTCAGAAACCCCAGATGGAGTGGACACTACAGACACCTTGATTTTGGACACTTGGCTTCCAGAACAGAAAGAATTAATTTCTGTCTGAGCCCCAGTGTGGGGTCTTTTGTCATAGCTGCCCCTGAACCTAAGAAAGAGGTGGTCAGCGTCGGTGGCCACTTCACTGCAGCCACTGCTCAGACCACCCCGTGATGCTGCTGGAGTCACAGGCCATCTGGAAGATGAAATTGTGGGCAGGCATGCTGTTCTCTGTATGTGCATGTGCGTTTGAGGTGTGAAAGCTGGGTTTTCACAGGGGTGGATGGACCTGAAACTACAGTGACAAGAGGCTATTTCCTCTAGTGACCTTGTGACCCAATGGGAGCACCTGGCCGCCTCCCCCTCCCCCACTAAAATCAGCACTGACTTTGGGAGCCAATCCCACCCCAGTGCCGAGGTTGTGGGGGTGCTATCTGGGCAGACAGTGGTCCAAGTACCAGCTGGCTGCTCTGGCTGAGGGATCACATAACACAGGAAAAAGAAAGCGAGGGCCAACTCCTGTGTAGGCACGACTCTTTGAATTGACCTACTTGTCCAGGGCTGCACAAATCCCTTCTCACACTTGGCTATTTTTAAGCTAATCTTCGGGGAGATAAACCCAAAGGTAGCTGAGTATCTTGTCTTTGTGGCTCTCCCTAAAGAGGCGGTTCTGCTAGGACCACATTCGGAGTCTACCCTCTACCCGAAGAAGAAAACCAAGATATTCTTATAGATCGACCCTAGGATTCTGCTTTATTTGGGAAGTCTTGCGCCTTTTCCTCCAATGGGGGTAAATTCAAAATGAAAATATTAAGCTTCTCCCTGCAGAGCTTGTGTGGAGAGATCCAGCAGAAAGGTTCTCTTAAGAGTTGAAAGCAGAAGGTCAGGCTGACAAGTGGGATGTAACTCAAGGCCCACCAGAGAGGCAGAGGGAGAAACTCAGCTTGTGGACCCTCCCAGCCCACCAGCCCAGAGTGGGCAGGCCTGCCTGACTCTTGCTCAGGGGAGTGGTTTTTTATTTCTCCAAAGCCTCAGCTGACTAGGAGCCCCAGGGCAAGCCACAGTGGGGGGTGGGGGGTAGTGAGTGGGTGGGGGGTGGTGAGGGCTCCAGAGGGCAGGGGGATGGGGGTGGGCTGGACATAAGCCCTGGACTTGCTGTCCCACCATTTCCTCCACTGGCATCAGGTCATCACATCCCAACAGATTCTCAGAACAGGGAAGGATCCCTTTCTGGGAACCAGAAGTGGGATGATACCCAGGGCACCCCCTTCCAGCAGGGGATGAAGTTGTTGGAAGAACCCAGGGTCTGCCCAGACCCCTGAACTAGTAGGGGAAGACTCTTGGCTCTTTGGAATGGACTCTAGGGCTCCCACCCCTCCTCCACAGTGCTCCTGGGGGACGCTGCCCTGCTCACCTTGTATCCCAGCCCCGCGATGAGCAGGTACCAGCTCATAGCCGAATTCTGGTACACAAAGCAGGAGCCCTGCTGGCCACACTGGTCTTGCCAGAGCAGACACGCCTTGTCGATCACCCAGCCGAAGGCAATGGGCCCCCGGGATGCTGCCTGTGCAGAGAGGTACAGTCAGTGAGTGGACACACCTGGGGAGCAGGGGGCGGGGGTGCAATGCCAGTGACCCATACAGCATGGGCCTGCAGGAAGGTGTTCTCAGGGGGTGCAAAGGGAACCTAAGGGCTCCTTCTCTGGGAACTTGCCTCTGCAACCAAGATGCCCCATGATCTTTGACTCTGGTGGAGTCTGTGTGTTACTGAGGAAAGAGCACACTCTGGGCTGTTTAGAAAAGTCCCTGATGCTAGGAAAGATTGAGGGCAGGAGGAGGAAGAGGGGCATTGAGGGGCAATGGAGGAAGAGATGGTTGGATGGCATCACCCACTCAATGGACATGAGTTTGGGCAAACTCTGGGGGATAGTGAAGGACAGGGAAGCCTGGCGTGCTGCAGTCTATGGGGTAGCAAAGAGTCAGACAAGATTAAGTGACTGAACAACGGCACCCTCAGGGCAAATAAATGGCCAGGGGTCCCTCTAGTGGACTCTTAAGGAATGGCATCCTTCCCTCGGGCGACAAAGCCTCTTGCTGGGAGGATCTTGAGCCTGACACCTGCTCTTGTGCAGTGAACACACCACACAACTGTGCTTGGCTTCCTTACACAGCACAGTACCTAGAGTTCTAACCACGATCCACTGGATTCCCAGTGCAAAAGATCTCTGCTGATCACAGACGCACCTGCAATGAAAAACCGACACAAGTCAATGCCTGGGGAAGCTTGGTTGCCTAACACATAATACCCCCACGACGGCTCTGGGTTCTGGCCAAGCCCTGGGCTGCATCACCACCTCCCCAGGTGGCAAGCACCACAAGAGGCAGTCAGCTCTTTCCTGCCAGAGCTCTTCGGGGCCCGGCACACACCCCTCGGGGATCCGCAGAGCTCCAGCTTAGCTGCAAAGGGAAGGTTCTGGACCAGAGCGAACCCCGCCCCGGGCTTACCGTAAAGTCGCTGTTAGTGCAGGAATGCTGCTGAGGAAGGTAAAGACAATTACAACGAATATGAAAACCAGAAGGAGGGGCTTTCTCTGACAAGTTGAAGTGCATTTCCCTGCGGTAGCATGGCCAAAACCAGAGGAAAAATTCTGAGGGATACAGCTACAGCCTTGGTACACCTGAGGAGCGCAACAACAGCGCTGATTACAGGAGGAAGAGGCAGGGCCCCAACCCCCGCCCTGTGACTGGGCACCGACCACATGCTCAGCAGCCACACTTACCTTCTGGCCACCCGGGCCGGACACGGCCACCTCCAAGCAACCCGCATAGCACGGCGAGTAGTACATGAGGCCATCAGAGCCGCACACGGGGCTGTAATGCTCTGGCTGGCAGCCACAGTGAATGTTACAGGCAGCCATCAGCTCCAGGTGGCCTTCAGGCAGGAGGCTGCAGGCAGAAGAGAGTGATGGTGGGGTGGAGGCAAGTCTAGGGTCTGGTCTTCACCGGCCCACAACTGAGGGGTTCTGAGCTCCCTGAGTTTGCTCCACAGCTGGGGCTGCCACTGTCCCATTTTACAGACAGAGGCTCAGGGACTGGCCACCAGGCCCCACTGAGGTCATCATCCTTGCTGTTATGCTTGCTTATTTGCTAAGTCACTTCAATCATGTCCAACTCTTGTACCTCCATGGACCGAGGACCAGGCTCCTCTGTCCGTGGGATTCTCCAGGCAAGAATACTAGAAAGGGTTGCCATTCCCTTCTCCAGGGGAATCTTCATGACCCAGGGAGCAAACCCATGTCTCTTATGTCTCCTGCATTGGCAGGCGGATTCTTTACCACTAGCGCCACCTGGAAAGTCCCCTTGCTGTTATAACCAGCCAGTGACTGCACCCCAAGTGCCAGACCCTACCTCCGTTCCTGGGACCCCTGGTCCCCCAGCTCACGCAGGGGTCTCCCCTTACCCCGGTGCTGCCTGGCCCTTACCTCCTGTTGTAGCCGGGCGGTCACACCCGCCATGGGAACCCCAGGGCAGTGCATGAGGAAGATGAAGGAAGCCAGCAGGCTGACAAGGGTGCAGAGCAGGCAGAACTTGATGATCCCGGAGCCTCGGAGCTTGAACTTGTTCACAAAGAATCCACCCAGGAATGTGCCTCCACCTCCCGCTGGCACCACCAGATACCCTGAGGAGAGGGAAGGGCTCAGGGCCATCCTGGGGGCCTTGGGGGTGGGGCCAGCTGGGTCTCATCTCCACTTTGCAGATGGGGAGATGGAAGTGCATAGTCATGGGGCCCCATTCTCGTGGCAGTGCTGGGCTCTGCACCTCACCTGGGGATCCTGACTAGTGCTCTCGGGGGACCCCAGGGCCTGGGGAGGCCACCAGGCCAGTCACTCAGAGGCCCAGGGAGGCAGGGGAAGAACAGACAGGGAAGAGGACAGGTCACTGGCCCCTAGCCCCACCCTCTGGGGAGGTCACAGGACAAACACATTACCAGGCCCATGCAGTCAGAGTCTGACCACAAGTAGGTATTTGGAGAAGCTGGTGGCCGCTGCCATTTGGCACGAAGTAGGGCTTCCCTGGTGGCTCCCAATGTGGGAGACCTGGGTCCAGTTCCTGGGAGCCTGGTAGGCTGCAGTCCATAGGGTCACAGAGAGGTGGGCACGACTGAGGTGACTGTGCCCACGTCGTGCGTGGCTTCGTTGGCATGAGATGGGGTGCAGACGGGAGTGGGTGGAGGGGACCTCAAAGCCCCTGGGCTCAGTGAGCCCCTCTCCCAGACTGAGACCAGCTCTGGGGACCCCCAGGGACATGCTGTTCTAAGAAGGGATTGTTGGCTGCTGTGGGGAAGGGGAGACAGCTGCTTGGTTGGGGACGGGCTCAGCCATGAGGCCAGCAAGGAGGGGGTGTCTAGGGGCATTAGTCGAGGTTTAGGGCCCCAATCTGACATCATCCACCTACACAGGGAAGGGAGCCCTGTGGGTAGGGCCTGGCCAGGATGGACCCCACATACCTCATCCCCGTCATGCCCTCTGTGAGGCCGTGGTTGCCCCCAAACACAGGGCTATGCCATGAACGGGGCTGGGAGGAGGGTCCTGAGGAGGACCCTCACTCTAGTGGGAAGGCTAACCACCTCTGGCCACAGTATGCCTTCAGCCAAGCTGGCCGAGGTTGCCAGACTCAGGGAGGCCCCAGGACACTCATTGCCTGGCTCCCAGGGATGGCCAGGCCCAAGGGAGTCTAGTGGGATCTGCCACCCAAACCCCTCCTGCCACGACCAGGGACACAAAGACCCATGTTCCCCGGCGCCCATGGAGAGACTTGCCAGCCCCCAGTAATGACCTTCCTCCCTATCGGGGAGAGGGGCTTTGTAAGTGTGACCAGAGCTCTCCCGTAGGAGCCTGGATGCCTGCTCTGGGCCCCTGCCTAGGCAGGACCATGCACCCAGGATGTGTGGCCCATGTGGGCGGCACTGCCTGGGGTTTTCTACAAGAGATTATCAAAGGCCCCTCTGAAAACTGAAGAAAAAGCAGAGGACCCATTTCCCTAAGACTCAAGGAGTGTTCTCACCAAACAAGGTGGCAGCTTCTGAGGCACTGAGGCTGAACTGCGACTCAAGGAACTTGGGCCCGAACGTGGACATGCCGGCGATGAGCGTGGCCTCGGTGGCCCCAGCTAGACAGAGCAGGATGAACGTGGGGTTCTTTAGGAGGAGCCAGATGGAGCTGCAGGGGAGGGGAATGGAGACCAGAGAGAAGAGATTGAGAATCAGAGTGGGCCACAGTCAGAGCCCTTCCCACCTGAACACAAGGAGCCCTGGTTCTGAGGAAGGAGGGTGCAGGAGAGCGGGAGACACCCCACATTTACTCCAGAGAAACCAAGCGTGGGGCAGGCGAGCGCTGGTGCCGGGATCTGGAGCCCGTGGCTTGCTGGGAAAGGCGGGGGTCACAGAGTCTGGCTCCAGTGTGGAGAGAGACCCGGACGGTTCGCGATGCTACTAAATTCAGCCCTGGGGGCAGCTGGGAGGACCAGCAGAGGGGCCTGGGACAGGCGGCTGTCATCATCCAGGACTGGGTGGTCGCCAGGAGAGGGGATCGGGGCCTGCAGGGGGACTGACTCAAGCACCACCAGTGAAAGGGGGTGGTGGGAAGACCCATGGTTTGGAGCTAGAGACCTCTCCAAGGAGCCCCTGGTGGGCTTGACTGGTTCCCAACTCTTCTTGGTGGGCACTTGGGGGACAGTTGGCTAGTGGGGTGACACCAGGGGCTTGATAAAGCGATGTGGGCTGGGGGCAGTTTCTCTTGGAGCCATGGGTCTTCTCAGGTGCCCACAAGCAGGCAAAGTCTGGTGTCAAATGGCTATGTTGACAGAGCCTGTCACAGTGGATGAGGATGGCCGCCTCTGCTCATATTCTCTGTGTTTGCAGCTGAGGCCTCATGAGCCTCCTGCCCGCAGAGCCAGCCCCCTCAGACATTGCGGCTCACCCTCCCGGGAGGGACGTCCCACAGCCTGAGACACTCTGGGTCACACTCCTAGGAGGGAGGCCCGCCCGGAGAACCAGTCCCTCAGACAAGAGTATGACCGTCGCAGGAGGGAAACCCCGCCAGGCCCATCCGTCCAGCACACCTGTCAAAGCAGTTCTGACACCCTGACACGGAAATGCTCTTCATTTTGAGGACACAGGCCAACAATAAATTGGATCCGGCCTAGCAGGAGCTCACAGGTCACAACCCCCGGGGAGGAGATCGGTACTAACGAAGTCACCCCCACCCTGCTCAGGTTAACCTCAGGGCGGCCTCTGTCTCCCTCCTGATGCACACAGGGGCCTGATTCCATTTTAGAACTGACGTCCCGGCTAGAGGACTTATGACCAGGCTTTTTCTGGTCAACTGTCCGAGCCCCACGTACACAGAGGAAATAAGATGCAGAGGAAATGCTCTCTTGGTGAGGCTGTCTGGGACTAGACTGTGTGTGTGCGTGTGCCTGTGTGCGTGCACCTGTGTGCATGCGTGTGTGCCTATGTGTGCACATGTGAGTGTTTGTGTGTGTGCCTGCCTGTGTGTGTTTGTGTGTATGGTGGCTGGGAAGCCCTGGGTGTGGCCAGTCCCTTCCCGGACCTGCCCAGACCTGCTCAGGCTATGGGGATGCTCAGTGAGGCTCAGGCCAGGGGACTCTTCCCAGAAATACGTGAACTTCCTCATTTCTTAATCCCTGTCTATAGGTTCCTCAGCTGAAATTCCTCTATTGAACTTTGGCTCAGAGAACTAGTCACACCTTGACAGAAGGCCATGTTCCTGGATTCCTTTTATCAGCAGCAGCCAGTTCAGGGAGCCAAGCCTGAGCAGAAATCTCCTTATCTCTGCACTTTGTTCCTGGGGCTATGGGGACCAGGCTGTTAACACCCGTGGTGCTGGCGCTGCTCAGAGGGAGTGGGTGGCCCTTCACCCAGCTCCACTGTGGTGTTGGGAGACAGGACGAGCGTGCCCCCAGCCAGTGCGGCCCTGGGCCGGCTCTGCCAGCCTCAGGGGCAACTCCTGAGTGGGTGGCCTTCTGAGGGGTCTAACCAGGCAGCATGCAGCCCAGGGCTTCCTTGGCCCCACATCACCCTCCCTATGTTGAAGACAGACATCAGGGGCCCATTCCCACCACTGACAGCACCCACCCACAAGGGGACATTCATGGGCTGAGGAAGCTGCGGGGCAGGTGGGCGCTCAGTGAGGCTGAATTCAGGCAGGTGATTTGAGGGCCTCCTCCCCCTGCCCGGGAGAGCCCCTCATGGAATGCCCTGACAAGAGGCCCTGGCCCAGTGGGAGCCCCCTCCCAACACGGTCCCTCTGAGATCCCAGCAGCCTTGGCTGTGTTTGTCCTGACACGGTGACATCAGCAAAGTGAGGCCAAGTCACACGTGATATAAACAGGACATCACTGCCCACGAGGAGGCAGAGGCTGGATGGTTCCTTCCATGGAGCCCCGACGGCACATGCAGGTGACTCCCAGTGAAACGATCAGAGGACAGGTGGAGGGGTGACTCCTGCGGGTGGGGCCAGTAGCTTTCCTGAGGACTGTGGACTCATTGTCTGCGGGGCAACTCACCCTAGCACCAGGGGTTCACTTAGTGACCGCGAGGAGGTACCAGGCACAGCCCCTAGAACCTGCCATGCAGGAGTATGAACAGGCTCCTGTGTGTGGGTCCCTGTGTCCACAGGCTGGGCAGTGGGGGCATGCACTGTGGGGTGTCAGAACAGGCCCTCAGTGGCTCCATGCCAGGGGGTTCTGTCTGCTGCTTCTTCATCTCTTGGCCTAAGTTTTGGAGCCAAGACTCGAAGGTTGCTGAGTCACGGGATGTATAGGGGTTGTGGACTTCCCACATGGCCCTGGAGGGGTCACAGGACTCTCCTAGCTGAGGGTGAAGACCCAGCATGTGGAGTATTCTAATGGGTCTGCAGGACACACAGGCACAGATGAGAGACCCCCAAGGTCCTTACAGAGGCAGGTCTCTGATGGTTTTCCCGAAGTCAGGGTTGCTGGTCACCTTGTGGCTACTGTCCTTCAGCTGGTATGTTTCAGATGCTTTCATGACCACATAGCGCTGGGAGCCTGAAAGGATGGGTGTTGGTGAGTGGCAGAGACCCAAGGCCCCAGTGCCTCTCCTGGGTGTGGGACCAGCTGGTAGACAAGGCTCCTGGACAGACACTAGATGCACCGTGGTAACACACTGGCAGGGAAGGGGGGTGGGAGAGAGTCTGCAGGGCTCAACAGGGGACCAAGGGGAAGGAACTGAAAGGGATGCACTTCTCCCATTGAAACCAGCCTCTCCCCTGTGTCCCTGAGCGGGTAAAGGTGGCAGGCATAGAGGGAGCTCACGGGTTGGGCCGCCCTGCAGGAGGGCAGCATCGCCCAGCGGATGAAGGGAGGAGGAAGAGCAGGGGACAGCGTGTCCTGTCTCCCACTCACTTGGGGCGGGAAGCACCCACCTGGCAGCTGCCGTGGGTAGCCGAGGATGGGGACCGCGACGAGGAAGGCAGCAGCCCCAGCGCCCAGGAAGCCGACCCACCAGGCGCCCACCCACAGTGGGCTCTCGGTGGTCAGCTCCGTCCTGTGGCAAGAGACACCTGGGGTCAGTGCTGTGCTCACAGCACCCAGAGCACACACACCAGGCACCCTCTGCCTGCTGGTCAGTGAGAGGCAGAGATCAAGGCTCTGCCCTGATGCCCCCTCACACCAGGTATGGGACCAGCAGTGGATGAGGGCATCAGGAAAGACGTGGGGTGGGGATGCACCATGGTAACCGGCTGGCAGATGCTGTGCGGTCTGCTCAGGTCCCGTCCTCTGGGGCCTGCCAGGCTGCCTCTCAACAAGGCCGTGAGGACTAGCGGCTGGTGGGGGCCAGGTTCTCCCAGCAAGAGCAGGGCAAGGCACACCCCACACCCCAAAGCAGTGCAGAGGGGGCACGGCTGGTGCCCTGGCCTCGGCAAAGAGCACGGGAGCAGTCGCAGCTGGTCTCTCCCAGCTCTGGGAGGCTGTCCATCTACACTGTCCCCTCCCCCAGGCTACACTCTCCAAGTGGCCCCCAGACTCCCAGGTCCATCAGAGCAGGGCCAGCCTGGACCCCTGCCCAAGGCCACCATCCCCCTGCACCAACAGTGGTGCTTTCCCTGTGGTCTAGACCACAGCCGTAGGGCCCAAGTCACTCACTGTTGGCTGATATCGGTGTAAATGTTCAGCAGGGCGCCGCCCACCAGGTAGCCAGCTGCGGGGCCGAGGATGGCCGCGGTGTAGAAGGTGGCTGGAAAGGAGCAGAGCCATCAGGACCCCCCGTCCCACCTGCCTACCTGAGAGAAACCCTTGCATCGCTGCCCTCCACCCCCAGCCCTGGGGGAACCCCCTTAACCCATGTGTTCCTTGTACAGTCTCCACTGTGTCTGATATCGGCCAGTGTCAACCTTTCAAGGTGATTTTAAAACATTCCTCTCAAAGCCTCGCAGATGGCCCCTGGACTCTTTCCCCCTCAAAAGATCCCAAGACCCTCATTTTGCAAGATGAGGGCGGCACCCGTGCGGGGCTGCAGGCTCACCTGGGTCCCCACCCCAGATCTCAGAATGGCAACTGCCACATGATGGTGGAATAGGAAGCGGGACAGCGAGCAAGCCTGGCCAGGCCGGAGTGCAGGTGGGGGCTCTCCACTGACCCCGGCCCTGCTCTGGGAAAGTAGACCGTGCAGGATGCACTCAGAGAAGTGGGCAGCATGAGGCTGAGAGCTCGGAAATCTCACCCAAATAAACAAGAGGGTCTCAGGGGCAGCATGAGGCTCGAGGCCATCCCCCACGGGAGGCATGGCAGTGCCCAGCTCTGTAGTCCAGCCACTGGCTGAGTCCAAGTTGTGGGATCTTAGTTCCCCAACCAGGGATCACACCTAGGCCTCCTGCGGTGAAGGTTCAGAGTACTAACCACTGGACCACCAGAGTCCACGTGCTTTGGAACCCTTAAGATGTATGGGGGTCAGGCTGAGCTCGGCCGGCACCACATCCATCACTTGAGGCGTCAGGTGAAATTCAGGCCCGTGCTCACCTGCCCCCTCGCCTAGGAGCTCCTGAGGCCAGATGTGACCACATGTGGCCAATGAGGGAGTGCACATAGGGGGCTTGGATGGGGCTGGGCTACAGGCAGATGCCCGGTGGGCCTCACTGTCAGCACGCCTGCCCACTCACCAATGTAGACCGGTGAGTAGCTGGACTTGACGTTCTCGTCCAGGTAGGTGACGCCCAGTGTGTAGAGTGGTGTGGCACCGACGCCGTGCAGGAACTGGCCCAGCATGAAGACCAGCCGGTAGCTGGACAGGCCAGAGGCGCCATCCCTGCATGGCGAGCTGTGGTTGGCCCAGCAGGTCCCCACGACTTCGTCCACCTGCACCTCGTAGCGGCCGGGCGGTGAAGTGCGGCAGTGCGAAGACCAGCGAGCCAGCGCCCATGACCAGCACGCCCCAGCCCAACCAGCGAGGCTTGTGGCCTTGGCCTCCCGAAGTAGCTGACGAAGGTGAGGCAGAGGCAGGCAGCCACGTCATAGGAGCTGGCGATGAGGCCGCTCTGGTAGCTGTGAAGGTCGTAGCGCCGCTCGATGGACGTGATGACGGTATTGATGAAGCCATTCACCGTCATACCCTGTAGGAAGGAGGCCACGCACAGGAACAGCAGGAAGCCCTGCGGCGTGTTGAAGGCCTGCAGGCACGCGGGGCAAAGGCCCGCCAGCCGCAAGCTTCCCCGGGCTGTCCAGCTGCTACGTAGCACACCTCCTGGGCTGCCCGGGGCCCACGCTTCTCAGGCTGGCACAGCGGCTGGCTCAGGGGTGCACTGAGGGACGCCCGCCTGCTGGAGGGTGTGCGGTCACTTTCGCTGTCGGTGCCCGAGGGTAGGCCGGGGAAGACCAGCTGTGGCATTGAGACGAAGGGCTTGTCCCCCGTCGAGTGCTGGGGCATCTTTGCTGAGGGTGTGGCAGTGACAGCAGTGGGAACGGACACGCGGGATTCCAGCGGCTGGTTCGATCTGCGGGAAGAATTGTTGGTTAGCGTTTCCACTCCAGGAGAACCCGCCCCCAGGCCTTGCACTCTGCCTGCCTGGTGTCCAGCCTGGTGGGGGTGGCCTCCCTGACCAGCCCCCTCCTGGGATCCAGACCCACACACTCAGGGCACCCCTGGCCTGAACAAGGCCAGAGAGCAGAGAGCAGAGCCGAGATACAGCAGGACCAAGTCGGAAGCTATGTGGACACCTGAGTCTCCCCGACCCACACCTTCCCCATGGCCTTGGCTCACCAGCTTGAGCTGAGTGTTCCTCCTGGGACAGCTGACTGCCCCCTACTCTGAACTCACCCAGCTGGCTTCGCACTCTCACACAAAAGGGAAAACCATCCGAGTGCAAAGTGTGGGAAGTGAGGAAGGGATAAGGGCAGGTGCCCCAGATCCCTGGGGTGGCACTGGATAGGAAGGTCAGCTGGCACTGGGCCCCACTTGTGGCCAGTTTCTCAAGATGCTGAAACCACTGTGGTCTGTGGCCCCACAGGCAGGTTAAGGGAGGTCATGCCAACCCTGCATCTTTCTGCAAACTCCCAGCCTGCCCTCTCTGGGCCTCACTCTGACCCCTGGCCCCTGACCAAAAGGAGCTCAGTCAGGGCCATGAAATCACTCATCTTGAGGCTCCCAGGGGCTCCTGTCACCCCAACACCCCCAAACTTTGAGAGAGGGCGGTCCCCAGGCCAGGTCCACAGGCCCTCTGTCTGTCCCAAGGTTGCCTGGGAACCCAGGTGGCAACAAGCACTCTGCATCCTAAGAGGAAAGAAGCTGATTTTCCCGCCTCGCTTGCGCCTACACCTCTGCCGCCCATGAAAATGCCAGGGGGGGCCGCGGCCCAGAGGCCTGAGGCTGCCCCAGACTCATCTCACATCAGATCTGTGGACCGAGCCCTTCAGGCACCTAGTGATGGAGCCGCTTTGGGGAGAATGGTGGTCCCCTGGAAAAGGAATGTCCCCCACCCTGAGCATGACCTTATTTGGAAAAAGCGTCTTTGCAGACATGATCTTTGATTTGAGACGCGGCCATACTGAAATCTGCCTGTAATTCAGGAGACACAGGTTTGATCCTCGGGTCAGGAAGATCTCCTGGAGGAGGGCACGGTAACCCACTCCAGTATTCTTGCTTGGGAAATCCCATGGGCAGAGGAGCCTGCAGGATCCAGTCCCTGAGGTCACAAAGAGTCAGACACAACTGGGCATGCACGCACAACCTGGCTTGGGGATGGCCCCAAATTCTGTGACTGTGTCCTCAGGAGAGAAGCAGAGGAGGCAGAGATCCAGTGATGCAGCCACAAGCCCAGGACGCCAGTGGGGGTGGGGGGAACCAGGAGCTGGAAGAGGCGAGAAGGCCCCACCCCAGAGTCTCCAGACGAAAGGCAACCATGCCCACACCCAGACTCTGGCCTCCAGTCCTGGAGGAACAAAGTTCTGTCCTTGTAAGTCTCCTGTTGGTGGTCCTCTGTTATAGGACCTTCACGCAGCCCCCAAGGAGTCCTGGCTTCCAAGAGGCCACAGGCACTCAGAACAGGATGTACGCCCAGCAGTAAGGGCAGAGGGCTGTTCCTACTAACACTCTCGGGCTGTGG
Source organism: Nanger dama (assembly GCA_917880005.1). Classification (NCBI taxonomy): domain Eukaryota; kingdom Metazoa; phylum Chordata; class Mammalia; order Artiodactyla; family Bovidae; genus Nanger; species Nanger dama. Next base: position 1,108,502 of record CAKJTW010000080.1, read on the forward strand.
GATCAGGAAGGGACACCAGGCGTGCCTCAGGGCAGTTGCGCCTTGCCTGGGCCCTGTTGCTCGAGAGCAAAGAGGGCTTTTCAGCCACAGTGGCCACAAACAGATCCTTCAGCCCTTGGGATGGCAGTTTGGGGATATCCGTGGGCTGGTTTTTGGCCATGAGAGCTGCCTGGCTTACAGGATCTTAGTTTCCCAAGCAGGGATTAAACCTGGGTCCCCTGCAGTGTGGAATCTCAGAGGAAATGGAAATACTCCAGTATTCTTGCCTGGAGAATCCCACAGACAGAAGAGCCTGGCAGGCTACAGTCCATGGGGTCGGAAGAGTCGGACATGACTTGGCAACAAAATGACCACCACCAACCACTGGACCACAAGGGAATTCCCAAGACTGCCTGTTTTTAAACAAAAGAATGGCTTATCTTGTGTTACTCTTGCAAACTGGGAAGCAGCCCAGGGTGAGGAAAGTGGCTGTGGTGGGACCAACATCCCGGGCCAGGAGGCAGTTCTGCGTTGGGAGGGGTCTGGAAGCACTACCTCCCATGAGCCCCTTGCAGGTGCGTTGAGGCTGGGGCGCCCCATCTTTCCTATAGACCTCGGTCTGCTCCTCAGAGGCTCCATGTTGGCTAATTTTAGCCTCTTCTCTGGCCTCCCTTGGGGCCAGGCCATGGGCACGAAATGGCAACAGCCCACTTTCTGGTGCCTGAGCTCTACACCCAGGCTATGTCCCTGTCATTGGTGCACACCTGGCCACAGCCCATCTTCCAGGAAATGAAAGTGGACCCAGAGAGGTCAGCAATTTCCTCGAGGTCACACTGCCTGCCAGGGCTGGTTAGGATGAGACCACGTGTGAGAGTCACAGGTGTCCTTGACGACATTTCATTCAAAGAACCGTGACCAACTGTGTGTCATCGACTCATGGAGTCCACTGTTTATTTTGGAAACTGGCACTGCCAGGCAATCAGCAGCCAGATCTTGAGGCCGAGCATGGACAGAAAAAATTCCCCCTCAGTCGCCCCTGGGGCCATGACGACGCCCAGAGCTATGTTTATAGAGCTACACACCCTGGCACACCAGGCTCAGTCATAAGAGCTACAAGGAAGGTGCCTGCAGAAGAGGAAGGATCGTCAAGGCTCCTAGGGGACAGAAATAAATATATTTGCGCCCGCAGACCAGCTCCCGATACAGCTGTGCCCACGGTTCACGCGGGAGCCCCAGCTGCTGTGGAAGAACATGGCTGGTGACAAGCATGAGCCCTGGGACAGGATGGCTCTGCCTCCCCACCCGCCAGCCCTGTGGCTCCGACACTCTCCCGACACAGAAACTCAGAGAAAAACAGAACAGGCTCATCACTGCCGCCCATTATCACCGTGTGTTGGTGCTGTGGAGCTTGTCCCTCCAGTGTTTTATCTCAATGTGCATACACAGGCAGGTACACACACATGCACCAACACGTCTGTGTGTGCACCTGAGCACATACCACTGTCTGCACTTTTCACACTCAAACACGTGAATGCACGTACATAACCAGCAGGGCCCTGGACCCCAACCTCGGCTAGGATAGACCCAGAGTGAGTTACCCCAAGCAGGCCGAGGGGATTGGTGGCTCGGAGAGGCTGATCCAATGGTCCATGGGGATGGAGGGCAGTACGGAGCCACGGAGTTATCATCGGTGGGTGGGTGTTCCCAGGAGGATCTGCAAAATCGCAGACTTGTTTACCCCTCCCCCAGCTTGTTTAACTCTCCCACTGACCCCCAGCAGGAGATTGCAGGGGCCAGGACAGGAAGGATCGGGCCCCAGCAGGGTTTAGGAGGCAGCCAGGCTGCTAAGCTTTCATGACTAGCAATGGTCACTAAGAAATAGTCCTTCCTATTTGAAAACAGCCCATTTAATGAGACTGGAAGGCCAGTGTGGGTGGTGCAAACAGTTCCAGGTCAGCATGAAATTTATCTGAGCCACGAGCTCTGGTCTCTGACACAAACACAGAAAGTCAGTCTATCCTCAGGCACATCTCTGGCTCTTCAATTCGCAGATGGAAAATCCCATTTTAGACATATAACCAGGTGACCAGCAGTGGCCACCACCCATACGATATGAGAAATAAATGAGACCACAACATCACTCGGTACACAGCCCTGGTGCCTCCTGGCCAGGTCCGTCAGGAGTGGCTGCGATGGCCAGGACACAATAGCCCGAGTGCAGACCTCGACGCCACCCCCCCTCCACTGAGGCAGCCTAGGAAGGATCCACCCAAACTGTAACTGAGGCCCGATTCTGCTCCGTGTACTGTGCGCCAGTTGGAGACATCCACCCTCATCAGTGGTGTTTGGATCAGAAATTGGGTGGGTGGGCCCTGGTGCGACGGAGGCACTGGGGTGTCTTTGGGGGGCAGGCAGAGACAGCCATGATGTGGAGCCAGTGGCACCTGGTGTCCCCTCCATTGGCAGGCACATGGATCCCATGACGTGGGGATCTCAGCCTTGAGGAGGGACCTGTGTACCCAGGTCCTCAGGAGGCGATTCCTGAGTTTGTACCAAGATCTCAGGTGATGTGTGCTGGGCGTGTGTGGTGTTAGGAGCTGGCTCCAGAGGAGAACACAGACCATCATGCTGACACCTGCCCTGTGCTTAAAGGACATTTTGCTATGTGCGCAGCTCAAGGACTTGGTCTCACCCACAGGTCTGAGAATCGGGCCTACAGGAGCTGCCAGCACTGGCATGAGGGTGTTTCAGGCACCGCCATGAGTCCAGGACGTAGACTCAGGTTTGAGTGAGGGGCGGCGGGCATGGCCAGCTGCTCTGTCTCAGGCTCCTGTCATCAGCTCCCTGAGACAATACTGCTAGGGCCTGGGGGTGCAGCCCAGGCCACTCAGGGTGATTTTCTGGACCTACTTCTGAAATGGTCAGAGGTGACCCCTGCCCCCGACCCCCTCGAGTATCAGCCAGGAGAAGGTGACTCACAGCTGTCCTCCATATGGTTGGCCAACTCCCTTGAAAGCCAGGCTAAGCCCCAAGACCACTGTCTTTTGTTTCTATGTCTCAGGCCAAAAAGCAAGCGGGAGGGTGGCAGGGCAGCAGAGTCCAGTGGCAGTACCACTTAAGGCCAGCTGTGTCCCCTGAGGACTGGACAACGCTGCAGGTCTTGGGGAGGAAGTTGGGCCACCCCTCCAATTCCTCTCCTGGGCCCTGTGCGTGTGGCCTAGGTTTCCATCTACTTGGAAACTGTTTTAGCAGAAAAGCGTATCTGCTTCCCACCTGCCACTGAGGCCTGACCTGCGGTGTGGCATCTATTCCGGGACCTGAACTTTCAGGCTTGGCTGCTGGTTGAGGGGTCGGGTGACTGCAGCTGGACGGTGAAGGAAGACTTGAGCAGGAGATGGGAGGTGAGGGACACAAGGGGGACAATGGGTGGAGACTGAACCACAGGAGGGCCAGCTTGCTCCGGCCGGCACCCCAGGTCCAAGGCAAAGGTACCCTCACCTGAGAGCCTGCAGCCATCCAACTCCAGACATCTCGCACTCCCCTACTTCTGCTGAGCCTGCAGCTAAACCTGGTGCCTTGTCCATGATCTCAGAGCCAAGAGCAGTGTGATGGCAGATTCTACCTGTCAGTCTGGTGGGTCCTAGGGCTCACCCCCCAGACACTGGACAAACATTACAGGTGTGGCTGTGAGGGCATTTCTGTAATCAGTGAGCATCTAAATCAGTAGATTTAGGAGAGTGGGCTTTATCCGGTCAATTGAAGGACTGAACAGAACAGAAAGGTTGACCCTTCTCCTTTCTGCCCGGCAGAGCCGCCTTTGAACTGGGACATGGGCATTTTCCTGCCTTCACTTCACTTCATCATTCTTTCTGGGTCTCAAGACTGTGGCTTTCAGACAGAACCATGACTTCATCTCTGCCAGATCTCGGCTTGCAACTGTAGATCTTACAAAATCACATGGGCTGAGCTCTACTAATTAGTCTCTTTTTATAGCGATCTGTCTCCTATCAACTGGGATTCTCCGGAGAACCCTGACTCACACATCAGGTAATCCTGAGTCAATACCTGCTGTGCAAGGTCTGTGCTGGGCAGTGGGGGTGGGGACCCCCAGGACACCTTCCCGTTCACGAGTTCACAGCCCCTCACACTCCAGGCCACCACTTAAGAATCAGTAGCAAACTGTCCCAGCTGTACATCCAAACAGCACAGGCTGCTGAGAGACTCACAGCTTGGAGTTGACAGAGGCCCGGGAGCCCAGCTGTGGGGAAGGAGCACCTGACAGGACACTGCCACCATCTTCATCCATGCCTGTCCCCTGGGCCCGGCACACTGAGCTGTCTCCTGCACATGTGAAATCCCTACCATGGGTGCCCCCATGTTAGGGATGTAACTCTCACCTCCGAGTCAGGAGGGCTCCCCTCAGCCCTGTGCTGGACCACTGCCCCAGGACAAAGTCTCCAGAGTACTCCAGCCATGTGACCCCAAAGTGGGGGGCAGCAGGGGACAGGCAGCCCTCGGGCACCTGCTAACCACCTAGGCAGGCCCACTCTGCTGCTCTGCCCTGGTTCTTTCTCATGGAAAGACATCTGAGGCTGGGAACAACTCTGATGAAGGTTTTGACCACCCTCCTGGCCCTAGACGCATAGAGAATCCCCTCCATGTGCAGGGAAGAAAGCAACTGTCCTCCTCAGCCACGCGGGGCACACAGCTCTCCCCAGGGAGCCTGCTCTTGCAGGGGAATCTTGTCCCATCCATGTCTGCTCCTTGTCCCACCCAGGCCTGCTCCTGGCCAGGTGGCAGCAGGTCAGAAGCAGGAGGAGTGGATGGATTGGGGGGACTCTCCCTCTTGCCAGAGCCTCTCCCTGTTCCCTGGGGGAGTCAGAGCCTGAAGGATTAGGCAAGAGGATTAGCAGGAGAACAACATGCTCCCTGGAGCCTCTGGCCAGTAGCTCCTCACCTGGGGCTTCTGCGAGAGAAGAGAGTGTACGCAGGTGCATGCATGTGCGAGTACTTGTGTACTCATGTGTGTTCACGCATAGCTATCTTAGCAGGATAAGGCTTCTTCCAACACCTGGACATCAGCTGCATCCTGAGGTGCCTGTGCTGAGGACTCTGGGTCCCCTCCTGGCTCCTTCTCCCCCATCCTCCTGCATCTTCACAGTCGCCCACAGCCCCATGTGGGTGGCTCACTGTGGCCCTGCCTATGAGAACTGAGATCCTGGGGTCAGTAAAGGACTGACCTCCGTGGTTTTCACATTCACCTGGTTGGCCCTGCCCACTTCTTCCTCAAGCCTGCCCCAGGCATTTACTCCTCCCAGCTGAAGTCTGTTTGCAAAGCCCAGCAGGTAGGAAGGATGCAGGAATACCCAGAGTAATATGTTAAGCCTCAGGTGGTAGTGCCTGGGCCCCTGAGACTCCTCAGCCTGGCTCCCCATGGGATAGTCTGGCTGCAGCTGGAGCAAATGCCCCAGGGAGACCTGAGGCTGGGGTGGGCAGTTGGGGCCCATCCACACGTGTGGGGTGCTCCCAGGCTCCATCCTGATGCCATTGAGAACTTGGCAGCCAGGGAAGAATCGCAGGTTTCATTTCTCCTTCCTCCTCGTGCTCCAGCCAGCAGACCTCCAGACCTAACTGCTCCAAGGCCACCAGCCACAACCACACGGCGGTGACTGCCCCGCACCGACACAGCGGCCCCATGGAGCTCCTGCACCACGGCCTGCTTGGCTGTCTCCCGGCCTCCCCACTCTGCTCCTTCCATTCCCCATGACCCCGGGGGCTCTGCAGGCAGCCGTCTCCCTCGCCTCCTAAACTCCTCCTGATCTCTCCTCCTCTGACTGGGTGGGGAAGAGGAGGGGACTTTCATGTTTCAAAGCTATTTGTAGAGCAGACTCCCGGGCGTCAGGACCTGGGGCAGCCACTGCAGCGTTGGCACACCCTAATTTGCAAACCTGGTGACCACACACAGGTGAGTGGGAAGGGAGCCGGCTGCTTTGCATGGAGGCCCACAATGAAGGACTGTCTGAAGGAGATCTGGGAGGACCTGTCTCAGCATGGACATTCCTGCTCCCTTCCTGAGTCCACAGCCCAAGCCTGGACTGTGGGAGGGTGGGGTGAACAGACCCGCAGAGGCTCTCATGGCTCTGGGGGTGCTGGGAGCAGGTTCCATCCGCATGATGGGCCTGCCTCGGCACAGGCTGGACATTGCCACTCCCAGGTGTCCTCTTAGGCCTATGGGTTCAAGTACCAGCCCCATGCATCTGCCGAGAGGTTGGGCCCTGAGCAAGCCCAGGTGGGAAGGGAGTGCCACCCTCAGCCCAGCGATCCCAAGACCCCTGTCTTCCTCAGGTATCCCCAAGGCTTGCTGGGTAAAAAAACCACTGGGGAAAGGCAGCCCCATGGTGAGGATGTTCATGTGGCCCCCGGCCACATGGGAAGAGAAGACATGTTGGAACCCCACAGCCCACAGTCCGTGAGCCTGTGACTATGGACACCAACAAGCAGATCCAGGCCAGCCTGGTACTTGGACCTGAGGCAGCCTCGGTGGCCGCACATGACTGAGCAGTTTTTGTAAGAGGCACGTGTTTTTTTTGTTTTGTTTTGGTTTGGTTTTTTTGTAAGAGTGCATCCTCTGCCCCCAGAGACATGGTCCAAGAGGCTAATTCTGGTGGGAAGGGGGCTGTGCCATGGCCGTCACGGACATCAGCGGGCTGAGGGCTGACTTGGGCCAGCAGAGGAAGGGTCCTCATGACCAGCCCACGGGAGACACATCCTGGGTCCAATGCGTCCATAACTAGGATGGCTCCCCTCCCCCACAGCACGACCTGGCTCCACTGAATATCTGTGAACCCAGGTCATCAGAGGCCCGAGCTGGCGGGCCTTGTCTTGGGGCAGGTTCCCAGCAGGCCTGTCCATGGTGAAGACGGGGGTCCTGTCCAGTGTGGGTACCCATGCCCACCATGACCATGCCAAGGCCACACAGCAGCTGAATGCCCAGAAACAAAAGTGGCTGAGTGTCCCGATGACTATCGTATATACCCCTTCAGGTGCAGGGAGTGGGCTCTCTGCTGCACCTGAGGACAGAAGGCTCGGGGTGGGAGGGTAATATTTTCATGGTCTCTGTCCACACTCCAGTCAGAGGAAGCAAGGGAGGAAGCGAGAATTGGGCCAGAGTAAGTCCTCTGGGCACCCCCACTGGGCCCGCTGTGCCATCAGGATGGTGGGAACCTGGCTCTGCGCCAGCACCTGCCCATAGCCTGTGGGGAGGCTCAAATTGACCACAAGTAGCAGAAACTCGCTCCAGCACAAGAGTGCATGAAGCTGCGAATTTGTACGGCTCAGCAGTGCTGACCTGGGCTGGATTCGCACTCATGGAGATGAGTAGATGGAGGGCATGGAGGAGACAGCGCTGAGCCGTGGAGTTAACTTGGACTTCACAGTGAGCAGGGGAGACCTTAACTGTTTGGAAGCCAGACATAACTCAGAGCCCAAGCCACAACCAGCCCAAGATCCATCACGATCCAGCAAGGGTCAGGCTCTCCAAGCTGAATCACTGGGAACTCGGCACTCAAAACAGACCGGGAGGCCAGGACCAGACACCAGCCCCAAGACCTCCCTCACACAGCTGTCCTGCCTGACTTCCCCGTCTCCCGGCCGCCTCACCATGGCAGTGGGGAGGGACTTGGTTGGGACACCTGCCACAGGGGCCACGCCCAGGGAAGCAGGGCTAGGTCATAGCCATTGGGTAGGTAGCAGTCCTGTGAAAAATTTCCAGGCAGTGTCTGCCAACCCCACCCAGCAGGACGGAGATGAGTCCTGATGCAGGATGGTCAGGGTGCAGGTAGGAGTCCCACCAGGATGCCTCTCCCTCCCTGCCCTCTGGCAGCACCTAGGGAAAGCCTCCTCCCTGCCCCCATGGGCCTGGGCTGTCCAGCCAAACGCTCCTGTCCCCTAAGGTGCCACCCACCTTTGGGGACCTTGCCCTGCGTCAGGCCTAGCTCTCCTGGGTTTCCTTCTTCCCAGGTACAGAGCTGTAGAATGTCTGGAATCACACAAACATGGACTCAAACCTCTCTACCACATTCTCCAGTGTGACTTTGGGCAAGTCATCTTGCGGCTCGGTGCCTCGGTTTACTCATCTGGGAAGTGGGGGTACAGTAGCTCCCTTGTGAGTGGAGGGAGGTTTTCATGAGTTGATACTCAAAGCCTGCAGCACAAGGCCTGCGGTGCTGAGTGCTCAGTGACCCAAGAGCTCAGCCTGCTGCCGTTAGATTGCTGCTGGTATTAGAGCTCCTCCAACCTGGCTGAACCCAGTGTCTTCTCTCCCCTGAAGTCCACACACTCCAGGCTGCACAAGAAAACCAAACAGCACCACCGTGATCACAGTTCACCCCACCTCCTCCTTGGAGCCGGTTTCTGATCAGACAGAACAAACCCAAGTTCCCAAAAGCACCATGAAAAGTGGTCACTAGGAACTTGGTTACTTCATTGTGGAAAACTCATGTGGTCCTGAGAGAAGCAGGCCCACACCAAGTCTGACTCAGCAGAGGGAGCCCCCAGCCGGGCACGTGGAGGAAGGGGAGGGGGGACCCACGGGCCTCTTTCCCGGAAGCCAAACTCCAATACTTGGCCGGGTTCTTCTCCCCACCTGGTTCGGCAATGTCCAGGCTTTCTCCTCGGGCTTGGAATCCCAGCCTCTGCCTCGGTTTCTAGGCCTCTGGCCAAGCTGCCCACTGGGCGAAGAGGGCTGTACCCTCGTCCCTCCTCCCTCAGCTCCCGGACCCCTGTACCCAAGCCCCGGCTCTGTGCAGGACTCGGGGGACCTCGCGTGGTGGGGCGGGGACAGCGGAGCGCCCGGCATCGCACAGGCTGGGACCAGTCCCTGGCACCCACCCCGCCCAGCCCGAGGAGCTAGCTCCGCCCGCGCTCCCCCTCCCAGAGGTGTCTGGAGAGCGATGGCGCGAACAAAGCGAGGCCACCCGCGAGAAACTTCTGTTCATGACGATTTCCTCATTGACTCAGCATCCGCCGCAGGTGGGGGCCCAGCCTCTCCGAGAGGCGCATCTATACTAGCGCGATCCGCGTGGCCTGAGCTGCGTGCCCTGGCCACCACCCCCCGGCCATCCCTCCATCCCCGCCCGAGCCCCAACCACCACACGTCCCCCTTCCCTTCCGCTCGCCTCCGCAGAGGCGCCCTGCCCGGGGAACTGGCAGCGAGAGGGGGTCAGTTTTGCAGCCGGTCCCAAGGGGCAGGCAGGCGGCGGGGCGCACTGCCGGGGCCCAGCGTCCCGCGCTGCCTGGCATTCCAGCTGCGCCAGCGCCGGCGCCACCTCGATCCCCTAGTCCCAGCCCAGTCTCTGCGGGCACCTGCCGCGCCCCTGATGTCAGCAGGTCGCGGCCTGGCGCACCTAGGCGGCGCGCCCATGAAGGCGCCCTGAATCTCCGCGGCCCTCGCTGTCCCGCTCACTTACCGTCTAGAGGTCCCGGCCGCCGCGCTGCTCACCACGCTCTGGCGGCCGCTCTGCGCCCACTCCCGCTTCATTCATCCTCTTCGGGCCCGCCCGCCGCGGGAGGCCTTACCTACTCTGGCCAATGGCAGCGCCGAGTAGGCTGGGCCCGGCCCCTCGCGCCCCCAGGCCCGCCCACTGAGGTGACACCTGGCGGAGAGCGCGGCCGCGACGGAGCGGGCGGGGCTGGAGAGGCGAGGGGAGGAGCCCGGGGCTGGAGGAGGGGGCGCGAGATCCCTGGAGGCAAGGAGCGCAGGCAGAGGGGCGGGGGCCTGGACGCCTTTCCAACCCCCTGGTCTCCGCAGCACCGGAGCCTGCGTGCCCTTGGAGCAGACTCTGGTTGGGCGACCCTCATTTCGGAGCCACAGGCCGGGAAACGAGAGCCAAGCGGTGAAGTCTTCTGCCCAGGTCACGCGGCGACTCAGTTTCAAACTGACTCGGGACTGAACCGGGGCTGGTGGGACGGAGACAGTGGCACAGGACATAGGAGGGAGTGAGTTTCCCGCCCTACCGCTTCGGAAAGGCCTCCTGTGGTAGGTGGGGGCCGGGGCACTGCCAGCCTCGGTCTGGCCTTGGTCCAGGTTGGGATCTAGGGTCCAGGTCTAGTTGTGCGTGGCCCTTCGGGTGCGCCTGGCGCCCCTGAGAGTTTGGGGTTGCGTGTTTGGGGACGTGCCCAGGACGTGGGCCAGGTCGTGTCCACAAGGTGAGATCAGCACCTCCCTTTGGGGAATCCATTGTTTTCTGCATGTTGCCTTTTCAGTAAAAGGATCCTTTTTTGACGTCAGCAGATATCAGGCGTGGGCTACACACTTTGCCCTCAGCATGAGAGAGTCTACAGATCCTCCCATGTTCCTAACCTTGAACACAGTTCTTAATCTCTCAGAGCCTCAGTTTCATCATCAGTAAAGCGGGAGTGATGACTTGTTTAGTTGGCCAGTCATGTCCAACTCTTTTGGGACCCCATGCATTGGGATTTTCCCAGGCAAGAATACTGGAGTGGATTGCCATTTCCTCCTCCAAGGGATTTTCCCTACCCAAGCCTGCCTCTCCTCCATTGCAGGCAATTTTTTTTTTTAACCACTGAGCCACTGTGGAAACCCTTTCAGTTACTATGTTGTTTTACCAGAGTGATGATGAAGCTTCCTTAAAGGGCTGTTGAAAACACTGAATGAAATAAAACCGGGCAAGAAGTTGGCCCATGTAAGGAAGACTCATAAGAGTTGCCAGGAAGTGACATATTAGTAGCTGATCATAATAACACTCTACAATTTTTCCTTTTTATTTTCCTTTACATCTATTTTAAAAAGAAATTTATAAAAGTGAACCATGCGTGTGTCTGTGTTTGAATCCTGAGATAAGTTGGATAACAGAGTAATGACCAAAATGTGACCCTAGGGTTGTAAAGCCCACGGAACCACAAAGGAGGTATGAGAGGCTGGCCTCTTCCTGTGGGGGAGGTGGAGGGGGCCAGTCAGAGCCAGTGGAGGAGGTGCTCGGGCTCTAGTGGTCCTGGGAGTTCCTGGTGATGTCCCCAGGGCTAGTGGCTGCCTCCAAGCCTCCTCCACTCCTGGAAGCCGGGTAAAGGTCCAGCTCCTCCTGGAACCCTGGCCTCCACTCCTGGTGCTGCTCTTTAAGAGAAAAAACCACCAACTGTTGTTCCTGGGTGGCGAGGTTCCCTCCAAGAGGAAGTGGACCTGCTGCCCAGTTGGCTGTTTCACCTGGCAGAGCAGGCTGCAGGTGTGAACTGGTGCCCACTATACAGAGATGTCCCCGTGAGGATGGAGAGTTGAGTTGCCCAGTAGACCTGGGCTCGGCACTGCCCTGGAAAGCTAAATAGGGCTGCCCACCTTTTGTATGTAGTGAGCTCCCCATCACAGGAGGTGTGTGAGCAGAACTAGCCCCTTTTCTGATGGGGATGCTATGAAAGCTTTTCAGATGTCAGAGACAGGATCAGACTCAGTGTTTCCAAACTTCATTGTAGATTTTATTCCTTGAAACCATTATTTACATATTTTTTTCTTTGAACAAGACATGTATTTTACTAAAAGAGTGAATTTATTTTTAAAAAGATAAATCTGTGTCTTTACCATAAAGAGGTTACCATAAAAAAATAGATAAAGAGAGAAAATGGTATTAGATTGTGGCCAGGAGTCATGTACGGATGTGAGATTTGGACCATGAAGAAGGCTAAGTGACGAAGAACTGATGCTTTCGAACTGTGGTGCTGAAGAAGACTCCTGACAGTTCCTTGGACAGCAAGGAAATCAGACCAGTCAATCCTAAGGAAATCAACCTTGAATATTCATTGGAAGGACTGATACTGAAGTTCCAATACTTGGGCCACAGAGCTGACTCTTTGGAAAAGACCTTGATGCTAGGAAAGATTGAGGGCATGAGGAAAATGGGATGACAGAGGATGAGATGGTTGGATGGCCTCACTGACTCAATGGACATGTGTTTGATTGAAGTCAGGGAGATGGTGAAAGACAAGGTCAGCCTGAGCTAACCCCCAAAGGCCCTGGGGAGCACCTGCTTGTCCTGGGACCCCATGCCATGCAGCCTACCACAGGGCAGCAGCAGCCCGGGGTGTCAAGGGGTCCAAGATCTAGCTCAGATCCTGGCCACCAGCACTGTGGGGTCAGGTGACCCTGTCTTCCCCTGGAAGAATTAGGAGGGGCCAGAGGAGGCCCAAGAGGTTGCCCACAGAGCACAGCAACTTTTGAGAAAAAGAGTAGCCTGGTAGAGTGCCCTGGAACTTTCTGTACTCAGTAACTTCTGTCCCGGTGGGGCTTTGTCTGCAGAGGAAGTCATTAAAAGGGAAAGAAAGCAAAACCAGGTTCCCCTGCTATCTGGGCAGCTCTAGGAACTGCACAGATTTTCACATTTTTATGGTCAATCATCGGAGAAGGCAATGGCACCCCACTCCAGCACTCTTGCCTGGAAAATCCCATGGACGGAGGAGCCTGGTGGGCCGCAGTCCATGGGGTCGCTAAGAGTTAGACACGACTGAGCGACTTCACTTTCATGCACTGGAGAAGGAAATGGCAAACCACTCCAGTGTTCTTGCCTGGAGAATCCCAGGGATGGGGGAGCCTCATGGGCTGCCGTCTACAGTGTCGCACAGAGTCGGACACGACTGAAGTGACTTAGCAGCAGCAGCAGCATGGTCAATCATTGTCCTCTGGCATTGTGTTTGGAGCACCAACCCTCAACAAGGGACTGAAATTGGGGTGCTGGCGTGGACATCCCCTCTCTCTATGGACTTCAGCTGACTTCAGCTGGACATCTCACTTCAGGGAAGTGTGTCTCCTCCTAAGATCGGAAGAGAAAGACAGAAATTTTCTCTGGGTCATGGAACGGGTTCATGGCCAAACAGGAAGCCCCTCCTCCCTGCCCCAAGAGGCTTGGCACTGGGGGCTCTGGCCTGGAAAAGGGAACACTAGGCGTGGTACCCAAAATGAGCTGGTGCAGCTAGCACACTTTATTTGCAGAACACAAAATCCTACATTAGTGGAATGTTCTGTGGTCACTTCTGTTTGGGGGAACTTTGCATATATATAATTTGAATCATTAGAAACTGTCTTTTGTTCTTCCTTTTTGATTCCTAAGTTGTTCATTTCCATCTAGTGACAATTGACACCATGTCTCAGAAATAATGAGAACATGCTGGAACAAAGTGGGCTGATTTAACTGTGTTGCCTAAAAAACAGTTTTGCTGAAGGCTAAGGGCATTGGCTGGGTGACAGAGCAAGCCTGCGTGAGCTGTTGTGATCTGTTAGATGTTGCATCCAGGCAAGGGTTATTATTCAGTGCGGTCCAAGTGTGCACTGACAGTGGCGTACCTGGCTTACCCAAGAAGACGATTATGTGGTCAGCGTGCTGGGAAAAGAGTCAACCCAGAGTTGTCCAAACATCCTGGAAGGCAGAGTTTCATGGGGATTAAGTTTCTCTGGTGAGAGGAGGGCACAGGTCTCTGGAAGCATCTTTGGTAGCAAGAGTCCATGGATGGTAAAAGTGAACTTTGTCTCCTCAAAGTTGTTATTCCAGCTTAGGCAGGGAGCAGACGGCTTTAGAGTCTGTGTGGCTGCTTGCTGACCTCTCCTGGAACCCTTTGTCAGCCTCCTGTCCCCCTCAACAGGGCTCAGCTCCTGCTGGGCATGCCCAGGCCCTCCGCGTGAGCTGCCATCATCATGGCAGGATCTCTGTGTTCCAGTTGCCCTGCTTTGCTGACCTCTGATGTGAACTGAGATGTCGGCCTTGCTGGGCTGGGCTGCTGTCCAGCTCAGTGCAGATGCCTGCTGGCTGGTATGGACAAATTGAGAAGGGCTGACTCTGGGCCACAACACCCCTGCTCTTCCTCGCTCTTTGTGAGTCCCCAGCAAGGCGACTCTCCCAAGTCAGAGTTTCATTTCCATCTCTCTTTTTAGAGTATCTGTGGCCTTTGAAAGCAGCTGCCAGGGAATCTGATTTCCTTGCACAGGTCCTGGGCATTCTCCCAAAATGCTGGCAGACAGGGAGGCTCTCCCTAGGCTTATGAATGCACAGATAAATCACATGGAGGAATGTGCGTTGGCCCTTCTGGCAGTGGCGATGGGAACAGAGATCCCTGTTCACAAGCATTTTCTTGGATCTGGCTTATTCCGCTGGTGATAGGTGTCTGGACTGGCAGATGCCATGGTGTCCAGTTCTCTTTAGAAGCCACCAGCTGGATATAGCTCAGAGAACCTGAGTGAGAGATTAGGTTTTGGGCAGAAGAAGATGGAGTCTGGACTTCCTGCCCTCCCTCTGAGCCCTGACATCTGAGGAAACCCGGGGCCCTCTCTGTTCTAGGGAAGGCTGGCAGCAGAATGAGGAGAAGGCACCTCTGTGCCGGCAGCTCCAGGGTGCAGGTGCTGCTGGAAGCTCAAGAACAGACATGCCAGGCCCCCGGTGCCGGCAGAGCCCAGTGTTGTCCAGAACCTGGGTCTTGGCTGCCAGGCATCTCCCTGTAAAAACCATTTGAATTTCATTGTGGACCCATGTGTGCAATCTTTCTGCATCAGACTCCATAAAGAGGCAAATGTCTTGCCAGGCGGAGGGCATGGGAGCCGCCCAGGCCTGCCCAGTGCCCGCCTGCCAGTCTGGGGGTGGATGAGGGGTCAGAAGATCCACTTGGCAGAGACCTCTCATTCCCGAAAGCCCTTGCTTCAGGTGAGTCATTACGTCAGCTTCAACTATAGCTATGCCTGCACCTGAGGGTCCACCAACATGCGGAGAGAAAACCACCAAGCCTCCCACTTGGCTTGCATGCCAGCCCGCCCACCGGTAATGCCTGGTGTTAGTCTTCAATCCTGTAGCTGCCGGGTGACTAGGAAGAGTATTTTGCACAGAGAAGGTTTTGTGTTAAAGACATGAAATGCAGACATTCAGTTACTAACCACTCTGCAATGTGCCTGGGCCTCTCTTCCTGTTGCATCTGATTGAGAATCTCAGCAAACTGAGGGGCTGGGACCTCTCCGTGCTGTGAGACTCTGCCCTTGGTATCTCCACCGCCAAGCTGCTACCCCTGGGAGCAAATGTCTTGCCACTCGTGACCACCAACAAAAAGGAGCGATGGCCCAGGAATGGAGGGACAGAGTTGGGCCACCAAGGGACTGGAGCCTCTGCTTTTTCAGTGGATCAGGGTGTGTCAACCTGCTCTCAGCCTCTGGATTCCCCTGCGCCTTTCCTTCCCCATCCTTCTCTTGTCCAGTGGCCTTATCCTGTGTCTCCCACGGTCCTGCCTGCTCTTGGCTCCCTGTCTCGCCTGCCCGCTGCCTCTACCCACGATGGCTCTACCCATTGTGTCCACTGCTCATGCCACAAACGCCGCATGAGCTGTTCCTCAACCGCCATTCCTCTCCCCTTGTAATGTTCTTGAAATTTCCTTCTTTGTTTACTATGCAAATCTCTATCTCACCTCCTCCAGGAAGTCTTGCAGAACCATACCTCCTGTCTTCCCTGTTCTTCACCCCTGGAAGCTGACGTATTGCTGGGTTCTGTTACGAGGCCCCCAGTGCCCTCTCTGCTCAGGATGGTCTTATCAGAGTCCCAGAACCATGACCAGAGATGGCCACTTTCTGCCAACTGCTCACTGAGTTACCAGGACTGGCCGAGCCAGGGCAAATAGTGGCCTGAGCCCTTGACACATCTTTCCTCCCCCATCTAGGACTTTTCCAACCATCAGAGGATCAGCTGCAGCCAGATATCCTAGACTTCCCTGCTGCATCTGACTGACAGGTGCCAAGGCCTGACAGTCACCCTTCCCATCACCAGAAGATGAGAGACAAATTCCCCCTGAGAAGCCCACCACCCGGGGCTCCAGCTCAGCGATGGAGCTGAGACAGTGCAGTAGCCACTGCCCTGCTGCCATTCTCAAGGTGCTGGGGGTGGCTGGGTGGGAGATCCCACCTCTGGGAGGATGCCTCCAGGATCCTGACAAGTCTGTGGGTTGTGGCCTTGAAGAGGATGTGACATGGCTCTGCAGCAGCCAGAAAGGAGGGGCCAACCATGGCTCTCGGTCAGCAGGGGCAGATGAGTCTGCCAGTCAAGGTGGAGAGCCACTCCGGTGCTGTCACCACCGCTGCAGGTCTGCCAGGCCCTGGTGGGGTCTGACTCCTTGGAGGGCTGAGGTTTGTGAGGAGCCAGAGCCGTTGCATTGAAGAGAAGGGCCTGCACTGGGAAAGTAGGGACTGCCATCAGGGAGGAGACCCTTGGGCTTGTGGGTGACCCTCATGGCAACCAGATGGGACTCTGGGGTTTGCCTGAGATGTGTGGGGTCCCTGAGGAGCCTCACTTGGGGGTAGAGTGACAAGCCTGGCCCTCTCTAAGCTCCTAGGGCCTGGCTGAGGCCACTGAAAGGGCTCCTGGGGGTTGTGGAATCAGGAGACAGTGCCCAGAGCATACAAGGGGGATGCCGTCTGGTCCTGAGCTTCCTTCTGGGGAGGTATCTGCCATCTGTGGGGCCCGGGAAGCCTGGCAGCCACCTGGACCCTGTTCAGCTTGTACCTACTTGCTCTGATCTGAACGGCCCATCCAGTGGGCAGGCAGGTTCAAGTCAGTTCTCAGGGAGAGTGAACGATGTCTAAAGCCCGTTAGTGGTGAGGTCTGTCCAGCCCTCTGCAGCTGCGTGGCCCATGGCCAGTGCCCTGCAGAGGAGTTGGCCCTCTCCCACCTAGGAGAATGTTTTCTCCTTCCAAGGTACAAATGCAATTTTCTGGCTCACTGAGAGGCCTGAATGTTCTATTAAACCCCAGGAACATGGAGCCCTTGAGGGGATTTGAAGAGCCTGGTCAGTTTCTGCATCCCAGATGGCCTGATCCACAGCAGGAAGTGGGACAACTTGTGGCTCTGGGGGCCCTGGGGGTTCCCCTGTGTGCAGGCCCTATGGGTCTCCTCCGGGCTCAGCAAGACTGGCAGAGGCACCCCCTGCCTCCCGCCTGTCTTCCCTCCTGCAGCCTCCCCCTCCGCTCAGGTGGGGTCCAGGCCTGCTGGACTCCCTTCTGTGGCCACACCTCTCAACCCCCCAAACCCTTCCAGCCGCTCCTGGCTGGGCTAATGAGGTCAATTCTGAACCTGAGCACCTCGGCGACTGTGGCCGGGTCACCTCATCCTCCTCCTGTGCAGACCCCCTCCCCAACACTGCCCTGCTGCCCTCAGCTCCGTCCAGACCACCCCCCTCCCAGCCCCTAACCACTCACCTAGTTCCGGCGAGGCCCCTCTGGCAGCATCTCTAGGGAACGTGTCCCCCGCCCTACAAGGCCTCTGTCATACGACTCTGCCTCAGGCCCGGGCGCTACCCAGGGCTTCTTCCCTCTGTCCCTGTGCTCCAACCCCATTTCCCCACCAGGCTTCCTCCAGCTTCTCCCCACGAGCACTGTGGTCCTGGGAGGTGTCCTCATGGGCCTTTCCCGTTGTTCCCCAGACAGGGTCATGGCCCAGAACCCCCTCCCGGGGCCCTCACCTGCTCCCTCCCTGAGTCCTCATCTCACTCAGTGAATCTTCTCGAGAGAGCTGAGCCCCTCTGCCCATACCCACTTCTTGGAATCACTCCTTGAGTCACTCTCTTTTCCTGTTCCCTGTTCTGTACCTGGCCCGTTATCTCTGCCGCTGTCCCCACTGGTCCCTGGGCCAGGTCTGTGTGTCTTTGTGCAGTGCCAGCTCAGGGAAAGTGCTGGGTGCCAGTGCACACGGGCCCCTGCATTTCATCAAGATTATCCACCGCCCCTTTTGCTCGCTGTCTACACCCTGTGCGTTGTCCTGCCCTGTCCTTCCCAGCGTCCAACTGCCAGGGCTCCCAGGGACCCCAGACCCTGGGCCAGGATGTCACCATGTCCCTCTTGGAGGCCCAGCTCCTTTTGCTCCCTCCCCAGCCTCACTGACTTTCTGCCTCTGCCCCCAGGCTTTATTCTTGCCTCGGCTCTCTGGGTCTCTGTGTCTATCGCTCCCTCTGCCTCCTCTGTTTATCACAGGAATTTTATTTATTGCAAGATTGATTGACATTATAACAATATCAAAGGATGTTTAAGACATGTATTTATTGGCTGTGGTGGGTCTTTGTTGCTTTGCATGGGCTTTTCTCTAGTTATGTTGCACGGGCCTCTCAGCAGTGGCTTCTCTTGTTGCAGAGCACCAGCTTTTAGGGCGCACAGGCTTCAGTAGTTGCGGCTCGCGGGCTTAGCTGCTCTGCCGCATGAGGGATCTTCCCAGACCAGGGACTGAACTGGCGTCCTCTGCGTTGCAAGGTGGACTCTTAACCATTGAACCACCAGGGAAGCTCTGTTACAGGATATTTTTAAAGGAGAACCATTTGCTCTTGGCTTGAGCATGGTGGCTATGTTTCTGCGTCCATGGTCTCTCCGGTCTTGGCTGGTGACGGCCACTTCCAGCGTCACATGGGGAGCAAGGTCCTCGTCACCGGACGACGTCCATACCACCCAGATGCCACAGAGCTCTGAGGTACCTGGTGGCTGCACCCCTGCAGCCTGGCACCTGTTTTAACAAAAGGTAGGGAAGGGCACCCACTGTCAGCCCTAGGTGGTGGGGGAAGGGGTGCTGACTTCCTAGACACCCCCCACCCTCGTCTACTGGGAGTGCTGGGTCCTCAGAGGGGGCCCAGGCACCCCCAGCTCAACACACAGGAAGCCACAAGGGAAAGGAGTCGGTGCAGGAGGGCTCTGCCCAGGCCCCAGACACCATGTTCTCGAGGTAGAGGTGTCTCCCCAAGGCAGTGCCAGCTCCCTGGATGGCCCCAGCTCCTCCCATGCAGGCCTCAGTCACAGATGAGGTCCAGCTGTGGGCACAGTCAGTCCGCACACCAGCCACTGAAGTAGGGGCTGGGCTCCTTCCAGCCCTTTGGTCCTCAAGCCCACAGCCCCTCTCCCCAGCCTCCCCATCCCTCCCTTGCTCTGGAAGGACCCTTTTTCTGGCTGCTTCCCTGTGCTGGGCTGCTCTGAGGATGCAGCCCTGAGTCAGCCCTCCTCCCCCACCACTGGGCCAAGCCATTCTCTGCCCCTGGAAGCCCCCACCCCCACCCTCAGCCATGAACTCCTCAGAGCTAGGCCCACTCTGGTTCAGACTCTCCTGTTCCTGCCCCCTTGCGTGTTTGCAAGCGACTCAGGCCCCAGGCTCCCGTGTGGGTCGGTGCTGCAGGGGGAGGCCCCAGGGCAGCATTTCCAGGGAATTCATGTCAGCATTTTCAAGAGCACACCCACCCCCTTCTCTACCCTCTGGGGGCTTTTCAAAAAGTCTGAGGGCATGCATTGCTGGTGGGAATGTAAAATGGTGCAGCTGTGGAAAACAGGCTGGCAACTGTACAAAAAATAACCTCTTAAAACAGAATTACCATATGATCCTGCGATGCTCTTGGGGAGAATTGAAAGCAGAGATTTGAGAAGATATTTGCACACTCCCATTCACAGCAGCACTATTCGCAACTGCCAAGAGATGGAAGCTACCGAAGTGCTCATCAGTGGGCGAAGCATAGACACCTGTGCCTGTCCATGGGCTGGAGCGGTGAGTGGCAGCTGTGCAGGCCAGGGCCCCAGAGGGCAGGCTCCACAGCTGGCTGAGCGAGGTGGGGGCTGCCCAGTCTGATTAACTCAAATACGGATGACAAGTGACTCATAGCCGGTTGCCTCAAATCAGGGAAATGGAAAAAACCAAGTGTTCGATAAATATTTTCCTCATAACCTTCATTAATTATGTCTCTGCATGGCCTGGGAGGTGTTAATTGCCTTCTGTCCAGGCTCTGCTCACAGTGACAGGAGCGCTGTCTGGGGGTGTCCTTGTCTTCTGGGTCCCACTTCTAAGGAGATTGCCCCTGGCTCTGGCAAACTGTGGTGAGTGATGTGTGGTCAATGGTGGTACTGGTGGTGCTCTGGATTTCAGGGACAGTAAGGCCTGGATGCAAGAAATGGGCCCTCATCTGTGGAAATTAGGTGGCACGTATGTGGGGCCTGGGCTCCCTGGGACCCCTCAGCTGGGAGGGGCCTGGGAGGGAGCTGCCAACAGAAGACAAGGGCACGGAGGAGGAGGGGGCATCGAGAACCCCATGTGAAGGCCTTTGACCTCTCCCCAGGTGTTCTTCTATCCAGAGAACCCTGCTTTTGATCTGAGGCCTCAGTGGGCCCCGAGCTGTCTTGAGCAAGGAGAGGAGGGCACCCAGAAAAGGCCAGGCTGTAGGGAGCAGGGCCCCTTACTGCTCACTAAGTCACCGGCCATCCAATCCTCCCCCGGACTCCTCATCCCACACCCTGGACCCAGCTCTGAGCTGTACCCATGCCCCCTACCCCAGCCCCAGCCCCTACCCTGGCACATGAGCTGCCTCATTGTGCAAAGCCCTGGGGGTATGAAGTGTGGGCTGTGGGGACCCGGCCCAGAGGGCAGCAAGGTACTTCCAGTGAAGCTCCACCACCTCCTGCACATAAGGTTGCTCCCATTTCATGGACACCCACCTGTCTGTCTTCTGACCCTGGATGGCCTTTGGGCCAGCCTGTGGGCAGCCAGCCCCACTCCTGTCCTTGGCACTGCTCTCCCAAGCAGGAAATGGATCCCGGCAGCTGCGGTCCTACAGGGCAGGAAGGTGGCCTCGGGGAGGGCTTTTCCGTGTCCTACTTGTTCTGTCTTGTTCAGGGCAACATATTAACCAAAGGATGGAAAACAGTGGAAATTTCGGCCTGTGGGCCCATGGAGCAGAGTTCTTCCTAGGGTGACGGTCAAGGAGAGTGCTCGCTCTTGTAGCCCAGCTGCTGCCCCTGCACGAGCTCGCACTGTCTATCCCAGACAGTGACCCCAGGCTGAGGGTCCCCCTCTTAAGGCACTTTCTCAGCTTCTCTTCTACCTCATAGGCAGTTGCCTGGATGTGGGAAAAAGTGTTAATTGCACAGTTATGTCTGATTCTTTGCAACCCCATGGACTGTAGCTCACCAGACTCCTCTGTCCAAGGGATTCTCCAGGCAAGAATACTGGTGTGGGTTGCCATTCCCTTCTCCAGGGGGATCTTCCCGACCCAGGAATCGAACCTGGGTCTCCTGTATTGCAGGCAGATTCTTTACCATATCTGAGCCACCAGGGAGGGACATGGTTTATTATGATAACTGAGTTTGTGAAATGGGGATTTGCATTTACGTTTTCTTCGCCTTCATTTCTGGGGAGGAAAGTGAAAGGGGGGCCTCCCCACAATGGATTCTGGGGAGCACACCCAGGGCTCCGCTGACCTGTGTGGACTTGATCGGCTTCAGCTTCTGTTCAGGCCAACCAGCAACTGCTGGTGGCCACAGGGACTGAGGGACTTGGGGACACAGTGTGTGTCATCCCCACTTGTCCCTTGCTGACACTTGAGAGTGGGGACTGTATGGCCCCTCTGGACACCGGAGGGTGTGATGCCCACTTCCTCTGTCTTGAGGGAAGCCTCGCTCCATCCTTTCATGCAAGTTCCGACTTTATCTGGTCTTTCTGGTAAAACTGGCAAAGTGTGGTTTGAATGGACATTTCCCTTTTTGGATAGTGACTACTTAGATAATAACAAAGAACTTCCCGTAGAGATACCCAAATACAGAACTGCAGAAGTTGCTTAGAGGTGGGGAGGGTCTGTTCCCAGCACTTCTGGGGCCGAGCTCGGGTCGAAAGTACATCAGTCAATACAGTTATGCTGCCGTGACCAGCAGGCCCAAGGTCTGGGAGCTCCATCCCAAGTGGCCTTGGAGGGGCCAGTGCAGGGACCCAGGTGGTCAGGGAAGGAGGGCAGGTGAACCTTGTACCTGCTGAGTCCTGAGGGTGCCCACCCGAATGTCACTTTCCAGGGGGCCTCCACCCCCATCCTACCCCATGCCCTGAGGGCAGAGCAGGATTCCCGGACACGGGCTCAGCCTGACACATGACTTCCTTTCTGCTTGAGTCTGCTTCAGGGGTCATCTAGGGGAGCTGGGCAGAGTTCAGGCACACAGAGCTGTCCACACGCATGGCAAGTGGGAGAAGCCTTCACCGGCGTACCCTCCTGTCACCCCCAGATGCTCCCACCATGGGAGCAGGAGATAGGGCCTTTGGCCCTGTTCTGGGTCTTTGGTCACTTGAACCACCTCCTCCAGACTGTTCTGTACCCATCAGGGCCCCTAACATGTGGCCAGAGGGTGCATGGTTTGCAAAGTAGGGGTGGCCTGGCATCCCAGCTTCCATAGACCCGGGGGTGCCCTGCGGTCCCCAGGCTGCCTCCACCCCTGCCGCCAACCCCCTTGTTCTGCTGAGTCACGTCCTGGCTCCACTCTGGGCAGTTGTGACTTCTGGTCGGTCGGAAATGTTTCTGGTTGAGCTGCCAGTGGCTTCATGTCCTTCCTGCCCCTTGAAAGGAAAGTTTCAGTTCTGGAAAATTACCAGGCCAGAAAAGGAGGCAACTTTCTGCCCTGGGGCAGTTTGAGAAAGAAATTTCCTGACTGCCTGGCTCCTGGCAACCTCTGATAGCCCCTCTCCTGACCCTCTGGTAGTGGGACTATTGTGTCACAGACTGTCCTTGTGGATGCGAGCCAGTGTGTCAGAGAAGCAGCTCAGCCCTTTGTGACAGGTGCAGGGGGACTCTGTGAGTTTAGGCACATGGACTCTTTCCAGAAAGCACAAAGCCCCGCAGCTGCCCAGAATGACTGAGAGGTGCACAGGAGCCAGGCCCTCCCCCACCTCACAGGGTAAGCTCCTTTTCAAACCACCTGGAAGTCAGGTAAACACCAAAAGTGGGTTCAGTAGCAATTAAATCTTTAGAGCAGAAAAAATAATTGACTACCAGCTTTCATAAGGCTGGAAGTCCCCGGGTGGGGTCAGGTGCAGAGGTCTCTGAGTGTCCCCCTGCACCACCCTGCTGACACAAATGATGCTATTCAGGTTCATAGACACCACTGATCTGAATATTTATGCCACTCTCTTCCTCTTCTCTGGTCGAGGAGGAAATGGGGCTCCTTGTCTCAGCTCCCTCTGTCTTTGACTGAGACATCTGTCCCCGTGAGTGGGTGTCACCCCCGCACACAGAGGTGAAGCCCATCATCCCACGGGAATTCCTAAATGCTCCAGGGGGAAGCCCTGGGAAGTTTTACACAGTACAGTAGGTCCATCCAGGGAACCACGTTACAACATTGCCTCATCTGGGCTTCTCCATGGTCCATGCCCCCAGGGTTGGCATGTGGGCTGCGCCATGGGCCTCAGTCTGTCCATATGTGCAGTGGGGCAGTAAGTGGGGCTGTAGGAGAGCTCAGGGGACAAGACTACAAGCTGCCCAGAAGGGTGTGGCCTTGGGGTCACTGTCTCATCACACACTAATATTTAAGAAGCATGGATCAAACCTTTTAAAGCAGCCATGGCTTCCAGCCACCTCACGGTGCCGGCAGCACCCAGCTCCTCCTGGGGAGGCGGCGAGTCTTGGCTACTGTGGCATGTCCCTGAGCTGACCGAGAGTAGCGCATGGCCAGCACCTGGCAGCCCTGGGGCCAGAGTCCCGGCCTCCTTGCCTCCAGGATCTGCAGGATGGAGCTCCTCCTGGAGGCTTTTTCCTGTTCTGGCTTTCAGATGCACCTCACCCCACGGTTCATGGCCCTTTCCCTTTCCCCACATCGCTCCCGCTTCTGCTTCCATCGCACGTCTCCTCTGGCTCTGAGCCTCCAGCCTCCCTGCTCTCAACCCCAAGACTATGAGGCTCATCTCCCATCTCACAGCTCATACCCCTTTGCCAAGCAAGGTTCTCAGATTTAGGGTTAGGACAAAGGTATTGTTAGGGACCACTCTCCACCCACAACCCAGCATCTCAACTGCTATTCAGGCACCCTCCCTCCCCAGGTCCCCTTGCTGTCCTTTCTCCTCTTTGTGCCTGCTCCAAGGGCTTTCAAACCCTTGGCCTGGGATCTGAGCTGGCATCCTTCTGCAGGGGTGGGGTTGGCCCCTCAGATCACCCAGCCAGTGCCTGGTCACTGAGACTTTTCTGCTATTGGTTCTATGCCAGCAGGGCATGCATCTGCTCCCGTCCCACCTTGCTTGTCCTTGAGTACACCGATAACATCATTCATCTCACGGCTGTTAACCCAGGTGGGCTACCTGAAGGTGGGGCCTCTGAAACCCAGTCCCAGCCATCCAGCATGTTAAACTGATTTTAAGTTACCTTTAAAAATTTAAACTGATACTTGTGCAGTTTTTGAAAGCTTTTAAGTATGTTTAAAACAACTCATGTAAATGAGTATCCTTTTTGACTATAGATCTTATGAAATTTAAGTATAAGCAATGATTTCTGATAAAGATTTAGGATCTGAACTTAGATGCACTGTAAGCATAAAACATATCCGGGAACTCTGAAGACTCAGCAGAAAAAGGAAAGTAAAATACTTCATTAATAACCCCTGATGTTGATTATATGTTGAAATGATAATTTGGGGGCTATTTCAGGGTAAATCAAAGATTTATTAAAATTAATTTTAACTGTTTTATGTAAAATTACATATGAGGCTCTATTATATTTTTATTCAACCATGATAATCTAGATGCACGAGTTTAACAAACAAAACCTGAAGGTTTAATGGGCCACCTAGTGGTGAGTGACGCTGGAAGCTGTGAGTCTCTGTGGGTGACAGAAGAGTGTGTGTATTGTGTATGTCTGTGTGTGTGTGTCTATGTGTGTCTGTGTGTGTCTATATGTCTATGTGTGTCTCTGTGTGTGTGTCTCTATCTGTGTGTGTGTCTGTGTGTGTCTGTCTCTGTGTCTCTATGTATGTGTGTCTGTGTCTCTGTGTGTGTGTCTATGTCTATGTGTATGTCTATGTTTGCGTGTCTCTGGGTGTGTGTGTCTGTGTCTCTGTGTATGTGTGTATCTATGTCTATGTGTCTCTATGTATGCTATGTATGTGTGTCTGTGTCTCTTTGTGTGTGACTATGTCTATGTGTATCTGTGTCTGTGTCTCTGTGTGTGTCTATGTCTATGTTTGTGTGTCTCTGGGTGTGTGTGCCTGTGTCTCTGTGTATGTGTGTATCTATGTCTATGTGTCTCTATGTATGTGTGTCTGTGTCTCTGTGTGTCTATGTCTATGTGTATCTGTGTCTGTATTTGTGTGTCTGTGTCTCTGTGTGTGTCTATGTTTATGTGTCTCTGGGTGTGTGTGTCTGTGTCTCTCTGTATGTGTGTGTCTGTGTCTCTGTGTCACCGTGGGTGTGTGTCTGTGTCTCTGTGTGTCTATGTCTATGTGTATGTCTATGTTTGCGTGTCTCTGGGTGTGTGTGTCTGTGTCTCTGTGTATGTGTGTATCTATGTCTATGTGTCTCTATGTATGCTATGTATGTGTGTCTGTGTCTCTGTGTGTGTGTCTATGTCTATGTGTATCTGTGTCTGTGTCTCTGTGTGTGTCTATGTCTATGTTTGTGTGTCTCTGGGTGTGTGTGTCTGTGTCTCTGTGTATGTATGTGTCTATGTCTGTGTGTCACTGTGGATGTGTGTCTGTGTCTCTGTGTGTGTCTAAGTCTATGTATGTTTGCGTGTGTGTGTGTCTGTGTCTGTGTCTATGTGTGTCTGTGTGTGTGTCTCTGTGTTTGTGTGTGTGTCTACATGAGGTGGGTGTGTTGCTAGACACAGTACTGACTACACAGTGGTGTGAAGCCCATGGTTTCTGCCACAGAGGGGTCAGTTTGGGCCGCAGTCCCCAGCACAGTGGGCAGAGTAGATGTCCCACTGACCCCTCCTTGGCAGAGGGGCTCAGCTTACCAGCTGGGGCCCAGGGGAGAGGCTGGTCTCCACCCAGAAACAAGGCCCTCCCCTGGGCTCCCAAAAGGGTGTTCCAACCAGGAGCTTCCTCTCCCCTCTTGCCGTCGGCTGGACCATGCAGAGGCTCTTGGGGCCTAGGGGGTGTCCTGGACCCACCCACTGCCTGTCGGAGGAGGCAGGTCCTGGAGGGCTTAGGCAGGAGGGCCAATCTGGGTGACAGATGATTCCCCTGCAAGGCAGCAGACTTCTCCTGGCATGCTTCCAGCAGGGGGCATTTCCAGAGATGAGCTCTGCTTTGCTGGTTACTAACTGCTCACGGGCAGTGGCCTCCTCACCCTTCTATCAAAGTCACTTCCTGGGGTACCATGTCCCAGGCTCATTCAGCTTCCACCCCACCCTGTGTTCAGGAAGTAGAGGTCATGTGGGGGGTACCTGCCATCAGCAGCTGCAGTGGAGACATCTGACAAGTAGTGACTGTTTCTTTGGGAAGCTCTCCAGTCTTTGAGAGGCCACGAGTTCTCCAGGTAGGCCAGGGGACAGTGGGCTGGAGGCCCACGGCAGGGCCAGTGGGGAGCGGACCTGAGCCTGGCCCACCAAACTTCTGGGCTCCTGGGTGGCTGTGGGTGGTGCTGAGACTGACCCAGGTGGGGGCAGGAGTCTGGCGGCCCTGGTGGCCAATGTGCATGCTGGGGAGGCACAGGCAGCCTGATCCACTGGGCACCAGTAGGGAACCTGTACACCCAGAGTTCTGTGTTCGCGGTGTTCTGGTCAGAGCCAGAACTGAGAAAGCTAGCAAAGCCAGCCTGAGACGAAAAGCAGGGAGCCCAGTGGTGAGCGGGGTGGCGGGGGTGGGCCCGGGCGGGGGGGCTTAGGGGGTGGGTAAGAAACCCTCCAGAGCTGGGGCCGTAGTGAAGGGTCCATGATGGCACATTGGTCCTCCAGCCCTGGGTCTGCTGAGGTGGCTGTGGCTTTATCCCAGCGACGCTGTCCTGTGTCCCTTGAGGTTCTCCCGCCTTGTGAAAGCTGGGAGGTGCTGGCAGCCTTCTCCAGCCATTGAGGGTGAGCACTAGAAGACAGATACGAAGCAGGGCGGTCTGACACCCGCTCTCCCGGCGCCTCCCTTGGGCAGCAGGCACAGTGAAAACCCTGTGGGCATGGAGGGTGGCTGCTTACCAGTCTCACAGAGCTGGACGCCTCCCTGGTCTCCACCCCTCACCTCTGTTTCCTACCTGTTCTTCCTCTGTGTTTTGATAGGAACCTTGGGCAGCGCCTCCCTGGAATGCATGTCCAAGAAGGTGATGACGCCCAGAAGGTGATAAGTCAGCCGGCTCCTTCAGGACCTTGGAGCCACCAGGAACAGGCAGACTGGCAGGGGTGTCCGGTCACCACCCTCTCTTGCCCTCTTTTAGGGTCCCTAGAAAGCTGCGGCTGTGCAAGAAACCTGCCCTTGGAGGAGGGGCTCCACCCAGAAGGAACAGGTGGACACAAGGGACAGGAACCGGCTTCTCCATGCTCTGAGCTCAGAGCACATCAGCAGCCCTGGGCTTCTGGACCCTGGGTCTGCCCAGCTACTCCAACTCTAGCAGCTATAGGACAGCGAGTATCTTTGCCAGTGTCTGAAGGCAGGAGGGGAGGGATGTCTGGCTGGCTGCCGGTCCTGCTGAGTGAGAACCTTGGGTGCATGAGGGACTCAGCTTTCCCAGGAGGGAGGGGAGTGAATCAGCTTCATGGAGGAAGGTGACCTTGCTGGTGACTTCAGGAGCACTGCCTCCTCGCTCTTGGCTGTGTATCCTGGCAGGTGTGGTTCTTCCATGCCTGGTAGTCCCTGTCTTCACTACAGCAGAAAAGGAAGTTACAGGATCCCCCAGCAGGCTCGCTTCTCCCATCCCTGTGTCTCCGGGCACCTGAAGGGCCTCAGGTGTCCTCTCGGATCCTCTTGGGAGGGGGTGTCTTTTACTGTGTCCTCTAGACTCAGCTGCTGAGTGAGCCAATCTGAGCCTTGCCTCAAATCATCAAGGCCTTGGCTCCTCCAGGCCTGGGTTCTATGTCCCCTAAAAAGAAAGTAGAGGGTGCCACTGGCCCTGGGTCGTTTCTACCTTATGGTGATGCTGTTACGAAGAACTCTGTGAGCATCTCCTCAAGATCCTGCTTTTATTCCTTCCGGTAAATACCCAGAGGCGGAGATGCTGGGTCAGACAACAATTCTAGGCTCACTTTTTGAGAGGCTGTGTCCTCTTTTCTAGCTTCCTGTCTTTTACTTCAGTGGAATCATTCAGTACGTGCATGTGTGGCTGGCTTCTTTCATGTAAATTATATTTGCAAGATTCATCCTGGTTGTCTCATACAGTGGTAGCCTCTTTCTTTGTGTTGTGTGCCATTGTACGAACACACAACAATTTATCCAATAAACGGCACATAGAGGGACTTCCCTGGCGATCCAGCGACTGGGACTCTGAGCTCCCAGGGCAGGCCACCCAGGTTTGGTCCTGGTCAGGAACTAGATCCCACATGCTGCAACTAAGGTCCTGCATGCTGCAACTAGGATCCAGAGCAGCCAAATATATAAATAAAAATATCTTTTTAAAATGGCATGTAGACACTAGGCTGTCTCCAGCTTGGGGCTGTTGTGAATGGTGCTGCCTGGGGAGTCTGTGCAGAGCTGATGGGTTCAGGGTATGTGTGAGCCTTAACTGGATTTTTGTAAGTTTTATCTGAGCAAAATTCCAGTGGAAAGGAGTTGTGTCATGCTTATATACCTGACATATCTTAACATACCTGACAATAGCCACACACACTTCTTATCAGATACTTCCGAAGAGGATTCTAACCCTGTGACAACCCCTCTGCAGGGCAGATAGGCTCATCCCCTCTACCCGCAATGTTACAGGTCAAGATAAAGCCTTGAGGTTAAGCAGCTTGCCCGGGTGCCACTGCTGGTGAGCGGAGAGCTGGAATGCAGGTCCTGTTTCCCACGGTCGGCCTTTATTCACCTCTGAAAGGCAGGCACTGATTTTTCCTCTCCACCACTCACGTTACCTTTTAAAAATTCTGTTTTAATTGCAAGGAAAATATTATGACAGTGGGCCTGCCCCGGCTGCCCTGCCGCTTCCTCCTCTGTTATGACAGTAATCGCCTCACTGAGCCGGTTGAGAGGAGGGGCCCGTCTTCCTTGTCTGTATTTGCCGGTCTCGTTAAAGTGCGTGCCTCTTTGCATTATGATTCCAGATAATTCAATTGGAAGTGATTTATAGAACAAAATCGATGGGAACGGAAAGCTGATTAGTCAGCAGTGGAGCTAGGAAACCCACTGTCTTGTCGTTTCTCCTGGTTTGTAGTGAGAAAGTTCCCGACAGTTGCTTGGTCACCTGAGAGCAGTGACCAGGGTCAACATGCCCTTGACCATCTATTTGTTTACTCATTCCTTTCCTATAAGATAGTGCGCACATGTTGCTGCCCAGTTTCCTCAGTCCCTTCACTCCACCGCACAGTGTACAATGGATACCATTCCATGCCCGCAAATATTCTTCTACAGCTTTCTTGGTGGCTACATCCTGTTCCACCATAATTTACCTAACTTACATGGACTGTTTCCAGCTTTGGGCATTATGTAGGATGACTATCCTTGCATGAAAATCTTCTGGCGGAAACTTATTTCCTAAGGACATATTTCCACGAATTTTACTGGGATTTTGGTCTGTCTTTGCACCCTCCAAAAACGATACACCCATTTCTACTCCTCCTGGAAGAGCATCAGTTCAGTTCAGTCGCTCAGTCATGTCCAACCCTTTGCGACCCCATGAATCGCAGCATGCCAGGCCTCCCTGTCCATCGCCATCTCCCAGAGTTCACTCAGACTCACGTTCATCGAGTCCGTGATGCCATCCAGCCATCTCATCCTCTGTCGTCCCCTTCTCCTCCTGCCCTCAATCTTTCCCAGCATCAGGGTCTTTTCCAACGAGTCAACTCTTCGCATGAGGTGGCCAAAGTACTGGAGTTTCAGCTTTAGCATCAGTCCTTCCAAAGAAATCCCAGAGTTGATCTCCTTCAGAATGGACTGGTTGGATCTCCTTGCAGTCCAAGGGACTCTCAAGAGTCTTCTCCAACACCACAGTTCAAAAGCATCAATTCTTCGGTGCTCAGCTTTCTTCACAGTCCAACTCACATCCATACATGATCACAGGAAAAACCGTAGCTTTGACTAGACAGACCTTTGTTGGCAAAGTAATGTCTCTACTTTTGAATATGCTATCTAGGTTGGTCATAACTTTGCTTCCAAGGAATAAGCGTCTTTTAATTTCATGGCTGCAATCATCATCTTTGGTGATTTTGGAGCCCCCAAAATTAAGTCTGACAGTGTTTCCACTGTTTCCCCATCTATTTCCCATGAAATGATGGGACCAGATGCCATGATCTTAGTTTTCTGAATGTTGAGCTTTAAGTCAACTGTTTTACTCTCCTCTTTCACTTTTATCAAGAGGCTTTTTAGTTCCTCTTCACTTTCTGCCATGAGGGTGGTGTCATCTGCATATCTGAGGTTATTGATACTTCTCCTGGCAATCTTGATTCCAGCTTGTGCTTCTTCCAGCCCAGCGTTTCTCATGATGTACTCTGCGTATAAGTTAAATAAGCAGAGTGACAATATACAGCTTTAACGTACTCCTTTTCCTGTTTGGAACCAGTCTGGCAGAGCATAAGAATGCCTTTTCTCTGTCCTTTGGCCAGAATTGGCTTGACAATGTAAATCATCATTTGCCAGTTTGGCAGAAGATGAACTGAATGTCATTGGCTCTTTCACCGTGTATCTTTGATTCAGGCAAAGTCAGGCATTTGTCGTGAGTTGCTTGGTGTAGTTAGTGAAATGCATATTCAAGTCTTCTGCCTGTTTCTGTGGATGAGCCAGGGCTTCAGTACTTCAGTACTGCATTTTCAGAACACTGTTGACTGTCCGTCTGTAACATGGATTGAAACACTTATTCTTGGTTTGCCATTTGCTTTTAATTTTGGTTTATGGTATCTTTAACCATACAGGTGTTTTAAATTTTCACATGGTCAAATACATCAGTCTTTTCCTCAGTGGTGCTTGTTTCATCATCCCAGAATAATAAAATGATTTGTCTATGTGCCCACTACTTTATTTGTCTGGCAGACTGGGGCATGTGGTGACTCAAGGCTTCTAAACGATGCTTCCAGTACTTTACTTACATAATTAGCTGAGGGTCTTGGATTAGTGACCAGAAATTGCAGACAGAATATAATTATATGGTATTTAAATGGGCTGAAGTTGATAGATCTTCATCACCCACCCTAAATACAAAGTTTTCCTGGTGGGTGGACTTGGAAAGGGTTATCTTCCCTTAATTCATCATCTTTCATCTTCTGGGTCATGACCCCTGAAGTCAGAGTCAGTTTCAGAACCACTGCTGACCCCAGCAAGCTCAAACAAGGTCTCAGAGAGGGGAGCCTGTGAAAGCCATGGAAACACAGAAACAGGGTCCTGCGGATACGGCCCATGTGGGTATGGTTGGGCTCCTTGGGAGATGCGAACACTTGAGTTGCTTCTACTGTATCTGGAGGTGCGAGGCACGGGGTGCCGTGGGAGCTGGGTGGGTCTCAGATGGACCTGTCTGAAGTCACCCTTGTGCCCGACAGTCCTGCCTGGGAGAATGCCACTGTTTCTAATGCCGGGCGACATAGAGAAGAATCAACTTGTGGAATTTCATAAATCAAGACTATTTTCGTTCCAGAGATTGAAAATTGATCATGGTCTAAGCCATCACGTGTCAAGCAGATCCGGGAGGCCCGACTCCCTCAAGCTCTCTCTCTGCCAGAGAGTCCCGCGTGTCAGCAGTTTTCCCGGAAAGCAGTCGTCTTATGTTTAGCATCCTTGCAGCCGATGACTGTAATGTTGCTGCCTGGCCAGACAGGGGATGCAGAGGGCGGGCGCTCCACTCCTAAAAATCCTGGTCCTTGGATGACCCCTCGGGGGAAAGCTGAGGCCTCTGGGCTGGAAGCCATTCAGCCTTCTGGCCCCTCCAGCTGCCCTCACCCGTATTTCTTCCTTCATTTGGCATGTGGGTTTGTGCCACCACTGGACATACCTGGAGGAGGAGACTTTTAAATGGTTTATGCTTCTAATATGGAGAAGGGCGGGTTTCCCAAGTGGCTCAGTGGGTATAGAACCTATCTGCAATGCAGGAGCCATAGGAGACGTGGCTTAGAGATGTGGGTTTGATACTTGGGTTGGGAAGGTCCCCTGGAGGAGGGCATGGCTACCCATTCAAGCATTCTTTCCTGGAGAATTCCATGGACAGAGAAGCCTGGCGCGCTACAGTCCATGGGGTCGCCGAGAGTCAGAATGACTGAAGCAGCTAAGCATGCATGCACATTGCTAGTCACCTTGGATACTATTTAAAGAGGAAACCAAATAACCTAAAATTAGCATGCCCGTGGTGGACACACAGTGGCCCTCACACTCCTCCATGTGTGGCCTTCGTGCTGGAATGAGCTGGGGTTCCAGCTGGCCCACAGCTCGGAGAATCTGCTCGTGACGTGTGTAATTGAGAGGTTCCCCAGACCGAAGCCTGGGCCCACAATTAACGCACAGGGATTTTTGACATTTGAAGCTGTAACAAATATTCCTTATCTGCCTGTCATCCAGCTTTTTGGGTTCCAAATTGTCAAAAAGTGAGAACTGACAGCCAACTTCCTTGGATGGGGCCTAGGGAGGGGTGGTGAGCTCTGGGAGTATGGGTCTCTGGGACATGTCGCCAAAGTGTAAGGAGAAGGATGCTGTTAGGGGGTGGTGAGGTGCACACTGCCTGGCCCTGAGGGATGTTTGCCCATAGTCCCACATCTCTGCAACCCTGGAGGCAGCCAGGGCTGTGCTGGGGCCCGGCCAGCCAGTTGAGTAAAACAGCTAATGAATAACACCAGTTAAATCTGGGCCTCTCTCAGCTCCGAGAGTGCTCCGTTGGCCCCCAGCCCAGCGTTTCCCGGCGCTGGGTCAGTGCGTGGGTCCTCAGAGAGCAGGGGCAGGAAGCGCCGGCATCACTGCCTGGGAGTGTGGTCCATTTAGTTGGGCTGCTATTTTTACCCTTTGTTCTCCAGCAAGGGGTTTTTCTTCATCAGAACCCCTCTCTCCCCTGACCTGTCTGTCTCTCCAACCAGCAGCATCATTCTCTCCTTTCGGAATCTCATATACTGCCGCCTACCTGCAGGAAAGTCAAGCAGCTTGGTCCTCACAGGAAGAGGAGGGTGTCACCCACAAGCACTCTATTCCTTGTTAATGAAATTGTGCCCAACAGGCATGAGTGGCAACTTGAATGTTATAAAGCTGCTCAGATGGGTGTGAGGAAGAACTTTTGGAGGGGACTTCCCCTGCAATTCCTGAGGGTGAAAAATTTAAATGTTCCAGGCTGCCCAGCCCAACTGTGCATCAGGCCACAGAGTGACTCAGAGAAGCGTTTATGACAAATACAGGCCACGTGATTCCCAATGGCCAGCGAGTCTCCAACGGCGGCCTGTTCACCTGGACAGCAGCCGCCAATGCTGGGTCCCCAGCCTGCGGCTCGACCCTGACACTGCTGTGAGCCATCCTGTGGCCCCTGGAGGACGGGCGGGCTGCAGGGCACCCTCCTCCCACCGTCCCTGGCAGCTCTGGCAGAGAATGGCTGGCTGTTTCTGAGAAACTAGCCCTCACGGGGTGGGGGTGGGGGGCAGGTGGCACCACGCCCCAAAAGGGGTCCCAGATGGAGGCTCCAGGGAGTTGCTAGAGGGCTGGGGCTGAGAGCTAGGGCTGAGGGCTAGGGCTGAGGGCTGGCCTGAGTGGCCCCACTTTCCCACTCAAGGCCCCTCCTACTTGGCCTCTGCCCCTCCCACCTGGCCATGCTGCTGGCGCCACCGTCCACCACTGCTGCTGCTGCTGCTGCAGGCACAGGGCTGCACAGCTCGAGGGGAGCCAGCACAGTGGGAAGGAGTGCAGAGGCCTTGTCCTCAGACCCCAGCAGCAGGGCTGAGACCCCTGCCTGTCCTTACCCCTCCCAGCCCAGCTGATGGAGTGGTCTCAGCACAGAGCGTCCCTGAACTAACTTGTTCAGGGGTTGCTTTAACCAAAGGCCATTAAGCTGTCATGGCCCATATGTCTCACGTCCCCCTTCCTGCCTGTGACCGTGGGGCTGGGTGTGCGTGAGATACGCCTGCTTCCCGTCTCCTCCTTCCCGCTGAGTCACTGCCGTCCGGCCAGACTGCCCCCGCCGCCAGCTCTGAGCTCATCGGCTCTGCCATCAATTATTCACCCCCTGGAGCTGGTGTGCGGGGCGGGAAATTTGGGTCTGACTAGGTCTCTATCATCCCAAGCAGCCAGAGTGGCCCAGAGAATGGGAGGTAGGGGCCAGAATGGGCTCAGCCCTCTGCTCCTAACTCCATGTGTGGCCTGATGGCCCCCAGCTCAGGCTGAGTCCAGCCCTGCCCCCTTTCCCCATGGTGGAGGGGGGAGGGTGGCAGCTGGTGCTGGTAATGAAGATGTTGGTCGGACTTTGATGCAGAAAAGGAATATATTGCATCAACGTGCTGACCTGACCCAGCTTCCGGCCGCACTCTGCCTCCCCAACCAGGCACAGGGCAGCTCAGGCCTGTTCCTCATTGCCCCCTGAGTTGTACTGAGCACCGAGCCAGCCACACACTGCAAGGCTAAGTCCACTTTGTTGTTGCTATTGTTCAGTTGCTCAGTTGTGTCCGATTCTTTGAGACCCCATGGACAGCAGCACTCCAGGATTTCCTGTCCCTCATTATATCCTGGAGTTTGCTCAAGCTCATGCCATCCAACCGTCTCATCCTCTGTCACCCACTTCTCCTCCTACCCTCGATCTTTCCCAGCATCAAGGTCTTTTCCAATGAGTCGGCTCTTCGCATCAGGTAGCCAAAATATTGGAGCTTCAGCCTGAGCTGACATTCACTTACTTGTAACATATTTATTACTTTTGCTGCATTTGATTTCTCAGTATCTGTTGAGGATTTCTACACGTCCTGGACTGAGTGTGCGTCCTCCTAAAATTCCCCCAAATGCACATGTTAAAGCCTTGCCTCCAATGTGACGGTGTTTGGAGCCGGGGCTTTGGGAAGCAATTAGGATTACATTAGGTCACGAGAGTATGGCTCTCGTGGCAGGATTAGTGGCCCCATAAGGTGAGTACTCTGTCTCCATGCACACCAAGAGCAGGCCCTGTGAGGACCTGGCAGGAAGGCAGCTGTCCACCAGCCAGAGAGGGAGCCAAGAACCAAACTGTGCTCGCACTGATCTCGGACTCCCAGCCTCCAGACCCCCGAGAAAGTGAATTTCTATAGTTTAAACTACCCAGTATGTGGTATTTTGCTGCAGCAGTCTGAGCTGGCTAAGGCAGCCCTGATGTTCATCAGGCCTGGCCTCCCCTGAGGCTGTCCAGGTGAGGCCCAGCACACCCTCCAATACCCAGGCCTGACCAGCACCCAGGCTGACATAGCCAGAGCCCCCAGCAACTGTGGGCATGTTGACATGAGCAGAGGACCCCCACAGCCAATCCTTCCTTCCCCAGGCCACAGGGGGCTTGTGGAGAACGGTGTCCCCAGCTAGATGCAGCTGAGCTGTGCCCCAGGCCAGCCACTTGTCCCGACATGTCTCCTCTTTTGGTGGTTGGAGGATCATTGTCCTTATCGCACGGAAGTGACTTCAGGGGCTCATCTCTATCAGATCCGGCACTGGCACCCATCAGGGCAGGGTTTTGTCCTACTGTGTGGTAGGATTCCACCAGTGGGGGCCTCAGTATTTTTTCCTGAACAATAGGCCTGCAACATCTGCCCTCTGGTCATGGTGAATATGGCTCTGGGTGGACATCCATAGGAGGTACTTCCTCACCCTTGATGGAAGAGGATGCAGGAGGTGGGTAATGGCTTGCGTGAGTCCCGGCATAGCTAGCCCCCACACTCCTAGAAGCTTGTGTGACCCGAGCCTCACACAAGGAAGCGGAGGAGGGGAACCACAGCAACATGGGCACATGGCTGAAGTGGAAGCACCACACTGACACTGGGGACCGGCTTGCTGTCTGTCCATCTGGACTCAGGCAGGTGAGTCCCTCAGTCTCTTGACCAGGGAGCTTTAAGCCAATAACTTACTGAAGAGTAAGTGTTAGTCACTCAGTCGTGTCCGACTCTTTGCAACCCCACGGACTGTAGCCCACCAGGCTCCTCTGTGCTTGGAATTCTCCAGGTAAGAATGCTGGAGTGGGTAGCCATTTTCTTCTCCAGGGGATCTTCCCAACCCAGGTATTGAAACCAGGTCTCCTGCATTGCAGGCAGATTCTTTACTGTCTGAGCCGCCAAGGACTTCATGTTTATTGAGCACTTACTGTGTGCTTGGCCAGACTGCACACACTGTATCCCCCAACTTCTCTCTCACACTCCCCAAATCCCAGCCTCCCCTCTTTTCTTCCCCTTCCTGGGGCTGCAGGACGCAGGCTTCCTCTCCCCACTGTCCACACTCCCAGTGACCTTTGCCAGTTACAAGGTTTCAAGGTCACCCAGATATCGATGACCCCAAATTGACACCCACATTCCAGACCTTTCCCCTGACCTTGTCTTGACCCTGGATTCCTGCTCTTCAGTGGGAGGTCCAGCAGGAGTCCTGAGCCCCATGTGGCCAGGCAGTGCCCCTCCTGCAACCCTCTCCCTGGCGAAGCCAAGCATCAGCTCAGGCACAAATTGGGGGCTGGGTGGGAAGCCCTTCTTACCTCTGCTTCCCCACCATTCTCTCCACGGGTGTGGGGATGACCCAGAACCCACTGCCAACCCTCGTCCTGCCTGCCCTTCACTGGCTGCTCGGAGCAGCCTTGCCCGCCTCCTGTCTCCAGCCAGCCTGCTGAATTATTCACCTGGCACAGGTCTGTTCTCCTGGACCATGTCCCATCCCTCTGGTGTTCTCTTAAGTCATCTCTGGCTCCAGCCCGGAGCCTCCATCCATGCTGTTAATGGACCTGCAGCGGAGGCGCCGCCCCACTGGCCGTTACAGCCTGGCCCACCCCTTCCTTTCCCGCACCCCATCTCTGTGACCTGGCCCCACCTTGGCCTGAGCCCTCGTCCGGCTGCCTGCCTGGCACATTCACCATGCCAGGCCCAGCACTGCTCCAATCAGTCTCTGAGCCCCACTCTTCACCACCAACCAGGCAAGGACTCGGGACAAAAATGGACTCCAACTCTCCCAGGGCTGGAACTGCGCATTTTCATCTGTTGTCTCTGAAAGTGCTTCCCAGGGGCACAGGAAGGGTGGCTGTGGGTGTGCTTTGGGTTGTACATGTGTGTACACACATGCACGAGTGTGTGTATGACATGCTCACACGTGTCTTGTGTGCAACACTTTGTACTCAATACAACTTCCATTGCCCTCTGACCTCTGTGCACATGTGTGTGTACTTGCACACATGGACACATGTGTAAAGGCCTTGGCCATGCAGGATTTGGAGTTTAGGGCCTGTGTGCCCAGACCTGGTCAGCCTGAGCACCCCAGATTTGGTTTTAGGGCTTAGCACTGCCGTTTCCTGCTGGTTTGATCAGAATCACCCCCCAATATCTGGGTCCCTGTAAGACTTTCACACCAGCTCTGCTGACATAAGGACCCCATGCACCTGCAGGCCTGTGTCAGCCCTGTCTAACCCAGTAGGCAAGGAGGTGTGCAGATGGATGGATGGATAGATGAGTGGATAGGGAACTCCCAAGACATGGAAGCAATGTAAGGGTCCATTAATGGGTGAATGGATAAAGAAGATATGGTACAAGCACAACGGAATATTACTCAACCATAAAAAGAATGAAACCCTGCCATTTGTGACAACACGGATGGACCTTGAAGGTATTACACTAAGTGAAATACATCAGACAGAGAAAGACAAACACCATATGATTTCACTCACATGTGGAATCTAAAAATACAAAATGAAACAAAAACAAACTGATAGAGACAGGGAGCAGATTACCAGAAGGGAGGGCTTTAGGAGTGGGTTGCAGCTGGCCTTGTGGAGCTGACAACTCTGTAGTGTACACTGATGTTGAGCCCTAGCACCGTGTACCCAAAACTTATATAGTATCAATAGTAAAAGGCCAAGCAGAATGGTAGGAAGTGGGTTATTCATGTCCCAGATGAAAGAGGAAACCTTGCCCCGCACAAATCACTGCCTGAGAAGCCATCACTCTTGATGATTGCAGCACTTTCTGCCTTAGCAGAAAACCATGTAAAATTCTGCCTTTGTGTGGTTTACAAGCCTGACCTCAGCCTGCTGCCAACCCAGGCGTCAGTGTCCCAGAGAACACAGACCTTGGTGTGGGGCCAGCATGGCCTGGAGGCTGCTCTCCTTGGTGCTGAAAGCAAGCTCACAAAGGTAGGTGGGGGTGGCACTGTGGATGGTCCCGAGGCCACCTTGGACAGCTCTGGCATCTGCCACCCACAGAGGACATCTGTGGCCTGAGTGGACAGTGTGCGAGGCAGGTGGAGAGCCTCCTGGAGAGAAGCCCTAGCTCCAAGAGGGATGGGGGCTGGTGGTAGACACCCAGTGTCCCACACTTGGGTCCTTCACTTGGGGCGACATCAGGGTCCTTGGTGGAACTGAGTCCCAGTGCCCAAGGCAGTCACCCCTCACCAGCCTGGCCTCATGGCCTCTCCTCCTGCTGCTCTCTCCTCCCAACTCCTTGAGGCTTTGCTGGCATCACCTCCATACAGACTATGTACCTACCCCAAACCTATGTCCAGTGCCTGCTTCAGGGACCCAGACAAAGATGCCAGTGTTCCCCACTGTGGCAGCCTAACCAGGGGCTGGGTCTGGGCAGTGTGTCCACCAAGTGTTCCTTGAGAGGGGGTCCCACTTCTGCCCGCCAGTCTCCCAGTCCTGGGATGAAGTTTACTGGAAGCTGCTCTTCCTACAATGGTTTCCAAGGACCCTCGGTCCCATAGTCGCAACATTAGCTGTGTGGTCAGAGCCTCAGCTCATGCTGTCCCAGAGGTGGGCTGCAGGCTGGCAGGAGGGGCCATTTGACACTGGTGCCATGTGCTCCCGGATGAACTCACTCAGGAAACCCTCCTCTCTACAGACACTTGTCCACCCTCTCCCGGAACCAGTGCTTCCAGGCAGCTTTCCTCTCAGGGAGGCACTCATCAGACACACTCTTGAAGCGGCTTTCTTTAGCGAGTATAAGCAGCATGAAGCCACCAAATTAGGTCTCCACGCTCGCCCTCAGGAACACATATTTCACACATCTGTGGAATGTGTGCGGCAGTGATGCGTCATCCACTTGTGCTTCTGTAGCCTCAAGGCAGCGCCCAGGCAGCCCAGGAAGTGTCGGCTGCAGGATGAGCCCTGGGGGATGCCCAGTCCTGCTTGGGTGGCAGCCCCAGGGCGGGGTCCCTGAAGCACTTCCAGCCTTGGGCACCTCTCCCCCTGGGTCTGGGTCTAAGCGCTCTCCCTCCACAACATGCCCCAATGTATTGCTTCTCAGTCATCACACTTTACAGATGAAACTGAGGCCCAGACAGATGCAGCAACTTGCCCAGGTGACACAGGCCCTCAGTCCCTAGGCTCCAATCCTCTCAGCTGTGGAAAGTCCAGCTGATCTGGGCTGAGGAGTGTGGCCAGCAGGAGGGACACATGGCTCTGCAGGGCCACCTGCTGCCACCTTGGGCTAGGAATATTCTGGATGTCTGCTGGTCACGTGCACTGCTCCTAGACATGCCCACAGCCAACTCTGATGGGACAGCGGCCACCTTGTCTGTGCGGCGGCCTGTCGCCTGCAGGGGGTGTGTGTGAGTGGCTTGTGTCTTGTGCGTGTGGTCTGTGTTTGTGCTGCCATGTCACACCTGACTGTGGGGCAGGTGGGCCTTGCACCGCAGGTTGGGTCCGAGGGGCTTCTGTTCATACGTCGTGTGTTCAGCTCAGCCATGTGTGTCTAGGTGAGTGTGGGGAAAGTGGGGTGAATTCACTGTGACTGTGTGGCTGCGACCTGCAGAAGCATGTTGCTGGTACTCAGAACACGGGTGCACACCTATCCCCATTCCCAGAAGGCAGTCAAGGCCCAGGTGGCCAGAAGGTCTGGGGACAATGTGGGAGAAGTCACCTGCTCAGAACTCCTACCCATCATGTGGGTCTTATGATTCACATCCCTTCCCCCAGGATGTCCTCCCTGATAACTCACCCAAAGCAGGTAAGGAGTGACTGCCTTGACCCCTCCCACCCCATGTGCCCTGCCTCTACTGGTCTCTGTTAAGCCCAGCACAGAACCTCCTCAGGTGTTTCCTGAGTGGGTTAGGATGAAGATGAGCACAGAGCTTGACAGTACCCAGACCTGCAGGCTCCCTGGAACCAGAAGCCGTGAATCATTATGAGACTCTTGCTGCTGCATCACAGCCCTCCTTTGGGAGAGTGGGTGGAAGATGTGACTTAATCCCAAAAATACCAGGCTTCCCCACCTTCTGGCAGTGGGGTTGGGAAGACCCCATCACACTGGGGAGGGAGAAGGTGACTTCACAGCTCCATCAGCTGGGCCTTGGTGCCCAATTCTTTGGTCAAACACCAGTTCAGGTGCTTAAATCAGCCAACTTCAAGAAAAGTGGGTGACCCACTGTGATGTGGGTGGTACCTGTCCCAGCAGCTGAACAAAGACTGACATCTCCCCTCAAGGCATCCCCATCAATGTGTGCACGGAGTTGGGGACTTCAGCGGGAGATGCTAGCGAGGGCGTCCAGCCTGGCAGTGGCCCCACTGGTCGGGGGGAGGGCACCATTTACCAGTTTTGCCATTTTTCCATTTCCCCTCTCAGACCAGAGAGGCAGTGACAAGCACCTCTGGGCAGCACGGGGTTGTCTGCTGTCACCTAGCACACACATACCCAGGTTCCTGGACGAATATATTCCGAGCAGCCTGAGTCTATGGGTCTCAGTCACAGAAACTCACATATAACAGGTCGGCTGGGCTGCAGACTGGGGACAGGGTGGGGGTATGGGGAGTGCTAAGCGCTTTCTTTCTAAACAGCTTGATGGGAGGAGCAAATAGAAGTGAAGGGAGAGACCTGTAGGCCCTCGTGAAGTCCTCCCAGAGAAGGGGGCAGTGGGGAGGGAGGGAGTCGAACTGGGAGTCCTCTGCCCTGCTGGGGGCTTTGCAAGGAAGGGTATTGTGCATGGGGAGGGGAACAGCTGCTCAAACCTGGTTTCTTAGGACCTGGGGTCCTCACCACCCTGCTCTTTGAATGTTGTGTTCCAAAGTTTTCCAATGCTTGTTTTTGAGTGAAAGCAGTCATTGCCGCTGGTTTAACACCCAGACAGTGAGAAAAATGCCAGTTGCCCCTCTTGCCCCAGCCCCTTGCCCCTCTCCCAAGTTGTCCACAGAGCAGTTTCTCCAGTGCCTTAGGAACACCTTCTTGATCAAACTCACTTTAAAGCAAACCCCTCTCCCAACAGGACCATACAGCCTCTAGGGACCGCAGGTTCCCAGATGTGGGGTTTGGTGCTTGAAGACCCCCACAATCTATGTGGCTGCTACTGGGGCATTGGTTTGGCTGCACCAAGACTCCAGATTCATTCACCAGGCCCCCATTACTGTGCAAGCCTGCAGGGCCTCCATCGCCTGGAGGTCCTCCCTCAAGGCCAAGTTCAGGCAGGAACACACAGAAAAGGGCAGGCCTGGGAAGGGTGACTGCCCCCGAGAGGCACCCACAGGCCTCTGGGTCCAGGGTCCACTATAGGCCGGGATTTCCTGGCTATTCTCCTGGCTCTCCCCACCAGGAGCTGAGCAAAGTCTTCCCTTTGACCCTTGGGTGGTCAAGAGGGTGCATGGCTGGACCAGGACACTGACACTGGGACATGTGGTCACTTGGCTGCGGTCACCCAGCAGGCCCCGTGACAGGCTGCCGGGGTGCTGCCCCCAGCCAGGTCACATCATCTCTGCACCTTTGCTTCTCCTGGAAGGCCTCCTGCCCCTGAACCCATGGGCACTGAAGACCCCAATGCCCCCTGCCAACCGCAAACCCCATCTGCTCAGTCCCCATTCCCTGCTTGGTTGCTGAGCCACATGGGGAGATGTTGCCCAAGAGGGACCTTGCCAGCCGGGCCTGTGTCCCCAAGGTGTCAGCATGACTTGAGGCTCAGGGCACCCCTAGGGAAGCACAGCCAGCCCTGGGGGATGGACACTGCCTGGTGGCCTTTCCTGGCTCCCTGCTGGAGGCAAACCCCACTTTCTGGAAGGGATGAGAGCTAGCCTCCGAGGAGAACTCACAGTTCACTAGGAGCCCCATCCTACGTCCTCCCATCATCCCCTGTCCTTGATGACCTGCCCCTCCCCCAGGGAGCACTGGGAAGTGGGCCCCACTAGGATCTCCCCGCGAT
Organism: Nanger dama; assembly: GCA_917880005.1. Lineage (NCBI taxonomy): Eukaryota > Metazoa > Chordata > Mammalia > Artiodactyla > Bovidae > Nanger > Nanger dama. The sequence continues at coordinate 1,150,611 of CAKJTW010000080.1, forward strand.
GCCGAGGGTCTGCTCTGCTCAGCTGAGGCCTCTTCTGGGGTAGGTTGCCAAAACAGCACAAAAGCAAGATCCACGGCCTTTGTTCACTGTGACAGCTCCACTCCGAATCATGTGCCCCAAGGAGCCAGCCCCCAAAAAGCCAAGGACAAGAGCCCATGTGGGTAGGTGTGGAGCAGCTGAGGGTCCCAGTGTGTCTGGGAGACCCCACAGGCCCCCATAAGGGACAAGCTTGATATGCTCGGGGCCCTTCAATTAATCATCCTGGAACCATCATTATTACATGGGGAAGAGAGAGAGAGAAAGAGAGTGAAAAAGAAGCAGAGAGAAAGAAGGGTAAGGGCTACAGGATCGTGTGGGGGAAGCGGGCCGTCTACAAGGCTCAGGGTGCCACCTCTCCAACTGTTGGATGGGAGGAGGGGCACCTAATGGCTTTGCTCTGTGATTCTGGAAACTTCTGCTTGTATTTGAAGCCCAGTTTAGGTGTTCCATGGGCTATGACCTTGGATGAGGCCCTTAACTTGCCAGAATGTCCTTTCCAATCTTTAAAATGGGGCTAATAACAGTGATCTGGGTGAAAGTGCCCCCATGAAGAGGGACTGGGAACCCAGAGGCAGGAGGGCTCCTGGCACCAGCCTCCATGGGGTTCGCCAAACACCAGCTACCAAACATCATTCCCTCCCGGCCCTGCAAAGGGACAAGGGGCAGAGCACTGACTTGTTTTTATTTTATTTTTAAAATAAGCCTCCCCCTGCAGGAGGTCCCTCCTCAAGGCCAAGTGGAGCTTCAGGGGTGAAGAGACCCACCCGGGCCTGCTGACATGAGGAGAGCAGCTGAGACTGGAGCCAGGCTGGCCTGGAGCCCACACACTCGACCCCCATGGGCCCACCCTGGCAGCACAGAGCTCCAGCCGACAGTTGGGAATACCTGAGCAAACGGTAAAGACCCCCGGATGCTACTGCAGGAGACCTAAGAGATGCAGGTTCCATCCCTGGGTGGAGAAGATCCCCTGGAGGAGGGCATGGCAACCCACTCCAGTATTCTTGCATGGAGAATCCCATGGACAGAGGAGCCTGGCGGGCTATAGTCCATGGTGTCACAAAAGAGTCAGACATGAATGAGGCAACTTAGCACACACACACACAAGCAACTGATCAGCTGAGGGACACATCTGACTATGCCCTTGGCCTTCCTCCTGGGCACACCTGGAGAGGGACCCGTGTCACCATGCCATTTGGTGCCACTTTTTCTGCACTGCCCTCTGGCAGAGTGGGGTATAGTCAGGCAATGTGCCCACTGCTCTCCGCTGCCCTTTGGCTAGGCTCTGGTTTCCCGGAGCTGTATGGTCCTCATCCCAGGGGCGGACATCATGGGAAGGGTGTGAGCAAGCAGCACAGACTAGCCACAGAAGTGGTTATTAGCATGTCATTATTAATTATTGATAGATCAATACAATTAATACAGTGCCTCATGAATAATTCATGTGTTGGCACTAGGTCTGTTGAGGGTATAGTAGAAGCTTGGCAGGCCTGTTTTCAGGCCAGGGAGTCCCCAAATATAGTGAGTCTCTGTGTTAACACCCTTATTCTGAGTTGCGCCTGGAACCATTAGTGAGCAAGCATTGTAATTAAGTTGCTGAGACTCAGATTAATGGCTCTAGTCTTCCAGCTCAAGGGTTCCTCCTCTGGCATCAGTATGGGCATCCCCACACGTCTCCTGCCCACCAGCCTAGGGCTCGCCTTGGGGCAGGCAGTGAGCTTGGCAGGGAGCTGTCCACAGGCAAGTCCTGAAAATGCTCTCCACTGGTTTTTCTACTGTTTAAGGAATGGCAACCTACTCCAGTATTCTTGTCTAGAGAATTCCATGGGCAGAGGAGCCTGGTGTGCTACAGTCCATGGGGTCACAAAGAGTCGGATACGACTTTACCTGTGTGTAATGAACTGTAACTTCCTCCAATTTTAAAGGAAAACTAGAGAAGGAAATGGCAACCCACTCCAGTGTTCTTGCCTGGAGAATCCCAGGGATGGGGGAGCCTGGTGGGCTGCCATCTGTGGGGTCGCACAGAGTCGGACACGACTGAAGTGACTTAGCAGTAGTAGTAGCAAGGAAACACCATGCCCAAATCCCCCTGCCTGACCCACTGCCCTCCCTGGGCAGGCTTTCCTCACATGAAGAAGGCAGATTTCCTGGAACTTCCTGCCCCCCAGCCTTCCTCTGTGCCCTGTCCAGTCCCCCAATAGCCTCTTACCAAGCAGGAGACTTCTGGTCGGTCAGGAGGGCCTTCCATTTGGGGGTGACAATGCACATCATGTGCAGGTGCTATTTTTATTGTTGTGTTATTATTACAACAGGAATGACTGAAACTTGTGCCAGATCCAGAGCTGACATGTCCTTCATTGAGAGTGGCCAGAAATTCAGTGCTGTGGGTGGGGGAGGGACCACGGGGATGGATGAGGGTTGGGGGAGGGTCTTAGTGGGGGTACTCTGCTGACATAGAAGGAGAAAAGGAGGGAGGCTCATGAGGAGACTAGGGCACCTTCCCGGAGTGAGAGACTCTGGATATTCCTGGAAGCGCGTCCTGCATCCCAGGTCTCCCCAGCTCTCTCTGCCCCCAGACACCACACATCATGGCAGGGATGTGGGTGGTGGTGTTCCCCTGGTGGGCTGTGAATCCCAGGCATGGCATCTTTGGTTCCTCATCCTCACCATGAAGAGGAAAGCAGGGCAGCCCCAGCTTAGACGAGAGCAGGCTTGGGGTTCTCTTGTAAGGTCCCAGAACAGGACTTCGTGGACCTCTGCACATGGGCCTGGCAGCTTCAGGGCAGCACATGGCCTTCCCTGAGAATGGCCGGTGGGCTCACAGGGCTGTCCTCCAGTGAAGGGGCTGACTCTGCCTTTAGGTCCACGTAAGAGGCCTCTCCTCGCCTCCCGGTGGACTTGGCCCCCGCCCCTGCTCTGCTGACCCCTGGCTTCCCTCCCAGATTCTCTTCTCTGAGGAGACAATGGCCACATGGACAGGGGTCCTACTTGCAGCTGCCAGAGTGGGCAATGTGGGCAGGGGGTGGCAGCCCCACCCATACAAGGTCACTCTGACTCTCGGACTCGAATCTGAGTCATGATGGAGTTAGGAGGATGGGGAAACCTGCTTCTTGCAGCAACTTCCCTCATTCTTGGCTCCAGGAATTAACTCTCTGAGGCAGTGCAACAGAGAAGCATCTCTGGCAAACCTGAGCAGGGACCCAATGTCCTCCAGTTTCAAGACAACGATCGGGTGTTCCTGGCCCTGGTTTTTCTCAGCAGAAGCCAGTCACCCACTGGTCCTGCCACCTCTGCCAACGACTTCAGCTCACCTTTGTGTCTCTGGTGTATCTGGGAATGTGGGAGCACAGGAAGGTCTGGGCTGGACCTGGGGTCCCTGCCGGGCCCCCCTTCCCCTCTGTGCTGGCCAGAGCCCCTCTCCTCTCCCTGATGGACTGCAGTGTCCACCCCATCCTCACCGGGTCTTCAAGCAGAGCTGTGACCCCCAGCCTTGCTCCTCTTCCCCTGATGAGTAAACCAGCTGGAAGAACGTGGTCCCCTGCCCATCCCCAATGCCCCTCTGCCAAGCTCAGGAGGAAGGGGGCCAGAAGGGGATACACCAGGTGGAAAGAGTTACCTTGGAAATGGAACCACTATAAAACCTTCAAATACAGGAACAACCCCAGAGGACTGCAGAAAAGAAAGTTCAGTGCCCCCAAAGCTGCTCTCTAGGATTTTCCAAATTCTAGGGGACACAGAACACCTCCTCTTCAGCCCAGCCCCTGAGGCCCTCTGGACAGACACCAGAGGGGTTGGGCAGGGGCTCTCCCAGGGAGTTACTGCAGCTGACCCCCACCTGAGCCAGGCCCCAACACCCACAGGAGAGCAGGTCAGGATAAGCAGAAGGCCCACCCAGGGAGAAGCAGGTCATGGAAGCTGCATTTGGTTCATTAGGGAAGAGTGAGTGTGTGGCTGTTGATCTGATACTTTTATGCAGGACTGGGGCACTTAGCCAAAGCGAGGGATGAGCAGACTGACACACATCGTCACCGGCATCTCTGGAGCGATTATGGGCTTACATTTAAAGCTGCGACTACATGCAAATAGTCCCGTCTGTGATTGTGTCCCTGGTTGGTGCTAGAAGATGCCAAAAGAGGCCTCCATAGGGCCTAGCCCTGCTCCCCTGAGAAAGCCATTTCTGGCAGGAAAGGTGAGAACTACGGTTCAGCTTTGCCTGGGGTCTCTTGGGTGTCATTTGCTTTTCACTCCGATCTTGACTGGGAGCACATGACCTGGCTATCTCCCAGGGAACCTACTGACGGACTTCACCCACAAGCTGGGAACCTCTCTCCCACCCTGGGTGCCTGTCAGGGCCCCACACTCCCACCACCTCCTGGAAAGGGCCCGTGTCTCCTGATGCTTGACTATCCTCATTGGAGGCACATGCCCTGGGGACCAGTCTATGTCCTCCTGTGAGTCTCTCACTGTGGACACAAGAGTCCCAGAAAACATGAAACATCTACTGAAACCAGCCCTTCAACGGCCCGATGGCATCCATCCGAGTTTCAGTTATATTAAGCCTACAAAACATGTGCTTCTTGTTGACATCTGCATTGCAACATTTCTACTTTTACTTATTTTTAGAAATAAAGTCAAAGCCCAGAGAATAACTTGATAGCCCCCAAACCACTACACATAGAAGGCTGAGCACCCCCTGCCAACTACTGCTCCTAGACAGCTGAGCTGTGGAAGTGATCAGCGGCCATCAGCCAGCCCTCCCGCACCCACAGCCCTCAGCGCAGTGAGGGTAGCTCCAGGTGCAGGGAGCCTGGCTCTGTATGCCCATGTCCTTCTCCCATGGTGCTAACACCTCCCTGGTTTTTCTCCGGAGAGCCTGGGCGACTCTGGTGGGGGAGCCTCCTACCACCCCCAAGCAGTCAAGTGACCCAGGCCTGGCTCACGAGTAGCCACCAGGGTGTCTGTTGGTTCTCTCTTCCTCCCACCGTCTCTGCCCCGCTCCTTTCTCCCTTGGGTGTGACCAGGCCAGAGACATGACAGGAAGTCACACACAAGGACTCTGCTGACACTTGGCCCAACTGTTGTGTTTATTTGAAAGTCTGACAGTGAGAGGGCTTCCCCAAAACTGGCAGATAGAGGGAGATGACAAAGCAGGTTGAGCCCCCCACCTCTGTCAGGCAAACCTGGAACCAGGTTCCTTCTGCAGAGGCTGGTAAAAAGACAGAGAGGGGCTTTCCAGCCCATGGACCCTCAGTGAAGCCCCCCGACCCTACCCGTCCTCATAGAAAAGACTGGCCACCTTTCCCACCGTCATCCCCTCTCATCCTCCACCATCAGAGGCTGGTTACTGGGGCAAATCCATGTCGTCAAGGAGAAAGAGAAAGATGAATCTCTTTCAAACAAGAATTTCCTTTTCTTTACTATAATGTGAGGGGCATTTCAGAAATGTCCAGGACAAAAGTGAGGACCAGGCTTCCATCCAAAAGTTATAGGTCCTCAGCTACTGAGACCCAAACGTCTACCTGACACAGAAGTCCATCTGCTGGAGCCAAGGGATAGTACGTGGGGTGGGGCGGGGGGAGGGAGTGTCCTCTCTATGAACTCAAGATTCAGGATGAAAGAGAGGTCCACTCATCCCAGCTAAGCCTTTGTAGGGGGCAGCGGTGATGCTGCGTCCAGGCTCCAACGTGTCACTTTCCTTCTTCAAGAGCCTCCAAAGCTCCCGGATAACAGGTTCTCCTGGAACCCGGAAGGTGAGGTGCTGGGTCCACCCATCCCCAACTTCTGGGTGGGGCCCTGGAGGCACCTCCACCCTCACCTGGAGGACCATCCTGGCCAGGCACACGGAACAGGAGCCCAGCCAGCAAACTGGCCCCTGGTCTGGGCTCAGCATCTGTACAGAAGCTCCCCTCCCGAGGGCGGGAGGGGAGGTGTTAGCTCCTTTCCTGGGCTCTGGCAGCTCTGACCCCCCACGGGAGACAGATATGAAGTGGATCCAATCCATTGAAAGCTAACAGATCAGCTTCTGAGGCAACAACCAGCTTTGTAGGGAGGCCGGGTTGGCAGGCTGCAAGCCCAGAATTTTCCCTTCCTGAGGTTGAGGGGTGGGCACCCGAGTCCTCAGTGGGTGCAGACTCTACATCAAACTGATAGCTGCTTCAGCAGGAAGGAGACAGGATACTGGGAGTGGAGCTCCTCAGTGTGGGGGGTTTTCTGGGATGGGCTCTGTCAGGAGCCAACTGATCAAGCAGCCAGCTATCTCAGGACCCAGAGTGGCCCAGGACACGTGGGAGCAGGGACTCAGTGGGCCTTCCCTAATCACCACCCTCTGCACCCCCAAAGAAACCATGCAGCCTTCAATGACCTCCTGGACCGAGGCTGCTCTGAAGGGGAAAGCAGAGTAAGGCTGAGTGGGCATGACGTGGGTGCCAGACCCCACATGGCACCGGCTCCTGGACACACACTCTCGGTGATGCTGTGGTGTGCAGCAGACATTTATTTTCACAGTAAACTGGAGAGGGCATTGGGGGTGGGGCCACCGAGTTCTGCTGCCTTGTTGCTCGCAAGGGGAGGGTGTCTCCGAGGAACCCACCTCGAGGAGGAGCATCTGGGTCCCCTGGCTGAGCTGGCCTGAGTGGCCTCCATGTGGCCGTGTGTCCTCCCGCAGGGCCGAGGCGCCATCAATGCGCAGCTACAGCTGGTTGAAGGGGACCAAATCCATCGAACAGTTGATTTGGTTCCATTTTACCAGCTTTAGCAAAGCATTCGGTCCCAGGTCCGCGGAAACAGCAGCATCGACGATGAAGGCGGCTTCTGGGTGACGTCTGGATGAGATGGGGCCACAGGGTGTCCAGGCTGCGCACCCTCTCCCTTCCCTGAGACCACCTGGGCCGAGGGGCCCCTGAGCTCTGTTGGGCTGGGGTGGATAAGCATGGGGGAGTGAGGGGGAGGGGGTCTGAGGGTCAGTCACGTGACCAGACACAGACACACACGCCAGACACACACGCCAGACACACGTGCACAGATACATAGATACAGAGACACAGACACACACCCCCAAAATACACACACTCAGACACAGACTTGCCAAGATATAGATGCATACACACTCACAAACTCTTTATACACCATTCATACCTATTCACACTCAGAAACACACATAAGTTCACAAACTCAAGGACACACAAACACACACATACCACATACACACAAACACACCACACACCACACACACACACACACACACACACACACACACACACACACAGTGCTTGCCTGCCCACTGGGTCAACTGGAGGAGGCAGGGGCGGAGATGGGGGCTGCAGGGAGGCAGAAAGTCCTACTGCTGCAGCTGCCGCCCCACCCCTCCAGCGTCTGCCGCCCACTCCTCCCACCACTGTCACCCATTGATTCCTCAGCCATCCTACCTTTCGTCCAAGGCCCTTGGCGCCACCACTACCTAGGCCCTGGGGCCCAGCAACCACCATCAGGACCTGCCCTCCTGGGTGGACACCCTGGGGGCTGGCCAAAAGGGGTATTGGCCCCCATCACAGCCTTAGCTGCAGCCAAGGCAGGACAGGCCCCAGATCCCACCGTGGGCCCCAGCTGACCATGAGCCCAGCTGACCTGGCTGCAGGTGGCCAGGGCCTGAGATCTCCGGGTAAGCTAGACCTGTGTGCCTGCAGGGGGAGAAGCAGGACGGAGACCCACAATGAGGACCTTCTCTGGGGCCCTGGCTCCCAAACTGGGGACCGGCAGCCTGTCAGGTGTGTGAGGGTGGGCCCTCCGGTCAGTGTGAGGTCAGCATGGCCAGCCTGGGCCAAATTTGCCTGATCACCCTCAGTGATTCAAAGGGAGCAGATTCTTTTTAGAAAATCAGTTTTTCTGCCAGCACTGCATCCATCAGGGGCAATGGCAGGGTAGGGGTACAGGGGATGCAACGTCCTGTGTGTGGCCCTCGCTCTGAGCACAGACCAGCCTGGCCGGGAGATGTGACCACACGTGCCTGCTGCCCCCGCTCCACCCACTGCTCTTCCCACTGCTCTTCTCTGGAACTCTTTCTGCCCCTGTCTGCTGACGCCATGGCCACAGATACCCGGGCAGAGCCGCAGGGCACCACGCTCTCCCTCCGGGGCCACTCCAGGACCCCCAAGACCCCAGCCCCCACCATGCAGGCTGCTGCCTTCCCCTATCCCTGTCTCGGCACCCCCCTCCTGAGAGCAGAGCCTGGCCGGAACCCCCTCTGTGGATGGCTCTGGCCTTTCACCTCAAGACCACCTCCCCAAAGTCCAGGGGGAGCCCAAGGGGAGCCCAGGGGTGGGTGCCAGGCCCTCCTAGACTCACACCAGTGACTAGATTGTTGGCCTTTATCAGAGCTCAGCCCTGGAGGCAGCGGGGCTGACAGGACTCAGCTCTGCAAACCCCTTTCTTGGTTAAACTCCAGAAGCACAGGGTACAGGGGCAGATATGAGACTCCCCAGAGCAGTAGCCCCATCCCCGGTGAAGACACCATGCAGGCGAAGCAACCCAGATGCATTTATCACGGACCCTGTCGATATACCTAATGAAGCCAGAGATTTAACAAGCAACAGAACTGTCCCGTGGGCTCCATGCCCCGGCTGGCATGAGGGGACCAGCGAAGAGAGCCAGACACCCCATAACTGATGCCCAGTCCATCGTCAGGCAAGAACCCAGATCTCAGCACCAGGTGGGTGACCCCCAAAGGCGTGATCTGTGCTAGCACCTCCCTGCAGCCCACCTCTTCTCCTCGTTTCTCTCCACGCATCCCTGTGGCTAGAGGAATTCCCCAAATGATAGGCCTTTGCTTCTGCATCAAACACCCTATTCCTGACAAGAGCCCCTTGCACATTTCAGTCCCCCCTTCAGCCTGGCTGGCTCCTTGCTCAAGGCCATTTGGAAGCAGAAGCAGAAGAGAGCACCCAAGGCAGGGGCTTGGTCTAGAACCCAGCTCTTTCCTACAGGGATCTGACTCTCTTTCACCAAGGAGCACAGCAAGCATTTCACCCATGGGCACCATGGCAAGGTGTTGGCAGCAGAACCTCGACTGACCTTGGACAATGGCTGATGGCCCTGTGGCTGGGTTGGTTAAGCGAGCTTGACCTGAGCTGCTCAGAAGCCCGCAGGGTGTGAGCACCCAGGATGCCACCGGCTGTAACCCTGTGGAGTCCCAGAGAGCAGGGCATGGGGACTTGAGTGGCGTCGCCTGCTCCCAGACACAGCCCACCGATCTCTCCTTCCCAAGGGCCACTCTCCTGGGGGCTGTGGATGTCCAGCCTCTTACTCCACTCGCACCCCCCATGCCCTTGTTCAGGGAATGTTCCAGCAAGCCTTTGCTGAATAAGTGATTACCACACTTGATTGTGCATCTGAAGGGCGCGAAGGGCAGTGCCCACAGCAGGGTCCAAGTGCCCAGCTGGCTGTTTAAGCTCACTTTGACAGACATTCCTGCACCTCTTCACTGCATCCTGGGGTCCCACCTACCAGCGAGGGTCCCACCTTCCTTGGAATACTTTTTATTTTTTATCTAGAAAAGTCCAAATACTAATGGACTACAAGCCCCAAGCTCTTAAACACGTCCATGGCTCAGAGACCAGATACCCCACAAGTCCCCCGTCTACCTTGGAGGCCCCTACTCCTCTTCTCAGGCCCTGAACTCACCTCCCCCAGATGACCTCAGGCAGACCACAGCTCCCTCCCCATGTGGCTGCCCTGCTGCTCCAGGGCCTCTGACCCCAAGGTTAGAAGGAAGCACAAGGGGGCTAAGCCCCGAGGCCTCCCAAGGAAGCAGGTAGGGCTGCTGCCAAGTCCTTTGGTGACTTGCAACCATGTCACAGACTTTGCATTTATGTGAGCAATGCCTCTGGCCCAGGACATGGCCTGGCATGTGGATAGCCTGGGTCCTGATGAATTTGCCATTTGCCCGAGAAAGGGGCTGCACCCGCCCTCTGCCTCTCTTTTTACCAGCGTGTGAAGGAACAAGGCTGCAGCTAATACAGTTTGTGCATTTTATGAACCAAACAATTAAATAGGTTTTAAAACAGCTGCTGATGGAATCACCCCACGTGGGGAAGTACACTCAGCATTTTTAAGCAGCAACTGATACGAGATGCGGGGAACCACTGCCGAAAAACACCAGCAGTCCCGTTAAAATCAATAGAAAATTAGATGCTATGAAAAATGTGATCTGTGTCCAATTAGTTCTAATTGGAGCAAACAGCGATGTGGATAAAGGCCAGCACTCCGTATGTGCGCTGAGACTCATGCCTGCAGCAGGCTCTGGGCCACACCGGTCAGCCTTGCCCAGTGGGGTGGTGACACGCTGACACCAGGGCCAGAAGGCTGTGGGGCTGCTGCTGCTGCTCCTGAACACCCTCAGGCCTAGAGCTGTGGTGACCACCTTATCCAGGAAGCCCCCCTGCACTGGATTGGATAAAGCCCCAGACTGAGAAAGCAGGCTCAGCACAGCCTCACCAAGTGAATTCCACCTCGGCGCCCAGCACCCCCAGCAGTCCCCAGATCTGGCCTTTGGTGGAGCAGAGAGTGAGCCTGGGCTCTGGAGCATACGCATCAAGCTGGGGCTCCCGGGGCTTCCTTGGCCCCTCTGAGCCTCCATTTCCCTACATGGGGGTGCTGGATCCTAGTCACTGTCACTTCATGCCTCATCACCACTGTCATAGCTCCAGGGGTGCCCCAAGCCACTTGTTCCTCAAGGGCAGTGAGGCATCACTTCACCCACGCTGCCCCACAATCTCTGACCCAGGACCTCAGCAAACAGTGTCCACTGTGGGCAGAGAACACCCCAGGGACGTCACAATGGACACTATGGCCAATGTCCTTAGTTAAGATGTGGCACCAAATTCTGCTCATGGATGACCAAATGACCAGACCCACCTGAGATCAAAGATGCTGCCCTCAGAGCCCACTTCATGGGGTTGAAGTTGTACCCTCCTCGGGTCATCACAGAGACGGGGGACCCCAAGACCAAGCCCCCTCCCCTCCAGCTCCATTCTCACACCTTCAGGCAGGGGGCAGCTCCTCCCTGACATCGTCCCTCCCCTGCGGACCTGGGAGGTGCCACCCACTTGTATCTGGATCCGTTTTGTGTTTTTCAGTATGGAGTTTAAAAAATTTAAACATCAATAACCTAATATTTCTTCAGTGCCAGCACTACCTATTAACACTAGGATTCACCATTAAATTAATTTTTAATTTCAGATTTTGGTTAATTATTAAAATCAATAGCAAAGAATGATGATCCTGGGAGTTCGAGTGGCCTGGCCAAAGGAGCCTTCCTGGGTTCTGTTCAGGCTGCTGCGACTGTGCAGGGGAGTCTCAAGGGAGACCCACGATTCAGAGGCAAAGGGAACCACATCCCCAAAACAGCCCCGTTTCTCATTATCGCCAGCAATGACCCAGCCAGATGCCGACCAAGACCCATTCAATCCAGCTCCATAACTTTTCTGTCTATTCCGAAAAAAAAAAAAAAAAAACAACGTATTATTTCTCAACACTGATAAAAGTTTAATACAGAGTTGCCTGGAGTTTTAATAAACTTGTCAAAAGAGCAGAGCAAATTGACGGCCCCTCCTAGAGATAAATTTCGCCTCAAACAGACCCAAAGAGCAGGGGGACGGGACGACGGGAGGCAGGGACGCACGAGGGTTTTGCTGTTCCTTGCAAAAACGCTAAGACAGATTTTTGTGACTTGTTATCTCAGAGATGGACCAGAGTAAAAGTTGGGGTGATTTCAGGAGAGAGAGCTGCTAGCCTGAGACCAGATGGGGGAGACTTGAGGTCTGAGGAGGGGGTGGCAGCTTCAGAGCAAATTAATGGCTGATGTGTCCGGAGATAAGAAAAGGGCAGTGGGCACCATGGGCCCTCCTGGGATCCACGCAGCCCATCCGCCCGTATAGCTGGATGGGACTGGCCTCGTCACCCCCAGATGGACTAGTAGGAGGGCTACTGCTGCCGCCCACAGGCCAGGGACACCGCCACACCAAAGCTTGTGTGTTTCGTCCTCCCTCCAGCTTGGCCAGGCCTTCAGGATCGGGAGACACAGAAGTGCATTCCAGGCCACAGGACTGGCACCTACGCTTTGAGGGGGACTCAACAGGCCCTGTTCCTTCACCCAAGGTCATCTGCTCCACCGGCCTTGGTCGGGGGGTGAAATTCCAATATTAGAGATTCACTTTTTGGTTAGAATAGAGGGAGGCAAGGTCCCTGGGGAAGGGGAGTGACAGGCTGCTGGCTGCAAGGCCTCTGGGGCATGTTGCCATGTCCAGCACAGGAGGGAATGGCCGGAGACGATGAGGAAAGACCACAGGGTGCGGGGCTCGGGGAACCCCAGCACCAGCCTCTGCCTGCTGTAGGACAAGTCCCCCAGCCTCCCACCTCCCTTCATCCCGGACACAAATCTCCAGCCCCAGCTGAGCTCCTGGCCCTCTTTAGCCCCTGGATGTGGCTGACAGAGTTCTCCAGGTGCCGCTGGATTTGACGCCCACCAAGGAGGCCAGCAGGGAGCAGGGAACAAAACGCGGGCAGGGGCAGAGCTCAGAGCCTCACCTCCTGTCCTGTTGTCGCCACTGCAGCTGCGGTCCCGGGCACTCCAGTGGCGGGCGGGGCACAAGGGGGCCACCCCGGGTTCATCCAAGTTCAGCCTCTCCAATAGGACAGCTGAGAATGTGGACTAACTATTTATACCAGCCACGGTGGACGGGCGGCTGGGGGACATGCAGCCTGGTCGCCATATGTGGGCATGACCCGCAGTGTGCAGGCCTGCCAGGGGGACGGGCCCAGAGCTACATGTCTGTCCTGGGTGTCCTTCAGCCTCGCAAGTCCCCACGGGCACCCGTGACAGGTTCTGGGGACAGCTGCCCTCTTACCGCCCTGCTGTTAAAAATACCTGGGTCATTCCACCTCCGTCCCACACATCCTCCTGCACTGGATCATGCTCATACCTGCCTCTGGCCCCAGCCATCTTTACTGGCTCCCTCCCCATGCTAGAGGCTTGACCCCCCAGGAGTCCCCAGACTCTCAACTGCTAGGTCCTTTGGTGTCACCCTGGAGGGGAAGAAGCCAGTGACCCTCCCACAACTTTTGTACAGTGACGTTTTCGCCTTTGTTCTCTGCCTGGGCTAGATACTGGGGCCTGGGGGTGCCTCTGAGCCCAGTCTCTCTGGCCCCCACCAGCACCTGGTTGGACCACCCGCTTAGCCCAGGAAGCAGAGCGGGCCTGAGACTTAGTGGGGCTTCCGAAGACCCAGGTGGGTCAGCCCAGGGAGCTGGTGCCTTTGCCAGACCCGCTGCCTGCGTCTCTCCACCTAAGGAGCAGCGGCGGCTGCAGTGGCGGCCCTCTTGCTCCTGCCCTTGAGACGCGCGGCCCTGCATGCAGCCCGCAGCTGCGCCTCCCGCACTGCAGCACCCTGGGGAGCAGCTCTGCAGCAGCTGCACTGCTCCCCACCCCACCCCCGACCCCAGCCCTCACTGCTGGCGTGCCAGGCCTCCCTGGCCAGAGAGACTTGGTACTTGGGCACTAAAGGGGGAGCCAGGAACACAGCCTGGAGCAACTCCAGCCGTGAATGCCTTGGACTTGGCCTTGTGGGGCCAGCTGAGAGAGGCCGGAGCTGGAAACGGGCCGGAGCGAGCAGCACCAGTTTCTGAGGCTGTGGGGGGCCCCTTCCCTTCCTGAGAGTCATATCTGCCTCTTCTCATCCCCAGGCCAGCTGCTGACAGGCCGAGGACAGTAGGCAAGGCCGAGGCCCCTCAGAAAGCCCCGGGGCTCCAAGACTGGCGACCCTACGGAGCAGTGGGCATCAGAGGCAGGGAACAGAGCTGCAGTCAGGCGAGAGGCCCTCTGCAGTCAGACGTGCAGCCAGCTGAGCTGGGCTGAGTCAGCACCACTCAGAAAGGACCACTGTTACCCTTTATGCTAAGGTGGCAGCGATTAATGCAATGGGCTGGCCCCGCCTCTAGCCACACCTACTGGCCCGCTGGCCCCGCCTCCCCTGCCAGCAAAGGGCTCCAGGGCTACCTTCCCCCACCTGGCCCTCATCCCCAGATTACTCGGATTCCCTCATTTCTTATTTGGGACATTTAAGGATGAGGGTTGCAATTCAAGCAGTGTTCACTTTCATGCACCTGGGGCTGTGGCAGCTCAGGTGTTTGTCCTGTAAGTCAGTCTCACCACCTCACAAGCAATTTGTTCTTCAGTCGACATTTTTCACGTGGGGCTGTCAGTTTTAAGAGACATCTCTGATACCTGCTCACAGAGGCTTTCACGATGGCCACCCCAGCCCCTCTTTGAAAGCCTCATGCAATCTAGTTTCTTGCCCTTGATAAACCCTCAAACAGAGCCACACAGCCCCTCTTTGGAAACCATGCCTCAAGGTATGTGGAACCTGGCTCCAGAAAGGAAAGACAACTTGCCCTCCATGCACAGCACACCTGAACACACCTGAGCACACCTGAGCGCACCTGAGCGCACACCCATGCAGAACCTGACCCTGATTCAGAGCTGCTCTCTGTCCAGGGTGGAAGCTTCAGTTGGAGCATGGCTAGAGTTAGTGAGCCATAGCATAGAAAATTTCAACTAATTTCCTCATGAATTGATGAGCCCTACAATCCTTGGAACTACTGTTTCCACCAGCAGAACCTGGACTACCATAGGACTGCTGTGGGGCAGATTCCGAATTCTCAGATGCCTCCCAGGGGACCTGCCCTCTCTGAGCTCCGTGAAAGGGGCATTGGCCACCCCACCCAACTTGGACCTCTCCCTGCAGGCACACAGGGCCATCGGTATCCCCAGGTTGGCGGGTGAGCCCCTGAGTGTGGGCTGTCCTGCTCTCACCCTCTTGGCTCACTCCAGGCTCCTCTCCCCTCACTGGAGCCCCAGAGCCCCTGTGGTAGCATGTCAGGGTTGGAGGGCATTGTCCAGCTAAAGGCCCTCTGGGCAGAGCACAGGCACTGCTCCCACAGGTCTCCCCCATCCTTCACACAGAAAGGACCAAAGACTCCACCCGGAGGAAAGCCAGCCCTTGCTTGAGGGCCCATCTCCAGCTCCTCCCTTGGAAAACCAAGAGATGGAGCTTATACAGAAAATACAGCCTCATCAGAGTGGCTGGGGGCAGCAGGACTGGGCAAGGGGCTTTCACGGGGAGGGCCCTCCGGTGCCCCTTTCGAATTCTGCAGGTAAGAGACCCGCCACAATTTACAGCTGAGAAGGCCAAGGCTCTCTCTGCCTGCAAACTCTCTAGTTTTACTGCTCAGTCAAACCTAATTCCAAAACACTAATGCTTTTATTTAAACACCACATCCTGCAATAAAGGCTTAATGTGCAGCGGGACGCATGGAGGGGAAGAGAGCGTGTGTCTGCGGCCGGCCTTGGGGGCCGCACCGGCTGCTTCCCTCCCCGCGGCCGGAGCTGGAAGCTGCAGGCAGAGATGACCTTCCCAGGATTCGGGGCGCTGACCCCTTCTGGCAAGGTCATCTTCCTTCTGGCCTGGAGGCCAGAAGGAAGGCAGTGCCCAAGGACAGTTCCACCTCCCACAGTGGGTGCCAGCAGAGTCAGAAGTGAGGAGACTTGAAAACTGGGAAAGGACCCTGAACCCTCAAATGTAGTCAGCTCCCCGGGAGGTGGTGGCCACAGGTGAGCTTGGAACTGCCCATGCCTCCTTGTATCCAGCTCCCTGAGGAGCCTGAGCGGCTCACAGAACCTGGCTGCCCCCAGACCTTCATAGCAGCTGGAGAAGGAGGCCAGCTCACTCCTCCTCCCTGCCCCACCCCCAACCCAAGGGCCAAATTCCTGCCAAAGGTCAGGGTGCAGGAGGGGCTGGGGCACCTGCCATGGGCCTGGGCAGCAGTGCCAGGGAGGGCAGGAAAGACAGAGGTGACACACGCTTTGGAAAAATAGCCCTGAGGCCGTGGAGGACGTGCCCTGAGCAGGCTGCAGACGCCACCACTCCAAGAGCCAGAAACTGACAGGGACACCCCGTCCTCCCACAGCAGCCCGGCCCCACCACCTGCCCCCCAGAGCCTGCTGCCCTTTGCCTCACCAGAGAAGTTTCTGTGCTGCAGAGACAGCCTTCAGAACTGGACACAGCATGCCCCCAGTGCCTGGGCGCTCACAGTCCAGCCATGGGACCCAGAGAACATCACCCCAGCCCCTGTCCTGCCTGGGACCTGGCTGGTGCAGGACAGGTGGGTTGGGTCCTGGCCCACACCACACTGGCCAGCGTGACCCCACCGTCCTTCACACAGCAAAGCGCTTTCAGCCAGAGTCGCTAAAAATCAGAGCACAGCGTGGGGTCTGGGGGGCAGAGTGGGACCAGGGGCTCGAGTTGCCTGGTTCAGGCCCGGTCCCCTGTCATATGCATCACAGGTGCCCCAGAAATGCTGGGCCAGGGTGTCTCAGAGGAGGGAGTGTGGCCTGGAGCTGGGGAGGCTGAGCCACACGGTGCTCTCACTGTTGTCTCGCAGATGTCCTGACAGCAAAGACCTAGTGTCTCTCCCTCAAAAGCCCCTCGCACGTGGCCACCCAACCCCTTCCCTCCTAGGCAGCTGGCCCATCCTTCCTGGTTACTCTGCCTCTCCTCTGAGCAGTTTCCTGCCTGTATCTCACAAACAGCCCCTTCTGTTGGCAAAGGCACCTTCCAGGGCGGCAACAAGTGATGCCCCAGAGCCACCGGCACCCCTGCACCCCCAGCCCCTACATGCCCCCCAGCGGACCCCATGCCTGCCACAGGCCGCCTCCGCTCTGCCGCAGTCAGCACGTTGAATATTTAATGTCTGGTGAATGCTTCCACCTGCTGACACAGGCAAAGTGACAGAACAATACCGGCCAGGGACAGGCCGGCCACCGACGCCCAGGCAGCCTGCCACAGAGGCCCGGCCGGCCGCAGCTGCCCGTCTGTCTGTCCCCTGGGCGGCCCCGTGGGCGCGCTGGCCCCTTCCTCCAGCGAGAGAGTTCCCGACCTGAAATACATACTTCTTTACATTCCATAGCTTAGCAGGTCCATATGGGCACATAAAGAAGTATGTTTCCCAAGCAGGTAGTCCAGTGGGCATGGCTGTGGGTGTGGGAAGGGCCCCCGAGAAGCTGCCCTGGACCCTGGAGTCAGCACACACCGCCCTGCATCCCCGCGGCCCCCGACCCGGCCCTCCCCTTTCTCCTCTGCTCTCTCTCTCTCACACACACACAGTCAGGAAGGGGGACGTAGACAACATATCTCTAAAGTCTCAGGACTCCCTCGATCACCACACATCTGTTTAGTTTTGCATCAGTGACACAAGAAAGGACCCAGGATACCACCTCCCACCCGTGGCCCAGGAAGGATAAGCCATTCCCTCCTCCTGCCGGCACCTCCCTCCACCTAAGCACCACCATCCTGGACAAGTGCGCGTGCCGGGGGACAGCATGAAGGGACAGCACTTGGGAGGACACCGCCACAGGCAGCCAGGGAGCAGGGTAGTCAGAACCAGCAGAGAGCCAGCACGCCTGGCCACAGGCACAGATGACTGAGAAGCAGGCAGGCCTTACCTGGGCAGCAGCTGGGCGGCTTCCTGGGCGGGTCCCTGATGATTCGACCTCCCAAGAGCCAGTGCCCAAGGGTAGGGCTCAGGCCCCGTCTCTGAAGACGTGCATGAGAAAGACAGTTGCAGGTGGACCTCGCATCCCCAGAGGGTGGCTGGAAGCTGCTAGGAAGGGGCCTGGGCCGTGGCCAGTTCCCTTAGCGCCTTGGTCTGGCCACAGAGCAGACGCCCAGCCCGGTGAGGGACTGGTGCCGGCTCGGCCTCCCTGCACTGACCGCCCCCTCCGCTGACACCCTTCCTCGTCCCTCGCTCTCTTCTTCACCCGTCCTCTCCCCTTCCCCCAAACCTGGCGCATCACCACCTAAAGCGCTGCTTGTGCCGGCGGGCGGGTGGCTCCCACGGGCGCCCAGGGTGGCCGGCCCTCACCTGGCTCTTTGTGGCCTGCGCCCAGCCTCCGCCAGGCCTGATCAATACCAATTTACAGTCAAACGCAGGGGCCGCCTTCCTGTTAATGAATTTCCCCAGTGCTCACCACTTCTAATGAACCCGTTAAACAGGGTTTAAGTAAACTTAGCAAGCGGCCAACTAAGCACTTTGGAATACTTAATTGTATCGATATTGTTTTCCACAGCATTTCAAAATTTCTCTGTGATGGAGAGCAGAGGCCCCTCCTCCCCACCACTTCCCATGGCCACCACGAAGCCAGGAGTCAGAAAACCACGAGAGTCTGAAGCAGAGTAATGGGACCTTGGGGCCAGTCCCCGTGCAGGAAGGGGAGCCACTTCAGCCCAAGGCAGCATTGGGAGGACAGAGGAGCAGCATGGGACAGAGGCCCCGCTGTGGCCAGGTAAGGCCCATGGGTGAAAAGTAGAACTTGGAAGGAGGGTGTCACTGACTGCTGGACACTCACTTGGGGTGGGGAGACAGGCCAGGTGCAGATACACAGAGTCTGCCCATTGGGCCCAGGTCCTGTGTGGCCAGGAACCGATCCCAACCTGAGGACAAGGCCCTGGACCTGAGTGGACTTTTAATTCTCCTTTCTTTAGCAAGGCAAGGCCCAGGGTTACCCTGCCCGCCCTTCCCCCTGGGGCAGCCTGGCCATCCCCGTGTGGATGGGTGCAGAGAGGGCTCCAGCACTGCTGCCACCCGGGGCAGGGCCGTGTCTGCAGAGCCTGCATCGTGCAGAAGAATCTAGGCGATTTCTCAAGTCCCTGAGCTTGGCAGCAGCACTGGGTACAGCAGAGCTGGAGTTCATGGGGGTGGGGGTGTGATCAGGGCTCCAAAGGGCACCCCACTAAAAGCAGAGAGCTACCCGGCAGAAAGACACGGAGGAATAATGTCCCACTTTTGTGTGCTGCTGCCATTTGTCATCCTCAGGGAACCAAGGATAGAAAAGGACAACTGAGACCGCTGCTCCAGCTCCCACTTCTCCTCAAGCCCCCTGAGGGTGGAGGGCGCCCTTGAGAGAAGCTCAAATGATACCTGGAGCCTGAGGTCCAAGTTTCTAAGCTACTCTCTGACAAATGAGGCCTCAGAGACTGGGAGGTGTGGCCAAGGCGCAGGTCTAGGATCGCCTCTCCGACCCCCATTCCCAGGCATTCTACGGATGGTGTCTGGAGGTCAGGGGAAAGCTGGGGGTCCCAAGGGGCAGAAGAGTCACCCTAGGTCCAGCCAGACCCCTGGCGAGCTTCTATCCACTCAAAAATGAACCACAGCCACTTTTCAGAAAGTTACCCGTCTCAACAGAAAAGGACCACCAGCCACCTCCAAGGGGACCACGAAGGGCAGTGTGCTGGCCCAGCCCAGTGCCAAGTCCAGCCCTTCAGCTGTGAATGCTCCCAGCCCCCAGCCAAGTGAAGGTCTCTCTCTCTCCCAGAGACCACCGGCTGCTCCCCTCCAGCCCCATCTCTGCTCACATGTGCCCCTGATGTACACGCCCAGCACAGGGACCCTCCCTACCCTGACCCTGGCTGTGAGAGCCGCCAAAGTCCAGAGTCCCCTTCCTGGGGCAGCCTCACCACAGGCCTGGCTCCGCGACCCCTGCCCCCCAGCATCTCCACGGCCGGAAGTTCGGAGGGAAGTTTCGCCACATTTCCACCTGAGCCACGCTTTGTTGCAGGTCAGTCACGCCTTCCCCCAGCCCCTGCGGCCCCCACCGCAGCACCTCGACCCTTGTGCACCCCGGCAGGGACTGCAGGCACCGCTTCCTTGCAAAACGCCCGCATGTCAAAGTTCTAGCATCGCGGTTGGACGCGCCCTCCCGGCCCTGCTGTCTGCTGGCTCTGCAGTTTTCCAAATGCGGACGATGCCACGAGCCAAGAGAAAACTCCGAAGCACCCCCGGCTGGAGCCACGCGGCGCCGGCACCATGGCTCCCCCCTCGCCGCGGGCACACCCCCACCGTGGCCGCCGGCAAGTTTGCGGGGGGCCGGGCGGGCTGAGTGGGACTCACCGCGGAGCCCCTCTGACCGGGCTGGCGACGGCGGCCGTGGGCGCAGGGTCGCGGCTCTCGGGTACGGTGCGCCCCGTGCGGCTCCCAGAGAGATGGTGCTGCAGCCGCGGCAGCCCATCCTTCTCCCCGAGCCAATCGCGAGCGCAGGGGTGGGGAGGCCCGGCTCCCGACTCGTCCGCACTTGGGGGGCGGGGGGGGGGGAACGGAGAGAAAGAAGACACCAGGCACCCCCTCTCCTCACCCTTGCCCTTCCCCCAGCCCTCCTGCAGCAGCGAAGACTTAGCAGGGAGGGAGATCTTGAGAGAGAGAGAGAGAAGGGAGGCGCAGGGTGGCAGGCTCTGCGGAGTTAGGGAGCGACCTCTCAGCCCGCACACCTTGAGCCTCCCTGCCTGGGCTGTGTCTGCAGGATGCTTCTGCACCCCAGCCGGGGTCAGCGCAAGGTAGAGGTCAGGTGAACAAAAGGGGACAGTCTGGCGGGTGTGCAGGCTCACGCAGGCAAGCCGGCCGCACGCGAGACCCACACAGGCAGGGGGAGGGGAGGGGAAGGGAGGGGAGGGGAGGGCTGACCCGAGGGGCCAGAGCGGGCGTGGGCCCCCCCTCGGATCAGGAGCCGGCCTCACCTTTGCAGTCCTTATATACCCAGCCAAGCATCCCAAACACGCGCCCTGGCCAAGTGGCCCCTCGGGCTGTGCTCTCTGACCATATTTAGTCAAGCAGGGGAAAAAATAGCCTGTCAGCTGGGCCGTGGCTGGCCGGCCACCGGGAGCAGGGTGGGAGCGCCAGCGCCATTGACTGCCGGTCCCGGGCCCAGGCTGCCGGCCGCCGCCCCTACCGGCCCCTCCCCGCGGGCCTCCCACCGTTGGTCCCTGCCCTGCCATCCCCCTGCTATTTTTAGCCCAGCCCAATGCAGAGTCGCCTGGCGGCAGCAGGCAACCACAGCCCGCCCCAAGGGGTGCCCTGGGGAGACCCTGGCGGCCCCAGGGCACAGACGGCAGCAGGCCTGCCACTTCCTCCTATCCTGGGCTCCAGGGGGCTGTGCCCACCTGTGACCCCCTCCACTTGGCCCTGTTGCCCAGAGTTGGGACCCACATCAGGTGGTAAGGGAGCCGCCGGGTTTCCAGAGGCTCGTAGGGCAACCCCGTGAGACGACAGGTCACCTTGGACAGTGAGCAGGCGATATGCTTCCACGCTGCATCCCAGGCCGCAGCCAAGGGTGCATGTGAGTGGAGCACCCCGGGTCCTTCCACACACCGTTAAGTGCCGTGCCGGCACCCCCACCCTGGGCACAGTGAGCTGGCTGTGTGCTGGACACAGCCTGCAGGCACCTTCCTCTCAGGGCCGGACACAGAGGCCGATGGTCCCCTGCCATATGTGGGCTGGGCAGGTCTCCTCGCATCCTGGCATCCCCCAGGACCAGGAGAGCAGACGGCATTAATGGGATGGAGCCACTTCCCCAAAGGTCAGGTGCAGGATTCACACGGGAGGGGGAGGGGCAGTCACCATCACTGTTCCCGGAGTCCTGACCAGGGCATGGGCATCAGGGGCGTGGGCAGCACCCCGCCCGTGAAAAGCCATGTCCCCTGCACCTGGCAGGTCTGGTCCAGCCAGGGACATGGAGGTGTCTGTGCCCCTCAAAGTAGGCTCCCCTGTGCCCATCCCCCACAATACCCCAGGCCAGGACTTGGAGCACAGGGTCCAGTCATGGGCCCCGGGTGTGGTGAGGATGTTCTTTGTGGATCACCTGGGGATCCAGCCTATCTCCCATGGAGCGGCCCGGGCAGGGAAGACATGGCTGCATACCCCCAAGGGTGCCACAGAGGGACCTGTAGCAAGAGCAGGGCTGAGGAGAAGCAGGGGGCAGGGCAGGGGCACCACACTCCTAGGACGTGCCCAGCCAAGGGCCCTCCGTTAGCTCGGAGGAGGGGGTGGGGGTAGGGGATCACAGAGGTTGAGCAGGAGCATCAGGCAGCCAGGGACTCCTAACTGGGCCTGACTAGGGGGTGAGGCAGGCCTGTACCCAAGGCGGCCCTGTGAGTGATGCTTCAAGCAGTGAGGGCGGGGGAGAGGGTGTGGAGCAGGCACTGCTAATCACCTAACCAACCCTAATCACCTCCTCGTGGCAGCTGGTCCTACCGGGACAGAGCATGGGCTCTCCTCCCAGGAGAAGGGCTAAGTGTGGGTGGCTGGTCCCAGGGGCCCCCAGACAGTAGAGCGCTCTGTTCACTTAACCACATCCCAGCATCCACAGCTATTCCAGTGGCTTCTCTGGGGATTGTCTTCTAATCTTCAAAGCACCCCCAAGAAGCAGACATCCTGCTGTCCTCACTCTGCTGGGCAGGGACAGGGCTCAGATGGGGAGCTGACTTGCCCGAGGACACACAGCAGGGGGGCAGAGCTGGACAGCGTCCTACAGTCTGGTTGCTCTCGGGCCCTGTGCCTTCCAGAGGCCCCCTTGCTGGGGCAGTAAAGACAGAGCCAACCTGCCTTGGGTGCCAAACATGGGAGACACATGGAAGGCCTCCTTCCCAGTGGTCCTCAGGAAGGCAGTAGATGACATGACGGCATTTTCCATGTGAGGGTGGATAAACAGTGGCCAGAGAGTCTGGAGGCCCACCTCCCACCCTCATTCATTCCCCAACAAGGATGTGGGGCTCACCCACTGTGGCCACCTCAGCTGGCTGTGCATGTTCAATGGAAATTCTGCCAAGGCCAGACGTGCTGTACTCACCCACGGGGCCATGTGTGGCTGCGGAGATCTTGTAGCGGGGCTGGTGTGGCTGCAGAATTGAGTCTTAGATTTGATGTCATTTAATTAACTTTAGTTTCAGTAGCCGCCTGTGGGCAGCAGCTGCTGTGCTGAGCGGCAGGTAAGAGAGAAGATGGAGCAGGAAGTGGGGGTTCTAGGATGCACAGAGGAAGCAGTTTGGAGAATGGATGGGCTCATAAATCAGAGGTCAAGGGAAGCCTCTGTGGGTGATGGACAGGAGCCCGTGGATGTGAGAAGTGTCTAGGTGGGAGCACCCACTCAGAGGGCATCAGAAGGGCAGAGGACACTGGTGAGGGTGAAGGGACCCGTGGCCAGGCTGGGCAGAAGCTAGTGCTCACACATGGGAATGCTGCAGGGGTCGGGGTTGAGCTGCCAGGAGGCCCCAGGCCACCAGGATGGATGCTCCCCAGCAAGGCTGAGGTCCAGCAGGGAGAGGCACTCAGGTTGTGGCCAGAACTTGAGTTTGTCCACAAGACCTGCTGACTGAAAGGAGGTGAGCAGTCCCTGGGGAAAGTGAAATCGCTCAGTCGTGTCCGACTCTTTGCAACTCTGTGGACTGTAGCCCAACAGGCTCCTCAGTCCATGGGATTCTCCAGGCAAGAATACTGGAGTGGGTTGCCATTTCCTTCTCCAGGGGATCTTCCTGACCCAGGGATCAAACCCAGGTCTCCCACATTGCAGGCAGACGCTTTAACCTCTGAGCCACCAGGGAAGCCCAGTCCCTGGGGAGTAGGGTGCTTCTCCCTGGAAGGTGGGAGGAGAGGAAAGGGTGGGCGGGGCCTCCACTTGGTGGGAGGGGCCTCTACCCCAGTGCCTCCTCCCACCCCGGTGATGCAGGAGGCACCTGAATGGCCGTGAGGGGTTGGGGGACTCCCTCCTCAGAGCCTGTTGTACATCTCAGAGGAGTCCCTGGGATTGGTCTGGGGGGGTGCATCTCCTGGTGAGGAGCTCCTGGAATCCAGGTAAATAGAGGCAGGGGCAGTTTCTGGGTCCCTTGCCCCTCACCCCTGGAGCTGGGCGAGGAGGGGAGTGGTGGGTAGCAGCTGCTGAAGCGCAGTGATTTCCTGGAAGCACAGGACAGTAATGGAGCCTGAGCGGCCCCCGGGAACAGTGGCTGCTGCCTGAGAGTGTTTCCTGAAGCTCTGTCCCTGGGGCCGTGGGGCTGGAGTGGGGGGTGGGGGCGGAGCTGGGGCTAGTGGTGTGGGGTGAGGGGCCTCAGGGCCAGGGGCTGGGCAGGCAGCCCTTGTTTGCGTCCTTCCATCTGCCAGCCTGGAAAGAGAGGGGGTGCTGAACCCAGGAGACCCCACCAGAGCTGCTGGAGTCTGATTCCAGCCTCACTAAGAGACCCTCTGGTACCTGGGCGGGATGGGGCAAAGAGAGACCACTCTGACCTCCGAGTCTCAGCTTCCTGGTCTGTGAAGTGGGGCCATGGCCGCTCCTGGGCAGCAGTGAGGCTGGTGTGGACAGAGCCCCTGGCCAAGGCCCAGCCAGGAGACTGCGCAGACAGCGTCACGGTCTCCCTCACCAGCAGAACAGATGGATGGATGAATGAATGACCCATTCAGGGGTCAATCGACACCTCGACCAGTAGACAGCATGTAGTGGGGAGTGGGGCAGACGGCTGGACACAGGTCAGTGTGCATTCAGCTTTAGGGTGGAGGTGAGGCTGGGGTCTTATTTGGAGTGGCGGGGAACAAGGTCGAGCCAGTGCCCTTGAAGATACAGGCAGAGAGGGGAAGATCCTCACCCGTGTCTGGGAACCCACCTCCCCAGGAGGCGTCCAGAGCCATTCCAAGCATCAATCCTTAGTCAGCTGTATACCCTCTGATGAGACCCTGTTCCTGCTCACTTGCTCTTCCCGAATCTTTAAACAGAACAAAATAAAACCTAGATTTTATTTTTAAATTTCACTGTGCTGCTAAGTCACGTCAGTCTTGTCAGACTCTGTGCGACCCCACAGACGGCAGCCCACCAGGCTCCTGTCCCTGGGATTCTCCAGGCAACAATCCTAGAATGGGTTGCCATTTTCTTGTCCAGTGCATGAAAGTGAAAAGTGAAAGTGAAGTCGTTCAGTCATGTGTCCAACTCTTCGCAACCCCATGGACTGTAAACTACCAGGCTCCTCCGTCCATGGGATTTCCCAGGCAAGAGTATTGCCTTCTCCAAGATTTCACTGTACTTTCAGACAACAGCAAACACATTCTCTGCAATAGCTTCTCCGCTAAGATGAGCCCAGCTTACCTATCAGAGCCCCTGAGCCGTGGATGTCCTCCTGCGGAAGTTGGTCAGCATCACCAGTCACCAGAACAATGACTGCAGCGGGACACTGCCTCACACCACCAGGATGGCTGGAAATGACAGGAGCCCCAAACCGGAAAATAGCAAGTGTTGCTGCTGTCAGTGAGGATATGGAGAAATTTGAACCTCCAGTGTTGCTGATGAGATGTAATGTGGTGTGGCCTCCGTGGAGAATGGTTAGGGAGCTCCTCAAAAATCAAACCATCACGCCAGCAACTCCGCTTCTCGGAGCGTGTCCCCACCCTGATGACAGGGGCCTAAGCAGACACTCGCACTGGAGCACTCACAGCAGCCGAAGGGGACCCGGAACTGGCTGCCCATGGATGGACAAACCCACATGGGCCACACCGCACGCACCTGGGAGATGCGGTGCTGACTGAGACACCTGGGCAGGAGGAGCCACAGAGGTGGAGCAGACGGAGGCTGCCGGGGCCAGGGCATAGGAGAGCAACCACCTGATGGTTGCTCCAGCCGAGAGCAACCAGCCCTTTTCCCAGGGAGGGGAACGTTCTGGAACCAGAGAGAGGTGGTGGTGACTGTGCTAAATGCCACTATAAAATAGCTGATTTTATGTTATGTGGATTTCACCCCAATTAAAAAACAACAAAAAGATAAGTGGAGCTCAAGGTCCAGCCACACCTCCTCTCCCCACTTACACCACCACCTGGACATGGGCAAACCCCAGGCTGTGAAGACCATGTTCCTGCTCTCCTGGGGATCTGAATGATGGAGAGGGTATCCCCAGCTTCACCTCTTTCAACACCCCAGCACCTGCCTCCACTTGGGCAGAGGGCAGGAATGGGGAGGGGAGGAGGGAAGGGGGAGGGGGAGCAGGGAGAGGAGGAGGGGGAGGGGCAGAGGGGCAGGAGTGGGGAGGGGAGGAAGGGCGTAGCTGCTGCCCTTCAGGCCAAGGATGGTCACAGTAGCAGACTTTGGGATGTCATGTTGCCCAGTCCTGTCTGCTGCTGGAATAGTCCCTGTGGGGTAGACAGGATAAAGCCCCCTCCTCAAAGGGGCCCACATCCCATCCCCAGAACCTGTGGACACAGCTGTCCCCCTGCCTGGATGGCAGGACGAGAGACCTGGAGGCACAGAGGGGCCCCTAACGCAGCTGGATGTCTGCGCTCAGCACATGTCTGCCTGCAGGACTTCTCAGAGCCTTTCTGAGGCCAGGGCCAGCGTGCACCGTGGGTCCCAGAGCCCAGCCTCTGCTCACCCACACTTCACCACCCTGGCACACACAGGCTCACGGCATCTGCATGGAGAGCTTGGAGGAGAGGGTGAATGGAAGGGAGGCCCATGAAGCAGAACCTGGTGTGAAATGCCTATGGTGGGGGGGGAACCAGGAGGTCACCTGGTGCCAGACCTCAGTCACCAGACCCTCAGATGTCCACATGTGCACAGGCCCATGCACCCACACACACATGTATGCACACGAGCACACACGCACAGCAAAACAAATGTGCACACATTACCATAACGGCAGTGGGAAAACCACCCCGACAGCTCATAAAGAAAGTGATATTTCTCTGCCGTGATGTCAGCAGAGAGCAGTTTGTTTCCAGAGACATCCTCCCCCAAGAATGGTGACAGCCTCACCATCATGGAGACGCAGGGTGCTTCGGAGACCTGGCCACGGCACTGTCGCAGGTCCCCAAAGGTTAGTGCTGCTTTGGGTCAGCAGGGCCTGCCCCACCATGAGCCCGCACTAGATCAGCGCTCCAGGGAGAGGTAAAGCAGGGCCCTAAGGGCAAGCGGCATTGGAAGGGAGGGGTGTTGGGGGTCCAGGCCGAGCTCCGAGCCCTCAGGGGTCACCCCAGTCCTGAGGGCAGAGACTGGCTTCTTACTCCACCTCCCTCTCCTCTCTGTCCCCCATCTCAGTGTGTGTTCCAGAGGTGACAAGGGCTTCTCCACCCACAGAAGCCTCCCCCTGGGGAGGACTCACACAGACTCGTCCTAGAAGAAAGTGGGCTATCAGTAAGTAGACATCACGGAAGATGGACCAGGCTGGGTGGCTGTGGGTCCCACACCCAAGTCCTGACCCTGTACCCCACTCCTTCTTCCCAGATGCACCCACAGCGGGGTCCCCACCACCCGGCTGCCCTCAGCATTGCCCCTGAGGGCAGAGCTGACCTCCTGCTTCCATCCCTAGCTAGTCTTGCAGGGAATGGGGGGCAGGAAGCCGTGGAAGGCGGCTGTCGGGTCCCTTTACACATTGCATCCAGTGGCCCTTGGGAAGGTGTTTTTCTGGGTCAAGGGACAGACTCCTATTTCCAGGCAGAAAGAACCCCTGATCATAAAGATGGGGCAGGGGTGGGGAGGTCCAGGGGCCATTTCTAGCTGAATTTGGAGTCCTGCCTTAAATGTGGGTGCTCATCACAGCAGAAAGCTTTCCTGGGGCTCTTACTCAGATGCAGCTGTCAAAACAAGCTGCAAAACAAAGGGGTCACAGCTCTACAGGCGGGTCCCAGCACCCACAGAGGAACCAGCAGCTGGCCACCCTCCTTCCATGGGCCACCTGCCCTTTATGGGGGCTTCTGCCTCATCATGGTCATCTCACAGCTGTCCCAGTCACTTCAGCCACTGCTGAGGGCTATGGGAGGCCAGGCAAGAGGGCTCAGAAAGTTCCAGGTGGCCAAGGGACCCAGGAAATTGGGGGGTGGGCTGTGCACTGGAGGGCTCTGGGGGAGGAGGGGAAGGATCCCAGATGACCATGCCCATCATCTATCCTGTGCTTGCAAGCAGAGCCAACTCAGTTTCCAACCTCTGCCCCCAACCACTGCCTCTCCCCTCCGAGGGGCCTGAGCTGCTGTGGACACACGGAGTGGGTCGGGCAGGAATGCCCTGGTCCAGCTTTCTGCTGAGAAGCTCTTCTCACTGCAGTTGACACCTCCCTCCTGCTTCTGAGCCAAGCAGAGTTTCCCGTCCTCCACATGACAGAGGAGCCGGCTTCAGACCTACCAAGTGTGGGAATTGATAGAAACAGGCATTTAGACCACTGACTTGCAAACCCTTTTAGCCCCCAAATCATTTCCCCTTGATAATGTTGGACAAGGGGACAGAATGTCCATCAGATGGGTGAATGTCACTACCTGTGCACAGGCTCCAGTCCGCGTTAGGTGCCTAGACACTCCCTCCCCACTGTCCCTTCCTACCACTCTGGACAAACACAGGGTGATGGCTGGGGGCACCTGTCCCCTGCCCCTCCCTCCTCCAGGAGGGAGAACTTCTCCTCCCCAGGTAGACCACAGAGCTCTGGCGCTGCCCTGGAGAGGTCCGGGGATATCATTGCTCAGCGCATGCAGGCATGGCCTCCCAGGGGTCCTGAGAACATCCACAGAGCCCCTAGCGCCCCATTCACACCAGATCGGCTCACTAAGTCTTCTGGGGGAGGGGTTACCTCCTGCCACTGGCTGCCCATCCCCAGAACCCTGAGACAAAGGGTGTCTGGGAATGTTGACCCAAGAAGATCTCAGTCACAATTAGCTGGGCCCCTCGTCACTGCCCCCTAAATGTTCATTCTATGACTGTTATGAAAGTGCTTAAGAAAAGACCAGCAAAGCCTAACTCCAGGGACTGAGCAGCAGCTGCCCACACGCGGGCCGCCATGCCAGTCCCACTGCTGATGGGGTGACACAGTTGCCACCCAGTGGCTTCTCAGGGTCCACATGGGTAGGCGCTCTCTGGGTTTTTGCTTAATTTGGGACTTTTTTTTTCATTCCCTGCATGTAACATTTATAAATGTCACAGTGTGCCCAGGATGTGCTATACCGGAGGCGTGTCCTCCACGAGGGTGGTGGGCCCTTCTCCCGCCTGCTTGCCCAGGTTGTTACAGCCCATCTTGACCCACCAGGGCTGCTGGTAAAAAGGGGTTCCAGCCCAGCCCCAGTGGCCACGAGCCACTCAGATCTGTGTCACGCTGGGCACCCAAGTAACAGCGAGCTTCTCAGCCTGGCTGACGGCTGGTCCCGCGGTGACAGTGACAGGCCTACCCCATCTGCCCCGCTCCAACCCCCGGCCTGAGGCCTAGCTCCTCATTAACACAGCCCCCTTCTGGCCCTGCAGGCTGGTCTCGCACTAGCCCCAGGCCAGCCTTAAGGGAGGCAGACGTTCCTGGGGTGGGCAAGGGCCACAGCCTGGCCTAGAGAGGGGTGGGGTGACCCACATACACTGCCAGGGTCAGAGCTCCCACTGACCAAACCCCCAGAAGAGGACGTACTGCGTGCACCGCCTGTGTGTACGTTCACGTGGCTGCACCGGCCGGGACGCTCTCTCGTGGAATTCTCTCTCCTTCTTCACCCTAAGTGTCAGACGCCAGACCCACCAGCTCTGTCCTGGAAATGTTCCTAAGCCTCCGTAGTGACAGAAGCTCACGGGCTGGGGTGGGGACAGCCACGCTCAGGGTCCCTGGTTGGGGGCAGGGGGCTTTTGCTTATTTTTGGCTGGGCTGGGTCTTCATTGCTGCACACAGGCTTTCTCTAGTCGCAGCGAGTGGGGGCTGCTCTTCATTGAGGTGTGAGGGTTTCTCACTGCGCTGCCTTCTGTGGTTGCAGAGCAGGGCCTCTAGGGTGCATGGGCCCTATAGTGGTGGCGCACGGGCTCAGGTGCTCTGCAGCATTTGGGATCTTCCCAGACCAGGGATCGAACCCATGTCCCCTGCATTGACATGAGGACTCTTAACCACCAAGGCAGCTCCCTGGCCTTTTCTTTCTTGACAGAGCAGTTTCCCTGTAGCAGGTGAGTTGATGGTGAGAAGCGGGGCCCTGACGGGAGCCGTCCACTTAACAAATGGAACCCGCTCAGCCCTGATGGATGGCTTTGCCGACTCGTAAAACTCCAGAGGAAGTCGAATTCGGGTTCTCAAAACCTTGGAGATACTCTTTGAATTTATTATGTGATCTGATAAATTATTGAATCCCAGTCCTCACGGATCTGGAACAGGCCTGCCAGGCAGGGGTGACACTCTGAGTTCTGAGGGTCCAGGGGACTCACCTGCTGAGAGTTACGGTTCCCCGAGAAATGCTCTTCTGGTAACTTGGGCTGAAATCCCAAATCCCAGGAAGCTTTCCCGAGGTCACAGGGATGCCAAGCCTGAGCACCCCTCAGGGTAGTCTTTGGGACTCTCAGTAACTCTCAGCCTGGGGTTTCAGGTATTTCACTGGCCAGCCCTCCCTGGAGAACTTCTCCAACTTCTTTTGAAGATGAGCCTGTGCGAGGCAGCATCCTTGCCGCATTGTCCCCCACCCCTTGCATATGGGTAGGACCAGCCACTGTGATGAGGACTCATTCCCAAGATTAGGCTGTTACTCTTTCAAATGCAAGTTCATCAGAAGGAGTATTCTGCAAGGTGGGTCAGGCCTAATCAGGTGAGCCCTTTAAAAGGAGAAGCATCAGAAAGATGCTGTCCTGCTGTTCCTGAAGGAATCAACAGCCAGGTCTTGACCTACCCTTGGGGGGCGCCACATGGCAAGAGTCTGTAGGTCCCCTTGGCCCACAGCCACAGACAATCTGGAACTGGCAGGAATGAATCCTGCCACAATTTCAAGGAGCCTAGAAGTGACCTCAGCCCCAGCCACACCTGCTTTCAGCCCAGGGAGACCCTGAGCAGAGGAACCACACTGGGCTTCTGAGCCTCAGGGACTGTGAGATGATAATTGGGTGGTCATCTGTCCTGAAGAGCAGAAAATGGAAACAAAACTGAATCTTAAACTGTGAAATGTAGGGGACAGTTCAAGTTGCATCCATGGGAGAACGTGCGCAGCTGGTCTCTGCGTCCTCAGCCCCTTCCATCTCCCTGGGGCTGCGGGCCATGTTGAGAAGGATGCCAAGTTGCACCAGGCTCCATGGAAAGGGCATGGCTTGACAGGGATGCCCTGTGGCACATGGGCCCTATATCCAGGCTCGGCTGGACTGAAGGCTCACAGTTTTGGGGGTTGTATGGGAGTCTGCTACAGAGATTTCCCCAGCAGGTGCTTCCTCCCATCCCCACCCCAGGACGGGAAGAGAACAGCAGATCCCAGGTGTCTCTGGATCTGGCTCTGTCACTGAGGTGATGGACAGTCAATTATGTGTCCTGCCCCAAGCTAGGAACCACCGGGGCTGCTGGCCCTGTCCAGGGTGCCGTGAGGGGCCCTTGTTACTTTCCCGTTCCCCCATTTATGATGTGGTGTAGGTCCCTCTTGTCTATCGCCCCTCCTCCCCCAAGATCTGTCATTATCCTCATCTCCTCCCGGACAATGACAGCCCAGCCCTGGCTCCACACTGAGCTGACCTCACCTAGATTTTTTGAGATTGTCAATCAACTAGCTGGTGCTGGGCTGGGGTAACTGTCTAATGGGACAGGATCTCTGCAGCCACGGGGCTGAGGAGGGGTCACCCCAAAGGCCCACTGCAGTGCAGGGAGTTGCTTCTGCAGTGCATTCTACCCAGGACTAGCTGCAGCCCCCTCTGGGGCCTGCCCCTGTGTGGGGAGCCCCCGGGGCTGCCACCCCCGAGGCAGTGTCTCTGAGCCCCAGGAGTGACCTTCGCCAAGGCTGTGAAGCC
This sequence comes from Nanger dama, assembly GCA_917880005.1. Taxonomy (NCBI): domain Eukaryota; kingdom Metazoa; phylum Chordata; class Mammalia; order Artiodactyla; family Bovidae; genus Nanger; species Nanger dama. Next base: position 1,182,250 of record CAKJTW010000080.1, read on the forward strand.
CGCAGCCAGCTTTGCTGAAGCACCATGCGTTCACAGTTATGAGCTATTTTATTGCCCAGTCAGTAAAAAACCTTCTGATTATGTCATTGCAGAGGCAGGCGAATGCCAAAAATATAAATTTTCTCCCGTCCACCACTGACCCCTCTGCCTTCATGCCGGCCTTGGTTCTGGTTCCTTCCCTGGGTTTTCTTTAATTAGTGAGATGCAGGACTGTGCCTGGTTGCCCCCAGGGCTCCTTTCTGGAGGCCAGGGACAGGGGCAGGGCAGGACAAGGAAGGGGTTGGGGGTGTGAGGGTGGGGGCTTGGGGGTGGTCTCCTCTGCTCTGTGCTGGGGAAGCCATCTGTGGGCCCATGCCTCTGAGTCTGGCCCTTTCAACCAAGGGTGCGGGCACAGAGGTGGCCTCAGGCTGAAGGCTGTGCCCACAGGAAACTGGACCCCTCCCTAGGAACCAGGGCCTCCAAGGAGCAGCACAAACCCACTTTAGATAGAGGCACTGAGGTGGGGCACATCCATTCACACATTCACTTGGAAGACACTTGCTGGGCCCACATGGTATACCCTGCTCTGCTGGTCCAGGCTCTGGACCCCGCCCCTGGGAAGGGAGCCCGGCACAGGGAATGATAGATTCAGACCCCAACGGCCAGCTCAGACACGGCCCAGGCCTCCCTGCCAGAGAGCCCAGTTTAAAATCAACAGCAGTGTGGGTAACAAGAGGGGAGGGGCCAGGAGGACTTCCTGGAAGGGGTGGCACCCACCCACCTCTGGGCTCAGGCCCCCTCTCCAGCCCCTGGGTGAGGCCTGGAGCCCCCTGCAGAGCCAGCAGAGGGGGCACTTGGCCAGTCAGGGCAGAGGTGCCAAGCAGGATACTTTGGGAAGCTGACATCACTGCAGAGTCAAGCCCCACCTGGCACCTGTTGGGTAGACCCGGAATAGCCGCTCCCAAGAAGCCAAGCTGGGTTGGATGCTCAGAGGACTGGGGGTGGGGCTCTGGGGGATGTGGGTCTGAGGGAGCTGCTGCAGTCACTTTCCCCTCTAGCCTGCCCACAACTGAGCAGTGAGAGTCCAGCAGACAAGTAGGACGCAGTCTGAAAGGCATGTGGCGTGGGTACCTTCAACCACCCCATCACAGCCTGTCCTCTGGTTGATGACCCCCAGAGCCCCAAGAGCCCTGGCTGATAACTGGTGTGTTCCGGACTTGCCAAGGATGGGACCAGCACACAGTAGGTGCTCAACAAACCTTCACAGGCCCCACGGCGGATGTTGGGACAGCACAGTCCATGATGCTTTGGACACCATCTCCCGACCCAGCTCCCCTGCAGTGGCTCTTCTTTCCCCACTTTCTTCCCCAGACCCCCTCCCTGGGGCCCAGCCCCCACAGCTTCTCTTGGGCTCCTATCAGGACTGAGATAAAGATGAGGAAGAGCTTTATCAAGGCTGGAGGCCCACTGAGGGGGCTGGTCCTCCCTCGGAGTGACAGCCAGGTGGGCCTGGAGGCCTGGTGCTGCTATGCGGGAGTTGGGATTCACCCTGTGCCCCAACTGAAGACCCCACCACCCCCGGCATCACCCTTTCTCCAATAAGTTCTCATGGCGAGCTCACGCCTTCCCGTAGGTGTAATTAATATGACAACCTCACTGCCTCTCCCAGCCCTCGAGTCAGGTCAGGCTTTTTAATTAGCCCCACCAATAAATGTGTCAGAAGTCCCCTTAAAAATATGTCTTTCTCCCAGGGCCATGCTGAGTGACAACATAAACGGGCTTAGACAGCAGGCACAGTTGTCTCAAGCTCCTCATGCAGTGGCATCACCTGAGAACAGGGGAGCCCCCCTCCCACCTGCCCAGGGATCTAAACACTCAGCCCTGCCAGGCCCCTGACCATGGGGGGCATCCCCTAGGGCCCCAACTTCACCAGGGCTGGTGGGGAAAGAGGGGGCTTGGTTGGCGGGCTGGAGGCACCCACAGCAGCTCAAGCCCAGCCCTTGTGGGCTGTGCTGGGCAGCAGGTTTTGTCTTTGGCCTCCACCCATGTCTTAGGGGGTATCCTGGTTTTCTGGGAGGGGTTTCTTTCCAAAGACGGTGGCCCCAGGGACCATGGGGAGAGTGTCCAGCCCCTTGGTGCTGGTAACCAGCTTTGCATGCACCACTCCAGCCCCCATTGTCAGGGGCCACCAGTTCCAGGGCACCTCGGGGGTCAGAGAGAAGACAAGATGGAGAAGTTCACGTTTGGAATGTGACCATGGGTCTTGGCTCCCAGCCCTGCTGCCCAGGGAAATAGGGGTGGGGTAGGCAAAGAAGATGCCTACCTTGGGGAGGGGGTAATTTCAAGAACCTTTTACCTCCTAGGAGGGTCCAGAGCCTCCCCCGTTCTCCCTACTGCCTCACCTGGGTCCCAGTCCCAGTCCAGTGGGTGCCCCCCACCCTCTCCGGGTGGCACTGTCCCCCAGGAGGTGGCTGCTCGAAGCCCAGGTCTCCACACGCAGTGTCACAAGTGGCTCAGCCTGTGTGAGCGTGACCTTGGGACGGAAAGGATGTGTGTGGAGGTCGTGGCCTGCCCTGGGCGGGGCCTCAATGAGTGAGGCAGGACTCTTTCCACCTACCCTCAGCTCCTTGTGAGCATCTCCCAGGGGCTGGAGAGCGGGCCTGAGTCCAGAGGTGGGTGGGTGCCACCCCTTTCAGGAAGTCCTCCTGGCCTCTCCCCTCTTGTTACCCACACTGCTGCTGATTTTAAGCTGGGCTCACTGGCAGGGAGGCCTGGGCCGTGTCTGAGCTGGCTGTTGGGGTCTGAATCTCCATCATTCCTGACAAGAACTGAGGGGCCCCAGGCTCACCACGCCTGCCCTCCCTCGGCTGGCGTCCTGACCAGAGAGCTGGGTATTGACCGAGTGCAGACTGGGCATCGATTGGCTGAAAGGTGAAACCTGAAATAGTCCCCACTGCCAGTAAACAGGATTTTTAATTGTTTAGGCAGCTAATCTCTGGTCGCCTCCCAGGAAGCTGGGGGGCAGGGGGCAGGTACGGAGGCTTTGACTGTCCACAACCACAGGGCAGGCCTGGTGGGGACCTATACCACTCACCCTGTGCAGGGCCCAGCAGGAGGTCTGTCCCCCTGGGAGTCCAGGCACCCTGGGCTGCTGGTCTGCACAGCTGGCCTGAGACCAGGCTGCAGGAAATGGCAGCACCTCTGAGACCTAGGGTCGGTCCTGGTGCAGCTGCCTTCTGTTGAGATTGGGCGCGTTCGGGGTGGTATGGCCACAGACTGCAGCTGCCCTCTGGAACAGAGTCCCCAGGCAAGTCCCAGCCGTGCCTTCACTTCCTCTTTGCTAAAATAAAACACCGACCACAGATGACGCTTGCCCCCTGAGCCAACGTGGGCACTGCCCAGAGGAGCGTCTGGCTTGGGAGGGGAGGTTGTTCAGTTAAGGGCAATCATCACTGTGAAAGCAAACCTCTAACAAAACTGGTGAAAGTCACTAAGGATGTTCTGAACATTTGACTATGTGTGCTGAGAGGCCTGGGCAGGTGCTCTTGGAGAAGCAGGTGCGCTTGTGATGCAGGGGGTCATTGAAATACAGGCCCTGCACCTCGGAGGGCATCGGTCCTCATAGATCAGCGTGTGCACCTTCTGCCACCCTTGATGATTCCAAATGTGATGCTCCCAGGGTGAGGTGGGCTGGGCTCGAGGATCCAGCCCCGGGGGCTACAGAGACCCCCGTGAACAACAATACACCATGAAGACAGCAGAGGCTGAGGGCAAAGATGGGGGTCATGTGGGGTTGCAGGCCAGGATGGGAACTTTGATTTTATTCTAAGGGCAGGGGACCCCGGGGAGTATTGAGAGGGGAGAATAGTGGGTCCAGGACAGGAGGCTAGGGTGGGGGCTGTGATGAACCAGGAAGGAGGTGGTGGGCACAGCAGGGAAGGCTTCACAGCTACTTATTTCTGGGCTTGGGGCCCTTTGCACTCTGACCCCAGGGCAGTGACCTCCCCCCTCCTGTACTCATCCCCACTCACCAAGGCCACCAAGGCCTGGAGCTGGGGCTTCAAACACCCACATGCCCCACAGAGGTGCCAGGTCTGAAATAGAGCACCTCCCCCAAACCCTGTGCCCAGTGTTCCCTGGACCCCAGACCCCAGCACTGAGCTTGCCAAACGGCAGCTCTGCCTACACAGCTCCAAGTCATTAGGGCCTGGCTGACATTTCTCCCAGAAATAATTAAGTTTGACATCACAAAGGGCATTTCCCACAGCCAAGGTCATTTCAGGGCCGGCTACGGCCTCTCTGTCCGCAGTCCCTCCCCAGCCTGCAGCTCTGACGAACGGAGTTTCAGAGACCTGGCTGCACAATCGAAGAGTCAGGAAAGCTAAGGCCGCTTCTCTTGCAGGAATAACTGCTGCCTCGTCAGCTGCAAACCGCCGGGCTGGGGTGGGGGTGGGGGGCCAGCAGTGCCGCCTTGGACTCAATCCCCAAGGGACCTTGGGGCTGTGGGCTGCTCAGGGTCCCCACACTCACTATCAGCTTCCGACTCTTTGGATACAAAATTCTCTGGCTCCCCATCATCTGAGTTGGGGCTGTGGGGAGCCGGCTGGGAGGCAGGTGAGGGGGGCCACCTGCCCCCACCTGCAAACCAGTGATAGCACCTCAAGCCTGGCGTCTGTGGTGAGTGAGACCATATGCAGGCTGTGTGTGCTGCCCAGCACATGCGTGTGGCTGTACAGGGGCCCTGTAACAAGGCCCCACAGACCAGTCCTGTTCCCAAGGCTGGTTCTTCCCCAGGGAGGCCCTACCCCAGGCCCCTCTCCAGCTCCACTGACTGTGGGCATCTTTGGCATTCCTGGGCCCATAGAAGCATCTTCCCGACCTCGGCCTTCATCTGCACATGGTGCCTCCCTGTGAGCGTCTGTCCCAAAGACCCCTTTTCGTAAGGTCATTTGGATTAGGGCCACACTTCTCCAGTGACTGCGTCTGAGCTAATTACACCTGCAACAACCCTATTCCCAAATAAGGGCACCTTCTGAGGTCCTGAGAGTGAGGACTCCAGCAGACAGGTTTTCAGGGGATGTAGTTCATCCCACAGCACTAGAGGCTTCAGGGAAGGAAAACCCTCTGCACACAGAAGCTTGCCTGTGGGGGTTGACAGCAACTGTATTCATAGTTGCCAAACTTGGATGCAGCCAGGATGTCCTTCAGCAGGTGACAGATAAATAAGCTGTGGTGTATCCAGACAGTGGGTATTATTCAGCACTAATTAAAACGCACTAACAAGCAATGAAAAATCATGGAAGAACCTTAACTGCATTTAAGTATATAAAAGGAGCCAATCAGAAAAAGCTACAGGCTTTGTTATTCCAACTCTCTGACACTCTGGAAAAGGCAGGACTATGGAGACAGTAAAAGATTAGGGGTTGGTGGGGGCAGGGGGAGGGAGGGATGAACAGGTGGAGCACAGAGGACTTTTAGGGCAGTGAAAATACTCTGTATGATGCTATAATGGTGGATACATGTATCATGAAAGTGAAGTGAAAGTGTTAGTGTTTCGGCTGTGTCTGACTCTTTGCAACCCCATGAACTGTAGACCACCAGGCTCCTCTGTCCATGGGATTTCCCAGGCAAGAATACTGGAGTGGGTAACCATTCCCTTCTCCAGGGAGTCTTCCCGACCCAGGGATCGAACCCAAATCTCTTGCATCTCCTGCATTGCAGGCAGATTCTTTACCGTCTGAGCCACCGCAGAAGCCCGCATGTTACTGGACACTTGTCCAAGCCCACAGAATGCACAACAGTCCGTCCAGCTGTAAACTGTGGCCCCTGAGTGGTGATGACGTGTCAGTGCAGGTTCATCAGTTCTAACAAATGCACCATCTGGTGGGGGTGTGGATGATGCACATGCACGAGGAGGGGGCCGGGAACATAAGGGGAGTCTCTGTGCTTCCTGCGTGATTCTTCTGTAGAACTAAAACTGCTGTTTAAGATAGAGTCTATTACTTAAAAAGAAAAAATTCCCAGAGGGACCCTGAAAAAAAGGGTCAGGTTTCTGTGAGGGTCATAACTGTGTGCCCTGTACCTCTAATCCATAACTGGGATGACAGTGCCTATCTTTACCGCACCCCTTCTCTGCCCCGGAGCCACCCTGGCTGACCTGGAAGGGCCAGCAGTGACCTGACCCTGAGCTCAGAGCCCCTAGGAGGCAGGATGGGATACCAGACATAGGCATGGTCAGTGGTTGCCCCAGGGAGAGGAACTCAGGCCCATGCCACAGCTGGAAAGCTCTGCAAGGGTCGGGAGGAGGGTGAAGGCCCGCCTGGCCGCTGAGGGCGGATGGCTGGTGAGAATCAGGCCTGCAACAGCCAGCCTCGCAGCGCCCCTCGCCTGCATCTTCTCTCCAACATGCTGGGCGGGGGGTGGGGGAGAGGCAGCGCGCTGAGCACACAGACTTGGCCCCACGTCCCAGGACAGCCCACCTACCCCGCCGTCTCCAGCATCTCCCTCCCTGTCTGCTTCCCCTCGGTGGCGCTTCCTAATCCAGCCCTGCAGTGACCTTTGGCCCGGCGAAGTGATCTGATTAGAAGGCATTCTGAGGGGGCATGGCTGTCACTCTGTCCTCTGGGAGGGTCGACACAGAGCCCTGTCGAGGTTTGATGGAAGCCAGGCTGAGGCTTGGAGCAGCACAGTGAGGTGTGGGAGCGCAGCACTCAGGAGGGGCCGGTCCACCCACACATCCCAGGTCACTGCGCCCCTGTGTGGGAGGCAGAACCACAGCCCCTGAAGACGCGGCCTCCTGACTCTCAGGACAGCAGGGACTCTGCACGTGTAGTGCTGCTAAGGACCACAGTGGGAAGACTCTCCTGGGTCCCCCAATGCATCTGAACACTAGACCACAGACGTTTTAACACAGCCGTAGGAGGAGATATGATGTGGAGCCAGGAGGGATTGAAGGTGCCTGCCGCTGGCTGTGAAGGTGGACAGAGGGGCTCTGGACACTGGAACTGACCTCCTGGGGGCCTTCAGAAAGACCACCCCAGGGGCCACTTGATTTTAGCCCAGGAGATTCATCTTGGACTTCTGACCCTGAAGACTGTGAGATGACACCTGTGTGCTTCACTGGATTTACGGGGTGTGTTCTGGCAGCAGCAGGGTCTTGTGTACCTTGTAAAATGCCTTTTGATTCTGGGGCCAACAAGTGCGTCCTTCCTGACCAGTTGCCACTCTGCTTTCATCAGATTATGCCTCACTAAGCCTCCATCTCTGAGGCCCCTTCCTTATAGGCGTGCCCACCAGCCCTGACCCCAGCAGAGGCTGACCCACTCTGCCTTGTTTCGTGTCCTTGCATGGCACCCCGAGTGGGAACCCTCCACCAAGACATCAAGCAAAGGGCATCATCTTGCTGAAGATTTCCGTCTCATGTCCCAGTGCAATTTTGGCTGGAAGTTGCCAGCCAGAAACTTCATTTTTGCTCAACATTTCTCGCCCAGTTCAGTGTGTAATTGGCTTCCCCTTGGCGATTTAGCAGAGCGCACTGCAGCTTATAAAAAAATAAATACATCTAAATAAAAGCCAGAGAAAAAGGCTTCAAACCATTCAGCACTTCTGCCTCTTAAAGGAAAACTGTCTCCAACTAAGAGAACTCTGATGTTGGTGATGATTCTTCAGATGACACCAACCAAAAGCAAGGTCCGTGAAAGAAAAGATTGATGAATTGGACCTCACTGAAATTTTAAATTCTGCTTTGTGGTAGACACAGAAGAGAACAAAAAGATATGCCACAGTCAGGAGAAAATACTTTCAAAACACACATCTGATAAAGGATAAATACACATCTGCTTTCCAATAGAGGCTTCCCTGGTGGTTCAGATGGTAAAGAATCTGCCTGCAATGCAGGGTACCTGGGTTCGATCCCTGGGCCAGGAAGATCCTCTGGAGAAGGGCATGGCAACCAACTCCAGTATTCTTGCCTGGAGAATCCCATTGACGGAGGAGCCTGGCGGGCTACAGTTCATGGGGTCACTTGCAAAGTTTGACACGACTGAAGTGACTAATGCTTTTTCACTTCTTCACACTCAATAAGAAATCAAAAACCAGATTTGGAAGTGGGCTGATGATCTTGAGACCCTTCACCCAAGAAGATATGCACATGGAAACAAACATATGAAGAGATGCTCCCATCGTTTATTATCAGAGAAATGCAAAATCTGACCAGTGAAACATCACTGCCTACCTCTTAGAACAGCAAAATCCAGAACCTCACACACCAGGTGCTGGCAAGGAGGTAGAGCAACAGGAGCTCTCATTTGGGGCTGGTGAGGATGCAACATGGGGCAGCCACTTTGAAAGACAGTTTGATGATTTCTTATAAGACTTGTCATACTCTAACTATGCACTCCACTGTGCTCCTTGGTATTTATCCAAAGGAGTCGAAAACCTCTGTCCACACAAAATCCTGAACATGGATGTTTATAGCAGCTGTATTCACAGCTGCCAAAACTCAGAAGCAACCCACGATGTCCTTCAGTGGGTGATGGATAAAAACCTGTGGTGCATCCAGACAGTGGAATCTTATTCAGTCCTGAAAAGGATTGCACTGTCAAGTCAAGAAAAGACATGGAGGAACCTTTAATTAAGGGGGAAAAGCCAGTCTGAAAAAGCTACAGACTCTGTGATTACAGCCCTATGACACTCTGGAAAAGGCAGCACTATGGAGCCAGTAAAAAGATAAGGGGTTGGCAGGGGTTGGGGGAGGGAGGAATGAACAGGTGGAGCACAGAGGGATTTTAGGGCAGTGAAAGCTACTCTGTGTGATCTATAATGGTGGATACATGTCATCACATATTTGTCCAAACCCACAGAATATATAACACAAGAGTGAGCCCTGATGTAAGCTACAGACTTTAGTTAATAATAATCTATCCACATTGGCTCATCATTAATAACAAACATATCACACCAATATAAGATTTTAATAATAGGGGAGGGATATACTAGAAATTTCTATACCTTGCACTCAACTTTTCTGTAAACTTAAAACTACTCCCCCAAATTAAGTCTATTAATTTTACATAAAAGTGAAAAAACTACCATAGCCATTCATGCTATCTTCTGCATTGAAAATATTGCACACAGTTGAGATCATCAAGGGTACATGGTGTGGAATCCAGAAAGTCATGGTTTTGATGAAAAACTTACATGTGATGAAGAAACTAGTAACAGGCTTGCAGCCGGCACCCTTCCAACCCTTCCAGGAAGCCCTGTGTCCCGCCTGGGCTTGACTGGCGGTTCTGACTCCTGCCGAGCACTTAGCTGACCTGGAAGGGACACCCTCCAACAGGGCTGCTGTGTGCTAGGATCCCTGGACATTCTTGAACCGGGGTGACGGCCACTTTGCTGGATCTGGCTATGCAGACCCCTCTAGTGGAGGGAGACCAGGGACCAGGAGACCCAGTGGAATTCCAGGGGTCTCCAAAGAGCCCCTATAACATAGGAGGCAGCATCTCCGAAGAGGCCAAGCCTGGAGTGCCCTTCCTGTTCCTCAGGAAGCCCCCTCCCCCGCAAGCTTCAGGGGAAAGGATTTCTCTCCCAGGAAGGCGCCAACACCCCAAATGCGGCTGCCTCCCTCACCCGTGGGTCATCAGCACCACCCATCTCTTAAGTGTCCTGGGGCCTTGTCACGTGACATCATCCATGTGGTCATGTGGCTGTGGTCCCAGGAGGACAGAGGGGGACCACGGGTTTCCCACCACTGTCTCTTAGCCGGCATATAGCAGGCGCTTGTGAAACATATGTCAAGTGAACAGATGGATGGAAGAGATCCAGGCTTGTGGTCCAGGAGGCCCTGAGGGCAGGGGCTGCTCCAGGCCAGAAGCGGCCGATGTGCTAGGCCCACAGGGCCTGGCCAGCTGCCACGGAGGGGAGGGCCAAGGCGCGCCCGCTGGGTGGCTGGGTGATTCTCGGGCACTTGCAGGCATAGGGCAGCCGCAGCCTGAGGGGATTAGGGGAGCCTCCCAGTGCCAGGATCAGCCATCATGGCTATCTTAGGACCTTGATTCCCAAAGCACTTGAGCTGCCATGACAGGTGGGCCCACAGGCAGCGCCTCCTTCCTGCTCAGCCTGTGACCAGAGTGGCTCATGTCCCATGGGTTGGCCTGTCCTGGAGCAGGCGTTAGACACACCCAGGAGGCTCTGTGAATGGCCTGGAGGCCTCAAGTGAGCCCTCAGCATCTCATTCCAAGTGGGGGTATGTGCCCACTCCTCAGGGGACCCAGTGCACAGGGCCTGCTCTGCCCTTCACTCTGTTTCCCCACCTCCCTGGGGGTGGACTCGAGAATCCCTAGCAACAGTCCCAACCCTCACTTGAGTCTTGGGCTCTACAGAGACCTCAGAGTCTTCAGACAGAACCGAGTGTCCCTGGACGGACCTGGTGACCTGGACCTGTCTCTCCAGGTCCTCTGACCGCACCCCCAGGGTCTCATGCCCACAGGCTTTCATTTGCTTCACAAATAGTTTTGGAATGCTTGACCTTTGCCGGGACCACCAGGCACAACCCCACATGCAAGGGCCACGCTGTCTTATGAGGAATGCTCGCCGAGGGCCCAGCCCTGGGCAGCCCCTTCTTGCCCTTGTCTGTGCCCCAGTCTGGATAGTAGGGGCTCACACAATTACCCCTCAGAGCAGGAAAACCCGGGACAAAATGTTGGCAGGGGTCGAGGCCCTCTCTCCTAATTCATCTGTGTTTTGATCAGTCACTCAACAAACGTATTTAAATGCTTGCTCTGTCCCCAGACCTGTGTGGGGTGGGCCATTCCGGTCCACAAGCAAGTCCAGTCTGACAGGCTCCCACACCAGAGGCCCGTGGTAGAGCATGGGGCAAATTTGGGATTATTGATGAACTCATTTGGAGCATTTCCTTCCCTTTGCCACAATGAAATAAATATTTACAGATTTACTCCTAACTTCGGGGACTAGAGGAGTTCTCAATTTATGGCTGTAATTATATTATTGGCTCAATTAATGCCCATTAAAAATTTTATGCCATATGTGACATTAATGTAGCACCTCTGAAATAAGTGGCCAGCCCCATGGCATAAGAAATTCTGGCATTTATGGGGTTTGCTGTTTAGTAGACTGAGAAAGAAATGGCAGCTCACTCCAGTGTTCTTGCCTGGAGAATCCCAGGGACAGAGGAGCCTAGTGGGCTGCCGACTATGGGGTCGCACAGAGTCGAACACGACTGAAGTGACTCAGCAGCAGCAGCAGACTGCCCTAAACTGCCTTTTATTCTCATCTGACTCTGTCTGGGGAGGCTATACCACAGGATCTGAGACCTTGAGCCCTGGGACCCAAGTGGATCCCCTCAGGTACACTAGGCCAGCATCCCCACCTACAGCCCCAAGGCCAGCCCCCAGCGTCACCCCCGAGCCCACGCTGCCCCAGGTCCCCTTCAGGCTTGTGCAAGGGGATATTTTCTGCAGGTTTTTGTTCATCCCCACCAGTTCCCTCTTCCTCTCCTGTTTGAATGGAGCTGAAATGAATAGCTTGACTGGGAGGAAAGATGGCCTCATGCACATGGATGCTTCTAGACCAGTCCACCTGGTGGATGTGGCCACAGGGCCAGGATGGAGTCCCTGTAAACAAATGTCTCCCCAGGGACACAGTTCCAGGACATAGGGTGGTCCAGGGTTGTTCAAAAAAAATGATGTCACAAAATGCATGTGTTCTCAGAACCAATGAGAATGCATCTGCCTTCCCAGCAACATTAATCACATCAGACCCTTTGGGTTTCTGATGAAAGCTCTGGTTCTGTCCCTAAAATCACCCACGGTCTCGGAAGCCTGGAGGGGTCATGGCCCCTCACAAAGGCCAGCTCCAGTCTACGTGCCCTCCACAGCCCCACCAGGCCAGTGACAGGGTAGCCCCTCACCCCAAGAGCCAGTCCTGGCTCCACACTCCAGAAAGCAGGTCTTCTCAGGCCTCCATCACTCCCAAAGCACCAGGGCACCAGTCTCCGAGCCCTCCACCCCAGCCCTGGTCCCAGCACCAGGCACGATGTCAGAGTTATATTAAGGACTGACAGAGGCATGGGGGGGGGGTGCGCGTAACCAGATAAGACCATCAGAACAGTTGTCAGAGGAGCCGGATTTATCCTGTCCCGGTCAGCTGATGGGCTCCAGTTACAGCCCGGCGGGTGCATGAGCCTGCTGTCCACGCTGGTTACTGCATGGATTGATCAGGAGAGCGGTTTTCTTGAAGAAATGCACTCACCACACTCAGGTTAAAAATAGCCAGGAACAGAGCACTGAGGTGCTGGGCGGAAACGGCTCTGGGTGGCTCTGCTCGGGCTTGGGGAGAACTGGGGAGAGAGCTCCCACCACGACAGGATGGACCTGGCCCGGCCACTCCCAGACCTGGGGCGGGGGCTGGGGCTGCACACACACCTGCTGACCAGTGGTCTGTGGTCACATCACCACCGGCGGTGCACAAAAGGCTTAAATGGCCTCAGCCTTTGGAAGAAGGCGGTCCCAGACCTGGGATGGTAAGTGGTGGCTGCCCAGGCCCTCTCCCAGGCATCCCAGACCGGCCAGCCCTCTGCTGTGGGAGCCGCCACCCTACACCCTGTGTCTCTGCTCTCCTCCTCAAGTTCACAGAGAGCGAGAACCCAAGTGTCCAGGCTCTCCAACCGACCAAATGAGGGTGTCCTCTGGCTACTTTCTGGCTGTGCCCCAGGGCTGGCCAGCCTGCCTATGCGCGGTGGGAAGGGGCGGCTTTTTTGGGGAAGTCTGTGCTGTGCACACTGCCCCTGGTGAGGAGCAAGGAACAGGGCGCCTAGTCACAGCTATTTAAAAGCCAGGAATGGACAGGTGCAGGGCAGGAGTTGTGTTGGGTGTGGGGGAGGGGCTGGTATGCAAGGCTCCCCCTCCTGGGGCAGGAGGGACCTTGGCGGCTTCCAGGCACCCCTGCACACTCCCAAATGGGGCCTGGATAGTCTCTCTACATGTTGCAGCTAGAAGGGAGAAACCACAGTGCCCACCTGTGAGGACGCCCCCGGCAGGGTCTGGACAAGGCTGGAGGGGCAGCAGCCAGGACAGCCTGTCCCTTCCCAGGTTGGCACCCACACAGGAAGCTGAGTCAGGCCTGCAGCTGGCCCAGGCTTGCCTGGAGACCCAGAAGCAGTTTTCAGGCCTTCAAAGGCCCGAAAACCCTGGCTCCTGACGCTGGGGAATGCACAAAGCAGGAACCAAGTTTCCTATGTCATTTCCAAGTGGACTTTCTCCTTCCCACTAAAGCATCCTCCTCCTAATGGTTAGATGTCCACTCAGACCCTCCTGGGTGAGGTCATGTCCCCACCACACTCACTCTAAGACTCCAGGCAAGTTTCTTTATCTGAGCCTCAGTTTCCTCATCTTTAAAATAGAAGGATTGGAATTCCTTGGTAGTCCAGTGGGTTTGGCCATGGGTTCAACTCCTGGCTGGGGAACTAGGATCCCACATGCTACATGGCATGGCCTAACAATGATAATAACAAAATGGGAGGATGCTGGTGCTCCTACCTGCCTCGGGGAGGCACGGTGTGCCCAGTTGATGGGCCAGGGCCAGAGCCTAAGAGGCATGCTGTGAACAGTGGCCGCTGCAAAGCCCCTGGGAAGACAGAGCAGGTTGGCCTAAGTCTCACTAATGTGTAAAAGACTGCTACAATCCTCTACTCTGGAAAGGGCTCCTGGGGTAGCTGGTGAGGAGCACTCTGGAAAGGGCTCCTGGGGTAGCTGGTGAGGGGGAACAGAGAGACTAAGGGGAGGCACTCTGCCCCGGGCACCGTAGGTCTATCCTGACTCTGGCCTAGTTGGGCTGGGGCCACGGAAGAGGTGGAGGGTCCCACCCCAGGACCCCCGCCCAGGTGCTCAGTGTTGATCTTAGCAGTGGTGACTAAGCACAGCAGGGCTCCACCAGGGTTGGCTAATGGGGCTTCTGCCCTACCGCGGGCAGGTAGGGGTTGCGCTTGGAAAATACCCCTGGCCCGTGGGCTCCTCCAGGCGATGGAGAGAGGCAGAGTGAGCCGGCCAGCCAGGCAGTGTCTCTGCCCAGCTCTGCACTGGACAGTGGAGGCACAAGTGTCTGCAGTCAGCGCCTTCTGCGAAAAGGAAGTTGTCGTGTCCCCCTAGCCCATCAGCTCTACTTCTGGGCTGATTGGATGCAGAGCCCAGGCTGGGATCCGGAAGCTGTGGGGCCAGCAGGGCCCCGGGTGTGAAAGGTAGGGGTGGGGCTTTGCATCCACATGGTTCATCTCACCTGAAGTCTGGCCCTGAGGAGATGTGGCCGCCCCTCCCCCTCCTGTACCCTGGAACCACAGCCACTAAGTCACACCCACACTCCTCACTATGCGTGGCCTGCCTCGGGAGCGCTGGTGTCCCTGGCCAAGACGGCAGGGCTGGGATCCTGGGAGCACCCCCCACCCCCTCAATGCCCTGTCCCTGCCAGTTGTGGGGTGGCCCGGAGAGCCCTGAGAACCCATTGGTTCTGTCATGTCAAGAGGCGGCCACTGCAGGTCCTCCCACCCTCCAGGAGCCCCTGCAGCCCCTCAACCTGCCCCTGCCCCTGCCGTTCTGCTGCCCTCCAAGGTCATGTGGGAGGCAGGTGGTGGGACTGGGCCTGTGACCAACGTGGGCAGGATGGGGAGGAGGGGAAGCCTCCCGACCCCTGTGAGCATCATGATCCCCCATCACCTCTCAAAGGAGGTGGCTCATTCACCCAGGAACAGGGATCCCTGAGGGAGGTGAGGGCTCAGCTGATCCAGAACCAGGGGGACTTTATGGGGGGGTCTAGGCTGGGGAGGAGCTGGAGACGGCCAGAACCGCCACGATGCAGAGACAGCAGACACACGCACAGTTTCCTGTCACCCAGGAGCCATCAGTGGATGCCTGTCAGTGGATGCCTACGACCCGGAGGCTTGGTATAAATAGGCTGCAACCCACCGTGCTCTGGGAAACTGAGGAAAGGTCTAGGTCCACTCTGAGGGAGGCAGTTAGCAGAGGGAGGGGGAGGGGACTTGGGCTGTAAGCTAAAGTGGGGATTCTGATCAGAGAATCAAGGAGTTGGTGGGAACACCCCCACCCCCACCCCCGCCCAGAGCCCTGCTCCACTTCCAGCCCCACCCCCTGCCCAGGCCCTCGGATCAGCACACACCTGACAAGTCAGAGACGAGCCTGTAAGGCCCTTCCAGGAAAAGGGAAAGAAAACACCAGCAGGGTCAGGACTTCTGGTGGACACAGTGTTGGAAGGGGAACATGAGGAACCTCCCAAAAGGAGAGGAGACCTCAGAGTCTAAAGCCAATCCCAACCTCTCCCAGCTGTCCTGGGACTGAAGGCTGCCAGGGGAGTACCCCTCCTGGTTAGCGGGCCCACGGGGTCTCCCCTGGGACAGGGAGCTGGGGCCAGTGGGCTGCAAGACCACAGAGACAGACTTGAGTCTGACCCTGCTGCCCCAGGCTAAACTCCTGCCCTGATCAGAGAGGCGGCAGCAGCATTGTTGCCAGGTGGGTGCTCAGATAATGTGGGTAGTCATGGGGTCCAGGTAGTTAGGTGTGCAGGCAGTCAGGAGTGCAAGGAGTTATGGGGTGCCGACATTCGAAGCATGTGGGCAGTTGGCAGATTCAGGCTGGAAGACCAGCATCTGGGGCCAAGGCACGGGTGGTAAGTCTGCTCGAGTCCAGGTACTTCCCACACCACTCTGGGGCCCTGGACCCCCTGGGGGTGCAACTGGGGGCCCTCTGAAACCCTTGGAACCAGCTGTTGTTGGGCAGCGTTCTCTGATGACAGACTGCCCCCAGTATCTCACGTGAAACGGGCCAACTAGAGGAAACTGTCAGAGAGGCTCAGGGACCAGAAGTCTCCTTGCCAAGTGGCCCCACAGGCCAGGTCAGGTGGAGGGACAGGCCAGCCACTGGGCCCGTTGTCCTGTGTCTGCCTTGGGAAAAGTCCAGGTCTCATCTCCAGGCTGGTCCAGGACACGTGGAGGCTCAGAGACCCCTGCACAGATGGTCCATGTAAAGCCCATTTCTGCAGGGCCGGGCGTCCAGCCCCCACTCTGAGCAAATCAAATACTCGGTGGCCGAAGGAAGAGACTCACTCAGGGAGGTGACCCTCGCTGGCCACACCTCTGCCCTCCAGGGCTTTGCTGATGACAGGAGCTGCGGCCAGTCTGTGTGGAGCCACGGACTTGGACGTGGGCTTGGCCCTGGAATCGCTGTGTCAAGAAGTTCTTTTCCAGCCTGGCAGGGCCTTGTCCAGAGCTGCTGCCAGCGCACCCCTCAGTGGGATGACCCCTTGAGGTGCCACGGGGACATGGGCTGGCCCAGCACTCTGAGCACCCTACGCCCTCCTTGAAGAGGTTTAGGGTGCTCAGACCCCTCATCAGAGACTCAGGGAGAGGAGTCCCTGCCAAGAATAGCCTCTTTGCCTTTACTGATGTTCCTATGGGCAGCCCAGCATGGGCCCTGGAGTCCCTCTGTGAAGGCCTGGAGACAGAGGACGAATCACCATCCTGGGGCTCAACAGGATGAGGCCTGTCTGACGGGGGAGACTGTGCCCCTTCAATGCCCAACAGAGGAGACATAGCCCCACTCTGGAGTCCGGGTGAGGACTCAGGACACTTAGACTCAGTGCCCGAAATACCATCCCCAGACCTGGTCTGTCTCGGGGTGGGTGGGGCCGGCAGAGGGAATTTCGGGGTGTGTCCAGCAACAGTCAGAAAGGACTTGGGGACACAGAGCACACCCCTTCTCTGCGGCCTCTCCCCACCTCACTGCTGCATGAGCCGGACCAGATTGCTCGGGGGTCCTACAGGCCCGACGTTCTAAGGCTGACCTGAGAAAGAGCTCACCTTCACCCTATGCCCACAGGACATCCAAAGGCAAGTGGGTGGTCAGGTGGGCAGCTCCGGGCCTTCAGAGGCTAGCAGTGAGACGCACGCTGGCAGAGAGCAGGGCAGGCATCCCTTCCCCCTCACGTGATGCATTATCTGGGTTCCTCAGGACCAGGAAAGGCCCCTTGGCCTATGTGACCCAAACCTGATGGGAGACCAGGAGCCTCTTTTCCAGATGCCCTGGGAGACAGTGGCTTCTGCACTCATGCCCTCCTTGATGCTTCCAGGATGTGCCCACCCAGAAAGGAGGGAGGCAACCACAGCCCCTCCCCCACGGCTCCCCCCTCCCTGCCCCCCAGAGAGGATGCTCAGCCCATTAGCCGCCCCTGGCGGCTCCCATATCTGCATCTCCTGCCTGACACCTTTGTTATCAGAGGAGCCGGGCCAAGGGTCCAGGCAGCCTGCTGTTGGATCACGCTGCCCCGCAGTGCCGTGAGGTCACAGCCCCATCTGAAGCTTGGGAGGTCTCTGATGCGGTGACACTGAGGAGAGGACCAGGTGGTCTGGGGACCGAGCATTCCAGATGGTGGGAAGAGCGGATGCCAGGGCCCTGGGGCAGGAGCAAGCTTGGCAGTGGTCCTATAGAGCCTGCGCGTGGCAGCCCAGGATGCAGTGCTCCCCCGTCTGATGACGGGGTCACCCACCCAGGCTAGGTGGACCCCGGAGTTGTCGGGAGTTGGGGAGGAGGCTGGGGTGCTGCATCCACCTCAGCTGGGCACCCTATAGGATTTGAACGGCACCAGGAGATGTGTCTGCCAATCACCCTCGCAGCTTGGCGGGTCTGAGTATTTTTAGCTTAAAAATAGCCCCATCTGAAGGTGGTTTAAGACACATATCAGTGACAGGGCCTTGTCATCTCACTCCCCAGGGTCTGTCCTGGGACCCACCAGCAGCTCCACTACATCCAGGTTTTAGTGTGTTGGGGGAGGGGCAGCCCTGGGACTGAGTGGGTGGAGGAGGGGTTGTGTGGGATCAGAGGTTCTAGAGCCCTGGGCAGCCCTCAGCCACTGGGGGGCCACCCTCAGGCTCTGCCTCGGGGCTCTCAGCCAGGGTTGGGGCCAGGGTCACTGGCTAGGCCCCTCTGAAAGCCCACCCAGATCGCTGCTCACAGACCCCAAAGGGGGCTGGGGTCACACAGAGTCACAGAGAAGATGCTAGTCCTGGGCCAGCAGGCAGCACGTGGGCACCGTGTCCACTGCTCAAGGCTGGTTTCCACCTAGGTCAGGAGAAGAGGGTCCCAAGATGCCACTTGACATGCCAGCTACTTGGAGAACCAGGGCTCCTGGGTTTGCACAGGAGTCACAGCTCCCAACCCACAGCAGTACACACAAATGCTGACACACACACACGCATTCACACACAGGGACACACACAGGGTAAGACACTCCTACACACACATGAACACACAGATCCACACACAGACCTATGCTCACACTCACACAGACACTGCACACTGAGGCTCATCTGAGTGTCCACCCCCATCAGAGACAAGACCTTGGGTACCGCCTAGTGGTGATGTCCCTTGACGCACACCACCAGGAGAAGAAACGTCCCACCGTCTGGGGTGTTTTCTCAAGCAGACCACGGGGCCAGGGTCCGCCTCCCTGATGGAGAGGCGAGCACTGCTTGACTGAACTCTGAACTTGACCAGCTCCAGAGTTCCTGACACTCTCAGATGACATTTGCCCAAATAAAATGTTTTCTCCCATAAAACACGCAAATCTCATTCCGTTCAGTTCAGTTCAATTCAGCCACTCAGTCATATCCAACTCTTTGAGACCCTATGGACGGCAGCATGCCAGCCTTCCCTGTCCATCACCAACTCCCGGAGCTTGCTCAAACTCATGTCCATTGAGTCAGTCATGCCATCCAACCATCTCATCCTCTGTCATCCCCTTCTCCTCCTGCCTTCAATCCTTCCCAGCATCGGGGTCTTTTCAAATGAGTCAGTTCTTTGCATCAAGTGGCCAAAGTATTAGAGCTTCAGCTTCAGCACCAGTCCTTCCAATGAATATTCAGGACTGATTTCTTTTAAGATTGACTGGTTTGATCTCCTTGCAGTCCAAGGGACTCTCAAGAGTCTTCTCCAACACCACAGTTCAAAAGCATCAATTCTTTGACGCTCAGCTTTCTTTACAGTGCAACTCTAACATCCATACATCACTACCAGAAAAACCACAGCTTTGACTAGACGGACCTTTGTCAGCAAAGTAATGTCTCTGCTTTTTAATAGGCTATCTAGGTTGGTCACAGCTTTTCTTCCAAGGAACAAGTGTCTTTTAATTTCATGGCTGCAGTCACCATCTGCAGTGATTTTGGAGCCCAAGAAAATAAAGTCTGTCACTGTTTCCATTGTTTCCCCATCTATTTGCCATGAAGTGATGGGACCAGATGCCATGATCTCAGTTTTTTGAATGTTGAGTTTTAAGCCAACTTTTTCACTCTCCTCTTTCACTTTCATCAAGAGGCTCTTTAGTTCTTCGTTTTCTGCCATAAGGGTGGTGTTATCTGCATATTTGAGGTTATTGATATTTCTCCCAGCTGTCTTGATTCCAGCTTGTGCTTCATCCCGCCCGGCAGTTTGCATGATGTACTCTGCATATAAGTTAAATAAGCAGGGTGATAATATACAGCCTTGACGAACTCCTTTCCCAATTTGGAACCACTCTGCTGTTCTATGTCCAGTTCTAAATCACATTAATATGTGATTAGTAGAAGTACCTAAATTTATCTTCCCAAGAATCTCATTGTAGAGTAGAGACACTGCCCCACCTGGAGGCCCTCAATGTCTGGGCCTCGGTGGGGGGTGGGGGGCATCTGTGCAGGGGCAGGACCATCCCCATCAACTGTCAGCTGGTGTCCCCATATCCATTCCTGCCTCTACCTCCGTGACCTGGACCCCCTCCCTTGTCCCCCACTATGCATGTCTCCCAGGCTAGCCAGAGCCAACAGTAATTGATAATTCATAACAGCAGTCTCCTTGCCTTAAACAAAGATCAAGTGTGTTTCAGAGAGTATTGGGGCTTCCAGACAAATGGCCCAAAGGCGAGCTGCTCTCTGAAAAACGTCCCTGTCACTCCCCCAAGCCCTGGTAAAGGCCACCTGTTGCCTCCCCCTCCCCAAGTGATGGCTCTTGTTAAACATTAGTGAGATGGCACCCACGCCAGACTCCAGAAGGGGTGCACACCTCCTTGCACCCCCATTTCCCATGCTGTAATTTTCCAACTCTCACCACAGATAAACTTACTTATTCCACAAAAATGTTTTGCAGGAAGAAATGATTCTTTGCTCAGTGTCCCTGAGTGTGTCTTAGAAGGAAAGATACGAGGAGCAGGAGGAAGCTCAAGCCAGACAGGGCAGAGGGCGAGGGCCAGAGAGAGAACACTCACGGTGCAGCCGGCCCCAGGCCAGGGAAGGAAGACTTCTGGGATCCCTTCCTCTGCTGCTGAACCTCCCCCTCCGCAGAGCTCCATGGAGGCTGCTCTGAGTGCACACATGCTGTTCCCTCCCACCCTGACGCTGTTCCTCCTCTCTCCACTCTCTCATGCTCAGCTGTCCTCCATCTGCCCAGAGACCCCCATCCCCTGCCTTCAGAGTTCCTCCCAGTGTGAAACAGATGTGTGTGTGTCGCTGTCTCGTGAACGTCCTCCTGCCCCTGGGGGTGGGCCAGCCACAGTGGCTCCCACCTTTATTGGATCAAGCTGCCCATGGACCTATGACCCGAGTCCAGGCACTTCACCAGGCCCTGCAGCCCTGAGCGCTGCCCAGTGGCTTCTCTCGACATGTTTGGGTAGGGGTGCTGCCCAGGCCCCCAGACCCCCGCTCTCTGGTGCCTGGCTCAGTTTTGGGGGTCCTGCTTTGAGGCCCAGGGTGGGGGTGACGCCTCAGGGATGGCCTCTTCTCCCTGTCCAGGAGGGACTGAGATGACTAAGCTGCGGGCATGGAGAAGGCTCAGCACCCACCAGGCCGGAGGGCAGGGAGAGAGGTGGGCGTCAGGACCCTGCAGGTCCAGGGAGAACTTTGTGGCCGCTTAGGCTCTGGATCCTGTGCACTGAGGCTGGAGGCCCCGAGGTCCTGTTCCGGCCTGTTCTGACCGCCACTCAACGCCGCTGCTCCATGGAGCCACTAGGGGGCACCCACAGCTCATCCACCAGACCCCTGGCTCCGGGCAGACACCCCCAAGCCAGGGCAGACCTGGGGCATGGGAAGAGAACCTCCCACCCAAGACCCTGCAGGGTCCCCGGTGGGGTCAGCAGGAACAGGGCTGGGGTCTCATTGACCTTGAACCTGAGGGATTGGCCCGCTCAGCCAAGCCCTCACCAAGGTGCCCTGTAGGTGACTACGCGGAGAGCACAGGTGTAACAAGAGACTCGCCCTGCCCAGATGAAGGCCTGTTCCCGGAAGTGGGCGCCATGCTTTGACCGAGGACCACTGTTCAGATGCACCAGGTGCTCAGCCTCTGTGTACAGAACTTACCCTGCTGAACCACGTTACCCTCCTCCCCACAAGCCCCCTGCAGGGGAAAAGGGTGAGGGGAGGTGGGGCAGGGGCCAGACCCAGGGCGCCCACCTGTCATGGACTTGAACAGCCTGGAGGAAGAGTGTCGGGCACCTTCCTGGGGCCCCAAGGGGCTGGGTGACCCCTGGATGGGAAGCATCACTGGTTAGCCATTGATGGCCCCTGCTTGGCCGCTCCCCAGGCTCTTGTCTGCCTGTCATCCACCATGTTGTCAGTACACATCTGGGGCCTCTCAGGGCCGGCAGCAAGGAGACCAAGCAGAGCCTGCCTGTGGTGGTCCATACTCTTCTCCACAAGTGGAAAAGACCCTTTGCCAGACAGTGGCTAGGGCTGGGGAGGGGTCCATGGGGGCCAGTGCCAGCAAGGTGGGCTTTCTGGAGGAGGCGATACATGCATCGCATCCCAGCAGCACAAGAGGCTTCTCTGGGGCCCTGATAGGCTTCCTGGCCCTTCCTACAGGGTCACGAAGATTCCAGAGGATGGGGATGCCATCGTCCGCCCCCTCCCCAGCTCCAGTCATAGTCGGGCCACCTAGGGAGCTAAGGACGAGCCCAATGGGGTCTGTACCCACAACCCCCCAAACCTCCCCTGGGCGAGGGTACCGCTGTGCCCTCAGCGGTCGGCAGTGACCCTCCTGCCCCTCTCCCTGTGGGACATGCCAGGGGGACCTGGCTTTCTCGAGGGACACGGTACTTTGTGGAGCGTTCATTATTGGACCCTTGGAATGATGTGTTCCGGGAAGTTCCACAGCTATAATTAGCCCAGTGGCTTTTAGGCCCGAGGCTGCTCACAGGAGAACCAGGCCCCGCCCTCACCCCTCATCCACACTCAAAGGCCAGGGCAGGGCCCCCTCTGCTGGAAACCTGCTGTGTCCTCGGTCTGTAAAGTGGACAGCAGCAGCACCCATCCCATCTACAGCCCACCTGCCCCAGCAAGAACTTAGCATCAGGGCGCTGCTGTCTGTGAAGGGGCTTATCTGAATTCATCTTAATTCCTCTGCCTGGACAGTACCCATTCCCCACCCCCGCCACCGCCATGGGCAAAGACACAGGAAACCCCAGACCTGAGCCGGCAGGGAACTCAGGGGTGTGACTGCAAGAAGCATGCAGTGGGGAGGGGGACTCTGGGGGCAGGGTCTGCGGAACCTGGTAAGAGGCCACCCTCTACCCCCTCCCCTGGCCAGGGGGCTGTGGGCTTCAGGAGTCTCTTCTTAAGAAGCCAGACTCTCCACTGGGCCCCCAACCGCAGGTTAGACACCTGACAGCTGTCCTACCCAAATGGCAGGGGCTTGGCACTGTCCCCTCATGTTGTTTGGGGGCCCGCACACTCCACAGGCTTTTCTCAATGCCATTGGACCCTCCAGGTCTCACCCTCCCTTGGGAAGCTGTGACACAGGACTGGCTGGGCCCCCTGCGGGGAGAGGAGGCACCCCTCTCAGCTTGCCCATGCCCCAGCCCCTATACCCCATAATCAGTGGCTCCTGGGGAACCCCCCCACCTCCAGTGCCTGCAGTAAATCAGCTCAGCCTGGGCTCTGCAGGCGGGTGGAGCTGGGCTGGCACTGCAGAGGCTGCTAACAGACAGGGGCCTTGGATACATCTGGCCCAGTGTGGCTCCAGGACCAGGCTGAGCTCCTAGGCTGGGCAACGGGGGATCCTACCTTCTTCCTGGGGTCTACAGGGTCACAGGGCATCCTCCAGCCTCCCCTTCACCTCCTTGGTCTCTTTCTCCTCTTCAGCTCCATCCCACCCTTTGACTATGTTGTCCCCTCTGCATGGAAGACGCCCTGGGTCTGCCGAGCGCTGCCCTCCTGGCCTTGGTTCTCAGCACCAAGGGCCCCTCCACCAGGGGCCTCCCTGACAGCCCATCTCACATAACCCTGCCTCAGTTACAGATCTTCTGTGACCTTCTTGCCCTCGCTACCACCAGGTTCTGTCTCTCGGTCCTCTCTGCCTACTCTCCCTCCTTTAAGCTCATAACAGCAGGAGCTTGTCTGCTACCCTCTTTCTCTTCTGTCCCCATGTCTGGCACAGAGCAAAGGCCACACCAGCCAGGGTCTCAAGGGATGGTTTATCCTCCTAGCCCAAGTCTGGGGAGCTTCAGGAATGACCCATCCCGGGGACAGCACTATTGACCAGACCCTCACCCTCAGCAGCAGGGGCCTGGGGGAGAGGTGGTCCTGTCCACACTCAGGATAATAAACAGATGCCATTGCTCTGGAACCTCTCTGTCCTTAGGGAAAGAAACTGAATCCTTTGGAAAGGACAACAGACGGTCACATGATGGGTCCTTAGTAGGCAAGGATTGATTCCTTGCATGGCTGGTGACCTCTCCACTTCCAGGCTCCAGGCTCCTGCTGCTGCTCCACTTTCTCCAGAAAACTCCTACGCAGCCTCCAAAGCCCTGCCCAGAAGGCCCCTTGCCCTGAGAAGCCCCTCCAAGTGCCATATTTACATGGGCCAAGTGAGGGAACTGGCTCAGAGCCCCAGCCTCAAGATCAAGGTCACACTGAGAGAATTCCCACCCAAACCTCTGCAATACCCTTGGCAGGTACCAGAGCAGAGGCGGCCAGCAGGGATGGAGTTCTCATCAGGGACAGGTAATCTGCTGGGGGCCCAGGAGGGCTTCCTGGAGGAGGAGAATGGCCAGCAAAGAGAAAAGGGGGAGAGGAGGAGACCTGACAAGGATTAGGGCGACACTCACAAGAGGGAGAAAGGGAGCAAGGCAGGGAGGATATACCCTAAGCTGCCCACACAAGGACAGGGTAGGGTGGGAAACACTGGGGTGGGGGAGAGTGGGGTGGGAGGCTGCAGAAGCCGGCAGGGGCTGAGGAAGCCCCTATTCAGTCCGGGACTGGCTCCCCCAAGCATCTCGTTCTCTGAGGGGGACAGACAATGATCCCATCCCCCAACACCCTGAGCTCCTCTTTCCAGATTGGGACACTGAGGCCCAGAGTAGCTTAGCGGGTGGCCAGAGGCCAGTGGGGAGGAGGGGCAGTGTGAGTGCTCACCACAGCTCCTGAGTCCACACTCTAGGTTCTGTCCTCAGCCCCACAGGAGCTGGGTTCCTCCAGAAGCACCCATGGGGCTGGATGTCTGACCCTGAGCTTGGCGCCTCACACTGGGCTCCCCTCTCCCCCAGTCTCTAAAACAGGGGGAGGGGTGACCAGGGACCCTGTGCCGATGTTAGCTCTTTGTGTAACACTGCTCCCCACCAGAGCCTGTTTTCCCATGTAGCCAAGAGCAGGAACCTAGCGGGAATGGAGTTCTAGCAGGGAGAGGCAATCTTCCAGGGTCCCAGGAGGGCTTCCTGGAGGAGGGGACACCCAGAATGGCCGGCAAAGAGAAAAGGCAGAGGAGGAGACCTGGCAAAGATTAGGGTGACACTTACGAGAGGGAGAAAGGGAGGAAGGCAGGGTGGCTACACCCCAAGCTGCCCACACAAGGGTAGGGGGTGGGAAACACTGGGGTGGGAGAGTGGGGTGGGAGGCTGCAGAAGCCTGAGATGAGCCCAGAGCTGCCCTGTGGGCACGGAATTCAGCTTGGCTAGGCTGCGGGGAGAAGTGGGGTGCGGTAAGCACCAGGGAGCCCGTCACCTCAACTTTATGGTGGGTGAGCCATGAGTCACTGCCAGTTACAGGCCAGGCCATGCGCCGCCTACCTCCCCAGGGCACCTCAGTCTGCAATCGGGGTGCTGCCAAAGGTCAGGGGCGGTCTGTGCTGGGAAACACCCTCTCCCAGGCGCCATAGGCTCAAGCACAAAGTCCAGAGCTGCCTGCTTACAGGGCCCGGGAACCTGCCCAGAGGCACTCCACAGGGCAGGAGGGGCAGGGAGCAAGAGCGCTGGCAGAGCCCAGAGCCCATAATCCAGAAAAGCCCTAGTGAACCCCAAATGGCCAGGGTGGCTTCAGGACAGCTGAGGTGTCCAGCTCCCTCCCTCACAGTTGGGGAGGTTAAGGACTGAACAGCTTCTAATCTGTGAAGGTGCATGCAGGACTTCAGTCACCCTATGGGTGAAAGTTTCCACTGAAACCTTGGGTTGGGAGGGGAGGAAACGGGCCTCACGAACAAGGCTGCTGCGTCCGTCAGCACTTCTGCAAAGGGATCTGGCAGCATTTACTAAAATAACACGTTCTCAGAGCTGTCCCCAGCAAGCCCACTTCTGGGAATTTATGAAGGTTCCCAGATGTGCCAGCAGGCCACTCAACACAGCAGTTTCCATGGCCAAGAAATCACCCTGGACACACCAGAATGTCCGTCCTCAGTGGCTGGCTGAACTCGCCATTGCTCGTCCCACCACAGAGTTCTGTGTGGCTGCTCAAGAATACATGCTCATGTGGAAGGATCCACATACACTGTTCAGGAAAAAAATAAAGCTAATGGCAGGAGATGCAGATTTGTTTAAAATAAATGAGCACCTTTCCATAGTCTGACGTCTGTGTGTTTGTATAAAGGGGCAAGTGAGTCAGGACAGAGAGCAGATCCTGAGGTCTCTGGGGAGCCCATGGGTAGGATGAGGGCAAAGA
Organism: Nanger dama; assembly: GCA_917880005.1. Taxonomy (NCBI): domain Eukaryota; kingdom Metazoa; phylum Chordata; class Mammalia; order Artiodactyla; family Bovidae; genus Nanger; species Nanger dama. The sequence goes on from CAKJTW010000080.1 coordinate 1,208,195, forward strand.
GCATTGGTTTTCTTTCAGAAACTGTTAGTGTGGACATAAATTACTTTTGTAATTCATAAAGGCCAACAGGAAATCCTATTGAGGGCTGTGCTTTGATGTCAAAAATTTAAAAAAAAAAAAAGATTCCTTTGCCTGATACACCAGGTATATTTATGCTCCCCAGGTTATCTTCCACCATCAGCCACCCAGTTCCAACCACTTGCTCAGAGCAGTTACCACCCATGTGCCTTAAAACCCTCTCCCCTGAAAGCTCTTTCCTCTCACCTTGTTTGGCAAACTCCTATTCACACTTCAATGCCCTATCCAAATGCCCTCTCCGCTGCAAGGCCAACAGACACACTTCTGGGTTGGATAAGCCCCTGGCTGGGGATCAGACTGACCTGGGGGCCTCTCAGCCCTTCCTTGCTGAGCCCTGCATTGGCCTCTAGCTGTTAACAGGGCAGTAGAGCCTCCTGGCAGGAGTGTTTCCAGGAGTCACAGAGGGACCTATCCCCAACAGGCTCTCAGGATTTGATGATATGATGATGGTGAGCGTGAGAACCATGAGCCAGACCAGGCTGAGCTCCCTGGGAGGTTGAGCTCATCACCCCACTTCTCAGATGTGGATACCAAGACTCACAGGTTGCCCTCACCTGCCCTAGACAAAGTGAAGGCCATACCGGACCTTGCTCCAGGTGGCCTCTATTGAAATTGGAAACAGCACACATGTTCATAAACTGGTGGGCTGGGCTTCCCTGATGGATCAGTGGTAAAGAATCTGCCTGCCAAAACAAGAGACACAGGTTCAATCCATGATGCAGGAAGGTCCCACATGCCACAGAGCAACTAAGCCCATGCACCACAACTACTGATCCCGTGCTCTAGAGGAGCACGCAGCTACTGAAGCCCATGTACACAGTGTCCATGCTCCACAACCAGAGAAGCCACTGCAACGACAAGCCTGCGCACTGCAGCTAGAGAGGAGCTCCTGCTTGCCACAGCTGAAGAAAGCTGATGAAGACACACACAGTGAAAATCAATCAATAAAATTATTAAAAACAAACACTGGCTGGTTAGGGCCCCAAACTCACTTCCTAATGGTCCCTGGAGTCTCCTGGTTAACTGGTCAGTGGATACAGGGCCAGGCAGCTCAGCCACAGCTGGGAAATGGATGGTGGAAGGAGCCTCCCCTGCCCCACCCAGGGTCAAGAGGAAAGTGCCTGGTGGAGCAGTGCCAGCTGGACAAAGGTCACATTTCACCTCTTCCAGGGCTGTGGCCTCAACTTACAGTGTTCAGTCCTCAGGAGGGAGGCCAGGCCCACGCTGACCCTGGGATGTACCTGGCAGGCCTCAGTGGGACAGGGGGCAGAGTGCAGTCCTGGGGGTCAGGAAGCTGGAAAGGGCTACTCCTGCTTGTGCAGATTTGGGCCAATTCACAGCTCTGGACTGTTTCCCTGTCTGTAACACTAGGCTGCACCAGCTCATCTTTCTGTGGATCCAGGCAAGCTGACCCTTCTAAGAAGCAAAATCAATCCAGGTCCAAGTCTGGAGCTTGGGGACCACTAGAATGATGCTGTGCAGTTACAGGGGGTCTGTGCAGTGAGGCTGCAGTGAGTGGGGATCTGAGAGCTGGGGGGCAGTGTGGAAAGGACTCTTGTTCCCAGGCAAGATGCCCCTCTCCAGAGGGGCATCCTCATCCCCCAGTGGCCCCAAGTTGAGTTGAGAAAGTTGACAGGGGAATTTATCTCCCTTCTATCTCCTCCACCTCCATCTGAAACTGCCCACAGGGGCCAGGATGGGGGCAGAGGGGAGGTGCTGGTGTTCTCCAGCCAAGGCCAGAGGATTACTCAGCCAGATAAGCCCCCAGAAGGCTCTGGCCAGAGCAGACTCGTTTATCAGACTTGGGCAAAACCAACAGAGGAAAATGCCACAGCAGGGCTGGGCAGACACCCCACCCCACCCCTCCACTCTGCACAGACCTCTGCAGGTCCTGTGCTGCTCCTTGTCCCAGCACTGGAACTGGTCCTGACTTCACAGGCTTATCTCCATGAAAAACATCCACCTCCTTGAATCAATGGAGCAAATGCCACCAGCTGTCGGCCACACAACTTATCAGCCCCATAAGTGGGGAAAGTGTGAACAGCCTTTGAGGAGAAAAAAAGGAGATCAAAGAAAATTGCTCTGTGGACAAACTTGGGAGGCCCAGCACATCCTTCTACCTTCATCCCAGAAAGGGTACCAGCAGTGGGGGACCCCATTCCTCCCACCTTCCTGCTGAGACCTGACCTCCTTGCCCAGGAAAGGCCTCTGTGAGGCTGCTTCTTACTCTGTAAGCTCTAAGTGAGCACCCTTTACCTGACAAGCCACAGAGAAAACCGACAAAAGCAAGATACACCCCTTCCTCACAGCGGGGAGCAGAGCAGAGGGCGTGACAGACATGCAAGTAATAAATGCATAACACACGTGTTGTACATGTCATATTGCTTAGTCCAGCATTGCTGAAGGGCACCTGGGGAACATCAGTCCTGTGAAGTGCGCCTCAACATAGGTTTGCTGGCCAGTGCCTTTGGACACTGCTGGATGTCAGTCTCCCAGCCCCAGCCCCTTGCTCATCACTATGTGAAAGGTTAGCCAGTCCTCCCGAATACAGTCTTTGTGGGCCAGTTTCACTTTGCTTTATCCCGATTCTTAATTCCAGACAAGGACTGCCTACAAAGCCCCATGATCTTGCTTTTAGAAATCTGCTCCACCTCTTCCACTCATTCAAAGAATTTTAAGACCCAGAGAAAGTGACCCTGTCCCCATGAAGATGGAGCTACATGTAGCTCCATCAAGTCACCCCCAAACCTTCCAACTTCAGGTCTGCTTCTTGATGGCAAAGCTATAGAGACCCTTCCCCACCAGGAGAAGGGCTATGTGTTTAGAATAAGCTGATTGAGAAAAATACATAAAAACCAAAACTTACAACTAGTCAAGCCATTCAAAGACATGTGAATTTTCTGTGTGGCTTCAGTGGCAAAGACATAGGAGTGCACAGACTTGCCCATCTGCTGTGGGAGTTGTGGGTGCTGGGGTCTGGCTCTGAACCCACCCCCAAGCCACAAGCTCCTATGATTTCGCTGTCTTCTGAGCACACAGGCATGAGGAGCTTCTGGGGATAAAGACACTGAGGCTCAGGGAGGGACAGGGTCTTGCTCAAACAAATCAACAAGTTAGTGATGGATGTCCGGTCTCCTGAGACCAGGCCAGATGACCCTCCTGCCAACCATCTTTCAGGGCGATGGTGTCCAAGTCAGGAGTCGGCCACAAAGGGGCCGTGCAGGGAACCAGTGACCAGTAGGAAGAGGTGCTATCTGTGGTTGCCGGGCATGCCCTCACCTTTTCTAAAGGTGGAGCTCTGGCCTGGTGGAAACACTGTGATTTTTTTCAAGAGGAAAAAAAAATCTGTATCTTTATTTAAATTCTTTTGTTTTTAAAACACAGAGGGGCAGCCACATGTGGTGGCCTGTTTGCAGCCTCTGGTCTCAGTGTTCTCAGACAGGATGGAGTCATGGGCAGCTGGAGGTCCCAGGGACAGGGTGGCTGCTTCTGAGCCCCTGTCAGAACTCCCTGGACCCCTCAGCATGGTCCCATCCTGACATCACCTCTTGCATGACCTGTGTGTTTGCTGTGTCTGTTCCACATTGCACGGCTCACCAAAGTGGGGCCCAGGCCTTGCCTGTCCAAACTTGGCCAAGGTGTCAGGAGAGGAACACACTTGCTCCTCACTGGCCAAGCCCAGCTCCAGCAGGCTCTGACTGGAGATGGCAGCCCCCAGCAATAAGGATGACCCCCAGGAATGTGTGCAGCCATGTGCCAGGTACCCCTCCCAGCCCTTTGCCCCAGACTGGCAGTGTGGGCCACCAGGCTCTGACATTGCCAGGCCTAGGCCAGAGTGGGCCTTGGGCCCCAGGGCTCCTTTCTATAGCCCAGAGGAGAAAGGGGTAGGAGAAGCTGCCAGGGGTCTGGCCGTCTCTGGCACACCCCCACCACCAGCAAGCCATGGGTCTCTAGCCCACGAGATGCTAACAGCTCCTTATCTTCTTTCCAAGGGAAGCCAAGCTAGGGCAGGGGTTCCAGGACCAGGGACGCTAGCCCATGTCTGTCGGGAGACAGACACACTGATTTTCCTCGGGACGTCCAGCTGCAGAAATGTCCCAGCTGCTGCTGTGGCTGCACGGGAAATTCTTTACATGTGAGGCACGAGGCTGGTGATCTCTGGGTGGGGGCTCGGAGGCAGGCGCAGCCTGGGACGGGGCGGAGTCGGGCTGGAGCCAGGCAACCGCCCTGGGGTCAGCCTGGAGGGGCGTCCACCAACCTGCGGCACCGCCTCCTGACTGTAGCACCTCCTGGCTGAGCTCTGCATGACATCCAGCCCAGAACCGGGTCTCACTCAGACGCCGGTGGGGCACCACTGACTGGGGAGGCCTCCCTCCAGCTCTGGTTGTCACCTGGCCATCCAGGGCTGAGGACTTCCCAACAGTGGTGTCACTTCCTGGCTCCCCTTGTGCCAGCCAGTGTGCCTGGCAGGCCCATCCCCTCTCCTGACAACACCCCCTCCGCACAGATCAGGAGAGCAGGGCTCCAAAACCACACGAACTGATCCCGCATCACAGGATGAAGCAGCCTGCCTCCTAGGCCACAGAGCCAGGCTGCCCCCTGACCATTCTTCAGGGGGCAGACCCAGGACCCTCACCATGAGACACAACCACTCCCCATCCAGGGAGGGAACCCAAAGGGCAGAGCTGAGCCTAACTGCCTCCAAGGTGACACCTGCTCCCAGCTCAAAACTCTGCCCAGCAGTGGCCCCAACCACAGTCTCACATCCTCACAGCCTCACATCCTGGGATGCTCATGGGCAGCAGTTCTAGGCCAGGGCCCAAGCTGGCCTCCCCAAAGGACCTGGGCCCTGGAGGAGGAACACCCAGGGAACGTGTTTAATCCACCCCCCAATTCCTGCCCACAAAGCCCCTAGACCAGCAGGATATGTTCAAGGGCACTAGACAAGGCTCCTTGACACTGAGGTGCCAGTGGGCTTGGCCCTTGCTCCTGGCTACTGGGGAACACAAGGCCTCCTCTGCCAGGAAGGAGGTTTCTGCTGAAATGGGGCCTGCCTACCGTCCATGAAGTCCTTTTCCGGCCTGGAAACTCCTTCCCTGCCGTCAGCTCCCTCTCTGCTCCAGCAGAGCAGACGTGTCCAGCTTTTTGCAAACCCCCAAGGGGCTGGGACGGTGCCTGACCCAAGGCATCCTTGCGCCCTCACTCCCCAAACATGTTTTCCTGTCGTCATTGGAGCTCCTTCAGCCAAACTCTATAAAATGTGATTTATTTCCCATTGCATTTCTGTTTATCTATGTGTTCAATGTGGAAAATACAGGAAATGCAAGAAAAGCAAAAGATGAAGATGAAAGGCACAGTGGTCCCAGCCGGCAAGCATCCTCTGAGATCCAGACTGTCTGGCTCTTTCAGAGCCCTTTCAAGGTCCCTGATTCTCCTCCCGGTCCTCAGCCGCCAGCAGGAATGGGGCTGACGGCTCTGACACTCCCTGAAGTCTGTACATTGAGCAGATGTGGCTGGGACGCGATAAAGTCCTGCTCTTGGCTGGGAGACTCCGCCATCCTGCCAATGGAGGCTGGCTCCCGCGCGTCCTCCCCCCTACCCCTGGAGGGATGAACCCAGAGGTGGCTTGGGGCTCCCCCGCTCCTCACTCCTCGCAGCACCCGGGAGACCCCCTCTCAAGCCGAGGATGGACACCTCGTGGGGATGTCCTCAGAAAGACAGTGGGGAAAGGGCAGAGGGCCAGGGCCGGAGGCAGGTCAGGAGCAGACATAAGTAGGGTGAGGAAGGCGGGGGAGGAGGACAGAGAGAGGAAAAGGGAAAAGAGAAAGGAAATTTCTTTGAAGATGAGAGCAAAAGAGTACAAATCAAGGTGACAGAATGGAAACAAGTAGGCACCAACAGTGCCGAGCATCTGACAAGGCTCCACCCTCCTGCCTGGGCTGTGCCTCGAGCATCCCCCACCCACTGGCCCCAGGTGCCTCCAAAAGTGAACCTGCCCCCAATCCTGAGATGGCACCCTAGGTGCCTCCCACCTGGAGCAGCCAAGCCGGGTCACGTAGACAGTGCCGTAGTCTAGCTCTGCCCAGACCCACTGGCCAGCCCGCTGAACCCCTCCAGGCCTCAGTGCTTGGGTATGAAAGTGAGAAAGAAATATGTCCCATTTTCATAATAAATCCCCAGCAGCCGGGGTCATCACCTAGAAGCCCAGGTAAATCTGCCATGTGTGAAACTCTGGTGGGGGTTGAGGGCAGACTGCCAGCGGGTGGGGATTAGGCAACTTGCTGAGAGAGGCCCTGGCAGCCCCAAATCTGTTCCTATTGGGCCGAGAAGGGGTATTCTGGAAAATGCCTTCAGAGGAAGAGCTGCCAGCTGCAAACAAGCAAAACAGATCAGTGTACTCCACAAGACAGACCAGTGTACTCCACAGAGGGGTTCTCACAGACCCAACCCCTCATGATCCAAATTCAGGGCTGGAACTGGCCTCCCAAGAGTGTCTAGGGCTGGAAAATCCCCTCAGTGGCACAGACCAGTCAGGCAGAGCTGGTCCTGCCCTGGGATGAGTAATTTATAGGAGGGGGTGCAGGCCTGACCCTGACTTGGCACAACCACAGCCATCCCCAACCACTCATCTCCTAGCCCTGGTGAAAACGGACAGCAGGGCCCCTGGCGACCCCCAGCCCTGCCTCTCACCCACCCAGACCAGCAGCAGGTAATTTACATCCTGCTGACCTAGAGTTGCCAGATAAGCCCCAGGCCCCCAGTTAGAGGTGAGCCTCAGGTAAACTGCCAGCACACCCTAAGTACATGTGTATCCAGGACATTGCACAAGTCATTGACTCAAAACGGTGCTGACCTGATATCCACATTTAACTAGGGGGCCAGTATTTCTATTTGCTAACCCTGGCCACCTTCACTGTGTCTCCTGTCTGGGGCCCCCAAAGCCTCCATGATACCTCCTCACTGGGACCCCAAGGGCTTCTGTGCCCTTGGTTCAACATCCAACCTGTGATTTTCTCTCCACCCATGCCAGTCTTCCCGTCAAGGGGATGTTCCTGCATCTTTGCTGATGTCACGGGGGAGGGTGAAGGCAGGGCCAGGAGGGGCGAGGGCTGAGCCCCTGCCCATGGGAACCAGGGAGGGAGGGAGCTGGAACAGAGGCCTGGAGGTGGTGCCTCCCAAGCTCCCAAGTGTGGCAGCCAGTTGCTCCCCAGGGAGGGGCAGGAGGAGCAGTAATGTTGAACCCCCTCTCTGTGAAGCCTGGGCCTGGGGTGAGGGGTGGTGGCTGACCCTGGAAAGGCTCTGTGCTCTCCCTCACACACACACCCCTGCTGCTGTGATACGCACACCTCCCTCTCCCCAGAGGAAAGTTCTGGCATCAGCACCTCACTGTCTTGCAGAGTTTCAGCTAGGATGGAATGGGGAGACTGGGGAGAGCTCAGAGCTAGGTGTCATCAGGGATGCAGGTAAGGGTAGGGGAGGCAGGGGCTCTGGGAAATCACACCCCTACCCTCTTCCCAGGGAGCCCCCTATATGGGCCGTCCCCCTCTAGGCTGGCAGCAGGAGGGGGAGGTGCCCAGGCCCTCAGTCACCGTCACTCACAAGCTTCTTCAGGGCCGAGGTCTTCTCCACAAGCAGCCAAGCAGCAGCTCCATACTGGGGAAATGATGGCTCAGTGGGAAATGAAGACAATCAGCTTCATCACCTGCAAGAGTGGATCCCACTTGTGAATTTTCCCACTGCCAGCAGACAGCAATTTGGAAATGAAAAGGGAGAACTGGGGGCTGAGGGAGGCAGGTGAGGTGCTTTCTGAGCCACCCTAGGTCTTCTGGGTGTTTGATCTTCTGGGGTTTCCCTGAAAGGTTTTGTGTCTGTGAAGAAGGAAATATGCCAGCATGGGTGGGCACATACACATGCCTGTGTGTGCAGGTGTCTCTGCATGCATGTGCAAGCATGCACACTCATGTGTGTGTGTGTTCGGGTGGGCACTCCAGCATGTTTGTGTGTGTGTGTGCATCCGTGTGTGCAGGTGCTGCACATGTTTTTTTCTGTGAGTTCAGTGCACTTCTGGGAAGGCGTAACAGGAACGGGTGTCTCTGGGGAGGGCATGGGGGACAGACTACCCCAGTGGAGGATCCGTCCCTTCACCCAGGGTGACCCCCAAGACAGAGTTGCAGGTTAGTTTCCTGAGACCCCCAACTACCTGGGCTGCTTCTAACTTCTAACGTGTGGTTGCAGCCCCCTATGCATCTGCAATGTCCGTGAAGCCGTCCAGCAGGACATGGAGGGGGGTGTTGGCTGTCCTGCTCAGCAGAGGGTCGAAACCCTTTGGGGAGGGGGGGAGATAAACAACCATCCTGAATCCTGAGCCACTGGGGGCAAAATGAGATCCCAGGAAGGACAAGGGAGAAGTCTGCTGCTGGTAGGGCTGTCAAAGGCCAGGGAGCCACGTGCACCAGGTGACAGCCAAGCATCAATCCCATAGCAGCCTCTGCTTTTCATTCTTCAAGTCAGGGACCCGCTGCCGTGCAATGCCTGAGGGTCACAATCTCGTTCAAGTCAGGGGCCTGCTGCCATGGAAGGCCAGAGACCTGCATGCCCTTGTTCAAGGTCAGGCCAGTAGATCTGATGTGCAGCCATCCATCACCATGTCAGGCTGTTTTATGACCAGGCACAGCCTGGTTACCAGCCCCCAGCATGATGTCACTCAGGTGAAGTAATTTACAGGTAACAGACGGGAGGGGGCTGCCTGCACCAGCCTTCTGTCCACATATCTATCCTCACTGGAGCCCAGGCAGGGTGGGGCAGAGATCCTTGCATCACCCCCCTCCCAGGGGTCAGCCGGCCGGCTGTCTCTCTGTTCATGTGCCTGGACTGTGGCTCCATGCCCTCCCTCTGCAGGGATTCCGGGGCCTGGAAGCTGAACAGCCCACCGTGTGACAGGACATTTGCCATCTCTACAGCCACAGGCTTGTTCCCGACAACAGACGGGGAGATGACCCCCAGAACAAGCTCCCCGAGTCCCTCTCCAGAAGACGCCTCACTCTCACAAGGGTAGTCTGGTGACCCAGCCAGGAAGACCTGCAAGACCAGACTGGGTTACAAAATTGACACAGCGCCCATGAGCTCTGTTTCCATTTTCTGCTCCCCCTTTCTCGGCAGCCACCTCAAGGCCCAGCTGGGTCATCCACAGGGCAAGCTGTGTGTAAGGCCGGGGTCTCCCTTCGCTAAGCCTGGAGGACAGGGCGAGTGATGACGCCCCGCCCAACCACATAGACCCTCTAAGGGCTGAGGACCTAGAAATGCAGGATCTGGAAGAGCCAGTCATGGACTAGGGTTGGGAGCAGAGGCCAAAGGAGCAGGCAGACAGCAAGGGCCGAGGAGAGGCACTGGACAGAGCAGGGCAGGCCCAAGAGTGCTCGGAGTGGGGTTCCAGCCTCTGGCCCCCGCCAGGCCTGGCCCTGGCTCTCATCTATGACATGGCGTGACAGCTCACAGGAATCGCCCCCGCTCACCAGGCAGCCGGGAGCCTTAAAGGAGTCAAAATACAGAAGCTCCCGGCCCAGTCAGGTGTGTGGGAGACCCTCAGGAAACCTAGTGACAGCGGCCGACAACAGTGTCCAAAGCAACCGGAGCTTGGGGGCCCTTCCCCTGCAGTCGCTGCCCCTGGCTCCAGCTCTGAGCTTCCCCAGGAGGGCAGGCAGCCCAAGGCGGCCCTGAGCTCCGGAGCTCGGCCCTCCCTGCAGGAGAGGTGCATGAACCCATGTGTCCACAGTGACTTGTACACCCACGTGGCCCCTCAGCCCCTCCCCATTATACCTCTGGAGAGGCCTCGCCCCAACCTCCCTCACCATGCTGAGTTTTGAAGTTCCTGTTGGGGTTCAAGAGGCCCTGGAACCCTCCACCTGGACCCCACCTAATTCTCCCCAAGGGGCAGAAGTCAGCAGACACCCCAGGTCAGAGAAGAGGGGCCTCAGAGTGCAGAAGGCAGGGGGTGGGGCTGACTTTGAACTGGCTTTTCCCACCCAGGAGGGAGGGGGCAAGGGGCTTATCTGAATACCTGGGGGAGGACACAGAAGCCTCTGACCTCCCAGCCTGTCCCCACCCCAGGCCCCACCCAGCTAGCCCGGGCCTCCTTCCCTGAGCCCCCACCTATAGGAAGGGCAGACTCTGGGAGACTGGGTTTGGGGGTAGAGCTCTGGCAGGTGACCAAACAGCTAGCTGTGCCCTAAGGAGCTGGCTCCTGGGCACTACTCAAGGGGTGGCCCTGAGGTACCCAAGGAGAGGCCTAGGTCCCTCTTGGGGGCTGGCCTAGAGGCCCCATCCCCTCCTTTTTTCCCCAGGAGGTCTGTTTTCCTTTCTGATGCCTGTGTCTAAGTGAGGGATTCCCAAGCTCTGGGCTGGGAAGAAGCAGCTGCTGTGCAAATGACTCCCAGAACCCAGCTGGCTGGAGAGCCTGTCCCACCCCAGGACCCAACCCCCAGCCACTCAGGCCCTGGTCCTCAATTTGCCTAAGGCCCCTCATGCAGCCCCTGTCAGACCTGGAATCATAGATTTCGGCTCTGCCTGGTCACCAGGGGGTTAACAAGCCAACCCTCTTATCTCCGGGGGTTGAGAGATAGCCCCCACTCTCCCAGACCCCAGGCTGACTCTGGTTAGGTTCCCAGGGTGGAAAGTCTAGAGGGGGCTCAGGGAGGGGTAATCAAGACTGACGGGGTAGAAATTCTTCCCGTGTCTCCCTCACCCAGCCCGGTAGCTCTGATCTCTGGGCCCAGCACCCAGCTCCACAGCCTCCTCTGCTGCAGCTGAGACCATGGGGCTCCAGCCCTCTGCTCCCCACACCTGGCACTCCCTCGGCCTCCGTGTGGTGCCAGCTGAGTGCGAGTCCCAGGGAGACACCAAAGGACCCAGCCACACTAACTCCTCCCCAAGACAGTGTGGGGGCCAGGCACTGAGGGCCACAGAGAGCGCAGGCTCTACTAGCTTCGCAGCGCTGCGGGCTCAGCGCCCAGCCGCAGGTGAACCTTCCCAGGGAGATGCGCATTCGAGCCCGGGGGATCCCCGCCCCTTCTCCTGCCCCGCCCACTGCGGAAGAGAGAAAGAGGAGCTCCTCTGGCGGGGTCTGCTGGGGTAGGGTGAGGAGGGTTCTGTTCGGACCGGGGGAAGTGTGAGGGGAGTGGGTACTAGGGGAGCCCGTTGGGGTGGTGTGGACCCAGGGGCCCTGAGGGTGGGAGAGGAGGCAGAGACTGCTGTGGGGGAGTGTGGAGGAAGCACTGGGAGAGGAGAGTAAAGGGGATAATGAAGACCCCTAAGCCCCCTCCCAATGGCACATACCTAGGCTTTTGAAGAATCCAGAGCCTGTGGGGAACCTTCCATGGGGTCCCCCGCCCAGGTGAGAGTGGAGCCCTTGCTTGCCATCTTCCAGGGGCTGTAGGTGACCCGATGTGCACCCCAAATTCTAGTCTTGTGCAGGAGTAGAGGGAGAGGAGTGCCCACCTCTCCACAGGTGGAGAGCACCCTGACCAACGGTGGAGGTGATGGCCCAAAACACTCATTGCCCCAAGTACAGCAGCCAAGGGCCCTCCAGTGAGCCCTGCTCCCAGGGCTGGCGGTCCAGCGCCTGCTGTAAGGTGGCTGGAAAGTATGGCCTGGGGGAGGCTGGATCATCAGTCAGCAAAGCTGCTCGGAGGCCACTTTCACCAGGGTGCTGGCACCTTCGGCCTCACCCAGGGAGTGCCAGGGGCCACCTCCAGACCCGAGTGGCCTCCCACCCTTCCCACATTTCCAGTGCCTTGAGGAGACTCTTTGAGAATTCCCCACACAGTGAAAGTCCGCCCCCGCTGGGTGGAGGCAAGGAGTTATGCAGGGACCTTAGGGGAATGGAAGTGCCTCCATATGGAGGCTGCCAGCCCGACCTGCGTCCCCAGCAGGGAATGAGACGGGACAGTGGCCCTGCTTGGTCACTGAGGAAGTTGCTGGACTCCCGCTGGACTTCGTGGGTGCAGTGGCCGTGGAACAGGATCTGAGTTCAGGGGAACGGAGCTGGGCTGGGCTGTCACTTTGGGAGTCGGATCCCTGCTAAGGGCCCCAGACCAAGGGTGCAATGAGGAGTCCACACCACCATATCCATGATCGCTGCACAGCCAAGGTCACAGACTCATCCACCGCATCCCCAGACACTACACCAGCCTTAGCTGCAGCCCGCCATAACACCCATCAAGAGGGAGGGCTTCAAAAGCCCTAACGCATTTAGAGAAGTCTCGGCGTCGGAGCTCCTCCGGGTCGGCGGCGCAGAGCACCTGGCTGGTTCGTGTGGCCCGCGTTGGCAAGGACTCAGCGCTGGCTGCCCCGTGCCGTGTGCGTCCGGTCGCCTTTCGAGCGGAGCCCCGAGCGCCCAGCCTGCTTCGGTCACGTGGCACCGAGGCCGCAGCCCTGGCTCTGACCCCGCGGGGAGGGAGGGGAGGGCCCCCGGGAGGGAAGGGGCGGCGCGGCGGGGGCGGGCCAGGTCCGGGCGGAGCTGTGCCGAGGGGGCGGCGGAGGAGCCGGGATTCGCGAAACCGCAAGGACCCCGGCTTCCAGTCTGTAACTCTCCGCCCGCCGCGCCCTCGCGCCTTCGGATCCTCACGACCAGCGGGCAAGTACAGCAGCCGGACCCGGCCGCTCGCCCCCTACCTAACCGGGTCCTTCTCCCAGAGCCCAAAGCCTGCGCCCTGCGGAACCCTCGGTTTCTCCTTCTCTGCTCCCACTGAGCCCACCTGTGAACCTCCGAAGACCCGGCTGTGAAAGAGGTGAGCTCCGCGTTGTGGCTGCGCCCGGATCCCCCATGGGCCGCTAGATCCGCCCCTAACGCCTGCCATCCTGTCCCCGCGGGTTCCCGCCCCAGGAACCTCCAAGCTGGGGATCCAGAAGCGCGGTCCGAGCGACAGCACCTGTGGGGGCACAGTAGCCGTGACCTGGACGCCTGTCCCTCTCATCTACAGGTCAAGGCCGCGCCAAGGAAGATGTACCAGAGCCTGGCGCTGGCCCCGAGCCCAGGTCAGACCGCCTACGCGGACTCGGGCACCTTTTTGCACACGCCGGGCGCCGGCTCCCCGGTGTTTGTGCCGCCGGCGCGGGTCCCCTCCATGCTGCCCTACCTGCCGGCTTGCGAACCGGGCCCTCAGGCTCCCGCAATCACCGCGCACCCTGGCTGGGCGCAGGCAGCCGCGGCAGAGTCCTCAGCGTTTGGCTCCGGCAGCCCCCACCCACCGGCCGCTCCGCCGCCGCCGGGGACCACTGCCTTCCCCTTTGCGCACAGTTCCCCGGGGCCCGGAGGTGGCACAGGGACCCGGGACAACGGCGCCTTTCAGGGCGCGATGCTGGCTCGGGAGCAGTACCCAGCAACGCTCGGGAGGCCCGTGAGCTCCTCGTACCCCACAGCCTACCCCGCCTACATGAGCACCGAAGTGGCCCCGTCCTGGACTTCTGGACCCCTGGACGGCAGCGTCCTGCACAGCTTACAGGGCCTCCCGGCTGGCCTCCCTGGCCGCAGAGCCACCTTCGGTGAGTGCGGGCCTGGGAACTGGCTCCACTGACCAGGGTCCTGGGTGCTGGCGGTACATGTGCAAACCCGCACCCTGCGAAATGCCCCCTCTCCAGAGTCAGGGCTTTCTCAGCCAGGTGGGACACCAGGTTGGGGTAGGCCCAGACCCCGGGGACCTGTAAGCCTGGGTGGAACCCCGCGGCTGCTGGCACCTCACCCACACCAATATGAAAACCCGGTCTTGAGATCCTTTATACACATATCTGTGTTTTCACTTTTCGTTCATCCAAACCCAGTATTCTGGGATTATACCATTTAGAGCCTATGTCTTAAACGGTTTTTATGAAAAGTTTGGGAAATGACTTTTTTTTAAGCTCAAAATTCTCGTTTATTTAAGTAAACCACCATATTCGTCTCTGTTTTAAAATGTTTACGTATTCTAATTTGAGACCCAGTCCCAGTCCCTCTCTAGGATCTAAATTTGAGTGATTGGATTCCAGACCTGTAAAGCTGAGAATTGCTCCCCACCCTCCTTCTGAGCAGTGGGTACCACGGACACTTTCTCACCCCTACTCCCCCAAAACCAAGGGCCATTCCCCCTTTTTTTTTTTTTTTTTTGCTGCCCCGGTCTTTTAGCCTACACTCCTCCTCAGCTCCTCGGCGGCAGCAGCGGCGCAGGAAGCGGGATCCACTTGACCCGGCCCGCCTAGGCGCCCCACGCCTGGCGCCCACCCCCGGCCAGGCGATGATTGATCCCCGCCCCGCCCCCAGCCGATCCAGCCGCCCAAGTGTCGCCAGCGCCCGGCCAGGTCTGGAGGGGCCTGGAGGCCGCGCCGCTGTGGCTGTGTGTGCTGCTCAAGTGGGAGGACTGTGCTGAGACCACGAAAGCTGACAGTGCAGGCACCACGGTCCCTTTAGGATCCCGCGATCCCCGACTGCCCCTCCGAGCGACCCGCGAGGCTCTTCTGCCAGTGTAGACGCTCCTGCCTCCCCAGTGGTCAAAATTAGCGATCCTGGACCCTGTTCCGAGTAGGGCAGTTAGTTTCCTGTTGCCCTACCCAGGGTTGCGTTTATTAACTCTCCCCCCACCTTAGAAAGCAGCCCTGATGAGTGACTTAAATCTGGCACTAACATCGCTGTGTGTGAATTTTAACTTAAAAGTTAGACGAAGTAAATTAGCAAAATAAAGGCACAAAGGGGAAGGAAAGGAAAAGGTGGTGTGAACGCGGCGGCTCGGCTCCCAGGAAGGGCCTGAGCCTCGTCCAGCGGCGCCCACCTTGCTCCCGCAGCGGCTGAGCTCCTGGAGGAGTTCCCGGGCGAGGGGCGCGAGTGCGTCAACTGCGGGGCCCTGTCCACGCCGCTTTGGCGCCGCGACGGCACCGGCCACTACCTGTGCAACGCCTGCGGCCTCTACCACAAGATGAACGGCGTCAACCGGCCCCTCGTGCGGCCACAGAAGCGCCTGGTGAGTGCGGGTGGCCGGGCTGGTCTTCCTCTGATCACAGCCTGGGAGCCAGTGGAGCTCCAGGAGGGGGAGGGAAGGGTCAGGCAGGATGACAGCACCTGGCCCACTGCCACAGGTCCACTGCGCTGGGGGCCACTCCTCAGAGGGTCTGCAGGGTCTCCCCCAAGTGGCTGGGCTGCCCTGAGCTCGACACTGAACCTCCTGGGCCGGGATCTCTGTGTGCCGGCTGGGGACTCAGCCGTGTGACTCTGGGGACTTTGGGCTGCCAGGTGGTGGGGTGGTGGAGAGGCAAGATGACCTGGCCTCCAGATGGGACTGGAGGGAAAAGTGGCTGCTGGATGCTGGCTCTGTGGGTTGACAGTGACTCTTACAGGGGACGGACGCTGACTGCTGCCCCTGATACTGCAGGGATGGGTCCAGACCAGGTGTGTGGTTGTTCGCTGGGCAAAACTCATTTTCACTTTTGCTTCTCTCTGCTGTACGGCTGGTTAGCGAGTAGGGGACTGGGCTCCCGAGTTTTGCCCACAGCAGGGCAGAGTCTCCAGAAACCGTGTAAAGGTTTCAAGTTGCTTTGTTCTCTGCCGTTTCACAGGCAAACTTTGATGGTCAAGTAATTCCGTCAGTAATTCCATCTGTCCAAAGTCGGAGGGCCACAGGGGCTTCTTCCTGGGTCCAGGCTAAGGTTTGTGGGAGCCCTATAGGTGGCTTGTTCTGGTGTCAGGCCCTGGAGTATGGAAGGGCCTTCCATGGCAGATGCTATGGGATGGTCCTGCCATGGCTGTGGGCAGTCAGTCACAGGCCTTTACTGGAAATGTGAACCTCCAGCTATGGCAGCACCGGGGCTGGATGCTCTGAGGCCCCAAAATGGGTGGGCAGGGAGCAGGACGGAGGCGTTCAGCAGCTTGAGGGCAGCTGGTGTTTCTCTTCCTCTGGTCTGGCCTGGATTCGGAGGCTCCATGGGTCCCCCACCTCTCTGCACCCGTGTGGTGCCGCTTGCAGAGAGGGTCGCCCTTAGAGTTCATAGCACCCCCCACTGTTGTTTCTGCCTGTATTCACACCCACAGCCCAGACAATCTCTATTGTGGCCTCCGGGAAGGGGAAACGAAGGCCAAGGGAGAGGGTCCTAAGGGGCTGTGACGCAGGCTGGCTCCCTCCTCTGATTCCCTGTTCTCTTCTGGAGCCAGCCAGCCCTGAACCAGGTGCCAAGTACACAGGAGAAGTGAACCATCCTCTCCACCTCTTCCCTTGCAGGGCTCACCTCCCTGCAGAAAATTCCTAACTTGGGGGGTGGGCAGGCAGAGGCCACCATCTGCATGCTGAGGCATCTACCTTCACAACAGCCAGGTGACCACCAGGGGCTTCCCTGGACTTGCACCTGGCTAGTGGCAACCCCAGGCTCAGACCAGGACTGTGGCCTCGAGCTCCCACTCACGCTGAGCCTCCTGACCCTGCCCTGAGTCTTCTTGTCTAGGCCCCTGCGAGCCGAATTCAGGAACTGCCCACTACCTGCTAGAAAGGGAAATTGGACAGCCGTGGCCAGCGCCATGGGTGGGCTGAGGACAGACAGGTGCTTGGCCTGGTGAAGCCTCGGTTTCCAAGCCTGGGGACATGAAATAATTAGCTTTGGGGTGCCACCTAGGGTGGGGGAGTCCCTGCATGTCTGCTCATCTCCCTGAGGCCGCAGGACCTGGAAGGTGGGCAGCCTTCTTGCCCTGACTCCAGGCCCACATGGACCTGAATGTAAAACACGCCCAGGAAGTGTTCGCCGAGCGGTGCTGAGGTTCGGGGCATCCTCATGGCCCCACTACTCCCTGTGTCTCCCTGAGCAGGCTCCTGGGGGCTCCTCTCACTGGCTGCAGGGTGCCTCCTGTCCCTCAGGGTGGCCCCACCGCTCACCGGGTAGCTGGTCCGTGCAGGGCCAAGCTCCATGTGAAAACCCCAAGATTCTGAGTCCTGAGGCCAGAGCCCAGCCCATGTGCTCCTGGCCAAGGAGGTGCTGGGCTGGTCACCCCAGGCTTGCCCCCACTCTGGGATCTCACTCTTGCTGGAGTGTGAGCAGAAGTGATGGCCCAGGAGGGCCCTCTCCAGGAAGAGCTGGTCCCACCCTCCTTTAAATAATTCCAAACGTCCTAGAAGCTTGTCACCAAGGATACAGGAATGTGACGATGACAAGTGTGCATCGCCCCCTCCCAGCAGGAGCCCCTGGCTGTTCTACCCTTTGCCTCCTGTTTGTATCCTGGGTCACAGGGTGGGGCTTACACCTTTGACCCAAGGCTTCGGTCAGTGAAGACGAGTAGAAGGGGTTGTCGCGGTGGCTCTGCTGATGTGTGCCTGTGGCCAGGGTCTCTGAGAGTGCCACTCGGCCTGGCCTGACCTCTGAACATCGGAGCCCAGAAGCCAAACTCTGAGGACGGCAGGCCTGTGAGCCTAAGGCTGGTTCTGGCCCAGCTCCAGGACATGGCTGTGCCACGGACAGCCCAGCTTCCTTGGGACACTCATCAGCTCCGGGTGAGCCTTCCTGCACAGCCTGGCATCCCCGGCACATGCTGCCCCATGTGCGGGGGTGGGGTGGGGGGGTGGATGTCCCACGTCCATCAGGCTAAGTGTCCCCAGGTCTCCCCGCCAAGAGCATGCAGAAGACCTGTTTGAAATGGTCACGTCTTTGCTGCTCCACCACCTGCAGCCTTTATTTTTCCAATACCCTTTCCAGAGCCCCTCACCTCTGCCAGCCCCCACCCAGCTCCAGCTGCCTCCTACCCTCATTCCTCTGGATGCCTAGATCCTTGTGGAACCTGGCACTTAGGCCAGTTCTGCCACTGGCTTTGAAGTTCCACTTCTTTTGAAAAGAACCGACTGAAAGAGAAAAAGAAAACGCAGCCTGGAGAGGCCCAGTGATTAGGGGCCCCTGAGAGTGGCCAGGCCTGGCCACCTGGCCTGGCCGTGAGTGCGGAAGGACAGAGGGAGGCTCTGGGTGTCCGCAGATGGCCCCAGGGCTGTGGCCACGGGGTGTGTTCAGCTGAGGGAGGAGGTTCTGTCCACCCTGGGACCACCCCCTGTGCCCTGGCCACTCGTTGTCTGAGCTTCAGTTCCCCACCCCCGTAAGACGCAGGCACCAAGGGGATAGAAAACGATAAATCACCAAGCGCTTCCAAGAATTTTGTCAAGGTCATTCTTTTTGCCCATTTTCTTGATTTTAATCTGATTTCCAGTTTATGGATTTTAAGCTCGCTGGAGAAATGTTCAAACGTGACTTTTGGGTTTCACTGCACCCTCAGGGTCCAGGTGGTAGGTTCACCCCACCTGAGGGTGTGTCCTGCGTACACTGGGTCCACCTGAGGAAGGTTCTACTCCACCACCGCCTGAGCTGGTGCGCGCAGTTCTGCTGCTTCCTAGATGCACGGGCAATTCTGGGGTGACACGTGGGGGCGCGTGTGTCTGCAGTGGTGCCCATGTGTGTGCAGCTGTGTGGTGTGATGTTGAAAACAGTGCTGGCATGAAGGCCTCGTGTGGGTCTCTTTACGCCCTTGCGATAGCGTTCCTATAGGAAAGATTTTAGCAGGAAGTGGCCAGACAGCCCAGGAGACAGCGCTCCTGTGACTCCTGAGTTTCAGTGATGCTAACTTTTTTTTTTTTTTTTGGAATGTGGGATGGCAGTGAGAATTCTAAGGGGGCAAAAGCTGTTAAGAGCCCCTGAGGGTCCCAGCTGGTTTGGAGGGGAGGGGGCCTCAAGCCATGGTCCTCCTGGTCTGAAGGCACAGCAAGAGTAAGGGACCATGATGTAGCCCGGGAATGTAGGTCAGGGTGACCAGACTGATTTCTAAATACATGGTTAGGTGTGAATTTCACACGAACAACAAATAGCATTTTAAATGTGTCCCAATATTGCGTAGAGCGTACTTACAGAAAATATTTACTGTTTATCTGAAATTCAGTTCTAACTGGGCATCCTGTTTGCGTGTTTGTTTGTTCAATCTAGGAACCTTGGGGAAGTCCTAAGACCTCCTCCCACCTTAAGAAGATGAATGGGCCGGGGGCTCAGGAGATCCTGGACCAGGGCGGGCAGCAGGGATGGGAGGAGATGCTGCCTCATGTGGGACAGGGGGCTCTGGGGGGTGGCGTGCCTCCATGTGGTCATAGCTCCCTGCAACCAAGAGGCAGATGGAAGGGAGGAAAGGGAGCAGGGAGGAGGGAGACTCGAGTAGTATCCAGTAAAAGCAGCTGCTCTCTAGACAAGGTCAGGACGTGGTTGCCAGCTCTCCAGGGTGGTGTCAGTCTGGGGGCCACTTGACTGGGGGCTGGAGCTCCTGTATCAGGGCCGTGTCCTACCATCTGCCCCAGGGCTGTGGCCACCACTGCCCTTCCACTTCTGCTGGGCTCAGGCCAGCCACCAGATCTCTGCATTCCAACCAGGGTGCAGGTCTACCCCTAAGCCCCCCGGGGAGACCACTGGTGATGCCTGCCAGGCTGGACTTTAGGGGCCCACACAGCTGTGGCCTGGAGGCCGCCAGCCAGAGGGTGGGGTCTCCCCAGCCAGGCCAGGAGCTCCCGCCCTGCCCTCCCTCCGGAGCCTCCTAGGCCTCATCCCTTCCCTGTCTTGTGGCCCTTGTGCCCCAGATCCCAAGGCAGAGTCCTTCCCTGGAGATCGGAGGCCGGGCCTCAGACTAAACAGAGTGGATTCCCTGGGGCTTCTGACAGCTGCCCAACTTGGGGAAGGAGGAAAGGAGGCCTTTCCAGGTCTGCGTTTTCTTAGAAATGATTGGTGGGGGATCTCCAGAAATGCCCCACTCTCTCTCTCGGGCCAGTGAGCAGCAAGGGCAGGTGTGGACACCGGCTGCCCACTGTCCGGTGCAAGCAGTTGAGCCGAGCATGTGTTCAGAGCCGCAGGTCTTCAGAGGCAGGCCCCCTGAACGTTCAGTCTGGGGCCTGACCCAAGGGGGCCCTGTGGCCCCTAGGGGTGCTGTTCCACCACAGAAATACAGAGTGAAGGCCCAGTGTTGGTTAAAAAGAGGCCACAATGGAAACCCAGCAGCCTGTGTGTCCTGCACTCCTCATAAGATCCTGACCCCACAGTGGACCTAGACAGGTCTGCTGCCACCCAATTTTATTGATAGGGAAGCTGAGGCCCAGAAGGGTGAAATGACCTGTCCCAGGGCTCCTGGGAGCTAGATCAAAGCTCCTGCCCACAAGGAATCCTGGGCAGCCTCAGGACCTTAGCACCCAAAGGCCTCTCCCCCAGCCCCTTGCATACCCAACCCCATAACTGGTCAGCCCTGAGCCCAGTGTCCATCCTCCCACTCGGCTGCACCTGCCGCACTCACCTAGCCTCCCATCCACAGTCCTCATCCCGCCGGGCCGGCCTCTGCTGCACCAACTGCCACACCACCACCACCACCCTCTGGCGGCGCAACGCAGACGGCGAGCCAGTGTGCAACGCCTGCGGGCTCTACATGAAGCTGCACGGGGTGAGCAGGGTCATGGGGCTGCCGGCAAAGTGGACCCCCTGGCCTGTGACGAGGCTGAGGAACCGGGCAGGGTGTCGATCAGGCGGGGCCTGGGCTGAGTGGATATACGCCTGTACACATGTGGCCCCACTGCCCATACCATGCACACACGGTACTGTTAGACTGGTGGCACAGACAGCCTCTCAGAAACCACAGCTTCACTGCAGCTTCCCTGTATTCAGCTGGGACAGAGGCTAGACACCTCCAGGGCTCTTCTGGACCCCACAGCCCCCAGCCCTGAGAGGCTGGAGTGGGACAGGCTTCGCCTCGCCCTGCCTGGAGGAAAGCACTGAGCCTGGGAGGGTAGCAACTCCCCAAACAGGGCTGCAGCAGTGACCAGCTCTGCAGGGCTGAGATCCGGGCAGATGGCCGTGCAAGAGACCATGGGGGTGACCTCACACAGTGACTAGCCATCCACCCTTGCTGCCCTGCCAGGTACCACGGCCCCTGGCGATGAAGAAAGAGAGCATCCAGACACGGAAACGGAAGCCGAAGAACATTGCCAAGACCAAGGGCTCCTCAGGTGTGGGGGCCAGGGCTGGGGGAGGCCTCCCATGGGGCCCACGTTCTATGGAATCACTCTGGGTGCCTCACATTCTACCATTAGAGATTCACATGTTTGGTGCAAGCATCATCTTCCTGAAGTACGAATCTCTGCCACTGCCCTGGAATGGTTCTGGCTGGGAAAGGGGGCGGGGTGGCCTGAGTTCATGGCGTGGGGCAGGGGCTCCGATAGAGGAGGCCACCCCCACCCCCACCCCCACCCCTTGTTACCAGATCTACAGTGTCCATAAATGCCCCATCTTCCCCCACCCCCACCAGGGTCTGCAGGGCACACCACAGCCTCCCCCACCAGCCTCTGTCCCTGACCCAGAGATTTCAGCAGCCACTTTGAAGCCCGAGCCCAGCCTGGCATCCCCTTCATGCCCTGGGCCCAGTGTCACCTCCCAGGTAAGGAGAACAGGGTGAGTGGGGAGTGCAGAGCTGCTTCCCAGGCACTTGCAGGAGGAACCCTGGCATCTCAGCCAGGTCAGAGCCCCCACGGGCCCCTCCTGGAAACTTGGGGCTGGACACACAGCTGGCCGATGGAGCCGGGGGGGTCCCCTGTGGCCAACGCTGACTGAGAGCCCTTCTGAGGTTATCACATCATTCCTGACAAGGAGTGCCCACACCATTCCAGGTGCTGAGAAAGCCCTCCTGTCAAAGGGCTCCCACCCTCAGGTGGGCCAGCCAGCTGTTCCCAAGGCTCACACATCTGTCCTCCTGCAGGGCTCTGCACAGGTGGATGACCCCCTGGCCCCCAGCCACTTGGAGTTCAAGTTCGAGCCTGAGGACTTTGCTTTGCCTTCTGCAGCCCTGGGCCAGCAGGCTGGCCTTGGCGGGGCCCTGCGCCAGGAGGCCTGGTGTGCACTGGCCTTAGCCTAGGTACCTGGGCACCCCATGGACCCACCTCGCTGCCTCTTTACTCCAACACAAAAGGAGACTGCCAGGCCTGCTGCCAGAAGAGACTGGAGCCAGCTGGACCTGGAAGTGCTGGGGGGTCCCTCCGCGCAGTGGCCACGGCCTTCTCTGTGGATGGGAGGAGGGCTAAGCCCCCTCCCTGGGCAGTGAGGAACCCTCAAGGGATGTGCAAGGCTCTGGCTGACCCAGGGCTCCCAGCCCAGACTTGAATTCTGTCGTCAGCACTTGCCATCATCATGTTTACAGGTGGTAGCAGCAGGACAAAACCCACCTTCCTGCAGTAAAACCAAGATCACAGGTGACATGACTGAGGCCAGGCAGCAGCGGGGAATGGCAGGGGGCGGGGGGGAACTGCCAGACATGGGGCTTCCCCAGCCTCCCTCAGGCTGCCCACTCCCCATATTCGAAGGATAGAGACACCTCATGGAAACCTTGCCCTCCTTGGAGCATGGGACAGCCAGGGACAGGTGGGCAGGTTGGGCACTGTACCAGGATGCCACCCCGAGGGGCTGATTGTAGTCATCGTGGACTGGTATTTATTTGTATGGTTTTCCCCAGGCGGGGCAGTAAAGAGCCTTCCTTGTTCTGACTGAATCTGTGGCTATATTATGACCATTTCGTAAGTCAAGGTACCTGGGACTCCCATTCTGACCCACAGGGGCACTCCCAGGGCCGATAGTGGGGTGATCACAGGTCCTGGATCATCTGGGTCTGTCCCAGTAGCATCACCAATAACACCCCCTTTCACTTACAAAGCCATCCCCCACCCCAGGGCTGGATGACAAATTAGCAATTGTGCTGGGTAGAGGCACCTCTGCCCAAGGACCAATGGCTCACAGCCTGTCGCCAGAGGGAGCAGAGAGTGGGGCCCCCTGCGGAGGGGCCACTCCATCCCTCCCGGCCTGCAGCTGCCCTTCACCAACAAGACCTTCTGATTTTTCCATGGAAGCCAGAAACTGGGCCTTCTTTTTTTAATGTAAAATCTTCCAATTGAAAGCTTTCCCCTCCAACTCCCAATTTGATTTCAAAATTTTAAGTTTTGTAAACCATCTAGAACAGCCACTGTTGCACCATCCTATGTAAAAACATCTCCTTCATATTTAAGAACACTCTTCCTTCCTGAACGTGTCCCTTCATCCTGAGTCTGTACCCCGAGATTCAACCAGCTGCGTCTCCATGTGACCTTGTCTTTTTTTTTTTTAATTTAAAGACAAGTGACACCATCAGAAAACATGTAAAATAAAAACTTGATTTTTCCCTCCTCTCCTCATCACCAGTGGGTTCCAGGCCTCACCCCTGCCTGCCGGGATCCATTCAGGTCGTTTCTCCTTCCAGAAACACGTCACCGGGGACCGGGCTGCGGGATCTCACTGGCCATCCTGGGTCGTGCCAGGGGCTCCTAAGGACTTGATGAGGCCCCTGAACATTGGGCGCCTTTGAGGTTGCCACCAGCACAAGGGCGCAACACTGGGTGGAGCAGCCCAGGGACCGCACTTTGAGAAGTCACCACTTGGAGGTCAGGCAGACTCCAGTCAGTCCCTGTCCCTATCCTGGCCTGGGGCTCTTGGGGAGGGGGTGGGGCAGCAAAAGTCCCCCTGCAGAGGGAAGGAGTGATGCGGACAGAGGCTGAGGCAGGGAGTGCCGGGTGAGGACCTCGTGGGAGCACCCCTCCTCCAGTGAGCACCACACCCGCGTAGACCAGCGAGTCTCCGACTCCTCCCTCCAAAAGGCAGATGCCGGTCTCCTTCCTCCCCCATAAGAGACAAGCACCTGAGAAGTGGCAGGCGGCTCCAGAGAGGCGACACAAGGCGAGGGGTCCCTGCAGGGCCCTGAGCAAGCTGAGCCACCTTCCTGGAGGTGCCTGCATCTCAGTGAGCAGAGCGCCAGAGGGAGGAGGGGGCTGGACGCCCCACCCAGGAAGAGAGGTCCTGGGAAGGAGTGTTTGGCAAAGAGGAAGGAAGAGGCCATCTCTTCCTCTTTTTCATCATTTTTAAGGACGAGCCTAGGATGGGGGAGGCCGAGCCCCCACTTCTGGACGTGAGGAGCTTCAGGGAAGAGCGTCTCAGTTTAAGCCTTTCTCCCCAGCCTCTCTTCAGGACCCGGAAGCTGACAGGACCAGAGCCTGAATATAGCTGCCTGGCACCCCACTTCCTGCAGCTCTCCCTCCCGCCTGGCCAGCCATAAACAACCGGATGAGCCGGGGAGGCTGGCAGGCGTGGGCAGCCCCAGGCCGCTTATCAGACGACAGGACGGAAAGAAAGGCCACTTCATCTGTGCTGCCTGCTGCCTGCACCTCATTCCCACGTTTTTCAAACTAGAGCAGCGTCCAGGGGGCCTGGGTGGAGGGGGCCACAGCTTCCCCAGCCGGGGAAGCTCCCTCCATCCATGGGAAGTGTCCACTGAGCCCTGCTATGCTCTGTCCTGGGTGTCTAGGGAAGGGAGATCAGACTGGCCGGGAAAGCTGGAAAACTGGGGGCATGGCATAGAAACAGGGAGACCCAGGGGCACTGGGGTTTTTGATCCAGAAAAAGCATTTTCAGAGCACCCTTCTCCCCACTTAAAGCTTTTAACCCATTGCCTCACTCCAGACGTAGAACAGGGAGGCTGACAGCATGCCAGGGCAGTCTGGAAGCAGAGCAGCTCCTCCCCCAGCCTGGATGGACATATCCCCGAGGAGGATGTCAGGGTGGTGATCCCCAGTGGCTCCCCTTCACCCTGCTTTCCCCAGTCTTGATGCCATCGGTCAGCAGTATATCCCCTGCCCACGGAAGTATATCCCCTGCACACAGCAGGCACATGTTCATCCTGTGGGCCCTTTAGTTGGGGCATCGCTGGCACACAGCTGCCTGCACCAGCTCAGCCCTCCAGGGCAGCCAGGCCACCGTGTCCAGCTGTGCCCAGAGCCCCCAAGCTTCCTGGTGGGGCTGAGGCCAAAGTTAGTTTCCTCTTCTCATCTGAAAATGTCACGTGCTTCTTAAGAAGTGAAAAATCATCCTTTGGAGGAAGGAATGCAGGTTACCCACTCTATCTGACCAGATAAGGGCCTTTCTTGGACAAGACCTGCTGCCATCGCCATCATCCTAGAAAGCCATTCTGCTACCACGCACACAGGCCGCAGCCTCAGGGGACAGGGCGTGAGATGTGCAGCACTCCCCGCCCTCCTTCTGCCACAAGCCTGAGGGCAGTTCACAGGGCTCTGGCGGTTGGCCTCCAGGGTGCCCAGCCCCCACGTAGACCCCTACTCAGCAGAAGGGAAAGGAGGTTAAAGAGATCTAGCACCCCTCGGCTGTGAAGCTGCAAGCCCCAGGGTGCCCCGTTCTGCTCACATGCACCTCAGTGGGGGCTGAACTGGCCCCAAAGAGGAGGGGGCTGGTGAGTCCCACAGTCCCATTGGAGCCAGGGTGGAGGGGGGTCGGCCCTCAAAGACCACGTGGAAGCCACGGGGGCAGCCCCCCTGCAATGCCCCGCGAGGCCCGCCAAGATGTTGACACGGACGGCTCCAGCCGCCTTATTTATTATCTGATAAAGGGTTCTCGGCACCACGGGTGGACGGCGTCTGGCCGCGCTGGGGCCTGGGAGAGGGAGGAGTCTGGGTTGGAGCCGGGGGCCGGAGCAGGCCTCCACACTGGACTCTGGGGCAGGACACACGGAGGAATCTAGACTTTTCCTTCTCCAGCCAATGGCCTTCCTTCACTGCCAACAAGCCTACAGGCCAAGGAGAAGCCCTGCTCCTGCACAGACAGCCCCAGGGACCTTCTGAATGGGTGTCACACCTCCCGAGAACTGCACCCCACC
The DNA here is from genome assembly GCA_917880005.1 of Nanger dama. Lineage (NCBI taxonomy): Eukaryota > Metazoa > Chordata > Mammalia > Artiodactyla > Bovidae > Nanger > Nanger dama. Next base: position 1,234,014 of record CAKJTW010000080.1, read on the forward strand.
CCGTGCTCCCTCTGGTTCCCAGAAAACCCCCAGTGGGGGCCTCCTCTCTGTCCGCCCCCTCCCACCCAATTACTGCTGCAGCCCATCCCCCACCCCACTGCTTGGCCCAAAGTTCAGACTTTCCATGATGCAAATCTGGGCCTGTTTGTCCTTTGGTTGCAAACGCTCTGGCCCAGGTACTGCCCAACAACTGCATGGATGGTCCAGCTACCACCACCTCGTGGCCTCAGGGACCCCCTCCCAGCACCTGCATCACTTGGGCACGGGGACCCTTGCCGACCTCCGAACATGTCACTTCTCTGGGCCTTTGTATGGGCTGTTCCCTCTGACTGTGCACCTAACTGGGGTGTGGTCCTCAAGGGTCAAGATCCCTGATGCCACCTCCTCCACAGAGCCTTCCTCAGGCAGTCAGAATCTGAAGGCCTCCACCAGGCAGGGTTGTCATGGAAACAACCTCGGCGAACAACAAGAGGAGGTGAGTTAAATGGCCGAGGGAATGTATGTGGTAAGCCTCCTAAGAGCATTTGACAATTACAGCTTAGTCTAGAGTTTTTCTCTGAATCTTTTTTTTTTTATGACAAATAAGACAACTAGGGGCCATCTGTGGGGTCTCCATGTTCAGCCCTGCCCACCAACATCACCACCTCCTTGTGCATCTGAGAAAGACCCTCATGAGGCTGCAGGGGAAGGGAGTTGGGGGCTCCAGGACAGGCAGGAGCCATTTGCAACCCCCTGGGGGCCTGGTCATCCTAGGGACCATCTCAGAACCCTCAGCCATCTCTCCCAGGCGATGGGCTGTCCGTGGCCCCTGTTGCTGCCCACTTCGGCAAGGATGCCTCCTCCCAGATGTCATCACTTCCTGTCTGAGCATCCTAAAGTCTAATCCCCACTAATCCAGACAGGCCCAGCCCGGTGCCTCCCCTATGGTGCTGCAGCCATCCTGATACCTGCCCATTCCGTAACCACAGATTTGAATATTCCCTGTGCTCACCTGGTCTCGCCCACTAGAACACAGCTTCCCTGTGAGCAAAGGCCTTGTCCAATCCATTCCCCTGTGTGTGGCGATGAGCCCAGTGCCTGGTCAATACTCAGTGATGGAGGAACGAATGCATGGATAGACCATGGGCCCGGCCCCTGCTAACTTGTGAGGTTGGGCTGACTAGTCACCTCCACAAAGCTCATCCATCCACCTGGGGGTGATGGGCTTCTGACTGCCTTTTGTCACCCATTGGGGCTCTCAGTCCTGCTGGGGATGCCAGCAACAGGGACAAAGGCATAGGGGACCTGGGTATGGGGCATCCCCAGAAATACAGATGTGAAATGAGACCCTGTGCCTATCCTGGGTTGGGGGCTGGGTGGGCTGGGGGGCTCTGACATGTCCCTGGATGTTATCAGGCCTGGACAGCCACGAGCAGGGGCCAGGAAAGGGAGGGGCCACTCAAAGTGCTGCCCGATGGGCAGGCCTCACCCCCAGAAGACCCATGGATGTTGGCCAGGCTGTGTCAGCCAGATTCTGGTTCCCAGAAGCTTGGAAACGACTCTGGGAGGGGAAGGGCAGGAGGCCCTACCGTGCTCTGAGGGCTTCACTTCTGGCCTCTGACCTCATTGCTTCCGAGTCATATCTCCCGTGTGTAAAATGGGCCAAGTGGTTGGAGGTCACAATTTCCAAGTTCAGTTCTAGCATTTCTTTGCTTTCTGATATGCAGAGGCACTCAGAACACAGTCACAGGCTGGGCCTTTTGTCTTGACTTCGCAGAGACCCTGGTGGCCAGGAATACCCACCGCAGGCCGCATGGAGGGAGTCAGGCTGCCCACCTGTGTGAGGAGAGCAGTGAGGCCGTGTGGGGGCAGGATGGAGACAGAGGACAAGGCGCGATGTTGACCCCTGACCTCCCCACCCCCAGGGTTTGGCAGTCACAGCCCCCTCTCCCTATGGCCTGTGCTGGGCCATGTGTCCCTAGGGTGACACTGAGAGCTGAGAGACCCAAGGAGTTCCCCAGCCCCTCTTGTCTGCGCTGTGCTGCCTCTCGGAAGACAAGGCAGATACGGGGGGGTGGGGGAGTGACAGAGCCCCTGCCACAGGCGAAGCAGGTGAGATCTACCGAAGAATTTGGAGGACACATTCCCCCAAATTTTCGTGTGTGTCAGGCAGGACTGCTGACCATGGGCCAAGACTAGCCGTGTCCCTCTCACAGAAGTCCTTCCAGCAAGTCCAAAATGGGCTGGGGGGCTGGTGGTGAGAGGAGTCAGGAGGGGCCCCACACTGCTGGGCCTGTTGGTCAAGAGGAGCCCTTCAACCTCCTCAGTGGGGAGGATGGGAGCTCCTGACTCCCCAGGCAGAGCTCAGAGGTCACCCAAGGGCACTGGGGAGCTTGAGGCCAGCCTTCAGACCCCGAGGCTGATCACTACCTTAACCCACCCAGGAAACCAGAGGCCTTGGGCTTGAGGGTTGGGGGTGGCAAACCCCTGGAGGACAGGAACGGTTCTCAACTTGAAGGCAGCCCCCACTGGCCTATCTCTCACCCCTGGGAGCAAGGGCTGGGGAAAAGGGACAGAAGAAGGGCTGGGGGTGGGACTGACCCTTGGCTCCGGTCACAACGGGTGGTCTGATTTCCTCAACAAAGTCCGGAAGTCTGTCCCAGACACATGGGAACAAAATCAGCTGAGATGAATGGCTTTGGGGGTCCTCCCCCAGAGAGCCCCTGCTGGGTTCCAGAAGGGTGGGGTGGGGAGAGTCACCCTCCACGAGCTCCTCCAAGTCCTCAGTACAGAGCCCGGAGCCCTGAAATCACAGCCCAGTGGTTAGGGAGAGCATAATGGGTTTCTCTGAAGCTTTTAAACTAAACACAGAAAACCCTTAAAGCAGTGGCCTCCTTAAATCAACAGCTCTGAGCCAGCACGTGCCGCCCACTGACGATCGGTTCTCCTCAAGCAGCGCCAGGATTTTCTGGAGAAAGATTTAAGGCCCGCCAGCCCGGCCCCGTGAACCTTCCTAACTAAAACACGGGGCCATCCGCTTCCGGCCTGCTGGCCACTGACAAGTGGCCACTCCCCGCTCTCGTCCCTAGTGGTTTCCTGCACTGTGGCCCCCAGACTCTGGGGAGCATCCCCGCCACGCGCAGATAAATCTCCCTTGTTTATTTTATGAATGAGAGGGGACATTAACTACTCAAACGAAGTATGTCTCTGCACTCTGGGGCCAAGAGACACTTAGAGCGCCGGCTCTCCCTGGGGCCCTTAGTCATGTCCAGCTGTTTGCGACTCCATGGACTGCAGCACACCAGGCTTCCCTGTCCTTCACTATCTCCTGGAGTTTGCTCAAACTCATGTCCATTGAATCGGTGATACTATCTGACCATCTCATCCTCTGTCACCCCTTCTCCTACCCTCAATCTTTCCCAGCATCAGGGTCTTTTCCAATGAGTCAGCTCTTCGCATCAAGTAGCCAAAGTATTGAAGCTTCAGCTTCAGTCCTTCCAGTGAATATTCAGGATTGATTTCCTTTAGGATTGATGGCTTTGATCTTTCAGTCCAAGGGATTCTCAACAGTCTTCTCCAGAGGCTGCTCTGAAACACCCCGAGCCCACTCCATTGCCCCCTCACCATCCCTCTACACACTCCCACCCCTGCCCCAACTGCGGGATCCTATCCTCTTGGGCCTCAGCCCAGCTCCAGCTTCCTTGAGACTCAACTACTCCACCCGGTGCTCCCCAAGCCCCCCACACATGGCTGCTCCCCCAACATGGTGGGGGGCTCCCAGCCTCTCGCCCTCTCCTGCCTCCCTCAGATCCCAGCTCCGAGACAGGCGTGCAGCAGGCATTCCATAAAGGCCAGTCTTGGGCGAGTGAGGATGGAGGGGGCCCAGGGCCCATGCCAGGCCTGCGGAGAGTGGGCTGGGAGCCCCTCCTCTCTCCATACCCAGACGTGTCTCACGCTCCTGTTCCCTCTGCCCCAACCGAGACACATGGAGAAGAACCCTGTCAGAATGACAATAGGCTCTAAAAATACCCAGAGGGCAGGCAGGATTTCCCAGGAACATCGTAAGTTCTGTCCAGCGGAAGTTATAAATACCAAATAATGCTAATTCGGAGTCGTCAGTCATCCGGGGACAGGCTTGTCCTTTGTGACGGCAAGGGATGTTTTTCCAGATTAGTGATTTATTGCTCTTTACAGTTAAATCCAGCTACAATCAAAAGAGGAAAAATGGAAAAAACAGTTTCCCTGGAGCCACTGAGAGCCAGGGCAGTGCCTGGACCACCTCTGTCCTGGCCCTCAGGCCTGTGAGCAGCCCCTGCCACTGCCCCCACCTGCCCCTCGTCAGTAGCTCTGACTCAGGCTCCCTCGGGGTCCCGGAGTTGTCCTTTGTTGCTGTTCAGTCACTCAGCTGTGTCCGACTCTGCGACCCCATGGACTGCAGCACACCAGGCTTCTGTCTTTCACCATCTCCTAGAACTCGCTCAAACTCATTTCACTGAATGAGTGATGCCATCCATTTCACCCCCTGTCGCCCCCTTCTGCCCTCTTTCTTTCCCAGAGTCATCCTTGATCTTCTCTCCAAAGCGTGTCCCGGCCCACCCCTAAGTGAGGCTCTACTTCTGGCGGATTGCTCTGCCCCTCAGGCCACAGGTGACCTGGAAACCCTCCTTCACCTAACCCCTGCCTTCCTGATCCTCCCTGGTGTCTGCCTCCCAAGCTCAGCCCTCCAGGTAAGAGCCCCGTGACTCCCCAGGGCCCAGCAAGCACCACACTTATCCGCCCTCCAGCCTCTGCCCGCCTCCTCCCTCACAGAACCCTGCTAGAGTCCTCATCTCCCACCTCCTCACTCTCACACTTCCAGCCTGGACCCTGGTCTGCCCCTTCCCTAGACTGTCCTGGTATGGCCATCCACCTGGGGCCCAGCACAAAACTGGGCATTGTCAGTCCCCCAGGGACACACCAGCAAGTGCCACAGCCTCTTTGGGGAAATTCAGAGGCTGCTGAGCTCCTGGGGCACAGACCTGCCCCAGACAGAAAGGTGGGGAACACAGGGGCTGCAAGGCCCAGATCACACAGGCCCAGGGCCTCCTCTGACACCAGGACAGGCATGGGTCAGTTAAGAAAAGCCAGGTGGTCAAGGAAGGGTGGCCCACATCCTAGCACCCAGGGCGGGGCAGCGGGGGGTTAATGGCCCTAGAGACATCTGCCACAAGTGGGGAGCATGGGGATCCCAGTGCAAAGGTCCCAGAGAAGAGAAAAACAGCCATAAACCAAAGGGCAGCATTCCAATGAACAGAGCATTCAGGCAGCAGCTGGTGCCCAGTGGAGGAGACTGTGGGTGCTGGGACCTTCCCAGGCCACTAGGCTTAGGCAGGGGAGCGTCAGGTGGGGACACTGGACTAGGGGGTGTGCACCCTTGTGGTGGCCAGGGGAGGACATCAGGGCAGGGTGACGACTGTGAGGGGATGAGCCCAGGAGCAGGCAGGGCTGTGCACACATCGCTCCTGCAGTGTGCGTCCCTGACAAGCCCACTCAGGTTCAAGGGAAGCAGTAGAGACCCTTCTCATGGGAAGAGTCCCTGGGCCTGCCCCAGGGAAATGAATCCTGAGTTGCTGGTTTCTCTCTGGGCCCCTCCAGGCAGCGGCCCAGGCACCAGTGATGGATGGGGCTGAAGGGCTGATCCACCACTTCCCACGCAGGACTGAGCGTGGGTGCAAAAGGTGGAAGGGCAGGCACGATGGTGGGCCGCCCATCTCCCAACAGCTCAGAACGGTGACCACGTCAGCTCACAGCTGCCCCCACTCCAGAGAATGGCCCTGGGCAGTGGGGGACCAGGAGATCCCTGGGGATAGATGCCCACCATGCAGGGGCAGCCATGGCTCGAGAAAGCCAGACAGAGGCAGGGGACTGATTCTGTGTATTTCCTGCTCCAGAGGGCCCTCAGTCACCACCATCACCACCACCACCCTCCCCCACGCTGGGAGCAGGCTGAAGCTGGTCTCCAGCTGAGACCACCTCCTGGCTGATACCACCTCCTTGCTTAGTGTACCCAGCCCCACCCTGCATCCCACCACCTCTCCCTGAGAACCCTCCTAGGGAGTCACTGCACAGGGGTCTTGTGTCAGACTCTGCTTCCAAGGAACCCGTTCTGTCGGGTCCCGGGGTTGGGACAAAGTCTGGGAACCAAGGCTGCACTCAAGACAGCTGTCCCAGCACTGTCTCCTCCTGACCAGGGCTCCTAGCTCAGTTCTCTACCAGGTTCAGGCCAGGTGCAGAGGGGAGAGCTGGCCCCGCCCCCTCCTGGAGGAGGGGGAGAGCTGGCCTGCCCTGGAAAAGTGGGGGGGGGGAGGGAAGGGAACCAGGGCCCCTGAGTTCCCTCCATGACACTCAGTGAGGCAGAATCTTGAGGTGGCCTCACTTCATCCCAAACCCCAGCCAGTCGGACTCTGCGGTTAGTTTCCTCCCTGAAGAGGAAGATTGAGACAGCGTTTGCCAAGGACAGAAACCCAGGCACAGCACCCCTCCATGTCCCCTCGTCAGTGACAGATGGGGTGGGTTTTCCATTCAGCCTCCTGGCAGACACCCCAGAAGGGTTCAGTCACCTGGGTGGGGTGGAGGTGGTGCCAGCTCTGCTGCCAGGCAGAGGTGTCTGCTGATGCCCCCTGGAAGGAAGGAACCTAACGGGGAGCCAGCGGCCAGGGGAGGGGATACTCAGATTTTCCGATGACAGCAGGGTGGCCAGAGGCCCGGCTGATGAGAGGACGGCCCCTTCATCCCCACTGGGTCTGCCTTTGCAAACAGTGGCCAGTCACAGCCACAGTATGTGGCCCGGGGGCTTGCCCAGGGAGGTCCAGACTAGGAGCCAGCGTCAGATGTGCCGCCCCCAACCCTGAGGGAGTGGCGGCCTCTCCAGGGCCTTAGCCAGCTCCAGGCTCCAGAAATGGGCCATAGGTCCCTCAGGCAGTTCTTACACCCACATAGGACGGAACAAACTGGGTTGCAAAGAGGATGAGGATGAAGGCTGCTCGGTGGGAGGTGCTTCTCTGGGCCCCCAGGGAAGCACCTGCTCTGTCTCACACAGTCACCAGGTCCTGCAGCCCGGGCCCAGCATGTGCCTTACCAACGGGCCAGCAACTGGACAGTGGTCAGCACAGGCCATCAATGCTGGCCCCACATAGCCTCCAAACATCCAGGGGCAAGACCTGGCTGCACAACCCCACCCCCCTGCACGTGCCATGGCATCAGGGAGGGGCAGGTACAAGCTGGTCAGAAGAGAGGACCCTGGCCACACCCCATGGGTCCATCCCAGGCCTGCACACGCTGACTGTGCAGCCTTGGGCAAGTCACTTAACCTCTCTGTGCCTCCAATCAGCCCTGCTGGTTCCTGCAGACAGCAGAAGCCCCCTCCCCTCAGGCTATGGGGGGATGGACAGAGCATAGCAGGGGGCTGGCCACCTGGGGGCGTCTCCTGGTTGCTCCACCTGGTACAAAACACCAAGCTGCCAAGTGAGGCATTCGTCTGACCCCACATCTCTGTCTACGTTCCTGGGGCTGACACATTGGCCACGTCCTGGAGGGATGAGGTGGCAGGAGGAGGGGACATAAGGGCCTGTGAGTCCACGTGGCAGCCACATCACCCACACTGCACATTTTCCCTCCCGGCAGCCCCATTCCATATGCAAGGGCACAGAGGCCCAGGGCTCCTGGTGAGATGGCCAAGGCCCCCAGTGAGAGCGTGCCTCTGCCTGTCCCCTGGGCTCCCCCACCTTACCATCCACCAGGCTCCAGACAAAGTGCATTCACACAGTGGGCACCTTTGGGAGGCCTCTGGGCAGGATCAGCCTGTGGCAGACTCTGGGGCACTGTGGATAGGAATGGGAGACCCTGGGGAGGCCTGGCCCCTCCCAACAGCCCAGTGCTTCTCCCTCCAGTCAGACTTTCAGATCTGTAGGGCCAAAAGTCAGCCAGCAGAACTGTGATGACCGGTGCTGCCAGTAATGACCCACAGGGCCCCTCCCCATATCACAGGAGCAGCGGCTACCAGGAGGCCAGAGAAAGGGCTGCTGATAACAGAACCGTCTCTCTGAAACCCCTAAGCCTGAGCCTGGCTGAGTTTTGCCACCATCCTGAGTAAACACGAATCCCAGATGTGAGGGTCCACTAGTCAGCTTCTGGACCCTGTGCTGGCCCCCCCTCCCCTCCCCCTCCCCCCTGCCTCTTAGTTCACGAAGATTAGCGAGAACCCGGTAGGGGCAGGGGAGGTCCCAGGTATTCAGCCACATGCTTAGGGAAGGCCTGGCTGCACTGTGTTGGGGTGGCCTGAGGATTCTGGAGTCAGAGGGAGGCAGTGGGGATGAGACCTGGCCAGGCTGGAGAGGACACATGGTCTGTGCCTGAGGGGACAGGACCTGGGAAGCCCCTGGGGAAAGAGAGGTCAGCCTGGATCATCACCGGTGGAGGAGATGTTTCCTCAGTTACTCATCCAGCCAGACGTGTTTACAAGTGGCCGTCATGTGGGTGTTAGTGTCCCGGGCGCCTGAAGCAAAGGACTATAAACTGGGGGTCTGACGGCAACAGGAACCCACTTTCTTACAGCCTGCAGGCGACAAGTCTGAAATCGGGGGTCAGTAGGCTGCGCCCCCTCCAGACGCTCCAGGGCAGGATCCTTCCAGCCCGTCCCTGCTCCCTGTGCTGCAGGCAGCCGCTGTGTCCCTGGGCTTGTGGCCGCACCACTCCATTCTCCGCCTCTGTCAGCACGCAGCTTCTCCTGTCTTCCGTGGACGTCCTCTTTTAAGGACACTGGTCATTGGATCAGGGCCACCTTGTGACCTCATCTCCACTGGATCACTCCTGCAAAGACCCTATTTGCAAAGGAGGCCACACACATAGGTTCCAAGGTCAGGACCTCCTGAGGGGTCAGAGTTCACCCTCAACAGCTGCCAGGCTCTGGGGAGGCAGCCTGGGGGAGACCGGGCCCCTCATTTCCTGGAGCAGATACTCCAGTGGGAGCAAGATCAACAGCGTGGGGGTGAAGCAGGCACAAAGGCCCTGAGGCAGGCACCCAGCTGGGGAAGAAAGAGGGAAGGAGGGCAGAAGCTGGCCAATCACGGGCTCCAGCTTCTCCTGCGAATGAGGTGGGGGCTGCAGGGGCAGGGGGAGGCAAGGGCCTCAAACTTCCATTATGGGGGCCTCTGCAGCCATGCTGGGCTCAGAGCAGGAGATCAGACGGCCTACAAACCACACTCAAGGACCAATGAAACCAGGACAAAGAAAGATCTAAATCCCAAGCATGGGAGGGCTGAGCAGCATACCTGCCACACAACTTGGGGGAGCAAATGAGATGCCCCACCTGTGACCCCAGATCCACAAGTCCCTAGGCCTTGGGGAGAGGGGTCCTCAAAGCTGAGAAGCAATCAGGGCAGTGGCCTCGTTCCCTCACTCGTGTGTTCAGCCAGCCTGGGCTCCAAGGGCCTGGGGGTGAGAGGGGTCCGTCACATCTCCCCAGGGCTCACATGAAAGCAGGTGGAACACCTGGCTCTGTCTTGCTGCCCTGTAAGGATGGGGCCTCAGTGATTCCAGGGGACCCCAGGCACCTGCTCCCACAAATCTCACATGGTCCCCTCAGACTCCTGGGTGCTGAGCCCCAGGATGGGGCTGCCTCTGAGGGGGCCTCACTCTGGCCAAGCACCCTCTCCAGGCCCCAGCCACATCGCAGTACCAGTGATGAAGGGGGTCCAGGTGCCCCCTAGGAAGACCTGGAGCAGGGTGTCCTGATGCCCGGGGCCCCTCACGAACTCAGCACATCTCCGGAACAACGCTGGGCCTCTGCCGGCCAGCTCCCTGGCGCCAGCCGTGGGCCCCGAGGCCAGGCAGCTGGCGAGGCGCCCGGCAGCTTGCTGTTGCTCACTGACCAGCACACTCCACCCTGATGGCCCTCCCTGGACAGGCACAGACGGCAGCGGTGAGTCCTAATGAGCATCTGGAAGCCAGGAACCCAAGGGGCCTGCCCGGTGGGAAGGGGCCCCGGAGCCGCGGCTGCCCAGATCTGAGCTCGCTAGGAAGGTCCCGCCTTCGGAAGGACCAGGACGGGTTACACTGTGTCCTCTTCTCCTCTGAAGAGGAGGTCGTCCCTCCTGCCTTTGATCTTCCATAAAGCTCTGCAGCTTCTGCTTCGTGTCGGCCGTGACATTGACAATTGTTTATTAGTTCTAAAATAGCTGAAATTCATGTCAAACATTCCACATGTTAGAAAAATGTTTATGAAGTGTTATCACGGTTTATGTAACTGTGCGTGTTTGGGAAAGCAACATAGGATGTGGGGACCACACAGGCCTCAGTCCCAGGCTGGGCCTGCCTGGGTGAGGGAGGGTCCCAGGAGCATCCCATCATGCTCTGGGGGCTCCCACTGCCTCTCAAGTTCAGGGAACTTTCCGTCTGTCCTCCTGGCCACCCACCAGCCTCGGGTTCAAGGGAGGGAGGAATCTTACCATCCCCACCTCCAGGGGTTTATTAAAGGAAGCCTAATATGACTATATTACTATTACTGAAGCTTCAAGGGGTCTCTCCCAGTGGGCTGGCCCCCGGTCTGTCTAGGGGTGAGAACACTCTCCTGCTTGTCTCCCCAGATTTTGAAGTGTCCACTTATCAGTCATTGGATGGACCTTTCTCTGGAGGCCTTTGCAGTCTGTTCCAGGACAGGGGTGGTGGCACAGGCCACATGGTTTGGGACTAGGAGTCTGGGCTTAGTCGCAGGTGAACTCTGAGTCTCTGACTACTCCGCACGGGACCCTGGACAGCTCACTTCACCTCTCTGAGCTTCAGTTGTCCTAGCTTCAAAGCAGAATCAATACCCCCTGAGAATGGCTAAAACTTAAAGTACTGACAGCTCTGTGTTGGAAAAGACTGGAGCAGCTGGACTCTCAGACCTGCTAGCCAGAATGCGATGGAGCGGCTGCTGCAGAAAGCAGTGTGGTTTCTCCCTACAGTCAAGTAGGCGCCATGTTAACCACCATCCATCTACTCCTGTGTATTTGCCCGCAGAAAGGAAAGCCAATGTTCACACAAAGGGGCACACAAACAGCAGCTTCACTCAAAAACATACACCAACAGGAGAGCAGATAAACTAGTGTAGTCCACCGACTCGAGGGAACGCTCTCAGCAAGCAGAGGGACCACCGCAAAGGGAGCCGGTGGGTGCCTCTCACACCCGTGACTTTGACCAGCAGAGGTTACCCGCCATGTGACTGTGCTCACCTCTGGTGCCGAATGTGGGCTAGAGACTGGGAAAGAGACGACAGGAATGTGGATACACACGTTCCAGTGGTCACGGCAGCGCTGCTCACTGTAGCCGCAGGAGGGAGCAGCCTGTGTCCTTCAGAGGATGATGGACCAACAAGATATGGCTCATCCATGGACCTCAGTCGGTCATGAAAGAGAAAAAAGAACCACACCGGCTCCCTCATGGATGAGTCTCAGTAACACGGTGCTGAGTGAACTCAGCCAGATATGGGCTACCATGTATCGCAGGACCCTGTTTACACAGAACGTCCACTGAGACAGACAGCGGGTCGGTGGTCACCAGGAGCTGGGAGAAGGGAACAAGGGGTGAAATCTTGATGGATACAGCGTCTCTTTTCGGGGAAATAGAAGTGTTTTAGAACTAGACGGAGGTGATGGTCACCCAGTGTTGTGAAGGTACTAAATGCTCCCAAATGGTTTGCTTTAAAATTTGAGATCGTGGTAATTTAACTGTAATCTAAAAAAATTAAAATAAAGCCTGATCAAAGCTTTGGAAGAGTCTAACCCTGGGTGTGCAGTGTTTTGGGTACGCACAGGCAGCAGAGCTCAAAAACCCTGATGACCGGCAAATCCCGGGGCAGTGCAGCAGGGACAGAAGCACCATCGGACGAGAGAATCGATTCACCTGGCAGCCCATCACCTGTCCTTGCAAGCTCTCAGTGCCCCGGGGGGAATGACCACACACTGGACAGTATGGGACAGCCACCCCGACTTCCACCATCACGGTCCCTTCAGGCCCCCTAATCTGCTCATTTGTAGAGGGTCATTCAAGCTCTTCAATCCATGAAATAAAGGCTTAAATTCTGACCCCAGAGCATTTGCCCTCTGATGGGGAACCGGAAAAATCCCCTTTCTGGGAAGAACTGGGGTGAAAGGAAGTCTTCAGTACATTCCAGCCACTCCCAGAGTCAGGGGACCAGGCTGATGGGAGGCCCAGTTGCTGCTCCCAGGCTCCCCTGGACATGCAGTGGACCCCCTCCCAGGCCTGGCCTGTGAATGTTTGGATGACCCCAGCACCCCTCATCCTATCACATACCCCCCCAAACCTCCCAAGGAGGAGGCCCCAAGAGGGTCTACAGCCCACAGGGGGCTACTGGAGACTGGCGACGTCCATCACAGGCCCCTCACCCCCAGGATGCTGAGACCAGCAGGGACAGAGTTTGTGAGCTCCATTCCCACGTCTTCATCATTTAACTTTTTTTTTAAGGCCCTAACATTCTAACTTTTAATATTTTCAGCTCTCATTTCTCGTAAAACAACAATATCAGTATTTCTATAAAGACACATGGCCCATTAATGTATCTTTATGATGTGTGTGGGATCTGTGGCACATGGACCATGGCTTTCTGACATCACACTCTGGGCCGCAAGGCACCATTACAACATCCTGGTCCACAAGGCCCTGCCCCCTCTGCCCCCAACCCACCCCCTCCTCCCGAGCACTGCAGAAAGATGCAGTTTTATTATCTGTGAGGTGCCAGTGGACAGCCCAGCTCAGGGCTGGGGTCACTGTCATCACAGACACCTCCTCACCCCTGCCTCCTCTCCTAAAACCCCAGATCAAGCCACCCTGACTGGGTGTGACTTCCAGTCTCCACTATGTGTGCCCATAAATTCCCGCAGCTCCAGGAAGCCAGGGCCACTCTGCTCAGACTTGCAGTGCCCGAGAGCACAACCACTGTGGCCGCTGTTTATATCTGGGGACAAGGAAGCAGAAAAACAAGTTTTAAGCTTCCTGGAGTCAGGCGAAGAGGCCAAGAACTGCTGGCTGGGCTCCGGGCGGCCATCACAGCCCTAGTGATCAGGATGCCATGTTCAGGGGCGAAACCAGCTTTGCTGACAGCCCTGCTCCCTAAGCCTATGTGTCATCTGGCTGCAAGGCTGAGGGGTCAGTGCCCCTCAGCCGCTGACCTCCAAAATGGCAACTAACAAAGAGCTCCCAAGACTGCATGTTTGAGAGGACTTGCCTGGTGGCCCAGTGGCTAAGAATCTGGCTTGCAACGAAGGGGACACAGGTTTGATCTCTGGTCTGGGGACTAAGATCTCAGATGCCCCCGGGCAACTAAGCCTGAGTGTCGCAGCTACTGACCCCACGCACCACAACTAGAGGGAAGACCAAGCACTACAAGAGAAAGATCCCACATGCCGCAACTGAGACCCGAAACGGCCATACATACAGATATAAATTCTGCTTTAAAAAAGAGTGCATTTGCAAGGACTCAGCAGGCCCGGCACCACCGGGGCCTCCCACATGGGCGTTCTCTCATCAAATCCGCCAGGAGACAGATACCTCGGACACCCCTGTTGTCCCCAAAATGAAGCTGAGGTAGGTGACAATCCAAGGCACACCAGGTTTAGCCTCAAGCCCCTCTGCACTCCTCAAAGCCCCTATCCCAAGGCCAGCAAAGGCTGTTTCAGAAGGATGTGGAAGATTCAGTGAAATCCCAACCAAGATCCTAGCAAGTTGCTCCTTGGATGCCAACAAATGGATCCTAAAGTTCACATGGAGAGAAGGCAAAGACCCAGAATGATCCACACAACGCTGAAGGAGAAGGGACTTCCCTGGTGGTCAGTTGTTAAGACTCAGCACTCCCCAATGCAGGGGCTGGGGTCAGATACCTGGTCAGGGACCTAAGACCCCACATGCTACCATTAAGATTTGCATACTGCATTGACAAGGGATGGCCCTGCAAGCTGCAGCTGAGACCTGGCACAACCAAATAAATAAATATTTAAAATGTTTGAAAGAGAAAAACAAAGCTGGAGGAGTGATCACCCAGCTTCAGGACTTACTAAAATGCTAAAGTAATGAAGACAGAATGGTTCGGGGAAAGAACAGACAAACAGATCAATGGAGCAAAACAGAGAGCCCAGAAACAGACCCGCATAAACACAGTCAACTGATCTTGGACAAAGGAGCAAAGCAACACAACAGAGCAAAGACAGTCTCTTCAACAAATGGTGCTGGAACCACCGGACACCCCTCCACCAGCAAAAGATGAATCTAGAGCAGACCTCACACCCAACACAGGAATGAACTCAAATGCAACACAGACCTAAATGTAAAGTGCAAACTAAGAAACTCCTAGAAGATAACACAGGAAAAAACCTAGACGACTTGGGCAAGGTGATGCCTTTTCAGATACAGCACCAAAGGCACAGTCCATAAAAGAGAAAACTGATAGGCTGAACTTCATTAAAACTGAAAACATCTGTTCTACAAAAGACAATATTGAGGCTTCCCTGGTGGCTCAGTGGTAAAGAGTCTGCCTGACAATGCAAGAGACACAGGTTCAGTCCCTGATATGCAAGATCCCTAGTGCCTTGGGATAATTAAGCCCGTGTACCACAGCTACTGAGCCTGTGCTCTAGAACCCAGGAGCTGCAACTGCTGAAGCCCAAGAGCCTGGAACCTGTGCTCCGCAACAAGAAAAGCCACTGCAATGAAGAGTAGCCTCATCTCTCTGCAACTAGAGAGTAGCCCCTGCTCGCCACAACTAGAGCAAAGTCCTCACAGCCACAAAGACCTAGCCCAGCCAAAAATAAATAAAATAGCAAAATTTAAAATACATATATATTTTAAAAGACAATATCAAGAGAGGACTTCCCGGGTGGTCTCATGGTTAAGATTCTGCCTTCTAATGCTGGGGGTATGGGTTCAATCCCTGGTCGGGGAATCAGGATCCCACGTGCCTTGAGGCCAAACCACTCCCCCAAAAAACACCCCATAAACAATATTATAACAATTTTAGCAAAGACTTTTAAAAAGATCCACATCAAATCAAAATCTTTATTAAAAATGCCTGTACAAATACATGTACAATGTACAAAAATGCCTAATACAAAATAAAAAGTTCAGTAAAAAAAGACGGATACAAACACCAGTCCCCAAAGGCACACACCGTATGAGCCCATAGGGTATTTGGGGAATGACAGATTATTCTAGAAATGGAGAACAGGTCAGTGGCTGCTGGGGTTTAGGGACAGGGGCCCCAGGGGCGGTGTTCATAGGACAAGGGGAAGAAAGGCCACAGTAGGTACTGGGAATGCCGTCTCAGCACTGGTGGTAGATCTGGGAAGCTATAGAGGAGATGAGGCTGTGTGGAACTTCACACACACACCAGGGCAGTTAATGATCTGCAATTCAATGAAGACTTTAAAAATGGTCCACATTAAAAAAAAATCTTTAAAAAATTTTTTAAATAAAATTAAATTAAAAAAATAAAAACCCAGAAATGTACATTATGTCTCTTGATTGCTAAGCTTTTAGTGCCACCTTACATTTTCATACTCTCTCCTCACCCAGATTCAGCCCTGGTAGGGACTCCGGCCACACGGACAGCCCTCTTCTCCTGGCCCTTGCTCTCCGCCAGCCCCCTGTCCAGACTCTACAGGCCAACCTGGGTCCTTCACCTGGTCTCCTGAACGGCTCAGCTCAGGACTGGCACAGCCCTCTGGCCTGGAACAAGCCGGGGTGGATCCTACCCTGAGACTCCACTTCTCATCTTTCTGCAAGAATCAGTTGCCTCCAGCACTCTGTCGCAGGTGAAAAACAAAACGAACCCCAGAAATGGAAGTGACATGGTGAGACTTCCTGGGGGTCCAGAGGTTAAGACTCTGCCTTCCAATGCAGGGGGCGCAGGTTAGATCCCTGGTCAGAGAATGAAGGTCTCACTTGCTATGGGGAGGAGAAAAAAAAATTTTTTTAAGAAATGGAAGCAACAGGAAAGTTTGCGGGTAGAAATGGCTAAATTCAGTGAGGTCGCTCATGTGGAGGAATGCCCTGAAGCTGTCTGGATGGAATGAAGACTAGCCTGATCCTACAAACCATCTAAGAGCTTGCTAAAACAAGAGTCTCTGGTCTTCCCTCCAATCTGCTGACTCCCAATCTCCACACCAGCCTTAACATCATCCATCCATCCATCTATTAATATCATCCATCTGTCTATCTATCCATTGATCCATTCATCTATCCAACCACCCATTGATCCACTCATCCATCCATCTATTAATACCATCCATCCATTCATCATCCATCCATCCATTAATATCATCCATCCATTGATCTATCCACATCCATTGATCTATCCATCCATCCATCTATCTATCCACTTATCCATCCATCTATTGATCCATCAATCCATCTGTTAATATCATCCATCCATCCATCCATCTCTATCTATCCACCAATCCACCTATGTATCTGTCAGTCAATCTACCTCTCTCCAGCTATTTGATTACCATCTGTCACTCTTGACCTGCATTTCATGACTACAATAGACACATAAACAATTGTTTTCAGTAAGAACCCCAGAAGACTCCAACATCAGGATGTGCAAAACATGCTGTGCTAAAGACTGTGTGTGGTTCTCACCAACTGCTCAATTAAATCACCTCATTGTTAAAATTCTGAATCCTTTGGCAGCTCCCCAAAAAGTTCAAGAGAAAGTCATCATACTACCCAGCACTTCCACTCCTAGGTATTTACCCAGGAGATCTGAAAACAGGTGATCGGTAAAACATGTGTCCATGAATGTTCATAGCAGCATTATTCCCTGTAGCTAACAGGTGGGGGAAAAACGAAAGTCCACCAACAGGTAAATGGATAAACAAAACGTCTGTTCATACAATGGAATATCATTCAGCCCTGAAAGGGAGTACTGCTACATACTACAACACGAGTGAAACTGGGAAATACTCTGCTCAGTGAGAAAGCGAGACAGCAAAGACCATATGGTATAATTCAATTATATGAACTGTCCAGAACAGGAAGATCCAAAGAGGCAGAAAGCAGCTTAGTTGTTGTCAAGGGCTGTGGGGAGTCATGGCTAACAGGTTCTGGAGTCAGTGGTGTTGATTGCACAAATCTGGGATTGTACTAAATGTTCACTTTTAAGATGATTAAATGCACAGGTAGGTGGTTATACACAGAAAGATCTGGGGGAAATGCAGTACAGCCTTAGCAGAGGTTACCCTGGGGAGAGGACGAGAGGTGACAATAAAAAGAGACTTTGGCCTTATTTGTGGTGTTTTACTGCTTTGCAAGGTGGGTCATCCTTACAGTTCTTGCGTTATCAAAAGGAATCTTCCAAATAGGGTGCCTGGTCTTGAGGCCACTCAGAGGGAGGTTTGGGGAGTGCCGCCCCCTCTCTCTCCCCTAAGAAGTCCCAGGCCCCTCCACCCTTCCAACTGCCCAGGCCAAGCCCACTGCCAGTTGCCCCCTCCCCCAGCCAGGTCATCAGGAGTCTGTCTTCAGTGAGGGTGGGAACAGCAGTTCCAGACATCATAGGAGCCCCTCCCCCATCCCCCTCCCCGGTTTGCAGGACCATATTAATAGGTGACCCATTTATCTGGGGGCCAGTGCCCCTCACCCCACTCCCACCCCATCCATCAATCCAGTAACACAAACAGCAGGCAGAAC
Organism: Nanger dama; assembly: GCA_917880005.1. Lineage (NCBI taxonomy): Eukaryota > Metazoa > Chordata > Mammalia > Artiodactyla > Bovidae > Nanger > Nanger dama. The sequence goes on from CAKJTW010000080.1 coordinate 1,251,708, forward strand.
AGGCCCAGCTTTTAAAGGTACATTTGCAAAAGCCTTTGATGCCTTATCTCCAACCCCTCCCAGTGCAGGGATAAAAGCCCAGGAGAGCACCTCACCGGGCCAGAGATTTGCCTCCAGCTGTCCAAGGAGGCAGGGCTGGGGGCCTAGAGCCCTGCTTCTGCAGCCCCAGTCCCCGGGTATCAGAGGAAGGCCGCCTGGTGCAGAGGACCCCCGGGCTGGGCTCTGGGACCTGCCCCGACTCCCTGCTCTCCTGCCCTGCCAGCTCCAGCCTCGAACTGAAGTGGAAGCCTGAGGGCCCTGGAACAGCCCCTGAGCTCTGACACCAGGCCACAGTCTCCTGACAACATGCCCTCTGAGAGATGGGTGCCCACCTAGTTAGGTCACCCCATCAGCAGCTCCTGGCTCCCTGGGACATCACTTCTGAATGAATGCATGCATAATGCCAAGACACCATCTCACCACCTGCCAAGTGGGCATCCTCGTCTCTGGGGAACAGTCAAGTACACTGATGCTCAAAGAGTGCTCCTGAGCGCCTGATTCTGACAGCCAGAAGTCTCCTAAGCAGGAGAGACCTGTTTGCATCAGGGTCGCACCCACGTGGGCACCCAGAGCTTAGGACTGAGCCCTGTAGAGGCTCAAATGAACACATGAGTGAATGAGTCTGTGGGTGACCGGGAAGCAGCAGGTATCTGCCACCCTCTAGACCCTCCTTTGGATGCCCCTTCCTTAGGCCAGGAGGCAACTTCCCCTGCCCTCGCCCTCCACCCATGACCCCAGAGGTAGAAAAGCTTTGCATGGTGCTCCTGGAAGTTGCTGGCCTGCCCAGTGACGCCTGCACCTGAACCCTGGCCAGCTGCAACTCTCCTGATGGCCCCTCAGTCCCAACACACTGAGAGGGGTGTCCCAGACCTCACAGGGCATTTTCCTGTACTTTCATATCCACTGAGCTGGTCCAGCTTTCCCAGGCAGGTCCTTGGTGACAGCCAGCCAGATGAACAGGGAAACTGAGGCTTGAACCAGTTCCCCCAGGGGATCAGGGGCAGCTGAGCTTAAGATCCAGGGCTTGATCTGCCCAACAGAGTAAGGGAGACCGCAGGCTGGGGACGGGGACCTGTCCCTGAGCTCCCAGGCCCTGCTCTGACCTCACGGGCTCTGCTCACTCCAGGCGTACTCTCTAGCCATGTGGCTTCTTCCTCCTGCTCCCACCCGACGTCACCCTCTGACCTCTCAGTGGATGCCACTGCTCTGCACTCCCTCTAAAGGCCCCCTCAGTCAGTTAAGTCGCAAACTCATGTCCGACTCTTTGCAACCCCATGGACTGCAGCACGCCAGTCTTCCCTGTTCATCACGAACTCCCAGAGCTTGCTCAAACTCATGTCCATACAATTGGTGATGCCATCCAACCATCTCATCCTCTGTCATCCCCTTCTCCTCCTGCCTTCAATCTTTCCCAGCATCAGGTTTTTTCCAATGAGTCAGTTCTTCGTATCAGGTGGCCAAAGTATTGGAGCTTCAGCTTTAGCATCAGTCCTTCCAAAGAAATCCCAGGGTTGATCTCCTTCAGAATGGACTGGTTGGATCTCTTTGCAGTCCAAGGGACTCTCAAGAGTCTTCTCCAACACCACAGTTCAAAAAAAAATCAGTTCTTCAGCACTCAGCTTTCTTTATAGCCCAACTCTCACATCCATACATTACTACTGGAAAAACCATAGCTTTGACTAGATGGACCTTTGTCAGCAAAGTACTGTCTCTGATTTTTAATATGTTGTCTAGGTTGGTCATAGCCTTTCTTCCAAGGAACAAGTGTCTTTTCATTTCATGGCTGCAGTCACCATCTGCAGTGATTTTTGAGCCCCCAAAATAGTTTGTCACTGTTTCCATTGTTCCCCCATCTATTTGCCAGGAAGTGATGGGACCATGATCTTAGTTTTTTGAACATTGAGTTTTAAGGCAGTTTTTCACTCTCCTCTTTCACTTTCATCAAGAGGCTCTTTAGTTCCTCTTCGCTTTCTGCCATAAGGGTGGTGTTATCTGCATATCTGAGGTTATTGATATTTCTCCCAGCAATCTTGATTCCAGCTTGTGCTTCATCCAGCCCAGCATTTCTCATGATGTACTCTGCATATAAATTAAATAAGCAGGGTAACAATATACAGCCTTGACATACTCCTTTCCCAATTTGGAACCAGTCTGTTGTTCCACATCCAGTTCTAACTTGCTTCCTGAACTGCATACAGGTTTCTCAGGAGGCAGGTAATATGGTCTGGTATTCCCATCTCTAAGAATGTTCCACAGTTTATTGTGATCCACATAATCAAGGGCTTTGGTGTAGTCTATAAAGCAGATGTTTTTTTCTGGAATTCTCTTGCTTTTTCTATGATCCAGTGGATGTTGGGAATTTGACCTCTTGTTCCTCTGCCTTTCCTAAATCCAGCTTGAACATCTGGAAGTTCTTGGTTCACATACTGTTGAAGTCTAGCTTGGAGAATTTTGAGCATTACTCTGCTAACATATGAGATGAGTACAATTGTGCAGTAATTTGAGCATTCTTTGGCATTGCCCTTGTTTGGGATTGGAATGAAAACTGACCTTTTCCAGTCCTGTGGCCACTGCTGAGTTTTCCAAATTTGCTAGCATATTGAATGCAGCACTTTCATAGCATCATCTTTTAGGATTTGAAATAGCTCAACTAGAATTCCATCACCTCCACTAGCTTTGTTAGTAGTGATGCTTCATAAGACCCACTTGACTTTGCATTCCAGGATGTCTGGCTCTAGGTGAGTGATCACACCTGATTGTAGTTATCTGAGTCATTAAGATCTTTTTGTATAGTTCTTTGGTGTACTCTTGTCACCTCTTCTTAATATCTTCTGCTTCATTAAGTCCATACTGTTTCTGTCCTTTATTGTGCCCATCTTTGCATGAAATGTTCCCTTGGTTGCTCTCATTTTCTTGAAGAGATCTTGAAGACATCTCTAGTCTTTCCCTTTCTATTGTTTTCTTCTATTTCTTTGCGTTGATCACTTAGAAAGGCTTTCTTATCTTTCCTTGCTATTCTTTGGAACTCTGCATTTGGATGGATATATCTTTCCTTTTCTCCTTTGCCCAGTCAGTTCAGTTCAGTCACTCAGTCATGTCCAACTCTTTTCAACCCCGTGAATCACAGCACGCCAGGCCTCCGTGTCCATCTCCAACTCCTGGAGTCCACCCAAACCCATGTCCATTGAGTCAGTGATGCCATCCAATCATCTCATCCCTCTGTCATCCCCTTCTCCTACTCTCAAACTTTCCCAGCATCATGGTCTTTTCCAGTGAGTCAGCTCTTTGCATCAGGTGGCCAAAGTATTGGAGTTTCAGCTTCAACATCAGTCCTACTAATGAACACCCAGGACTGATCTCCTTTAGGATGGACTGTTTGGATCTCCTTGCTGTCCAAGGGACTCTCAAGAATCTTCTCCAGCACCACAGTTCAAAAGCATCAATTCTTCAGTGCTCAGCTTCTTTATAGTCCAATTCTCACATCCATACAGGATCACTGGAAAAACCATAGCCCTGACTAGATGGACCTTTACCCTCTCACCCTGTCACAAACCGTCCTTCACTTCCTGTCCCCCACAACTCCAGCACCTGCTCATGTGACCAGGGTGATGGGATGTCACCAGGGCCTGCACACAGCGGGCTCTGCAAGCAGCGGCCTCCCTCGGTACTACCCGTCCTCCAATGGTGCTCTGTGACCCTCCAGGTGGGGTCCTAGGCTGCGTGTCTCCTGCTCCTCTGCACCTGGCACCCACCGCTCCCATCAATGTGGCACGATTAACACAGGAACAAATGTCTTATGATCAGTGTCCACATGTGTCTGGGACAAAGAAAGGGAGCCTAAATAAAGCTGTGGCCCCCATCACCCCTGGCCCCAGGATTACTGGTCTCTACACAGTGTGGCAGCAAGCTCAGCCGTTGTCACCTGGGAGTAGCCGACTGATGTGGCCCCAAGACTAGCTGGATAGTGGAGTCTTATTCTCTTCGGGAATGGGGGTGGGGAAGTACAGGGCTGGGAGAACAGCATGCTTGTGTGGCCTAGAGAGCATTTCAGCTTTCTCAAAATCAACTTTCATTCTTATTAAACTAAGCATGCTCTGACTATCCATACCATCTAGTAATCATGCTCCTTCCATTTACCCAAAGAAGTTGAAAGCTGTGTCCACACCTAAACCCGCACATGGATGTTTACAGCAGCCATATTCATAAATGCCTCAGGCTGGATGCAGTCAAGATGACCTTCAGCAGGTGATGGACAGACAAACTGTGATGCATGCAGATGGTGGGGTATTGAATACTATTCAATTGAACGGCAAGAGAAAGAAATGAGCTACCAAGCCATAGAAAGACGTAGAGGAATGTGTAAGTGTTACGAAGTAAAAGAAGGCAATCTGAGAAGGCTGCAGACTGTGTGATTCCAGCTTTGTGACACTCTGGGAAAGGCAGAACTATAGAGGCAGTGAAAAGATCGGGGTGGCCGGGTGGGGATGGGAAGGAGAGATGAATAGGTGGAGCACAGAGGATTTTTCGGGCAGTGAAAATACTCTGTATGATGCTATAATGGTGGATACATTTCATGATACGTTTGTCCAAACCCAAAGAATGTACAACACAATAGTCAGCCCTGATGTGAACTGTGGACCCTGAGTGGTGATGACGTGTCAATGCAGGTTCATCAGTTGTAACAAATGCACCATCTGGTGGGAGGTTTGGATAACGGGGGTGGAAGGGTGGGGGCAGCACAGGGGGCACATGGGGAATCTCTGTGCTTTCTTCTCATTTTTTGTGAGCCTAAAACTACTCTAGTGTATTAATTTAAAAAAAAAAAAAAACTTTATTGGGGTATAATTTGCATAAAACAAAATTCACACTTTTAAAGTGTAAGTTAATGGGTTTTGCCAAACAGGCACTCCCTGTAATACCAATCACCCCAATGCTGTATAGAACATGCTGTCACCCTAGGAAGTTTCTGCCACCTTTGTTCACCCGACCCTGGACCCTGGCAGCCTCCCACTGCCTCTGGCTGTTCCCTCTCCGCACGCTCTCATCCTGGAGTCTGCTGGCATCCCCTCCTGAGCTGCCCTCCCCCAGCAGGATGCCTGACATTCACTGCATCGCTGGGGTGTCAGAGGTCTTCTCCTCCCAAAGAGGTGTGGATGGCTTGTGGATGGTTCATCCATGCATCCGTCGATGCACGGTGCATTGCTAGAGACATGGAGACAGTGCTGCAGGCGCCTCGGATCCCTGGGTTGTGGGATGGCTCTGAATTTCCCTTTATGGGGAACTAGAGCTTGCGTTCAACTGCTAACATGGTCCAGTTGGAGCCCATGCCCAATCCACTGACAAGCACAGTGAGCACCTCCTGGGGCAGACCCTTGTCCAGCTGCCATCATGAAGCCAGTTTTCACAAGGCCATGGCTCAGAGAGGTGGGGTGATTGGGCCAAGGTGAGCCAGCTCTCAAGGGGCAGAGTTGGGGTTCAAACCTGGCTGAGGTGGAGGGAGGTGGGCAGGCCTCAGTTAGGCTGACCCTGGCTGCTTTGAGGGTCAACCCTGCCCCTGCCTCTGCCCTCCTCGTGGGGACACCCAGACACAGGCACACAAAGCCAGAGCCACACAGCCCACCCTCACATCTACAACCCCAACCTTGAACATAGCACACCACGTACACAACAAGAGCACACCAAACACGTGAATAGACAAGCTGAGGGGTGAGCGCACTCATGCACATGGTCCCCACAGGCCAGGCTGCACCACCCTCACCATGCCCACCTCCTTGTGCAGGGCACATGCCAAGGGCCCCACAGCATGCAGACACCTCCCCCAGGGGCCCAGCCAGGAGGCATCTGCAAAGCTCCTGGCAGGCTGGAGTATGGGGGTGCCCAGCAGACCACTGCTCCCCTAGAGCCTGGGGTAGGGGTGGGGGGTAGCCAGAAGAGGCCTCACCAGGGAGCAGGAAGTGCCTCCTGGGGCCTCACCAGGGCAGCTGGCCTGGAGCCCAGGTCCTCCCCCATGGAGCCCTGAGCACTCCCTGGGGTTCCCTCAGGTACCCCAAGGGAGGGCTCCTGTGCAGAGTTGGGAGTAGGAATTTGGGTGTAGCTTAAGGGGATCAGGGTGAGGGAGCACAGGGTGGGGGCTTGTGGAGGAAGCAGGGGGAGCCGAGGGGGAAGAGTAGTGGGCGGCAGCTGCAGCCCTCGGGCCAGCTCTTTTCTGCATGAGTGCAGCCACAGTGTCGCGAGCGGAGGACAAACACGGAAAACCGCAATGCCCAGCTCCTCCTGTGCCCACGGTGGTGGCCCCTGGCCCAGCCCCACAGGGCACCCCAGGCCGCCCTGAGACCCTAGATGCCCACCCTCCTAGGCCACCTGCCTGTTCTCTCCTGGGGGGTGGAGGAGCCAGTGAAAGGCAGGGGCCCCAACCCAGCAGGGCCACTGCCAACCCCACATCTAGATTCCATCTCCAGAGCTCCAGTAGAGGCAGGCCCGTGGTCATCATCCCCAATTTACAGACAAGGAAACTGAGGCAGGACAGCTCAGCTCACAGGAGCCAGGGGAGAGGCTCGCTGCTCTCCTCCACCCCGAGGTGACAATGCTCCTCCCTCCCCCAGCTCCCCCACAATCTGCCCCTGCCCTCCCCCTCACGTCCACTTCCAGGCCCTGGATTCTCCTTGCAAACTGCCCGGTTCCAGCCAGAGGCCCAGGCCATGCGGAGATCATGGAGAAACAATCCTCTCTCTGTGAGGGTCAGACCCGACCCGTTCTGCCACTTTCTGTGTGATGGCAGAACCCGTTGGGCGGCTTTGGGCCGGCTCTGCCTCCTCTCTGCTCCTGGCCGGGGGAATCAAAAACCTGTCAAGCGGGTTTGGCCAAAATTATGTCTTGTTCCCAAGCAAGTTCATAGTGCTGGTTTCCATCTCTCAGGTGAGAGCGTCCCGGAGCAGAGCGGAGGTCCCCGGAGGTCGATGCGGACACGGGGCCATGTGAGTACCTGTGGGCCCCAGAGCCCCAGCAGCTTCAGTATTTGGGGGCAGGGGAAGGGGCACAAGATCTGGAGTCACTGTGGGGTGCTAGCTACCAGGCAGAGACCCAGCCCCTGCTCATGGGGGCTGGAGGAAGGGCCAGGGTAGGGTGGTGGCTGCAACCCCTGCTCTGGGGTACACAGTACAGGGGACTGAGTGGGAGCACAGGCTGCAGTGAGCTTGCTGGGCAGACAGGCTGGGGAAGCCAAGGCTTAGAAGGCTGGGGTTGGCACTGCTGTGCTGGGAAGTCCCTGGGTCTTCTGGGGACACGGAACAGGCTGGGGGCCTGGCACTTCATCCTGGTCCGGCCTCACCGCCCGGATCCTCAGACAGGCTGCAGCTGGGGAATGAGGGGGTGGAGGGTGGTGCAGCCAGCCACGGCTCCCTGCCAGACACTGTAGGACATCAGCTGCCCTCAGTTCAATGTCCCCTGGGAAACAGTGACAAAAGGCTCCTAGGCCTCAGTCCTGCTCAGCCTCCCCCACCAGGCCTCAGGGAGGCGGATGAGAAGTTGCAGTGGCCCTGGGCCGGCCCATCCTTGAGGAATCAGGTTGCAGGGCCCACTGTTACTTGAGCCACCAGCGACACCTCGGCTTTGCTGAGCGAGTGCACACCTGCCTTGTGCCTCTGTGCATGTGTGCACATGCACATGCGGTACTCGAGTGTGTGCACACACGTGCAAACAGCTTTCCCCTGTCCTGCGCAGTGCTGCGTGCACAGTAGGGGGAGTGCACGCGTGTGCACACGTTTCTCTGCTGTGCAGTAGTTGTCGGGATGTTGTTAGGATACTGTTGTGTCTGCACGTGTGGGCATCACATATGTATGCTCATGTGTCACGGGTCTACGTGTCTGGCGATGCTAGAAACCATCCAGGCAGGGGCACCTCTCAGGACCTGCCCTCTGAGCTGGCCCAGGAGGTTGCAGGAGGCTGCATTGGCCATATCCCTTGCAAGCTGCTGACTGTGGAGTAGGGCCATCTCTCAGGGCCATAGATCCTTCATCTGCACAGTGAGGGCTGTCATGGCAACGTGACGGGGCTGCTCCACAGGCAACGTGAGCCCAGGGACTGACTACATGAGACGTTTCTGCCAGACGCCTGGATGTGGGAGCTGGCAGGCTGGCCCCTGACCACCTGCAGTCCATGGGCACTGGATGCCTGCCCCATGGAGGAGACCCAGCAGCCCAGGGTGGTGCTGACTCCTGTCTCCAGGAGCTGGGCCAGGACACTGCCGTTGTTTTGTGGCCCAGGACACTGAGATAGAGTGGGAGAGAGAGCAGCTAAGGTGACCAGAGAAGGGGCTTCTCCTTCACCACGTGGGGTGTTGGGAGCCACCACCGGAGCCTCTGACCTGCTTCACACCTGTCCCTGAATCTGTAGAATGGGACAGTGAGTGCCAGAAGGCAGGGCGAGCGCCAATCACACCCATGGACTGAGCCAGAGCACACAGCAGGTGCTCCACGAAGACCTGTGTGGGGACATGGAAAGGGCTTGGATGGTGTGCCCAGCTTCGTGTGGCCCCTGGTTGTGGGCAGGCAGAGCGTGCCTGGGTCACTCTGGGACATGGTAGGGGACCTGCAGTAGACGCCACACAGCGCATAGAGCCCTGGCCCGGGACTCGGCTGAGCAGATGCCCGGGGAACAAGGGCCGCTGCTATGGGTGTTGCTGCCCCATTGTCATCGTGTTACTCACAGGTGGGTGAAGGGGTCAACGGCAGAGAAGGCGCAGAACTGGGGGCCCGGGGCTCCTGGACCCGAGGGCATGCTGGAGAAGAGGCCCCAACGAGAGAAAGTGGCCAGGGCCCTGCCGGCTGGCCCAGGAGCCGGGCAAGAACCTCACCACCAAGAGTTTGCAGCTCAGCGGAGCAACACCCGGACCAGGGCCACAGCTTGGGCTCTGGTGGCCTTCTCTGTACATGGTGGCAGGGGCATTTCCCTGAGACACGGCCACGAAGACCCAGTGGTCCCTGAGTGTCCATGCAGGGCACGAGTGTGTATCCTCAATGTTGGCATCTGACACTCTGCTCTAAACTCAGGGGCGTTCTTGTCCTCCTGTAGAGGGCCTTGGTGGCACTTGAACTTGGGCTCCTGCAAGGAGCCCTGCTGGACCCCTGGGGCTGCCTGCAGGAGGTGCTGCATGTGGTGGAGGCAGTTCTCCATCTGCAGTTAGCTGAGTGCCTGCCGGGCCCTGGGCCGAGTACACACATCACCCAGAAGGCATCGTCTGGACACACAATAATTGGTGGGATACACTCACAACAACCTGAGGTGGCAGCGCGGTTACCTCAGATGAGGGACTCAGGCTCTGGGGACACACTAGTCCCGTCCACAGAGGCTCCAGGCAGGCCAGGGCGCACTGCGCAGGCTGACCTTGCCCAGGTGAGTGGCAGGTGCACAGGGTCACCGGTGCGCCTGACCCCTGCCCTGCCCTGCAACCTGCAGCTTCCGGGGCTCCACCCAGCAGAGACCTTCCAGCCTGGGCGTCCAGAGCAGGAGTAGGAGTGACCCTGGCCCTTGAGGAGCAGCCCTCAGGTCTCTGCCTCCAGCACCACCACCCCTCGCCCCCTCCCTGGGCAACTCGGACCACCCTCTTCAGTGTCCAGGGCCCCCAGGCCCAGAGGCAGCAGCCAAGACCCCACGCCATAACCTGCTCCCTCCTCCTGACACCACTGTAGCCCCACCCCAGGCCTGGGGGCAGTCCTCCTGCCTCTCCCCTCAGTGGCTCTCTGCACACCTGGCAAACACCAGGGAGGCCCCCAGGGAGGGCTGGCCACCGTCCTCGGGCCGAGACCACATGCACCTTTTAAAAATAATTTCATTTATATTCATTTACTTGTTTTCGTCTGCACTGGGTCTTTGTTGCTGCACAGGCTTTTCTCTAGTTTTGGCAAATGGGGCTACTCTCTAGTTGTGATGCACAGGCTTTTCATTGCAGTGGCTTCTCTTGTTGAGGAGCACAGGCTGTAGGCAGGCAGGCTTCAGTAATTGCGGCTCCCAGGCTCTAGAGCACAGACTCAGTAGTGTGGCTTAGCTGCTCCAAGGCATGTGGGATCTTTCCCGGACCAGGGCTCGAACTTGTGTCTCTTGCACTGGCAGGCGGATTCTTATGCACCGAGCTACCAGGGAAGCCCCCACATGCACTTTTACAGTCGAGGTTCTTCCTACCCACAACCACCAAATTCCTGTCAGCTGTGGACCCACCTCCTCATCCTCCTGATGCTTCCTTGGACACGCCCGGCCCCCTGCACTCTGAGGGTGGGGGCTGGGTCAAGGGCTGCCCCACGAGACTGACTGTCCTCTTCTCCTTGGCCAAACACTCTCTGTCACCTGCCGGCCGAGGGGAGCCACACCACCCCCAGGGCACGGTCATCAGTGGCTGACAGTCCTGGTCATCCCTGGGAGACGTGGGGCTCCCAGCAGAATACACCCTCCAGCTGTGCTGCCCCTGCCCAGCCCCGTGTCTTGTCCATGCTGCCCCCTGCCCATCAGAGACCCCAGAGGGGCAGCCAGGTGGGGCCTTTGGGCAGTTGGGAATAGAGAGGAGCCTGGGGTACCCAGACAGAGGAGGGTGTCTGGGCCTTTACCCACCTGGCTCCACACCACAGTGCTGTCATTAGGAACAATGTTGGCCTCTCACCCGGACCTGCAGAGCCTCTCCTGGGCCTGGGGCACTGCAGGTTCCCAGGGACGGCTCCTTCACGGGCGTTGGCCCAGCCCACGGCCCATGGTAGACGCTGATGGGGAAGAACGGCCTGTCAGGCAGGCCTGGGTGGAATTTCAGGCACAGTGGTTTGGCCCTCCCCAGCTGGCCCACCTCCCCTGCAGGGAGCCTGAGCCGAGGAGAGCTCCTCCCACAGTCCCGTCTCCCATCATCAGATGAAGATGGGAGAGCCAGCAGCGCAGGGCCACCTGGAGCGCATCCCTGGTCCACAGCGGGCAAGGACACATCCTCAGCCCCAGGGAGAAGTCAAGCCCCGACTCCTGCTTCCCACTGGGTAGCCAGGGAGCATGACTTGATGTCTTTGGGCCTCAGCTTCCCTATCTGGAAAGTAGGCTCCTTGCAGTGTGGTCAGGGTTAGATGGGCTCCGGAAGTGAGGCCGGATTACCATGTACACCCTACAGCTCTGGTCTCCCCCACCCTCTGCAATTCAGCATCTTGTCCCCTAACCTGCCAGGACATTCCTCTGGCTTCCAGCCTCAAGGAAAGGGGCCCCACCAAGCTCCTCTCATTCCCAGAGCCCTCACCCACCCAACACACAGCCAGTAAGCAGGGACCCACCTCCTTCCCTGGCCATCTCTTGGGAGTGTCCCAGAGGCCAGGCAGGTCTAAAACGAGTTTGGAGAGCCCCACCTTCCTGACACTCCGTCCGTCTAGCTCATCCCTGCCTGTGGGCTCTGGTGGCCACCATGAGACACAGGTCCATTCTCTGTCCTCTTGCTGGGCCTGGGGCTTGAGGACCCAGCTAAGAGCCAGCCTCTCTGTCAAGTCCCCTTGGAAAGCTCCAGGACAGTGCTTACCCCGGCCTGGCGTCTCTTGGGGTCACAGGGACTGCCCCCTCAGTTGGGGATCCCACTGCCAGGGCGCACACCACCCAGCTTCGGAGAGCCCAGAGCAGCTGTGCCTCTTCCACACTTCCTGTGCAGGAATCCTGCAGTGCACTGGCTTCCCTGGTCTGGCCCCTGCCCTGCAGTGTCTCAGAACCAAACTGAAACAGCCCCGGATTGTCATCTCCCCTGCCACTGCTGGACACTACCAGCAGGCACTGGAGGGTTTCTAGTTTGGGGACTGCTGATGCAAATACTCAGGTCTCTGAAATGCAAGTGAGACCACACACTTCCTTCAGTGAGGAGCAGGGGGAGGGAGCTGTGTGTGGCCTTGGGCAAGGTCTTTGAGCAGAGGTTTCCAGGGTTTGGCCCTCCTAGGGGAGGTGGAGCACTGTGCCAGTTGGTGGTGGCCTGGGCCGAGGCAGGCTCTGTGAAGGAGGGAAAGTGAGGTTCTGGGCATGTACAGACACAAACCCAGGGGACCCCAGGGCTCCTTGGGCTGAGGACAAGGAGGGACCAGAGGGGCTGCCTCCCCCTGGCCTGGAGGTGATGATGGCACGGGTCTGGGCTGGTGGCATCACCACTGACCTGGCTATGAGCTGTGGGTCTGACTCCCACTGGGTGACAGGTAGTGCCACAGAGCAATGGTGGCCTGTGGTATCCACCACCGGAGGTGTGCCACCAGGACTGAGGGTCTCTCACCCAGAGGAGGGTGGTGCCTGGCATCACAGTGAGGAAACTGCCGCTGGGCTGAGTCCCGGGCTCACTCCCAGCTCCGAGCTGGATGCTGTGGGACCCCAAGGCATACTCACCAGGTCCACTGGATGGGCCCTGTGGTCACTACCAGAGGGAAGAAAGGGCTGCTCAGGGGGGCCAGACTCACGGCAGTCACACAACGGGCAAGGTTACCCAGCTCCCAGCTTGGATTATCAATCCCACAAACTTTTAAGTTTGAGCAAACGCTTCGTGGAGGTGAAACACAGGGAGGAAAAAGGGCCCAGGCCATGAGAGGCGGCTAGGTGGACTTCTACCAGTGCACGGCCACCAGTTCCTACAGAGAAAATAGCCAACCAACCCCCGAAGTCCCCACTTTGGCCCCATGGAGCCATCCCTGCCACTACGGGCACCTGGACCCTCCTGAGAGAGCTTTCCCATTGGCTGAACTCACCCCGGCTTACTGACCCACCAGCTGTCAGCCAGCTTGGGCATCTCCAGCCTAGGGCTTCATCACAGGTCACGTGCACCCTCATGGCCCCAGCACCAAGTGGGAGCTGGTCCCCTCAGGCCATCTGCTTTGCTGTGAAGACTGGATTAGGGAGTTGAGATGAAGTGAGAATCTCCCATCCCTACAGGATGGACATACATGCCCCCTCAGGCGTGGACATGACCCATTGGGTGGTCACAGGACAAGACTCCCACACCTACCTCCTGCACCCTGCAGCCCACAGACCCCCTCCTGAGCCAATGTGACTGTCCCTTGGTTTCCTGCTCCACAGGCTGGAAACAGAGGGGCAGTAGAGGCCGAGGGGCCGTCCCCACACCTGAAGCACAGAGGACCCAGGGCCAGGGCCGCGGGAGCCATGGAGAGTTTCACAGAGTCTCTAAACAGACTGAAGGAAGTCCACGAGAATGAGGTCATGGGTGAGTACCTTGGGGAGGACGAACTCTCAACCAGACAGCAGTCTAAGGGCCAAGGTTAGGCCAGGGGACTCCCACATGTTGCCTCCAATTCTTGCCAAACCAGGACCATGCCTTGCAGGACCAGAAAAGGAGTCCTGACCCAGAGCCCAGAGCTGCATCGTGGCCAGGCACCCAGCCTTAGACCAACACCCAAGTGCAGCCCTGGAGGGGTGGCCCCCAAACAGTCAATTCACATCAGAGCAGGAATAAAGACCAGCCTGGACACAGACAGCTGACACACTATAGCCAAGACCAGCGCCTTGCCCAAGGTGGGCGCCTCCATATCCCCCAGGAGGGAGGTCACCTACTTTCTTCGTAGGAATGGAGCCCAAGGCTCCAGAGGCTTGTCTGGAACGTTCCGAGTGCTAAGCTAAAATCCCTCTGCCCCTTCCAGAACCCTAGGCTGAGCTCTGCCCTGATATGCATGTCTGTCCAATTTCTCCACCAGCAACAGGCCTGCAGCTACCTGTTCCATTCACTCCCCCAGTGCCTGGACCAGACCCTCCTCTGACCTTTCTGAGAGTGCTCACCTCCCCTTCCACATCAAAGGCCCAGAGACCCAGAGGGGCGAGGACTGCTTGGGCTAGCCTAGGACCCAAGCCAGACCATGATGGGGAGCAGAGGAGGGGCTCTGCTGGGGTCTCCCTTGGGGGCCCACTGGCTGCACCCAAAAAGCATCCCTCGCGGGCCTTAGTTGGGTAATTGGTGACTCCCAGCATCTGGGACCCATCCCCAGCTGACACCAGAGCCAGTGACAGGGAGGGGAGAGGCTGGGCCCAGACCAGGGTCCCAAGGAGCCAGGAGACTGACCAGAAGCTGGCAGCAGGTGCAGACTGGGAGCCCTCCAAGGGGGTAACCTCAGGAAGTCAGTGCAGGGACCCAGGCAGGTGGCGGGTGTCTGGAGAGGGCTCTGCCAGACAACCAGGGACAGGAAACACCCCGGCTCCAGGTAGAGGCAGCAGCCCAGCTGGGCCTGACCTCTGCTCCTTTCCTCACTCCTCAGGCCTGCAGAACAAGCTTCTGGAACTGAACTCAGAGAGGTGCCGGTAAGTGAAGACAGGCCTGGCCCAGGAAACTGGAAGGGCAGTGACTCCCCAGGGTTCATCTCCCCTCTTCCCCTGCAGCCCCAGGGCCCCGGCACTGCCACTAGCAGTGATGCAGGAGAAAGTGAAGCTCAGCATAGGGGTAGGGGGAGTCTGGTCCATGGTCATGCCTCAAGGAACTGGAGGAAGCAGGGCTGGAAAGTCCAAGCCCACCAGAGTGAACAGGGACCCTCCAAAGGGATGGGCAAGGAACATCCATGCAGGGCACCTCTGGGACTGATAGCGATCAACAGGGGGACTCCACATGAGTCCTGGAGACCCACAGGCAGACTCCCCAGGTCCCCACTTCACAGAATGCTGCCAGGTGGCACATGGACGAGAGTCCTCAAGGCTGTACACACTCACGCTTGGGTGAGCTGGCATTGCCCTTGCGAGGCTCCAAGTCTCAAGGAAGTCCTAGGCTGGTGGCCAGGGAGAGGCTAGTGGGTAGCAGAGAGCTCTCTGGGTACAGCAGACCCCCCCACTTCAGATCGTCCCCCACAGGGATGCCCAGAGGGTGGAGGAGCTCTGTGCCAAGAACCACCAGCTCAGGGAGCAGCAGAAGGCGCTGAAGGAAAACCTGCGGGCACTAGAGAACAGGTGGGGGCACCTCACAGCCCACTCATGATGGGGGCAGGGGCGGAGGAAGACCAGAGCATTCTGGGGAGAATGAGTCGGGGATGCTCTGGAGTCAACTCAGCCACTGCAGGACTTCTCAGAGCGTTAAGTAAACTGCACTTTTCAAGGTTCCTTCCCAAACTCAATAGCATGTGGCGTGCTTAGCCCACGGGGTGGGCAACATGGTGGTGAAAGGCAGGGCAGGTCCCAGGAGTGGGGTGGGGGTGCGAGGCGCGGCATTCCGGCCCCTCCCTCTCAGAGCAGCCTCTTGCTGTCCCTCCTCACCCCGCAGGCTGCGGGCTGGGCTGTGTGACCGCTGCATGGTCACCCAGGAGCTGGCCAGGAAGAAGCAGCAAGAGTTCGAGAGCTCCCTCCTCCAGAACCTGCAGCACGCCTTCCTCCTCAGTGAGCACTCCCTGTCCTGCATCTTGCACCCCTGACCTCTTGTGGGGGCCAGTGACCCCCACCTCCTCAGCCTAACGAGGAGTCTTGGGGAAAGGGGAGGAGGTGATCCAGGGCTGCACTGTCAGGAGGGACACCTACACCCCAACTCACAGATAGATGGTGCAAAGCCCCTCGCTGGACCCCACAGGCCACCTGCTGCTCAGTCACTGGGCTGGGGCGTCCCTGCCCTCTCAGGGCTTCAGCTCCCTCCTTCTCAGGATAAGGAGGGTCCCGCAGACACCTGAGTTCCATGAGTCCTGCTGATGAGCACAAGCCCCTTTCCTTTGGCTGGGGGGTCCCTCGAGGCTAGGGAGCGCCATCCCTTTTCACAGCCTCCAGGCTGGTGCTGCTCACTCAACATCCACCTACCCACTCAGGCAGCAAGCATCTATGGGGCACCTGCTGTATGCCAGGCCCCAAGCCAAGTGCTGGAGCCTCAGCTGGGCCAGGACAAGGGGACTCCCAGGGCTGTGAGGACCCCATTCACCCCTCCCCCTCCCCAAGTCCTTCCTAACTGGTGCCTTCTGCAGCCACTGAGCTGACTCGGCTGCAGGAGGAAAATGATGCCTTGAAGGAGGAAGTGAAGCGGCTTCAGGGCCCAGGGTGAGTAGGGGGAGCCCCAGGCACTTGTGCAGGGGGAGGGGTTCCACAGGCCAGCATCCTGGGACAGATAGCAACCTCCCCTGGTCTACAGGCACAAAACCCCCAGAAATGGAGCTGGGCTGCAGCACCCATGGCAGCTCCGGCGCTTGGGCCACCCTCAGACATAGGTGTGAGCCCACGACGATGTCTTTCCTGGTTACCTGGGTCTCCCGCACAGGTGGCTTGGCCCCCAGGAGGGCGTCCTGGGCTTTCTGATCATCTCTGGGATGCTTCCCCCTCACCTGCCTCATATTTGCCTCCCACTGGGGACAGGCCCAAGCCCCAGCTCAGGGAGGGTGTCTCGGACCCCCCATCATCCCTGCTGCTCCCCTCCCTGGGCGCCCAGAAGGCCGTCACTGAGAAACCACTGGGATGCCACGAGGAGACAGAGGATGGCCATGCAGGTGCAGGTCCATGGGAGAGGGGGATGTGGGGCAGGGGGCTGAGCAGCCTGGGACCAGGGGGCCCTTGGGCCGGGGGCTGAGCTGACCCCTCTCAGTAACCATCCTGCTCTCTGTTCCTCCTCCCACAGAAAGGCCAGGGGTGTACGGGACGTCTCCAGTGGCCAAAATCTCCCCAAGTCCCAATCTTCCTGAGGCACGGACCCCCGGACATGGTGAGGGTGAGGTACCCTGACCCCCTGAACCCACTCCTCCCTCTTCCTGGGCAGCCCAAGGAGGAGGCCATAACTGCACTGCTGTATGCCATGCACATGGCAACGTGCCCATCCTCGCCCCAGAGTCCTGAGCTCCACGTGACAAGAGTGGAAGCGAGGCTCAGAATGGGTGGGAGACCTGCACAAGATCACACAGAGAAAAGGGCAGAAGGTAGCAGCCAAGCCCCTCCAGGCTGACCTGCCCACCATGTGCAGAACCCCCAGCGCATCTCCAACCAGCTGCATGGGACCATCGCCGTGGTGCGGCCTGGGTCTCGGGCCTGCTCCGCTGACCAGGGCTCCACCAGTGAGACACCCCCACTGCCGCCCACCAGGCACAGCCCACCCAGCCCACCTGGCAAGCACAGCCTCCCTCTGGACAGGTGAGCGCCCACCCTCTGCCACCACCAGGAGCTGCCTCAGCTGGGTACCCAGTCTCCTCCCCTGGTCCTAGCTTTAAGGCAGAGGCCAACAGTAGTGCGTCCCTCCCTTTGTCCCTTCAGGAGACCTGCTCTCCCTGGCTTGGCTTTCCCCTGCCTGCAGCATAGTTCCCGCATTGACATCTGAACGGCCAGGGCGGGGTGGGGGATCGTGGACAGAGGAGACAGGGACTGGGCACCCCCTTTCATCGTGGTCTGAGGAGAGTGGGGGTGGGGTTGTGGGCAGGGTGCTCCAGGGAACTGGGTAGGCAGCTGACGCCCAGAAGAGGGAGAGGTCTTAGTGGCCAGGTCCCTCCTCTGACCCCCAGGCCCCAGGTCAACTCTGAAACCAGGCCCACCTGATCCCCAGGGATCCGGGCATTCCCCTCCCCACTGCCCACCATGTCACGTGGGCATCCATCTCACCCCCAGGGCCCCTAGTCCTCCCTGTGCAGTGGGGCTGACCATGCCCCAGTCACCAGGCTTCTCCTTCCCCACAGCTTCCTGCAGGCCTCTCGGCCCTCTGCCAAGACCTGCGAGTCCCTGAAGCCCTCCCTCCAGGCCGATCGCCTCTGCCTCCTGAACCGCCACCTAACCCTGCACCTTGGCAGCCCCCCGGCCCCTGCCACAGCCCCCCAGTGGCCCCCAATCCCAGGGCCTCAAGGCTGGAGAGGCGGAGGCCTGGGAGGAGCCCTCGGGCCTGCTGGGTCTGCCAAGCACCCTGGTGGGCCTGCGGAACCCACGGCTGGAAGGCGCACTGCACATGCTCCTGGCCCAGCAGCTGCGGGCACTGGGGCAGGGTGGGCAGTGCCCGGCTGAGGGGCCCTTGGGGGCCCAGAGGGATGCTGCCCTCCCCACCAGCCGACTCAGACTCCGAGGGTCCTGAGGGCAAGGCGGCCAGGGCAGCCCTGCCCAGAGAGAGGCACTCAGAGCCCAGAGGCCCGGGCAGCCCCCAGGGGAAGGAGGGCATGGCCACACAGGACTATGTCCCAGACAAGCCCCTGGACCTCTCAGAGAGGGGTCGGTGCCGGGCCAGCGCTCCCAAGCCTGCCAACCAGTCGGGGTCACTCAGCCCTCTACGGGTCCCCACGCCCAGCCCTGAGCCACCCCAGGGAGTGGGACCACCTGCCCAGTGTGGAGCCCAGAGACTCAGCAATGGCACCCAGGAAGCCAGAGAGCCAGAGGCGGAAGAGCATCCTTCTTCCCCGGTGAGGGACCAAGCCCCTTTCCTGGGCTCTGTATGTCCCACTCAGAGCACCTGGGCCCCCAGGTGCTCTCTCTCTTCTCTGCTCCACCAGCCAGTTGCCGAGGGAAAGCCTGCTGCCCAGGTCACAGGCCACGGGGAGCCAGCTGACCCTCCAGCCCTGCCCTGTCCAGGGCCCCCGCAGTGTGCCCGAGGCCGGGTGGGGTGGGGGAGGGGGTAGGGAAGTTGCCTTACATGAGCTCAAGTCTCTTCCTTCTTTCTCGTCAGGATGCCCCCTACTTTGCCCCAGGGCCCCACCTCAGACTGCCCTCTCCAAGTGGGCCAGGAGAGGAGGACAGAGGGAGGCCTAAACTTCCCCCCTACCCACCAAGGCCTGGTGGAGATGGCCACCCAGGTGAGGATGTGAACACGGGAAGTGTTCCACGGTGGAAATGGAACCACACTGAGCAGGGAGGGCCTGACCCAACAAACTCTGGTCTCAGATTTGGTTCCCTACCTCCAGACCCAGAGTGGAGCGAGGGGCCCAGGGAGGGCACGTTTCTGACCACAGGAAGTGAATGGAGAGCATCCTAGCAACTGGGGCTTCAGGGCAGGTGATGAGTTCCCTGTCACCCAGCAACCAAGCCAGGGGCACCCCAGTGGGTGGGGTCACTGCAGGAGTGCAGGGGACTTTGGGCTTGGACTCTACCCCAGGGCAGGTTACTAGGGCTCTCTGTGCCTCAGTTTGCCCAGCTTCAGAGGTGTTGCCACTGGTCCCAGCCTGGCAGGTTAGGGGCCTAGGCTTCTACTAGATGCCCAGGCCACCATCCTGGCCTGACCCACACCCTGCGTCCTGCAGAGCTCAGCAAAGTCCAAGGGCAACAGCCGGAGTCGGATGAGCTGGACGAGCCAGACACCTCCGACAGTGAGGTCAGTGCAGCCGCACACTGGGGTGTGGTGGTGGCACCCTGGCTGCCCCAGGCTTGGGGGGTCCTCACCATGACCACACCCCCACCCTTCAGATGGGCCTGAGTACCAGGGTGGAGTCCACACAGAGCTCACCAGGGGAAGGACCCGGGTGTGTCTACGACAAGGAGTGTGGACGGGGCCCACAGAAGAGGAAGCGGGCCTCCGACCCCTGGAGCAAAGGTAGGTCCCGGGTGGGGGCGGGGCAGTTGCAGCTCCGATGCCCCCACCCTTTCTGGCTACTCGGAGCTGTTCCCAGGGCAGTCTTGTTAAGAGGACCTGGGTCAGGCCTGGGCAGACCCCGAGTCCACTTCCTCCTCGCTGGGCTGGCCCCTTCACCACAAGCCTGTCTCCCTCTGGAAAGGAGGCGATATCATGGCTGATATGAGACAGCAGTGGGACACATAGTCGTGTCATCTTCAGGGGAGAAGGGGCATCCTGGGCCACGAACAGCCCCAGGCCTGGTGGTCCTAGACCCCTCCCCTCTCACAACCCCACCTGAGAGGGGGCAAGCTCACCTGGACCACCTTGTCCACTTTTGAGGAGACCCAGCAGAGGCTGCTGCCCTCTGGCGTGGGTGTGTTTGTTCCCGATGGGGGTCTAGGGGCTGCTCTCCTGTTTGCCAAGGGTGGTGCCTGTAGGCTCCCCCTCCACCCAGGCCGGGGGTATAAGGACAGCTCCCACTTCCTGCTCCGGCCACAGTGGCAGCTCGGGCTGGGTCTCCAGGCGCCTGAGAGAGCCTTTGAAAACCTGAGCTGATACTGCACGCCGCCTGGTGTTTGTCCAGGCAGGTCCATGTCTCAGGCTGGGCCATGGCTGCCACAATGCACCATTGTTGCCGGGAAGGTGACTGCAGCCTGTTTGTCAGGCGAGCGCTGGAGTAGGCCAGCATGCTAGTGTGACCTCACAGCACAGCCAGCTGGGCATTTTTGGAAGCCATCCTGGGAGGGATGGTCCACAGGGGTGCACCACATCTGCCCCCACCTTCCACATGGAGTCAAGCCAGACCCTTGCCCGCCCACCCAGACCAAGGCAGGGGCTCCCCAGATGGCACCCATACCCTCAGCACCTCACGGGCGATAAGTGAGAATAGCGCCCTTGTGTCGTGTGCCCATAGAGAGAGAGGCTCAAGGACCGTTCAGTCGTTACTGCCTTTGGGCCTCGTGGGCCTGCCCGGGATTAGCCATCACTGTCTCACAGATGCGAAAGTGGGGGCTTGGGGTGGCGTAACTTGCCCAGTGTCACTGAGGTGCCACACGGGGTCAGGATGCCAACCTGATCCATCTGACCCAGAACCAGAGCTGGTTCCGCATCAGAGGCATGCCTGAAGCCCAGCATCATACAGGTCTCACCTGCAAGGGTGCCAGGAACCATATGTCCCTTCTCTGTGACCCCAGAGGCAGGCCCGTGGAAGCACCTGCCAACATCCCAGGTGTTCTGAGAACATTTCCCTGTGAGCTCAGCTTATCCAGATGCCCCAGACCCTCAAGGTCACAGGGGGAGGCCCCAGGGCCGGGCGGATTCCAGGGTCACACACCTTCTACCAAATTCCCAAGGCTTCCCTCCGATCAGGCCACCCTGTCCAGCATCCGCTGCCATCAGGAACAAGTCAGCTGCCAGTGTGGGCTCCTGTGTTCCCAGAAACTGCCCACGAGGCCCTGGGCAAAAGCCCAGTGTCCCCGTAAGAGGACACGCAAGGTTACTACCGTGCCTCCCAGCTTAACTTTGGTCCACTTCCCACAGCCTCCAAGAAGCCGACCTGAGGAAGGAGGAACCAGGGAGCCAGGAGTCCCTCACCCAGCACCAGCACCTGGGAAAAGACCAGGGCATCCCAGCCTGCCCAGTCATGCACTCACTGGACTGACTGCCCGCAGCCAGGACAACCCCCACCACCAGCCAAGCAGACAGCCCGGGAGCGGGGTAGTGGACTGGGTCCTGCCACGTCCACGGGGGTGAAAGCCAAGATGATTGGTCTTTTGAACCCCTCCATCTTGGAAACGATCTTACCCCCAACTCTCACCCCAGCATCTGCTCCCTTGTGGGGAGCAGGGTCCTGGGAGACCCGGATGACTCAAGCTCCAGCCGAGCCCCACCCCCAGCTCTGCTGTGCACGGGCAGGCCCTCCAGGGCAGTGCCCCTCCTCCCACCAACCCAGACTCCACTAGTACCCTGGACCCAGGGGCTGCATGCCTCGCTACTCATTCCAGACGGGGTGTCGAGCTCCAAGCGGTGGTCTCGGGCGCCCCCTTGCGGGGTCCCACAAGTGTGCTGCCCGGTGAGGCCTAATAAGGCCGGCAGGCGGCAGTGCGGCGCCTCTGCAGAGAGGGGGTCCCAGGGCATGAGAGAATAAAGTTTAAGGAAGGATGGCGTGTGCAGCTGGCAGGATTGGGGTCCAGTCGGGCCTCCACCTTCCCCAGGTGGGTGACTCTTGAGTGTCCAGGTATGGGGAGTCTGAAGGGTAGGATCTAAACCAGCCCTGTGTGCTGAGCCTGTGGGGAGGGCTGTGGGAACAGAATGTGCACCAGGCGCCACGTAGACCCCCTCCTCATTGACACCTCTGTGCCCTGGCCCCACACCCGCCTCCGAACCGTCAGCCCTCTGCACAACCACAAGGCAGCTCACCCAGGACACCGCCCCCACAGAACCAGGAAGACCGTGTTCTGCCCGCCACTCCGCTATCTCCACAGCATCCTCAAAGCTTAACATGGTGCCAGCTGGCAGAAGAGAGACCACCCCAGAGCCCAGCCCCATTATCCAGCAGCAAACAGCATGGTTTTGGAGCTGAGGGCCAACAGCCAGATGACAGCCATCCCCCTTTATCTTCCTCACCTGACATCAGTGTAACTATTAGCCACCAGCTTGTGGGTCCTGCCCCCTCCACCTGCCAGGGCACTCCTACTAGAACAGCAGGCCAGAAGGGCCCTAATCCATCAATGTTGACCCCGGCTTCTCCTCGCTAACAGAGAGAAATTTGTGCACCATGTGTGGCACATTGCGTGGGGAGCATTCGCAGAGAGCTGTGTGGTAGGTTTCACGAGTGCCCAGTCTCCAGCCTCCAGGTAGACGCAGCACGGTGTCGTTCCCTGGCTGAGCCACTCAGCCCCGACGATACCCCTGAGGTCACAGTCGCTGTCCCCACTTGAAAGATGAGTAAACCTACAGGCAGAAAGCTGGACAGAGCAGGCCAGTGCCATACAGGTGGCTATATGACCCTGCCCTGCAAGACTCAAGTGGGCTCCTGAGCATGGAGCCACTGGCTCTGGAGTCTGGGCCGGGAACAGAAGGCCTGGTACCCCGCAGATTCAAGGTCACGTTGCCGCTGAGGGACAGAAGTGCAGGACTCTGCCTGGGGCTGAAGCTCCATCATCACCCTGCCTGCCACCCCAGGCAGGTGCCTTCTCCCCTTGGGCCTGCGGTCTTCAGTCGCTGGAGGAGACCAGGTGGCATCGACAGTCATTCTTGGAGCTCCTCGAGGGGCTGCCCAGACCTCTGATGGCGGGTGCCACAGCTCCAGTCCTGCACCTCAGCACCCCCCCCCACCCCCGCAAAGACACACGCCCTGAGGGGAAGTGGAGCCTAAAGACAGGCTCGACGGAGGCTGACCACGAACACTGCAGCCCAGCAAAAGGAAGAGGGCACTGGGGTCCCGGGGCTGCGACTTCTGAGCCGGGAACTGGAACCCGCGGCGACGCCACCACTCGCTCCGAGTCAGGCCTCACCGGCCCAGCCGCAGGCAGACTCGCGGCTCCTAGATTCCCCATGAATCATGAGAACCGCCTCTAGGACCCAGGGGAGCGCCCCGCCCCCGGAGCCGCGCTGGCCAATGGGCGGGCGCAATGGCTATATATTTGCATGGGGGTGCGCCCCAGCCAATCGGCCGCGGGCCCGGGCGCGTGCGCGAGCTGGCGGGCGGCGGCCGGCGGCCGGCGGGCTCAGTCGGAGGATGGCCGCAGCCGCGGCGGGTGGAGCGCCGGGCACGTCCCCGGCCCCCGCTGCCAGGGCAGCGCCACAGGCGCTGCGGAGGCGCGGGGACTCACGGCGCCGCCAGGCCGCGCTCTTCTTCCTCAACAACATCTCCTGGACGGGCGGCCCCCGAGCCTGGGTCCCGGGGAGAGAAGCCCCCGCCGCCGCCGCCACCGCCCACCGAGACCCGCGAGCCTCCGGCGCCGCCGCCGCCGCCGCCACCGCCGCCGCCCGTGCCCCCCGCCGGCCTGACCCTGCCCGGTCCCGGAGGCAGGACCTCAGCGCCCCAGGGCCTGATCAGCCCTGCTCCCGCGCCCACCAGCTTGGGCCTCGGCCTCGGCCTGGGCCTGGACGGGCAGCGCCAAAGGTGAGTGCGGCCCGGGTCACCTGGAGCCTGGGGGCGGCGGAGTGGCCCGAGGCTGGGTCAGCGCGGGGTTCAGGGTCACCTGGCAGTCACCCAAGGTTCAGGGTTGGGGTAACTGGGCTCCGGGTCAGTGGAGTGGCCCTGGCTGGGTGGACATAGGGTTGGAGTGACCTGGGGCCATCAGCGCAGTGGGCAGGGTGGCGAGGTGGCCGTGGGCTGGCTCAGTTCATAACATGGGTGACCTACGGAAAACCAGGATCAGCCCATGACACGGGGCTGGAATGACTTATCAGCATAGGACTTGGAGATCAGGAGGTGACCCCTGATCCCCTGTGAACCCCAGACACATGTTGGGGTGTCCCGGGCCCTGTCAGTGAGGGACAGAGACTTAGGGGTGTCCTGGGTCTTGCCAGCCCCGGAAGGGAGTCTTGCCTGGGCCCCTCCCCAGCCAAAGGTGTCAGAGTCAAGGGTCTTCTGGGATCTGTCAACCCCTGGATATGTATGTTAGGGTTTCCTTGGGCCTTGTTGATCCCCAGACTTAAGGGTCATGGTCCCCTTAATCTTGCCACCCCTGAATACGGGGTCAGGGTCTTCTCGATCTTGTCAGACCCCGAACACAGGTCAGGGTTCCCTCAACCCTTGTCAGCCCTTAGACATGGAGCCCTGTCTGCTCCAGACACACACACCCCCTCCCCAGCCCATTTTATCAGTTCACTGGACACAGGGACTCATAAACATCCACCATACGTTCCCCTTCATTCTCTGAACTGGAGAAATCCCTGTGGGCCAGGGATCTTCCCTGCACTGTGACCTCTCCCCAGAGTCTCCCACACTGGGCCAGACTCCCAGCCCACAGCTGCTGGTCCCTGAGCCCTCCATCACCCTCTCCTCTTTTATCCTCTCTGAGCTCAATGACCCTGGGCCTGTCACATCCCAGGTCGCAGACACTTTCCCTGCCCCTCACCCATCTCAGAGCCTCCCTTACCCCGAGCCCTGCCCCTCTAGTCTGTGCCCCCTGCCCACATGCCCTGGGTGCTGGACACCCCACTTCCTTCCCCCAGAGACCCTCTTGCGGGCCCTGGAGGTAGGCAGAGTCCCAAAGCTGGTGCTGCACATGGGTGGGCCGAGACCTTGAACTCATCGCAGGCCCTTGGTGTCCAGAGGCTCTTCTTACCTGGAGGTCATGACGGCTGCACTGGCTGTTGCTGCCTCGCAGCCCTGGTCCTCAGGCAGTTCCAGGTGATGGGTTCTTCTGAGGGACTTCGGTTGGGAGGTGAAGGCCAGGGTATGGTGCTTGTGGCTAGATTTCTTGACTCTACATTCGGAGTCCTTCTGAGTGGCCCTGAGGCCACTGTCACACTACATAGGTAGACTTCAGCAAGAGCTGCATCTGCACAGGCTAAGAAGCCTAATCCTGTCTGCAGACAAGCCTGGCCAGTGCTCTGAAGGGAGTCGGGGGCCGGTTGGGACAGAGTGGTCTGTTTGTCCCAAAAGAAGCAGTAAGTGTACCATGTCCCTAGCGAGATAGGGCTGCTTACCCGATGGAACTGAGAGGAGAAAAGACTGTTTTCTTGGTGGAAGTCAGTCCACTTTAAAACAGCCCCAAAGCCTGCTTGTCCTCGGTTGGCAGACTCCCACAAAGGGGTCCTGTCTCCTGGCGGCCCTCAACCCAAGGACAGTTTCCTGGTCACATCGGGCCTCCTTCAAGCCACTGTAGGGCAGAGCGGCACGCTGTCCGCTGCGAGAGGCCCTCACTCCCACTTGGCCTTCACATCCCCCGGTCAGATGTCCTTCCTGCCCTTCAGGCCGCACCTGCCCACGCAGACTCTGCCCCGCCTCGGCTTCTGCCACCAAGCCCAAGGTCCTGCCTTGGGTGTGCCTGATGGAGGGTTCCTGGGGTGGGCACTGTCCGTCTCTCTGTGCTCCGGGAGTCCGGAGGCAGGGCCGTGGATAGTCCCTGCTGAGTGTGGGAGGGTGGCTGGCCTAGCTAAGTAGGCTGCCAGCTACTGGCTGTGGGCTTCAAGGGACACTTGTTCTGGGCATGGAGAGAGTGCTGAGGGTCTTTTCCCAAAGTCTGTGTCATGAGAGGAGTGGTATGAGCCAGGCTCTGGGAACAGACCTGGTTGGAATTCTGACTCCACTCCTTATGAGCTCTGTGACTTGGAGCAGGTGAAACCGCCTCTCTGAGCCTGTTTGCTTCCCTGTGAAATGGATTTGTGTTAAGTACTACCTGCCAGAGGGGCTGTTGCAAAATCAGATGGATGGCCAGGCTCAGCAAGGGTGGCTTGGCCAGACCAGGGCTGGGGAATGGAGAGTCTTGTTACATCCAGGTTGCCCAGGGCATGCTCACAGTTCGGCTCACGGTGGAGAGTCTGTGTGCCACACTCCAGGCACAGTCTGGTGTGGTTTTTCGCTGAGCCAGGAGTGAATCCTCAGAACCCTTACTTTCTTCCCTTGAACTTCAGACTCCCTAAATTTTCTTTTCATATCAACACCGTGGTCACTTAACACTTGGCAGGTTCCAGGCTTCCCCAGCTGGTCAGAAGTGGGTGTTCGGGTGCTCCACCTGCCCCAACAGGCCTGTGCCCTCCTCCTCCGCCGCTGCGTCCCACTCCCCTCCTCCGTGGAAAGTCTGGCAGCTTCATGCAGCAGCAGGGTTCCCTCTGGCAACCTTGCCAAGTTTCATCCCAGCAGGGCTCTCAGCCTCCCTCAGGCTGCAGGCCTCTCTGGAGTGGGTTGGGGAGGGAGGCAGGAAAGCAGCAGCCCCTCCCTTGGCCGGCCTGGTCTGCGCTCAGAATTTGCGGTGCCTTGTCACCACTGTCCCTGTCTCTGCACCCAGACACCGGCCAGTTTCAGGGAAGGAGCCCTGAGAACACGGAGTGGCCTTGATTCCAGCGCCCCCGCCGTGGTCAGGAGGGCAGCAGGTGGCAGAGTCTGGCAGCAGAGGCTGGTGCACAGAGCTCGTGGGATGCAGCTCCCAGACCCGCCCCACCAGCTCTGTGCCTCAGTTTGGCCCCTGTACACTGAGAGCTGTGAGGACTGACATGATGCGTAAGATGCTTAAAATCAGGAAAGATAAAAGGAGACAACAATGAAGACAGTGGGACACGAAACCAGCTGGGACAGGGGCTCAGGTGCTCAGCTTGCTGAGGGGAAAGGCCTCTCCTGCAGGGACCCGAGACCAGCAGGAGGAGCCAGGTCAGAGGTCAAGCAGCCTATAGACTTTGGGGTGTGGGCACTGATTGTGCCCCCAAAGACCCATGGCATCTGCCAGGCGCCTCCATGGAGACGGCCGCTGGCCCAGGCCCTGTCAGTGAGGTCCCACGTGTGCAGGAGCCATTGGGCCCCACCTGGAAAATTACCTGAGGAAGAGAGCCTGAGAAAGACAGGCAGGACTGCTCCTGGGGCCTCTGAGCCCACCTGTGGGATGCGACGCACACACCTCCCTAGGGATGGTCTGGTCTCCACTGGGCCAGCTTCGCTGCCTGTCTTGAGTCCTTTCTGCATGCCCACCAGCAGGGCACCATCTCAGGGCAGGGCAGGTCCTGCCTCATTGCCAACTGTGGGTCGGTGCCTACCGGCCCCCTACCTGGGGGCATTCCCGGTTGCTGGGCAACAGGCAAGAATGGACAGTCCCTGAGACGTGGTGCCAGGATCACGGGTGATGCCAGGGCTGCGTGGGAGGATGAGGGCCACTTGTGAGCTGAGCATCCAGTTGAGGAGGATATACCCACGGGAGGACCTGGAGAAGGAGGGTCCAGACGGAGGGAGCAACCCGGCGAGGGCCCTTGAGGCAGGGGAAGGGACAAGGAACGGAGGGCAGTGAGGGTGGCCTGGCTGAGGGGGAGAGGCTCCTGGGTGTCCCTGGCCGGGGAATGAGCAGGCTGTGTCAGTTCTGGTGGTCGCCTCCACACACTGAGATGGGCAGAGCGGGTTGGCAGGACATGTGCTCGTCTGCCCTTCAGCCCTGCAGAGCCACTGCCAGGCCCCCATGTCCCCTTTCCAGGCTTCCACTAGGTCCCTTCCAGAGGTACTTCCGCCTGCAGCCTGCTGTGGACACGCATGACCTGTCTCATTCCATTCTGAGGACTGAGGGAGCTCTCAGGACCCCTAGGCTGAGCTTCGAGAGGCCGTGGGCAGTCCAGCCTTCTGTCTCAGCACTCCGCCCCGCCTCAGGCTCTTCTGGCCTCGGGTGGCCCTGCCCAGCACTCAGATCTGCCTGCAGACCTGAGTGGGCCTGCTCCGGCCCACGGCCCGGGCCCCCTTCCTGAGAGCAGAGAGCCGGTACCGAGGCAGCCTGCCGTCTGCCCCCTGAGGCCCCACCCCCTAAGGCCCTTCTGTTCTCCTCACAGAAGGCGCGTGGCGTCCCAACGCTGCTCCCTCGAGTTTCTGGAAGACACAGTGGGATGTCCCTCGGGTCAAAGGTAAGGACCCCACCTGTATCCCCTGCCTGTGTCTCCCGCCTCTCTCTTGGGGCCAGGATGGGTCTGGGAGGGGCAGAGTGACCTGCTTTTCACCTGCAGAACCAAACACATATCCGGATCCCCGAGACACAAAGGCCTGAAGAAGACACACTTCATCAAGAACATGCGGCAGTACGACACCAGGAACAGCAGGTACAGGCACACAGCCTACCATGTCCTCCATCCGGCCCAGTGGGACCTTGTCCCGCCTGTGTCAGCAGCCCTGTCTTCCTTCAGCTCAGGAGACTCGTCCCCACAGCCCGTCCCTTGTCCCCTTGGAAGTGGACCCTCCTTGCCTCCCACCTACCCTGAGCGCCGGAGTCCACAGTGCGTTCTGGGCTAGGGGCTGCCCAGTAGATTCTGGTCTTGAGTAGAAATGCTGAACATTGAGAACACAGTGGGGACAGGCAGAGTGGTGGGGTGGCCAGGGGAGAAGGGAAACAGAGGGCACCTGGCTTCCCTGAGCTGGGCACACAGCCTTCAGAGGCCCTGCATGGGAGACGCCGGGTCCCTGGTGCCCATGTCCCTCACGCCCCACCCTCCTGGCCCTGAGGCCATCGTCCTGACCCTGAGTAACCCTTCCTGCTGGAGCCCATGCCCAGGAACCCACCAGGTAGCCCTACTTGGGGGAGCTGAGTCTTCCCAATGGTGGCTGTAGCTCAGACAGTCCAGGACCCCCAACACTTTCCCCATGACGGGCTCCGTCTGGTGCTTAGGAGCAGGCCTCAGGCAGACTGAGTGCTAGCCTGGCCAGGAAAGGGGTCCCCCTACCATTGTCCTCCCTGCTGGACTGGGGCTGGGCCAGGCAGAGCTGTTCCCAGAGGGAGGAAAGGCCAGCCCTCCTGCCATGTGCCCCACATAGGGCCCCTCTCGGGCCACTTTGGCTTGGGACATGGAAGCTGGGGCTTCCTGATGCTCTTAGGCTCCTGCCCTCCTGGGATGCCTGGGGACTGGCTCCTTCACCTAGCCAGTCCTGGGGACTTGCCTCTGCTGTCCTGCACATCCTGTTCTCTCCTGGATGACCTAGCCTCCAGCTTCCACCCTGCCTGCACAGTGTTGTACATCACGTGGGAGGGCTGTGCTCACTGAGGGACGAGACACAATGCCCTTCTTAAACTCCTAGAAAGATTGGCGAAAGCTGGGCGGCCAGATGGACCAACCCTGGCTACTGGGCTCCCTTAGCTGGGCGTCCCCTGACCCTTGAGACAAGCCCAGCCTTAATCCAGGCAGGAAGGGGTCTCCTGGGAAATGCCAGCCACCCTGTTCTGACCCGTCCCTCCTGCAGGATTGTGCTGATCTGCGCTAGACGGTCCTTGTGCGCGGCCTTCTCAGTCCTACCCTATGGAGAAGGCCTGCGAATCAGGTGAGTGGCTGACCCCCACACAGTGAGGGCTCCACACCCTTGCAGCTTTATCCAGGGGCCAGCAGACCAGCTTCTGCTCAAGCTTCTCAGGGGCTCCAAAGACCATGTGGGTCCTGGTTCTCTGGGAGGTGTTGCTAGACATGAGTACCTGGGACATTCCTGCTCAAGGGTACGGAGGTGGGGTGCTGCCAGCCTCAGGCTCAGCTCCCAGCCTCCGCAAGGTCAGCAGTGGGGAGTGGCAGCTGTGTACTGTCCTGTGTGTTGCAGTGACCTGAGATTGGACAGCCAGAAGCAGAGGCACCCATCTGGCGGCGTTTCTGTGTCTTCCGAGATGGTCTTCCAGTTGGAAGGTGTTGAACTGGGGGCAGATGGAAAGGTGGGAGCTGGGCGCCATGCTCAGTGGGGCACAGGGCTTATGCATGTCTTCTGGGAAAGTAGACTCAAAGATGTGTTCGACTGAAATCCTCTGAAGTGTGAGGTCCCCGTGGGAGGAGGACAAGAAGCCTGTGCAGACCGGTCTGGTGGCTAGGTGACAAGATTGGCTCTAGTGGTGAGGGTGAGGGGCTCAGGACTCCTGGACCAGAAGTTCCAGCTGCAGATCCCAGTGAAGGATGGGGCATTCTGGAGCCTCGGAGGGAGTGAGCAGCATCAGTCCTGAGTAGTGGAGCTGTGGCAGCCGGGAGGGGAGCTCACTGGACCTCTGGTCTTGGACGGGGCAGCAGGGCTGAGCCGGACGCACTGCCTCTCCAGGTTGTGTCTTACGCCAAGTTCCTGTACCCCACCAACGCCCTGGTCACGCTCAAGCCCAGACAGCCACGGCCCAGCGCCTCAGCCCCGGCCCAGCGTGCCCCGCACTCTGCTGGGGTCCCGCTGCAAACCCGTCCCACCCAGGGCAGCACCAGCCGGCTCGGAGCTAGGTAGCCAAGGGCCCTGACGAGGGGCAGGACAGGTGGCCCCGGTGTCACATCCCAGCCTGTGGTCCTTGGGGAGGAGGCTTGGGGAGCAGGCTGGCCATGACCCCTCAAGGTGGGACCCTCACCAATGGCTCCAGGGGTCCTTCGTCATCAGGACACCCCTCCCACCCAGCCCCAGGAGAGGACCACGCCTGGGGCCCTGAACCCCACTCTCCTTGTCCTACAATGACACCCTCCACCCAGCTGCCCCCTGGCGCTGACAGGTCCTGCCCCAGGCTGGGGTCGGCATAACCGCTTACCCAAGCTCTGGGCTCGTGGTGGGTCAGGGCTGCCCTCTGCCCACAGGGGCCGACGCAGGGGATGCCCTGGAGTACAACCCCAATCTGCTAGATGACCCTCAGTGGCCCTGCGGCAAGCACAGGCGTGTGCTCATCTTCGCGTCCTACATGGTAGGGCGGTCACCCCTGGGGGTGGCTGAGGGTTCGGCACTGAAGGGGTGTGCACCCGCCTCCCCTGGCCGGGCAGGTGCCCCCAAGCTGCATGGGGATGGTCTTCTGTGCTGCAGACCACGGTGATTGAGTACGTGAAGCCCTCTGACCTCAAGAAGGACATGAATGAGACCTTCCGGGAGAAGTTCCCCACATCAGGCTGACGCTGAGCAAGATCAGGAGGTGAGGAGGCCTCGGTTGTCCCCAAGCCTGTGGCGTTCCCTTTCCCACAGCTCAGCTGGCTCGGCCCTTCTCTCTCATCCCCCATGGAGTCCTGAGCTTGAGAAACCCAAGGCCCCTCTCCTAAGCCCACCCTCCTTCTATCCAGCCCAACCAACCCCGGCAGCTCCCTGCCACCTCCTTGGTCAGGCGCCCTCAATTCAGTTCAGTCGCTCAGTCGTGTCCGACTCTGCGACCCCCGTGAATCACAGCACGCCAGGCCTCCCTGTCCATCACCAACTCTCGGAGTTTACGGAAACTCATGTCCATCGAGTTGGTGATGCCATCCAGCCATCTCATTCTGTCATCTCCTTCTCCTCCTGCCCCCAATCCCTCCCAGCATCAGAGTCTCTTCCAATGAGTCAGCTCTTCCCATGAGATGGCCAAAGTATTGGAGTTTCAGCATCAGTCCTTCCAGTGAACACCTAGGGACTGATCTCCTTTAGGATGGACTATCTCCTTGCAGTCCAAAGTACTCTCAAAGAGTCTTCTCCAACACCACAGTTCAAAAGCATCAATTCTTCAGCGCTCAGCTTTCTTCATAGTCCAACTCTCACATCCATACATGACCTCTGGAAAAACCATAGCCTTGACTAGATGGCCTTTGTTGGCAAAGTAATGTCTCTGCTTTTCAGTATGCTACCTAGGTTGGTCATAACTTTCTTCCAAGGAGTAAGTGCCTTTTCATTTCATGGCTGCAGTCACCATCTGCAGAGATTTTGGAGCACAAAAAAATAAAGTCTGACACTGTTTCCACTGTTTCCCCATCTATTTGCCATGAAGTGATGGGACCAGATGCCATAATCTTTTTTTTTCTGAATGTTGAGCTTTAAGCCAACTTTTTCACTCTCCTCTTTCACTTTCATCAAGAGGCTTTTAGTTCTCTTCACTTTATGCCATGAGGGTGGTGTCATTTGCATATCTGAGATTATTGATATTTCTCCTGGCATTCTTGATTCCAGCTTGTGCTTCTTCCAGCCCAGCGTTTCTCATGATGTACTCTGCATGTAAGTTAAATAAGCAGGGTGACAATATGCAGCCTTGATGTACTCCTTTATTTGGAACCAGTCTGTTGTTCCATGTCCAGTTCTAACTGTTGCTTCCTGACCTGCATATAGGTTTCTCAAGAGGCAGTTCAGGTGGTCTGGTATTCCCATTTCTTGAAGAATTTTCCAGTTCATTGTGATCCACACAGTCAAAGGCTTTGGCATAGTCAATAAAGCAGAAATTGATGTTTTTCTGGAACTATCTTGCTTTTTCAATGATCCAGCGGATGTTGGCAATTTGATCTCTGGTTCCTCTGCCTTTTCTAAAACCAGCTTGAACATCTGGAAGTTCATGGTTCACGTATTGCTGAAGCCTGGCTTGGAGAATTTTGAGCATTATTTTACTAGCGTGTGAGATGAGTGCAATTGTGCGGTAGTTTGAGCATTCTTTGGTATTACCTTTCTTTGGGATTGGAATGAAAACTGAACTTTTCCAGTCCTGTGGCCACTGCTGAGTTTTCCAAATTTGCTGGCATATCGAGTGCAGCACTTTCACAGCGTCATCTTTCAGGATTTGAAATGGCTCAACTGGAATTCCATCACCTCCACTAGCTTTGTTCATAGTGATGCTTTCTAAGGCCCACTTGACTTCACATTCCAGGATGTCTGGCTCTAGGTGAGTGATCACACCATCGTGATTATCTGGGTTGTGAAGATCTTTTTGTACAGTTCTGTATATTCTTGCCACCTCTTCTTAATGTCTTCAGCTTCTGTTAGGTCCATACCATTTCTGTCCTTTATTGAGCCCAGGCTGCTGCTTATTCCTGCCCGCACCTGCGGGAGCCCCCACACCAGCGCCCGCAGCCCCTGAGCTGGCCGCTGACCGTCCCCACCTGATCGGTAGGAGGTCAAGGCCCCACACGAGCTGCCCACACCCCCTTGATGCCTTGGCCCTGCCCTTACCCTCCCCACACCGGTCTCCTCGCTGCCACAGGAGTGCAGGGACCCAGTCCTCTGTGGTGTCCGTTTGTGGACAGTGTGGGTGCTGTAGACCGAGCAGTGACCAAGCTCAGCCTGCCACTGCCCCCACCACCCCAGCTATGGGCCCCCGTCCTGGGCCGCGCCCTCTGGGAGGAAACGCCCGTTTTCCCAGGGCCCAAAGACACGCCCCCCCAAGCGGGGAGTGGCCACTTCGCAGCCCCACAGCCCGTGGCTCCGTATGAACCCGCAGTTTGAAACGAGAAATGCGGAACCTGTCCGAGGAGTGTGGCTTGGAGCCCGTGACCGTGTCCATGGCCTATGTGTACTTCGAGAAGCTGGTGTTGCAGGGTAAGCTCAACAAGCAGAACCGCAAGCTATGCGCCGGCGCCTGCGTGCTGCTGGCCGCCAAGATCAGCAGCGACCTGCGCAAGAGCGACGTGAAGCAGCTCATCGACGTGAGTACGGGCCGCCCCGCCCCTAACCCGCCGGGTTTCAGAGGAGGGCTCCACTCCCACCCCCAGGCCGGCCCGGGCCCTGAGGAGGGGACTGGCTCAACCCCTCTTTCTTCTTGGACGCAGAAGTTAGAAGAAAGATTTCGGTTCAACCGACGGGATCTCATCGGCTTTGAGTTCACAGTGCTCGTGGCCTTGGAGCTCGCTCTCTATCTTCCTGAGAACCAGGTGTTACCTCATTACAGACGCCTCACGCAGCAGTTCTAGCCGGCCAGCCTCCCACACCCTGGCTTCCATGCCTAAGCACACCACACCGCCACGGTACTTATGAGAGCCCTTCTGCATTCAGCTGAACAGACCTGGGGCTCTGTCAGTGCTGCTTATTTTCCTGTGCCCGCGACTGCTCTGGCACCAGGACTCTGGTCTACGGCGTCCAGTGGTGAATCCACCGCGCTTCTCCTCTTTGCGTCCCCAGCCTTCTGCTGTCAGAGCCACCACGGTGGTGTCTCGTGGAGGCCTGGGTTTCCAGACCCTACTGCAGACGCTGGATTGCTGGACTTAACCCACTGGAGCATTAATCTCGGCTACTTGGGGTTTTCAAAGGTGGAGACCGCACTGTGGAACCCCTGATCCCTTCAGCCCAGCTCCCTCCCAGCCCAGCCCCTAGGGGTGTCTGCCCACCTCCCCATATCCACAAGCAGAGCTCTGCGTCAGCCCTAAGCCAACGAGGGCAGACTCCTGGTTAGTTGTGATCTCATTTTTACTCTCAGACCTCTGTTCTTCCAAGGATCGCAACACTGTGAAGTCCTGAGGGCCCGGGTGGGATACACCCCAGCTGGCCTCTCTATGGAACCAGCCTGCACCACACAGGAATCTGTCTCATCGGAAAACCCCACTTGCCCATGACACCCAGGACCTTCAGAATGACTGGATTGCTGGTTCTTCATCTTCCTAAGCAATATTGTGGGGGAATGTATTTATCACTTAGGATTTGGTTCTGTGGGTCTTTTTCTAAGGGAACAAAAACTGGTTAAACAAGGTCTGCTGAAGATGTGACCTGAACCATGCTTGATCCTCCAGCGGGAAGACAGACCACTTGAACTATCCTGCTCAAAAGGGTAAAGGGCTCTGCCTTCTTCCTCCCAGGCAGGAAGTGAAAGCCACCTTGGCCAGAGCAATGGTCACACCAGACCCCAAGGGCAGGCCTGTGTCCAGCTCCTCCGCCTCACCAGGCTACATGTTACCCATTTCTCCCACTTGCTGCCCCACCATAAACACTGAAGACCTTGGACTGGAGCTTCTCCCTCACCAGCCAGCTGCTCTCAGAAAGGATCATGTCGGCTGGGCCGTCAAGCTGCTTCCCACTGTTGTCCCAAGAACCTCACTGGAGGGGCGCCAGGGCAGCCCCACACTGCATCCTGCCCATGTGGACTGGTCCTTTTGCAGAAAAGATGCCAGCCCTTATCAGCGTGTTCCACCACCAGTAGCTCAGCGAGATCCCAGCCTAGGAGGGTACAAGGGCCCCCAAGGGGCCGCAGGACAGCTGCCCTACCCCACTTGCTGCTCCTCTTCCTTGGTCACTTGCTTAGGTTCAGGGGGACTGCAGGATGGAGTTCAAAGCTCAACTCTGTACCCAACCTTATTTATCGAGTGCCTCTTTCCTGTTCTCCCCCAGAACACCCCCAAACTCTGATGTGTACCAAGGGGGCTTGAAGGATGAAGCTGCTAGGTCCCAGGCAATCCTGGAAGGTGTCAAGTATCTCAAGGACACTCCTGTTACAGGCACCTAAAGGGACCAACTTCCAAAATGTACCTGCTGGTTTACAGATAGCTTTGAGGAACACATTTTGAGAATTTCCATACATATGTTAGAATGGCAGTAGTGTTTATGTAGTGAGAACTAGTCATTCACCAGGCCCTGTAACCTTCCCTTTAGTGTTGTGTCCTTGTTAATGTCAAGAGCTGCCACTGTGTGGTACTCAAGTGAAGCCAGTATTTAAGGCATTAAACTTCAGCCTGAACTGTCACCCCAGACACCTGTGTCCAAGGGCCTGGGGCTACTCCCTCAGCGCCTGGAAGGCACCATAGACTTAAAATGTGCGCTAAGTGGCTGTCTGACCTCACTGTCAAGTGTCAAGGATTTGTTTGCAAAAAGTAATGTATTTGTGCTTTAAGTAAAAATTTGGTTTTGCAACGTGTCATAGGCTGTCTTTCAGCTATCACCCCGAACACTCCAGAGCCCAGAAGAGCCTGCCACGCCACTCCCCCCCACACACAAAAAAAAGCCACAGAATGAAGCAGATAAGTTTTCACTATTTATTTATAACAAATATTCCATGTCTGGGATCCTCTTAAGTCAGAAGTTCCTGGAACAAAAAAGGACTACATTAAAACCTGGTTTCTGAAGCATCCTGGGACCCAGTGCCCAAACTCTAGTCCTCTTACTTTGAGACGATGCCATCAGCCTTGGCCAGCCGGAGAATGGAGTCATCTGACTCGCCCCTAGGGGAAAAAGCAGGTTGGGACCAGCTGCCCACCGGTTGGACCAAGTGGAGACTAGCTATCAACAGGCAGACTACCGACTGTGCAGTGGGGGACAGGGTCTCAAGGCGGTCCCTGTGACAACCGGAAAGCTCCGAGGTTTTCCAAGGTGGGGTGGCCCTTTTTTGGATCCTGAGCGTCCTATTTCCACCCCCAGGAAGAGGCTGGCAACCAGCACAATCTGATCCAACAGGCTCCAGTCCATTTCGCCAACAAACCCACTCAGGCTTGGGGACAGCGAGGGGGACGCTATTCCGGTTCAAAAGCCCACAAGGTGAGTGAAGGGCCCCGAGACACACACCATCCTGCGAATGGCCCCACAGATAGCGTAGGTTTTAAACTGGCCGTTGAACCTGCCTGTCACCTTGTCAACCTAAAAATTGAAAAAAGGAGTCATAAAGAGGTGCCCAAGCATCTTCGGGTCGAAACGAGGTTTGGAAATCAACGTGCAAGTCCGCCCGACCTCGCCCCCCTCACCCAGCGAGTAGGCCCTGAGGCCGCCCAGCTCACCTCGGCCACGTTCATCTGGATGGACGCATGGTCCTTGGCGCCGATGATACGGTTGCTGGCGGAGCTGCGGGGGAGCGCAGTAAGCTGGGAGATGTAGGTTTTGGGGGGGTTAGAGGCAGGAGAGGGGGAAGCTCACCATTTCCGCGGCACATACAGGTCCACGAACTCACCGGCGTCGTTCTGCATGTTGAGCGAGCGTCTGCGGGACCCCAAGGCGGCTTCGTGAGGGCGGACCGTGTCTGCGCGCCCCTCCCAGTCCAGCCCCGACCACCGCGCGCCTGGGTATGTTCCCGTCCCGATGCCGGGCCCAGTGCCGTGCCCCCACCCACCGACCGCGGACCCTAAAGCCGTTCTCCTGCACCGATCCCAGACCGCGTGCCATCCCCTCCCGACCTCGGCCCCGTGCCGTCCCCCTTGCCCGAACGCCGGCCGCGCAGCTCACCTGATGGTACCACGATGAGCGCGAGCGCAGAAAGGAAGCGCCGCTTCCCCGGCAGCGCTATTGGAGGGCGAGGCGGGGCCTCGGCGAGTACTTCCGGGTCCCGCTCTCCGCCGCGAGTTTGCGCGTCGGAGGGGGCGGGGTTCCTCGTCGCTGTGACGCATTTCCGCTTCCGGTGGCCTGAAACTTCCGGCTGGGCGGGTGGCTGATGCGAACTTGCGAGATCGCAGGTGGGCGCGTCTTCGCAGCGGTGGTTTTCGCCCCCTGTGGACGCTTCCCGCCGCCGGGATCGGCTAGTTCCAAGGGCCGCCCAGGCTGGACCCAACC
This sequence comes from Nanger dama, assembly GCA_917880005.1. NCBI lineage: Eukaryota > Metazoa > Chordata > Mammalia > Artiodactyla > Bovidae > Nanger > Nanger dama. The sequence goes on from CAKJTW010000080.1 coordinate 1,289,003, forward strand.
CAGGTGGGAGGGCGGGAGCGCTGGCACGAGCCGGTTGTCAGCAAGTGGGAGCTGCAGACCGCTCCGGAGATGTTAGCCCAGAGCCAAGCACAGCGAAGATGGACACAGAACGGGCGCCGCAGGTTATAAGAGCAAGAGCGAGCCCTGGGGTCCTGAGGGAGGAGTGGCAGGGCTGGGGTGACGGGCTCTTTCCGAAAGTGGAACTTAATTGCCCCAGAAACCGGGGTCTGAGCTAGAAAGGAGCTCGGCCACGCCTCGCGGCTGAGGCAGGTCAAACCCGCACGGTGGGTGCTCAGCACTATCGGCCCTTCTTAAGACCTTTCCGCCACATCAGTCCCACTCCATCCTCCCCAGAGCAGTCCATGCCAGCCCCGTCCCTGGTATGAGGGTCTGTTAATGAAGAAAACAGAAAAATTCCAGGCTGCAGAGATAATTCCAGAGGCCCCCGTCCCGCAATCCTGTGATTGTGCCCCGCTGTCTCAGCTGAAACACCCCCTTGGACTTCATCTTTCAGATGAGAGAGAGGGCCCCTCGGGGGTCGACTCCAGAGTTTGTACACCCCGCCGCCCCTGCTGCCCAGGGCCGAGCCCAGCAGTGGAGCCTCCGAAATCCCGATACCTCTTACTCGGCAAACCCTCCGGGTCCTCCAAGATTGGGTCCCACCTCACTTCCCCAACTCAAGTCTCTGTGAGGTCGCACAGGTGAGGGCTCTTCCAGGGCTGTGTTTGCTCACCTTGTGGCGACTGCGAATGATCTTGGTCGGCCTGTCCTCACGGTGCCCCATTTGAGTCACAGCCAACTTCTGTACAGGTCCGGGAGGATTTAATGTCTGGTCCTGGTCACGGCTGAGGCTACTTATACCTGGAAACCAGTGTTCGAGTGGGCAGTGTGTTTGCTGTTGCTTTCACTGGCCTCTGGCAGCTGGGCCTCAGGTCACTGAGGCCAGTGCCCTGTAGGAAGGTCAGCATTCCCTGTTGGTGCCAGCTGGAGAGATGTGTGCCCTTTCCAGGACCCCCAGCACGTGCAGGGATATCACGTGTTTATGTTTGTCGTTGTATTATGGATCAGGGTTCTTGTCCTCCCTGCATGCATGTGTACTAAATTGCTTCAGACTCTGCGACCACATGGACTGTAGCCCTCCAGGCTCCTCTATCCATGGAATTCTCCAGGCGAGAATACTAGAGTGGGCTGCCATGGCCTCGAGGGAATCTTCCCAACTCGGGTCGAACCTGGATCTCCTGCGCTGGCAAGTGGATTCTTTACCACTAGCACCACCTGGGAAGCCTTTCTTGTCCTCCCTAGTCAATAGAAATTGATATGAGATAAGAAATTCAGGCGAGGCTTTATCAGGGTTCCTGCTGCAGTAGGAAGAAGTGAAAACAAGTAATAGGTTCCCTTGTTTGCTCCATTATATGGCGTGAAGGTAGGAGTGGGTCCAGGGATTGGGCTGGAGGGGAGTTTACGTGGTTTGCCCATCTCTTTGGTAGCGTTGAGTGCAAGGGGCATGCGCTGGTACCGTGCTTTTGCTCCCAGCTCTTTAGAAGGGGCAGTTGGATTTTTAATCTGTGTCTTATCCATAGTTTGCTTCACTTGCACGTGTAACAAAATCCACTCACACCCATTAGAATGACTACAATGAATTTGAAAAAATAAGTGTTGAGGCTGTAGAGAAATTGAAAGGTAAAATGGTACAGCTGCTGTGGAAAGCAGTACAATGGTTCTTCAAAAACTTAAAAATAGAACTGCCATATGATCCAACAATTCCACCTCTGGGTTGCTTAGCCAAAAGAAAGTGCTGTCTTGAAGAGATCTGTACAGCCACGTTCACAGCAGCTTTATTCACAATAGTCTATGATGGAAGCAACCCACGTGTTTGGGTGGGTGAAGGGATAAGCAGGATATCGTCTATGCACACAGTGGAATGTTGTTCATCTTTAAAAAGGAGGGAAATTGTGACAAGCATATGGATGAAACTTGAGAAATTGTGCTAATAAGTAAAATAAGCCAGTCACAAACAAGTACAGTGTAATTCCAGTTACACAAGGTGCCTAGAGGAGTCGAATAACAGCAGCTGGGGCTGGGGTGGGGGTTAGTGTCTAATGGGCCTAGAGCTCCATTCTACAAGGTGAGAAAGTTGTAGAGATGGGTGGTGGTGATGGCTGCACAACATGATGAATGTATTTAATACCACTGAACTGCACACTTAATGGCCAAAGCGGTAACTTTTATTTGTATGTATATTATCACAATAAAAAACATTTTAAATACTGTAGGACACGCATAGACACACAGAAGACAACACATTCTCTCCCCGATGGGGCCAGAGTTCCTCAGGCCAAGTTCTTCAAAAGGAAGCTCTGTGACCCCACCCCTGGCAGTGAAATCTGTATGAATGAGCCCTCTTAAGAAACTGCTTTGTCTGTTTTAAAAATAAGAAACCCTGCTGTCCCAGGTCCCTCAGACAGAGGAGCGAGTGGTCCCTGAAGGGAGCCAGCTGGACCTTCCATCAGCAGTGCCCCTGTCATCTGAAGTTGGGCGTGGGGTGGGGGACAGCTGCTCAGGCTGGAGGCTGCGGGAGGTCGGAACTGAGGAGAGGTGTCCCCTGCCTGTACTCTGCCCAGCAGCCACTATGGGGCCCCCCAAGAGCTGCGCCTAGCCCTGCAGGCATCCCTGGGCGGGGCTCAAGGAGAGAGGCTCATCAGTCGCTTTCCTGCTGGCTGAAGGGGGCTGGCCACCTCCCTCAGGCCTCTGGCTCCCAGCCAAGGGGTGACTTGTTTACTGAGCTTCCTACGGGGTCTCCAGGTTGGGGAAGGGACAGAGGCTGGCGGGATGAAGGGGGTTGGGGCGGGAGAACCTGGCACTTGAAGATACTGTCCTGGGGCAGCCCCCCAGGGGCTCAGGCAGCAGCTGTTGAGTGGGGTAGTCCCCATCAGGATCCTTGAGCACCTCCAGGCTTGCAGAACTTACCCCTCTTCCTGCCCCCTGCACCCCCAAGATCACCCCACCTTGCCTCTTAGCTGTGTGGCCAGTCACTTAGCTGTCTCTCCTCCTGGCTGTAAAGTGGGGACAGTGGTAAGAGCACCACCCCGAAGGGTTAACACATCTGGGGAGCTCAGAGGATGCAGTCAGGGTCCTCAGCACCCCACTGTCACGACCAGCATCACTGTCACTCTCATCACCAGAGCCACCATCATTATTTGGGTGGTTATGCCGTGACCCCAGGTCTAGACGGCTGTCGAGCAGACTTCTGGGTTGACTTGAAGCCACACCTGATGCCCACCCGCATCTCACACAGGACCCCATTCAGGCTGCCCAGGAGGGTGCCGGTGGCCAGAGGTATTGGCCGGTGTCTGCGTCCAGCATCCACTGCCCATTCACCTGCACTGGTCTGGGGCCCAGCCCATGGCAGGCAAGCAGGGCTCAGGTGCATGGGACACAGCCTTCCTGGGCAGAGGTCTGAGGGGCACCTCCTGGCTCCTCCCAGAGCAGCTGTATCTGGGCTGGGTGGGGCCCGGGCAGCCTGACACGCATTGTGTGTGGAGGGGAACCAGCCCCGAAACCAGGAAACCCTCCTTCCGGGCCTGGGCGGGGGCCCAGGGTGAGCCACAGGTCAGGGCCAAGGGATAGGATTCTCCCCATGCAAACCTAGCCAGGAGCTGCAGCTACCACCCCATCCTGCCTGCCCTGGTTCCCTGGGGAGAAGGTCCAGCTCTGGACACAGACCTGCCTCAGAGGGATTCCAACAGGCCCTGGTGCCACCTCCCCCAGCCACAACCCCAAACCGTCCTCCGGTCTCAAGGAGACGGTTCCGTCTGACTCTAAGTCTCCCTAGTCTCTGTGAGTGTAAGGGAGGTCCCAGCAGGTGTGCAGCCCCCGGCAGGTAGGTCTGACCTCAGTGACCTGGAGTGTGGGGCCTTGGGCACCGGTGCTCACAGGCCATCAGGGCCAGGAGCCTGAGGGCATCCAGCTAGTCACCCTTTCTGCTCTGTTTTATTTTGTCATTCTATTTTGTTGTTCAGTCGCTTAGTCCTATCTGACTCTGTGAGTCCATGGACTGTAGCATGCCAGGCTTCTCTGTCTTTTACTATCTTCCAGTGAGTGTGTGTGTGAGCCGCTCAGAGTGTCTGACTCTTTGCAACCCCAGGAACTGTAGCCCACCAGGCTCCTCTGTCCATGGAATTCTCCAGGCAAGAATACTGGAGTGAGTTGCCATTTCTTTCTCCAGGGATTTTCCCAACCTGGGGATCAAACCTGGGTCTCTTGCATTGCAGATGGATTCTTTATCCTCTGAGCCACCAGGGAAGCCCAGAGTTTGCTCAAACTATTCTACTGTGTTAGCTGACTTTTCATTGAGATATAACCCACACGTGGTGATTAGGAATACAGACGCTAAGTGACCCCCCACCCCCTGGTTTTTACATCTGCGTTCACCCACACAGGCAGAGTGCGCTGCAGACTGTGCTGGCACTGGGGCAGCATCTGGTTGGGCCTCTCCCTCCCCAACTGGCTCCCAGGAGGCCTTCACGGACCTCTTTCCCAGTTACATGTACAGACATTCTGGAGGTGGGGTGGGGGTCTAAGCTGGGCACCTGGACCCCCACTGACACCCAACAGAGGGCACTATGAGGTCAGAGACACCCAGGAATGTCTAGTCTTCTGGCCCCACCCCTCCCTCCAGGCCAGGCCACAAGGGCTGAGCCAAGGGACAGGAATGGAGGCACTTCCACCCCAGGCATGCACGCAGCAGCCAACTGGCTCATCCCAGTGAACGTGCCACAGGCTCACCACGCTGGCCAGAGGCCAAGACATTCCAGCCAAACTGGGTGGAGTTTCAGGTTCAAAGCAAGAAGGCTGCATGGCCCAGCTTTCTCCTAGGCCAGGCCTGCCAGGGAGACACCAGGTTCTATCCCCAAGCTGACCTCTGACCCCACCCAGGTGGCCCCATGGCCACCCTGAGAGGATGTGCAATTATGAGCCCACTGTACAGAGCAGGAAACTGAGGCCAAGGGAGAGGAAGTGGCTCCCCTAGAGTTACAGAGCCAGGGCACAGGGCAGGGCTTGACCCAGCCTGGAGCTCTGGGGGTGGGGGGATGGGACATAGTGCAGCCAGAACAGGGCCTTGGACAGGAAGAGAGGAACCCCTCAACACTGCCCCACACCCAAGCCCAAAGCTGAGCCCTAAGGAGGGTTAACTCCAAAGCAAGGGTGTGGGGGTCCCTCATCTGCCTCCTGGGGACACCCAGCTGGGAACCTGGAATGGACTAGAGAGGAAGGCCCTCCCTTGGGCCCCTGGTGGTGATAATCTGTCCACAGGGCCCAGCCTCTGAGCACCAGGCAGTGAGTGTATCAGCAGCTGCTGGAACGTGCCCAGAGGCAGAGGTGTGCTGGGCCTGGAGAGCGCAGGTGGATGGTGAGGGGACCCAAATTCCTGCCCTGGTGAGGAGCCTAGCCCAGACTTGTCTTGCTCTGCCCGTCCCCAGTTCTCCCCTCCCTGCCCAGCTCTGCAAGTCCTCTGAGGGCCCAGCGAGGAGGTGCTTCTGCCCCCCACCCACTATGATTTCATGCAGGTGAGTGAGGGCAGGTGGCTGTCCTGTGGCTCCAGGCAAGTCTTGGGCCCTGCAGCGTTCAGGACAGCTGACCCTCGTCCCCAGGGGAGCTCCTGGTCCCTGTTGTTGTTCAGTCACTAAGTCGTGTTTGACCCTTTGTCACCCCAGCGACTGCAGCACTCCAGCTTCTCTGTCCTTCACTATCTCCCAAAGCTTGCTCAAACTCATGTCCATTGAGTCAGTGATGCTATCCAACCATCTCATTCTCTGTCATCCCCTTCTGCCTTCAATCTTTCCCAGCATGAGGGTCTTTTCCAATGAGTCGCCTCTTCACATCGTTGCATCAGGTGGCCAAAGTACTGGAGCATCAGCTTCAGCATCTGTCCTTCCAGTGAATATTTGGGGTTGATTCCCTTTAGGACTGACTGGTTTGATCTTGCTGTTCAGGGGATTCTCAAGGGTCTTCTCCAGCACCACAGTTTGAAAGCATCAGTTCTCCTGGAGAAGACAACAATAAGCATCTCATCTCAGGAAAGTCTGGGCCAGTGGGTCTCATCTGGGGATGTTCCTTCCCCACCCTGCCCAGGATACACAGCAGTACACTGTCCTGACTGGGGGAGGGAGGTTGCTGTGGCCACAACTGGGTGAAGACCAGGGATGCTGCTCGAAACCCCACAGTGCCCAGGATGGCCCACAGGGAGGCATCCAGCCCAGAATGCCAGTGGGGCCTGGTCTAGGGCTTTGAAGGGCAATGGCCTCTCCGAAGGGGCCATAGGTTGGATGGTCAGGGAAGGCCTCTCTGAGGACGGGACATTGTAAGGGAAGGACAAGCCGTGGAAGGTGCCACCCCTTCCCATTGGTCACCCTAGTGCCCAGCAGCCTGAGGAGAGGAGAACCAGGGGCTCATTCGGTGGTGGGGGTTGGGATGAAGCAGGCCGGGATCTGGTGCCAGCCCTGGGGAATTCCAGAAGGTGGAGGGAATCCTCTTACCACCCCTCCTCCCAGGCTCCTGGCTTCCAGTAGCCCAGGCTACATTCCTCCCCCAGGGTGGGCAGGTGATGGAAGCTCTGAGCGAGCATTTTCCAGTGGAGATGGAGCTTTCCGTGGAAGCCTGAAGGCTGCTGGCACCCGCATCCCGTGGGGCCCAGGTAACCTCTTGAGGCTCTGCCACACTCAACTTCCTGGGGCTGGGGCCACAGGCCTCACTGAGGACACTTGGGGTCAGGCGTCCCAGAGAGATGTGAGCATAGATCCAGCCAGGAGCAAGCCTGCAGGATAGAGACAGCACCTTGCAGATAAGGGCAGGACTTACCAGCCTGGCAGCCTCCTGACTCCTGAACAAAAGGCCAGTTTGCACAGAGCCTCAGAATCATGGTGCTAGCAACAGGCAGAGTCCACAGAACCCTCTGATGCCCTGTCTCCTGTCTGGAAGACAGACTTTTGTGACCATCAGACCAGGCGCCTGCCAAGCCACCAGCACACGGCACAGAAAGGGCTGCTTCCTAAAGCCCTACTAGGTGAGCGGTGCTGAGGGGCTGGGGCCAAAGATGAGGCAAGAAAACAGAATCAGTCCCATTGGTTCGGTGGGCCCAGAGAGGTCGTGCCTCTGACCTGAGGTCACACAGCAAGCCCCAGATGGAGCATGGAGACCACAGGAGACTAGGCTCCAAGGAAGGGTGACTCTCAATTCCCACCCACTGGGGAGGCCAGGAACGGACTCCCAGGACCACCCTCCCACCCCAAGATGAAGACCAGCTCCCAGGAGACCCATCAGCGCTGTGCCTGGCACGAGCCTTCCAAGTCTCGAATGTTTACATTCCTGTAGGAAATACCTCCCCAGAAGAGCCCAGGATGAATGTTCTGTAAATGTTGAAACTTAAGGCAAACAGAGGCCTGAGCTGAGCCCACCCACCACCCTACCTCTCCCTGCGGCAGAGGCCCTGAGGGGGCCCTGGAGGGGACCTCCTGAGCTGCCGGCAGGACAGAACCCTAGGTCGGCAGATGGGGGTCCAACTGCGGGTTCCCCTGTGCCCCCCACCCCTTCCATGGTCTCAAGCCCTCCTTTTATGAAGTTGAGATGACAGGAGATGGGCTTAGTTGGGGGGTCACTTGCACTTGACGCTCTGGTGGCCCTGAAGGAGCCCCAGTACTCGGAGGGTTTCGCAGTCAGACCCTGAGGCGCAAGCCCACAGGCTGGCCTGCATGTGACTGAGGGCCCCTCGTGTGCTCGAGGAAGACAGGGTGAGTCAGTCTGCTGTTTAGGCTTGAGTGTCTTGGTTCCCCACAGCTCTAAACACAAACCTGCGCCTCTCCCATGCTCACGGGACGCACGGGACCAGCTGGCGAGCCTGGGGGCTCTGTGGCTGTGGGTGGTCGAGCACCCAGAGGTGACTCAGCCTCCGCCATCTCCACCTTTCGGCACACACTAAGCCGCGCCTCCCTGTCCACACGTGGGAGAGGCCAGTGGCCCAGGTGTGCCCCAGCTGCCAGCCCCTGGTTCCAGCAGCTTCTTCAAAGAGCCAGCCTCCCAGGCTCGGTGTGGTGGAAGGTGTGAAGGTGCCCGGACCACCTCCCTCCTGCTCACCCACTGATGGCATCTAGGCTGGTCCCCCTTTGAACTGATAGAGCAAGTGCTGCCACAAACATTTGTGGAGGGGATTCACATGCACCCATCCCCAGGAGTGGAGGTATGGACCCACGAGGACACTGTTTCACCTTTCAGGAAGCACAGGACTGTTCCACACCCGCACCATCTGCATCCCCACCAGCAGTGTGGGTGCCCCGACTCCCAAATCTTTGCCCACACTTGTTTCTATCGGTGTTTTTACTATGCACTGTGGCCGCTGCACGAGAGGAACAGGGGCCTGGGCACCAAGCCCTCTCCCCTCTGACCTGCCTGTCTCTATCCCAGGCCTCCAGGCCAATGTGAAGGCAATGGGGCACAGGTGTCCCAGCATCCAGCCGTGACTGCCCAGCACTTGCTCAGCACAGGACTCAGGACACTAAATAACAAAATAAGGTGAAATGTAATAAATCAAAATATTACATAGTTGTTGGAGGAAGAAAGGGGGAATGTACCCTGGAGCTGGGGTCTGTAGGGTGGGCCGAGAGCTGGGTGGGAGATTTCTGGTGGAAGGTGTGGTTTGTGCAAAGGTCCTGTGGTGCAAGGGAGCACTTAGCATTTGTAGGAGGCCAGTGAGGCTGGAGCGCTGCAGGCTCTGGAGTGGGTGAGGGGCTGCTCAAGGACCTTGGGGCGGTGGGGGAGGTCTGAAGACAGGAACAACAGGGCAACCTGCCTCTTAAAAGCCACCTGAGTTACAGATAGAGGAGGGACCCCTTGTTACAGTCACAGCCGGGGGCCTCAGGGTCGGTGGGTTGCAGCCCCTGGGCAGCATCCAAGTCAGGGCTCCCAAGGATTGTGCCTGGCCCCTCCTGGGAGGAGATGTCACGGGTTTCTGCCAGCCCAGGGCACGTGCCCATTTGGACTGCAGAGGATGGACTACCTAAGTGCTGCCCCAGGCCGCCTCCCTTCCTTGGCCTGGGAAGCCAGGCAGCCCTTGCCCAGAGCATATCCTGGACGGACAGACAGCTGTCGACCTCTCAACGTGTGTCTCGGGCCCCCTTCCTGGGTCACAGCACTGCCTGAAACTTAACTTTCCCCAAGAGCCTGCAGGCAAGATGCAGGGCCATGGCAGGGGCTGGCCCCCACACCATCCTCCTCTTTCTTTCATATGGGGAGACACAGGGGGTGGTCTGGGCCAGCCCTGTCCCCTCTGCTCACCTGGTCAGCAGGGTGACAAGAGTCCCTGCCCCCCTCCACTGGCCCAGGAATGGCTGTGCTGAGCACAGTGTGCGCCCAGTCACCACTTGTCCCTCCCTGCCCATGGTCTGGGGCCTCTCCTGGCCGCAGCCCCAACGTGCAGGCAGTGGACTCTGGTGCCCCCTGGAAAGGTGGACTCCACCTCTACTTGCTGTGTCCCAGGGGCCATGTGACAGCTCAGGGGCCCAGGGGAGCTGTGTCCTCATCGGCTGGCCCACTCCCCAGCCTTGCCAGCAAGGGCCACCAGGCCCCCACGGCCAGAGCTTCCAGGTGGCAGACAGGCCAGCGGATAGGAGGAGCCTCTGTCACTGCTGCTGCTGCCAATCTTTGGAGGAGGAGCTAGGGCTGCCCAGAGTAGTGGAGCTCAGCAGATGGAGGGCAGCAGGTGGGAGGAAGAGGGATACCAAGAGACATAGAGAAAAGGAGAGACAGATAGAGGCAGGGGAGACAGAGGCAGAGAGAGAGGGTAGCCAGAGAGAGAAACCCAGAGAAGGAGAGAGTCGGGAGAGAGAGAGATTGGGGTGATGGAGGGAGGGATGATGGGCTGGGAGGGAGGCAGGGAGGCTGGGCAGGGGGTTGAATACCAGCAGGTGTCCAGATGTGGTGTGGGGACAC